>OU015667.1:5181315-6470394 GCA_907165275.2 Zygaena filipendulae | reverse complement strand
AAATTACTGCGGGTGAAACCGCAGGGTACAGCTAGTGTTAAATATTTGTTATTCTTTCTATTAGAGAATTCTGATGATGAAGTTTTTCTATGAGCAAGTTTTTTACACACTGATTCTAGTATAGGTAGATCACTAAATTGAGTTTGGAGTCAACTATTTTGAGGATGAAAAAAAAAATTAAAACCTACTTCAAACACACGGAAATGCACTTAAGTAGGTACGCTAAAAAGTTAGAAATAACAAAATACCGATCGATTTCAAGTCGGTGCCAACTGCCAAGATCCCGGGCAGACACGAACGGGCTTGGCACCGACTTCAAACCGATCGGTATTTTGTTATTTTCAACTTTTTAGCGTAAGTCCATTTTTGTGTTTTGATGTTGGTTTTAATTTTCTTGTTAAAATTTTATTTTAAGGGAGTTGGTTTGCAATTTATTAAGTGACAATTTATCTAACCGAATCGCAAACCATGAAATACTATCCCATCATCAGACCCTGACTTCATGATGAGACCCACCTCAAGAGTACCCTTTCAAACAAAAGAAGAATTTTTCAAATCGGTCTAACCGTCTTCGAGTAATCGTGTAACAAACATACAAAAAAAAACACACACACACACACACACACACAGTCGAATTGAGAACCTCCTCCTTTTTTGGAAGTCGGTTAAAAAAAGATACAAAAAAAAAACACTCACACACACAGTCGAATTGAGAACCTCCTCCATTTTTGGAAGTCGGATAAAAAAAGATTTGTCTTCTTCTAATAAAAGAGAAACATAGATAAAACTTTTAAGGGAATTCAAGCGAATTTTTAAACAAAAAAAGTATCTAATACTAATTTTAATACATTTTAATACTTAAATTACGTATCCCCAATAAAAGTTAGGGTGCTAGCTGTAACCATTATGTTGGTTCCTACATAACAAATTGTTGAATTCCTGATTGCAAAATCTAAGTTAAATGTCCATTCACTGAATGCCACTGGATGGCATAAATTTAATATCGTGACCGAGAGCCATCCAATGGAACTTTTGTAACAAATTTCATTTATCTTTTCCCTCGAAGGAATTTCATGGAATCGATTGTTATCAAGATGATTTAAAGTTTGATTTTAATGAAATTCTTAAGGTGCATTTAACAAGACCGAGGCATCAATTGGAGACACATTTATTAAACCCATTTTTCTAGATAAGAACTTTATGACAGTGGAAAAAGATCTAGGTATCTACATAAAGTTTTGGAATATTTATGTTGTATTTTTGGATTTTATGATTGCAACAACTGCGACGTCCTCGGCCGAGAAATGTGTCTGGAAAGAAGCAAATTAGCAAGGCTACCACCTTAAATGCTTTCTGAACTGATGGTACCTACCTATAAAGGATGTTGCAAAAAGACGTAGTCATATTTGAAATCCTGTTCTGGTAATCGTATGCCTTATGGAATATATATTAACACCGGTATTTAGTCTAAAAATCTTATTTTCACAACAAATCTATATACAAAAAAATGTTGTTCATGGCAGCAGGTAAGCACATCATTTTAGAACTGCTGGAACAATTTGGCTTATTCTTGATGATTAAATGATTATAATAGTTTGAACAAAGTTTTTAAGGAACAAAAATTCTGTTAAGTTTCCCGGATTGTAGGAAAATTTGGGTAAAAATAAAAAATAAATTGCTATGTGGACAGGACGACTTCTATGTTGAATCACCTAATTTTAAATGTTTTTATCGACTTCTTATGCAATAAAACAATTTTGTGCCATTACTAGCGAGGTCATAAATTGGTGATGAGTTCGAGACCATACGATGCAATCAATCGCTAATGAGGTGCAGAGATAGGTTAATGGGTTTTAAAGACAATATCAATTAGTAAATTAAATTATTGTATATGTCCGGAATGTTGCTGTAAATTTATATAAATTAAGTTCATTTATATCTGCTACTTAGTGTAACAAGAGAGACGTTTGGTCAAAACTATTATAAACTATTTTGGTGTGAGTAAATACGTATGAATAAGAAATGGTAAGGAACTCAGGAAAAATATATAAATGGTTTATTTCATCGTACCTATACCTACTTGCCGTTTCTGTTACTTACGTAAAATGATTGTAGACAATTACGAGAACACGATCTACAAATATGACCTTTCTGTAGCAGCCTGTATAGATAGGGTTTCAAACCATGTCTGCTGTGTTATCGATAAAAGCAATCGTCTTTCTTCATCATAAATCTTTTGGATAATTAATCACGCGCCTGACCATGATGGCGCAGCGGTTGCTCGCCATCGTCTCTTGAGACAACGTTTTTCCATTTGTTTTCAACGTTTTTCCATTTGTTTTAAGGTTGGCTTGTATAAAATATCATATTATTTTCTTTTATGTCAATAATTAAAAGATAATTTTTGTTAGAATAAAATAATGCTCGAAATATGTTAGCCAGGTTAGTTGCAGATTAGTTGTCGAAAGTAATAAATCACTATTGGATAGAATTTCGGTCAGCCATTTTCGGATAGTCACCTTTTTTCCAATCGGATCATTGCGTCGCGTCGGTCGGTGGTTTTGCATATATCATCCTGACTAGTATAAATCACACGCTATGATCACTTCACTGATCAAAGTTGATAACACTTTGTAGAGTGTCACGTTTCCGGTGCTCCAACATGTTCATTTCGAGGTGCAATATAGGTAACATTTTTTACACAACGATTGTGTACATACTCGGGTACGGTTCACAGTTTTAAATATTATCCGCGAAGTTAAAAAGCAAAATAACCATTAGAACACCCGTAATTTTAATTTACTGCTAAATTAAAACGAATTCCGTGTTAATGTAAAATGTTTTTGTTGCAAAAAAAAAAGAAAAAATGTGAGCGACTGAAGTTGGTGCTAATGAGTTGTTCAGATTGTTTGAGAGTTCTCCAAGTTAGATTCACAGTAAATCTTTATTTTTAATCTAACGACTTAACGAGGAAAACGTTGATAAAATTTATAATTGCTAATGAAATTTACGTTGCGAAAGAGATCACCTACGTATATATTATGTTACTATGGATAGGTATAATAATATGTAGCTTATTGTGATATACCTAATAGTAACGCGGGGGCACCCAAAGCAGCCTGCAATATGAGGGTGCATTAAGGTGTATAAAGGGGTGCTCGCGAGGCTCGCGGTCGAAGGAGAGGGGTACTAGATTTATACGGAGGTTTATTACACGTCTCCTGACAAACGATTATTATGAAGACGGCTCACTTTGCGTCCTATTTCTGACTCACAGTCTAATGAGATTTTCGAATTTATTCAACAAACATTATACAGTGTATCTAGGTTATCTTTCGTTTTTATTTATAATGAACGAATGGCACTAATTTTATTAATTTTCGGTGCTTCTAGTGTTTATGAACACAGGTACTGTTATTGTATATTTTTTATTTTTAAGTTTTGCCTTAAAGTGTTAAAATGTTTAGTTGAAGAAGACTTTTTACTTTTACTTAAATTTATTAACAGTTTGTAACGGTTTAAAAAAGGGGCAGAGCGGAAAAATTCTAATTTTTTAAAACTCCGACATTTCTCCTATCAAACGGTGAATTTTCTGTTCTTGATATTTTTGCAAATTGTTAAAAATTGTTAACAAAGGTTTTATCATGTCTCCCGCGTGAATTTCGGGACTCCTTCGAAATATCTAAAAAGTACGTCTTCCGTTTCATCAAAAATAAAGTAAGAAAGAAAAATGCTTGTGGACATGATAGTATAGGCGAGATTATAAAATTTATATGACGTTGCATCGAATGGAACAAACAGCTTCGAATGTTGAAATAATTAAGGCGAGCTGGTAGTAGGGGTGGATACGTACTGAATAATGAGCACCGAGCTCTTCCTTGGATACATCTACAATAGGGGGCGCGGCGGGTCGGCGGGCTGCGGAATGGCATAATGGAGGATAAGACACATCTCACTTTTAATATACCGGCAGTATATCCGTCTTCAGTCACGTAATGAAATGTGAAGAATAATAATTAATTTTTATTTAAATTAAAGAATTACACAACTTCACTACTTAACCCAAGAGCACTTTGTTGTTTTCATCATGCATTGGCGAAGTGGTCACCGTGTCGCTTAGCAAATTATTATATTATAAGAGGTTCCGGGATTCGATTCCCGGACTTTGCGTGATGAACACAGGGATTTGATTTTCAGTATCAGCGTTTATATACCTACCTTTATGGTTTCTACGATCTAAGCTTATTTCTTATCATAAATGGAGAAAGTATAATATATTAAGTTACCTGTAAACAAATGAAATCTCACCTAGCCAAAACAAAAAAAAAACAAAATCAAAATCAATTCATCCCTTCGGGAGCTACAACACCCCTTCGTTTTTGCGTCGGGGTTTAAAAAGGGTGACTCAAAATGTGATTCAAATAAATAAATAAGTAATAGGTATGTTTCTGGTTTGTATTTGTATGTTGAGTGCGAACTTTTTTTTTTTAATTATATGTTCAGGAACCACCAGTTAAGGGCTTGGGTGTGTTATTTTTTCTATGTGTTGTTTTTGTTTTATGTCCGTTTCGTTTTAAAACACTGGTTCAGCGCGAATAAGAACAAGGCGGGTGTGCCAATTCACAAACAGCACAGGCCGAGCGAAGTTGGTCGTAGAGAGCGGACCACGACCCACGTCCCATTTATATTGTTTTATGGTTTCTTTCGTCTCATAGTGGTTTCAAACTATAGTCAGCACGCTGTTAGAAATAGATCCTTTGTTTTAACGTTTTTATAACTCCTTCTCATAGCAAATATTTAAAAATATATTAAGTTTTATAATGGAGGTTGCTGTAATGTAGGTCGGCCATTCTTCGCGGTTTCACCTGCGAAAATTTCAGAGTTCCTGCGGGAATTCCGGGACAAAAGTATTCTATGTCCTTCTCTGTATACCCCTGACAACGTGTACGCAAAATTTCGTGATGATCGGTTAGGCCGTTAAGGCGTGAAAACGTAACAAACAAACAAATAAACAAACACACTTTCGGATTTGTAATAGTAAGGATTCTTGCTGCACGCTTTTAGCTGAGCTTGGTCTCGACTGAATGGATTTTCAAGAAATTTGGTAGGTATTTACTTTAGATACTGGAATATGGACAGAACGTTGAATGTCCAGATACAGAAAACTTTTCGAGAAAAACCTGAAAATTGCGCATACGAATCAGCAGGTTCAACTAGTAAGAAAAAATAAAATAAAATAATGATAAGTACCTACTTATTAGATTGCTCATAAGCAGTACATCTAGCTCATGATTGTATACCTATAATAGTTACGTTAATTATAGTTACTATCTTAAGAAAATCCTTTTAAAATTCCTTTTAGGTACCTACCTAATCATTTGTATCAATGAAAAACTGCTAAGCGATATTAAAATAAGCAAGCAACTTATTCTTGTAAAGATGACGCTATTTACAATAAGAAAGACTCTATCCGATGAAAATAGTTAATAAGTTCAAGATCTATCGCTGCTCAACGGAGTTAATTATTTCCAACCAGAATAATTTTGATAGAATGGATAGATCCGATCTGCGTAAAGTTTTGTAGAGAACTTTCTAAGAGTTCAAGTAAACTTGAGGCTTTGAAATAGGTTTAACTAAAGACCGAAGTAGTTTTGAACAGGGTATCATTCTTCACAAAGTTGGGAAGATATTTTATTACGAAAAATGCTGATAGAAAATTCTTGCAGAAAGAATTTTCTACAACTAATATTAAAATTAGAATAATAATGGGGAATCATAAGTTAAGCCATAGTTTATTTAACCACGGAACATAACCTCTGATTTTACGTATGTTACTAGTGGGTATAGTATTATATTATCTGTGCCTATGTGTTTATTGGTAAGCTTCCTCTTTATTCCTAAATATACGCTCTTTCCTATGCAACCAAAATTAGGTAGAACGCCACACAAGGTTTATAGCAAAAAGTTTTTGTGTAAAGGAAAAGTTTACTGAATCTCAAATGAGTATATCATTCTCTTTGTTTTGCCAAAAAATATAAACATTCTTTTCTGTCTTCGACCCTTTAGACGCATATGTGGAGTAAATCATAAATCAAAGGCCTCTCAATAAATCTTGACTTAAGAACCTGGTGAAGACGGAGGTACCTATATTTCAAGCCCAATAATGTAGTCTTTTAATATCCGGTTCTTATAATATCCGGACTTTTCTTATCTAGGCTAAATGAAATAATTTGTTAACGTTTTGCGAAGGGGAAGTAAATCAATCTAAGCATTGTATTAGTTGATGTTGAACGGGAAATTTCGGTAATATTTTAGAGGCGACGGCAATAGAATGGCGTATTTTGCACCCGGACCACGTTCTCGCCTATTCATCAAGTCGCCGAAGCCATTACCGCGCCCGCCACCTGC
Organism: Zygaena filipendulae; assembly: GCA_907165275.2. Classification (NCBI taxonomy): domain Eukaryota; kingdom Metazoa; phylum Arthropoda; class Insecta; order Lepidoptera; family Zygaenidae; genus Zygaena; species Zygaena filipendulae. The sequence goes on along the minus strand of OU015667.1, from coordinate 6,463,986 downwards.
ACGGTCCCTAGTTTGTATTATGCTAGATTATTATTCTCGAATTTCGGTTAATGTGGACTATGTAGGTAAATTATTATTGAAATTCCGAGATATCAATTGGAACAGCATATTGTGTTGCTCTTCATATGGCGCTAAATTGCTCATAGATCGTTTGCGATTTTATTATTATATTATTTTTATGGATGTAAACGCAACTTTTGCTGTGGATCATCAGATAGTAGGTATCGGTTATGTTCTATAAATAAACTGTAAATTAAACACGAAGAAGAAGAAGAAGAAGGATATATGCTCGCCTACAACCGGTCAGTGTTGCCAGGCCGGCGGGGCTATTTATCACCGCGCGGGCCAAAATGTGGCGAGCGACCCCTTGCGGCATCCCGAGCAGCGAAGCCATTAGCGCGCACCCTACACGCGCTAGATTAAAATGTTAACTAACCATACATTGTATTCACCACAACGAGATGCAATGCTTCGTTATCAAGCATCTTGCTAAAAATGAGCGCGTGCATTGCGGGTTTATTTTATTATATTTTTACTGCAATATTATTATTTAGCAATACTGCCGCGTGCCGGTTCCGCTACAAGATTATCTATTTAAATATAATAAAAACGACTTATTGCTCTTTTAACTCTATTGAATAATCAAAACTGACATTATGCTTGTGGAGTAGGTATATTATATTTGACTATATATTTTATTATTTTAATATAATATAAATCACGTGATATATATATAAATCACGTGTCACGTTGTTTGTCCGCGATGGACTTCGAAACTACTGAATGGATTTTGATATAATTTTGTAACCATTTATAATATAGAATAGAATAGAATAGAAATATATTTATTTACCTACACACCACGACATAAAACAACAAAATATATAACAATAATAAAAAAAAATAATAATAAAATATTAAACAAAAAAAAAACCTTCAAAACGATAAATATGGTCCAACTTAAAAGATAGGATAGTTTTAATCCCGAAATTCGCGCGGGAACTCCGGCACAAACTACTGTCGGGGTACAAAGAAGGACATAGAGTACTTTTTTCCCGCAACCTCCGCGGGAACTCCGAAATTACCGCGGATGAAATCGCGGGGGATAGCTAGTAATTATATATATATTAGGTATAATTATTTGTAGACTAGCTGTGCCCCGCGGTTTCACCCACGGTAATTTCGGAGTTCCCGCGGGAATTCCGGGATAAAAAGGACCCTATGTCCTTCTCTGTACCCTTGATATCGTGCATGCCAAATTTCATCCAAATCCGTTCAGCCGTCTTTGCGTGATTGAGTAAACGTATGCGAGGATAAGAGCTCGAAAGCGTATTTTCATCCGACTTACTTCAAATTTATCGCCACTGCTCAGCTCCTATGTGTCTTAGCGTTATGTTATATAGCCTATAACCTGTCCAGGAGTATGGAATACAATCGTACCAAGTTTGGTTAAAATCCCTTCAGTAGTTTTTGACCCATGCGTGCACATACAGACAGACAGACAGACAAAAAATTTACTAACTGCATTTTTGGCATCAGTATCGATCACCATTCATCCTCCAATATTAATTTTGAATATATATTCAATGTACAGAATTGACCTCTCTACAGTTTTATATAGGTTTATTATATAAGTTAATGTTCGTGTCACGTTATTCTCTGAATTTCTGCACGAGGTTACCTACTTACTGGTTCAATTTATTATAAACATCTGATTCTCGGAAAAAAAATACCAACTAGTTTTAGGTTTCACGTTTTGTCATTCTTTGTAGGTATACGTAGAGATTTATGCAAATAGGTTTGCTTTAAAGTTTTGGTTATTATACCAATAACAACGGACGATTAGTTCTTTATGTAGGTAGTTACTTGTTTTGGATAGTAAACTTTTAGATTGAGCGCGTACAACGATCTGAAAATATCTTTGTTATCAAGCTAGTTGTCAATCTAATGCATCTACGTAGCTGTCTTCCGTGGTTTCACCCTCGGGAATACCAGGATAAACTATACGTATAAACTATAACCCTTCCTCTTGAAGCTCTTGAAAATCCGTTCAGTGGTTTTTGAGTTCATCTCGAACAGACTGACAGACAGACACGGCGGAAGATTTTGTTTTATAATATGTAGTGAGTCATGTATACGTAAGTGTGAAAGCTATGTCGTTCACGCGGGCCACTATAAAATGACAGGATTGGCTTTAAGCCAAATCGATTGGTAACTGCCGCACAAAAAGCAATAAAATCCGAACGTGCGTACCTATTTACTAGATAATAAAAGAAAAATAGCTGAATACGTCACACTGAAAAATGATAACTCATAAAGAACTTACTTTTAATACCTGCAGGTTATACAATCATTCAGTGTACAATTATTATTTTTTTTAATATTCCATATTGCTTGAGATATTTATAAATAAGGATTTAAGATTTTGTTAAAGGCAATTGTATTCGAATTTTAATGATAAAATTATCAAAATGTAATATATTTAAAAGAAAACAGTGCAAGGGTTTTAATACGACGTAGTTCAATCCATAAGAAGATAAGTTTAAGTCTTGCCCCAAAAATACAGTAGGTGTCTATCTAAACCTCGGTCAATCACAATACGAAGAAAACAAGATTGGAGGTTTTTGGAACGAAGTTCCTTGTTGTACGGTACGGCTTGGCGAAAAAACATGTAAGAAAAACATAAAAGACACGGCGTCATCGTGCTTATTGGTTAATGATTTTTGGTACAGTTATTATTGTTGGCCATCAGTTTTTTGGTTGCTTATTGGTTCGCGGCGGCTGAAGTCAGTGGCGCTCAACTGGGTATTTTCCAGGGTATGAAAATCAAAATTCTAATTAGTCCGTCAGTTACAAAACAAAAAAATAATAGACACGTATTTTTTGCTTTTTCAAATTAATTAAAATAAACGTAGATAAAGCGCATTAAAGTTTAGGGTGGGGGACTTGTGACGTCGTTATTCAGTATAAGCCCCGTACAAACTGCACCGGGTTGTGACGTCACGCAAAATTTCAACTCAATGTATCGCCGTTATTTTTTTTAGTCCGTCGTGAAGATTAGTAAATAATGATTTGACACAATTTTTTTCTTTTTTACGTAATCAAAAAATAACGGCGATACATTGAGTTGAAATTTTGCGTGACGTCCCACCTAGGTACACTTTTTACTTAGTTATGACGTCGCGATCTCCCATTCCTAAACTTTAATGCGTTTAATCTAAGTATATTTTCAATAAATCAAAAAAGCAAAAAATACGTGTCTATTGTTTTTTTATTATCTAACTGACGTACTAAATGAAATTTTGATTTTTATACCTTTATATTTTCCAAACCAGTTCAACTGTCTTTGTGTAACAGCCGAACACAGAACCTCCTCCTTTTGGAAGTCGGAAAAAAATATACGAGATGGAGACCTTATTAAAGAAACCGCTAGAGTGCTAGAGGTTAGTGCATTGTAAAAGGTTGCAAATACTATGAATAAAATGAGGCAATTTATGGCACATTATAAGTGTAAAGAGTTTTTAATAAAAGCTTGTTTCGCCAGCGACAAAGCTTCAAGCTGTAGGTATTGTTCTCGAAGCCGCGCGCCGAGGCAAAGGTCCTGTCGACCGACCCCCAATTCGTCCACGCTTCGTAAACCTTTTATTTTATGCCGCAGCATGTCTTTTAAGAAGTAAAACAATGCAGTATAGAATAATAGCTTCCTGCAATATTAACCAAATAAATGGCCGACTTTATTTATTACAATGCCTTCGCAAGACAAATATTTTTCTAAGTATTTTCAATTCAACAATGATGTACCTACCTATATAATGTATATTCTGGTTTTGTGAGATACCTATTTTACATAATATAAAATAATTTCGCCTTTCGTTATTTTTGTGTCCGCTTATTTCTTCTTAATTACGCAACAGATTTAGAATGTGTCTTTCACTAACATTTACAGAATACTTGTTTTTTCAGTGACTAATAACGACGAGACTAATCGACGAGACGACCAAGCTTTCCCTCTGTGAAAATTCTCGTAACGGGTAGCTAAAAATGTTCCGAGGAATCAAAAACTTCCATAGGACTGGGAAAACGTACCACTGAATTTGTAGGACTAGGCCATTTAATTTACTGACCTAATACAATTATTTACTAAGCTGCATACAAAAATTCAGCCGGTTATTAATCATTCTTATAACATTGTTATTTGTACATGTTCGGAATGGATGACTCTCCAGTCAAACCAACCAATTTGGAGGACAATTATTTTTCTAGGTTTATTATCCAACTATCTTAACATTTCAATAATAAATTTTACTGTTACTTACTCATTCAATTTCGACACCCTACCAAATTGAAATGTTTTTCACCTGCTCATTTCATCAGCTAACCGTTTCGAGAATTTTCTCAGGGGAAAAGCTTGGGCGTCTCGTCGAACTGAACCTACTCACGAAGTTTCAGCCAGTTATTAGTTACTGAGAAAACAATGCGTGGGCTGCCGGACTATGAGGAGTTCCCGAGGCAGGGAATCACGAAATTCACAAGGGTGAAACCGCTAGGAACAGTTAGTGTTGTATATAAAATAGAACTCTGGCGTCATCAGGGTTACCTCCGAATATGTAGTTTATTTTATTAGTACTTATTAACGTATAAACCTTCCTTATGAATCACTCTATCTAATGCCGAAAACAGCATAGAAAGTCGTTCAGTAAGTTTTGAATTGACAGACAGACAGACAAACAGACGCGGAGGAGGACTTTGTTTTATAATATGTACCTAAGGATTTTTATGTCAACTTTTGTGTAGAATCTTTCATTGCAATATTTTGCTGTGGATCATTGAGTCTGAAACAATAATAATTATTATGGGTAGATAATGCAGTTCATGATACTTGAATTTCAGATCAAATAAAAACTAAAGACGGAACGCGTAGAACAAACAAGTGAAGCCCGGAAAAAGACACCACGCCGTGCACGTACACAGAAACACGCACACACTTACAAGAAAACGACACCATACCTTTTAGTTTGAGCTTCTCCCGCTAATGGAGGTGACGCAACAATTAAGTTAGAATAAATGCCATATTGTGTCGTCAGCGGTCAAAAAATAAAAAACAGCATGAAATCACTTATGACCAGTAAGTAAACTTAGCAAATCCATACACTTTCCTAATCACCACATGCATACGCAACCGGCTTCACTTCGTTGTTCGAGACGTACCGTCTTTAGTTTTTATTTGGTCTGAGACCTGAATATCTAAAACCACGTTTCCTGAAATGCGTATTTTATTTTATTTAGTTATCCCTAATTGCACAAATAAAAGTACAAATGGCATCCTTAATCCCTTGCAGCATTCTCTACTAGTACTAGGTACATATACCTACTACAGAGTACTACGTATTTACTATAAACAAATGCTTTCGATACATAAAGAGACTAACCGCCGCACTCAGAGTCGACTTTAATGATTACTTAGTTAAGTATAGATTTTTAAAACAAAACTGCCGCAATCAGACAAGTTTAATAAATTAATGTTAGTTGGCATTTAACTAATTAAGTTACATCTCATTATATGGCAATCAACATTAATTTACTGAACGTCTCTGATTGCGGCTGTTTTGTTTTAAAAATCTATACTTAACTAAGTAATCATTAAAGTCGACTCTGAGTGCGGCCGTAAGCTTTTCAATTACAAGAAATAATATCACGTACCACCAGAAGCTACAATACTGATACATAGGTACGATAGGTAGGTACGCGTGTAATAGCTATATCTACCTATCAATTGCTGAACATTTGTATTCGTTAGGGAAACTCGAGGTAATCTATATGATAATAGACTGTGGAACAGTGAGCACATAATTGTACCACACGATTGCTACCGACATTGACATTTACTTCTGTACTCGTATAGGTAGGTATCTTATTTATGAAAAAAAAAAAAACATTGTAAAGTTACACCCAATTAATTAGGTATGTATTAGGTATGTATGTAATAGTTTAATTTTTAATTTAGGCTTAATTTTTGATCGAAGTTTCGATATAATATAATAAGTTCAAGAAAATTTTCATACGGTTCGTGTCTTACGTAATAGTTTTCGTCTTAAATACATAATATGATTATAATATTGGTCAAATAAGATCCTGAAAATCACCTTTTAAATATAGCCATGGTATGAATATAATCGTACCATAATTTAGTTAAAAAATTTCATTATATCTGAGGGAAAATTTTATTTCTACTCCCACCGGCTCATTTAAAGATCGGATCTCATGTGTGCCAGAAAAACATAATTAATGTTGTGTAGTATACCCACGTCCCACATGATAATTCTCAGACGATTTGAAATGAGTAAATTAAAATTTTCATTATATTTTTGATGTACCCCTTATTATAAAGTGCGTATATAGGTAGGTACGTAATTTATTTCTTTTTTCCTTTCTTCGCCCCTCTCTCTGAGTAACAGTGGGATGTCTACCTACTGAAAAGTGAAAACCTACACTAGGTGTACTGTACAGTGTACACCCACTTAGCTAATGCTGACTTGGTGAAAATTTCGGCAGAGCATGCAAAAGAAAGCTGTTTATGCTTTTATACTTCCTGTATGTTTTTACTTTTTTATCGTATGTGTTGTGCTGGAATAAATGTATTTTCTTTCTTTTTTCTTTATTCTTCCAGATTCTTCCTTTAGTTCATGACAAACAGCGATGGTTTAATGTGCATCGTATTCGTTTCGTGTATAACGCCCTAAACATATGCTTTAAAAAGCCTGATTTCTGTAGTCAATTATATTTTCGTTATCTTAGTACATAGTAAGTGTAAGCAATGATAATTAAGTAATTATACATAATATTTAATATTTACCTACATACATAATATTTAATATACATAATATGTAATACATAATATTTACCTATCGTATATAGTCAACATTAACCACTTGTGAAGATAAATAAGTTATATTATCTAATTGTTATGTTATTGAGGTAGGTATAGATTTAAAACCTAAAAAAGACTTATAATAATTTTTATTTTATTTATTTTATTTTAGTTTATTTAGGACAACAACAGACAACGGACAACAATCTTTTAAACATTGTACATTTTCTCATTAAAAATTTTTATTAATTGAACTATATTGTAATATTAGATATTGATCGTTAGTATGACTGATATTGGAATGATAGATTAAAGTTAACCCATTTTCAAGTTAAAGTAAGTTTGAATACGTAACACTGGTTATATATTGGAATTCCTGCCTTCTATAAGGTTAGTTACTGTTATAATATTAGATTATCTACCTGCTACGCAACTTCTATCAAAACTTCAATTTCAATGTGCAGCTTATTGATTTGTGGCTATACGATGATATTCAGTTAAGGTTTCATAAATATAAAATATAATGTGCTTTATTGCCGTTTAATATTGAAAGCTCATCAACTTCGTAATGTTATTTAGTAAGCAAAACAAATGGAAAGTTTAAAACGAGTGGTGTTGCGTTATAAAATACAATGTCTACGTTAATGCCCTGTAATTTGAGTGTTATGAGTCAACAACTTAATTTGGAGTCGTAATCAGTTTAGCGAAGTACGCGCCATTCGAGGCGGGAGACTGAGGGATTATCCGGGGAAAACAAATGTGCCTCCGCTGCACATAAATCTTAACATTATGAATTAAACAGTTTTGTACAAAACGGCGAACGTAAACATTGAAAAGTGCTGATGAACAAATTGATAGCGAAAATTGTTTTTGTAGTTTTTATCCAAATGCTTTTAGAGAGGTGCTGGATTAGTTAAGTGCGTAATCCACAATGGATAATCAAGCTTAGTAACTTTAGAATTTATTTCTGTAAACAGAAAAGTTACTGATAATTAATAAAAAATCCAGCTAAAAAAAAGGTATGGCCATCTACTAAGAGAGTATTCGCTTGTAATATAACATCATCAAGGTATAGGCATTCTCTTAACAGATAAATTAGTGAATAACTGTGTTTACGATGATGATCACTTAATTCTAAAGTCTGGACGACAATTACCGATAACATAGGTACTTATGCCGTAATTAAGTTGGTACAAAGTGAGCGGGTAACATGCATTCCTCACGCTTTAATCTTCAGCGCATAAACTTGATTACATTTCTTATTACATTTTAAATGAGAATCTTAATTACTGGCAGTTCTGGGAAATTGATATTCTAGAATTTAATTTATTTAATTTTAAATTTGTACTTTATAATCTTTGGAATTCTCACCAGTTAGATGAGTGTTAGTGTGGACTGTGGAGTCGTTTATTTAACTAACAATAAATAAGTAATATTTGTTTTGTAAAATAAATTTTATGTTTACGTTTAATAGCGAGAGAGAAATCCATTACAAGATATAAAAATATTTTCTGAGACCCTACCATCATTTCTCTTACAATCTTATTTTAACAATATAGGTAAGGAAATTTCGTCCATTAATTCACAAAGTCCTTTAATTTGAAATATGGTAATAATCAATTGATACAATTTTAGATTCAGTTTGAAAAAAACAAAAGACATGGACTTTACGATTAGCAGAAAGGCGTGAACGTACATATACGTATATACTATGTGTAGTTAATATAGGTATATTTATCTAGCAATTTAAATCCATGAACAACCTTTAAAACGCGTAGGAGACATTCGCTCGAAGACCAAGAAAATTGCATAATGTATGTGCACTAACGACCAGAGGCGCATTTAAGTTTTAAGTACATAAGCAATCAAGTTTAAGTTACGCTTGACGGAGAGTTTAGTTGGCAAGTTGAGGGTACGAGTGGGTAGAGTACACAGGCAAAACCTCTCGTGTATCATAGTTAGTCAATTACGCATGCCACAAGCGCATGAGAGCTGTTACCGACTGTTGTTAGTGTCGAAACTCGTTAACAATACGCTACAACAAGTTTAGTGTTAAAGCTGCGCTTTACACAATTACATTTATGCAAGTGGAACGGTGTTAATTTGAACCTTAAATTGGTTTTGAACGTCTTCAAGATCTCAGTGAATTTGCCGACAATTGGCAGATTTATAACGCCGTAAATATAACATAACATACATATAAAGAGGCGGACTTAATGCCTCATGCAGGGGCACTCTTTGCCAGTCACCCCTTAAATCTTCGTCAAATATTATAAGACCATAACTAATAAATTAAATAACACATAAAACACATCCCAACAAAAACATTTTCATGTAAAATGTTGCCAAGACGAGACCATATGCTAGCACTTTCAAAAAGTTATCAGATCTTATGTAGAGCCAAGCTTCTAACTCTACACGCCTTAACTCTACAAGGTCTAACTTCACAAACTCTACACCTTAGCCAAAATATGTGGCTTGACCATTTCGCTACATTCACATGGCCCTTAGGCCCTAAGGTGAAAAATTGGTCCATTTTTCATTACTTTTCTGTTATATAATAATAGTTCTTTGTAGTAACGAAACGGCCAAGCCACATATTTTGGCTAAGGTGTAGAGTTTGTGAAGTTAGACCTTTTAGAGTTAAGGCGTGTAGAGTTAGAAGCTTGGCTCTACATAAGATCTGATAACTTTTTGAAAGTGCTGGCATATGATCTCGTCTTGGCAACATTTTACATGAAAATGTTTTTGTTGGGATTTCATTTCTTTTTGTAAGTCAAAATTGCAGAAGTCTCATACAAACTTCCATCCCCTAATTTAAGGGGTTGGGAGATAAAAGTTACAAGTTTTATAATTTTTTTGTTGTTTGTTTACTAATACTAGCTTACATACCAAATTTCAGCTTTCTAGGACATTAGGAAGTACCCTAAGAATTTTGATGATCATCAGTGAGTCAGTGACGAAATCGAGGTTTTTTAGATATCAATAAAATCTAAAGGATGGGAGCTATACAATTAAAACTTTATACATTTAATAAGTCTGCTATTGACAACATATTCCGAAAATTTTGTTTATCTGGTATAATCCAGACCCAAGTTACAAGGGTTCAAAAAACGACGAAACGCTTCGAGAAAAGGTAGGTAGTGCCCTTGCGCTTTGCTGGCTCGTCTTGGCGGGGGCACTACCGTGCCTCCAGATATCTTTGTATATGTAACACATTTATAACATGTAACAGAATATAGATACAAAAAAATATTAGTGTTAAAATATACCTATAGGTATGTTATAGTAAATATAAATATATATAGGTACCTATATGTGTTAATAGATTTAGTGTTAATAGGTGTAAGAGTAGCGCAGTTCTAACACATACCTAATAAACACTAAATAGTATAATAAAAACAAATTGAAAGTTTAATCTTCGAAGACGTGTACTATATAAATAGCGACTTTTGCTATCACGCAATGAAGTGTAAACAGTTCTATATGCGCTGTAAAGTGTTACGTTATGGGTTAACACGTCATATGAAAACATATTAAACAGTGATTCACCTTTGATTTTGTTATAAATTTTTAATGAAACGTATATAGTTGTGTTTTTAAGTCCCTAGTGGTCACACAAAAAAACAGACTTGCTTTACACACGATCATAATTATGCACATGGTCGTGACACCTAATATCGAAACTATGGTTGTGTCGATCAAATAAAATCAAAATATGTTTAGCAAATAAATTTGTAATCTCTTTAACAAAAAATAAATTCATCTATTCACATAAATTCGTCTTGAAATTTATTTTATAGGATTATTAGATGGAAATGTGAAAAGTGGTTTAGTCTTGTTTATTTAACAGAGAGCTTTTTACGTAGCCTAACCTAACCTAACTTTTGAACTTCGTGAGTGAGATTTCAAATTTACGGGCGAATTGTATATATCTATACCTACCTATGGCTGAAACACTGAAGTCTCGTATAGGCGAGCACGAAAGGCTATTTTGCACATAGTGAAACCTACTTTCAGTTAGGTACAATAAAATTGTCAACAAACTTGAAACCATCAGTTAAATTGAAGCTAAACTTGGAATATAGATATTTAGTTAAAAAAGTAGTTTAATTTAAGAACCTTTATAATCAGAGCAAATTGGAGTTGACTTGCATAATTGATATGCTATAGTTATATCCGAAGAGGCAACTATATCTACTTATATTAGATGCTAATAATATTATCAGCTACGATCAATAATGACGTCGTTACTACGGATTCATGAGACAGATGTGCTGGCAATCAATAACAATCATTATTGAATTGTGCACATTAAGTATCCATCTGCTTGCTCTACATTGTAATGTCTCTTAAGTCATAGCCATTATTATGATTGTCAATATCAAAAATAATGATGCTAACTTACGATATTATAAGATGTAGATACCTGGATGACCGAGCTTTACTATGTCGGTAAAGTAGTACCAAACACTCTTTTCTCATTGCCTGAAAACACGGATAAAACGACGTTTACTAAAAATGAAACCTAGCTAGATCGATTAATCGCCCTCGAATCCCCCTGCATATTAAATTTCATAAAAATCATTGGAGCCGTTTCCGAGATTATTATATGGGTAGGTACTTACAAGAATGGCTCGTTTAAAAGTAGTAGATAGATAGATAGATAGAATACTTACTACATTATGTCAAGAAGGTTCCGATACTGACAGATTTCGATCAATTTTTACCATAGAAGCTTTATCAGCATCGTCATTATTACATCAGTCAACAGTCGTTCAATGCTAGACAAAGGTCTCCGCCAGGGATCTCCTTGGCAACCTGTCCGGCCCAGCCCGGCCTCACAGACTTCATCAGATATTGTGGGAATTGCCATATACTTTAATACACAAATAGCATAAGGAAGCTTTTTACCAATTTCTTAGGGAAACCTCATTTCTTGTAAGCTTTAGCTACATAAGCTAGCTAACAAAACACCTGTTTTGTTGATTTCTTTCTATATGATCTTGTTTTCTATGTGATTTAGTAGTTTTTCTCTATTATGTGCATAAATTACCGCGTGCTTGAATATTGTGTCTCGTTTAAAGTTGTATACCTAGTGTATTGTCGCTCGTCTATTAAGAAATAATGCAATCTTTATCTTATTTTGGCTTCTCAACTGAGTGTGAAGATGAAGCATAATACAATAATTGAATCGCGCGAACCACGATGTTTAAACCAATGCGGCAGGTGGCTCGGTCATGAATATTAACATACATGAATATTCCGACTGTGTTTGCCCATTTCTTGCACTAAACTATGTGACAACGTCGCAACCTGCAGGAGCTCTGACGTTCAAGGATTACATTGAATCATGTGATGTGGGTGTTTTTTAAAATGCTCCTCTCCATCTACAGACCAGTACTTATGTATATGAAGTATTGATGATGTATGTTAAGGAAAATTTTGTTTTTAGTCCGTCCTGTATCCTGTAGATTCATAAAAATATTATTTCTTTTTTTACGTAAGCAAAAAATAACAGATACGTTGAGTATAGAAATGTTTTTTTTTTCTTAAATAGCCTATTTATCTATCTTTTCGGTGTTTTATGGCAACTGTCACTGACAAGTACTCACACTAATTAAATTTAGGTACATTATTGCATATATTATGTACTAGCTGTTCCCCGCAGTTTTACCCGCGTTAATTTCGGAATTCCCGCGGGAAGTACGTCCTTCTCCGTACCCCTAATAATTGAGCCGTTAAGGCGTGAAAGCGTAACAGACAGACAGACAGTTACTTTCGCATTTATAATATTAGTAGGGATAAGAAAGCGCGGCAATGCACATTGATGTTAGCGATATGGGCAATACCATATTAAAACAATGATTTTAGAATTTCATCTTTCGGTACACATGTGCATCACATAAAGCTTACTGAATAGATTTTTTTATTTTAATAGTTCAGAAAATTGTCCTGACTAAGCTACTCTACTATACTAGGTACTCTACTATACTATTCAGTAGTAGAGTTAATAGTCACGCAGCTCGTAATCTCATGCATGACAGTGAGCTAATTTTTTTTTTGAAATACCTAGGTAAGTTAATTGAATCGGTACGGAAAGTTGGAATCATCATCAATTGTCCATAATTCAATAACACAATAAATGATTCTCAAAAATGTGACACGATAAGATACCTCAGTCCTCGTCATAAATTCCACTTTATAGGCTCTTAAATGTTTGTTGTTCCAAAAGCAACGGTAACACACTCCTATAAAACACAAATAAAGTGTAAGAATAAAATGTTTTGTTTTTATTCCACTCTGCCTATTATTTTAAATGACTTTGGATTTCCTGTACGCAGTGTATTTATACAGAGATAATCTCACATGTGACGTTTTTATTGACCATTTATCTTGAAGAGAATACAACAACCGACATAATACAAAAATGGGGATTTGCTTCGTAAGTTACTGAAGTAGGTACATATATTTTGTATAAAGATTCACCCCTGTTTCGACATTACAATTTGGGAATTTCCACCGAAATTCTTTGATGCATCGATCAATGATGCATCGTGATAAAATCAGCTAGGTGCGTGTCGAATTACGCCCAGACGCACTGTGAAGAGTTCCTCAGTGGGATAGAACCTTGATTATATTAAGGTAAAGTAAGTTAATAATAGTCTTATATAGGTACTTCAATACGTACACCAGACAATTTTCATTATCCTAATTTTAATAATATATTTTTATAACACTTCATAATACACAAATCTCTAGGTAAGTATCAAGTAATTTAACTAAGCAAACGCGACATATACTGTAGTATATTACATATATATTTATTTATTAATTCTAGTATAGATATATAAACATACCCAGACTGGAAAGTAGAACCCTGTGATCATCACACAATGTCCACCTCCATTAAAGTGGTTCTTAAGTTTTATTACTTTGACTATTTCATTTTCCATCGTTTTACCCCCATAAAAGTATAGCACACTCAGGTATCACTTCCCACACATTAACAGACAGTCAGACACAATTTCACCACATAGACTATTTTATAAGTAAACCAGACTAGTATGTAAACAAAAACAGTTGCTTTACCCGCGTTTCACTTTTTCACCCTTAGGGGTTGAATCACCGAAAACGCTGAAATATACTTATGTGACCCTTTATTCAGTAGACGCAGAATTTCAGGTATGGTTAAAACAGCTTACTACACTCTCGTTGCGAACGTATCTAATGACGCACCGCTCACGCACACATCAATTGGTTTTGTGCTTCAATTTCTATGAATTTGAATGAAACTAATTATCTATTACTCTTTATAGATATCTAGCTGACCCCCGCGGTTTCACCTTAGGTAATTTCGGAGTTCCCGCGGGAATTCCGAGACAAAAGTACCGTATGTCACTCAGGATCACTTTAGCTTCTTATAAGTAAAAGAATTTTCAAAATCGTTTCAGTAGATCCAAAGATTATAACCTCACAGACTCCGGAGTTTTCGCGGGAATCCCGAGATAAAAAGTACCCTATGTCACTTAGGATCACTGCAGCTTTTTAAAGATGAAATAATTTTTTAAATCAGTTCAGTAGATCCAGAGATTACCCCTTACAAACTCACAAACTCACGAACTCACTAACTCCGGAGTTCCCGCGGGAATTCCGAAGTAAAAAGTACCCTACATCACTCTGGATCACTGTAGCTCCCTATAAGTGAAAGAATTTTTAAAATCTGTTCAGTAGATTTAGGGATTACCCACTACAAACTCACGAACTCACAAACTCTGGAGTTCCCAAGGGAAGTCCGGGATAAAAAGTACCCTATATTACTCTTGATCACTGTAGCTCCCTATAAGTGAAAGAATTTTTAAAATCACTTCAGTAGTTCCAGAGATAGCTGTTCCTCGTGGTTTTACCGCGGGAAAGTCGGAGTTCCCGAGGGAATTCCGAAATAAAAAGTACTCTATGACACTCAGGACCACTGTAGCTTCCTATAAGTGAAAGAATTTTCAAAATCGGTTCAGTAGATCCAGAGATTACCCCTACAACGTCACAAACTCACAAACTTTTGCTCTTTATAATATTAGTAAAGATGAAAACATTGTATCCGGAATATTTATTGATTTATGGTAGGTACCTGGGTATTTATAACCCATAACAAAGAAAATATTATGATTCACAAAATAGGAATTGGAAATATATAAATCAATTTTATTCAAGTTCAGAAGGTACAACGTATTTAGCTAACGATTATGATATATGTATCATATATGTATAGATGTGATATATGTATAGATAATTAATTTATTAATTAAGTATACAATAATATGATAAACAAAGAAAGTGAGATCTGAGAAGCGAAAAGCACAGGTGGTACAGATATTCTTTTTTTCCACTTTACAAATTCAATTACAAATTTTGGGATAAAAGGTACAGTTTGCTAACTATTCTTCTGAATCCAATTTAAAGTTGAATGTTGTTCCATCTTAGGTTATAAAGTTTTTGGTGATAAAATGCTAAATTCTTTTTATTTCAGGTATTTCGGGGGTAATTACGGAGTTCCCGCGGGAATCCCGGAAAAAAGTGTTGTAGTTTACGGTGATGAGCAGTTCCCCGCATTAATTCCGGAGTTCCCGCGGGAATCCCGGAAAAAAGTGTTGTAGTTTACGGTGATGAGCAGTTCCCCGCATTAATTCCGGAGTTCCCGCGGGAATTCCGAGATAAAAACTATCCTATTTTTTAAGTTGGACCATATTATAAATGGTTACAAAATTTTATCAAAATCCGTTCAGTAGTTTAATAATAATAATAATAAATTCATAATAAACAAACACACTTTCTGCAGATCTTGAAGGTTGACTGGCAGAGAATGCCACAATGGCATTAAGTCCGCCTATTGTACCATAATGTGCAAAAAGTTTAAATAAATAAATAAATAAATAATAATAATAATAATAATAAATAATAATGATTCTAAGACCCTTTACCTATACTAAAATAGCCTCTACCTAGATTATCTAAGTAGGTATATAAGGTTAAGACTATACGGCAATATTTACTGATAAAAGACTCGTTTTTAAACCTATACTCTTGAAGAGAATGTGTATGTGACGGATTTCTCATCACTTTAAGCGGCTCTTTGTTGCTTGTGTACTTGTTTGAGCGTTTGCCGTAGTGGTCAAAGAGATGAGCCTGTAAGCCGGCCTATACGGTCCGTTCAATGAGGCTTGGCATTCTTTGGCGGTAAAGGGTGCTCCTACGAATTAAAAAGAAGTATTTTAAGATTAAAAGTAAAACTGTACGTAGTTTTTAGCTGTACCTAAGTTGCCGTTTTGTTTCCAATAACAAAATACAAAAATTTAATTAGTTTTTTTTATGTCCAATTCTTTTTATAAATTCAAAATAAAACTCATGAAAATTTGTGAAGTAACTAATCGTTTTGGCGCCGTCGTTAAATCCTATGCCTACAATAATTAAGAAGGGCATTTGCGAGTAGCGCAGTAAACTGATTATACTTAAAATGAAGCGGTAACAACCGGCATTACCTCCCTCATTTACATAAACGAATGATATTTTGGAATAGGGAGAGTGCGTATTTTCATTAAATCCGCGATACCCTCCACTCTAATGCTCCAACATGCCTTATTAAGGTGCTATGCTGAAAAACAGTTAGTGAAAAGATAGTGATAGCGTATTCTAATATGACTGCATGCAAAGAAAGTGATAACTATTTACAGATTACTTGCGTGACGAAATATTGTGATTAACTAAGTAACATTTCTGAGGATTTTAAGAAATCTTACCTTTTACATAATAATATAGCCTCTTAAGATGATTGTGTTCATTATTATATCTGTTACCTATACAAATGTGTTTCTTACAAAATAGTGTTCAATCAGTGTTAAAACCCTTATTACGGTTACTTTTTGTTCCTCCTGTACGTACCTATGTTTAATCTCTAACTAAAAATCCATTCACAATTTGCAACGCAATAAGGTGTGAAAAAAAACATTGTAGACGTAACTAACTAAATAGGTGGGCTGTCTGTAGAAACACACACAACCCGAGTAAAGGCGTGTTTATAATATCATTAGTGGCACGACAAATGGTTTTAATGTCGAAACCGCGGAATTGGTCGTGTTGGCGGATTGTGTATGTGCCTACACGTTACGGCCGATGCGAATGGTCGTGCTCTTTTGGATTAAGTTTATTTAATTGCACGCGCCGGGTTTTTTTATTTTCCTTATATTTATGTTATGTACGTGTGCGTTTTATGATACTGTTTCCCCACGGTTTCGCTGGCGGTAATTTCATAGGTCCTGCGGGAATTCCGGAATAAGAAGTACCCTATGACACTTAGGAACACAGTAGCATTCAAATTCTAATTCTAATTCAAATATGCTTTATTGCACGCAACGCAACGCAAAAAAACACATTCTATTGGTAAAAGAACTTTCAAAATAGGTTCAGTAGCTCCAGAGATTACCCCCTATGACGTCACAAACTCACAAACTTTAGCTCTTTTTAATATTAATAATATAGAATACCTAAGAGGTATAATATTAATAATTGTTACGAGCACAGAGTGGTTCTTTATTTGAAGGTTTGTCTTATTGTATTATTAAAACTGTCTATACCCTGCGGTTTTACCCACGTTGCATGATTTCGGAGTTCCCGTGGAAATTAATTTTGTTTTTTTAAATAGATATTTGAACGGAAATCAAGCACTGAACACCCTCTTTCAATACTTCCCTCATTTTTACTTTACATCCTGTATAATAATACATGTGGTAAAAAATCGCTTTTTATTTGAGAATTCATTGGCATTAAACAAACAGGATTCTGGATGTTCAGTTCCTATGTGTTCACATAGGATAGATAGGAACGATACTTTGTTCCGGTATAAAAAGTTTTATAACGAAGCAAACAATTTCCGATGACATCCCTATTAATACTAAATACCTACCTATTTATTATTTTTTTATAATAATTTTGAAAAATATAAACACGGGGAATCGTATTTATATATATGTACATACCATCGAAAACATCTCGTAGATTTAAATAAATCAATATATGTAATTAAAATAATTTGATCAAACGGCTTGCTAATACCGTAGGTACGGTACGGTAGGTACGAGTAGGTATCGTATCTCAATCACTGGAACTAGGCTTTGCTTTGTGAATTTCTCTTTGATCAATAAATAGGTACGTTAATCTATACAGCTAATAAAATTGTAATAAAATTGTCTTTATTTTCCTATTTGTCGGTTTGAACGCACTTCCACGTTTGACGGGCGATGGTTAATATCTATGTCTATATGTATATCTTTACATATAAATAAAATTGAAGTGTCTTTTTGTAATTCCAAATTGACAGATTTTTACTAAATGCATATAATAATAACAATAATTCACTTCACATCACATAGATCTACTTGATCCCACACTAAGCTATGAGCTTGTGTCGTGGAAACCAAGCAAACGTGTGTGTGTATATCACACAAAGTCCACTACTGCGCCAATCGGGTACTTACATAAAAAAAAAAGTTTATTTTTTATTTTTGTCGGTCTGTCTGTCTGTTTGTTCCGGTTAATCTTTGAAACGGATGGACCTATTTTAATGGGACTTTCACTGGCAGATAGCTGATGTTAGATATAAGGAGTAACTTAGACTACTATTGTTTTAAGAAAAAATAGTTCCTGCGGGAATTCCTAAACTCACGCGGGTGAAACCGCGGGGCACAGCTAGTCTATTGTCTAAAAATGAATCCCTATTTCCCTTGGTCACGGCATCACTCGTGAACGGTTGGACCAATTTGCGAATTTTATTTGTTGTGTTTATTATTATAAGGAGAAGAAGAATAAAAGAAGTTTGGAGTTCCTGCAGGAATTAGGAAACTCACGCGAGTGAATCTCCGAAACAGTTGGACCGATTCTTATGGGACTTTTACTGCTAATTAACTTATAAGGAGTAAATTAGGCCACCTACTTAGGAGTTCCTGCCGAAATTCCGAAATTCACGAGGGTGAAGTCGCGGGGCACAGCTATTATTATCAAATTAAAAGAAAAATACTCGAAACTTGGAAGTGTTCGATGTTATTTCAATGTTACCGGGATATATTAGTTTTGTTGAATAGCAATGATATGATATAAGTAAGTAAATAGCAATAATTAACAAAGTAATTTTGTTTTTGCTATAATAATAATAGCTTATAAGCTTAGTATATTTATTACTTATAATCCTGAAGTTCATTCAGAGGTTTGGAACATCTGCATACAAGACTTAGCATTCCGATTGATAGAATATACCCTACCTAGTACCTACGTACGACTTCTGAGCATCAAGACAGATTTTTGCTTTAGCTTTGCAATCATTGCATTCATCTCGTTTAACTACAACTTTTCTTATTTCATTAGTCGACTCTGCGTTTTATTATAGCTCACCGTACGTCAGTCAGTCGGTAATATCCTTTTATACATTCTATATATTATATATGGTCATAACGAGGCAATAAAACAGGTAAGTGAGCCGGGACAAAGACGATACGGTGAAATTCATTAACATATAGACTAGTCCACGAACCTGCGAGTGGTGAGGAGCTCGAATGCTCAGTCACCGTAAATTGGTATGGTGTCGAGTGTCGCCGTCGCGTCTACCAAAGTGATTCTTAAACTAGCTGCTACCCACAATTTCAGTCGTGGTAATGTCACAGTTCCCGCGGGAATTCCGGGATAAAAGTAACCTACGTCCTTTTTTGTACCACTGAAAACGTATATTATGCAAAAATGCCTGAACGCGTTAAAGCATAACAAACTTACATTCGGATTATTATTAGGTACTAACTGTACCCCCCGTTTTCACCCGCGTTACTTTCGGAGTTCCCGCGGGAATTCCGGGTTAAAAAGTACCCTCTGTTCTTTTGTGTACCCCTGAGAACTTGTAAACAAAATTTAATGGTTATCGGTTGGGCCGTTAAGCCGTGAAAGCATGACAAACAAACAAACAAACAAACTCACTTTCGCATTTATTATAGTAAGGATTTGGAGAACTTGAGATGGATTTATTAATTAACTTAAAAATAATCATGAAATTATTAATATACATTCACTATGTGTATGTAAGACGTGCTTTAATTTTAATAGAATCGTACTTAGAGCTTTGATCACTTTTTAGAGAATTCATTAGGTAATTAGTTCGAGAAATACCTAAAAACAATTTTGTACATACCTACGTTTACCAATGCTATGCCTACTCGTTTACCAATGCTAAATCCCTTTTTAGTTGATTAATACAATTAGTAAATAAGTTTTGTAACTTAAGTACATATCAATAACAGTTCTGATTAACACTATCGGCTTGCTAGCTTTTTGAAAGTTGCATCCTGTATTACCTAACTCACATTGGATACCCAAACTTAAACATTTATGTACGAGTTTGGAATCTATAATATACTATCTGTTGCCCGCGGTTTCACCTGCGTTAATTTCGGAGACCCCACGGGAATTCTGGGATAAAAGTACTCTACCTATATCTTTTTCTGTACGGCCCTGATAACGTGTAAGTATGCAAAATTTTATGAAGATTCACCCGCGATAATTTCGGAGTTCCCGTGGGAATTTCGGGATCAAAGTAGGTACCCTATGTCCTTTTCTGTATCCCTGATAACGTGTATAAAAAATTTCATGGTCATCGGTTGATGGGCCGTTAAGTTGTAAAAGCGCAGGTAAGTAGGTATAACAAACAAAAAAAAATAGATAACAATAACAGATTATAAATTCCAAAATGATTTTGTCTGTCTATTTGTTACATTTTCACGTCTTTACTACTCAATCGATTATCACGAAATTTTGCATACCTACACGTTATCAGCTGTATAGACAAGGACAGGTAAGGTAGAGTAAGTTTTATTTCGTAATTCCTGCAGAAACTCTGAAATTAACGCAGGTGAAACCGCGGAAAACACCTAGTCTTTAATATAAGTAGGTATACGGTAACGCGTTTGAGTCATACAATTTTATAATTTGTTGCAAAAAATAAAAAAAAATCATTAAACACAATGGAACACAAACGACAAGTCCAAAGGAACGGAGATGTGACCAAGGACTTTGAGGTTCTTTGAGGAACTCGTCTAGAGTATAAGTGAGCTCTCGACTCTGCGCACGAACGCAGCATACTCGTTGAGACTTTTTTTGGAGAAATTGAACGCGATTAAGGATCCCATTGGTGCTTTTCAAAGATGTATAACAGCACTCGAGCCAAGGCGGCCCGTGTGAACTACCTCGTCAAACTTTCAAGCGCCATTCTTTCACTTTCGTCGACTCTGTTTGTCCGAGGTCTTGCTCCATAATTTCGATAGTCTCGAGGAGAAATTATGCCAGCGATTGCTTGAAGTAATAATTTTTATTTTTATAGTCAATTAACTTATTCTAAGCCTATATTTAGAACAGAGGAATAGTATTAATATTCGTTAATTTTAAACTTTTATAAAAAAAACAGCATAACCTGTCACGATCCATAAAGAATGTACGGTCTTGTAAAAAGCACTCGATATTTTATTTACCATTTTTCTGACAACGAACGAGGTAAATAATATTAAATTCGAAGATCTAAGTAAGCCGAAATCTATTATCCGTGAGTTAAACATTTATTAACTTCGTGTAACGTTTGGGGAAACTTTATAAAGGAAGTTTTGAGGACACCCAAGGGTAAACCCGACAATCAATCTTGAGAGGCCTGAGGAACGTTTGGATTCAATTCACGATGGATATTAGTATCATTGAACATTCTCCGTTCGTGTGGAGTAGGACACTAGATCGGACCAACGTTCCCGTACCCGGGATTATAGCTAGCAATACCAACATGCCCGATGCGACTCACAACGTGTATATACGCACCTAGCCGTACACTGATGACCGAGTCTTCAGTCTCGATAGCGAACGAATACCCAAGTCGCTCCTATTAATTGAAAAGTCCATTGTGTTTCATTCTCTTTTGTGTATAGTCGTGTGTCTCAATCGGCATTCATTCAATGTACAGAGGCGCGAATTCTACCCTTTATATATATTGTTTAGAAGATAATAATAATAATAAAACTTATTAACAAATAAATAAAATTTGGTAATTGTTATAATTACAAAAATAAATCATTCGATCATAAAAACTTACATTTTTACTTTTATTTTTACTTTTAAGTTCTGTGTTACTTGAAGTATCATCATCTAAATTGGTATAATTTTGTGTACGTTCTCTATATAAGGGTAACTATCATTCTGTTCTCTATAATAGTGTAGCCAAAATCTATTATATGTTTTTGTAGCTGTTATTGTCCTGAATAAACGAAAATAAATTAAAATAACTTAAGGTGTTGAAAACTGAAAACTTATTAATAAATACCTAAATGAATATAATTTGTTAATTGTTATAATCTATAGGTACTATGGTAAAACGGAAACAAATATTCAAGTTACAAGTAAAGTGTATGCACACCTCTTTACCAGGGGGTAAGTAGAGTCTGTAGAGACCTCACACAATCCATTCGTCTTTCGTTACGTCCTAATCGCTTTTCCAAGGACATCCATGACTTGATGCTCGTAACGAGAATAACTTGAGCACGTATAGGTAAAATACAGACTAATGTTCTTACATCTTGATAGATGTGGTTACTTTGTTCTATTTAGGAGTAAGAGCAATTAAGATGCAGTCCTCGATACCAAGGCCCAATACATCCATTATCGTCTTTAACGGCCTATAATTACCAGCACAACCATTATGAAAGCTTAGCGGAAAAAATATATTGTTATTTCATAATACTGTCGGGCTTTTAGTCAGATATTTCACCGTTGCAGATAAAATGGAGAGATTTATGTTATACAAAATCGTTTATAAACCTATTGGATAGGAAATAACGGATAAAATTGTGTTATAATTATTTGAAACGAAACATTGCAATAAGTGATTTCCATTTATGTAGAGCATTTTTTAAATCCATACTGTTAGTAAATATTCCACAAACAATTTAACAATTAATGTAGCTTAATAATAATTATGATTAACGGTAATAATAAGTATGATATATAGTTTGATTTGTGTTATATTTAAGTATGATTGTATCTGTACATTAGATAAATAACTACCTATTTCGCCCGCGAACGACAACTGCCTAACCACCAATTTCCATGACTACAAAACTAAGAGTACTATTTCAATACAAACATTTAATATTCACGATATTGAACCAACAAACAACCAGAAGCCTTTTTTAAGTGGTTGCGTACGTTACAAAAAGAAGCCCTATGCCTACGCTAAATTTCAAGTTTTGTGTGGACTGTGACGAAATCAGTAAGTCAGTCTTGAAATATAATTTTATTTGTGTAAATTACGCTACACATAGGTACCTAACTACGTTACTATGTATGGAGAACTTGACTTGCCTTATGAAATCAAAACCAATTTTTATTTAACAGTATATTCATCGCAGAAACGTACTCACAACCTCTGTTGCCCGAGTCCACGTTCACAGTTATTCGGCCACGAAGGCACTGAATCAGTTATAAAGATAAGCAGGGCAGACTCAGTTGGGTGTCTTTGTGGATGTGTTGGTGAAGCAAAGGCTTTTGTGGCAGTTTCCAGTCTCGGTTTGTTTGGGCAGCGTAGCACAGGGGTATATATAACGCGAGCCAACTTTGAGCGGAAACTTAAATTACTTCAATTATAAATTACATTATAATACAATGTAATTCATATATACTTACCTCAATAGACATGTTTTTCATAACTCTTTTATATTTTAAAGACCTTCTAAGTTCAGATAACCTGCGTTTAATTCTATGCATGTAAATATATATAGATACAAAATCAAAATATCGAGCATGAAATTAGTTTATGCAAAGGAATGAAAAAAACACCATACGAACCTTTAACATATTTATGTAAATATAGGAAATAGGGAATTTATACATAGAACGTTAGTTTCATTCAAAATTTCGTTCAATATAATTATGAATTACGAAATATGATTCGCTTATGACTAATGAATATTACGTGCACATGACTGTATATTCAGATATCTATTATTCCAGTTAGTTATTGTAGTTTCAGAGAACAACATTGCCGTTGATGATCAATTAAATCGCATGTAGCTAATTATTATCGTTGTGGGATGTTAATAATGACAAAGGACGGAAACATAAACATACATACGGAGACTCCATATATAATATTATCTGGTTACGTATATGTTCAGGCTAAATTCAATGTCATACGATTAAGTAATCAGTCCTCAAATCTATACTAATATTATAAAGAGAAATGATTTGATTTTTTGTTTGTTTGTTAAGATTTAACTCAAAAACTACTGGACCGATTTCAAAAATTCTTTCACCATTAGAATGCTCTGAAACTCCGAAATTACCGCGGGTGAAACTGCGCGGAACAGCTATTCTTAAAAAAAAAACATCCAAATAAAGTTTTTGGACGGAGCTCATATTATATTACAGCGCAATCTCCTTTTGCATATTTCGCGTTGTCAGGGGTACAGAGAAGGATATAGGGTACTTTAGTTCCAGAATTCCCGCGGGACTCCGATTTTCCCGCGGGTAAAACCACGGGGGAACAGCTATCTCTGGACCTATTGAACCGATTTTTAAAATTCTTTCACTTATGGGAAGCTACAGTGATCCTGAGTGACATAGGGTACTTTTTATCCCGGAATTCCTGAGGGAACTCCAGAGTTTGTGAGTTTGTGCGGTTGTAAATGCTAATCTCTGGATCTGCTGAACCGATTTTAAAAATTCTTAATTCACTTATAAGAAGCCACAGTGATCCTGATCCAGAATTCCCGCGGTAACTCCGGGGTTTGTGAGATTGTAATCTCTGGATCTACTGAACTGATTTTAATTTTTTTTTCACTTATAGGAAGCTAAAGTGATCCTGAGTGACATAGAGTACTACTGTCTTTTTATTCCGGAATTCGAGCGGTAACTCCAAATAACCACGGGTGAATCCGAGTGGGTCAGCTAGTGTTAAATATTAGTACTTAGGTAGTTTTACTTTTATTCATAGGTACTTTTTAGTCACGTAGACTATCTACGACAAGTTCACAAAGATCTCTACGCCGTAGCTCGTAGGCAGGCGGTAGTCGCAACTCATACTGTGTGTTTTATTGCTTCTTTTTTTCTTTTTTTGCTTTTCTTGCTATTTTTGTTATGGAATCAAATTCTGTATCTTAGTCGCTACCTACGCACTGTAAGTGCAGTTGTGAATAGTTTTAATACATCAGAGTTCTATAATTTTTAAACATATCGCCATAAATGATTGCAATTACGAGCCTTCGATAAAAGAGCACGGTTTCCACGATATAGTATATTATAGTGATAAATCTCAAATAAAATTTTATTTATTTATTTTACTTGTGTTTCCAACGCATATTTTAGCAGCGTTATTTTGTGAGTTGCATTTTTAATATCACGCAATATTCACTGCATTCAGCTTCATAAAAAAAATCGAATTGTGTCACACGATGACGATGCAAAATTAAAGTTTATAGATATTAGATAGGTACATAGAAGTTGCGTTAAAAAACGCGACACACAACTCACATAATTATATACTTCTGGGATGAGGCCAGGGCTAAATACTCTACATTCGATTTCATGAAGTTGAGCCCATATACGAGAGTAATTATCCGACGCCAAATCAGTAACGTAAAAGCTTAATTTTGTTTGATTATAAAGTCCAGTTTGTGCTAAGCAACGACGCAAAATGAGCGGAAGTTTATAATGAAATCGAATGCAGCGTAAATTGTGCGACTCACAAAATTAGGTACGCCTGGCTTTACCCTTATCCCGTCATCGCCGCTTGCGGTCTGACTCGAATCAAAGCGGGCTTCAAGTGTTTGCAACACAGCTCGGTACTCCCATCTTTTCACTGCTCATGAATATTCGTTTACATGCGTCGTCATTTACATAATAATATGTGTGTAATAAATGCACGTAATACAGCAGTGACTCGTATACACGGGACAATAGGGATGTGGAGTACTTTTGAAAATCAAAATTCTAATTAGTCCGTCAGTTACAAAATAAAAAAACAATAGACACGTATTTTTTGCTTTTTTAAATAAATTAAAATATACAGAGATAAAGCTCATTAAAGTTTAGGGTGAAGGGGTCGTGACGTCACTAACCGCTAAAACCGCCGTACAAACTGTCAGAATAGTGACGTCACGCGAAATTTCAACTCAATATATCGCTGTTATTTTTTGATTACGTAAAAAAATAAAAATCTACAAGACGGACTAAAAAATAAAAATTAGTCAACATGCCCATTAGGCCTAAGTGCTTGTCTAGTTAAGCCATAAAAGCGGTACAAGCAAACAAAATTACATATTCATTTATAATATTAGTTAGGATAAATATAGTGGCGTTCTTTTTGGCCAACTTAATAATTTTTGTTTCGTCGTTTAGTCGATAGAAATTTTTGTACTTGTATATTTAAAAAATTGGTCTTAATACCTACATAATTACATGAATTAAACAAGAACCTTAAATGAAAGTTACCCACTATTGCGATTGCTCAATAAATAAGGGATCAACTAACACTGTAATTATTGTACTTTCAAAAGTAAGACAACAACAATCAGCTGCTTGCGTAGTGGTGGAAAGAACGTCAGCTGACGCAGTAAAGATTTCATGCGAGCAGCTGACGCTTATTCCCCCTCCACGATACAGCTGACGATTTTTTTGAGCTCAGTATGACGTCAAATATTTATGAAAAAAGTTTCAACCGGCAGACTGTTACTTTATTTTTTACTAGCGATGCCCCGCGGTTTCACCCGCGATAATTTCGGAGTTACGGCGGGAATTCCGGGATAAAAAGTACCCTATGTCCTTCTCTGTACCCCTGATAACGTGCATGCCCAATTTCATTCAAATCCGTTC
Source organism: Zygaena filipendulae (assembly GCA_907165275.2). Lineage (NCBI taxonomy): Eukaryota > Metazoa > Arthropoda > Insecta > Lepidoptera > Zygaenidae > Zygaena > Zygaena filipendulae. The sequence goes on along the minus strand of OU015667.1, from coordinate 6,437,186 downwards.
AGCCGTTTTTGCGTGATTGAGTAAACGTTTGCGAGGATAAGAGCTCGAAAGCGCATTTTCATCCGACTTGCTTCAAATTTATCGTCACTGCTCAGCTCCTGTGTGTCTTAGCGTTATGTTATATAGCCTATAACCTGCCCAGGAGTATGGACTACAATCGTACCAAGTTTGGTTAAAATCCCTTTACTAGTTTTTGACCCATGCGTGCTCATACAGACAGACAGACAGGCAGACAGACAGACACAAAAAATTTACTGATTGCATTTTTGGCATCAGTATCGATCACCATTCATCCTCCAATATTAATTTTGAATATAATGTATTCTATGTACAGAATTGACCTCTGTACAGTTTTATTATAAGTATAGATTTTTTTTACCACTTCCGCAGCCTCTCACACCTATACCCACTGCGGGTGCGTCAGCTGACTCTTGGTTTCCTTATAAGTCATTCGAGATCGATTGAAAAAGATTGCAACCAATCGGCATAAAAACACTACCTAAAATGCAACGCTACCTCCCGGGATGAAGGTCAATAGGCTAATGTTTTCCATCTTAAAATTTGCTACCACACGTTAAAATAATGACTGTATCTTATTAACCAACATTCTATAATGAACTCGGATAAATGTCTAAAACAGAACGCAATTTACAAGACAATTTCCTTTTATCAGTCAAATTTGTGTTCATTTTGGAATAAATGACAGTGCTAATAATGTGAGAATGAAGAGTGTATCTACTTCCCTAACTTAATACACATCTGCGTAATAATTATTCTTTGTTTTGGTTTCCACTTGTTTACTGAAGAAATGCTATCATGTTTAGAAAAAGCAAAAAATACAATCCTGAAAGGTATGTAATATTATTAAAATTCCTTGGTAAAAACTACATTTTATGAGTAACTTAACTTTGAGAAGGTAATTTTCTTCGCATTGTGAAATTACACCTAAATGCATGAGCATTAAAACAACAAACAGATAGCTCATATGCCTTGGAGAGTATCATGAGCAGTTTCACAAAGAGCTGCTAACTTCTTCAGGTTCTTGCCCTTTTAGTTAAGTAAACCCAGTTGGGGTGTACCCCGCCCCGGGCGTCTTCTATAACAATACGACTCACGGAAATTTGTTTTGTTAAAATTGTGGAAATCTCCACAGCTACTCCCAGTACCCCTTGCTAACATTTCTGATATTTTTATACATATGTAAGTGAAATTTATTGACTTTTTACTATAATAGGTATTCTGTTGTAAAATTATTCTGAGAACACCTTCTTTTTTCTATTATCTCGCAAATTAGAATATCTGATAGAAATTCCCTAATGAAATCTGCCATAGCTACCGCACATTCTCAGGAATTTACAAAAACCGATTCTTTTTTATCTTTAATTAAATCTTTGCTGAACTCTATTTTTTAATGTTTTGAATTTTCCTCTTCAATTCGAGCTGTTTCAATATAGTTTGTTTTCAAAGATAGAAAACTGTGACTTTTTGGATGTTGGCATGATTATGGTTCTTTCTAAATATATGGTTTCAGTAGCCTACCTATATATTAAATAATTTGTGGGTATGTATTATACTTTGCTTTAGGTACATAATATCGTGCTAAAACAGAAGAAAGAACATTGTTTAAAAAATATGAGCCGGGAATTTTTAACGAGACTTGTATTTTAATCCTGGGAGCAAATTTAGCTACTGAGTTTCTGGGGGTTATATTGACTAATAAAAAAGAGGCTCGACTCATCTAAATAGATTAACCAAATTTTGCTGGGGCATGATGAAGTACTAAAGAGGCAGTCGGATTAAGGCGAAACTTTATAAAAGCGGAGTTCATAAGGTGGCTTTATTAGACAATATCCAGGTGTAGAGCAGCTGACGTCTCGAATATTAATTTGTAATGGATCTTCCGGAATTCCCTCCCCAAAGTCAGCGCATTATTGGTCGTTCAACATGTGCGGCGGCGCTTCTCGTCACCTGTCCCATGCGTAGTTCCAGCCTTCATAATTGATGCGAAGGATTAGCGTGACAGAGCGAGTGATTCAAACTAGAATTCGCTCCAACTAACCCCTGCTCATTATTCATTCATATACATATCTCGGCGATCACTATTTTGCTCATTAAAAATTCTATCCCCAATAGATATGCTCGTAGTTACTTGCTAAAAGTATATTTATTTCGCCACGTCAAGCTGAGATAAATAGTTAAGCATTGTAGATTTAAATCAACCTAGGTACAAGTGAAAGAACTTATTGCCGCTATGATATTTATGCAAAATGAAACCGAGACTATAAATTTTATATATATATAATACCTATATGGCAGTTTTTAGATAGATAATAACTAACTCATTCTGGAACATAAATAATAATATTTTGGAAAATCAACCTGTCACCAGTTTCGAACTTAGGCAGTCATGGAAAACGGTATTAATTTGAGCATTATTTTTAACTAAAAGAGAAAAACATATACTATTTCAGAGTTTTTGAGAATGAACTTAACCTTTATGGGTGAAAAGGGTGGCACGCGGGTGAAACCGCACTGGCCAGTTAAGTATTAGTTAATACATATTTGTGTAAATAAATAATCCTATAAGGCAGCAGCTCACAAGTTTACTTGCCTGTTTGCCCAACGCCTTCGAAGATGTTTATCTTTGAGTCTGTAACTGTGTACTTAAAGGTTTTACGGTCCCAATAAAGGGGTCAGGCCTAGGTGTCCGCCTAAGCAGATTGGGAGTTACGTGACATGACGCCTAAGTGTGTGGGACCGGGGCCGGTGCTAATCATCTGATGAAGGTTAGTCCAACTCATTGTTAAGTCCCTTTTGACCGTAAAGGATAAAGGCAGAAGACTGTTTTGTGCGAGACGTGAACGTTGTTTCAATTTGAAGAAGTTTTTAACACACTTACCTACAACGTTTACCAAAGACGTTTGATCCTCACCATTTATACTTTCCATTGATATGATAAAATTTCACGGTGATGCTTTTGACCTTTTTTATTGGTAGTTTTACTGTTGTTGTTTCTACAATATGGATTAGGAAAATGCGTAGATCCGTATTTTTGTTTCAGTTTGGTCGTTATTCGGTTGAATTAATAGATATTTTCGATCACATAATAAACCGTTGGATATTGGTAAATGTTATCGAATGAGCACTCAATAACCAATACTGCAGCAACAGTGTTCTTGAGGGGCTATTATGTAACTTTTGTTGCTATTGTTTTTCGATTTCAATCCGAAATATAGCGGTTTTTTTATTAAATCAAATCAAATCAAATCAAATATGCTTTATTGCCCCAGAGGAGAAAATGAAAACTAAAACAGATGAAAAGTAAATACAGAGCAAAAGGCGGCCTTATTGCTAGAGGCAATCTTTTCAAGGCAACCTTAAGGTGATAGAGAGCTGTAAATAGAAACTAGAAGCGGGTGCTGGGTGCACAACGTAATACCTAGCTATATACTATATGCGGATAATACAACGCTAATACTTAGATATTCTAAATATAATACAACTTTATACACATACATACATATGCCATACATACATACAAGTAGCAATAGGTGATATAATACACATATAAAAATAAAAATAATTAATTGATCATGTTTAGACAGCTACAGTTTAAGTAATATGTTGTTTTTGGTTGATTGCTAGATATTGTAGGTGTCAAAACGTGCATATTGTAATCGGAAAACCACCATGTTTTTGATTGCAACCGAAAAATTATAGAAACAATAGTTACATAATAGCCCCTCTGGTTGCTTTTTTTTAAAGCGGGAACATTTGACGGATTGAAAACCATAGAGATGAGCGACAAAACTGGAAATCGATGATTGATTTTCTTTTTCCATTTCTTCAATGAAAAAATTAATATTGTGTAATAAATAAGTTATTGTGTAATATAAGTAGGTAATAAGTTAGATTAGTTTTTAGGGTTTTGTACCCAAAAGGTAAATCGGAACCTATCACTAAGACTTCGCTGTCCGTCCGTCTGTCTGTACGTCTGTCACCAGGCTGTATTATGAACAGTGAGAGTTAGACAGTTGAAAATTTCACAGATGTATTTCCCCTCCTATACAACAGACATGATTTTTTTTTGCCGTTTTTATAGATAATGGGACGGAACCCTTCATGCGCGAGTCCGACTCGCACTTGGACGGTTATTAGTCAAATACAAGATATGTTATGTAACTGTATGTGAAAACTAGTAAAATAAATTTTTATGCTCTTTTAGATGTATTTCAGGATTATTTACAGACCTTGGCAGATATTTAGATCTGAATTCTTTCGTCGGTAAAGTAGACAACCTAGCATTTGGTTAATACTGAACTTGGCTTCCACTTTTACATTTGTGTTTTTGATGGGATTAGGTATAAATAGACTTACTTTTATTATTGCAATCTTTAGTACCTAAAGATTATATTTCATCAGATAAAGTGGTGAAATGTGTATGTTGTTTTCGCGTGTAATCCTTTTTTAGAAGTAATCTCAAGATAAAAATGTAAACTTATAAAATACTGGTCGACTCCCCATAATTTCATCCGCGGTAATTCCGAAGTTCCTGTGGAAATTCCGGGACAAAAAGTATCCTGTGTCGCTCACGAATGCTGTAGCTACCTATAAGTGAAAGAAATTTTAAAATTGGTAGAGTTGTTTTTAGTTTATCCATTACAATACAAAAAATAGTATAAGTAGAGAAATCTGAAAAAATAAATCTAAGACGACTGAGGATGAAGTGGCAAGCACAGCTAATTAATTACATATTTCAATAATGGGCATGTTGACTAATTTTTATTTTTTAGTCCGTCTTGTAGATTACTAAAAAATATTAGACACGTATTTTTTCTTTTTTTACGTAATCAAAAAATAACGGCGATATATTGTGTTTTGCGCGTTATTTCGCGTGACGTCACTATTCTGACAGTTTGTATGGCGGTTTTGTGGTTAGTGACGTCACGACCTCCTCATTCTAAACTTTAATGCGCTTTATCTCTGTATATTTTAATTTATTTAAAAAAGCAAAAAATACGTGTCTATTGTTTTTTATTTTCTAACTGACGGACTAATTAGAATTTTGATTTTCAATAGTAGTCAACATCCCTATTGTGTTCAGAACACTGCATACGAGCACGCTTACGATAGTAAATGTGTTACTGAAATAACATAACATCGCGACACAGCTTATTCAAAAACTAATTACGAGTAGGTACTCGTACAGACCAGGCATGCATTTGTGTAGAATGCAGAAATTAATTTCAAGCCAATGAAAGTTGAATTAACAAAGCTGCTCTGACTTCAGTTGGATATTGTTTTTGTGGATATGTGTCTGTAATATATATTTATTTTACTTGATATGATGATTAAAGGAAGAAAAAAAAAGAATTACTGGAAAAAAGTAATATGGTCTTGAATGTAATAAAAATCAAATACATAGTAATATAGAATATCATAGAATTTGAATATAAAGTTCGTGTTAATATAATCCTACTAATCCTACTAATGCTACTAATATTATATGCATAAATGTGAAAGTGTGGATGTTTGGATATTTGGAAGTTTGGATGTTTTTTACTCTATCACGCAAAAACGGCTAAACGGATTTGAATGAAATTTGCCATGCACGTTGTCAGCTAATTCCTATTTTTATTTTGACTTTCCTTGCATTCGTAATGAAAAAAACAGTGTTATCCTCGGGAGAAAAACTTATTTAGTCCCTCGAACTATTGGCCAAACCCCGTCTCGGGACTAGATAAGTTACTTTCACCCCTAGGATAACAATGTACTATTAAACATAATGTGCAAAAATGATGTGTTTCTTTAATTTTGAATTTATAAGAATAAGTGTAGAGTCCTGACATGTTATTTTAAGAATACTTTAAAACATACTAACGAAGTCGTGATGGCTATAAAATTTTAATAAGACTTGAATAATAAAGATTGTGCTACAAGGAATTGACTTAAATTTGCCCAAAGTGATTTGCAGATGTGTATAGAGTTACAGAACGAATTATAATTCGTTAATTTATCAATCCAAATAAAGATTTCAAAAAACAAATAATTGGATATAATATGTACGTTCTACTACTCTACGAAGCTATGCTTCTATCGCAGTTAGGTGTACTGCACCTCATTTGTTTCTTTTTAACCGACTTCCAAAAAGGAGGAGGTTCTATGTTCGATTGTATGTATGTTCTTTAATTCCTTTGTTTATTCTGTTAACACTGTTAGTATCACAGAATCACGCTCTAGCACATGTTTGCGAAACCCAACACGCAGTATTCATGAGCTCATGATTGTTCTATATCAGCAACCCTTATTGTTTGAACGTTTAAATGTTTGTGTATGACAACATGGCGTATTAAATTTCGTACTCAGACGAAAACAATCGCTGTGTGCGGCCTGCGGGACCCTTGTCACTCGCGGGCTCGTGTGCGTCCTAATGCGTGCACTCTCTCCCATATTATGTCACTCCAATTTAACGTTATTTCTCCACAATAGAACTATAAACAAACCTTCGGCGTCGTACATACAATAAATTGCAATGTATACCTAAAGCTTTTTAAGTACTGATAATACCTTTTTTACAGCGCGTTGTATTTAAATCAATATACCTACTCGTACAATAGTACACATATTAGTTGCGTAGCAGTAATAATAATAATAATCCACTTCACAACACACAGATCTACTTGATCCCACAGCAAGCTTGTGCCGTGGAATCCAAGCAAACGTGGTATCTAGCAGTCTCACTAACTTTTACAAATAAAATTTATATATACATATATTTATATTATAAATTTATATATGAGGTTCAAAGACCAATCTGAATTACACGTGGATGAAATAGCGAAAAACAGCTAGTTTTCAGTAGGTAAATACTACGTACCATGTAAAAATAAATTCCTATACCATAAATTATATTGTATTAACAAGTAGGTATGTATGTAGGTAATAACAATGTTTTTATTCTGTAAACACCGTGTTATGATTAGCCTCCGTATAGAAAATATTTCAAGCGTAAATATTTCGTGGAATAAGTTATTAGCATTTTCCTCGCCACTAGGCATCTACTAAGTTTATCTTAATGACAACTTAATGTGGACGGAGCCTAATAGCGAACGTTTTACTACTTGGATAAAAATATTCATAACATTTTAGTGGTGTGTGATGTGGCGACAAAATGGCAGCGGTTAACGAAACACTTAACTTTCGTTTACGTGGCTTCGCTGACTGGTGAGGCAACCCTCGAACCGAGGTACAGTCCTCATGAATATTTATAAAGAATTAAGGATAGTGCTAGAAGCTTTGTGTAAATAATTGCACTTGAATGAGGTCTTGAATATTAATACGTTCTATTTATTGCTGTTCTTGTCTAACGATTCGTTATAACTCAGGTGTGACAGGTGTACACTGCGGAACATTTTGTTAATCTCTTACCATATTAAATATTGTGTCTTATCATCTTTATGGTCGATCAGATTAGACTCAATGACCGGAATCTTAAATTAAAAAAAAAATGAATTGTAGGCACTGGGTAGTTATAGTGTCTTTTATATTTCATTTCAGGGAGCACAAAAAATGAATCTTATCATCTTTTCATTGTTTGCGCATTCAAATCGTGTTCCGTTCTGAGAAAATATAGCGAATCTCTCACCTTTCCGTATTCTTATAAAACTTTTCACGAGCTTATTACTCACTGTCCCGTAAATTCGCTGACCTGCCGTCAGGAGAATAAGTTGCCTTCGCTGATGAACTATTTGTGTTTTGTAAGTAAACAACTAGTGCTCAACTTCTCGATCGTCGAACTGGCCTCAGCTAAGATAATAATAGAAAGCAAATGTAACGAATGTCTTTCTTCTATTTTTCGGACTGGAAATTATTAATCCCTAATACTATTATAAAATATGTGAAAGTGAGTTTGTTACGTTTTAACGCTTTTACCACTCAACCGATCATCTCTTCTGTACTGATTACACTCTTTATAATATACTAGCTGTGCCCCGCGGTTTAACCCGCGGTAATATTGGAGTTCCCGCGTGAATTTCGGGATAAAAAGTACCCAATGTCCTTCTCTGTACCCCTGACAACGTACACGCCAAATTTAATTAAAATCCGTTCAGCCGTTTTTGCGTGATTGAGTAACAAACACCCAAACATCCACACTTTCACATTTATAATATTAGTAGGAAGTAGGATTTATGAACCGTGTTTTACTACGACCCGTTTCAACATATCGTCATGTCACGTGGTCACGAAAAATTTGCCGAGGAGGTCGGTCTGTTTAGCTGTGTTACGAGCGGGGACGGATGGACAGTGTAGTGAGCCAGCCGCAAGGACGCCGACGCTTATCTTGTTACCCAGTGCAGCTGTCGGCTGTGTCACAAGCTACTCAAGCTATTACAGACTCGCCTCCTCCCTAATACTCGGCTTTGTTGGGTTACAATGACATTGTAATGACAAATTAGCGTTTAATGAAGGATTGTTTAAGCCCCTTGCAGTGGTGGAACCAAGGCCAACCTGCTATAAAAAATCGTATATTCTAATGCACTGTATACCCTGAAAAAGAAATCGATCCATTTAAAGATTTTTATTATATGTTGAATATGGTTCCTTACGTCAAAAGGAAAACAGGAAGACGTAAGAATGACGTTGTTATGAACGATTAGATAGAGGGATAGCAAAGTGATAAACGGTAGTGTATGCCGTATGTATATTTAGACAATCACAATCATAAAGGCAATAAGAAAAAAATCGTTTTGTAGTCACATCTCAAAAAGATTCAAATTTGCAATTATTTTACTTGCTGTCGCAGTTGGTAAACTAACCGCGACCTCTATAAAAATATACAACAGTTTTCCGACGACTAAGTTTGTCCCTTAATCCATTTACAACGAACTATTTTCATACTTGGAACTATTGTAATAAATACTTATACTACTTATTTCTTCAAAAAACTACTAGCTGTTCTCAGTGACTTTGTGCGCCTGAATTTCAGGATTACAAATGAATTTTTTTGTTCCAAGATCAAAGTATTCTAAGTGTGTGTGTGTGTGTCAAGTTTCATCCAAATATTTTCAGCCGTGATCGAGTATCCAATATCCAAACATCTATATAAATTTTCATGATGATCATTATACCTATTAGTATGTATTTAGTAGATAGCATTTAAATTTCATTAATACATATATCTACGTACCTACCGCAAACAAAAATTAATTATTTGTCTCTTGTAATTTAAACTATGTATATGCTAATTAATCTCTTTATGTTAGGTACTAGCTCAATCAAATAAACATCGAAACAAAGCCTGAATTAATTGAACTGAATCAAAATAGATAAGTGTTAATGAGACGTCTAGACTTACAAAATAATAGAACGGTATTTTTTTACATTTGGAATTCACAAGTCTTAGAAACGAATCTAGCACAGGTGTATGCTGACTTACAATTGTGAATGAATATATTATATGCAGAGAACACTCTGCGGTTTCACCCGCGTGACTTTAATAGGAACTCCAAACTTCTTTCATAAAGACCTTCTCTTCACAATAATAAACACAACAAAAAAACAACAAAAACACAAAAAAATAATAATTAGCGATATTGGTCCAGCCAAAGCGAAGTTGGCAGAAAGTAGGGATTAATTTTTATATTTACAGCTAGTCGTATTATGTAAATAATCCTTCAGAAAAAAAATGTGAATGTGACTGCTATTATAAATGACCGCAACGGTGATCTCAGGCATTGTTCAGACATGCCTCAGTATATAATTTTATAGATGTGTTCTCGAATCAAGTGCCCAGTTTTAAAAGGGCTCTGTTGTAACACTGTAAATGTGCTCCTAAGGTGTTTTATTAAGTTTTGTATTTTTATTTGAACTAAGCTTTCACTCAATATTTTTTATTTTCATAATTTTATGTTCAAATAGTAGGTATAAATTTTATTTGTAAATCGCATGCAGTTTGCACCTGAGTATAGTGACACTTGGCCTATGATTCGATGCCATTTTTTTACTGTGTTATTACGTTGGTATAACTTTTAAATAAATAAATAAATTAGAAATCGCATCATAATTTATGCGTTGCGTGGTTTAAAAGCACTAAGCGAACACATAAACAGCCAGAAGCGGATAGCAACTTTGTTTTTATTATGTATATAAGAATAAGAAGTTTATTTATTTTATTTTATTTATTTATTGTTTTGTTATCAGGCAACATATTTATATGAACATATTAATTTAAGAGCAAATATAATCAATTAGTTACGGTCGAATGTTTTTGAAAGTAGATCGCTTGAGCAAAGCGAGCTATATAGCAATTCTAATTGTGAGTTACATACAGTAACTCACAGTATTGCAGAGTTTATGAAGGATTAATCTCAGTTTAAAGCTCCTAAGGCTATGCTTTGGTACGTGCCCATTCCTCTAGAAAGCGACTTAGCCGCCCACTTTCATATTGGTCTAGTGGTGGTTATTTTCTTATTACTAAATGAAAATTACAAAAGTCTTTCCGGGTTTACTTGAGATAAAATGGAATCCTTTTCTTTAATTGTGATTTACTATTCGCAGTACTTTGAGGTTCAGACACGGATAGGTAGATACCAATCCGAAACCTAATCTCACTGATTTATAATGGACTAGATGTTCTCCACTCGTTTTTATTTGGAATTTTCCGCATAAATCCCGTAATAAAAGTGCCTATGTGCCACAGGTTTCTGTACCCCTGAAAAGGTGTATGCAAAATTTTACGATGATCGGTTGAGAAGTTGCGAACGTAAAAAGGACAGACTGAGTTATTTCCGCATTTATTACATGTATTAATTAGTATGGATGATATGATATTAGGTAGGCGGTGTTTGCGCATATTGTATGTATATACTTGTAATATTTTCAATTCTCTTCGGCTGTACTGTTTGTATCTGGCTGGTTTTGATGACAAAAAAGGTTACATCAAAAAAAATCAAAATAGTAAAATCTTTTTTCCAGCTATTTTTCATTTGTTTTTCTTTCTGTCGAAGTGAGTGAATCTAAAAAAAGTATTTAATTATAACGTAAATAAATACATTTGTGAATCCGTTAACATTTTGGAAAGTCGTCTTTGTGATTCAAATTTCATGTGAATAAGTAACAACTAATTTTCGCTGTTAATTACCACCTTATATTATGGTCGTCTAAGTATCAACGGGACTATGAAAATGGTTTTTTTTTTTAAATTACTGGCTTGCTACTTAAATTCTTATTTAGACAGCTTGATTCGCATACGGTTGAACCCATTTTGGATTTCATTCGTACTCGATAAATCTGCGCAGTCGTCACAAGTCACAACTCACGGCTCTAAGCTGGCGCGGCGTTAGTGATTCTCAATCTTCTTTGCATGCATATTTTATTCAAAGTTTCTACTTACTCGCACTCTTTACATGATTGTTTTTGCTTTAAAAAAGAAATATTCTCATTTATATAGTAAAGAAAATACATTTTATTTTGATCTTAGATTTTGTACGCTTATTCACCCGCTTGAACGTTCGGATTACTTCCAGTCCCCTCGCTTTTTTTTTAATTTTTAACAAGGGAATACAAATCGATTGCCGAATCACCAAGATAATAAGTGAATATTGTTAGCAGAGACATGAAAAGCTATACTCATTGACTGCCTAATAGCAAAGCTCTAGAGCTCTATACCTTGCACGCAATAATACTTCGCTAAATTAACTTGAATTTTAATGTAAGGCTTATTCTATCTAAGCACATGTTTCAAATAAAATGAGTAATGTACCTATTTACCATAGTTATTGTAACCAACTCTTTTTGAATTGGAGGCGGATTTAACGTGATAAACAGGGTTCTGCTTTTTCACTGGATCTATCTATACATATACGTATAATATAACTGTAGACATTATGCCGGGTCTGTACGTTGGAAATAGTAGGTACATACTTGTAATAAATTAATCTATCTATACTATAATAAAAGAGTAGAATCCGCGATTATGTACATTGAATATTTTTACATAAAATTTCGAGGGGTGATAAAAGAAGAGTAACCAAGCCCAAAAAAAAGTTTTTCAAATTCTTTTCTGTCTGTCTGTCTGTTTGCGATAATCTCCGCATCTACTGAACCGATTGTCATGCGGTTTTCACAGGTAGATTAAGCTTAGCCTGGAGATACATATAGGCTTTGTTTCATTGAAATCGGATGTCGGGAAAAAAAAAGTTGTTGTATAAAAACCTTTTATGCGGGTGAAACCGCGGGGCACAGCTAGTTATAAATAATAAAAAGGGCGTCAAGGGATAGGTAGGTAACCATTGGAGTTTATTTCGATATATTCCGAAAAATTATCTGCATAATTCCGTTTTTCAGTTCGTCTGTTTCAGAAACATGTAGATAACCGTAAAACAATTTCGAAAACCGTATGTTTACCATAATCTGTACTTATCCGCCTATAGCGTGGCGTTTTTGCCTGTACCTATTCGAACAAAATGTTTCAGAGACATTCTGATTCTTGTTTCTAAGGCACTGTTTTAAAATATTTACCGATAGATAAGTGGTTGGGGTCGTCGCCGTCCAATTGAAACCTTTCATGTTAGTTTATTGTACGAATGAAGTGGATAGGATAATCGAGACTTACTTTTGTGCTCACATGGATGCCGGCCAATAAAACGGCTCGGTATGAACAATTTAAGAGAAGTCAACACAAGGCGTCGATTGCTAGCATATACCTAATGGACGAGTTAACTTAATAGCCAAAAGCACTCAATGCTTACAAAGTCGCGTCGGCCGCTTTATGGTGCCCACTAAGTGTTAATTTCCTTCATTGTATTAAAGGAAATTCGTCTCTAAAGAAAATATTGCTTGGGTTCTACAAATACATACGAAAACGTTGTTTTGTTTACACGCAATACCGTTTCATTGTTCAAGAGTTCCATTGTCAAGCAACAACGTTGAGAAGCATTTATTACCTTAATAAACAAAATGCGAATTTCATTTGTGAGAGCTAACAAGATTTTATAAATATAATCCTTAAATTAATTTATTCACTCGGAATATTTTGGGTATCTATTTAAATTACATTCTTTTTCCGAGTCTACGCGAAATATCGTCTCCATTTTATCATTTCTACTAAAATACTATAGGGTCTCTTTGATTGTTTCTCTATTCATACATCAGGTGGAAACTATACATATTCATGGATTTAAATGAAACATAACATTCTAAAGAATTTTCTATATTGTAAAATTATTGTCTGACCTAGCACTATGTATGTTTGGGTCAATCTATCTATCACAAGTCCACAAAAAAATCCTGAAGGAATTCCGAAATTCACTTGGGTAAAACAGATAGTCTTTTTAAAGTGTTAAATCTAAATAGTTCCTCGGCTAGAAAGCCACAATATACCTAAATCAAATAGAATACTTTTATCCCGAATCCACGTACGTGAAACTATAGGGAACAGCTATATAACATAGGGTATGAAGAGTTCACGAGGGAATTCCAAATTCGCGCGTGTGGAACTGCGCGGAATAAGTAGGTAGGTACCTCCTATACTAACCCAAACAATGCAAATCAACACTAAGAGCATAATGGCATCAAATATTACGGTTGCTTGCTTGATGGAAAAACAGGAAAAGGGGGAAAACAATTTCAATGTAATAACGTGTAGCCTTGACGGGAATTGGAAAGCGGAAAATAGGGGTACCCGTTGTAACGGTGGCAGTGACTCGGCGCGTCGCGGCACGACGCGAGCAACGCAACGTCGCTTACAATACAAACTCGGGGTCCCCGCAATCCGCTCTACAATATAGTCACCTCAGCCACTATGTATTGTATACTAACGGCTGGCGTCTTGCATTTTGTGAAACGTTCACCTGATGTGCAATGGAAAAACTTTTTGACGATTGTGTATTATCTATTGTATTATGTATTCACTTTTGAATTTTGTAATTTTTGTATAAAACCATGGACACAAAATGCGTTTATGATGGCTGCGGATACTGCTCGCGCATCGAAAATCGGTATCATTTGATTCTGCACTCTGTTGTAACAGTTCAAAGTTAACCTAAAATTCTAATAATGGTAGGTCGGGGACCTTGCAATAGTTATTTATGCAACTTATGCAAATAATAAGGGGTATTAAAACATGAATGTGTGAATTATCACATGAGTGTTTTAATACCTAATTATATACAGTTGCATACAAGACTTTATTTACACCCATGATAATATTAACCCCTTTTTTGAAAGGTTCTAAAATAGCACATTTTCAGAAAATGATGTACCTACCTACCTACTACTCTTCACTACTACAAAGTAATGATTGTTTGCAATACTAATATCGATCAAGAATGGCGAAAAACGACGTGAATTCGAGTAACCTATACGTCTTTTTTTTAAATTCAGGAGTTGGAAGTGAACGTGCTTACATGACAGTATTCTTTTTAAAATTCATAAAGATACCATGAATTTGGGTTGCAAAATGAAATTCAGTACAACATCATAACACTCGTTTGGCTGATAGTATGGTTACTATGATACTGGTTATTTTAATGGTGGGTTAATTAAGTTACAGAAACTTTTATAGAGGATTTACAGCATGGGTGTAGATAAAATATTAAAAACAGCGGTGATTTCGACTCTTCGCGTTATGCAAAGTGCCGACAGTTTGTGAACAGGCCAAATTATTATTAAAAATAGAGTTTAGAGTTTTAGAGTTTTAACTGTGTGCTTGAGCTCTCGGTGAGGGATAACATCGTGTGGAATGGTGGTTGGACACTCTCTAGTGCCCTGCTAGCTAGCTACTTCTGTCTTCTACCTTCAAGTTGAAACCTGTCGCCAAGCACCTATCGGTGTGTTCCGGCAGCCTCACTTGGAAGCCAGTTCCTATTCTCATTCCAGGTCGGCATCGCACCTGCATGCCTTCTGGTGTTGCAGATGCCCATCGGCAGCGGTTCAGGTGTGCCACCTGCCCGTTTGCCCCCTATGAATAAATTAAAAATTTGAAATTCAAATATAAATTATTATCCCGTCATCTCATCTAGACGTATACGTAGCGAACCTGCCGCCCTGCAGCAAGCCGTAGATAGTCGGTTAGTTTAGTTCAGCTATGATTCAAAAGGAACTCGCAGTATAGGTAAGTATACACCCAACGTGCACGTCCAGAGTGAATGTTGCAAACCTGCAAGTGCTCTCAAGCATTTTTGGAACAAACACTGCGAATAGAGTCGGTTCGTCGTTATACGATCGCAGTAATATGGACTTCGCATGCATTCTAACGAAGTGCTAATCGCTTACAGTTACAACTCGCTAATGAGTACTCGACTTTATAAAAGAAATTCTTCACGAAATACCTGAAAATTGACAAACGGCGCGACGGTAGAGTTAAGTACATTCTTATCTGTACTTAAAGACACGCTCTTCAGTTTTATGAGTTGTAACATTAGGGGGATTCGTTAAATAAAATTTGGCGAGATAGGTTGTACCGTTGTACCGTGTACGATACAAAGCAAAAGTTACGACTTTTATTTACATTTAGGTTAGTACCTACGTTAAAGTGTATTTATTTAAGCGAATTCTTATCCAAGTAGGTAAACAAATTATTATGATATTCAAACTGAAGAAACATATTCATTTATGAAAATAAAATTCCTTATAAAAAAGTAAAACTTAATTTTGATCCACATTTTTTTTTTATTTAATTTAGTTATTTTTTATAAAATTTTTAGGGTTCCAACGTTGACTCAAAAGTACACTAAATTTCACACAGATACAGATATTTTATCGGAACAATATTGGCGTGGAGCTGGCAGATACCTACAGTTTACTTGGATTACTCTCTGAAGACGGTTGCTAGCTATTCGGACACCATACTGATGCAAGAGTGAGTATTGTAGCTATAAGTATACCAGCCTCCGTTTAAGCATTCATTTAACATTTTCACCTCCCTAGAGCATTCACAAACCGAAGGAGCTAGAAGCTAGAAGCATAGACGTGTTCTAAATGTGCTTTGACTACCCGTATATTAAATCTATTAAGATTTACATCAGATATTTTTTTACCTCCGAGTACTTTTTTTACTACTTACAGGAGTTATGAGTGCTGTTATTTTTTTGCCCGCTTAAAACGAAGCAAAAAGGAGGATTAAGTAAGTTATTTAATTAATAGACGATAAATATTGAATATTTGTACATAACAATTTCAGATGGAAATATATTTTCTTGGTGTATGCTTTTTATAACGTGATCTTTCAGTAGACGGGTTTTTTAAGACATTTACCTAATCGAAAACGATTTATAATAATTCTTAATTAGCAATCACCGTTATGACAACACGGTTCCAGGATTATGACTTTCAATTTATTAAGTCAAGAAACAAAATACCGTGACTGGTACGCGGTTCGGAGCGTTCAGCAAATTGGTTAATAAATTAAAACCGGCAGTCTCGGCGCCGTCGCCGACAGATGGCGCTTGAAATACGACAGGTATTTAGCGTGTTGCAACACCGTCCGCCACCATCCACGTTTTAATTTTATGCTTTATGAGCAATTTTTATATCAATTTTCCCTCATCGTGCTTTACATAATTCAGACGAGAATTTTGAGTGCGCCACCCAGGGGCGGATCCAGGATTTGGTAGAGGGGGGGCAATTTGGTTGCACCATGAATTCTTTAGAATTAACAGGATAGACAAAAAAGTCCATTAATAAAATTTAAGTGCCTCATATTGAGAGCATCTGAATTGAGCTTATGTATGTATTATATTATCTGTATGTATGTTTCGCGATTTTTTAACCGACTTCCAAAAAGGAGGAGGTTACGCATTCGGCTGTATGTTTTTTTTTTTTAATATTACTCGAAGCTAGGGTTGGACCGATTTCGAAAATTTTGAATTTTCGAAATCGGTCCAACCCGATTTTGTTTGAAATCGTATACTCCCAATTATTTATTTATTTATTTATTTATTGGGCTCACAAAACAGGTAACAATCGAAATATTGACTAAAATTATAATATAAAGTTGTGGAGCTAGACTGTTACCACCAAGTCGGGATCTGATGATGGGATCTTATGGTTTAAGAATCTTTATTATCCTCAAAAGATCTTGGGGAAATCGTGGGAACTCTTCAAAAATAATAGGCACACCTATAGCGATTTGGGTATTTTTTATAGTAAATCGTTCATTTGCTTTCGGAAAGCAAAATTTGAAGAAGTGGAACTGATCATGAAGATCACAAGTGGTCATCGGAACTACTCAACAATAATACGTATTTCACGGGTTTCGATTGGACCGATTTAGAAAATTGATTTTGTTGTTTGAAAGGGTATACTCCCAAGTTGGTCCCATTGTCACCAAATCGAGAACCTGACGATGGAATCATGGAGAAATCGAGAGAACTCTTCAAAAATTACAGACACACCTATAGCGATTTTTGTATTGTTTATAGTAAATCGTTTATTTGCTTTTGGAAAGCAAAATTTGAAGAAGTGAAACTGATGATGAAGACCACAGATGGTCATCGGAACTACTCAATAAAAGGTATTTCACGAGTTCCGATTCGTTAACTTTAATATGGTTCCTTAATAATTTATGCTCGTCACAATGTATATGGTAAAATAGAACTGATGATGACGTACCAGGAGAACTCCTCAACAATCAACGTCCCTGTCGTCCCGCCGGTAAAAGCAGTATTTTGTAAAAGGCGATGAGCAATTGACATTAGGCTATTGTAACTTAGATAAATTACAAACGGACTCACTTGAAAGCAAGAAATAAACAAAATTTTAACAAAAAAATTAAAACCGACTTCCAACAACACAAAACTAAAAAGCTAAAAATAACAAAATATCGATTTTATCCAACAGACAAAAATACACGTAAGTTTATTTTTGGTAGTTATTACCAGTAGTTATTATACCAGTAGTTATTATTGGTTTATTCTACCACTTGACTACTATTACTATTTGAAGTCGGTGACAAGCCAAATATGGCGTAGGTATATGGGCTAAGTCCAGTCCCGCCACGAGCTCGTTGTGAGCTGAACAACCCAAGTGGGCAGACGTAAGCGGGCTTGGCACCGAATTTAAATCAAAAAGTGGTAGCACAAACCAACGATAGTATTACGTGTATTTTTGTCTGACGGATTAAGTCGGTATTTTATTATTTTTAGCTTTTTAGTTTTATGTTTTTCATATTTAAAAAAAATGTGATGTTGAAAACGATTGAGCTTAGGTAGGTATAGCGGTTTTTGAGTACGATTCTCTGTAAAATCAAAGTTTTTTTCGTATTTCATTATTTTCAACTTGTACTTTCATGCATAAAATAATCTACATGGAAGCTACAACAGATAAAAGTAAAAAATGAAAAATTTACGTTCCAGTGAATCTGACCTGAATTAACAACTTTAAATTAAAATTTTGTAGCTTTGTATCTATAAAGTGATAGGAAAATAATGGGAAGTGTTATGATTAATAGCGATTTTTTTACTAAACTGAGGAAAAATACCATCAGAGGTGCACATGTGATGTGATAAAAACGTATTTCGTGATCAGAAGAACAAAGAACTACCTAACTACCTGACGTAGCTTCACGACCGACATAAAGCAATCTGAAACTTTCTTTGAAGTAAGTCGGTGATTTGGGATCCCCCAGTACCAAGATGGTACAAAGAAAATGTGTAGTGCGTCTGGCGAATATGTAAGGCACACACATTTTGCAGCCGCTCCAACTTATCGCGTTACTCTTCTGTCAGATTCATACAGCGCACATCGGCGGCGTAGACAAAAAGGAGAAGATTACTCCTTGGATTAGTAAAATGAGGAGAAAATTTGGGAAATAACGCAGAAAACTCAGAGAAGTGAATAATTTTCGTCCATATGACGAGATTACGGAAAAATAGGTACTATTGAAAAAAAAAGATGTTTTTGACCATAGAAGATTTTAAAATTTACAGTCAACAGAAGAAAATTTTGGAAATTTGCCCAAAATTTTTTCCAAATCGAATTCATCGCGCACCGCACGTGATAAAAGTCGTCGGCTATTTTTTGAGCACAGAGGTACAATATGCCGTCATATTAAGGAATAAAAATCGAAATTCTATTAATTCCATTTAGTTCGTCAGTTACATATAACATAATATAAATAAATAATATGGATAGATTTGCTTTGAACATGGAAAAAAGTAGAAGAGTTAGGTACCAACTAGTTTTGGGAAGTGAAATCACAATAGCTTACTTCCAAGTCTATTGATGTTGGATGTTGGATGAAGTTAAAGAAAAGGGATAGAGAAACTACATAATAAGGATAATTTTAAAAACATATATACAGCCAAACACAGAAACTTCTCCTTTTAAATAAGAAATATACCATACGGCACGTAGTTTCAAACCAGAAAATTTGTTTTAACGAGAAAGAATTGACAGATTTTTTGTTTGTTTTACAATAATAGATACAAACTTCCATAGAGGTTCGTTACGAACTAATAATTTATAGAGTTTTAAAAATGAATATTTGTTCGTTCATTCAGGTTCATTCGCATATTTCTATTCAAATTACGATGAAACTTTGGTGAAAAGCCACAAGCTTGCGAAGATTTTTCTAAGGTCTAATTAAAGTAGGTACCTATTTAGGTCTTCAGGGGGGGGCAATTGCCCCCAGTGCCACCCCCCTGGATCCGCCCCTGGCGCCACCGAGGCTGTTACCGAGGCAATTGGCGCCGAATGCCGAGACAAAATGTTGTTTATGGAACGAATACAAATTAGTCTATTAAACATAATAACTTATCACAGTACTTCACGAAAGTACACTGTAGGTTATATAACTATCCCACCAAAACCTTTTCGGGTAAAATGTTGCCAAGACGGGACCATATTATGATTCGAGCCTTGAAAATGATTTCAAGGCTCGAATCATAATTGAGGCGAATTTCGATATTGATTTGACTTCGATTTGATTTCACCTCGATGTCATTTTAGTACATACTTTTGAGATCGAAATCAAATCGTATTGGGAATTGTGTTAATGTCTAAAGATGACGTCCGACAAGTCAATAACACGACTCCTATATTGAAATCGAGAAATTTGACAGATAAATTCGATAGAGACACGATCCTAAAGCTTTAAAAGTAGCATAATTTGATTAAGTTTTGATCTCATTTCGATTCGAGTTCGATTTGATCCTAACACGATTACGTCAAGAGTATGCAGACCCTTACTTGATTACGTCTAGAGTAAGCCGGCTGATCTCATGTAGAGCCAAACTTTTAACTCTACACGCCCTCTACAAGGCCTAACTTCACAAACTCCACCTTATTCAAAATATGTGGCTTGGCCGTTTCATTACTATAAGAATTATTTTATAAGAGAAAAGTAAGGAACAATGGATAATTATTCATATTACGCCCATGTGAATGTAATGAAATGGTCAAGTACATGAGATCTGTTAACTTTTTGACAGTGCGAGTCATAATATGATCTCGTCTTGGAAACATTTTGCATGAAATTACTTTTGGTGGGATTCCATTTCTTTTTGTATGTTGCTTGTGACAATTTCTTTTTATTTAACTTTTTATTTTTTTGTGGTGTATTTCTTGAATAACAAGAAGACTCTATATCACTTTACAGACCTCTAGCGTCAAAATTGTGGAAGTCTCAAACAAACTTCCATTCTCTACTTTAAAAGTTGCAAGTTTTATAATTTTTATGTTGTTTGTGTCCTAATACTAGCTTACATACCGAATTTCAGTTTTCTAGGACATTAGGAAATACTTTAAAAATTTTGACGATCATTAGTAAGTCAGTGGCAATATCAGGGTTTTTTAGATATCAATAAAATCTAAAGTATAAAAGCTATGCAATTAAAACTTTATATACTTATTTAATGAGTCCGCAATTGGCAATATATCCCGAGAATTTTGTTAATCTGGTATAATCCAAACTCAAGTTAAAGGGTTTAAAAAAAACGAGCACTTCGAGGAAAGGTAGGTAGTGCTTCGCTTGGCTCATCTTGGCGGAGGTACTACCGTGCCCCCAGATGTCCCGAGAGAGTAAGAAAACAATGGTTTGTCAAAAGAGCGATCACGTTTTTATAGGCATGGTGTAGCAACAAAATGATCTTACGGTGAGTTCTGCTGATAGGTAGTTAGTTAAACGTGTAATTATAGGTAGAGAAGTTTTGATTTCAGCCTAACTATTGTCATAAAACAATAGGCTTGCTACTGATATTAAATGGTAACAGATATTGACATATGTAATAATATAAAAAATAAACCATCTGTTTAAAGTATAGAACAAAGATTTTGTAAAAATCCAGCAAAATGACAATGAATGATTGTATTGAGACTCAGAATGTTCGTGATTTTGTTCGTATGGAGTTTTAAATTCCGTTAGTAACTTTTTGTAACAGGATTAAAATCCTACACATTACTCCAGGAAAGTGTATTCTATACTAATAAAGGTATGTAGAGAGCGTGACAACATTTTTGGAATTGGTTCAGTACAGTGATATCATATAAGTACTAAATCATTGGTTCAATAGATATCAAGTGACGTAATAATTTACTTATCATTAGAGATGCGCCGAGTACTTAGTTACTACTCGGTACTCGGTTTTTTTAATACTCGTACTAGGCCCAATAACTCGGTTCAACTGCCGAGTAGGTACTCGTTTTAAATAAGTCATAGTGAAAACTACGTTAAAAAGTAGTTAATCCCATTTATTATTTTAAAGACTTATCAATCTTAAGAAGAAAACAAAAAGTCTAAAATTTGCTAACTCGTCATCGAATTTAATTTTATAATCAGATCAAATGTTAAAACACTGAAACAGTATTGCATTTATAAAATACCTGTAATATTTATTGAATGACTGTCCACTACCGTTTCTTGTTGGCTGGCGTGAGTACAAACTTGTTTTCACGCCATTAAGCTGGTAAACCTCGTAAAGACTGAACCGAGTTACTCGGCCGAGTACTCGGTAGGTACTCGGTAAAGTAAAACCGAATAATACTCGGTACTCGGTTACTCAGTAAATCTAGTACTCGGCCCATCACTACTTATCATTTTAGAGCAGCACCTATTAAATTTATATTATGATGTTATCGTAGAAAGTACCTATTAAGTATGAAAATCCTAATAAAAAAAATCAAGGGAATAATATTTTATTCTTATAAATAATACTCACAAATTGAGTTTAAACATTAAATTCCAGACGGTATAATTATTGCAAAATATAAAAATAAAGTTATCAAATCATTCTTAGATAGGTACCTACGTATACTTTTAAAAAGATTCATCTTTTTGCTGTCTACATTGAAACGAATTCTTTTCAATATATTGTTTAAAAATGTATTGAAAAAGAGATCAAAGCTCACGTAGTAAAGTAGGAACCGTAAAGTGCAGGCCACACCGGGACTAAGCTTCGTCCGTTCATGTAACTATTGCGTTTTATCATGCATCATTTCCCACCAGGAACTATACAGAGCTGGCGTATAGCAGTAGTACCTACTAGCATTCTATAGTTCATGGTATAAACTGAAGATGGAACGTTTGAGAAGACGCGGTACCTATCCACATGAAGCTATACGAACTTAGCTTCGTTTTGCTTTGTTCCCGGTGTGGCTTGCGCTTTAGAAGACACATGCAGCAAGAAAAATCCTAACCACAGAACCGTACTTGTAAAGCTATAAAATGTCCCGAGGTATGTTTATGGATACTTTATGTACGTAGTGAGTGTAAACCTCGGTGTAAGGCGTAAGCAAAGTGTTTTATCACGTCTGTTACAGACACATCGGCCCTGGGACGTGACGTCACGTGCCTCTCTGATTTATGAAAGGAAAGGCCGGACTCCGATTTAGGGAAAAATGTACACCCGATAGCCTTTAAGGAGACGTGAGATGGCGACCATCTACAAACGAGGCCTCTTTATTGAGTTACTGTTTCCGTTACACGGCTTTGATGCAGTCGCACGCTTACTCCAATTGTAGTTTGACTTTTTATTATACTTACTTACCTAGTCCTACTACATTTATGTATTGAATATGGGTGATTGGTTATTTTGAGATTTGTGATTCAATCGCGGATAAATAATACCCGTTTGAAAAGGTCGACCGTGCCAAAGGAGAAGAGACCGGACTGCAAAAAGACAGAACAGATTTTGAAGTTGTCTATGTTTTAGTAGCATTCCAATACCCCTAAGTTCAATTATCATAGTAGGTACTTAGTTATGTCGATATTGCAGAAGGATAGGTACATCAGGTTTATCAATATGCATGGAAAATACATTAATAAAGAATTCGTAAAAGATTGTGTACCGAAAGAAAATGTTTTTTTAAAGAATATCCATCTTTTATTATAAAGCCACTAAGTTAAGTCACTAAGTCACTATTTTTAATTCAAATTCAGTTTCAATCATTCATGTTTGAATATTCAAAATACAAACGAAAAGTTGTAAAAACAATATAATTGAACCAACATACATATATTGCAATTTGCAATACTTATATCTAAGAAAATTCATTTAAAATACTTATGTCATTCGAGACACGTAATAGATTAACACGAATTTACTACTAATGCAACGGGGTTTGTCTAAAGTAAAATTTCTAAAGCCGCATTCAATGCAATAAAATTTTCTGCACAATTGAAACCATTAAAGGCGTCGCCACGCGGCGCCTCGCTGAATGTTAATCACGAGAGAGTGTGAATAGAACAATCACATTGTGGAAAAGGCCTTTTTCGTCGTACTTCCAGCAAAAAACCTGATGAGTTGCTTAATGCTCCGCTAAAAAAAGGATGTTGTTTTTTGAATGAAAAAAAAAAGAAAAACAAAAAGAAATAGGTAGGTATATTGAAAATTTAAACATATCAAGCTGGAATTGGCCACTTGACAAAATTTTTTAAGTTCGTCCTGTAGATTAATAAAAAATATTAGACACCTATTTTTTATTTTTTATGTAATAAAAAATAACGGAGATACATTGAGTTGAAATTTCGCGTGACGTCACAACCCGGTGCAGATTGTATGGGGCTTATACCGAATAATGCCGTCATGAGTACCCACACTAAACTTTAATGCTCTATATCTGTGTATTTTCATTAATTTGATAAAGCAAAAAATACGTGTCTATTATTTTTTTTTCTAACTGACGGACTAATTCGAATTTTATTTCGTACCCCGGAAAATACCCAATTGTTTCCTCTGTACCTATGTTTCTTTATATATAATATCTATCGTTTGGGGTCTTAGGATTCAGGCGCCCGCCAAAGGCATAGCGATAAAATTGGTAGAGCCATTGGGGGAGGCAGTATTATATTATCTGTGGTCGAGGTTTCACACGTGACCAGAAGGCTGGTATTTACTTCACCCAGCGAGTAAGCCTCGCTGTTTAGCGGGGCAATGCTGTCAGCCTTCAGGGCTCTCTACCAGCTGTGAGGACTTAGGTCAGACTTTTTATTTGTTTAGCTATTTGTTTTGCGAATGTTTCGCAATTATAAAAATAACATAGATAGGATATTAAAATTACGAGTATTTCAATTAATAATCAAAGTAAAATAATAAATAAATTCAATTGTATATGTCACTGCGAAATTGCAAATACCGTTAGATTATGATCTATCTCACGAGATTGTAAACTGTCAAAAGATCGTGAAACAAAAACTGTTTGGCGCATCGCCGGCTGCTGCAGCGGCACGCTCGCAACGCTCGCTCAGCTCACGCGCCTTGGTCAGCAGTACAAACCTAACCTAACCAGTAAACATAATATAATCTACCGAAAAATAATGCCTTAAATGCATTAAATTGTAACCAGTAGGTTACGGTTCACAATCTTTTGACAGTTTACAATCCCGCGAGATAGATTATAATTTAACGTTATTTACAACTTTACGGTGATATATTTACAATAATATTGACAACCTCTTTTGTGAATTTATGTAATTTAGTGGACCGTGGACGACTAATAACAATCCGCGTATCGTGGAAGACTAGATACTTCGATTATAAAATCGGTATCGGTATCGGACCATGACAGTATAGTTCTTTCTCTTTCATCTGGTCACCTATTTTTCTTTCTTTTCCCGTCGCAATCGTTTCACTAAATTTTTGTTACTCACCCCACGCACTCAAAAAATTCCACTTCCAAAAAATATGAAATCATCCCAAATGGCACATAGAGAAAATATGAATGAAATGTACCGAGTGCCTAGTTGTGAGCAAGTGCCTCAAGTGGAGTCTGTAATTTCCCCTTGTAGCGGGCAAAAACGGCATTTTCTTCGAGTTCCTTTGTCATTAGCCGAGTAAATTGTTTTTCCTGTACAGAAGAGTCTTGCTCGGATCTAGATTAAGTGGTATAAGCTTGGCTGATTCTCCCCACTTCAACGGAATACAGTCCATTGTGGATATAAGAAGTTCTACTCACTTACAATTAAGTATATACCTATAATATGTATGTACATAATGTGTGCATTGAACTTATCATTGCATTCCCTGTATCTGAAATATCCACACTTATTATTATAAATACAACTTTTTAATATAGGTATTTATAAAATAAGATACCTATATTAGATTGATAAATACAAAGTATACTAATTTAATATGTATTAGCTGTTTCCCGTGGTTTCACCCGCGTTAAGTTTGGAGATCCTGCAGGAAATCTGGGATTAAAAGTACTTTATGTCCTTTTCTGTACCCCTGAAAACGTGCGTGCCAAATTTCATGATGATCGGTTAAGTAGTTAAAGCGTAACGAAGTAGGTAGATACTTTTTCCGACACTTCCAACAATCAATTATTTCATCGTTATATTTCAACTAATTTACACAAAACCGAAACAAATTATATATACTTAAGCCTTCCTCGTGAATCACTCTATCTATTGGTGAAAAGCGCATGAAAATCCATTTAGTAGTTTTTGAATTTATCGCGAACAGACAGACAGACAGACGCGGCGGAGGACTTTGTTTTATAATAGAGTTAATTTCGGAGTACCCGTGGGAGTTCCGGGATTAAACATTATTTGTGTCACTCAGAAACACTTAGCTTCCTCTAAGTGCAAAAATATTTAAAATCGGTGAAGCAGATTTTGCAGATTTTGATATCCTTTACAAACAAACACATAAAACTCAATATTTTATTTATATAATATCAGTATAGACTTTAGTTATTACTTTACTAAGTAATATATATAATATGTCTCTTGATTCGTGCCCTTCAGACGGTCTCTCTACGTCTCTAGATAATTTTTTGTAGGTCTCATACAGTTGGAGAGTTTCATATATATATATATTTCTTTTTAACTCTGACTGCGCTGCCCATCTATTAATACGACAATGTTATCGTTTGAGGACTGTAATCGCGAAGGGTGATCAATATATTCATAGAACCAAGTAGATAAATCATGTTATACAATCTACTTGTTTTTTAAACAGTGACGTCTGGCGACCCAAATAAGAGGAAACGTTTGGTAATTAAAATAAATACATACTTAATAGGAAGACATCGAGATAAATTCTGTGAAGGTTTAACGTAAAGTCAGTTAACAATCCCCACGATTCGTTACCCGGGTATCATCTGACTAACATAAAGGTTCGTTAATGAGGTCTTCAATTTTTCTACTTCCCTTCCTTGGCATCAAAAGTTCCATAACGTCCCTTTGCGAACCGCTAACGATATACCTACACGTATATCCCATATTAATTGCCTCAATTCATAAAATATAATAAGGTATATACCTAAGTACCTATGTATTTGATGTACGTATAATAATACTGTTATAACCACAGGAAGCCCTCGAGAGATTTTGTTGTTGTATTTGCATATTCTGTTAATTAGTGCTTAGATAAGTATATTTTGCTTTCCAGTTGTGTTATGCATACTCATACTCCATTGTATTAATTCAGATTATTGTTCATTGTTAAATCCAATCTTAATAGAAACTGCAAGCTATTTAGGTACTTTGTAACAATACCAAAACTAACATTAATTAAAAGTTTTATCCACAGTGTTACCTACATGGTAATACCTACTGTGGTTTTTAATATTTATTTTGATTGCTAGCTGTGCCCCGCGGTTTCACCCGCGTGAGTTTCAGAATTCCCGCAGGAACTCCCAACTTCTCACCGTGTAAACCTTCCCTGAACTTCCACAAATCTTTCAAGATCAAAATTAGCCAAATCGATGCAGCTGTTCTCGAGTTTTAGCGAGACAAACGAACAGCAATTCACTTTATATATATACTAGCTGTGCCCCGCGGTTACACCCGCGTGAGTTACGAAATTCCCGCAGGAACTCCAAACTTCACACCGTTTAATCTCTCCTTGAACTCCCACAAATCTTTCAAGATCAAAATTAACCAAATTGACGAGTTTTAGCGAGACAAACGAACAGTAATTCACTTTTATATAAGTAGATTAGGCATTTTTAAAAAAACATTATTACACTGAAGATATTAGATTAGGTTGTATGAATGTAGCTGTATGTAGCTAGTTTGAATTAAAAATGTTCCTTAATAACAGATTCCTTCTTAATTTACCTCGTCGCCACTGATAAATAAAACCACAAGTGTACGTTAACGACTATAATCTTCAACTGACCGCTGCGTGCCGCGGTTCCTCTAGCTACCTACGTATACAGAATATGTTCCTACCTACCTCAGTATTCATATATTGTATTATTTATTTATTTATTTATTCAAGAAAAGGTACAGAAATTGTGAAATTTATTATCCATGCATAACAATTTTATGGTTGCTTAATTTGGATAAATTATTTTCTATCTGGCTAATATAAAAAAGGAAAGTTAAGTTTAAAGTTTCCATTTTTTATGAAACTAAATAAGTAAATACCATTATAGATAGAGGTAGATATCTAAGCATATCTCGATCGCTCTTAAATTTTGGCATAGGTATAGGTACCTACTTAATAAAATAGTATAGATTGTTTCACGTTCACTAAATACTAAAAAATTACTGCAATTAAAACAATAAAATCAAATTGATTGTAAATATCTAAGCATGCATCGACTTCACAAACTGATAGTGTACCAAGTTGTAGCGCTTGCTGCTCCAACTACCAAGCAGCAGCCATTTTGTTTATCCCAAGTAAGCAACTGATTCTCGAGAGACAATCTCGTAAATGAAGCTCAGATGCAAATCTTACCATATAATTTTGTTTTTTAGTAGAAAATTTACGTAGTTGTACCTATAAAAAATGTTGACTTTGGCCAATTATAGGTAATTAAGAAAATTACCAGTACTAACATATTATATAAGAAGAATAACACAAGTGATGTGTACACTGTACATATGTAGGTATTTGCAGTTAGTCTATTGTTCCCGCTGAAAACTTCCATCTTATGAGATGACATCTTCTGTTTGGCAAACTGAAGGTACACGAATCTTAGAACAGGATATTCTTACGTCTTAATTGACCTGTAATTTCAGGTATTTACTGCACACGTCAGTCCTAAACTTTTGATACTATAACTTTACGCAAAGTAATCTTCAAAGTTTTAACAAACTACGAGAATATTCTAGTTTGTACTACTGCTCCCTGCGACCGCGGTTTCACTTACAAGAGTTTCAGAATTCCCTCGCTCCTATCGTATTATGAATGATTTTTTTGATCTTTACGATTGTATATATGATATCCATTAAACGGATATATGTATTTAGTTATTTACATAAATATGCGTTACGCACATCGAGCTGCGGAACACAATTTTTTCTAATAAACATTATTCAAGCCCCAGCTTACGAGGCAATGTTTTGTAAATCCAGCGCACGGCAAATGGCCCATTGCAGCCGGCGAACGTACCGGATTTCTGCTGAATTAGTCTTATAGTAAGTAGGTTCCTCTTTTGGTTCACATTTGTTTTATTGAGAGATTATGAATACTGGAAAATTCAATGATATAATAGGTAAATAAAATAATAAGTGAAATTGAATTTTCGATCTGAAGTCGGAACCAAAATAGATACATACTTAGATACTATTACACCGGTTGGACTTCGACCGGTTTTTCAAATGCACTGTCGTAGGTATTTCTAAACGTAGGTTACCAAGGGTAAACCAACATACCCAGTAAAGTAATTTGTCCGTCTCTTCAGAAATGCAACCTGAATCATTGTTGAATTAATTCACAAATAAATTTGTAATTAATTTACAAGTTTAAAAAATTTAAATATTTTTAATTAGTTATTTAGAATAATATAGCATATTTAATAATATAGCACCGACTACGCCGATGTACCTGTCACGTCTGTGCCACGCTACTACAGCGCAAGATGTTACAGAGTATATCAAGATGAAGACCAACTTTCTTCTGAGGACCGAACTGCTGGAGTCGCGTCATAATGCTTTTATGGTGCGAGTCCCGACAAGCAAATTGGACACCTTTATGAAGGAAGACTTTTGGCCGAAAGGTGTGGTCTATAGGCGATTCCGGGGCAGGATACCGACAGCCACCACCAGAGTGACACAGTGTCAAAAATAGTTTTTTTTTTACATTTGTTATATATATGTTAGTTTTGTAAGGTATTTATATTTATTAGGCATTTATATATAGGTATTTATATTATAGGTATTTATATTTGTATTTGTAAGGCCCATGTTGCCTGATAACAAAACAATAAATAAATAAATAAAATATTTAATGCAGTATTTAAGGCATCGCATGTGCGCCAGGCAAAGTTCCCGTTACATATTTAAAAGATTACAAAGAGAAAGGATGGGTATATGTATACGTATAGCTAGTTGCGTGCTACGAAGTTCGTAGCACCGGCGCTACGAACTGTCATGCTATGTAGCACGTGTAGTAAACACGTAGCACATGCCGTTGGTCTCTCGCACGTAAAACGTAGTGGTTACCTTCTCTCTGCTCGCACGTAGAGCGCGGCGTCAACGCATTAGCTTTGGCGTAATATTAACCGGGTGACGATTGTTATTAACTAAAAAGTACATGGAAACGAAGATATTAAAGTACAAGTTACTTCCTATAAATACCTGAGTGCTCAAAGTAAAAAGTCAAACGAGAAAATGGTCTCATTTTATTTTAAGAACACGAATCAGATTAACCTTAAAAGTACAAACATGAAATAATCAATACAAATAAATAAAATTGAAATGTCTATTTGTAGTTCCAAATTACCAGCTTTTCACTAAATGCATAATATGAAAGTATACGGTACTAACAAAATCAATATTTTTTTAATGTTTTTGTTTATCTGTCCGTCTGTCCGTCTGTCTATCTGTCTGTCTGTTTGTTCCGGCTAATCTCTGAAACGGCTGGACCGATTTTAAAGGGACTTTCACTGGCAGATAGCTGATGTTATAAGGAATAACTTAGGCTACTTTTATTTTAGAAGAAAATATTTCTTGCAGGAATTCTGAAACTCACGCGGGTGAAACCGTGAGGCACAGCTTACAGTATTAAAATAAAAATCAGATTAGATTAGAATAGGAAGATCCCTATAATCAAGATCGTACCCGAGCAAAGTACTTATAAAAATAGATTCTAAGAAATCAAACTAAGCATATAAACATTTAATAAGCTTAGTTTGATTTCTTAGAATATTGGTTGTTCCCGGTAGTACTAAAAGCGTCCAAATACACATCAAAAAGATTTATTGATGTGTATTTGAACGTTTTTTAATAGTAAGGTGTCCAGACTTGACTGGCATCTTTGAGGCATGCTTTCTACTAATTTTTCCGCGTCGTCGCAGGACAATGACCTCCATATTTCTTGTATATGACGACTTAGCTCAGCGGCGGTATTAGTATTTATTCCACACAACTTTAGCTTCATCAGTGCCCAAACGTTTTGGGCCTTTTGGGTGCATGCACAAAAAAATCGCTTCAAAGTCAAAGTCAAATCCTTTATTCAAATTTGGCCCATAATGTGGCTCTTTTTGACGTCAATATAATTAATTACAGTTATTATGACAGCATCCATTAAATATCCACCCTTCACAGCTTCCTAGTGCTAGTCCTAGCTATGGCTGAAGAGAAGAGGCTGCGCAACAATATCTTCAGCAGCACGCTGCCAGTTTAAAGTTACACTATAGATTATCTATAATATAATTCATGGTAACTCAACTTGCAGATAATTATGTGAGAACAATGAGGCGCAGCCAGCAATAAACTACCGTACAGATATAGAGACATTAGGAGTTAAACTAGGATTATCTATAATAGTAGACCAGACATGACCAGCACCAACTGACAGCACCCGTTCACGAGTATGACGTGCTCGTAAGCCCCGCCCCGCTCAACCATATTAGAGGGAACCGAGGGACCCAACTCACACGCCACCACCAGCGCCTTCGTAGCGCGATGCGTACGCGGCACTCAGCCTGCTCTCTCCCCGAAAGTCGTGAGCGCACTGAGTTGAATGTCAAAAGCATTTAAGGCATAAAACCACTTTACGAGTTACTACCATTTTCAATGCGAAACTTATATTTTTTAGAACACTTCACCCTGGGTACCCTCTTGTCGAGTTGTGCCTAGTTTTATATAAAAATCTTATCCAAAATTTAATAGAATGCTGACAATTTTATGCCACAGAAATTTAATATTTTGTTCAATTGTACTTATCATGAAATTCGGAATAGTCGTGGGGTCATATCCATTACGAAGTATCAAAACAATTCGTCTGATTCCCACAGTTAGTTTGTTTCTACAACATACAGCCACCGCTCCTTAACATTCAAAATGTTTTATGTTTACACACGCACAAAGGGCTCCAAGAGACGACAACAAGTCTGGCCTAACGAGCGACGGCGTCATTAGGCACTAGGTGTTAATGAGTCACCTGACCCGTACCGCCTGCACACATACCTACCGGGAACATCCAGCTAAGGTCATTTGAAACCCTAAACATTTTCCCACTCAACATTTGAACTCTGCAGTTGTTACACACAGCAATACCTACAAAGTGAATGAATTTAGAGGTGATGTGTTGTTAAGATATCTTTAAATCGATATTCAAAAGCTGATAGGTTTATTATGTGATATTATTGTTAATTTTAAACTTTGTAATGTCAACCACAGAGCAAATAAATTAACTAGAGAGAACATGCAGGCGAGGCAGGCGCGCTACCGTTGCAAAGGAAGTTAGAGCAAATGCCCTAACTTGCCCAAAACTTCTATTGCTGCCATTCTAAGTATAAATATTTGCCACAAGATTCCTAAAACTGTGAATTTTGAAAACAGTGACTAAGTAAAAACATAACCATAATGAACGTTTTAGGGCGTGATGTGATTGTATATGTGCGAGATGTGTTTTTGTGCGAAAATCATCCAGTAACACTGGTTTTCATCTGTTTTCATATTAAACTAAGTTGATGTCCCTTCTAACTGTTATTTTCTGTTATTAAGCGTCTAACTTTTCTCACAATGATTCCCTTATAAATGTAAAGCTTGCAATAACTATACCTAGGAACGCACCTAGGTATAGACTTATAATGATCAATAATACTTGGACTAAAATATGTCCTTACCAACGGATACTAGTTAAGACGAGAATTCTACCGCTTAGCTACTACGGTTCTACTCCAGCTTTTTTATGGTCTCCTTAAATTACTTGGAGGTCTTGCGCAGAGATTAAATTTGCCCCAAATTGCTCTTATAAAAATACGTAACACAATTAATGCATAACGCAGCCGCCGACATCGACATTACCCCACCGGCAAAACCATGTTTACACTTTCGAGAAAGCGTAATCACTTACCAAATGAGATATTGTGTCGTATTGTCGCGATATAATACACTTAGGTTCACTCTTGAGTGAAGCTACATTACAACATTATGTTTCTGCAGCATAAATCAGATTATGCCGAATCCTCGCGTGTACAGCTCACCTACCTTACGTTGTACCATCGGCAAAATAAATTAGTATGAGTACCTACATCAATTGCAATAATCTTTGCTGCATAATAAATCCCATCAAAAACATACAAATGTGAAAGTGGAAGCCAAGTTCAGTATTAAGAATATGCTCAGTGAGGAAAAAAAAAATGAGATCTAGATAGGTGCCAAGTTCTATAGATAATCCTGAACTTTATAAGAGCATACAATTTCGCTAGTTTTCACATTCAATCTTGTGTTTGGCTAAACACTATTATAGTATTCATTTACTACCTAACTAATAATATTGTAGAAAATATTTTTGATATTGGTTAGTTTTTACCAACAAATCAAATTTTTTGGGTACGATTTGTTGACCTTACTTATAATATAAAGTAACTTGCTTATAATATCTATAAAGAAAATAATTTGATTAGCCAAAGATAACTTGAATGTGAAAACTAGCCACTACTAAATAATAAGTACCAAAATGATGGGTCTGTGTCTCGTAATTTCCGAGGTATAAGTTTTAGAAAATTTGACCACGTGATCACATAGACTCGAGAAGTTAGTTTTTTTTTATCGACTGTATTATTAAAAGAACGTATGAGGCAACCGTCTCCGTTTAGCCGTCTAAAAATTGAACTAGTCGACTTAGTAGCAGTGAACCAGCCATTCGTTGATTGTACGTAGAAGGTTGATTTTATTACTTTTTTATACTATCAATAATTTTCAGTTTTCAGATTTTTTCCTTTGTAGGTACATGCCTAATAGTCAAATGATGTCAAATATAAAGATTCTGGGTGATCTGGTTAGATTAGGTTTTTGATCTATTATAAGTCAGTAAGTTGGTCACAAAAATTAACAGAAACATGGTATAGTTCGCATTCATGTTATAACAAAGGGACATAGGTTACATTTTAACCCGGAATTCCAGCGGAAACTCCGAAATAAACCCAAGTGAAACCGTGAGGAATAGCTAGTTATTTATAAATATGTATTGTCCAGCAAGGAATATTATTGTACAGTATTATGCTTTTAGTCAAATTATTACTTATCTAAGTTTTTGTTAGCAAATATATACATATATGTATAGGTACGTAAAATGATTTCAGTAACACGTATACAAGTATTACTCGTAAAATACAAACATTTTTGAATGATTACAATCATACCTACCTATATGATCAAAATTATTTCATTACATACGTACGTATTAAACAAAGTTCTATCGCGGCAAATTATATGTAATTTTAATCGTTAATAGTTTCGTAATGTGCGCTTTGAACTTACACGTGGTATTTAGCTACAAAATTAGGCTTATTAGTTTGATTACTCAATAAACATTTAGTCACAGTAATAAAAGATTAACGGCATTCCAATTCACATCGTTTACTGCAACAAAAGCAACTCATAATATAAACCATAAAACATTTCATTTTTGCTGTCTTTACGCACCAATACCCAGTAGGGTCGCCAAGTGTGCGTTTTTTTTTAAACGATATTGATAAAAATTAAGTATGGATAAATTCAATATTTTTAATTTTCATTCATATTACAAATATATTTTTTGACTAGATTGCCCACTGTTTTACCCACGTGAGTTTTTGGGATTTTTTTTATTCTACGTGCAAGAGCAGTATGCTATATGTTTACTCGGGACATAAGATGCTGATTTAAACAGATAGACAACAATAATTTAAAAATAATATCTTTCTACAATGTCGACCACGATTATACTGTCATGTGATCAAAGCAAGTTATAACTCGAAATTTACAAAATGTAAATAATGACTTGTACAATAAGATCAGAAAAAAATAGGCTGATTATGCTTTACGTATGTTTTCACTGTTTTCATCACTGGTCACAAAATAAGCAGAACTTGTACTAATGGATACCATGGTGACTACTCATATACTTTTGTTTTGTAAAAATGATACACTAGCTGTTCCCCGCGGTCCTACGTCCTTTTCTATAACCCTGATAACGTAGGCGGCTTGACTTTTTCCGACATTTCCAACAATTATCGTTATATTTCAACCAATTGACGATCCAATTGGCGCAGTAGGTCACCATGCCTGCCCGCTAATCAAGGGGTTCCGGGTTCGATTTCCGGCGGGGGTGCACTTTGTGTGATGAACACAGGGTTCCACTTTCCAGTCTGGGTGTTATTTATATTATAATATATTAAATGTAATTCTATGTACTATGTAGTATATAACACATTTGCTTGGTTTCCACGACACAAGCTATATAACTTATTGTGGGATCAAGTAGATCTGTGTGTGGTGAAGTGGATTATTATTATTATTATTACTTAATTTATACAAAACCTTGACAATTTATACACCTAAACCTTCCTCATGAATAAATCTATCTATTGGTGAAAACCGCATGAAAATTCGTTCGGCGGTTTTTGAGTTTATCGCGAACAGACAGACAGACGCGGCGGAGGACCTTGTTTTATAGTATTTAGTGATACGTGCTAATTACTCAGAGTAAAGGTAAACATAAATGTTCATCATTACAGGTAAAGTTTACTCTGTTGCTGGGATCGAACCTGTGACGCTTGGCTTAAGTTGTGAATTTCGCAAAGTACTCCACAAACGGTGCTATAACTTTTCGTCAATATTTAACAATGTTTGATAGTTTTGTCTATTTGATCTGGCAACCCTGCCACCCAGTAGCAACTGATTCCACATAATCCCATTGGGATAGCAGCTGCCAAATTTGCAAGCAAACTATTCTGATCGATGTCACCACAATGTGCCACGGAAACGTAAGAGTTATTGATTGCACTACTATGAACGTTTGCCGATTAGTTCATAAATGCAGTAGATATCAACGTGTATGATATAAAGGATGGTCCTGGCTGCAGAAAATCAGCGCTGTGATACGCGTACGCATACATATCACAATACTGAGACATTGATGAATAAAACATTAGTAACAAATAACTTGATTTCTTAATTCAATAGACAGCGTGCTACTGGGGGAGCTTGTTGCGCAATTTCTTCTCTCCAGTCATAGATTAGGAAGCTGTGAAGGACGAGCGTTTAATGGGAGATGTTATAATTGTTATGCTTTTATAGACGACAAACAGAGCGACGCAAAAGATTAAATAAAATTTAATCAGACGATTGAACTTTGAACGGTGAGGTTTCCAATCCGGATTCCTACTCATCCCCCTTAGCAGAGATAAATGGAAAAAAACCCACGCTTAGCCACTAGGATAGGTATATACCAACTTGGCGTACCAACTTGCAGTTCACAGGTGGGCAGGTTCCTTACGATGTTTTCATTCACCGTTAATCCTAATACGATAAGAGATATACATATTATGTATATCAAATTTCGATTTCATTTTTTTCAATTTCATTTCAATTTCAAATAAGAATGCTTTCTTTCTGTGTATGAAATCACAATAACGATTAGTATTGGTAGTTACGAGTTTGGAAGTGAAATACGGGCTTCTGAAAAAGAAGTTTTACCACTACATTGCGTTACCATGCACCATGTTATAGTATGAACTCTATATGGATAGTATATAGTACTAGCTGTGCCCCGCGGTATCACCCGCGTGAGTTTTGGAGTTCCCGCGGGAATTCCGGGATGAAAAATAGATAGTAGCCGATTCTCAGACCTACTGAATATGCATATAAAATTTCATAAAAATCGGTCGAGCCGTTTCGGAGGAGTTAAATTACAAACACCGTGACACGAGAATTTTATATATCAGATTATTCAATTGGTTTTCTTAACAAATCAACCAAAGCAATAAAAAGAACTGCTGCAATGAAAACCTACTACTACTACTACTACTACTACTACTACTACTACTAACTTAATAATACTACTATGACGAAAAAGTACCAGCACAGATAATATAATACTGGTACCGGGAATCGGTTAGTAAAATGAAAAATATTATGTAATTATGTATTTTTTAACAAAAAATATATCGTCTCCAAAGTAGGCCCCTTCTGATGCAATACACTTACGCCAACGAATAAGCCAATCATCAACATTTTTAAACGTATTTTTTTTTTTATTTTTTTTTTCAAATAAATTTCAGTACTTGCTATGAATTCTCTTTTATGTCCTTAATCGATTGAAAAGTGTGCCGCGTACTGGTAATTTGAACTTTAGAAAAAGAAAGAAGTCAGCCGGCGCGGCGCCATATCAGGGGAACGCGGTAGTTGTTCGATAAGGTTTGTTGAGTTTTTGACCAGAAATTCATTCACAATGATAGCCTTGTGAGGTGGTACGTTATTGTGGTGCAAAATCTATGAGTTTTCTTTCCACAAATCTGGTCTTTTCAAACGCCGCATAACGCTCAAATAATATTATTTATTTACTGTTTCACCTTTTCAGTCAGTATATCTTTTTTCCTTTATTTTTTTTTATTTTATTTTATTTATTAATTCAGACATGTTAAATTCAGTTGAAGACGTTTTAAGCGGGCTTTATAAATGATCGATTCCCGGTATTTTCTTGACAGAATAATTTTATTTTGCTCGTCCTTAAGGGTCGACAGTAGTCAACAATTTTCTATTAAAGGCTGACACAATGTCGTTGACTGTCAAAGCGATAAACCTGCTGCTTGACAAATTTAATCGAATTTGTTGTAACATTTATTTCAACGTCATCGACATTTATGACTTTAGTTACAGTTATTGAAATCAATTTTATGATGAGGTATAGAAAGAATAACCATCCAGTAACCAGAAGCACAGATAATATAATAGTGCCAGATGAGATAGGCACATACAGTCAACATCCAATCCAAGTTGTGTTTTTATGACTCCACCATTTTGATGGTGATTCTGCAAATGTCCAAGTTTGAAAACACACAGTATACATAAAAAAATTGTTATCACGTTAGAAAATCTTTGAATCTTATTACAATAGTACAGTAGCTGAATGATTATATATATTATCCTCGTTGCTTGCTTCGCTACGTTATCGCAAAAAATAAAACTAATCCAGAAATTATTCAATAAAGACGGCCACGGCTACATACTTCTTTTTCCAAAGTTTTGCATAGTCGTTCACCTATACTATAGGCAGGTACAATAGAAGACATGTCAGTACGTAGGTGTATGTATGTCTGAAATTTCACCCGTATTCAAATTAACTTAGACGTCGCAAAAGTTTGCGTCAAAGTTATCGCGGACTCCGAATTCAACAATTAACCGAGCATGTTCGAGGAGCAAACTTTAGTATTTTATCATAGGTGAGTTCTAGTTTCTAATAAGCGGTAAAATATACGGGGCCCCGTTCCGTGTGAAAGTTTTCGGCAAGTTGCAATGAGGCCCGTGGGTGCGATCAACAATACTTACACTTGCTACATAACTATAGATGCTCCTCTATATAATGAGTGCATTTATTCATATACGAGTTTGTAATTTCACTGAGGTTCACTGAACACGAATATTACTGGTCATTCGGACTTCACTATGACTTTGTGAAGCGCTTATCAATATGAACTACCTATCTATAGAAGGCTGTAGAGAACTCTTTTATAAGATAATTTTATTATTTAAAAAAGACTAAAAACACGTTTTAAGGGTAAACTGAAATAAAAAATACTCATCTAGGATCTAATGATCCTTTGATATATAGAATGTCATTGCTAGGATCAGAGTCAAGACCAATCCAACGAGCCCCAAATCGATGAGTTATGTTGTTTAATTACAGAGTTTCTATGGCCATCTTCCGGCTCTAACATCAAATCAGCTCCATGTCATAACAATGTGGCATTGTCATCCGAACTGTATAGTTTTACAATTAGCAGAGTAGGTTATTCAAGGTGTCTGTTGCCATTTTGAAAAAAATACGTATTTTTAGAAGTAGGTTAAAATTGACTTCTAAGGTTTTATTACATTGTTAGTTTCCTACAAGTGAAGCGATATAAAGCATGTGAGGAATAACGTGGATACATACAACATAATATATTTAAAATATTATTTCACTTAAAGATGTTTGATTAATACATTATTCAAGTATTCGTAATGCTATTGAAGCGTAAATCTCCGAGGCGATCGTAAAAAATGTTCCCTTGAGCCAGGGAAGTAACTCTGTTTCACTGGGTCCGTACTATTGTCCTCATACGCACTCGGAGAAAAAAAAAGACCAATTTCTTAGATTTCCGAAGGGCTTAGCTTCATTTCCTTTTATGTCTCCCCAGATACTAAATTCGTTCAGCCAATAATAAAAAATTGTCACGGGCAGCCGGAATGGACTTGACGTAAAATTTACTCCCAATCCTTCGAGCAGATTGGATATTACAACACACTTATCTGTGGCTGATAAAAATCCAAAAGTATAATATGAAAGTAACAATACCTACTTACCAGTAGATACAAGTAATAAAAAACTAGTGGAGATTGTTATTATATTATAATAGTATTAATTATTATCGTTAATAAATAGGCATAGATGAGCATTGAGCAATTAACCCGGCTTAAACCTGGTGCTTAGGTTTAAACCATCGGGGTTACCCGTAAACGTCCAGGCATTATAACCCAAGCACCGGGTTGATTGTTCATCTATATTAATACATACTGTTCGTAAAATAATCGATATTTGAGTAAGTATGTCCTTTTATAATTTATCGACCATAAAATATTTTATTATTACTCATATTTTTGAAAGTGCACATAATGATACTTTGAATTAGTGTTCAGTTACTGAAAAATAAGTAGATATCTACATTTTGGATAAAATAGAAGTACATAACATGCTTATCTACGTACCTACTGTCATATCAGTATATAAGACACCTCAAATATAATTTTGAACTTTTAACAACATAATATATATACAAAACAATTTTAATAAAACAATAAAATATAAAAATTACATACTTAATATAGAAAATATAATGAATGTGAAATAATAATCACATAAAAAATAAATAGATTTTGTAGTGTTTTAAAAGTAGCTGAAGCTCTTACCAACATACATTATATCATAGCTAAGTAGGTATTCTTACCAAAATTTAATTAGAATAATACACGATAAGTTTTATCAAAAGGGCTTCTCGTTACATATTCTAATACATTGTACATCGCAAACTGTCTTACCCATATCAAAGTCCCTGCAACTTTGGTTATTAATACGGGGATGGTGTCAGATTGTTCTTTTAAAAATAATGGGCTTCAGTCATAATTGTGACATGGAGTCAGTACTTTGACAAAAGGTTCTATCAGATTGTGACAGGCAGGCATTCGTTTTTACCTCTATATGCCGCGGGTCTTTGATTGATTTCATTGGATTTTGCTTTAGTTATTCTTTGTAAAAATTGATTTTTGTAAAAAAAAAAAAAAATCTGCAGGTTAATAGGGATGTGGACTACTTTTGAAAATCAAAATTCTAATTAGTCCGTCAGTTAGAAAATAAAAAAACAATAGACACGTATTTTTTTGCTTTTTCAAATAAATTAAAATATAAAGAGATAAAGCGCATTAAAGTTTAGGGTGAGGGGGTCGTGACGTCACTAACCGCTAAAACCGCCATACAAACTGTCAGAATAGTGACGTCACGCGAAATTTCAACTCAATATATCGCCGTTATTTTTTGATTACGTAAAAAAAGAAAAAATACGTGTCCAATATTTTTTAATAATCTACAAGACGGACTAAAAAATAAAAATTAGTCAACATGCCCATTATTATATGCAGGGATATTGTTACTTTTGTTGCTATCATATTTCAGTTTCAATTCGAAAAATAAAGATTTTGTGATCAATTAACCATGTTTAGACAATTTCAACTTTTGAAGTAGGTATGTTTATTTTGGTTAATTGCCAATTTGCTAGATATTGTAGATGTGAAAACGTACATTTTTTAATCGCAAAACCTCCATGTTTTTGATTGCAACCGAAAATTGATAGAAACAAAAGTTACGTAATAGCACATCAGTACCCAGTAAGTACCTAACTTGTTAACATTAACAGTTAGCAACCAACCAACGAAAAACATTCAGAAAAATAAATAGCTAGCAAGCTATTTACATTTTTCTGAATGTTTTATACGTGCCTAATTGTTGATCAACAATTAGGCACGTATAAATTAATATGTTACATTCTAAAAATGCATCATTACCGGTTTATGCTCGGAAGAAAAAATAATTTGTACCTATATTTTTTGATCCATCAATACTACATAGTATAGATAGGGTTAACATAATACGAGTATAAGATTTATGAGAAATATCGAATCTATTCAAGCAATAAGAATGGTATTGCGTGAGACGCGAAAGCGTTGTCCCGAACAGAAGCGGTGAACTTCCTGCAAAAAACTTGGGCCTCAGATATCACATATTTCACGGCCACACTACCTATAAAACTTTTCATAGCACTCGACTTTCTCAATATAAAAGGGGCTGACATATTAGAAGAAAGGGATCACTTCAGATCGTACAATGAGAGTGAATGTATGACCAAGTGCGGCACGTGACGGTTCAGAACTGCGAACTTCGAAAGATGGTATGATGATTTCATTAGAGGTTGTAATGACGCATGTTGTTGTTGGCTGCATATTATTTATCATAGTTAGAGGCATATGGCGGGCAAAATGATCGTCAACACGAACTTGATGTTGGAGCGCCTGCGTGGTGGGTTTTAGCGGTGAAAGTTTTAACTGCGTAGCGTTTACTCAAAATGCAAATTACAGGCTCCATATAAACGAGGCGTAGCTAGGCACCCCACAGGATGTGATACACGGGACCCCAATATTAAACCACACGATCGCTCCATAAATTTCAACCTGCTGGCTGTAAACGATGTAATTTTCGTTGTAGGTACGAGATGTTTACACGTTTTTAAGAACTTCACCCACGGTGAAGTCGATAGTGCCTTTGCTCTTATAATTAACCTGCGACATTTTAACGTCTTATTGAAAATATAATAATAATGACAATTTAAAGATTTAAAAATAAAAATAGGAATTTTAAAGTTTGCAAAGTTTTGTCAATATTATTTTTTTAATACAGTTGCTCAAAAAGTGGCATATTGCAGGGACGTATAGCGTTCGGGAAGTGGGCTATTACATACTCGAGCTTTTTCTTTACCTTTTCCGAACTCGTGCGTTTCTCTTTCCCAACTGTCAAAAATGGCGAAACGACTTTGACACACTTTTTGTATTGCGCAACGTAGGTTTCGTATTACTAATACGACTAGCGCCATCTCTTGATCACAGTTGGAACTTAGTTGAGTTTATGTTTTTTATTATTTTACTAAATTTCTTCATTTTTTTCGCAACTGTATTAAAAATAGTTGTTAAGTACACGTGCGGACAGCCTTTCCGCACTTGTAATGAAATATACTATTTTCACTTCTCATGCTCTGAAAGTGCTTGTTTGTGCAGGATATAGGTTGCATAAAATCGAATTTTGTGCACAAGTGCATTAACGTATCTACTCGTAAATGTATCAATATTAAGGCAAAGAAAATGAGCCATACAGCCAAACACAATAAGTTCATAGAATGAATTTGGTATTTTATAATATTTACTTTAATTTATTTGCCTTATGTGTTTTGAAGACATAAATACCGTTAATATGCCGGGAAAAACAATTTCCTACAGTATTTAAAAACTGTACTAATTTAACTTTGAGTCTCGGATAAAATTGGTTCGTTTTGTGCACTTGTTGTTAAATCTACTATTATCTATGGCAAGATGGGGTCTTAATAACTCATAGATATACTTAATAAAAATAATAAATACGATT
Organism: Zygaena filipendulae; assembly: GCA_907165275.2. Classification (NCBI taxonomy): domain Eukaryota; kingdom Metazoa; phylum Arthropoda; class Insecta; order Lepidoptera; family Zygaenidae; genus Zygaena; species Zygaena filipendulae. The sequence continues at coordinate 6,394,638 of OU015667.1, read as the reverse complement.
GTCAATACATCATGTTTTATGTATAAATCTATATCTATTTGTATATATAAATAAAATTGAAATTTATATTTGTAATTTTAAATTAACAGCTTTTCACTAAATGCATAGGAAAGTATATACGGTACTTACACATAAAAAAAATATTTTAATTGTTCTGTCTGTCTATCTCTGTTTTATCTGGCTAATCTCTAAAACGGCTGGAGCCATTTTAACCCGTGAGAAGGCGCGCTATGAGCAATTTGCTCACACAAAAATTAAAAGCAAGAATTATTGGTGATATAGACACCGTAACATCTCAAGTGCCTAGGTACCTTCCTAACTATTCATCCTCTCCCCCCTGACGCAACTCTCATGGCTGTCAGTTCTGTTGCGGCCGCGCAGCGAGGTGTTTGTGGAGGCCGTGTACCATCGTGCGGTAATTTGCTCATCACGCGCCCATCCATGTAAGTATTTATTTTGTGTATAAAAAAAGTATTATTGTGTTTTCTAGAATATATTATTTTATTTATTTGTATTATATTGGTTAATTATTACGTAAATACTCTGTAGTAATATTTTAGTAATAATATTTTTTATTTTTAGCTACAATACACATGTAAAATGGACGAACGACGTCAAGCACAAATTTGTTCTTGGCTGGAGGAGGATTTTAGTGACGAAGCATTGGATGCGGATCTTGAGAATGGAGAACAACATCGTGTTGACACCATAGAAAGCGATAGTTTTATCATTTGCAGTCTTCATGCAACAGATACGGAGCAATCTTCGGATGAAACTGAAGCTGATACTTCAACTCCTGCGCCGCAACAACCAAGAGGTAGGACCCCATTCTATACTGGAAAAGATCAATCAACGAAATGGCTTATGCATAAGCCTTTACGTAACGTACGTACCAGAAGTTGTAATATCGTTATCCACTTACCAGGGGTCAAAACTGTAGCCAAGAATGCAAATAAACCCTTGCAATGCTTTTCATTGTTTGTGGATGATTCAATGATAGACAAAATAGTCTTGTACACTAATATATACATCACAAAGTTACATGAAAAGTTTTCACGTGAACGCGATTGTAAGATTACAGATACAATTGAAATAAAAGCACTGATCGGAGTATTGTACATGGCAGGCTTGAAAAAGATTAGTCATTTGAATGTAAAAGAAATGTGGCTTGATGATGGTACAGCATGTGATTTCTTTAGAGCGACGATGTCAATAAAACGATTTTTGTTTTTATTACGGGTTCTGCGATTTGATGATATCAATACCCGGGATAAGGGAAGCGATTTGTGCCAGCGCCTACACCTATTGCAGAGCCTAGGTCAAGTGGATTCTGTTCAATATGTCCTAGACGTAAGAATAGACGGTCAAAAAAAGCTTGCACTTTGTGCAAGCAATTACTCTGCACTGAACATATCACATACATGTGTTCAATGTGTTTCGAGAGGCACACTCGTCTAGATCTCATGGAAGACTGATTTTTTTAATTTTTTGTTATGTAAGATTTTTTATTACGATTTTTATGAAGACTGCCAAAATTAAAAACTAAAAATAAGTCGATTTGTTATTTGTTATAGAAGTTACATTTATGTTAAATATTTTTAATTAAAATACTTATTTTCTTACATATTAAACCTTGTTTTAATCACATAAATCCATTATAAGTCAATAAATATTATAAAAGTAGAAATATGAGCATTTAAAATAGTGTGAGCAAATTGCTCGCGCGCGCCTCTTTGTGTAACAAACTGAAGCGCGCCTTCTCACGGGTTAACGGGACTTTCACTGGCTGAGCTAAAAGATAGCTAATGTTATAAGGAGTAACTTAGGCTACTTTTATTTTAGAAAAAAAAATGCTCCTGCGGGAATTCCGAAACTCACGAGGGTGAAACCGCGGGGCACAGCTAGTTATCTATACCTACATCTATACTTAAAATAAAATTGAAGTGTCTGTTTGTAATTCCAAATTAACAGCTTTTTACTAAATGCATTTTATAGTATATACAGTACTTACCTACATAAAAAAATCAATTTTTAAAAGTTTTGTCTGTCTGTTTGTTCCGGCTAATCTCTGAAACGGCTAGACAAATTTTAACGAGACTTTCACTGGCATATAGTTGATGTTATATAACTAGTATAACTAGTAGTAACTTAGGCTACTTTTATTTTCGAGGAAAATAGTTCCTGCGGGATTTCCGCAACTCACGCGGGTGAAATCGCAGGCACAACTAGTTTGATAATAAAAATATAAAGGCATTTTATTAGCATACCTAATTTATGATTTTTTTATTAATAGCTTTCAGGGAAAACCTAAGATACTGCTCATATATTATTGATAAAAAAGTCAAATTACCTATAGATATACAATATACAAATAAATAAATAAATATATAAATTGTATTGTATTGTAATTTATTTATGTATATATGTATATAAAAATGAATCCCTATTTCCCTTGGTCACGGCATCACGCATGAACGGCAGGACCCATTTCGCTAATTCTTTTTTTGTTATATTTGGAAGAAGAATATAAAAAAAAATTGGAGTTTCTGCGGGAATTCCGAAACTCACGCGGTGAATTTCCGAAACGGTTGGACGGATTTTGACTGGACTTTCACTGCTAAATACCTGATGTTATAAAGACTAAATTAGGGTACTTTGGACTTCTGCGGGATTTCCAAAACTAACGCGGGTGTAACGCGGGGGCACAGCTAGTTTATAAAAATAATATTACGTATCATGTTATCATTATTCAAAATGCGTGGTGCCTCAATTACACGACTCGTATACGGAAATTGGCTCTATTATTCGGAGTTATTATTCATTTTATGAGAAAAGCTTTGAATAAAGATTCTTTACATTTTTCGCATCTTATATCTTAATCGGTAGGTAAACTATATATCAAAATTCCCCTTCTGAAAGGTACTTTTACTGTATCCGATTTGAGTGGTTATTTTCTAGAATTTATGTGTGATTGTAGTTATGAAAATAAATTATATTGATCTGATACAATCCTACTACTATTATAAACGTGAAAGTTTGTAAGAATGTATGGGATGGATGGATGGAATGGATGTTTGTTACCCTTTACGCAAAAACTACTGGATGGATTTAAATGAAACTTTACAATAATATGGCTTATACATCAGATTAACACATAGGGTACTTTTTATCCCGGAATTCCCGTGGGAACTCTGAAATTAACGGGGATGAAACCGCGGGGCACAACTAGTGTTAAAAATTCGAAAGTAACTTACTGTAGTAGGTACCCAGGTAGGTATCTAAGTAAATTAACGTGTTCAGAGTCAATCGGACCCCTGAATTGAAAGCCGTGTTTCTGATCCGACTGTAACGGCTTATTCATTAGTCTTACAATTTGAAATGAAAAACTCTTAGGTATAGTGATACCTACCTGCTAAATATAATTCAAGATACACAGTCAGCGACGCGAGTCGCGACGCAAATATGTATATCAATAGAATTGAAATTTGCGAGGAATCTGTACATAGTTCTTTTTGGTTAGTACCTCCAGTTCTTTTTACTTATATCTATATATACTAGCTATTCCCCGCGGTTTCAACCGCGTTAACTTCGGAATTCCCGCCGCAATTCCGAAACAAAAAGTACACCAAAAGTAGGTACGTTCCCTGTACCCCTGACAACGTGTAGAATGCAAAAGGAGATTGATTTACTACTTATATCAATGGCTCCATCCCAAACCTTTATATAGATGATTTCTTTTAAGGTTATCATCACAGTAGTAGCTGTTCCCCATAGTTTCACCCGCGGACTTTTGGAGTTCCCGCGGTAATTCTGGATTAAAATATGGCTATATGTTATTTAAGGATAATGTAGCATTATATTGTTGAAAGAATTTTTGAACGATTCCAGTAGTTTTCGAGTTAAATCGTAACAAACAAAAAATAAAAAAATCCTGTTCATAATATTAGTATAGATAAGGCCAAAATAATAAAAAATGGTGTTCATGAGTTCAAAATCTGCGACAAATTTTCAATGCCATGTTTTGAAATGATATTTGCATGGAACTGCAAATATGGGTTACGTTCAAAATCTTCATATCAATGGAAAAACAGTAGAAATGTACACTACTCTCTGACCAATCAGGATACGTTGGTAGAAATTTTTGTGAAATAAGTCAATAATATCAGGTATACCTAATGTCTATTTCTCATGGCATATACGAGAGCGAACTGAAGCTGTATTATTCAGCCATCGTCGTGTCATTGCAACATCCTAATTTTGTGATCTGAATTTACGAAGGTACCACACGTGCTGATTTTGACACGTCTGAATAATAAAATGCTGTATTCAACTTGAGTACGTACATTGAGAAAAGGAGAAAACAATGATTATGTTAAAATAAATTACACTTCAGGTAATGTGAGTACTGAGTAGAGAACAGTTAAGTCTCGTAGCATGTCGTAGACGGTAACGGTATACGTTCGTAGCTAATGGCCTACGAAGTAGATAGCTGTTTGAAGTACACTTTCATATCATTAGATGCAACAAAGTTCACCCATGTGGGGTACTGTTAAGTTTAAAAAAAATATAGGTAGTAACAAAATAGGTGGTAACTAAACTTTTTATTTATTTAAGTCGATAGTCCGTGATAAATGAGCTTTCAAGGCACAACAATTGTCTGTGCTTGTCCCATTTTTGGAGTTGCAGAATTCAACAAAAATTTGCACTTTCAACGAAAATTAGTTTTAATAAGATATGTCGTGTAGTTTTTGGAAAAAGCTACAGATTACTTTTGAAAAATATTAAAAAGTCCTAAAATGTCTATAAAAGAACAGGTACAAATAATCACTCTTTTTTTCTTCAAGAAAATATATATAAGATATAAGAAAGGTTAACATTTAAACATAAACCGGTATTAATTGGAACACTTAGCTAACACCAGCGACAACAGTAGGTAAAGCCTATATCCACACACTATCATGAAAAGGTTTACGTTCGGATAATGCGGGAGAAGAGCGTTTACAGGCGCGTATTCCACAATGGCTTCATTGGAGAAAATTGTGAGTGCGCATGCACGTTCGCGCCGCAGCACCTCCGAACTGCGAAACACTCCAGTCCGCCAATGGAGCCCGCCCGCGATGCGTACGCTCCTCGCGCCACACAAGCGATAGACGTAATAAATTATCGGCTCACACTTACGAATTAGTGTGCAGTTGGCATTAAGTGACGTTATGAAGTGATAAATAACATTAAATAATATCTCCAGTGACACCTCCTTATGTGAATAATAATACATTAGGTAGTTAATTTGCACTCTAATATTGTAAGTATAGTTCCAATTCGAGTTTCTTGAAACTTATTTGACGTATTTGATTGAAACAAGTTTTTTTTTACTCTAGCGTTTCGTAGAGTAACGCAATTTTTGAGCGCCACAGCTGTAAATGATTCACAAAATAGTCTCAAGAATTTAATTTTAAAGCGATGCTTGCGTTTCTTGTATAAACAGCTGGAGGGTCGCTCGTTGCGCGTCGGGACGATATTAAAATTAAACAGGCACATTCTATTACTCAGTCTGTTTATGTTTGATAACCTAATTTAACGTTGAAGCTCTTTGGTATAACGGTCACGTTGAAGACAACGCTGGTACCAGAGAGTTAGTTATGAACAGTTAAAGTTATTTTTGAAATTTTTTTTGATTAAAGCAATCCTAATAACAAATAGTACTTACTATTAATGCGGAAGTTTGTGTGTGTATGAATTACGTGTGTTTGTTACCATTAGAGATAGATTGACTTTGGATTTGACCGGCTTTGATCATAATCAGTCGATTATTCAATTAAAAACGAAGGAACCCATGTAGGTCGGTTGCTGTATTGCATTTTTAGCAAACTTTTAATCTGATGATAACGCAGGGACAGATCAGAATTCCGTCTACACTCTGAGGGACTCTCCTATGTTGGAATCTTTTGTGTGAAGAAATACCTATTATATTTTACCCGAAAGAGAACTTAATATTTGGGTCTAGGGGGGAAGAGGAGGGAAGGGGGAGGAGCACACAAAACGATCCGTCTGCCTTGTTTAGATTTAGCTCCAGCTTTTTATGTCTCCACAGCTGGGGCACAGACCTCCGGCCCACACCACAGGCCTACACTAACGCTATGTGTGTGTGTCGGATAGTCGACTGCTTTCGCCCAGTGTGGTTTGCTGAACTTCACCTACGATTTAAATTTTTTGTATAAAAAAAAGACACACACTAGATATTACCCGCGGCTTTACTTGGGTGTTGTTTTACCGCTCCACTGCGAAAACCCCTGTTCCTTCCGTACCGTAACGTTCCATTCCGTACCGTTTTTTATGTGATGCGCATAATAAAAAATAAGAAATGAAATTCTAAAAACGTAACGTTTTGATTTTGCTAGTGCATGCTTATGGGGCCCTGCATCATTGTCTTCTGAAATTTGTTCCTATAGTTTTATTATATTATGTAACTATCTAGTATCTACATACATCTATATTCATATTGGTAACTTACAATATACCAACCGGCGGCGTCGCGTCGGCTGACTGCGGTAAAAAGTGCCGAACGTTGGTTAAACCGACCATGAAAAATGTCTGTCTGCCGATCTCTAGTTACCACTTAACTCCGTAATGGTTGTACGGCTTCTCTTGAAAGATGTACATACATATAGAACTAACTTTAAATATTCGAATACGACTTTTAATCTCGAAAAAACCTAATTGTTACCGAAATAGGTATCGAAATAGTTTTTACAAATGAAAACCAATTTGTCCGTTAGTCACGGGCCACGGCCCTAACTGAGCAGGCGCGGATCTAGCATTTAGTTGAGGGGGGGCAATTTTGGTTGCACCATGAATTTTTTTTAATATTCACGGTCAGAATTTTTGTAAAGTCTGATTAAAGTACCTACTTTAGTCATCAAGGGGGGCAACTTCACCCACTGCCGCCCCGCCCCCCTAGATCCGCGCTTTAGTATGAGTCATGGACCAATTCTAGTTTTATTGGTCCATGGTATGAGCAAGTGGATTCTCTAGACTCGACTATTTTGTTTTCTCTTCGGCATTTAATCTTGTCCGATCGTGGTTGCTCGGTTCGAATTTAATGTAGGTATTTCAATTTTCACTTTATCAGTTGACGATTATTTTTCAAAAGCGCGTTGAATAAAAGTTAATGAATGAATAGTGATCATTGATGACATACTTGATGTACAAGAATTTACTGTATATATATTGTGTTGAAGACGCAAATAAATCCTTATTAATATAAATGCGAAAGTGAGTTTGTTTGTTTCACTTTAATGCCAGAACGTCTCAAATGATAATCATGAAATTTTGCCCACACGTTGTCAGGGGTGCAGAGAGAAGGACAAAGGGTAGGTACTTTTCGTCCCTGAACTCCTGCGGGAACTTCGAAATTAACACGGGTAAAATCTTATGAAATTTTGCACATAGAAGCACATAGGGTACGTTTATCCCGAAAGTCCCGCGGGAACTCCGTAACAACTGCTGGTGAAACCGCGAGGAACAGCTAGTAAGTAATTAAATACCTAGGTACATAATATCTTAAAGCTCATGCTTTTTTTCAACCATTGCGTGCTTGTCATCCATCTGTATACCTACCTATATTTATATTACACAAATATAAATGTGTCATCATACAGTGACGGATTTCGTTATGTGCGATAATTTGTGGACCTTAATTTCCTCTGGGACTCGTGGGCCTCTGCGTTTTTCTTTAAATACTTGTATAGGTACGTATCTGGATTTATTTTTAGCTGCTTATCATAATCGTGCGTTAACCCTGGTCAAGCGCGAGTCAGGCTCGCACAAACGTATGGTCGATGCAACTGGCTGACTCAAATAATAACTTCAACCCTATTAAAATATAATATAGCTAGCTCTCCTCCGCGGTTTCCCCCCGGTAATTTCGGGGTTTCCCGCAGGAATTCCGGGATAAACTATACTTATAAACCTTCCTCTTTAATCACTCTATTTATTAAAAAAACCGTTTCAAAATCCGTTGTGTATAATTTTAAAGATCTAAGCAAGACAGACAGCGGGAAGCAACTTTCTTTGTAATATGTAGATTGTAGGTATTGATAAAATCTTTAGAAACTTAGGAGCAAAGGGGGCGGGATTAAGAACAATCCTTTTTTGCAAAAATATGTTTAATAAATATACCTACCTATAAACATAATATTTTTAGAATCTCTATATTTTTTTTTCAATGTTTTTTCTTATATTCTCGGAGGTACGTAACCCGGAAAAACTTCCTAATGTGTTAAATTACGAAAATCTTATTCCTGAGTGTATGTTTGTGTGTGTATGCGCGTGTGTATCTGTGTATGTGCGCGCTCGTTTGTCATGAAATCCGATGAAGTTTGAGTTCGAAATTCAAGTTGAGGATTATACAAAGCCTGCATCGCTATCACCTCTTTTTTTAAAAGGAAGGTTTATACGTATAGTTTATACCTTTAGTGTATAGTAATGTCGAGGATAAAATGGTTTTTTTTTTAAATCATTTATTTAGTGAGGCTTTTTACGCTCATGCGCTAAGCCAGCCTCGTAATGTGTTACATATTGCAATATAAAACTACTAATAGAAATAAACAAAAAATAAACTAAAAATACATAAGCTATTTGCATTCCACTGTAAAATATTCGTTACTCTAGTTTGCTTATTAAAATTACGAACCATTCTTAAGGTATCCAAATACCTCCATCAAAACATCCATGTTCAAAAAACTCATGATAAAATTCTTTATTTCCGAAACCACGTATTTCAAAATAAATGTAAATTTGTCCCCAATATCGTCATTCGAAATGAAAACTTCTTTCAGTTTGCCCAACAACTTCCTTTGTGGACGAGTAATAAACTCTGCTTTTCACTTCAATTGCGAGGAAATAAAATAGTGATATAACGTAACATTTCTGTAATTAAAATTCAAGGTTAAAATTAGTACAGTTTTGAATACTGAAAGAAATTGTTTTTCCCGGCATATTAACGGTATTTATGTCTTAAAAAACACATAAGACAAATATATTAAAGTAAATATTATAAAATAACAAATTCTATCTATGAACTTCTTATTGTGTTTGGCTGTATGGCTCATTTATGAGTAGATAGGCTAATGCACTTGCTAATGCAGCCTATATCCTGCACAAACAAGCACTTTCAGAGCATGAGAAATGAAAAAAACATTAACTTATTTTTTATATATGAGCAAAAATTATAATTAAGTCAGTTTTAATTTTTGTTGCCAAAGTATTTCGGGGATAATCTATATATAATCATACGTCACATAAGTTCTTAAGATCCCATAATATAATTTTTAACAGAAGCATGAAAATAAAGTGATTTAGAACTTCCGCATATTGTAAACATAACTTTATGTGACTTTGTTATGAAGAGAACTCCTGGAACACCTATTGGGGTAGACTGTATTCAAAGATAGGTGTAGGTACATATGAGTGTGTTGATTCAGTGCAGTGTTTGGAACGCAAATCAATGATGTGAAAGGACTCATTCTCGTGATTCTACACAATGTGGAAGGTGGAGCTGATTTATATCTTCATTATATTGATTGGTGAGTAATACGAAATACATAAATATATTAGTCAAAACTGTACCGAAAAAACAAATAATTGAACTCACACCTGTTACCTGGGTAAAGTAAAAAAGGGAGATCTGACAGTGATAACAGTGACAGGTAGAGAAGGGTTGAGCGAGAGATCGAGGAGAACGTATCTAATATAATTTTATTGTTATAAAAGCGAAAAATACCTCCTACCTCTACCTACAAAGAATTGGTGTAGTGGTTAGTAAATCCTGCCGCTACGCCAGATGTCACGGATTCCATCCCTGCGTTAAGTAAACATTTTGTATGTATACTAGCGGTGTCGCGCGGTTTCACCCGCGATAATTTCGGAGTTCCCACGGAATTGTTCCATACAAACACAGACATAGGGTAAGCATCACATCAGCATCACAAATACTCATCACATTAATATTTACCCCGATGTGAGAATAAAACTCGTGACACCTGGTAAGTTATCATTAGACCAACGTTGCTGTCGCAGTTTCTTGAGAAACTTTGAGAAAGTTTGTGGAATTAATACGGGTCTTATTTGTTCGAGCAACGGAAGTTTTAGAAATCCCCATGTCACATGTAGTGTAAATAGATACTTTAGAGCTATCACATAAAGTGCTACACAGCTATGTGATAAGCTAATCGTCCCAAAGGCACCGACGACACATCAAGGTAAAGATCGTGAAAAAACCTACGTTAAAGATGAGCATCTAAACTCCGTTTTATAATTTGTTTTATCAACTGTATTAGATACGTTTCGCTAACTGATTGTACGAATAATATTAACAATAATGGTGTTTATAATCATTTCCATTTGCAGCTAAACACAACAAGATTTCAAATAATATGAACAACCCGGGAGCGTTACAAAGCCCGTATTATTGCCCGGTCGGGATCTACAAGGGTTATGTACCATTTTCAACTTGTAGCACAATAATATAATATAATACGAGAACTTGGGGGATATTATTAACAATGTGTTCCGTTATTATTAAGTTTAATAGACCAGTTGTTTCCATCTATCTGTATTATTAAATCTCGTGTGAATTGTCCTCAAGTTTAAACTGCTTTGTTTCTGCGGTTTGTTTATCTAAAATTTTAAATGATACTTTATTATAGCGATATTTATCTAAAGTTCCTAATACATATAGATACCTATTACAAATAGAGCCATAGTGTCATTCAATATTTCGTTCGTAATCGTCCGCGCCGTCCCGTCCGTCGTGATTTTACCACATTTTCAATTTTCCTGAATCTGCGTTTGCTTATTAATTCTGTGTCTTTGTAGTATATATGCCTACCTACTTTAAAATGTTAGGTACGAGTAGCCATTAACTGGAAATTATTATCTATAGAAAACAATATCTGCAAAGTTGGTTTTATTTTAAGCATAATACAATTAACATTTTTAAACGATTCTTTTGATAACGCGGTAATTTGTATTCTTTTTATAGTACCTACTAACAATAAGAAAATGTATGAGAATTATAAAAGAGGCTACAACAATGCTTTAACAACGCAACAACGCTTCCTGCGATATCATTTACCTACAAATAAAAGAAATGTAATTTTAACTTTTTATAACAAGGTAGAGATGTACTTATCCACACAGCAGTGGCAGACTACACAATGTAAACCGTCTGTGACTGTTAACATATGGTTAGTTCTACATAATTTCAAAGTTGTATTCAATTCAATTCAATTCCATTCAAATTATTTATTTCAACATCAAGAATGTCGTATTATCAACAAATTATAATTAACAAATTTTACCTAATTATATAATTAATTGTTTATTTACATATTAATAAGTTAGTAGTAGTCATTACAGTATGCTTTGACTTAAAAGTTAAATGACGCTTTTGAACCATTAAACTGAGCTGGGCAGTGGGCACATTTTTGGATTTGGATAAGATATTTTTAAGTTTTTAAATAAGAGAAATTATATTAATTTTTGTTTTAAATTAATTTAATTTCTTTCTTTTTTGGATATAAGTACTGTGCTTTTTATATCTATACTTATAATAAAACTGTAGAGAGGCCAATTCTGTACATACATTGAATATATATATATTCAAAATTAATATTAGAGGATGAATGGTAATTGATACTGATGCCAAAAATGCAATCAGTAAATTTTTTGTCTGTCTCTCTGTCTGTCTGTATGTGCACGCATGGATCAAAAACTACTGAAGGGATTTTAACCAAACTTGGTACGATTGTAGTCCATACTCCTGGGCAGGTTATAGGCTATATAACATAACGCTAAGACATATACGAGCTGAGCAGTGACGATAAATTTGAAGCAAGTCGGATGAAAATGCGCTTTCGAGCTCTTATATCCTCGCATACGTTTACTCAATCACGCAAAAACGGCTGAACGGATTTGGATGAAATTTAGCATGCACGTTGTCAGGGGTACAGAGAAGGACACAAGGTACTTTTTATCCCGGAATTCCCGCGGGAACTCCGAAATTAGCGCGGGTGAAGCCGCGTGGCACAGCTAGTGACAAATAAAATTTCATTCTTTACTAATATGGGTATGGTAGCACTTTTCCCTGACCAGCAACCTCGCCTAATCAAAGCAGATGAAATGTCGAGAGCCTGCTCTACTGCTGCTGAGATGTTATGTCCATCTATCTTCTTCAAATTGCATATTATGTGTTCTAGTAACTTCATGAAAATATTGCACCCAGATGTACGACTTGCCGCAGTCACAAGGTATTATATACCCAGTGGCTACCAAGCGAGTTCTGGGCCTTAAGAAACATCAACATCCTGCTTAACCATGGTGAGAGGGTGGAATGTCATCCTACATTAGCATTAGCATTAGGATGACATTCTCCGGCGTCATAGATGTCTAATGGCGTCCAAAACTTCTTTGGTGTAAGGCAGTGCTCTCTCATCAGATCTCAGACGTAGGTAGGAATTAGTGTTAGTTAATAACATGTCTCACGAAACTGGGTATGACCCAACTCATTAAAAATTTCGACTGTGGTGACGTTATATTCAATTGTACTAGCATCGTAAACCTTTACCCTAAATTATTTTTTACTTGCCTAAATTAAACGTTCGAAATAACTATCAAAAGTAATAATTTAATTGTGCTAACGCGCACAAAATGAATACAAACAAAAAGAAACATAATAAGAAATATTTTGTAGGAAATAAAAAAAATGGATAACATAAAGGGTGATAGCAAATAAAAACTTTTCCTCCGAATTCAGCGTTGTAAAGTCGCGAATGAATCGCGATATCGTTAACAATACAATGAAAGTATATCGTGGGAACAAAAAAGCACATTGTCTTCTTTCAGTTGAACAAAAAAGGAGAGCGTCATAACCTGAACGCAATTTGATATCAAATTTAGACAAATGAAACCCTTTTATCTCGGCAACAACAGAAATTGCTCTTTCAATAGCATGACTACATAATGAAATATTTACAAAACACCCCGGTTAATGCTCAAAAAGTGAAAGAATAAAAAATAACGGGACGTGACGGGAAACAAAGCACATTTTTATCACTGAAAGGGATCGCCTAATGGACGGCGGGCTCGGATAAACTCGACTGAGGCCCGGAGAAATTCTAGAAAAATTTGGGTTCGGATAGGAAAAAAAGGTTTCGCAAAAATTTTACAGATAAGAAACAGCGGAACTTGAAATGAACGTAGAGTCAGTTACTGACTGACGTAACTGGATTTGTATATAAAATATATTTTGTACTTAATGCACTGAAGTCGGAGTATTGAATGATTCTAGCAACGAAAAAATAATAATATTTTATTTTTTTTATTTAACATAATTAGCACGGTAAAATTCTATGATATTTTGTATTTGTGCAAAGGTTTTTCAGATCAATAATAAATAACTGCAAAGAAAATTTTAAATTTTTCATATAAATTATTATTATAATTATATTATAAATTAAATTATATTATTAAATTATTATTATAATAATAATTATTTTTTTCATTTTTTTATTATTTTTTATTTTTTAATGCATACATGAAAGTCAAGTCAGATATAAGTACCTACATGATATAATATCATTAAAACATCAAGTATATAGTCAAAGATATTTATAACTTTCCGCGTACCATAACATAGTATAACTGATAGAGTCACCAGTAGATTTAGCCGGTGGGTTCACGGGTCGGTCGGATTTTAGACAGTGAAATTTCGCAGGATCGATTTTTTATGTGAGCATTGAAATATAATATAACAATACTGTAACATAATATAAATATAATATCTATAAAATCTTGAGCTGATCCCTTCGATTTTTGCCAAGAGCTCCGCGCTCCACAGTTATAGAATCATAGCTTTAGATTGAAAAAAAAAATCGATTGTAACTTGAATGCTGGCTAAATACATCATGTGAAAGTTCACAGTAAAAGTTAATATAATTGCTGCCTGTCCAATTTGAATTTGTTGTTTAATGACTCCACCGCCGTTTTCCCGATAATTCTGCCAATGTCACAGTTTGAAAAGTCGCGGCAGTGATATGATTAGCCGGTATTTCTAAGTGCACGTTAATTTTTTTTTTGTCCTACACGTGAAATTCTATAAGGTGCATAAAACAGGACAGCAAGCTATTAGTTGGTTGGTAGATAATTATTATTATTATGTGTTATAGTAGGTTCAATTTATAGAGGAATAAGCTCGTACTAAATTTTATGTCAAAATTAAATAAATTCACAATAGATGTTGTTAACGTGTTAATTTTTTAAATAATAATAGATATTAATATTCATAACTGCGTATAAAAACAAATATCAAGTATACTTACCAAAACTATAAAAAAATAAGTACACAATTTATTTTTTTAATAAAATAACACCTTAATAAATAACAATATGACATGGATAATCTTGTATAGAGTACAAAGATTTATCCAATTAAAGGTTTTTAGTCGGCGCACAAATGTTTCGCCTGAGGTTTCATTTTAATGGCTATACGGGTAGTTTTTCGTAGAATGAAGGCCCATTATCACGCGGATTTTGGTCCATCAGGGCATAGTATGGTGGTACCGCCTTATAGAGCACATACGGCAGTAATGTTGTTTATGCAGAGCACCCACGGTTATTAAAGATCGAAAAAATACCTCCGTATTGTTAATAATGCTTAATAACGAACATAACCGACTCAGTTTAATATGGAAAAAAAAACGTTGTAAACAAGTGTTCCACGACACTTACGCATTTTTTTTTTAATATACTTATACGATTCTTACTTAAACAGCAAAGAGTGAAATCAAATTTTATTACATAAATACATAATTTATCCCGACGTCAGGAGAATACTCGCGTGTCGCAGATAAAACCGCAGGGAAAAGCTAGTAGATATATATAAGTAGTTTAGATTAATATATAGGTTATTTGGGTAGAAATCGGGGATAGAGAAAATTGTACTACTTATGAGAATTGTTATACATAGTGATAGTTGTTGGTATAAAAAAATAATTAATGATGAGCTGTTTCCCGCAGTTTTACCTTCATATAGCTATTGACACCTCGACGCGGATTGATAAGTAACTAATATGACAAAAAACAATGGAAACCCCTTTTTAATCTATACTATTTATTATAAATGCATATCTTTACTAGTATTATAAGTACGGTAGTGAGTTTGTTTGTTTGTCTGTTACGCTTTCACGCCTCAACGGCTCAATCGATTATCATGAAATTTTGCATAAACGTTTTCAAGGATACAGAGAAGGACATAGGGTACTTTTTATCCTGGCATTCCCGCGGGAGCTCCGAAATTACCGCGGGTGAAACCGTGGGGGTACAGCTAGTCCTTACTCATATTATAAATGCGAAAGTGAGTTTGTTTGTTTGTTACGATCATCATGAAATTTTGTTTACACTTTGTCATGGATACAGAGAAGGCCATAGGGTAGGTAGTACTTTTTATCCCAGAATTCCCGCGTGAACTCCGAAATCAACGCGGGTGAAACTGCATTAAATTTTGCATACTACACGTTTTCAGAGGTACAGAAAAAAGAATATTCAGTATTTTAATCTCGGAATTCCCGCGGGAACTCTGAATTCACCGCGGGTGAAACCACAGGTATCACAGTTAGTTCTTAAATAAAATGTGTCAATAAGTCATCAATTTAAAATAAAATTGTTTTAGTGCGCCACAGAGTTGTATTTCCATCGTCGCTGTCCATTCATCTCTCGCACGTGAACAGTTTCTGAATATGATTTTCAATAGACCGAGTTTTATAAATATTTTTAGTCTTTTTTATTTGTTCAAATGAAAAACCAAGTTATCATTGGTCAACAAAAGTTTATACGTATTGTAGCCTAGAGTAATCGATACATAAGTATAATGAAATTTTGTCGGGGCTCTATATATTCGTTTATTATGCATGAAATATTTAGTGGAAATTTAAAAAGCATTGGGCAAAACTGAAAACAGTATACCTACAATTTTTAAATGAGTGAATCGATAAATAACTTAAGAATTAAGGAGGGTTTCTTATATTAGGTATATTTATTACTATTTAGTAATATTGGGTCTACAGGCCTTTCAGAGTCCTGTTAAATTACTTATACGTAAATTATTTTACTAGCTGTTCCCCGCGGTTTCACCTGTGGTAATTTCGGAGTTCCTGCAGTATTCCAGGTTACAACATAGCCTATGTTACTCAAGGATGATGTAGAATTCTAATGGTGAAACAATTTTTTTAAATCGGTCCAGTAGTTTTTGAGTTAAATCGTAACGAACAAGTAAAAAATCAGATCTTTCCTCTTTATAATACATATTAGTAGATATTAATATTTCCGTTAACCAAAATTTAACCTTTGCGATGAAATAGAACCCCTGATTTCAGTTTTACGTTAATGATGGTAACTACAAGAACCCGTCTCGATTCAATTTTAGTTTTTTTATGTTAATTCATAAACAAACATAAAGAGGATAGGGTCCGAAAAGCATAATTTTAAGATTCTGATAGTATATTTTAATAATATTGAGACCTCCCGCATATATGACGTGTGCCTATAATTTTTGAAGATTTTCAAAATCCTCAAAAAATAAAATTATTTATTAACTAACCAAATAATAAAATTTATAAAAATTTTACCTGATAATAAAAATAACTAAACTTATCTAACCAATTACATGTTGCACCAATTGGCTACTTGACAAAAAATTTTTTTTTAGTCCGTCGTGTAGATTAGTAAAAAATATTGGACACGTATTTTTTCTTTTTTTACGTACTCAAAAAATAACAGAGATACATTGAGTTGAAATTTCGCGTGACGTCACAATTCTGTGCGGTTTGTATGGCGCTTATAATGAATATTGACGTCACGAGCCCCCCACCCTAAACTTTAATGCGCTTTATCTATGTTCATTTTCATTAAATTGAAAAAGCAAAAAATACGTGTCTATTATTTTTTTATTTTCTAACTGACGGACTAATTAGAATTTTGATATTCATACCTTGGAGAATACCCAATTGCGAATTTGATCATTTGCGAATTGGACCATTTGCAAATTGGACCATTTGCGAATTGGATCGTTTGCGAATTGGACCATTTGCAAATTGAACCATTTGCGAATTGGACTGTTTGCGAATTGGATGATTTGCGAATTGGACGAAATGCGCCTGAACGATAATTTTATCTAAAATATCTTCAATGTAGAGAGCCATTAGTGACTGTTTCATATATCTAAAAATAAAGGACATTACCTATAAGTTATAACTTAAAGTTGTTGCCTACCCACTTTGCCAATGACAATATCTTGAAAATTCAAATAATTAGGTCAGTTAATATAGGGTGGTTAACGGTGATAGAATATATTATTATATCTGTACTTAATATTATAAATGCGATAGTGAGTTTTTTGTTTGTTACAGGCTCAACCCATCATCACGAAATTTTGTATTCACATTGTCAAGGGTACAGAGAAGGACATAGGTTACTTTTGTCTCGGAATTCCCGCGGGAACTCTGAAATTACCACGGGAACAGCTAGTTTTTTAATAATTATATTAGGTATCTATCTCGGCATAGTGCCTTCAGTTTTCCCAATCACAATGTTTTAGTTTTAGGTAACTGTAGTAAAACATCTTTTCAATGATCAAGATGTCGTTACAAAAGTTCCTTCTATCCTCTGCCTGTCAATTATTTCAAAAAAGCAAGATATTAAACAAAGAAATATGTAGTTTAAAAAAGGTCTAGCCATGTAGCCCAAACCCAATGCTTCGACCAACACTACGAGTATGTACTATTTGTTAGCATTGGTCATGAAAATGAACAAATGTATGATACGGTAATGCGGCTGCTCTACGGGAAAACAAAGCAACTGACATTTTTTTCGAAATGAGTTTTTTTTGCCACTTTTCACGCACCATCAAAAGGGCTTTAGTCTTAGTACCTATAGTATAGGGAAATTAAAATTAAGAAAATCCATGGAAGATTTGTTTAAAATAAAGCTATTTTCTTTTTTTTGCTCCAGCGAAATATTTATTCAGCTGTAACAACCATCAAAAAAACTTTAGTCTTAGAGAAATTAAAATTAAGAAAATCGTTAAACTATAGAAGGAAGAAATGTACAGACCAGAGATGGACTGCGAGAGTAACATTGTGGAGCGGCCAACGGGTAAGAGAAACGGAGGGAAACCACTAACCACATGGGAAAATGACCTCAGACGAACAGCTAGACAAGCACAAGACAAAGAAGCATGGGCATCTTTGAGGGAGGCCTTTACCCAATCAGGGGTTCTTGCCGAAAAAATCTAGAAAGAAAGAAAACTATATTTATCTCAGCACATGCAATACACAAGAATAATCAAACAAACATTGAACAAGTTGGTATTGATGTGCTGAAATAAATGTATTTTCTTCTTCTTCTTCTACTTACAATAACTTTTTAATTTCTAAATATTTATTTTGTTTTCTTAAATAGATACTTCCAAAAAATTTAACTTAAACTTTGGAAAAGCAAGAAATAAATGGCTTATTTATTTATAGAAGGTTTGCAGTTATAATTACAGCTAATTCCGGTTTTTTGCTTCTCCTGTAAAATTTATATAAATTTTAATAAATTCAGCTGCAACTACTTTGTTTTACCGTAGGGCAGCCGAATGTGTAAGTTATACATTTAAGTGGTTCCTTTGAAATATACCCGAGTCCTTCACGTCCATATTTCATATTAACCGTGACTGTGACAAATGGAAAGTGTCACTTTGATGGTAGGTGTAGGTACTAGGTAGTAATCACACAATCTGAAGGCTAGTTTTTGTTGAGAATGATATATTTTTTAGTTATTACGATATGTTCTTATTATTTTAAGAATGGTAGTAGTTATAATTTCCATCGCATTTTTGAGTACACAAAATATACCTATACAATATGACGCGTGTGACATGTCATAATCAGACAAGATAATTAAAGGGACAATCATTCATCGTAATTATAGTAAATAACCTAAGTAAATAACTCATAACAATAAACAAAGTTAACAATTGGTAGTAAGAAAACAAAACTTCTTTTAATTATTCTTTTCACGTTTTTCCAATTGGTAGACTGTCATTGTATTTTAATTTGTTTTTTTTTTTAATCGATAGTTATTCTGCTGGATTGTGATGGATCTATTTTTAATCGAATGATATCCTTACTGCGAAAGTGAGTTAGTTTGTTTATTTCTTTGTTTGTTACGAGTTCACACCTCAACGGCTAAACCGATCATCATGAATTTTTGCGAAGGACGTAGGGTACTGCTTGTCCCGGAATTCCTGCGGGAACTTCGAAATTTACGCGGGTGAAACCGCGGGGAACAGCTAGTAGGTAATGATGAGCTCTCTCAACGGACGTTGGTTTAAACATAATATGGTAGCATTAGGTAAATCTTTATGGAAACTGAAAAGCTTGAATCTATGCAATTTTTTATGATAAAAAATTTATGGAACCTTACCTTTATAATCCATGTGCAAGGTTAAACGGTTTTTGTAACCCTTGTATGAATATGTATAAACAAATACATATACTAGGTACTAGGTAATCGAATGGCATGAAGCAAAAGTTTAGCGTCAAAACTTCAGAGATCTTTACAGACTATACACATATATTTTTAAATGGTCTTTTCTATATGAATTAAATAGGTTGAAACTATATTATATTGTTACTCTAAGAACATAGTTTTCTTTTTTTAAAGAAATATTTATTTTATGATGGTAGGTAGGTATTCATGGCAGATGACAACGGGAATTACACCTTATCCTACCCTATTATACCTGGAGTTGATTCCCACTGCGAACCAACTACTCAGTAAAGGACATTTATATACAAAGCTTTGTCCTGGTCTAATTGTTGTCATTGTTGTGTGTTCTCCGATAGACGATCTTTTTAGTAAGGATCTAGACAAGTGGATGTCTAATATGGCGTTTATGTAAGCCCTTAAACGTCTACGGCTGGACAAAGGATCGAGTATTAAGGAGTGCGTTTTAGCTCTCTAAAATATCAGTGTCACTAAAATATAAGTAATTATTGATGAATATTTTTTTCGAGTTATTAGAAGGCATCGAAAATGGCGAACCTCCCATTTATTTTCGCGTGCCGATAAAAAATGTTAAAAGCGGATTTTGTCGTGTTTTATGGTGCTTTATGGGACAATAATTTTCGTAGTGGCGGTGCCCAAGAATATAATGAGGTTTCAAACTGATTTCTTAGGTGTCCTCCGATAACTCTGAGAAAGATTCCACAAACTTAGGTATAGCAGCATGGTTTGCAATTTCAAATCATACAAACGATGCTAATAGTAATTACACTTCACAATACACAGATCTACTTGATCCCACTAGCTACTAAGCTATAGCTTGTGTCGAGGTAATCAAGCAAACGTGGTATATGCTGGGCACATATTATTACATGTGTACATTATAGTATAAATACGCCCAGACTGGAAAGCTAAATCCTGTGTTTGTCGCACAAGGTTCGCCCATATCGGGAATCGAACCAGAAAGCTCTTGATTAGCGGATAGACATGGTGACCTACTGCGCCAATCCAGCCGTCAATAATAATAAATGAAGATGTACCGTTTACTTGAAACTGGCTAAATCCTTACTTACTATTATAAATATGAATTGAGTTGAGTTTATTTGTTTGTTTGTTACGCTTTTACACCTTAACTACTCAATCGTACACATACACATTGTCAGGGGTGAAGGGTAAAGGGTAATTTTATCCCAGAATTCCCATGGGAACTCCGAAACTAACGTGGGTGAAACCGTGGAGAATATTTTATTAATTTATTAATTTATTTATTTAACAGTTAATGCACACAAGGACATAAAAAAGAAAGAAAGTATAAAAGTAATCATGTACAAGGGTCATGCTTAATTATGCGAAAGAAGAAGAATATTGTTACTGAATATGCAGGTGTTGTGGCAGGTGTGTCCGCTGGCGGTGGCTGGGAGCCCCTCGGGCAGCCCTACTTCGACAACAGCACGAAGCGGGAAGCCACCGCCGCCGTGGGTCAGCCCGCCTACCTGCACTGCCGTGTCCGCAACTTAGCCGATCGATCGGTAAGTTGATCCCACACTAAGGTCCGCAGAGGAAATATTAATCAATAAAATTACCTATAATTATATTTTGTTATTAAGTATTTAAATGTAATATGTAGGTACTTAGGTTAATAATATTAATGCCGCCCTATCTACCTTTCTTTTTACGTATCTCTCTATTTGAGGAGGTTGCCTATGAAAAAATTGCTTTTAAGAATACATATGTATAGGTCACCTTATTGTACGTATCCATATGATTTTATGTTTTTGTAAATATATTTGCTCCTATGCGTGTACAATAAAGTACCCATGTTTGAATCTGAATTTGAATGTGAAATAACTGAAGAGACATGCAGACGGGACAGCCGCGCCACAGTTGCAAAGAAAGAGCAAACGCGCTTACGTTCCCAGAACTTCCTTTGCTGGCATCCCATGTAGATTTTACACAATATTTCGAAAACTGTCAATTTTGAAAACAGTGACTAAATAAAAACGTAACCAAATGGCGTTTGATATATTTCGATATTTTTGATGAGTGGTTTTCATCTGGTTTCATACTAAACTGAGTTGATACCCCTTCTACCTGTTCTTTTGATTCTGTTCTTATATTAAGATTTCTTTGGAAACGCCAGATAAAAAGGTAGCTTATGAGTGTAATGGTATAAACCATCTCCATTCCAAAGTTCATCCAAATTCGTCCAGCGCGAAAGTGTTTACGCGCGAGTCGAGAACGCGCGAGTTGAGAACGCGCGAGTCGAGAGTCCGACGCGACGCGTTGCAAGGGTTTTACGCGCGAGAGCGTCTGGATGGGGTCTATGTGGCTCTAGTATCTCGGGAACACGCGCGTTGTCCACTCGCGCGTAAAACGCCTCATCTGGACAGGCTCTTGAACTTTCGCATACTTTTTTATATGATGAAATGAAACTATAACTAAAATAAAAGACTTGATACGTTAACATATTATAAATATTAAGATTAAACCACAGAGATTACCTATTTGTTATTTACCTACTATGTGTAAGTATATTTTCAGTTTTTGATAAAAATTAAAAAATAATAATTAGGTAACTAATTATTGGGAATCTTGAATTTATTGTACGATTTCACAAATGATTTCGTTTATTTTACAAAGTTTTGATTAAAATCCAAATAAATAATAATGAATCAAAAAAACATCACTCAAAAAATCGACTATAGACAGGTATACCAGCATTCGAATTTGAAACTCTAATGGCACCCGAGATGAGTTCAAATTTGTTACACAAATTTGAAACAATATCTGAAACTTGCTGAACGCCCGGCCGCCTTGTAGCCTTGCCGTCGCACGGAAATTTTTCGCAGACATACCTATAGGTATGTAAATAATTCAAATTACTCGGCTTTTAGAGTGATGTTTGATTCATTTTATTCTATTTATTCTGTTTGGGCTATACTATTCTGTTTGAGCTATAAATACGCGAAAAGGCAATTAAAATATCACCTCTCGAAAATGACCGACCGAACGTTGTTCGTGTAAAATGGTCCCACCTTTTATGCGCAAAAAATAATTCGTTTGCATTTAATTTATATTTTTATTCGTAATATAACGAAAGAATTCATTTTACTTTCATGACAAAAAATATACGACTTTTTTTACTCATCCCACACCAGGGTATTCATAAAAGTGAGAAATCTTTTATGTGGTTTCCGATGGAAGCCAACGAGTGAATGGTGACAAAATTGCTTGAAGAGTCGACTCATTTGCGCCGCGTAGCGAGTCGTAAATGTCTGCCACCGATTCATTTCTGCTCACTTTTGTCACTAGTTTAGATTACCTCTAACTCGCTTATGTCGTTTGTCACTGGAATATTGGACTACAAATCTTTAGGTGGGAAAAAAATGAATATGCTATCGACCGAACCACTATTTGCTCTACAATAACTAATTTGACTTGTTTTGTTGTTTTTTTTTGTAAACTACATAAATCAATAAATAATCTTTCAGAATAATTTAAATACGTAGAAAAACTAGTAGATGTTCCATATGTCTGCTATGTGGTATAGATCGTTTCATTCACGAAGACGCGCCCCATCATTTTCCGATTGAAGGAAGCGCGGGGTGCGGGGAGTTTCTCTTGTGTAAAGTTTTCTCCTGATCGGTTCATTTATTTTAATGTGAGTCCCCTCATAGGTGATAAGTGTGTACCGATAACATTCACAGATTAGCGAAAGCATGATTGATGATTAGCATGAAAGGTGGGGTGCGTGCGTCTTCGTGAGTGAAACGATCTTTAAATATCAATTATGCGTCTCTTATGTATCTTGAGCAAAGTTTTGGGACGTAAGACCGACGTCACATCATAAGAGAAAATATAACTATTTACTAAATCAATTATTATTATAATACAGTAAAAAATGTGGAATAAACTCAAAAATATGTTATAAAACTACCAGTCAGCGATACAATTTTAAACCAGCGGACAGCAAAAACTGGTACAGTACCTACAGTAGGAACCACTTAGGTATCTATCCATAGTTGTGGTGACGTCGTTTTGTTTTATCCACAATGAATCCAATCCTCTTGATCTAGGCTTGACCCATAAAAACTTCAGTAGTGAGAAAGAATGGTTGGGAAAATATCCAGTTAGTTGTCTCCAGCACGGTGAGTCGCTGTGGAAAGTTTTAAAACTCCGCAGTGTATCGAACGGAAATCGTATTCGAATGAAACTCTCAATACGGCTACATTAAATGGAAGTGTCTGAAAAATAGGTTTGCAATTACTTCCCAGTACTGCAGCTTTACCAAGTTTTTTATATATTGGTAGTAAGATTTCAGCAGGCTTTGTTTGAAGCACTTTTACTGATTAAGAATTTATAACGTTTCGAAAGCCATTTTACTCTCTTTTAAATAAAATATATTTAGCTAGTTTACCTAATCATCTTCATCATCTTTATAACCATGGGTTATAAATGTAAGCTTGTGAAGGTACGTAGGTACCAAGTACCAATACAGTGGTTCCATTTTGGCATATGGATTACTGCTACTTGGCAAGGTGATTTTGTTCTTGTGCCAATTTTATTACGTCGTAGATCCGTTCAATGACCATTGGGTATCTGGAAATCCCTATTTAATTAATGTCTGAGCCCGTAGTAGAATTATTGCAGACTGGCTTGTCCACGCGACTTCATCCACATTTTAGTTATTCCGTATAATTTACAGCAACTGCAATTACTAGGGAGTGAGCGACATAAATAACAAAATTAAATTAAATGATATTATGACTTTATTGCACATCTACTGTAAAAACTTAAGAAAATATGAGGCTAAATATGGGTGAACTTATCACTATCAAGTATTCTCTACCAGGCTACCCTAATTAGTGTGAGGACAGCATGACATAGGGATATAAATAGATTTGGAATTAGGTACATAGAAAATAAAGAATGATTAATATCATTTCATCTGTCTCGCGCAGGTGTCTTGGATACGCAAACGCGACCTACACATCCTGACGGTGGGTGTGCACACATACAGCAGCGACGCGCGGTTCGCCGCGCTCCACGCTGACGGCTCCGACGAGTGGACGCTGCGCGTGGCGCCCGCGCAGCCACGGGACTCGGGCGTCTACGAGTGCCAAGTCTCCACCGAGCCTAAGATCAGCCTGTCGTTTAGGCTTACTGTCGTTGGTAAGTTCACGTTAAGCCTGTAACGAGGTGGTGATGTATCCTCCTTCCTTTTATAGACTTTTTATTTAAAACCTTCTATATATACTTGTTCTATTTTGATGTTCCTTTTTTAAATTCAAATATTGTATTTTTTATAACTTTTTGTTTTTCTGTGAATCTATTCTGAGATTTAGCATATTTCAAAATTGACATTCTTGTTACTTAACTACTGTTCTTACTGAACTAGAAATAATTTATTACATTTATACCTTAATTGGACGACGATAAGCAATAAAGTGATAACCACAGAACAGAAAATAACAGATAGAAGGGACATCAACTTAGTTTAGTATGAAAAATGATGAAAACCAGTGTCGCCGGGTGATTTTCGCACACAAAACTATTCATCACGCACTAAAACATTCACCAACGTAAAGAAATTTATTATACGCTTTATGGTCATGGTTACTTGGGATGGCAGCAAAAGAAGTTTCCCTTTGCAATGGTAGCGCCCGCGCCTCTGCCCCGCCAGTTAATTTATTTGCTCTGTGGTGTTAACACTGTTAACCTACAAAATCAAGTTATTGATACAGAAGGCATTAAGGCATTAAGAGTTATAGAACGTTTTTTAATTATTTTTTTGCCTTATTTGATTACATTGTTTGAATACCAACAAAATTTTGAACATAAACAAATGTCGACACAAAATAGTGCTATATATTTAAAACACGATTGACTTAAAATTTTTTCAGTGTGGGTTAACACACTATTGCTTATCTATATTCAATTGGTTTTTTTGCGTCTCATTGGGGTTGGAAAAGTAATCGCTCACTGTGGGATTAATAGAAAAACTCATCACTCAAAGTTCAAGGTAGAGATAAATAATCAGTTTTCCTGTGACATCCAATAATTATTAAACACTACCTTACCTTAATAGGCTGGAATTCGAATATCGATAGGTAAGTATAAGAATTTTGTTTGACAAGAAAATTACTTAGGTAACTTATTTAATAACAATCAATACGTTATGAATATTCCGACATATAGAATTAGTTACTCGCACTACAGTAAAATTGTATCTACTTCACACAATCATTAATTATTCTGTGATATAATGCTCTAAAATAATCAATATTGTCCTTATTATAAAAGTAGATGATCAAATAAAAATCATTCTTCAAATTCTATATTAATCTTCCTTAATAACTAAAATATTCCCTTTTATTAATGAGAAACGTTATCAATACAGTCGATATTAGAATTAAAACCATATTTAATCCTACACTAAAGTCATTAGAAATAGTAAATTTATAGGCATTAGAATTACTAAGTTGTAAGTCCAATAATTTGACGCAGTTATGCAAGTAACAATAATTTTAAGTGTTGCTACGTGCTACGTAAGCGCTACGTTAGCTACGGGCTACGAGATCAAGCTTTAGATTAAGCGCCTTGTAAATACAATATTACCAGTAATGCTCTTATATACGTCGCTCATAAATTTTATGGTGTGGTATTTGACTACAAATTACAATAATTATTTGATGCGATCAAGCCATTCTCAATTTGAATATTAATGAAGTCCCGGGGCTAATTTCTTCAGAAGTAGCGCCACTGAAGCCGCTGTAACTTGTAAACATTAAGTCAGAGTATGGAATTTTGACACATCTGTATTTTTGTATTCGATCGTAGGTTAGTATTCTTTAAAAATACCCCCACAAAAATCATGAAAACTAAATAAAAATGAAAATGAGTTTATGTTCCCAAAAAAACTATACGTACATAATATTACAAAGAAAAGGGAAATAGATAAAGAGAAGGAAAATTATATTGTGTGGAGACCAATTGGTTTCGGTCTCAAGTTGGCCGAACATAATAAAATTCTGGTCTTCTGACTAGTCTTATGTACTATGTAGTTATGTTAGTGTCCACCTTGGTACGTGCATTGAGTACGTGCTGATATTACAATATATTATAAGTATACGTCATAGAAACGTCTGAACTCATAAGATTTTTTTCATTTTTTCTAATTTAATTTCAAACGCAACATTTTTACTATACCTATATATAGGTGTCTTGACTAACAATGTCTTACAGCAACCAGTAAACGGAAAAATTCGAAAACCTTTTTGGAGTTAGATCACAAAAAAGATTGTTTTTTAATAAATTTAAATGTTTACGATTCTCCTCGATTCTCCACGTGGTTTCACCCTCGTCAACTTCGGAATTCCCCATGGATTTCTTTGTATCGAGATAAAAATACCGTGTACAGCTAAGAAATCCCATGATGTCCCACAGGAACTCTTTTCGATCCAAAAAAGCATCCTAACATAGGATGAATATA
Source organism: Zygaena filipendulae (assembly GCA_907165275.2). Lineage (NCBI taxonomy): Eukaryota > Metazoa > Arthropoda > Insecta > Lepidoptera > Zygaenidae > Zygaena > Zygaena filipendulae. Next base: position 6,367,544 of record OU015667.1, on the reverse strand, counting down.
TTGAGCTTTCTATTAATGAAATAATTTTTGGAATCAATTGCGTACTTTCAAAGATTATATCCTACAAATAAACAGTATTTGCCTGTTTATATAATAATAAATACTTAATATAAAGTCATTTACGAAAGCCTGATACAAAACATCTTACTCAAGAAGATAGAATAGAATAGAACAACATTTATTTCTGTACAACGCACAAGAATAATAAACAAACCTTAAATAAGTCCCTAATCTAAACCCATAGTTTTATTGCATGTTCTGCGGAAACTCGAAAGGGACACCAATTCAGCATTAGCTAGGTGCAGGTTTTCAGTTGGCAGTCCGTTTGTCACGCACGGATGGGAGTAAGCAGAAGAGGAAAAAAAATGTATAGTCAAAAAACATCACAATATTTGGCAGTATCTTTGCAATTTACAGTGGTATAACTAGCATCTTCCACTATAAAAAAACGCAGTCTAAGATATTTTACAGATAGTAAAATTACGTAAAATAGGCTAAATAATGGTTTTTCATATTATTTATTCAGTATTTGCACCGCATAAAAAGTTTTATTGGAAAGCGTCAAAAGTTTTCAACCTATTTTACGTATTCTATCCTTACAGAAAAGAATAGAATAATTTTTCATATTATCAGTTTCATAGTTACGTTACTTATTGAAGACCCGATTGCTGCACTAGGTCACCACGCCTTCCCGCTAATCTGCAAGAGGTTCCGTCAATTACTTGTGGACGTGAACTTTGTGTGATGAACACAGAGTTCCATTTTCCAATCTGGGCATTTTTAATATATACATCTACTAGCTGTGACTGCTGAGCTGAGCTGAGTTTATTTATTTAATTATTATTTAATTCATAATAATAATAATAATAGTTTATTCACACAAAAACATCACTAATTAACATAAGAAAAAGACAGCCACAAATACAGGATAAATAAAATATGTATAATATCTTAGAAGATATGATTTCTTATAGAGATTGGGTGCTAGTTTTACCCAAGGGCCTTAAGTAATAATATTCTGTAGTTTGTTATAAAACTAATGTGTTAAGTAAATGTCAACAGTGTCGAAAGCCGAGATCCTGTCCGGACCAGAGCTGTTCGTGAGGGCGGGCTCCGACATCAATCTCACTTGCGTCGCCAAATATGCCCCCGACCCACCGAGGTAATCACACATATTTGACCCTACTTGTATACTTCCCACAATCCATCATTGAATTAAATTTCAAACTATTTAATACCTAGGTACATAAGTAAGTAGATATCAATTGGTTTATTGAACAGAAAGTATGTTATAATAATATTAACAACTAGCTGTGCCCCGCGGTTTCACCCGCGTTAATGTTGGAGATCCCGCAGGAATTCCGGGATAAAAAGTACCCTATGTCCTTTTCTGTACCTCTGACAACGTGTAATATGCAATAATTAATTCTATTTCACCCGCGTTAATTTCTGAGATCCCGCGAGAATTCCGGGGTAAAAGGTAGGCTATGTTCTTTTCCATGTCAAAGAGTTACATACATGCCAAATTTCATCCAAATCCGTTCAGCCGTTTTTGCGTGATTGAGTAACAAACATCCACACTTTCACATTTATAGGTAAAATGACCAGCCTTTTTTTTAATATCTCGAGTTCCAGATGGAAATTCGAAAAAATTGAAACATGAGTATCTAAGTTAGACCCTTAGCAATACAACAAAAAAAACCGTATTCAATTTAGTGCAGCAGTTTTTGAATTGATCCATGTCGATGGTCGAATTAAATGAAATTTATTTATTTATTTGCGTAGCACGAATACAAACATACAGACAGACAGACAGACAGAAAAAAAATCGTATCATAGAGTCGCCTAAATTTATTTTTTCTTATTTATCTCCCATGTACAGACATGGACCTTTTTTAACCGACTTCCAAAAAGGAGGAGGTTCTATGTGCGATTGTATGTATGTTTTTTTTTAATCCAAAAATCGCTATAAGTGTGCCTATAATTTTTGAAGAGTTCCCTCGATTTCTCCAAGATCCCATCATCAGATCCCGACTTGGTGGCAATGGGACCTAATTGGGAGTAGGTATACCCTTTCAAACAAAAAAAGAATTTTTCAAATCGGTTCAACCGAGTCTTCGAGTAATCGGTGAACATACATAAAAAAAAAACACATACAATCGAATGCATAACCTCCTCCTTTTTGGAAGTCGGTTAAAATATGCACATAAATGAGGTTTTCCTGGCTCCGGCAATATTCTCTTACTCGAAAAACATCATGTTACATAGGAATCTACTTATACCGGTAGTTAATACGCAATCTCAAATATAAATGAAATAACAATAACAAGTGAAATAAATATTCAAGCATAATGATGAAAGAACAACAAATTGAATTTGTATAGCAAAAGAGCACTGGAATTAGATAAAATGAAATTTCTAAATTATTAAATTACTTAGGCAATAAAATTATATTGCACACATCTCGCAGTGTCAAGCAACTTGCTCACGGCAATAATTGGATTGCTATAGACTAAGATATAATTAACCTAAATAGAGTATCACATATAAAATTGAAAAGGTCTGGAATAAAAGTAGATACTTACGTGAGACTTAGCTTTATTTTAATGGTATTCCTGGAATCTCGAGCTCTTGCACGCGACGTCATTCAGTCAACGTGACCGGAATACAAAACGCATCATGTGAAAGGGAAGATGTTGTTGAGCCACCATTTTAGAGTTTACGACGGCGCGGAGTTGCGCAATTTTCACTGCAAGCAAATTTATCATGCAAGGTGAACTGATCGTCTCTATCTATGTAGTAAGTAGACGTCTACTTGCGGATTTCTATAACATGAGTGTGATCTCGGGTGCCAATACCAAACCGTCTCTTACCCATAAACATGACAAGCTTTTTTCTAGATAAAAGGGTAGGTTGGGGTCCGTAAGTGAGGCGTTCTTTGCATATCGCTATTTAATGGTCGCTGTGTCTGAGACCTTTCAACGAAGGGGCCATCAATTTGAATATTGATAGGGCGTTATGCTCCGTGCATCTTTTTTATTCCGGTCACCTCATAAAATATACACATCGAATTTCAAATTCCATATCACATAGAATACATTAATATAAGATAATTTTTTACTTATATTGTGTATTAATATAGTTATTAATAAAGCATATGATGAAAAAGTGGAGCCCTTACATGGAGCAGCAAGGTATAACAGAAAGTGTATTTTTAAACGAGGACATAAATTATATAAAAATATTTTGTGCTTACTTGAATTTGACATAAACAGTATTTCAGTAGTTTGAAATAGACATTTTCTATTATGTTTTATTTTAAATTTAATACTTATTGCAGCTTATATTTAATTTATTAAAATTCAATATTTGTCTAAAATCTTTCAATTTTTTTTAAAATTTATATTGGTATATATATAGGTTATATAAAAATATATAACAAGAAGAATAAATTGTCTAATCAAATGTTTATTGAAATATTCATTGATGAAATGATTCAATGGTTATTTTACGTATTACTAAATAAACATTTCCTTTTGAAACCTGATCACTTTCAATATTCCCCGACGGTACGCGATACAGGTAGTTAGTTACGTGAGGCTTGCTTATATACCCAACTTTTTACGATTCAATCATATGGTTACCTTTGAAGTTGTTTACAATGGTAGACGGTGTGTTTTCGTGAATTTCTTTTGAGACGAAAAAAACTCATTTTTTCAATAACGTATTGGTTTTCAACATAATATTATATTCGTGGCTTATTTCTCAGATCCCTGTGAATATAATTTTTGCGTGTATTGACTTTAAATTACAGTAGCGTCGATACGGTCTCGAACGATACCATACTCGTATTATACATAGAGATGTGTAAGAAAAAAATCTACTCGGCTCTATATAAAGAAAAACTTTACGACTTCAAAACTTTGTGAATTTTATTCGTTTTATCTCGATTTTATTTCGTGTCAGTAAATACAAGTACTCGTGAGACATACAGAACTAATAATAAGCCTCTTAGGTACTTAACGTGTTTGTCAATAAAACCGAAAATATATTTAAATACGATACCCAATATAATATTATGTGTCTAGAGTATAAGTAAAAACTAAAATAGTATAGACTCGCCGTGTTTAATTAAATTTTTTAATAATGTTCTATGCTTGTTTTAGTCCTTTCCTAATGCTATATGTTATGTCGACAGTTTCATCTACTGGTACCGAGGGGACCAGGTGGTGAACTACGCTCAGCGCGGCGGCATCAGCGTGGAGACAGAGCAGCGCACGCGCACAAGTCGGCTGCTCATTGCCCGCGCCTCCCCCCACGACTCGGGGAACTATACCTGCTCGCCTAGCAGCTCAGGTAAGCGCCCTTACCTTAACTCCTAAAGTACAGCGATGATAGCTCAGTGGTTAGTGCGTTCGGATTAAACGCCGCAAGGTGTAGGTAGGTTCAAATCCTAACAATGAACTTGAGCTGTCGGTGAAGGAAAACATCGTGAGGAAACCAAAGCATGATGGTAGGGCGCTCTCTAGTGCCCAGCTGGCCAGCTACCACAACCTTCAAGTTGCAAATCTGTCGCCAAGCACCTAACGGTGTGTTCCGGCAGCCCCACTCGAAAGCCAGTTCCCATCCCCATTCCAGGTCGGCAACGCACCTGCATGCCTTCTGGTGTTACAGATGTCTATGGGCGGCGGTAATCTGCACTTACCATCAGGTGTACCACTTGCCCGTTTGCCTCCTATGACATAAAAAAAAACCTTGCTGGCACCTTGGCCCCACGTATGATTTAAGTTAATTTTTAAAACTTCAACACTCGAATATAATAAAGTTTTGTTACCCGCGTTAATTTGAACGTTTCGGCAGGAGTTCCGAGATAAAAAGTACCCTATGTCCCTTTCTGCACCCCGATAACGTGTATGCAAAATTTCATAATGATCGAAGGAGTAGTTGAAACGTGTGAAGATAATAGTCAGACAGTCAGACAGATAGACGGCTGACACACAGACAGACGGGATTACTTAAGGATTTACAATATTAGTATGCATTAATCGTACAACAAATATAGTACATATCTATTATTTTCTCCGAACTTAGTATGATAAAAACAAATCTTGGTGATGAGTATCTAATAACTTATTATTATGAGAAATTATGAATCAGACAAATGATATCCCTTTAATACGCGTCTCGTCTTACAAAAGCAACCCTATGCTTTGAAATCAGTACCTATTTATTGTTTTAATACACTTTATTATATAGAGTATAATATTGATAGAAAAAAGGAATTGTTGTGACGCTTAGTATTATAATTTTTTTAGTTCAAGCGCGCAATTACTCCAGTTACATTTTTGAATGGTCGCCGACGTTTTCAATTAATTTGAGTCAGAAAAACTTTTGCGCCCCGAGCTCTGTTGTAAATCGACAACGTTGTTTTGTATTTATTCACAAAGGTTTTATAATTCAAAAATTCCTTACTCTGATAAGGCCAGAGTTGTGCATCAAAGACAATTGAAAAAGTTTCTGCGTCATCACTTGTCGACAGTTGTTCTTACAAAAAATATAAACAAAAGAAAACACTGGGATATATTTAGTATATCATTACTTGTTACGTATTCTCCAAAAAAATTGTGTGTGTATTAATATACTTACTACAGTTTTTGATAAAAACGATAGTAGGCCCGATTTATTAATTGCTTGCAAAAAAAAAAATTAACTATACAGATAAATACTTCCAATACTCAGCTAAATACTTCGGGGATAACAAGCTATATACTACCCTGAGAGAATAATAGGGGCCTGTACGGTAAAGTTCGTGACCGAAAAGTCCCCCACCGAAGATCGTCAAATCGTCGATTGTCGATCATTGAACGAAGGTCAACAGTATTTCTGCTACCGGTGTTCGGTTGGGCACCACATTTAATCAGTATACTCTCCCGTTGTTTGCACATTATTGACACCGCGCGGGGTCGGTCACTGTGCCAGGTGCTTGCTGGTCGATGATATTGTGTCGCCAACATATCCTTCGGGCAATGAAGGGCGACCGAAACCTCTTCGGTCTAATATATTTTTCTCCATGATACCATAACGGATGTGTGACGTAGGTACATCCTTAAAACGGATACGTGAATTGGTTGGGATTCTCTGACCGTTGTTGGAAATAACTAATGAGACTAAAAATTTATTTATTGTAACTGATAGTAAAATTAATCATAAAAATCCTGATAGACAAACACCAAAAATAATGTTTCTTTGTTAATGTTTAGGTTGGTAATGAATAAAAACCAATAGTATCTAGGTGATTAAATAAAAAACACAAACACATAAAATTTAATGGAATAGAAAAATAAAAAAAATAAAAAATACGAAAAGTACAAACAGTAAAATTTTAGTAAGAAACGGGCAGCATGCACCTTGTTGAACGTTCAATGTGGATCCGATATTAATAAAGGACATACCTACATACGTTTTATTTTGAGAAAGAAACGTTTCGATAGTGCTTTATGTTTTGTACTCAGAATCAGCATCGGTGATCGTGCACGTGCTGAGTGGGGAAAGACCAGCAGCGATGCAAAGCTCCGGCACCACACCGCCTCGGACGAACCGCGTTGTGGTCACCACTTTGGCTGCCGTCTCCACTATCAACCAACCGAAAGTCTGGTGGCTCCTCACACTACCGTACCTCACCCAATATGTCTCAACGATGCACTCTATCATAACGATGCTCATCGTTCACTCGGCGACGGAGTTTATAATTAAATTACCAATGAGATTCGAAATGTTTGCGAGATGACCAATTTTAGTTAAATAAAGTAGATATACGTAAATGAGAAAATTTTCCTCTCACTTGCATTTGTAAGTATTGTTCTAAATTTATTGTTTGTTTTTATGACGTAGATAAATATTAAGTAATTCAATTTTTAAAATTGAATCTGTTTAAAATACAACGATAATATAAATTACGTATAACTGTTAAAATTTTTAATGTATCTATGTAATATTATATTGAGGTAAAATAATTTTACTTGCGACCTTTACTTTAAAGCTTACGAGTTCATAATTTTTCAAGTCAATTTTATCAAAAATTTTAAAGGCCAATGAACCTTATTAGTAGGTATGTATATACTTACAGAATAGGCTTGTTTCCGGGGTATGAAAATCAGTTTTATTTAGTTCGTCTTTAGAATAAGAATAAATATTAGACACGTGCTCTATATTTTAATATTTTTTATTAATCTACAAGACGGACTAAAAACCAAAATTTGGTTGACAAGCCCATTACCGAAAGTTATAGGTACTTAAGTACCTAAAGTTTTTTTAGTAATTTGACCAAAAATGACCATTCTATTTTTGGTCAAATTACTGGTTATTTAATAGTGCCCATGCTTATACATAATTATTTTCATTGTTTTTATATACATATATAGGTATGACCGGGTTAACGTAGGTAATATAATTTTTTAATGATTTTGTAAAATATCTTTTTTTTTTGTGGTTTTTTTTGGATCATAACTACAATACCTATACTAAAATAAAATCCAAATAAGCAGTATTAACTTTTGTATTATTATAAAACATAAATACAAAATGTTATGGGAAAACTGCTTTTCTCGTGCACCTATACTACGTAGATATGATATGATACATATTTATCACATAGATACTTAATTGATGGTCTTTTGTTTCCCTAACAATACGCCCGGCCCGTCTTAATCCTGTGCCGAGATTACCGACAAATCGATTCCGCAGTACCGATCCATCCAAGTTGTCATTCTATACTGCGCCAAGGTAGGTATACTATGGACAAGTATATACATACCTACGTGACATATTTGAGCAAACGATTGACTCTCTTTGACGTATTTTCTTTTCACCTTGTTTGTTAGATGCGAGTGCAGGGCAGTACGTGACTACGGAATATCGCTCAGCCCGACCAAACTGGACTACGAATGAGGCTAACTCCGCTAACTCGATATTTTATTTCAGCTTTTATGATTTCACCCAGGAGGTGCTTCAGTCTATACTTATTCACTTTTCCTTTACCGTCCCACAGTCTAATTTTAAGTATAAAATGTTTCGGTTTTTTGTTGTAACGAACGAAACTTTTTACCTAACTGAAGTATGAATGTAAAATATGTTTAATGTATTGAGATGGACGTTGGGGTTTAATTAATTTTCTTACATTAATTAGGTATAAGTCTTGTGCTCCAGTGATTTTTTTATTCACTTCGCAGTAATTAATTACTAGTGTGCGAAGAAAGTATACCTATCGTTTTCAACTAGATAGGTATTACATATTGTCCATAAACGTTCTGTTATTATAGGTATTTTCACATACAAAATTATTAATTAGATGTACGCAAAGCAGCCTTAGGCAAGTCTTATATCTTTTAAACAGTGATATAAAATTTAATATAAAAAAGTATTTATTACTTACGTGTAATGAAAGTTTAAACGGTAAATTTATTTAAAAACCTTTTAAAAAAATTTGTTATATTGTACACCTACTATGTTAAATATACATATTATTAAATGCACTATATTTTATGATGTAAATTGTATATATACTATTCACACGTTCTATAAAGAATTGAGAAAACGATAATTACCTACCTTTTATTATTTATCTCAAATTGGTATAAAATGTAAATACTATAGTTATTATGGATGTGTATCTGACTTCCTGTAATTATAGGTAGGACTTATAGGTAATAATATCTTGTAATGTGTAATATACGAGTATCTATAGTTGAAGTTGATAATTTATAATTTTATTAAGAGCCAAATAAACTATTTCGTGTATTCTTATAATTTAAGCCGCGAATGTTTCAGAAACGTCGCCGGCGCGTAGAAATTAACGAATTCGGTTGTGTAACGAACGATATCAAGAGTAGATGTATTTAATGATGACATTTAAGAATTTATAAGAATAATACAATTAATAGTAATAAAACTATATTAAAAAAAAAACATTACGTGTTTTATTCAAACGTACATCTTAGATATAATGTTAATATTTTTGATATATTGAAACGAAATTTTTAAAGTGCTATATAATGGCCAGTGATGGATGTGTGGCTGTATTTATTTTATTTTATTTGTTTATTTATTAAAAAAAGAGGTACAAAAATCGCAATCTCCATGGCATTAAACTTAAATAAGATTGTCGTGACATTGCAGAGTCGCCGAGATAGTAGATATATAGACAAACACACTGCCCTCGGGATTGAAATTAACTATAGTAGATATAACTACTGGTCATTTAATTATTCACACAAAATTATTATCACATTACAAGTATACACATATTACAAGCCACATATTCTGACTAAGGTGTAGAGTTTGAGAAGTTAGGCCTTGTAGAGTTAGGGTGTGTAGAGTTATAAGCTTGGCTCTACATGAGATCTGATAACTTTTTGACAGTGCCCGTCACATGGACTCATCTTGGCATCATTTTACATGAAAAAGTTATTGGTGGGATTTCATTTCCTTTTGTAAGTTTAAATTGCGGAATTCTCATACAAACTTCCATCCCCTAGTTTAAGGGGTTAGGGGATAAAAGTTACAAGTTTTATAAATTTTTTTGTCTTTTGTATACTAATACTAACTAGCTTACATGCTGAATTTCAGCTCTCTAGGACATTAGGAAATACCCTAACAATTTTGATGATCATCAATTTTATATATCAATAAAATCTAAAGCATAAGAGCTATGCAATTAAAACTTTATATGTTTGATAAGTCCGCTATTGTCAACATATCCCGAGAATTTCGTTTATCTAGTATAATCCAAACCCAAGTTTTAAGGGTTCAAAAAAACGACGAAGCGCTTCGAGAAAAGATAGGTAGTGCTCCCGCTTCGCTTGGCTCGTCTTACCTACTATATTTTGTGGTTAAATTCAGCTAACGTTAAACGTTATATGGAATTTCACAACCCACCGATCTACAGTCTAGAGTACCTATTCTTGGTAATTTATATTTTTTTTTTCTTCATAATTTGAGTACAGGATATAGAAATAAATAAAATAAAAAGGACAGTATTAAAATTTAAATATTCGAAACACGAATTCGATTTCAGTGATGGTTTATCTTCGTATAAGTAAGCAAGATATTATAGCTTATGAAATGAAAATGCGACGTCGCGTCGTTGCAATGCGCGGAATAGAAAATAACAGTTTTTGATGTTCGTTAATAGTGCCTTTTATTACCTACAAGTACGAGTGGATACCGGAGGCATGCATACCGCAAACCGAATAGGCTCATCCACTTTCAACAACTTACCTTTACTATTATTAAATTATGGGCTGATTATTCAATCAATACCTATAGATAAATAATTAAATTGCTTATTCGGCTGATAGTACATAACAAAACTTTGTCATTTTTATTGACTAACAGTTACTAAAAATAAAAACAGAATAAAAGACTCAAATATATACAATATAGCTGTGCCCCGGTGTTTCACCCGCGGTAGTTTTGAAGTTTCCACTGGAATTCCGCGATAAAAAGTACCCTATGTCCTTCTCTGTATCAATGACAACGTGCATGCCAAATTTCATCCAAAGCTGTTTTTGCGTGATTGAGTAACAAACATCCAAACATTCAAACATCCAAATACCTATCCAAATATCCATACATCCACACTTTCACATTTATAATATTAGTAGGATAACTTAATAATTCTCTGGTTAGTCCTTATCTGAGTATGGAAAACTCAGCTTTTAATATGTTCTTTTGTTTGTTTGTTAGTCCGTCTTTCACTTCGAAACAAATTGTCGTAATGTTTTCAGAATAATGTTATCCCAATAAAATAAAGTTCCCAAGAGGACCGCGAAATTTATGTGGGGGTGACGTGGGCAACAACTAGGGTATGAGCTTAGTATTGTTTCTCCTCTATATGTCGGCTTCTTTATCACAACTTCAGGGCCCACACTTATTTACTGCTCCATAACCCATTTACCGGAGCCATGATATTAAATTTGTCAAGAGACTCTTAATATATATAATTTGATATACTTTTTGATGACCTTGCACAAATAAAATCTCGGCACACTAGTGTTTTTGTAGTTATTTACCTACCTATCGGCGGCAGATATATTATGTAAACTGATATATATATTATGTAAAATGTAAACTGTTTTATCAGTCTTTGAACATTATTAACTAGTAGCTGTTCCCCGCGGTTTACCCGCGTTAATTTTGGAGATCCCGTGACAAGAGCGCATTGACTCTATTCAGCGTAAAGTACAGTTACCAGCACCAATATGTATACATTTTGGTCAGTATTTGAACTCTTTTACTATTGCAATAAGGTTCAATGACAGTCAAAAGTGTATACCTGCATATTTCTGCAGCTGACCGTACCTACCTACTGTTTGAAAAATAGGTTTGGTTGGCCGTTTTAGCAGTTTGGGTTAAACTTTGATATCACATTGATATATCTACTAAATATAAACCAACAAACACAGTCAGAGACGCTAAAATGTCAATACAAAAGCTGCGAATCTAGGTACCTACAACGTAATTTTTTATATAAATGTGATATCAAGATGAAATGCTGCAAATTTACCATCCAAAATTGGTATTACCTTATTTTATTTTACATGTGGTTCTATCAATTTCGTGAAATATCTTGGAAGACATGATATTTTTTATAGCGGATGGCGCATTTTCCCCGTGTTTACTCTCTTAATTAAATATTTTTCAAAATAGCTTTTAAATGAAAAATGCAGCTGTCTAACCTAAAATTCTTTATCTCTACGTTTGGCTAGTTCCGAATAACATTTTCTTTTATAAGAGCAATGTCATGTTCATTCAGCCCACTCCCCGGGGGCAAAAGTTACGGTCACGTTTAGGGAATGTTACATACCTACCTACATCGTTTACTATTCGCTTTCTTGCCTCCGCGACACTCAAGTTTCTCGCCGAATTGAAAAAAAGACTTTTTGGTACATAGTAATCGGTCACCTTCTGTGTAAACATTTGCGACCGAATAAATATGTATATACGTAGGTAGGTAGTTTACATAGCTTTCCCGAAGCTTTGTGTTTCTACAAACAATCGCTTGTTGGTTCTTTATTGAAACGTTTGGTGTTCTTGCCACCATATGACAGAGTTAAATCAGCTATTGTCAAGAGATACAATGACGCGAAGTTTCGCCAAGATTTATAATAAAACGCAGTGTGTAAGTCGGAAGTCCCAGGGGGTTGGCTCGGAACATCTATATCGTTACTTTCCGCATCGTCACAGGGACGCTCGTTTGTCATGCGGTCCCTTATCGAGCCGCAGTAGCCTCCCACCTCCGGCTATCTCCTTGATATTTTCATAATTCCCGTTGAAAGACATATTCGGACAGGGCTGAATGCTTCCAAGGGTTGCTTATTGTCATTAAATAAATCTACAAAAATTGTGCCTCTTTCCGCCCTTTCATAATAAATATAAAAATACTATTTCTATAGTGAGTTATAATGGAGGAAGTGTCATTTGCTAGTTTCCCTATGACGGCGACTTTTAAATGGGCATGTTGACTATTTTTTATTTTTTAGTCCGTCTTGTAGATTATTAAAAAATACACACGTATTTTTTCTTTTTTTACATAGTCAAAAAATAACGGCGATATATTGAGTTGAAATTTCACGTGATTTCACTATCCGGACAGTTTGTATGCCGGTTTTAGCGGTTAGTGACGTCACGACCCCCTCACCCTAAACTTTAATGCACTTTATCTCTGTATATTTTAATTTATTTAAAAAAGCAAAAACACGTGTCTATTGTTCTTTATTTTCTAACTGACGGACTAATTAGAATTTTGATTTTCAAAAGTAGTCCACATCCCCATTATAATTGAATTTTTATTTAATCAATACTGGTCTTAAAGATGAATTCTGTTGTATTAATTACAAATGTACTTAATACAACTAGAAAAAAAGCTTATAGGATCAGGGGATCGTATTTTCTATTTCTATATTAATAGGTACCTCATTGGATATTCAATGGGCGTTCGGTAGCTAATTTACCGAACCGATAAGCTGACTAATAAATAGAACGTGAGGTGCTGACCATAGCCTAGTCACTTGTCTGTTTATCACGTCCCGTGTGATTGAGATTTATTATTTGACTATCCGCAGAGTTTATATATATATAAACGGACCACGAGGAGGGAGCACCTGTAGGTACTAATGTTGACTACACATTTACACAATATACCTAAATAATTCAGATGGACACTGTTCATATCGCAATACAGGGTCATCTATAACTTGATACATCAAGGTGTATTGGTAGATAGAGAAGAAGATAGCTTCGAATATATATTGGTATGTTAACCTTATTATCACCTCCTTCAAGAATAAGTTTTGCGTAATTTTTCCCAATTTTTTCTGATTTTTCTTGACTTTCTTATATATAAAAAACATAAATAAAATCGATAACCATAAAACCATAAATGGTTTTCCATAACCATCAATTGAATTGCGAGTCAAGGTCTTGAGTTTATACTTATTTTATTCTTTTTTAGAAGTCCAGAGGGACGCCTTTGAGGAAATTCACTGCGGTAAAATCGGCGTCAACCAACTTGTTTGGATAAGCATAATGCGTATTTCTTATTAGGTATATGTACATTTGTATACAAAAAATCGCTCTCAAAACAAAACAAATTAGTCCCGAATCTGATAGGCACGTATGCGATGACTTATAGGTAAATGTGAAACAAGCGAGAAAATGTAAAAACTAAAAAGTGGAATGGAATGTAAAAGTGAATTCGTTAACCTCTAGAGTCTAAGTCAAAGTCTAATCATTTATTCAAATATGGCCCATTATGTGGCTCTTTTTGACTTCAACAAAATTACAGTTATTATGACAGCACCTATAAAACATCCACCCTTCACAGCTTAGTGCTATGGCTGAAGAGAAGAAGCTGCGCAACACTCTCCAGTAGCACGCTGTCACAAAGTTATCCTACTAATATTATAAATGTGAAAGTGTGGATGTTTGGATGTTTGTTACTCAATTACGCAAAAACGGCTGAACGGATTTGGATAAAATTTTGCATGCACGTTGTCAAGGGTACAGAGAAGGACATAGGGTACTTTGAATTCCGGAATTCCCGCGGTAATTTTGGAGTTCCCGTGGGAATTTTGGGATAAAAAGTACCCTATTTCACTCAGGACTACCGTAGCTTCTTATAAGTGAAAGAATTTAAAAAATCGGTTCAGTAGATCCAGACAATTACCTTATTACCTCCTTATTACCTATTAATTACAATTATTACCTCCTACAATATCACGAACTCACAATTCACACATACACAAACTTTACCTCTTTATAATATTGGCATAGATTAGTGGTAACTCATATTGCAACTCTAGATGCTTAATAATGTATGAGTAAGTATATTCAATCTTATGATTATGCTTCAATGCATGTTAAGAACTGTCTATAATAACAATTAATTGATTCATAATAAAAAAAGGTTTCGTTTCAAATTGCATCTGTCTGCTTCTTTATTAAACATCTGTGTGAAGGAAAAATCAATTTCGAAATGCGTTTCCGTCCAACGTCCCGCTAAGGAAAGAATTTAGTAACAATGTGTTGTTGTTTCATTTCGAAAGTGTCGTTCCAATCGAGCAATCTTCTAAGTGATCATAAACTTTAACGTCCGCAGTTAAAGGTCTTGAAAGGAAATCGAAATTGTAAATAAATTGTAATCTATTTATTTTTCCGCGGTTTCAATTTCGGTATTTCCGCAGGAATTCCTTGTCTACGAGAGACTGAAAGCCGTTTGACATTAAAGGATACCCTAGTTTCATTAGTATGCCACAGACTTATAGAATAAATTTATATAAATAAATTTATTTATTTAAGTAACTAAGACTCACTAGTGTTAGTAATAATTTTACTTTCAAACTATGTTATAACAAGAAAAAGTTACATAAAAAAAAGAACAAAAAGATCGAAATTGCAGACAAGTTCGCTCACCGCATCAGCACACGTACAAACGGGGCTACTGAGCGGCGAGTCAAACTTGCCCGCAATCACCTGCAGTATACTGTTATATTTTTTTTAGTCGCCAAATAAACTTTAACTGTCAAATGAATTTGACATTTTGACATCCCAACAGTTTGTCGTTTGTCATAACTTGTATTTGTAAACACTGCGACGATCCTAAAATCAGCCTTTATTCTGAACTAACTGTGCCCCACGGTTTCACCCACGTGAGTTTCGGAATTCCCGCAGGAAGTCCAAAGTAGCCTAACTTACTCTTTATAACAGCAGTGAAAGTCCAGTCAAAATTTGGTCCAACCGTTTCGGAGATTCACCCGCGTGAGTTTCGGAAATCTCGCAGAAACTGCAATTTTTTTTCATATTCTTCTTCTCCTTACTACTGCCCACTTACGTTTGCTATTGCAAACAAACAAAAAAGAACTAGCGAAACTGGTCCAGCCGTTCACGCGTGATGCCGTGACCAAGTGAAATAGGGATTCATTTTTATACAAGGTTACTTCATAGTATACGTGGAAACGTGGAAACTTCATAACGTGGAAAGAGTTAGTCATCTAACTCTTTCCACGTTGAATATTATATATGACTATTATAAATGACGTGAATTTATTTGTCACTTTGTTTGTTACGCTTTCATGCCTTAACTACCCAAACGATCGTCCTGAAATGTTGCATACACATTGTCAGAGGTACAGAAAAGGACATAGAGTACTTTTATCACGGAATTCCTGTGGGAAACAATAAATTCTATGGGAAATTTTCTTGCTAAAATTCGGAAATCACAAACATGCTGTTTTTGATATCTTTTTTATATTTCTAGCATTTTTCTTTGAAGCCCCCATTGTGATGAAACGGAAATGTAAGGAAGAGAACGCTGCAAACACATACAAATATGGTTTTTTTTTTTAATCATACATATTTTGGGACTGGGTAGTATAATATTTTAATTCAATTGTCTCTAACATATGAATGTCGGGTTCGTTCTCAGTGGAGCAACCTATACAATCCCCAGTGGAATTTTCCTGATAATACGTCTTTATAATCTGTATAAAAAGGTCGGTCTGTCCATAGTACCTAAACCAGCCCAACAGATCCATTTCGTTATCAGGCTTATGTTTTTCTTTAGTTAAGGTGATTGGTATTTTTTTATTAAGTAATCTTAATAAAAAAATATCTATAATACTTGATTTACTTACATAATATCTACAATGTCTTAAAAAATATGAGACGTGGAATTAATTTATAGGAGTAGCATTTCTAAATAATTAGACATTTATTTTTACTATTTTACTAGCTGTGCCGCGGACCGCGGTTTCACCCGCGTGAGTTTCGGAATTCCCGCAGGAACTATTGGCATAACTCTTTTATTTATGAACCGATTGACATGAAACAAACACCAAATGTTAAGTGAAGCTTACCACAATATATTAATGAAAACTTCATCTATATCGGATAAACCATTTCTGAAATTAGCGTGCACACACGCACAGACAAACAGACAAAAATTCTAACAATCATTGTATGCGGTGCTATTGCATTAATAAAGCTCCCAATAATATTTTTTCTAATATATCTTCCATGTACAGACAGCGATCCGATACATGTTTATTATATTATGTATAGATTAAATGTTAAACTACTAACTGCTAGTACTAACCTTTAATCATCATAAAACCAATTACGAGAAAGTATAGCAATGTATAATTTCCTTGGCATAATGTATATTATATTCTATTCTTGTCGACTTCAAGCAAGTTGATAAGTACAAGATAAGTTTGTTATTATGTCTCCGTGAATTTCGCTGTTTGTGCTTGTATTCCCAGGTTGTTTGCATTGCCGATTTGGGGGTCAGAGCCCAGAGGTGAGTTCGTTGGGGCTCTGCGCAATTTTATATTAGGTATGCGGTTCTTTTTTATATTATTCAAATAGTTTTATAGGTATATTCAAAGTTCGATAAATATTATTTAAAAACCTTTAATCCGATGTTCAGAGTTAGAGGCTAGTCTAGTTTACGCAATAGAAAAGTGAATATAAACGGCAAGTCAGAATGTCAGCAGTGAGGCACTGAGGTGTTTAATACAATACCGAAATTCTGTCCTTGTTTTTGTATTTTTACATCCTAAGTGCTATTTTTTTTGGTGAATTTGCCATGCTGCGAATTCAAATATAAAAAATATTACCTAATGTGTAGTTCCTAGGTTCCCTGCGGTTTCACCCGCGGTAAATTCGGATTCCCGCGGTGATTCCGGGATAAAAAGTACCCTATTTTCTTCTCTGTGTCCCTGAAAACGTGCATGTAAAATTTCATGATGATCGGTTGAGCCATTAAGGCATGAAAGTGTAACAAACAAGCAACTTCGCATTTATACCTAATATTAGTTAGGATTTACGTATGTATCTAGCCTAAATAAAACATTTCTAATGTTAGGTTTTTAATTTGTGAGGTTTTACACAGACATACAACACGGATAGATCTCAGCTGCTGGAACTTGGTAAGAATAAAATAGGTAATGCAATTGTTAGTAGCTAATTCTATTGTAATGGCGGCTTCAGTTAGCGTTGAATAGTAGGTAGTTAGGACGATTGTCGCCGGACGGTCTCTCTTAAATTGGAGTACTTAATACTTATAGCGGAGTCGAGATAAGAACTGCATAGGTACCTATTACCGGATGTAGCTCCTTTTTCTTGCATGAATTACCTTGTAAGGAAGTATTATAATCAACTAGATACGGTATTCTTATATTCTAAAATAATAAAATTTAAATAAGTTTATGTTTAAGATTAAAAATCCTTGTGAATAATTTTGTCATAGACACTTCATATAAAAGAATTAGATTAACTTCTTACGACTACTACTACGTGGCTGGCTTGTCTGCACACGTGCAGTCTATGTGCGTAGGTATAGTAGGTATTATAATATTAACTGAGCTGTGGTTGTAGATTGTAGGGCTCGCGCCGGGACGCGGCAAGTAGCGGTATTTGAGTTCCCAATTAAGTTGCAACACATACATACACACATACAGCAGTGTAACAGCCAGCCCAGCGACACTCACTTCTTTACCAACTTTGGAATACTTGACCAAATTTCTATGACCGCGTACATTGCATTGGTAAGGTTGGCACAAAATGCCTTCATAGATCGGTTCAGCGATTAGTATGAGAGTGCCGACTCTTAAAACGTAGGTAGTGATTATTTGCTCAGTGGTAACAGCCTTCGTTGTAGTACGGGAGATACCGATGCTAATTCGGGATTGACTCGAGCGTCGTTGGGACCTATTGGGTTATGAAGATTAGGAGGTATAAACAAAATAAGGTTATATGATGTTTTTTCATTCACCGGTGGGTTTAGCTTCTACAGGCTTTCAAAAATGTAAAAAAATAGTAACATGGAAATACTCGAGCGCGTCAGATATTGTAGTTTAGATACTCCAAGGTGTCTCTGATATCAAAAATATATTCATCTGCCGATTTGCGTGGTGGGGGTGGCCATCCGGACATGGAGAAAATGAAAAAAAAAATCTCCAGCGCGTCAGATATTCAAAGGAGATGTTAAGTGAACCCTAAAAATGCTCCCCTTCGAAAATCTGACGATTTGGAGGTGACGCAACGAAGTAGCGAATTTTTGAAAATGCAAAAAAAAATCTCAATTTTTTATACTCGAGCGTGTCAGATTATTTTACAGAAGGTTCAGCTTGCAGTCCAAGTTATGTTGTCTTAAAATCTGACAATAATTTTGAGGGATTATTAATCTGACTGCTAGAACCAAAAATTATGATTTATTTTTAAGATTTTTTTATTTCTGACGTAAGTTTAATAACTTTATGAGCTATTTCTTGTTCACAAAAAACCCTCTTCATATTTCTATGAAATATGTAAAAGCTCACAAAATATTATTCACAAAACTAACTTTAAAGCACAAACAAGCCAGAGCATCTTACATATAATAACATGAATTCGTTGTTTTGTGATGAGCTGTGAAGTAAAATGGCGTCATGAGCGATGGACAGCAGCGTGGGAATGGTGCGAGAGAGTCAGAGATAGACAAAAGTGAAAGGAAGAGAGAGGCACGGATCGGAGTAATACACCACACACCACGGAGTAATACCTTAACAGCTACTTTTTAGAAGTCAGTTAAAAATTACATTAAAGTGAAAGGTTATAGGTTAACCTATAGTTTGATGTAATACTTACCTTAACTTATTTTAATATGTATTTTAACCGACCAAAAAAAAGTAAAGTTAAAGTTCGTTTAGAGCCGTGATATGCTGTGATATCGTTATGGCGACGGAAAGTATTGTGAGGACGGTGCGAAAGAGTGAGAGATAGAGAAAAAGTAAAAGGGAAAGAAAGACAGAGATATAAATATGTACATGTTTCACTGTAGCTGCTCGTTCTAAACTTTAAAGACGATTTTTGTTTCTTCGGCTTATGAAAATCGGCAGATTATATTTTTCCCGATACAAGGATAGCGGTAGTTATTTACTGCAAAATAAAAAATAAATCAACCGCGCTCGAGAATGTCGAGGTTGCGTTTTTTTTTGCAAGTTTGTGATCCTTTAACTCCCTTACGTCACGTTCAAATCGTCAGATTATTCATATAGACACTTCTCAGCATGTAATGAACCCACCATATCTTAATCTAACGCGCTCGAGTATTTCGAGTTATCGATTTTTTTTTTACTAATCTGATCGATTATTCTAGATGCACCCACCAGTGTAGAGGGCCTATATTTGGTGGAGGTACTCAACATGGCGAAAGGTACCTCCTTATGTTCATCTGACGCGCTTTAGCAAATCCACAAATCCCCTCTTGGGCGCCCGTACTATTGCGGGGCGTGGGAGGTAGGTACAAAGTTGGCGGGAAGCGTATATAAGCGTCGCTTCTTTTTACGTAGTTGTGATATATAATATTGATAGTCGATATTCTTTGGCTCTACTCAGATCCTTTTAAATGCCATAGAATAATCAAGCTAGAAAATATAAACAAATAGAAATGTTCGGTGATTAGATACCTATTAGCCTCCACTCGAACTTATAGTAAAAAAAGTTGTTATTAGAAAGTAGTTCAAGTAAGTAACTCGTCGACGGAACAAACGGACACGGCGATTAATGGAGGCGCCTAAAACAGATTATGGCCGGGAGAGCCGAAGATTGCTCGTAAAAGTTTTAACGATCGCACTAAATTACATTTGGGATCGAATAAGTTTTTCGACCTCTTTAATTTATTTCCGTTGCGACGTGTGATCTCAAAGAAAAACAAATTTATTTCCCGGCGCATAATTCAATCAATCTACGAGTGATATAACAATGAGATTAAAGACAGTCTAACTAAGGGTATGTCGTATTTGGAAGGCATAGTAGGTAAATTGTTTCACAAAACCACTAAGTGGATTTGGATTACAAAACGGTGCCTACGGTTTACGGTTTGAGCTCTAACAAAGTTTTCGAAGAAACTTTAAATGTAGAACTTAATACATACTTATATATACATACCTACTTACTGTAATCTTAGACTGTTGTTGTCCTGAATAAACGATACTATACAATATAATAATATTATATAGGTAGGTAACTAGGTAGTCCTTAATATTAGTTAGTTTTTATTTAAATATTTAAATATTTTATATACCTATCAATAAAATAAATATAATGTTCCATAGTATTGCTTCTAACAAGTACAGAAATAGAATTTTCGCTTGATTATTGAAAAAATTCTATGAAGAAAAAGAACATGAATGTAAAAAAAATCGCTCTCACTGCCCAAGGATTTTTACAAAGATCCAGATTTTACAGTTATTCTACGACATGTATGTTGTGGACCAATTAGTTAATCAGGGCACTATTAATAATGCCCGACCAGTATGAATAATGACGACACAAATCGTGCTACGTGATTATACCAATTTGAACTTCATTATTTATCAGGTTGTCTGGTCAATGGTCATATTATGAATTTTCATTTAATGACTGTTGGGCAATCTGGTAATTAAAGTAGTTTAGGTGGGGCGCAGAGCACCACGATATCTATAGCACAGATAATATAATACTATACTTCTATAGGTTAGTTTAGGATTGTACTGCGACAAAGACAAATGGTCAATAATAATTATAAGTCAACGTCATAGTTACAGCACAGATAATATAGATGTTCTATAACTAGATGTTCCCCGCGGTTTCACCCTCGATAATTTCAGAGTTTCCGCGGGAATTCCGGGATATAAAGTAAGTACCCTATGTCCTTCTCTGTATCCCTGACAAGCTGTATATAAAATTTCATGATGATCCGTTGAGACGTTGAGGCGTGAAAGCGTAACAAACAGACAAATAAACAAACAAAGAAACTCACTTTCGCATAATTAATAATAGTAAGGATATCACAGTAAATTTATATATTTTTTTACTTAAATAATGTATTCATCGATAACTATGTACAATACCTAAAAATAAAACCGACTTTTTATTATTCAGCCCACTAATAGTGATGGACATTATTTGTAAAGTTCGGTCAGTTTAATTATTTCAGTAGTTTTTATTTTATTGCCCACTCATATTGGACATTTTAAAACTGACTGCACATTATGAATAATGCCCTATACACTTGCTCCATAACTCATGCAAACATATTAATTTGTTTGTTTTGGATGGATTCAATAAATCAATATAAGCGCTTCATTCCTTTATTACTGAAAATGTTTTTTTTATAAGCCAGTCATAATGTTTTATGAAATAATTAGAAACTGAAATAAAATAAGTATATTACAAACGCCAATTAATTTCTCATAATAAGTTCTACTTCTAGGAAAGTAGCAAATACGTAGCTATATACGTAATGGATTATAGGTATCATTTGTTTCCCGGTGGTATTTGCAATCACAATATTTTCACGTACCTACCTACTTCCTACAATGCACTAACCAGTGGTTATATACCTAATTACTCTTTGGCACTAACAACAGGACCAATCTGGATTAATGACGTTCGATTAAATACGCACGTGGGAAGCTATACCTACTTCTTTGGCGTAAATACATAATCATTAACAATAAAAACATACAGAAAGAAAATAAAATTAAGACAACGCGCGCTTTAGCCTCGTCACATGTAGAAAATATACTAAAACTTCCTAACACGCCTAAAGAAATACTTATAAGTTCACCATGACCGGCATATAATAGTTGTTATTTAGAACAAAGTTTAGCTGTGAAAGCTATCGTTTTGAAGGGCGCAACGGAATCGCGAGCAATAATTGCGGTTTCTTGTTAACGAGATAACGAAGTGTTCCAAACAAAAAGTAAACATCCCTATGCGGAAGTTTAATTTGATAAAAGTTTCGCGCGACAATTACCCGATTCGATGCGGATTTTCTAATTAAATGTTCGAATTGAGTTTTGGGTGTATTTACGTTATAGTACCTATACCCACCTAAATATAGAGCTCAAAATAAAATACTTATTATAAGTACCTACTAGGTATATCTGTAAACTTAATAGTAGATTGTTATACAAGTATGAGTGACTGAGTTAGTAAGAAAGATTACTTACCTACGCCCGAGTTGAAAACGCTACTTTTCATCACTATAATGCCAGGAAATAAAAAATACGTTTCCGCATTTAAAGTTCAATACTTATCTACTAAATTTCGGAGAATAAGGGCGGAAGCGGCTCTTTGTTCTCACATAAAATTAATTAGAATACTAGTTACAATACGAGTACTATCTATTCTATAACTTTAAACTGACAGCGTAGTACCAAAGATTAGAGATTATATAAAGAAGCGACATTCTCCGCCTCCCACCAATTTTATGCTTCCTCATATCCGCAAGTTTCATGAAAATTTCGAAGAAAGTTTGACACAATATGTAGAATCTACTGAAATTATTCACTGACAGCTGACAGTTACTGTCAGCTCGCTGTCAACCTTACGATATGCTCACACGCACAACACGTGCACGTACAAGCCGGCCGTATTCACTTGTGGGGAAACTACTTGAATCAGGGCCCTTATTCACTATGACCAACAACATTCCTTTCCCATAACGCACGCCCCAAAAACGCAATCCCATACGTTTTAGATGCCAAAATATTACAAATTATTATTCTGTATGCCATAAGAAACGTTTTAAATGTATTTTTTTGTAGTGAAACTTCTTTGATTACGAGAGAAAGACAATTTTTGTTGCGCGTTAACGCGCCGTGTTATGGTCATAGTGATGGGCCCAGGGGGCCGATCGCGCAAATTAAACGAGATTACCAAAACAGAATTGTGAAATCTCACATAATTTTTTTTTTAGATTTCCTTTGATCCTGACCCGCGTTCAAGTCCAGTGTTAGGTTGTTCAGAGAAATGGCCGGTGTTATGTTGTAAAATACATACGTATGATTATAATTCCATTTTATGATGTAAGGGTGAATGATTTAAGCCTCTGCAATAGCTACGTCAGTTTGGTAGTATAAAAGTAAAGTATAGAAAAAAACCAGCATAAGCTATATTTGTGGCACAGTTTTTTCTTTCTTTGCTTAATAGTTTTTATTTAAAAAACAATGCCGTTGATTTATAGGTCTAGTGTAAATGATTAAAATAACAAACACTTATTAAAAATTAACCAACACCTAGTTTATTCAAGAAGGTAACCAAATGTACCTAATACCTATACATTGTTTATAAACTAAGCTAGATCAATTTGCGGTTAATATCGGAGTTCCCGTGAGAATTCCGAAATAATATGTAGGTACCTACTCTATGCCGCTCAGGAACAGTGAAGCTAGAAGTAAAATAATTTTTAAAATCTATTAATATTTTTAGTACCTACCTAATTTTTGAGTTTGTCGATTACAGACAAACAAAAATCAAATCTTTTCTCTTAATAATATATGTGGAGATAGATTTATTATGTTATAAATTCCAACAACATAATTTAATGACTGTTCCAACTTTGTAAAAATAAATCTCGAATGTCACTTAATCTTTTAAAAGCCAAAATAAGCGGGGGGTTGACGAGGGTCGGCAGGCGTGTGATTTTAAAATGAAGTTTGAAAAACATTTAATTTGTTCGCAAACGTCACTTGGATTAGTCGGGATTAGTCCTGGATTCTATTTTGCATTACATTTAAACATAATTATTATGTATGAAATTGAAAAGAAAAAAAAAAACCACTTTGGATGGTATGATATCACTTCATTCAAATACCTATACGTAGGATAGTATAGTATTATATTATTTATCTTTGCCTACAACTAAACCGAGTTTACTCGTGAAACTATCTGAATGTTATGAAACTTTTTGAGTATCAATAAAGGTAAATTGAAGCTAGTTAAATACTACCTACCTACTTATGGTTAAAATGTGAAAGTTTGGATATTTGTATGTTAGCGACTATTTCACTTATTAAGGATTTGGAACTTATACAAATTGATTTGGAACCTATATACAAATTCATTTTGATCCCAGTACAAAAAGTTTCATAAAGAATTTCGAAATTCACACAAATAAAATCACGAGGACCAACAAATGGATTTAAATTACGAAGTAGGCAATCCTTACTATTATAATTGACGGATGTGACTTTGTTTGTTTATTACGCTTTCACGTTTTAACTTCTCCACTGCTTATCATTAACGTCGCATATAATATATTGTCAGGGTTACGGAAAAGGACATAAGAGTACCTACATTTCATACAGAAAGAAATACTTATTCCAAGGGTTACAAAATTTATAGACAAAATCTACATTAACACTAGCAAAACCGTGGGCAAAAGCTAGGTATAATATAAAAATCGGTTTTTAAAGATTAATTATTCACCTTCTTTTTCCTTTTCGTTTCTTTGGGTCGATCGGACGGACGATCCCCTCTTTCAAAATTCTCTTGGCTTCGTTGTCACGATAATTAAAAACCTTTACTTCAAATAAGCGCAATACATAATAATATACCTACTACGTATTGTTCTTCTTTGTTCTTGTTGTATAGGTTCCCATTCAGTTAGATAAACAAGCGCGTAATTGAAATCAAATTACTTAGTAAGTATTCTCAAGATGTATCAACGGTAGGTATTTGTTTCATTATCGTCAATAACAAACAATTAATGTATAAATTTTTTATATAAGAACGCCATTCGTATGTTTGTAATATTGTGACTTTAATGCTCCTGCTCCACCTGCGGTAACGTTAACGTTGATGGTAATGTTAGTAAGTTAACCCGTTAAAATGTTGTCCACATCTACGTAATGCCTAAATTAGCGCACTAATTTACGCGTTAACACGCAGGTGGAGCAGTAGCATAATAAAAAAATGTGTACAATAAATTGTTTATAAGATAAATAAAAACTTTAGCAGTTAGTAACCTACATTAAATAAGCCTTACAAAAATACTTAGATACTTTCTACATTACGTAAGGTAAGTAGGTATGAGTAGGTAATACACAATACACACAAATAATATTCGCAGGCACATTTTATGGTCCTTACAAGTTTGAAGGGAAGCGTTAGGACCCAAGTAGTCCCAGAGCCCATAGAACCTTGTCCCGGCCCACTTTATAAAGCAAACACGGGCTTCATAACCCTTAGTGATTTATTAATGGCACAACAAAGTTTACTTTAGAGAAAACGTTTGCTCTCTTTTTACATTAGCTAAGTATGATCACTGCACTCCTATTTTAGTTTATACTAGCTGTTCCCCGCGGTTTCACCCGCAATAAGTTGGAAGTTCCCGCAGGGATTCTGGGATAAAAAGTAACCTATGTCCTTCTCTGTACCCTTGACAACCTGTATGCAAAATTTTATTATGATTGGTTTAGGTAGCCGTTAAGGCGTGAAAGCGTAACAGACAAACTCACTTTAAGGATTCTGAAGTTTAGAGGTTAGTTCAAGGTTTTCCATACTAACTTTGGAGAACCAACATAAGTTAAATATTAGACCATTTTTGATTATAACCTTATTATACAAAGCGGTACTTTTTATCAAGGTTCTGAGAGAACAATATCCTATTATTCATTATTAAAATAGAGTGTGAGAGATATAAAATTTACTATAAAAGATATTACAAAATCAAAATAATTACGGAAACTTAGATTTCGGTAAACATTGTTTCGGTGAAAAACCATAAATTACGTAAATTTTCAATGCAAATTTCAACTGCTGGTAAACTTAATAAATAAATAGATGTTCACTAAATCGTTAACTGCGTTGGTTTTATCAGGGATCATTCCTTTGTTTTCAGAATGATATTAGAACAAAAAAATAAGAAAATATAAATCTCAACATAAACATAATATAGGTAGACTTAATGTGAATGGGAGCGAAGAGCAAGATGCAACGGCATCGCCAAGGAGTGAAATCTAATGGGAAAATTCTACAGCATTTTCTTAACTAGCTCTCATTTGCATTTCGACTAGCTGTTACCGCGGTTTCATCCACGATAGTTTCGAAGATCCCGGGATCGAAAATTCCGGGATAAAAAAGTACCCTATGTCCTCCTCTGTACCCCTGAAAACGAGTAATGTGTCGTGGCTACATCTAATAAATTGGCCAATTCATGATGTGGCCGGCCATTTCATAAAATGATGGCAGTTCATGAATTGTAGATGTGGCCACGACATTTATGTATTTCATGGTAATCGGTTAAGTAGTAGTAACAAACAAACAATCAAACTCACAACAACAATATTTTTAGTGAAATACTCGTACGATAGCAATGGGAGTCGAACATAATATAAAAAAAAAAACAAAATTAATATAATAATTTTATCGTATCTTTTTTTTATTGTATTTATTATTATTATTCTGAAGTTTTATTTGTATAAAGGTTTGTAGGTTTTGTAGGTACTCGTACAACGCGAAACATCTGATTTTCAAGATATTCACAATCTTCGTAACTTCACGGGTGAAATACACGCGAAATCTGAAAATGCCCAACATTCATAACATTTTTGTAGTCAATAACTCACGTACCTTCTTCTATCTCAGTGTGGGTATAAAAATATTTCAAAAGTTCCCGAGGGCCGGCAGGCTGGTGGAGGCAGTGTTTCACACAGGTCATCCATTTATCATCCGCAGAAAGCTTTTTCAGGGTATCCTGTCACTATATACGTATATAGAAGTGCACTTCGTATACACAATAAGTTAGCCTTTTTAATCTGTCTCTTCATTAAGTAATGACAGTTTCACGTAGATGTTTAAGTTTATCGATGATAAGTAACTCAATGATGATAAGCGATGAAAACTTATTCAATTTTTTTAGTATGTTTATTTGTATATACGTAGTAGTTTCAGTATCGCCACATAATTATCTACTTTTTGTTTCTTTTTGTGTCACTACATAGTTTATAACAAAGTCGCTTGTCTGTAGTCCCTATGTATGCTTAGATCTTTAAAACTAAAAGTACGCAACGGATTTTAATGCGGGTTTTTTTAATAGATAGAGTGATTCAAGAGGAAGGTACGTATAGTTTATCCTGGAATTCCCGCGGGAACTCCGAAATTACCGCGGTTGAAACCGCGGGGGACAGCTAGTAATAATATCATAAACCTCTGGAGCTACTAAAGAGATTGTAAAAATCTTTTATTGATATTTTTATCGCTGAACAAAGGGACCCCTATGGACTTCCGAAATTGACGCTGGCGAAATCACAAGAAGAACAGCTAGTTTATATAATTTCAACAAAGTACTAATAAATTTATTGTTGGTAAAAATGGTGACGTGAAACTATATCATAATAAGATAGAGGATTTAATGACGCTATGTTATATTTAACAGGCTAGACGTGACATAATATCCAGAAAGACTGAATATAAAGTGATGACGTGTTTATAATCCTTGCAGTGTCTATTATTCTCGTCTAAAATGTCTTTATTTATTTATTAGGCTCACAAAACAGGTAACAGTCGGCATTGAATAAAATAATACAGCATGGTTTAGCGTAGGTTGAACTGTTAGCTAGGTAATGAATTCAATGACTGGTTAATTTTATTTGTTCCTGACATCGAAACGTTCAGTAATAAAATAATCATTTTTTGTTTCGCTAATAGCGCTTTATAAGCTTAATTACAGGGAGGCATTAAAATTGCTATCTCGAAAACAGCATAACACTTTATTGGGAGGTAATTCGCAATAATAGATTGTGGACAGAGGTCGTTATCTGGGAGGGCCGGTGAGACAATGGAACAAGACAAGCAGGGCCCGGGTCGGCCAAACACCTATGTCCTATTATAACGACGAGTGTTGTCTTATGACAAATTGTTATGTGCTCCATACCGGATGGGTTGTGGAACAAACAATCGTATTCAACTACACCGGCTATTCAGTTATAATGCACACCACGATCCTCATTGTCATAGAAATCCATAGTGTAGTGTAGTTCTTACAATATTTTTACAAGTTTATTCGTCCCTCGTTTGTTCAACGTTTATAAATATGTCTTTTTTGTCTGTTTATCCCTTGTAACTACGCAATGGAGCAATGAAATGATGTTAATGTACTTAGTTGGAGGCAGAAGTCTAGAGACGAGTGAGAACCAATGGAAAAAAAAAGTTAAGACACTTGTAGAGAGAAGAATATTTAATTTGTTGAATAGTTAAGTATAGTTGAGAGGTTAAAATCTAAATGTTCCTCCCCCCCCCTCCGTCTCTTATTCTTCGTCGTGTGATGAAAAAGGTTGAAAAACACTGAAATAAAGTGACACAATTCACTTTATTTCACGAAATAAAGTGACATTTTTATTTCAGTGAAATAAAGTGACACAATTCACTTTATTTCAGTGTTTTCAATCTTTTTACACGACCCCTTTAGTTATGAAATAATATCTCGCGACCCCGCTCTTTTCATGTATTTTATTACGTTAGAAATATTCAATCCATACAATCTATATTTTAAAACTTTTTTGATTTTTTATTTGAGGTAGTTTTTGCGACCCCACTACAGAGGCTTCGCGACCCCCTTGGGGGTTGCTACGTTGAAAAACACAATTTTATCTAAAAGTTGTATTCAGATGGTTTTAATTTTTTATTTAGGTATATTATGTATTTATGTCTCAGTAATTGAGGCATGATAGTTATTAAGTATTGTATTTGTAAAGCGTAAAAATATATTTTTCAAAGAAGAGGAAGAAAGATTATTTCTGATGTCGGTATTTGATTGTTATTATAAATGATTTTATCTTCCGTACGTAAAGCGTTCAATTTATGTCATCAATATCCTACAACAGGAAACAAAAGTGAAAAAGACTGTTCTTTAAATTTGTGACTTCAGGGTTGCCTCTAGTATTGAATGAATGAATGAAAACACTATAGAGTGATCTCTTGCAGGCTACTAGGTGAAGTATAGAAATATTTATGATATTATTATCATACATGATATTATTTATCGTTCATAATTGTTAGGACAGGAATTTCGAAAATCACGCGGGCAAAACCGCGGGAATAGCTTAATACAGTACACAGTTAAACAGGTCAACTTAGTACAGTAAAAATACGTAGAAGTATCAAAAACATATAAAAGTAAATTTGAAATCATATTATATAACCGTAAATTCTTCTTTAAATCTTTCATATAGATATCTGCATGTAAAGAATTATTTATATTGAAATGTATTTTTCGTGGGAACACGAATCAAGTTGGCAAATAACCGTTGGGAAAATGGTTATTGGGCGGCGCAAGGGCGTAAGTAATAATAATAATAAGTGCGGCGCATCGCTACAGGGCTCTTATTCACTATGACCAACTACATTCCTTGCCCATAACGCTCGTCCCAAAAACTCAATTCCAAATGCTGCAGATGCCAAAACATTGGACATCAATATTCTTTATGCAGAAGTGACGCGGTAAATGTTTTTTTTTTATTGAATCTTCATTGAGCACGAGGGAGAAACAATTTCTGCGGCACGTTTTCCTAACGCGACATGTTATGGTCATAGTGAATAAGGGCCCAGGTGCTCACTGCGGCAGTCGGCAATAGCGACGCGAGTGCGGCGCGCGTCAACACGAACGTTTCCGTTTCCGGTAGCGTATCCGGAGCTAAAATTATTATTTTTGAATATACATATAACATAACTGTGAAAACATGTAAAAACATTTTGAAAACTTAATAAATTTTTCAATAACCATACCCACCTTTCTACGACAGTTACGTGCATAAGCCTTATAATTATACAATAGTCTGTCGAGATCATTGGTCTGCGTTTGGAAATCATTGGTCCGATTGTGATGAAACTTTGGCAGGTTGTTCTGCCTGCGTCCGCAAAGATTCCTGATCCCAAAACTCACGCGGGTGAAACCGCGGGGCACAGCTAGTATTATATAATATTTGGATATTTAAGTATACTACTTTCAGTTAGTTTAAAATGTTGAATAAATCTTTTTCATGGTTAACTATATATTATCTTTATATAGGTACCTGTTATATTACCTATACATTACATAGAACCTCCATTCACGATGTTCGTCCTCGCTAATTTCCGAAACTGCCGGACCGATTTCAATGAAATTTTGTTCATGTGCTTTGCTTGGTCCAACTTGACAGATAGGATAGGTACTGTTAAGAGTTCTCGAGGAAGTCCCGAAATTCACCTGGGTGAAACCACGGGAATCTGGTAGTATAGTAATTTTTTATGAAGCCTAGATATAAGAACAAAGAGGATTCCTACAGTTCCAAAAATTCCTAAAACCCTCAACCTCTTACCACCAATAACCCTAACATATCTATATCTATGCACAGTTATAGGAACAGTATAATCGTAACAGCTATATTTAGATTACATTAATTATTATCATTGTTTACATAAATTACAGGTACATTTCAATAAATAGTTCTATGTTTTTTTTTGTTAAACTACTTTTAAAACAATTTCTCACAAGAATGCCTCAGAAGGATTTAAAAAGAGATCTTGATTAGTCATTGAGGAGGTAAATACTTATCTGATAAAATTCTTAATAATGGTCGTTCATTCATCAGATTTCACACTGATGTCTCCTAGTAAGTAAGTATATAGTACTATTTATAACACTTTATTAAATGTAGGTATATAATTTTCTCAACACTACTTGTTGAAAGACATTATTTTTTTCCTTATATCTAATGTTAAACACAAAAAGAAAATTTTAATGCGCCTTAAAAGAAAATATGGCCCAGGCTTGGACAGTTGATTATAAATATTTCGTCTCTGTCAACCTTTGTCAAGTATTTTACCTAAATGCTACTTTATCTGACCTTGGTAAATATATAATTTCAGTATAATTATAAAAAGTAGAAAACGCTAAGTATATAACCGTTTATAACTAAATATATCTATATACCTACTACAAATATCGAACGTACCTACTATATATGCGTATATTATATGTGACTGATGTATATATACATATGTATAAACAAACTTGAAGCGTCTGTTTGTAATTAAAATTAACAGCTTTTCACTTAATGCATATGAAAGAATATACTTTCATAAAAAATCAACAATTTACAACAAACAGAAAGACAAAATGTCTGTCTGCATGTTTGTCTTTCTGTTTGTGCGTTCGGGCTTATTTCTGAAATGACTGGACCGATTTTAACGGGACTCTCACTAGCAGACAGCAGATAGCTGATGTTATAAGGAGTAACTTAGGCTACTTTTATTTTAGAAAAAAATAGTTCCTGCGGGAATGCCGTAACTCACGTGTGTTAATCTGCGGGGAAAAGCTAGTTATTATGCATTTTTATTACTTGATTTTAAATAAAAATACCGACCTATATATTTTTATACGATACATCCCTCCGAATAAGTTACAATGTTAAAATATTCGGGTTCTTTTATTAATCTCGTGCGCTCACTGGAGCGAAACGCGACAATAAAAAGCAATTTGCGTTTCTCTGCACAATTTTTTCATTAGCAAACATGAATGACGTGTTAAAGTAACACACATTGACGAGGGTCCACATAAATAACCTAAGAGAAGTAATTATATCATGTATAATTGCGCTTATCGCACGCGTGAGTCGTGTATTTAAACATTATCGAGTGCAACGTAGGTATAATTACTCACCCATAAATTTATAAAACAAAGTCCTCCGCCGCGTCTCGTCTGTCTGTCTGTTCGCGATAAACTCAAAAACTACTGAACGGATTTACATGCGATTTTCACCAATAGAATGAAGGTTTCTTCTTCTTTAAACAATAGAAGAAGGTTTAAAGGTAGGTATGTATAGTTAATCCTGTAATTGCCGCGGGAACTCCTAAATTACCGCAGCAAATTGTCTGTCTGTCTGTTTGTTCCGGCTAATCTCTGAAACGGGTGGACCGATTTTAACGGGACTTTCACTAACAGATAGCTGATGTTATAAGGAGTAACATAGGCTACTTTTTATTTATAAAAAATTGTTCCTGCGGTAATTTTGAAACTCACGCGGGTGAAACCGCGAGGACTAGCTAGTTAATAATAAATTTACTGTGTTACTTACAACACGCCTGTCTTCCCGCAGCCTCTGATTGAGTAGGTTATACATATTTATATTTCCGCTTGGACGACGCGCGACGCGACGCTTTTTATCTAATGCGCTTATTACACTATCCACATTTTAGGGATACAATTTAGTGTAGTCGATTTTTTGACTACAACTGTATCCGATTAGATTCCCTATAAATTGGATTGTGTAATAACAATTAACAATTAAGTTGTGTGACTAAAAGGAAAACATATTTATCGAAAACTATATTTTGTAATAACAACGCTATCGTTGAATGTAATATATACCATAAAATATTCGAATTGGCAAATACATATTATGTGAAACATGAAAATTATAAGGATGGCGGAAAATGAAAATAAAGCAGTAGAGAGAATAGCTGAAAAAAGAAACTTATCTTCTCTTTAATTAAATAAAGGAAACCTTTTGTTACAAATTTTGTTATGTTAGCAATTAAATGCTAAATAAAATTAGTGTAAATTGAATAAATCAATTGGCAAAGATTATTGCATATTTTGAGATAAACGGAAAATGCTTTTTTTACGATTTTCTTAACAGTGGATGTTTGGATGTTTGGATATTCGGATGTTTGGATGATTGGATGTTTGGATGTTTGTTACTCAATCACGCAAAAACGGCTGAACGGATTTGGATGAAATTTGGCATGCAAGTTGTCAGGGGTACAGCAAAGGACATAGAGTTTTTTTATCCCGGAATTCCCGCGGGAACTCTGAAATTATCGCGGGTGAAACCGCGGGGCACAGCTAGTAATAAATATATAGGTAACGTAAATTTCATGTTGGTTTTAATTTTAGCAAACATTAACAAAAAAAAATACGAAAAAGTTTTTCGAGTTGGAGATGAGATAAGGTAATTAGTAACTACGAAGCGTTACGTCACGTGTCCAGCTTATTAATCATTCGAGAAATATCCAAGGGACGGCGCGGCAAAGTGGGCAGACACGGCGACGCACGACGTCGCACGAAGAAATATAGAATACTCATAATAATAATTATAGGTACCACGCTTAGTTATTTATTTATTTATTTTTCAACTATGTTTATATTTTAATTTCATTCAGAAGTATCACATTCCACTGGGACTTAGAGGTAGTGTGGGCAGACAGAACTTAATCTCTAGCCCAGTGTTTCCTACAATTTTCTAAATCGAAGTATTACTCTATTTACAATTTTTCACCTACAAAAACAAAAATTCTATCATCTAGATTCTAGAGTACTGTCTGTTTTAAAATCAAAATTAGGTACGTATCATGCACTTTTTCATAAGCATTTATATAATTTTCTTAACAGGAAGAAGAGAGGTGATAGAAGAAGTACTTAAGTGACCAAATAATTAATTTAGAAACCACTGTTGAAAGCTCTCGCCAAACATTACTGCAATATTTAGAAGGTACTAGGTAGTTATTTACTATTCATACGACTTAGGTACTTTTTAGCTACATGTTATTTTCTCTCTTGCCTATTTTCCAGAAAATAGGGAAAAATTAATTCTTTAAATCATTTTGATCAGTCTGTATGTTATACATTGAATAACACATATATACGTTAAATACAGCTAAAACAGTTATCACCAGAAGCCTTCTAATTAAAAATAGTTAACTTTGTTTCATCTCTAAAGGTTATCGGTCAGTCTCAATTAAAAGTTGAGACATGATGATTTGAAGCGTAAAGTGCTACGACGCCAAAGCACTTCCAATTAGTAACGTATCTACTTTTACGCGTGCGGATTAGTAAAAATAAGATTAAAAACCAAAACTTACTTACATAAAATATTTACTACAATATTATAATGTGAATGTGTGTGAATGTGAGTTAATTTGTTTGTTTGTTCATTAGATACGCTTTCACAGCTCAACTACTCAACCGATCATCATGAAATTTTGTACACACATTATCAGTTCCTTTTTTTCCGGAATTGCTGCAGGAACTACCCAATGGTTAACTGGTAGAGAATGCCGCAAGGCATTAAGTTCACCATTTGTACTTACTGTGCAATAAAGAATAAATAAATAAATAAACTCCGAAATTGACACGGGTGAAACAGCGGGCAACATCTAGCTCAGGTAGGAGACGTCAGAAACGAATTTCACCGGGTTTTCTTGGGAACTGCCAAATAAGGCGGGTGAAACCACCGGGAACAGCTATTATAGTATTAAATCTTTTTATGGACATAAATTTCCACAATCGTCCTCGTCACGCGACCGAGCGGCCAGTGGTGCGTGAAGTGGAACCGAGCACTCGCACGCTGGCGCTTCCATCCCTCACTGGCTGGTTTTATTTCCATGGTTGGTGCGACTACAAAATATTTGAGCAACAGGTATGATAAATAGTACATTGTTATCCAAGGGGTGAAAGTAACTCATTTAGTGCCGAGACAGGGTTTGGCGCCCGAGCGTAGCGAGGGCGCCAATAGTTCGAGGCACTAAATAAGTTACTTTCTCCCGAGGGTAACACTGTGCTTTTCATTACGAATGCAAGGAAAGTCAAAATAAAAATAGGAATTAGCTAAAGAAAAAATGAGTGAAGATCGGATAGTCGCTTGACACTTTCCCACCTATTTCTTTTTCTTTGGCCGGCTAGCTATTCAGCCAGTATTTTTTATTTACATTGTGGCGACCTAAAAAAAATATTTTCTTTAATTATTAAGTATTAATTAAAGAAAATAAAAAAATATAAATAGGAATTAGCTTAAGAAAAAGTGAGTGAATTTTATTTTAATTAATACCTACTTAAACTTTACGTTATTTCAATTTTACATCGCGCTGGCTGTATAGAAAGTTGAAACATGGTTCAATAGAAATGTGAAAATAGACCTAGTTTTTTTTTAATAATTTGACAGTTGTCAGTTGAAAGCGATTCTCCCTAGGGCTGAAAAGGGCTACTTTCAACCCGCTTCTCAGGCAACTTCAGACCTACTTTCCGAGCATGAGTAATGAAAAAAATATTTTCTATTCTATTTTCAAATCATTTTTTTAAACAATTTAGTAATTGTTCATCACGGTTTTAAATTCATGAATTTTACATAATTTTGCCTTGAAAAACTGTCTTAACCAGAAAAATTCAAAAGAATTAGGTCGAGTTTTGATTATAAGTTCGATATTCGATAAGAGCGAGCGTACCCGTGGTAAGTCCAAAAAATATAAGTTTCGTATTAAAAATGGTTGTAACTCGTAAAGTGGTTTTATGCCTAAGATGCGTTTAGACATGCATTGAACTAAAACATTTGCTCAGTGCACTCACGACTTTCGGAGAAAGAGCTCGTTTCTCACGATGAGTGACGCATACGCACCGCGCTACGAAGCGGTTTTTTATATTCACGTACCCAAAAGGACCTAAAATGTTTGGGCACTGATGAAGCTTGGAAAAAATCCCCACACCACCAAAGAGCTGACGCGTCATATAAAACAAATAAGCAGGTCATTGTCCTGCGACTATACGCGGAAAAGTTATGATTTTTTTTTATAAAGCATGTTTCAAAGATGCCAGACTATTATTATTATAGACAATGGGGGGACTGGACACCTGCCTGGCTAAAATGCGCAACACGATAAAATTTTATCGAGCCATTTTATCGATTCTCGTCAACATATTGTATGGCTTTGTCGCCGAGAATCGATAAAATGGCTCGATAAAATTTTATTGTGTTGCGCATCTTAGCCCCGCTGATTAGTAAAAAGCGTTCAAATACACATGATAAACATTCATCATGCTTAGTTTGATTTCGAATCCATTTTTACATTATGTACATGTTTCCTACTCCAAAAACCAAACGAGGATGTCTTCGTTCACCGGTTATCGACGACACTTTAACCACCTCACTAACATACCAATATTACTGTCTGAGAATCGATTAGTTGAGTTAGTTTAATGTTCTTGTGGAATCATGGCATTAACCACATACATACTTAATACCTAAATAAATTTCTCTTTTATTAATACCAGAGTTTGTGTACCTATTAAAATCTTAAAGCTAAATTATTTATATTACGAGAGTAAATCCACTCTGGGTACTGCGTAGGAACAGTTTCGCGGACAAAAACGGAACCCAACAAGAGATTCGGTTAATGCGAATCATATTTCATTTCTCACGGCGGAATTCCGGGTCCTTTCCGCGAACATTTAAATCTCCACTCTATGTTTTCTGTAGAAACAAACGAGGTTAATTAACGTTCTTTAATTTTTTAATTTATGTTCAGCCATATAAGGATCGCATTACATTATAATCAAAATTTTGATTTAATCTATCTATACTATAATAAAAGAGTAGAATCCGCGATTCTGTAGGTAGGTACATTGAATATTTTTAAGAAAAATTGATAGGGGGCGATAGAAGAAGAGTAACCAACCACAAAAAAGTTTTCAAAATTCTTTTCTGTCTGTCTGTTCGCGATAATCTCCGAATCTACTGAAAAGAGTGTCATGCAGTTTTCACAGATAGATTAAGCTTAGCCTGGAGCTACATATAGGCTTTGTTTCATTCAAATCGGATTTCGGGAAAAAAAGTTGCTACAGAAAAACTTTTCACGCGGGTGAAACCGCGGGGCGCAGCTAGTAAGAAATAACGGGCAATTTTTATCGACTTCAACAACTTCTCTGTTTAGCTAGTACCTAAGTAGTAGCCTATAAGTATATAAGTACCTACCTAGTATATCCGCGATTATTTCAGTAAGTTATAGAAATTCGAAATTTGAAAAAGTAAAAAAAAATAAAAACTTGTTGAATTAAATAAACACTATTTCTGAAAACTGAAATGATAAAAAGCGGTTTTCACACATTTTTTTGAAATTACACGAAGCAATCCACAGCATTGAAATGACATTTAAGCAGGATCGGATTTACCACTAGGCCCCGGTCTTGGGCGTACCTATAATGAATGCCAAGGAGCGCACGCTTACAAATCTCTGGCAAGCCTGCAATGTGTGTGAAGAGGAAGCGACAAAAACATTCAGGCCTAGGAGTATCTAAACTCTAAATCCAGCCCTGTCTGTAAGAAAACAGGAACATACCTAAGAGGTTCTGTAAGGCAATAGAAAAGAAGCAAAATTTTTGCACCTGCTCTCTCGTGCCGGGCTAAGATGCGCAAGACGACAAAATTTTATCGAGCCATTTTATCGATTCTCGTCGACATATTGTATGGCTTTGTCGACGAGAATCGATAAAATGGCTCGATAAAATTTTGTCGTCTTGCGCATCTTAGCCCCCGTGGTCTTTAAGTTTTAACCGGCTTCCCAAAAAGGAGGAGGTTCTCAATTCGACGCGTATGTTTAATTTATTTTATATGTTTTGTTACCTCAGAATTGTCGACTGCGTGAACCGATTTGGATGATTCTCTTTTGTTTTAAAGGGTATGCTTCCACTTAGGTCCCATTGCCACCAAATCGGGGATCTGATGATGGAATCTCGAGGGAACTCTTTAAAAATTATAGGCACACCTATAGCGATTTGGGTATTTTTTCTATTAAATTGTTCATTTGCTTTCGGAAAGCAAAATTTGAAGAAGTAGAACTGATGATGAAGATTACAAATGGTCATCGGAACTATTCAACAATAATACGTATTTCAAGGGTTCCAGTTGTAGCGATTTGGAAAATAGTTTTTTTGTTTGAAAGGGGATACTTTCCACTAAGGTTCCATTGCCACCAAGTTGGAATCTGATGATGGGATCTTGAAGAAATCGAGGACTCTTCAAAATTTATAGGCACACACCTATGGCGATTTGGGTATTTTTTATAGTAAATCATTTACTTGCTTTCAGAAAGCAAAATTTCAAGAAGTGGAACTGATGTTTTTAAGCAAACATGTAAGAACAAATAAATAAATAAAATAAATGATGAAGACTACAGATGGTCATTGGAACTACTAAATAATAGGTATTTCACAGATTCCGATTCGTTAACTTTAATGTGGTTTCTGAAACAATTTATGTTCGTCACAATGTATATAGTGAATTGGAACTAATGATGATGTACCAGGAGAACTCCTCAACAATTAACGTCCCTGCTTCGGGAAAAGCAATATATTGTAAAAGGTGATGAGCAGTTGACATTAGGCTATTGTAACTTAATAGATAAATAACAAACCAACCCACTAAAAACGAGATGTAAACAAAATTTTAACAAAAAAATAAAAACCGACTTCCAAAAAACAAAACTAAAGAGCTAAAAATAACAAAATACCGATTTAATCCAAAAGACAATAATACACGTGATATTATTATTGGTTTGTGCTACCATTGATCGTTAGTTAGATCGAGAAATCGTTATTTTGTTATTTTTTAGCTTTTTGTTTTGTTTTTTGGAAGTCGGTTTTAATTATATATATATTAAAGGCAATATTACAAAGTTTTATTTGCATTACTCATTGAAATTAAATTTTATATGTACTGTTAAGTTGGAATAATAGTTGATCGTGCAGAACCTGAACCTGTTCTGATTACAATGTAGGTAGGTATACGTTATAGCAAACACTGATACAACAAAGTTTTATATTGTGCAAACCTTTTACCGAATGACGGAGTGAAATAAAATAGAGTTGATTTGTTTTGTCATTCAAAATCTTTTAAAATTATTCAGTCACTTGATTTGAAGACACAATTGAAAAATAAAAAAAAAATATTCGTCGTCGTTAGTCGTTAGTCGTTGACTTATTATTATTAATTATATTATGTATGAATTATGAAATCAAAAGAATTCTAGATTCTTCAAGCAAATCTGGTTTGATTTGGTTTGATTGGTTTTTTGAAGCTTCACTTCAAGCACGTATCTATCGAAATATATAATAATATAATAATAATATTATATATTATATATATATATATTTGAAGAATCTAGAATTCTTTTGATTTCATAATTCATACATAATACAATTCCACTAGAGCTAACTTATTTGCGGAAGTGGAAAGACAGTAAAAGTAACCTTATAATATTTTACATCGAGTTAAGCAAACTCGTAGGTGCACTAACTCAGAGTTAAAATGTTGCTAAACTGAAAAACGCAGCACTATTTATCACCACGACTTTGCGTCACAGACAATAACTTTACGTTGAAAAATCCCGCACCACCTCTTTGTCACATTTTGCAAAGAAAAAGTATTCTATTTTATTCATTTTGTCACTTGCTTTCTACTTGGATTGCGAAAGCCAGTGAGTTAAAAAATATTAGCTGCAAAGTTTACTTCAGTGTACGTGAGTTCAGTACTTAAGAATTTTCTTATGTTTTTTACAAAACATTATTAATTGAAGTCTATGGTCCGATTGGTTAGGAAAAGCAGTGCAATGATAATATTATGATAAGCCAATTTCCTGGGAAATGTTGGTATGATCTTTTTTTACATTTTCTAGAAAATAATTTTTTAACATAAGCAAATATACATTACCATCAGATCATAAATATCGTAAATATACATTACCTCCTGTACCTACCTACCTACTAGCTGCTGTTAATCGCTAACTGAGAAAACACACCGCAAACATTATAAAGGTACCTTTTAAATCCGAAAAACAAAAATTGACGAAACGTTAAAATTTATATTTACATTACCGTCATAAATTTTCGTTTCATGTGGATAATAACGTAACCTCAGGTAAACATGAGAGACGTCAACTGAGCCGCATCAAAGGTAACATTTGAAAAATTATTTATTTTCCTACTTTCTTCAATAAATAAATTCACTTTCGTTTTCATTCAATACTAACATCGAGAAAAGGAAAGTAATCTCATGTATTGGGTTCAAACACACGAAAAAGATATTGGAAGCCATTGACGAAATAGAACAACTCGCTTTCCTACAGTCAGGGATTATCCTCGCGTATAAAAATACTTGTAACTAGTAACTACGCCTATAGGAGCACGATGCTGCATTCAGCTTTTAACTTATTTTTAGGTTATAAATATATAATAACCTTAATATTTAATATGTTAATTCAATAGCATACCTAATATAACGCTGGTACCTATAATACTTCCAAACACTAAGCAAACAGAGTCGCAAGCAACAGCTGGTAATTAACAAAGTCGTTTTCTTTCTTAAATATTTGTAAAATTTGTTCTGAAACTAGCTCTACAGTGACCCGAAAAACAAATATTTTCATGATGTCGTCGGTTAACTTCTAAGCGTATAAAAGGAAATCTTAATATCTTATAAGAATAAGAGTCATTCACAGTCAATTTTAGCTCTATATATTTATTCAAAGACGCCTATTTGTATTCATAGGGAAATTTCTTCGAATAGATAAAGGGGGTAAGAAAGGTTCTTCCATATTATATTGAGGTCTGACGAATAAAAGACGTACCGTACTTACTATAATTGAACTAAGGTACCTACCCCTAGGAGGAACCTACTTGTTACCTGTCTAGGCAATTGAGATAACAGCTCGAGCAGTTTGTCGATAAACTGCTACAAGTTAGATAGGTAGGTACTTAGAATATCGTCAACGTATAGAGAAACCAGGGACGACTTAACTGTTTAGTTGAAACTGATTTGTATGAAACTAAAGAGCTTTCTGTTTCAATATAATATATTTACTGAAATAAATCACAAGAAAGTTCTAATCTGGTTATATTTCCGTAAATAGGATTTTATTATTATTATTATTTCTAACAAAACGTATAGGTATATATATTTGAAATAAAATTCACTGTATTACTTATTATTGGCAATTCCTTTCAACAAGTGACACTACGTCGGATTTTTACTGCGAC
This sequence comes from Zygaena filipendulae, assembly GCA_907165275.2. Classification (NCBI taxonomy): domain Eukaryota; kingdom Metazoa; phylum Arthropoda; class Insecta; order Lepidoptera; family Zygaenidae; genus Zygaena; species Zygaena filipendulae. Next base: position 6,326,395 of record OU015667.1, on the reverse strand, counting down.
TTATTAACTTCTCTTGCAAAGCGCTGAAGTAAAATATTTATTTTAAATATAATTGGAATAAGCTTACGCAAATAGAAATTTATCAATTGCGAATTGCTATCATATCATGCATTTTCGTGTATCGTGTATTGGTGCATACGTGCTTACAAACAGTGTTTTGACAAAATACAATAAGCAAACACAACATTGCCCGTCTAGAGTCTAGTAACTACATAGTTCACATTTTTTTTGCCCGTTGTTAGTGCTACGCAACAATTTATATTCCGCAGTGCGACTCATAAATTTGAGTGAGTGTCGTCCAACGCCGCCGCTAGTTGTTCTCCATTCGCGTACTACATCGCAATTTATGACGTACGGCTTAAGATTTCACCACTAATAAATAAAACCGACCGCATGTAGGTAATATTTTTTTCGCTTCGGAATTCTTTACACGGATAGATTAATAATAATAATGCTCGGACATCATCACACAGGACCACCTGGTCCCAAACTAAGCAGAGCCTGTACATAGGTGTACCTGCACACAACTGATTTAACAAGTTTATAATATTATGTTTTTTTTATACTTATACCAAACACCCAGACTCAGAGAAAACGTCAATGTTAATCACATAAATGTTTATTGTTTAGTCTAATGCCGCTAGTGAAACCGTGAGAAACAGCTAGTAAATATATACATTAACTAGCTGTCCCCCGCGACTTCATCCGCGGTAATTTCGGAGTTCCCGCGGGGATTCCGGGAAAAAAGGACTCTGTGTCCTTCTTTGTACCCCTGACAGTAGTTTACGGTGATAAGCAGTTCCCCGCAATAATTCCGGAGTTCCCGTGGGAACTCTTCGTTCCAATAAAAAATTATTGTATGTGTGAATTTTGAATATAATCATATAGCTTATGCTTGTAGAGTTCCTATCAATTTCAAAATTTCCTTGAGACAGGGAAGCTTTTTCCGAGATAGTAAGTATCGTATGGAATTTAGTGATACTGTTTCTCGGCTTTAATTTCGTGAAATAATTTTTAGAAACGGTCCACACTTACGAACTCTAACTTTATAGTAGGTACCTGTATTAATAATATTAGCGAAGAAGTAAGTATACCTAGTGTTATGGCAAGTTATGGTGTGAATTTAAAATCAGTAGGTATAGGTAGTAAGTACCTACCTACCTAATATTACAGGAATTTGACTTTCGTAAATTTGTAGACCTTTTGTAGCAATTCTTAAGCCCCCTTTCCAAGTTTTCGACTTGCGCAGTCAGTAACAGCCAATAAGTTTAAATATTTTAATACTTCTTAAAATAACAAACTGCCATAACTCTCAAGGAGTCATATTCTTCATATCTTATTCAAGCAGTATATTGAAGAGATGGAGTTAACAATGCTGTGAATAAGTGTGGTCTATTCAATATTGCTTGGTGATGTTACTTTTTTGTTTTTTAATTTACTAACTGATCCCCGCGGTTTCACAGTTCACACGCATAAATTTTGGTACACTCAGGGATTATTAGCTTCCTATCAGTAAAACAAGTTTTTTAAACAGTTCGGTTACATCCAAACAAATATTAACAAACTTACAAATTTTTACCTCTATCAGCTTTCAAAAAAGTTTTATCAAAAGCATTATTTTCGAGCATGAGAAAAAGCTTGTTTCGTAGATAATATTTTCTAAAAATTCTTAGATCCGTATATCTAGATCCGAGAAGTAAATTGCGTACTTTATATAACATCTAAAAACAAGATCGCTCTTTTATTTACATGATCAAAAGGTTAAAAACTTTTAGGGAAATGTAAACAGAACCTTTTTTTCCACCCGCATATTTGACCGCTGCACCTTTAAAACTTTGACTATTTTTTTAATGTTGTATGTACACGCATTTCTATCCTTACTTATTATTGGGTAGGTATTAATTATATTTCTATTGTAAATATTATAAAGAGGAAAATTTCGTTTTTTTGAAGTAAAGTAGGTATAGTTATCAAAATAGTAGCATTTCATTGTATTTTTATTACGTAATATAGGTAATATGTTATAAGTGTTTGTTGTAGATATACTTTGAATTCATCAATCGTTTATTTAAATGAAATGTTTATTTTTATTGCACAAGTCTTGTACAATTGTTCGAAAACCCTTGTATACGTGGTAACTATATACCTTTAGTATTTCGAATAGAAAGTGAAGCGTTAATACACTCAATATTGTTGTATTGTAGGTTGGTATTACGTAGTCTTAAGCCCGACTGAGCTCTACTCGGATCCTAAGTAAATAGACGAAGTTTCGCCCTCCCTGTAGCTCAGTTGTATCACTGCGTTTGCTCATAAAGGTATTTCAAATACCTACTTACATTTAGTAAATATATATACTACTTGCTAACTAATGTAGTTAAAAACGGGTAAAGTCCCACCCGCTAATTTATGTACCTAATATATAAAATACATGTTCTTATGACTGACTGATGCAGTCCAACCCGCTCAGCCTCGCTATAGAAACTCAGAGTTTTACACAAACTACTTTTATAATTTTCAAAGTTAGTTAATTTTTAATTCAAATGCACAATGGAGTCGAGTAGGATACCTATATACAGAGAGTATTTGACAATTTCATTCGCTGTGCCCCGCGGTTTCACCTGAGTTTCGGTATTCCCGCAGCAACTATTTTTTTTATAAAATAAAAGTAGCCTAAGTTACTCTTTTTAACATCAGCTATCTACCAGTCTAAGTCCCGTTAAAATCGGTCCAGCCGTTTTACAGATTAGTCGAAATAAACAAACAGACAGACAGAAAAAAATTAATAATTTGATTTTTTGTTGTAAGTAGGTACCGTATCGGAACTCTTAATTCGGAATTACAAACAGACACTTCAATTAGATTTTTTTGTATATAGATGTATAGATGAAAAGAGGTGTGATTTCTGTAGATGTACCTACGTAGGTATGTATCAGTTTTGATATAAGTCATGGAATGATGTCCATAAAGAGAGATACGTTACTAATGTACTAATAGCTCTCTTTTTATCAAATAACAAGTAAAAAGAAACACATATTTTAAGGTTTTCGGCCGATAAGGGTGAAACAGGAGCTGCAGCTGCAGCTGTAGTTGGTGATGTTTTTGCTCGACTCTCTTGTCGTTTTGCTTGTAGGACTTCTGAAGTGACTTTCGTATCGTTATGTAGTAGAAGTGTATAGAATTTGGAATTAGTTTAGATGAGTACCATTAATCCGTAGTGAAATATTGCAATATTTCGTAATAAAATTATTTTAACAATACACCCACATTTGATTTAGATCGGTGGCATATTGGATACGATTGGACAAATAAATTTTATTTCAAATTCCGAATACGCACGCAGACGGATCTGTATGATTTGTCATATAAGTACCTAATATTATGTCGCTTGATAGTCGTATCTACGTATAATAATGTTAAAAATAATAAAGAATGGAGTAGCCACATATGTGAAACAGCAATCCAACACCACTCAGAGTTTTTATTTATAGTAAAAAGTCAATGAAGTCGCTCTACAAACTGACTTCAAAGCGTTGTCTCCATCTTTCTCACATTTTGAGAAACTAGGTAAGTAAATAAAAATAACATTATAGAAATAGAATGAAAGTGAACAAAAAGCATCCTCATCAGTGCTAGGGCGCGACGCGATGGTGGCGCAACACTAATTAGGTCAAGCGCGAGCTACACAAACTGCTCTCTGGGCCAACTCCGTACCCTCTTAATGAACTGACTGTGTTCTAACGAAACTGGTTTTTTAATACTATTGCGTTACATAAACAAACCACTACCACTATCTATGCCCAATATTATAAAGCTGAAGAGTTTGTTTGTTTGATTGAACGCGCTAATCTCCGGAACTACCGGTTAGAATAGAAAAATGATTTTTTTGTTGGATATTCCATTCATCGAGGAAGGCTAAAAGCTATATGTAAAATGGTGCCATAAAACAACTGGAAAAAATATTCTCAAATTAACACGGATGAAGCCGCGGGGAACAGCTAATTCATAATTATACCTGCGGATATTGTCATAGTTCTATCTTCTAACCTAACCTAACGTAACACTTTCGATTTTCAAATCTATTTCCTCGATAAAAAAAAGTAACGTTTCATCTACGAGTAGTTAAATGGTATAGAAATTATAGCATGGAGTTTTTTTTTTTATTTTGGACTAGAACCTAATTTTTTTTTAATAATAATAATATAATCATTTATTTGCATAAAACATAGTTTGTTATGGTGGTACATTCTAAATGTAATTCGACTTTTGAATTTTTTATTGAAAATTAGCTGTGCCCCGCGGTTTCACCCGCGTGAATTTCGGAATTCCCACGGGAACTCTAAAGTAGCCCAATTTACTTCATATAACATCAGCTAATTAGCAGTGAAAGTGCCGTCAAAATCGGTCCAACCGTTTCGGAGATTCACCCGCGTGAGTTTCGGAGTTCCCGCAGGAACTCCAAACTTCTTTCATAAGAACCTTCTCCTTAAAATAACAAACAACAAAAAAGATTTAGCGAAATTGGTCCAGCCGTTCACGAGTGATGCCGGTGAACAAGAGAAAAAGGGATTAATTTTTATATAGGTATCTAATAATTAACCCTAGATGTAAAGATGACGCTAAAATGGGTCTTTGGCGACAGCCGAAAAACATGAACTTTTTTGCAAACATCAGGCATTACATCGGCGTATGGAATAAAAAAAAATTACAAGTACCTACAGTGCGTGCTTACTCAAAAAAAATATCTTCTATAAATAATTAATTATTAATAAAAACTATAAACTTGCATTAGGTAGGACACGTTTCCTACCTTTTTGGTGAGTGCTCTTGACTTAAATGACCATTATGAGAGCACTGAAGGTCAAAATTTTGCCGCGTAGAGCATCTAATGAGAATTTCTAACCAGATCCTATATTTAACCAAACTAATTTTTGGTCCAACATATTATTAGATTAATACAGTCTACTAACATGTTAGGCTAAAAATTCAACCAATTCTGTTCAATTAGTAGGTACTACTACTAACTGTACAACTGTACTAACTGTAGTTAGGTAGTAGGCACATATACTTGGAAAAGGTATAACTTTATAATTATTTCAAATCAGTTTATTCGTGTGCGTTGAATCGCTCGCATCGAAAATATTTTACTACAAGTTTTGAAAGCTGTTACTATTACAACAAGATTCACCTACTGTCGAGCGAGCTTTTGCTATTTTTGATGCCGATTGTACCTACATAAGGGTACACATTTAAATTATTCATATGGTATTAGATATTCATTAAAATTTCAATTACTCCGCTATTTGTATAAAATTGTCGGTTGCGTAATAAGACGAGGACAGTGTTACATAAACATCATTCACTTGATAGGTTTCGAAGTATTTTGCATTCGGCAAATAAAAGCTTTTGACTAATTTAAACAAGTGAGTTTTCTTCTTTGCAATTCTCTTGTAACTTTTCCATTAGTAAGTACTCACTTTAGGCGTAACTTTGCACTCAGAGCGAAATATTTGGTATCCGTCGCGTCGCGTCGCCGCCGTCGCTTCAGTACGTAGTATAAAGTACCTACCTAAAGCCTACAACAGACGGAGCTATATTATCTATATATTAATATAAATCATAGCAAAATATATCCCTACTACTATTATAAATGCGAAAGTAACTCTATCTGTCTGTCTATCTGTCTGTCTATCTGTCTGTCTGTCTGTCTAACTGTCTGTCTGTCTGTCTACCTGTCTGTCTGTCTGTCTATCTGTCTGTCTGTCTGTCTGTTACGCTTTCACGCCTTAACGGCTCAACCAATCATTATGAAATTTTGTACATACGTTGTCAGAGGTACAGAGAAGGACATAGGGTACTTTTTGTCCCGGAATTGCCACGGGAACTGTGAAATTAAGGCCAGTGAAATCTCATGAAATTTTGTACATGTACATTGTCAGGGATACAGAAAAGGACATAGGCTACTTTGCATCCCGGAATTCCTGCGGGATCCCCGAAATTTTCGTGGTTGAAACCGCGGGAAACAGCTAAATACAGTATATTTTCTATAGTAATCAGCGAGTGACCACAGACGCAGCTATAATGTATATTTTTGTTACGTCACCAACATAGGTAATATTATGTCGACAGGGACCTATATATAGCACGATATATTTGGTATGGTATGTTATAAACATATTAACAAGTAGGATTTAGCTCTCGATAGATTGAGATATTGGTTTAAAAACTTGTCAAAGTTTTACTAATCACTAAATATTTCAGAATTAGTTTTTTGTAAAAAATAAGAATTTACCTTTAGTATACCTACAAGCAAAATATTAATATGATCGATTAAAAAAAATAGCCTTATTTCGTCGATGTGTAACAGTACAAGGAAAACAATGTTTTTGTTCACAAATTTAATTAAATTAATTTTTCACTACACCATTTTGTTTTTGCAACCCTTTTTTGCATTGATGCCACGCCTCATCTCCCGTTCCTTCGGCTGCATGACTCATACATCAACGAAGACGCTTTAAACCTCGCAACTCTATTTACATTTATTTCAAAGATATTCACCACAGAAAATTACTTCTTTGAAAACAAGGAACGACTTCAGTATTTAGCTGCATTGTACGTGGTTCCTCTGTTTTGAGGACTTGATACATTCTAATAAACAAAGGTTTTTAGAATATAATTATAGAGACAAAGGTTTAGTATAATAGAAAGCGTAGTTTGTTAAATTATTGCTGGTATATAAGGAGCTCAAAAAAATTTCATATTACAAATCTATCATTGTAGTATGTTAATGGAGACTTTCTATTTTGGTGATCCTTGAATATAAAAATAAAATAAAAATTAGCTGTTATAAAAAAACAAAGTGGTCCCTTTTTTTACTCTTCATAAATAATATCCATAAAGCATTAATAAAATTTAACAGTACATATAGTAAGATTAAGGAATAAAACCAGTCAAGCTAGTGTTGGACCACGCACAGCGAATGATTCCGTCGTGAAAACTACTTATATGTCGAAAAAATCCCATAATTTTATGTCAAAACCTGCACGGCATACTAAAAGTATTTCTGTCCGTTTTACCAACATGAACTTTCCAGGATTTTCTACTTCGTAGTTTGAAAAGAAAAGAAAGAAAAGAAATGTGTCTGATGTCTTTGGTGGACCGTCCATGTTTCCGCACCATACAGGAAAATAGGAAATATTAAGCATCTCATTAAGCGAACTTTGGTGTTTTTAGTTATGCGGCGATCTTTCCATATCTTCGTAAGCTTTTCCACAGCTGAACGTGTTACGGCACACCGTCTTTTGATCTCCTCCTCACAACTTCCAGTATTTGAAATTATGGATCCGAGATAGATGTAATTCTGGACAATTTCGCAGTTTGCTATTTCACGCAAGTCAGGTCGATTGTTAGTTTTGCGATCCACAACCATCATTTTGGTTTTTTTCGCGGTTTATGGAGAGACCAAAAACCAAACTAGTTGTTTCCAGAATCGAAAGAAATCGTTCTATGTCTGTCTGTGACGTCGCAAGAAGGGTAGTATCGTCCGCATATCTCAGGTTCGATATCAACCGACGTCCGATTGATACACCTTTGTCACAGTTTTCTAAAACTATCCGCATGATGTATTCGGTATAGATATTAAACAAGAGAGGGGAGAGAATACATCCTTGTCGGACACCGGCCTGAGTCTTGAAAATCCCGGAATCGATTCCATCCACGCGAACTGCAGCTGTGCCGTCTTCGTAAAGTCTCCTAATGAGATAGACCACATGCCGAGGTACACCCATGCTCATCAGCACTTCCCACAGCTTCCACTATTTAACGGTGTCAAAAACCTTACGGAAATCCACAAAGCAGTTATAAACAGAGGGTTATTGAACTCACGCGCTTTTTCTATGATCTGTCTTAGATTGAGAATCTGCTCGCGTGTTCCCTTTCCCTTGACAAAACCGACCTGCTCCTGAGCATCGGGAGATTGCTCCGTATCGTATTTCATCTATAAAGTGCCAATTGGCAATTAAAATGAAACGGATGGCAAAAGCGGACAGGAAAAAGACGGGCATGAAGAAATATTATGAGTTTTCGGTTTATCCATTTGGCAATAAAATCTTAAAACGTTACGTCTTACGTCTTTCTTAAATAGACTTGTTCTAAAATATACGATTACGTATGTATATATCAGCTGTTCCCACGGTTTCCCTGCTTTAATTTTGGAGTTACAGCGGGAATTCCGGGATAAAAAGTACCCTATGTCATATTCTGTACCCTTGACGACGTATGCATTTCATGTAGATCGGTAGAGTAGGTAGTTAAGGCGTGAAAGCGTAACAAAAAAATAATGTCACATTCGCCATTAAGTATAATTTTAGTTAATAATTACGAAAGAAGAAGTATCTCATCTTAAATGTTTTTTAAGAACTATGGCTACTATAAATAAGCAAATATAAGCTTTTTAGGGATTTTGGAATTTTATTAAATTATTTATTAGTAAATACTGAAGAAACATCTTCATCTAAGCATTATATATTCAGTACCTACTCTTGTTACACACGAAATATTTTTTAAATAATAAGGAAACGAATAAAACCCGTTTAACCGAGTAAAAATAAATTCTTTATAAAACTCGCAGCCACCTCACAAGTCGTGCCGGGAACGTCCTGGGCGGCGCCCACGAATCTGAAACAATTTTGACATTTCCGTCTCGTATTTTTTTTTCTTGTCATCTTTCTCATAAACATCGAAAGGGATTTTTCTGATTTTCCCATTAAAATGTACGTATTTCTTTGTATTTATCATAACTTTTACTAATAAAAATACGTTAGAATGAGTCACGCTGAAAAGTCAACGTTTTTACGACTGTGTTACAGAATGAGTAGGTATAGAAATCCTTTTTAAACGTACGTATTTTTTAAACCTGAGCCAGTGTTTGAGGATCTTGTGTGTGGTCAAAGATTAATCGCTTTAAATATAGATAACTAAAAAACAATAAAGCTTTATGGTTGTTCGTCGAGTGGCGAGAGAGAGTTCGATGAAACAAAACTTTTTCTTTTTCGTTTGTATTTGGAATAATAAATAATTAGTTCTTATCTGGCACATACCCATTCGAGAGTTTTTGTAATAATGTGGTCTGTCTTACTACGTTTATACCCTTCGGTCGCCTACGAAACCAGTATAACGTTACCAGTTTCGTAGAACCTATTATGAATATCAAGTAAAACAATAACAAGGGCCAATTATATTCCCCTAAGGTGAAATTTGAAGTTTTATTTATTACCCAGTACTAGATTACAAGTTAGACAGGTACTTTCCATAATAGATACCTACGAATATCGGATTAAATAAGAAGCTATGCAGCTATAAGTAAAATAACAGTATAGGGGTTTTCCTGCTTTTCCTATTTCTTAAATCCATCTATCTATACAGTATCTCTATTTTGTTTTGTTTTACTTCAAAATAGCTAAAATAAACAATAGAATTAGATTTTTTTTTATATTAAAGAGACAGAAAAATTGAGACAGGGCGATAAAAGAGGAGTTGGTAAGTTTAAATCTTATTTAGGTAGTAGGTACATACGTAAAATAGAGAAAGAGAGAAATAGAACCCATACGTTACAATTGCTCCATGCAAATGACGTTACACAGGCAGATATATTAAATAGCCATTATTCTTATATAAATCGATTCCTTCCGTGACTTTGTGTTTGGCCAATTTTTTTTTTTGGTGAGACCATAACAATGCTACTAGGGATGCCGCATGCTATTTATCAGTGGTGCCTCTGAGGACGCTAACAATAGTTAAAACGGCAACAATTTTTCTAACGGTGCCCGGGACAAAGAAACTCGCCAATAGCAGATTTATCACGGCGCACCAAACGCGAACACAACAACGAAAAACTTTGAAAACGTACGTCGGAACCAACTGTTACCGGTATACACATATAACTTGTAAATGGAAATCTACGTACGGTCTACCTAAGTGTAGGTAAACAGATTTTATAAAAACATCCAATACATTCGCGACAAACATAGAATCTTAGACCTACACGGCTTGATGTCAACTTCACCGAGTAAAAGTCACTTTTATTAGAATATACCATAAAAATATATTATAGTTCACTTCTAAGTCTCTTTCCAATCAATTCAAAATTCATTTATATGTAATATCTATAAAGCTTATTTGAGTACAAAGTCTTCAACATCATATTATGTATAGAGATTAAATTATTTATTGTTATTAAGATTTCCTGTTTATAGTAATATTTCTGAGATTACAAATGTAATGAAAATTTGCAATCTCAGAAATAATTTACTTGACATAAGAAGCTGAAATTTGGTAAGTAGGTACTTATATAGATAAGAATGATAATAAATTTATAGTTAGGTGACATCAGAAAAGAATTAAGCTAAAGAAGAAAGATATTTTGTTTGATTTTTAGGAAATCTGGAACTACAGAAACCGTTCTATAAACTTCTATACTGGTAGAGTAACCCTGAGTAAATCTTCTAGTATTTATTGTACATATAAGGTAACGAGGTTAAAGGTTAAATAGAACGACACAATTCCAACGCAACGGCAACGTTGGCAAGGCATATCTACGATTACACCGAGAAAAAGTGATAAGTGTGCCGCCAGTAGGCAGGACTTTGTTTAGTCGGATACAAAACCCACAATTTTTCCGCACAATTTATTTTCACGAAGCATTGCGTAATATAGGCGAGTGTAATGTGAATGAAAAAGAGTTTATATATTTTACCTATTTTAATCGCATTTTCAACTCCTCCATGTCCACAATGGTTGGGAAAAATATAGAAGTAATATTCGAATTTGTATGACATGTCAAAGACAATGGAAGCTTAGAAACTATTTATTCAAACTTCATGTACATCATGGTACAAAGGCGGACTTAATGCCACAGTGGCATTTCTTTAACTAAATAACGCAATAAGCAAAATTTTAACAAAAATAATTAAACTGACTTCAAGGGTTCCGTTGTCTGTCTCCGAAACTCATCATCGGATCTATATGAAATAAATGGGACCTTTTCGGAATAAACCCCTTTCGAAAAAAAACATAATTTTGCAAATCCGTCTTTATATGACGGAGTTATGCTTGAACATACCTACATAAAAAAATATAAAACATACAAATTGATAACCTCCTCCCTTTTGAAGCCAGTTAAAAAAATCTTTTATATTCCAACAAGCCGTCCCGCGCGGTTACTGCACCCGCGATAATTTCGTAGTTCCTCTGCGGAATGATTCCATACAAACATTGCAACCCCTATTCTCAGCCCCTTAGAGATTAAATTTTCAAAAATCATTTCTTAGTGCACACTTAGTTATCTACTTCACTTGTGTAAAATTTCAGCTGTGCGTCGATCGACCAGTCAAGTCAGTTTCTGCTAGTCCCTATAACACAAGGAATCCTAGTTTAGGGACTAGTGCTCCATTATTGTATAACCTTGTGTTTTTTGTTCAATAAACGCTTTTTTATTATTTTTTTCATATATAAGATAATTTGATGACGTTCCCGCCCCCGGAAAACTAAGACTAAGGCCACCCTATAAGTGCTAAGCTTAGAGCTAAACTAGGAGCTGTGCTTATGTGTAAGAAACACAGTGGTCACATACAAGGTTACTAGCTAAGTGACACACAATCAGTATTGCCAACTCGAAATTGCCGTGGAGCCGTAGTGTTGCCAACTTTATTTTTAAGGGATCGTAGCAAAACACTAGAAAAAACATATTTCACCAATATTTCTAGAAAAAGAAATAGTACGTAGTAATTGTCAATAAAAAATAGCAAATAATTAAATACGAAATGTAATAGTAACTTTGAACGATTTTAATGTTTGAATGATGAAATTAAATTATACAAACTTTAACCAATGCATGTCAATGTAAATAACTTCAGAATCATCTGAATTAGCTATATGGACTATGTTTCCTTTGCCTTTCCCGAAAAAAAAAGTAAAATCACTAGGCGAATTACAAAAATTAACTTCCACGTTCGTTCGCTACGCGGCTCGCACATAACGCGGTGACAAACCAGGCACCTACCTAGGCGCGTCGCTTGCAGTGTAAGCTGTGATATATATACCTAATGCATAAATAATATGTCTGTTCACTAGAAACCACGGACCTGTACAATGTATGTACATGTCTGTGCTAGAAACAGACACTCGGCGAGTTCCTTGACTCTTAGCAGTAAGCGAAGCTCGTTTGCCTAATGGTTGTGTTTTGTCTTTCTAATCGCCGTTAGATGGTGCCATAGTCATTCGGCGTTTTATCAAATCAAATGAGAGTTTTTGTGTCACTTCTTGCGTTAAGTTTTTTAATACTTAAATATAATTCAATAATGACTTAATGCCGTTATTTCATACCTAAGTAATAAAATTAGCTGTCCCTCGCGGTTTAAAACGTGTGAATTTCGGTTTTCCCTACTTAATTATTTAGATTCTAGAAATCTTCACTCTGGACCCATCGCCAAAATATTATTTTGCTCGTTTCATACCTAGGTACAATCTACTATGTATTTTGACACTGTTACACCCATTTCACATTAATGTACGGGATCGTTAATGAAGATTGATGAAGAAACACAATGGTTACTTTATTTTCTAAGTGAGCAAAAAATGTGAAGAGATTTTTTTGTAAATTTTTTTTTTTAATATTTTTTTTTTGTTACGTTGCGTTAGGTAGATACTTGTAAAATGAGTACTTATGACGTTTCGTATGTAAGAATAAGTTACTTTTTGAATTTTTTTTTCAATATAAAGATCTACAGCAACTCAAAGAAAGATTAAAAAAAAATAGAATATACTTTTAAGGAAAATATTTCTTAGCGCTGTAAACAAAGGGTCTCTTTTTAGATGAGTTTCATCCGAATGTATTGAGACGTCAATAGAATGCGTTATTGCAAGTGTAGCGACGCGTTTAGATGACTGACGGCGCGGCGGGGCGCTCATGTCGGAGCGAAGTCCTCATCAATCTTACGTAATTAGCAGCCCACGTCTGCCAGCCCACACTAATGACAAGCAAGTGACGACTGTTTACACACCTACCCACGTTTACGTTGGTCCTTAAGCCACCATACTCGCACACTTGAATAGTGCTTGTAAAGATCCAGATAGGTGCGTGACTCGCTACAAAAGTCATATCATATTATTTTCATTTAAAAAGAAATCGATGGAGAGAAGTGCAAAGTATAGGACACTGTCAAAACGGCCACTTCTGGAGGTCTTCGTATCTACTTTTTGCTGTCATTTAAAAAGCTATAGATATTATGAAAACAGTATATCTATAAATAATATACACTTTTATAAAGATAAAGGTTCTCTAGGATCTCTGGAACTACTAAACCGTTTCTAAAATTCGCTCTTTGGTATTAACATTGATATGCCACACCATAAATCAATGGGTATTAAGCTATAGTATCCCTGAGTGACTTAGGATACTATTCATCTACAAACTAAGAGTTCCTGTGGGAATTTTGAAATAGTATCCCGAGTGACTTAGGATACTATTCATCTAAGAACTAAGAGTTCCTGCGGGAATTTTGAAATCGATGCGGGTGAAACCGCAGCTATATTTCGTGATCTATACCTATACAATATATCATTCACACCATCTACGTCTTTTTAAATAAAAAATCTTGCAAATATGTTTCTTTCTGAGTGAGTTTGAGCGAGCATGAGGAGCATCGTCCGATAACTAGTGTAACCGGATGGAGCCCCTTAACCCAACACACTTGCACAGTTGAATGGTACATATGTTAATGGTTAGTTTTACTTTAGTGTGACAAACGCTGCGTTTATCGCTTGTAGCATATAGAACCAACGATTCGTGGTATATTACATCAGATACCTACACGAACGCCCTTAGCATAGTACATTCATGCACTGTAAGTAGAGGTATCTTTACATTGTAGATATGTAAAGCAAACACTATGGGGAGTATGCTAGCAAAATCTAAAACCCACAAAATATTATTTAGTCCGCAGTGACGAATTTGCCTCATATCTCAGAGTTGAGGTAGTGTCTTTATATTACTTGCGCTGCCGCGTCTAGTAGAAGCGTGTGATCCAGCAGCTTCACTTGAAAGTCAGTTACCAGAGGCTAGGTGTGTTTACAATCTTCTACCAGATTTTCATTTAACATCAGCTATAGGTGACCTGTGGTCAGCCGCCTAGCCTGTTATCAATAAAACAAAAAGAAACCGCTCCCGAAAAAATATCATATTATTTTACCTACTCAAAGACACTGTTAGATCAAAAGATTGCCTAGTGCCTACTTATAAAAACATGAAAATTATCGCTATTACAGTGCAGCCCTATGGCAGCTAATAGTTGCACTTTAAAATTGCACTATAAGGGAAATGGAACGCAAGGAATACTGCTCTACAGCCATTTTGGATTTTCAGCAAGCTTTTGACATAGTTCGGCACATAGCCCTACTCTATAAGATAAAATTATCACTACCGCATACATTCTACGGTATTTTGGAATCCTACTTGTCGGAAAGACTACTCCAGGTCCGAGAAGGCGATCTCGTCTCACGATTTCACGAGATACGGGCGGGTGTTCCTCAGGGCTCGGTTCTTGTTCCTGTTTTGTATACAATCTTCACTTATGACCTACCACAAAGTAATGAGGTGACTCTGGCTACCTTCGCTGATGATACAGCAATTCTGACTACTAACAAGTGCCCCATTAAAGCCTCTAAAATACTGCAGAAAAGCTTAGATGAGACTGACTGCAAAAATGGAGGACCAATGCCAGTGCATCTAAGAGCCTGTCCAGATGAGGCGTTTTATGTGCGAATCGAGAACGCGCGTGTTCCCGAGATACTAGAGCCACATAGATCCCGTCCAGGGGCCTTATTTTTGAATCGCTCGAATTACTTTCACGCACGGAATCGCGAATTCACGTGCGAATCCTCATACATTTTTTAAGCATTCTCGCGTGAATCTTGCAATTCCGTGTGCGAATAGTAATTCGAGCGATTCAAAAATCGCACCTCAGATGCTCTCACGCGTAAAACGCTTGCAACACGTCGGACTCTCGACTCGCGCGTTCTCGACACGCGCGTAAAACGCGTCATCTGACAGGCTCTAAGTCCGTTCAGTTAAAGAAGAAATAAAATCGTACTTTACAAAATATAAAACCCGACTAAGATGTCATCGTAATCGATTAGCAGTGCACCTCACAATTCCTGAGAGCTCAGGATGATTGAAGAGACGCAAAATACTCGAACTCGACAGTTAATGTCGATTAAATAGGGAGATGCTCCCGCTGGGGAATAAACTCTGCAAGCTAACTTCGCGCTCAACTCATCTGCTTAAAGTCTTACTGACTGATAGGTAGCAAGATAAAATTATACAAACCAAAAAAAATTCAGTACAGAAAAAGTTCAAAGCAGCAAAAAATAATATAGTGGTTTATACCTCTATGATTATTACCTGCAAAAATACTATCTACTAATACACCACACTGTATACGCTTACTAGGATTCTTTTACTAACTATGCGCTTATCTTGAGCTCGTAACGGAATCCGGTTATGTAATGTTCTAGTAAAAGTTGCAGCTTATCTCTCAGCTCCATCATCCGGATCTATATACTCGGCTATGCGAAGTCCCAAGTTTCACTACTTATAAAATCTACACCGATAGGTTCAAAATAATCTCTTTTTCACAGATTTAATATTCAATGATTGATAATTAATTATTTAGTATCTTGACTTTTGTAAAGATAAGTGAGTGTTATAATTAGGTATTTTATCAGAGAACATTGGCAAGGCAATTCCAGGTTTTAAAAATAGAACCTGTTTCCCAACAACAAATAATTATACAATAAATAATAATTTAACAATCTGGGGCACGGTAGTGCCCCCGCCAAGACGAGCCACGCGAAGCGCACGGGCACTACCTACCTTTTCTCGAAGCGCTTCGTCGTTTTTTTGAACCCTCATAACTTGGGTTTGGATTATGCTAGATCATAAATAATTTTCGTAATAATGACCATGGATAGACAATACACGTGCCAAAATAGGCGCAGCAGAAGACATTTCTTTACAGGTGCGAATATCAAATTACAGGCAGGCGAGGCAGATCGAAGTGATCAATCTTCATTAATCAGAGCCATCTACGTTAACGACTCCTAATGACTTGTTATTAGGTCGACACTCCGGAGAAATACCTACTTATCGATTTTGTTTGCTTCCCTGATTCCGTTCCGCTGTATTCGGCTTTTCATTGAATCAAATTATTTGGAATTCTTTATTCAATCTGTTTTACATAAAAAGTACACCGAGATAATTTAGATCCTTTCCTTTTCCTTTAATAATTGCGAAATCACATTTGAAATAAAAATTATACGTTTATTCTTGACGACATTTTGTTTTTAACGTTCGCTTCTCTAATGTGGATTGATACAATATTGTATAAAATGGTCTTTATTTGTTAATGCCAATTTTCCAAACCGCAAAACCAGAGACACGGCAGAGCACGTCGACACGTATCTACCGGCAGTGATACGTTATTACCGTATAAACCGAGTGATATATGCTGCGAAATGTAATTGCCGGAATATATCGAGGAATCGTGTACTCGCTGACAGATAGCAATCAGTATAGGGTCAGCACGCGTTATTTCTAATTAATGACGGCGGTTCGCGTGGCTGCCACACATTTGTCTAGCCGGGCGTCGGATGTTCACAGAAGAATTGTAAGCGATACATAAATAGCCTGAATGTTTTCAGACATTTACCGCTGTGCTGTTGAAGTTTCCACTATTCCACACCCGCAATCTACAATTATAATAAATGGTATCTTGATTTTAAGTGAACGTTGTTGAAAAGGTAGTATTTTGTAACACAGTGCTCTAGCTTGTAAAGAAGGTTTGTAATCATAGATGTAAATGCGGACCAACGGTTGTTCTCACATAATAGTTTGTTTGCAGTGGACGTGATAAATTGATTGTACATCCACGTAAAATAAAAATGCATAGTAAATCTTTTATTTAAATGGCTACATCGCTGCCGTATAAACTTCTATACATTTTAGATTTGTACGATCGGTGTTTCTTCAAAACAATGAAATGGATTTCGAACAATAAAGACTATTATCTAAGAGGAAGCAGTTGGAAACAAATAGACGAATTTACAGTTGTATTTGCATTGTTTGTGAGAGATCACGTATTTCATTTCGGTTCTGCTCCGGCGAACGGTGATTATGTAAATTTCAAAGCCCCTGAGCGAATCACATAAATCGTTTCATATTTTATCACTTTTTTGCATATATTTTTTTCTGTAAGCCGACAATCAGTCAGAAGTTCTCAACGACGAAAGGTGCTCCTTCATTTTAATAGAAAATTTGAGCACGTAGGTACCTATTTAGTCCAATTAATTACCTAATCATTTTTCATACATTTATTTAAGTAATTATATTAAATTTATTTCATCATTCATGTTTCAAGTCTTCAGACCTTCAAGCTTGGGCGAGTTGGAGAACAATGATTTAGCCATCATTAATTAGTATACCCAAATACAAACAAATTGGAAACAAAGCTTACGAATTGTAGATTAATTCCTTCAAAAGCATATCCAGTTAATCTTATCTTGATATATATAAATCACGTGTCACGTTGTTTGTCCGCGATGGACTCCAAAACTACTAAACCGCTTATCACCGTAAACTACAGCACTTTTTTCCCGGAATTCCCGCGGGAACTCCGAAATTACCGCGGATGAAATCGCGGGAATTTCGTAGTCTATAAATTTCAAAGTGGCACTTTAACGAACGATTCGTGTAAAGAGTTTACTTAAATATAAGTAGTTACCTGCAACATATGTATGTATATGTATTACTTATACAATAGTTAACTGTTATACAACAACAGTTGTTAAAGTACAATCAGAAGTGCGCGCATCTCATTATCGCGGAGTTTATGCTCGCGCGAAACGTTTAATTTCAACCGGTCCAACGACAATGTGTGCTACCAACACCGAAATTACGAGTGTCGAGTAGGTACCTACCCCTACATTATTTTAATTTCAACTTTACGCTGTTTATATTTAATGTGGTGTACGAATAAGGCAGCACCGCCCAAAGCTGTACGAAATTAATGCAAAATCGTTTCTGTTACTTTTTTATCACGAGTCCGCAGAAATGTTACTCGGTTAGGGTATCCCGACCTAAAAGTTCACTCGTTTTTTAGACATATAATACATATACTTACCTATACAATAATACCTGTTGTATGAATTTTTACCTATTGTATAGTATTGTACCTGTTGGCAAACTTAATAATTAAAAATAAAAATAAAATAAAATATATGTCGCAAAAAGGAGAGTAACATAAGTATCCGAATACCCCACTTCTGATGTAGGAAATAAAGATAGGAATAGGAACATGAAACTATAATAAGCAATTGCACCAACATAGTTATAGATAATACAGCATACCAGATATCCGTAGGGAACACGGAGCAGTGCCTGGGACTTGCGACCCAGGTGTAGGTTTAATGGGGCCCCTTTACAATGCATGAACGCTCACCTCCACTGCCCGTGCTCCCGACTTAAGCAAACCTCTGGAAAGTATTAGATCACACAGCACACGTAATCACTATAGCCACTTTAGATTGATACGACACTGATACGACACCATAACTGCACTGAACCGAACACAAAGTAACAATGACATGTGGCTAACGCATACTCGCGTTTTATATCAAGTTCTAACAAAGACGAGTCGGGCAATGGAGTGGAGCGGGGGAACGAACGAGTTACGACAACTATACGTCGGCGGGAAACGTTATTGATAACGAAACTACCCTCACGCCGACACGGCCATACTGACATGCGCACGTCCTCGTGCGCTCTACGAACAGGAAGACATCTGAGAAAACTACTAATGTTAACGCTCGTTCATCCTGACATAGAATTCCTTAACGTCAATCTTAATTGCAATCGTACAATTCAGTCACTCAAAAATTTGATTCTGGTCCGAGTATTAACGATTTCTCAGAATCTCAAACTGGTTTTTCACCATTGCTAGTCCGAACCGATTGTCCCTTTAGCTACCGTAGCTCGACCGAACCAATTGTTTTGTTCCTGTAACCACAGTCACCATTGCTAGTCCGGACCCGTTGTCCCTATAGCGTAATAGCTAGTCCGAATCGATTTTTCCTCTAACTATTACCATCGCTAGTCCGAACCACATGTTCCTATAGCTACGTACAATCTCATTCGAGATTGCATGGACCATTTGTCCCTTTCCTAAATCACTCACATTTTTAATTTTTTAACAAAACTTTTTTTTTTTTTTTAGTTTCTTTTCGTTTTATCCTCATTCTTTTATTCTCATTCTTTTAGGTTTTTTTTTCTTTTTTTTTTCTTTTTCTCTTTTTGTTTGTCTTTATCTTTTGTTGATCTACGTTTTGTTCCTTTGTACTGAACTACATACTTTCATCCACCAACTCGCCGACACGCTATCCTCACTGTCGCAAACTGAACGTTAACTCATTAACTCAACACCGAGCACCGACCAACCTCAGAGTCTTACTCGTACTATTGTAAAACTTAACTGAAAATGCTACGAACCGTATTACTTATTTCGCACATTAACAACCGAACAATTTCTGTCAAGCGGTAGTAAAAAGTCACAACTACCCTACAGAAACACTACACATGGAAGAAGAGAGAATCAACGGCATTCAAGACGTAGGTAATCGGTGATTACGAAAGATTCAATCTGATTTTCTAGAATTTACAGCCTTGAAACCTGAATAACGACGGCTGGGTACGTGGGTAGATTAAAAATTATCAATACACAAAGGATAAAAGTTGGAATCGACAAGATTTCAACCCCACGGTTGGAAATCCAGTAATGAGTTACGGTCGAAGCTTTTAAACTATCGGGTGGATGAGAAAATAGTTAAAATATTGCAGCACGCATCAAAATTCTAAACAACTAGGTAGATATGATTAAATCACAAAACTTAATGGATAAAGGTATCGAAACCTTTGAAATTAGATTCAAATAATTCACATTTAATAGTTAAAGCAATTCATTTTAAACTAATTCACGAGAGTAGTATAATAAAAAAATAGTAAAACGTCAGGATCTATGTAAAACGTAATATTTGACCGAGAGAAACCGCACGTAGAAACCTCAATGGCAGAAATGTGGACGCAAGAACAATCCCAATTCTGATGTCGCAAAAAGGAGAGTAACATAAGTATCCGAATACCCCACTTCTGATGTAGGAAATAAAGATAGGAATAGGAACATGAAACTATAATAAGCAATTGCACCAACATAGTTATAGATAATACAGCATACCAGATATCCGTAGGGAACACGGAGCAGTGCCTGGGACTTGCGACCCAGGTGTAGGTTTAATGGGGCCCCTTTACAATGCATGAACGCTCACCTCCACTGCCCGTGCTCCCGACTTAAGCAAACCTCTGGAAAGTATTAGATCACACAGCACACGTAATCACTATAGCCACTTTAGATTGATACGACACTGATACGACACCATAACTGCACTGAACCGAACACAAAGTAACAATGACATGTGGCTAACGCATACTCGCGTTTTATATCAAGTTCTAACAAAGACGAGTCGGGCAATGGAGTGGAGCGGGGGAACGAACGAGTTACGACAACTATACGTCGGCGGGAAACGTTATTGATAACGAAACTACCCTCACGCCGACATATACATATATTTGAAAAATATGTTTACATTTATTTTGAACGAGTGTTATAGTTTTAGTTTTAGTTTATTTTATTTCGTACTATCAGTGTTAACAAAATGTCAAGATAAAATGTCACAGAGAATAGTACAATTGTCAAATAATAATAATAATATGATGATACAATACAAAAATAGTAATATTACAAAATAGTAATAAAATAGCAATGTCAAGTAAATTTAATATCTAAAAATATGAATAAATTCTATTATATAGTTTTTACATAAAATTCATTTATGGAGTAATATGCTTTATCCAATAAATAGGCTTTCAATCGGCGATAAAAAGTTTTGTCATCATTTTCTTTCCGTAAATCTGCGGGTAGCTGCTCGTAATATGTAGGTCCAATTACTCGCGGGTTTTTACTTGCTAATTTTGTTCTACGTGATACAGTCTCAAGTTTTTCAGTATTACGAAGATTTCGCCCACCACCCGTTCGGCGTCTGAAGTCAGTCATGTTTTGTCTTACATATTTTACTATCTCAAATATGTAAAGTGAGCACAACGTCATAATTCCTTGTTGTTTAAAAAGGTTCCTACACGATTCTCTTGGCTTTACTCCCGCGACTATCCTCAGTGCACGTTTCTGAAGGACGAATACCCGTTGGTGATCAGTGGAATTGCCCCACAACATAACACCGTACGCCATCACAGAATGGAAGTGTGCAAAATATACCTGACGCATGATATTTTTTGAGACTAACGGGCATAGTCTACGTAAGGCATATGCAGCACTACTTAGTTTGGCGCAAAGAGCCTGAACGTGGGATTTCCAGTTGATGTTGGAGTCTAAAGTGAATCCGAGGAAACGGCATTCGTCAGATAACGGCACAGGGCAGTCTAACGTAGGTGTAATTGAAGGTGGTCGCGCGGAAAATAGCAATAGTTTAGATTTTGCCGTATTTAATATCAGGCCGTTCACTGTGAACCAGTCGAGGAGTTGTTTGTGAGTGTTTATTATTTTTGTGTTAAGTTGTTCATATGTACGTGCACTGACCACAATGGTTGTGTCATCCGCAAACAAAACAGCTAAACCATTTCTAATGAAATTTGACAAGTCGTTAATGAAAATCAGGAATAGTGTATTCCCTAAGGATGAACCCTGAGGGATACCGATGGTGACGTCACCAGTCTTCGACCTAATTTTGCAGCAGTCTGTAGCTACTTGTACTGTTTGGGTTCTATCAGATAAGAAAGATTTTAGTAGCCTATGACAGTTATTTTGAATACCATATAATGATAATTTGTCCAGTAATAATTCTCCTTGTATAACATCAAATTCCTTAGTGAGATCACAAAATATTCCTGCAACCTTATATTTATCGTCAATACCTGTTATTATCGAATCAATAACTTTGTGAGCTGCTGTATTTGTGGACTTATTTTTGCGATATGCAAATTGCTTTTCGGACAACAGATCGTTTTGTTCTAGATGTTCCATGATGCTTTTGGATATTAGGGACTCGATTAGTTTAGAAATACTGGGTACGATCGTAATGGGTCTATAACTATCTACCTGAGCTTTGTCACCTTTCCCTTTGAACACTGGGCAAACTCTGGTACTTTTCAACACATCTGGATAAATTCCTTTTGCAAACATTTCATTAATAAATGCTACTAACATCTCAACTATGACTGGCCACACTGATAATAAAATGTTCAATGAAATGTCATAGATGTCCAGAGTGTTTCCAGTGTGTAACATATCCATTAATAGTTTTGTCAGCATATCATTTGTTACGGTAGGTAAATAATATTCCGGAGGATTTGTAGTGCTGGAATAACGAGTTAGGTATTCAATGGCCTTTCCTTTGTTCGGTTGTAATGGTAGATTAGCTGTAATATTGAGAAAGTAGTCATTGAACTTGTCTGGGATTTGACTCGTTGTTACGATTTGACCTTGATCAATTAAACATACATTTTGGGATTTATTTTTAGGTGATATTTCGCTATTAACGACTCGCCAAACCTCTCGAGAAGGGTCTTTAGTTGTCATAAATTTATAATTAATGTGGTCGCGTTTGTCACGTAGACTTGTTAATTTAATTAATTCTGAGTAATGATGTATACATTTGTTAATTAATTCATTATCAGGGTACTGGCGTTTGATTTCGCAAAAATTATCAAACTTGCGTATAAAATCTGCTAATGTGTCGCTTTGCCACGGTATTACCCTTTTCTTTTTAACTAGAATTTTTTTAACGGGAAAATGGATATCAATATAATATGTCAGTATAGTAATTAATTTATTAAATTTTTCATTAAGACTAATGTCATGGTCAATAAATTTCCATTCATAATTTGCAATGTCAGTATAAAATTTATGTATTGAGTCGTCAGTAAATATCCTTTTTTTTATATATCTATTTGACCCGTTAATTTGTTGTGTGATAGGTAATAGAAACAGCTGTGCGTTGTGATCACTTATAGGTGTATCTATTTGTTCGGCAGTGACGGTATGATCATTACAAGCAACTATCCCACAGTCCAAAGAACTCCTACACTGTGATGTTACACGCGTAGGAAACTTCACAATATTTTGCATACTATAACTATCCAACAAGTCAGACAATCTACGTCGCTCAGAGCTGTCCGTGAGGTAATCCACATTTATATCGCCGACTAAAATATACCTTTTATTTTCGTCAAAAATTTTACTCAATAATAATTCTAAAGTGTTTAAGAACTTTTTGTAATCTCCATTTCCGGTTCTATACATACCAATAATGACTAACTTCACTTTTAACAATTCAATCGCGCTAAACTCACAATGATATTCATCCGTTAGGTTTTGCAAGTCGGGTCTCGGCCGATACGAGATCCCGTGACGTGCAAATAGTGCGACGCCACCGTGGGCGATGCGCGGACGACAGTACGCATTTGCTAATTCATAATTATTTAACCTTACGTGATGAATCTCACTGCTTTTACACCATGTTTCCGTACATACAAGTATATCGGGATCATGTTTACACAGTATAATGTCTAACATTCCTGTTTTGCCTGTTAATGATCGAACATTTTGATGCAAAATTTTTATTTTGATATTATTGTCGTTTCTTGGCGTAACAGTGCGTTTTGAGGTTATTATATTGGATTTTCTTTTTTCTGTGATATGAAGTTTTTTGGTGTGACTACTTTGAATTTACGAATGGACACGCCTGCGGGCCATATTTTGGGGCCTCGGATGGTCTTGAGAAAAGTGGTGGGGACGTCAAGTTTAAACGATGAATAGTTACCCCTAGTTACAAGTTTTTCGCAACTAACATCACCTGCCGTAATGTGTTTTTTTACGTGTTTGGTGATATCCTCAACTGTCGTGTCAGTGCTGAAATTGAACAGCTTGAATTGTTTTATATGTGCAGTTTTGTTCTTCAAAATGCAAAAGTGAGTATGTTTGTTTGTTTTTTTACGCTTTCGTGGCTTAATGGCTCAACCGATTACCATGAAATTTTGGTATACATGTTGTCAGAGGTACAGAGAAGGACATAGGGTACTTTTACCCCGGATTCCCGCGGGATCTCCAAAATGTACCTACCTATGTTTCACGCTGAGTCTGTTTTTGTCACCGTCTGTTTTGTTTGTCTATGCTTTGAACACGATAGGTATTTTAAGATATTTTAAGGATAAAACGGGACCTTATTACCTACTAAGACTTC
Source organism: Zygaena filipendulae (assembly GCA_907165275.2). NCBI lineage: Eukaryota > Metazoa > Arthropoda > Insecta > Lepidoptera > Zygaenidae > Zygaena > Zygaena filipendulae. The sequence continues at coordinate 6,301,981 of OU015667.1, read as the reverse complement.
GCTGTCTGTTCGTCCGTCCGTCCGTCCGTCCGTCCGTCTATGCGTCGGTCACCAGGCTGTATCTCATGAACCGTGATAGTTAGACAGTTATAATTTTAACAGATGATGTACGTATTTGTGTTGCCGCTATAACAACAAGTACTAAGAAACAGAATAAAATAAATATTTAAGGGGACTTCCATACGACAAACGTGATTTTTTGCCTGATTTTGCTCGATATTGATAACGACAACAGGTAGACGCTTGACATATTCACAGAATATTTAGTTATATATTCACATAACAAGTATTTAAGGGGGGCTTCCATACAATATACATGATTTTTTCCCCGTTTTTATATATAATGATACGGAACCCTTCACGCACGAGTCCGTCACGCATTTGACCGGTTTTCTTTTAAATTGTTAGATTTCGTATCATTCAGAGAATTGCAAAAGTTTCTCTCGCAAAAAGTCTTCTAAATTTTGTAGAAAAAGAAATCAGTAGTTGCAATGTGTAAGCCGAGGTAAAAAACCGGCCTAGTGCGTGTCAGACTTCGCACAATTAGGGTTCCGTACCAACAATTAGAAATTATTACGCGCTCAAAAAAATTCAAAAACAGTATCCGCTCGCGATGCGATAGTGCGCGCGTGCCCGATAGTGCGGCACTCCAGGCCACGCGGTCACGCGCCGCTTTTTATAGGGCTAGAGGGCGGGGCTTATCGCTATGCTACGCTCCGCTCGTAGCACTCGTGGCGCGCGTAGACCCGTAGCAGTGGCTTGCCACCGCCGCCGCCCGCATCGCTTCTGTGCTACGCGTTTAACCGCACAGTAAAGTTGGTTTGAACAAAGAAAATTATAGAATTTCAAAGATAAACATCGAGTTATCAATGTGTCGGTATTTGTGGGTAAAATATACGTAATAATAAATATTATCACAAAGTTTTAAGTCATAGGCAACGGGAAATTGGAAAACACTCTGACCAAATGTTACAAAAAGCTGACTTTGTTTTCAGATCTTTTTAAAAACAAAAAACACAGCTTAATAAGCTCTATTCAACGATATCAGATTCGATTCGGTAGATAAACAAAATATTTTGCGCCCCCCTTTATCTGTATGGAAGCCGCTCTTAAAAATCCTTAAAAATATTTTTTTACAGTTTGCGTAGCTTAGGGTCGTATACTGTATAAATTTCAAGGCGTAGCTTTTATGGTTTGGCTGTAAAACCCGTGTGACAGATGACGGAGTGACAGCAATAGGGCTTTGTTTGGATCCTTCGGGTACGGAACCCTAAAAATTTATTTTGATCTTAATTCTACAGTATTAAAATTCTAATTCAATTAAAATTCAAAAAATTCTTTAGTGCTTATAATCTCAGCAAGTTCTTAAAATACCTATCGCAAATAATATAAAATCTATATATGTATGTATATACATCTATACATAATAAAATTGGAGTGTCTGTTTGTAATTCAAAATTAACAGCTTTTCACTAAATGCATGTGAAACTATTACATAAGAAAAAACTATGTTTTTAATTTTTTGTTGTCTGTTTGTATGTCTGTTCGTTCCGGATAATCTCTGAAACGGCTGGACCGATTTTAACGGGACTTTCACTGGCATATAGCTGATGTTATAAGAAGTAACTTAGGCTACTTTCCAAAACTCACGCGGTTGAAAACGTCGGGGCACAGCTAATAATGAATAATAATGTAATTGGAAACTGCCAAAAGGGTACTTTTTGCTATCACAAAGCTGTATATTTTTTATTAAAAGTGCATATTTGCCCTATTCTACTTATTCTACTATCGACTAATTATTTTTTAAATTAAATATCTTGAAAGATATAATTGGGTTACCAGTAGGAAAGTGGTCATTTTAAGAAAGTGGTCATTATCAACCTATACATATAAAGGGCTAGTTTCTCTCCTGCAAGGGCCTTAAAAATATACTATCACAAGGCAGTTTATTTTTTATTTTGCAGTTCTTATTCTCTTTCAGTTTAAATATTCGCAAGGGACCTCTTTGTTAGAACAAAATTATGAATATCTTAAAAACGTTCTTAAAAACACAATTATGCGTAGTTAAGACAACAATACCTTTTCATATTATAACAGTAATTACCTTCGTCGTCGAGGTAATTAATATAATTGCTCTCGGAGACTCGGAGAATTAACTCTTTAAGGAGCATGCATTCAAGAACTCCCTTTATTACATCGCCTCAATCAAATATGTAGAGACCCGGTCTATTATCTATACTTATACTAGCTGTCACCCGCGATTTCATCCACAGTAATTTCGGAGTTCCCGCGGAGGTTGCGGGAAAAAGGTACTCTATGTCCTTCTTTGTACCCTGACAGTAGTTTGTGCCGGAGTTCCCGCGGGAATTCCGGGATTAAAACTATCCTATCTTTTAAGTTGGACCATATTATAAATGGTTACAAAATTTTATCAAAATCCGTTCAGTAGTTTCGGAGTCCATCGCGGACAAACAACGTGACACGTGATTTATATATATTAAGACTAGCTGTCCCCCGCGATTTCATCCGCGGTAATTTCGGAGTTCCCGCGGAGGTTGCGGGGAAAAAGTACTCGCTTTGCTAATAAAAAATTAGAAACCTTTTCAACTTAAACAGTTTGAGAAGAACCTACACTTAACAGTAAAATTGTGGAAACATGTACAAACTGCATCATTTTACGGAACTATACATACCTATGTGTAAGTACTACATTATTTTGTAGCTTATTAACTAACCCCGTGTATCTACGTTAATAGGTTTTCATTTCACCCCTACCCAAACAATTAGTGGATAGCGCCCACAGAGTCATTTCTACGACAGTTGTCAAGCCGACTTCGCGAGTTGAATAATAATAATAGACGTATCAAAAATGACACAAAATTTAGAAACTAACTTTCCTTTTCTGCTACCTACACTCCCTTTCAACAATAAGAGTGCATGGGAGAAACTTGATCCCAAACTTTATCACGACGTACATATATTTTGGTTAAAATTTTATGGAATGTGGTATAACAATTTTTCACCGAAAAGTTTTTTATTCTGGAAGCAGTTGGCGTACACTTTGCTCGTATTGTGGCTAGTGTGTTTCTTGCCTGGTGTCGGAGAAGTCGTTTATTTGCTTAGGCGAAGGGATGACATTGGTGATATCGCAGAGGGGTATGCCCAGCACTTCATTGTACTTAAAAAATGCACTTTTTTGTTCAAAACATGACATAATACGCTTTCCGGGCCCAGCTGAAAATCAGCGCTACGACTCCGTGCCTAAATATGCTGAGCTGAGTTTAGAAAAATTTTGTAATTCTTCTTTTTGTTTTTCTTTAAGTTCTTTTTTTATGTATTGTTGTTTTGAATTACATGCCAAATAAAATTTATTATTATTATTATGAAATTTTAATTTTTTAATTCTTCTCGGATACATTATTATTATTAAATATCATTATTTTCGTTTTATGTAATTTTTTTTCCATATATCACTTATAAAAGTGAGTTAGAAAGTGAGTGAGTAAAAAATATAGTAAAAATACTTAAAAACAAGTTTGAGATTTTTTTACTACTAGCAACAAAAATAAAGATAATTATCTTCGATTATTTTTCAGGCTTTATTTATTTCTAAGTGAAATGTATACCTATTTCAAGTTGGCCGTATTTTGGTTTAACAAGAAAAAGATCATGAATCTCTTGCATTATTTGAATTGTGAAGAATTTAGACCCAGAGAAGAGGAACATAAGGAAATAATTTTAAAAAGCATCAAAACTGCTCGATCCGTCATGTCCCACTACTCTACGATGTGCGTCTGCGCTGTTTCAGGTGAAATTGTAGCTAAATATTGTTTATCATGAATTGAAAATACCAAAGCGTCGCGTTGCAACGGATTGACTTAATTTTTTTCACAAAGACATTTGAGACGAAAAAGTAGCATATACTAATTTAGTAGTGTCACTATTTAACTCTACTGATAATAGGCATACATATTATGCTAATTTGGTTCAGTTAGATCATAAAGTTCCAGTACGGGTTCTTAACCACACATTATCAAATCGAGGGGAACAGCTATCTATTTTTATCTACAAAAAAATCTCCAGAAATAAATATTAGCGTGGGATTTCTTTGTGACAGCAATACATTATTATGAATATACATATTTAAATCATATTTTTGCGTGAATTGATACGTGAATACTAAGCACAAAATTGCCTCATAAGTAGGTATATTATCAAGGTTAAATTATCAGCACAAAAGTCAACCAGCAAAATATAAATATAATATAAAAACTAGGTAGCTTTCCCGTGTGATTTCACCCGCGGTAATTTCGGAGTTCTACTTTTGTGATACTGTTTTCGTGGTTTAAATGTTTTTACTAATTTTATTAGTTACATATTTTTTATTTAACTAATACCTACTTAAAACGAAACCATCATGAAAAACCAACAAAAGCTTTCCCATACCTAAATACCTATCATGTAAGTATAAGTAATCAATATATTTTAAAACGTGAAAACAACTTTGTTATATCTTCTTCTAATATTTTTATATTAAGGCAATTTTAACCTTCCCATAGTTACATATCTTAACAAAAAAATCATAAAAATCAGTTGTGTAGTTTATGAAGAAATCACCACATAGTATAGGTACGTCCAAATTTACTTGCACTTGTATAATGTATATCTCCACTCTCCAGTATATTTGTGTATAAAACCTGTATTTTTAAACCGGTCAAAAATAATATGTTCTAAATACAAAAAGGCCAACATTATTCAGCAAGATAAACGAATCTGCATTTCTTTATGTCGCATCCGTGGGCTTGCTTATTATCTACGTGCGTCAAAACTCTCAAAGGACTTATGTACAGCACATTTATTATAAGCATTTCTTTTCCAGTCGGCATTATAATGCCATTCACGGAGAATTTTGAGGTTCTACCTACAAATGTTGAGTACCATTACATTGATGTTTACAAATCTCCAGCATATGAGATCTTATACGTGCACCACGTGAGTATAGTTGCCTTGTTAATTGGAATTTAATAACAATAGAACACCACGGTTGGTAATGATCTAGCAGATCTAGCTAGTAGGTTAGTGAGCTTGACTGTTACGACAAGTATCCCGGGTTCAATCCCAGCGTCACGGTAAACATGTGACGAACTTAATAATATTCTGCCATCACCCTGGGTCCTTAATCACTATGACCATAACACGGCGCGTTAAGATAACACGCCACAAAAAGTGTCTTTCCCTCGTAATCAAAGAAGTTTAATTTCAAAAAAATACATTTACAACGTTTTTTAAGGCATGCAGGATAATAATTTCTAATATTTTGGCATCTAAAACGTTTGGAAATGCGTTTTTTGGACGCACGTTATGGGCAAGATATGTTGTTGGTCATAGTGAATAACAATATAAATGTTAACAATATAAATTAAGCATAGTACAGATTGAGATAATTTCTTTTAGATATATTACAAGCCAGCAACTTGCATCATCGATGCAGCGATGGATACCATATTGGCCGCTTTTATTGCTTCTGCCAGTAAGTTTTTGTTTTTATTCAATTTTTTTATAGGTAGGTATAATACATAAAAATATCAGTGAAATAAAAAAACAAATTTTTTTTCTGTCTATTTTCTTAAAACTCTAATGATTGAAGGGCCTACCTTTTCTCGAAGCGCTCCGTATTTTTTTTTAATCTTTAAAACTTGAGTTTGGATTATCCTACTATATAAACGCGAAAGTTTGTAAGAATGTATGGATGGATGGATGTTGTTACTCTTTCACGCAAAAACTACTGGATGGATTTAAATGAAACTTTACAATAATATAGCTTATACATCAGATTAACACATAGGGTACTTTTTATCCCGGAATTCCCGCGGGAGCTCTGAAATTAACGCGGGTGAAACCTCGGGGCACAACTAGTACCAGATAAACCAAATTTTCGGGATGGTACGTTGTCAATAGCGGACTTAGTAAACATATAAAGTTTTAATTTCATAGCTCTTATACTTTAGACTTTATTGATATCTAAAAAAACTCTGATTTCGTCACTGAATCACTGATGATCATCAAAATTCTTAGGGTATTTCCTAATGTCCTAGAAAGCTTAAATTTGGTATCTAAGCTAGTATTAGTACACGAACAATAAAAAAAAATATTTATATACCTTTTATCCCCTAACCCCTTAAACTAGGAGATGGAAGTTTGTATAAGACTTCCGCAATTTTGGCGCTGGAGGTCTGAAAATTGATATAGGGACATCTTGTTATTATAAATAATAAAAAAATGTAATAAAATAATAATTTAACCCTTTATAAACAACAAAATTAAAAAAAAATTGTCACAAACAACTTTCAAAAAGAAATGAAATCCCACAAAATACATGTTCATGTAAAATGTCGCCAAGACGAGACCATATGACTCGCGCTGTTAAAAAGTTATCAGATCTCATGTAGAGGCAAGCTTCTAACTCTACACGCTGTAACTCTACAAAGCCTATAACAACACAAACTCTACACCTTAGTCAAAATATATTGCCTGTCCATTTTCGCTACATTCACATAGGCGTATCTAAGGTGAAAAATTTATCCAATTTTCATTACTTTTCCGTTTTAAAATAGTTCTTTTAGTAATGAAACGGCCAAGCCACATATTTTGACCATAAGGTGTAGAGTTTGTGAAGTTAGACCTTGTAGAGTTAAGGCGTGTAGAGTTAGAAGCTCGACTCTACATGAGATCTGATAACTTTTTGTCAGTACGAGTCAATATGGTCTCGTCTTGGCAACATTTTACATGAGAATGTGTTTGGTGGGCACTTTACATACATAATAATGTTACATAATAATGTTTATTGCTATTTTTCAGTTGGCCAAATTGAGATATTAACTTTTAACCTACGTAACTTCAATACAATCGCAAAGAGACGGCGTAACAACGACCTTCTGACTAAGAAATTTGTGTATTCAGACGCTTATTACTTAAGAGATACAATCAAGAACTGTATTGTACATCACAACAGCATTATACGGTAATTGGTTTCTTATTGAATCTGTTACACAGTCCTCTGCTCCATACCTACTCATGGTTAGCTACCATTGACGAAATAGGTACCTATAATTGTTTCGGGCTTGAGTTACCGCTTTTAGTCAACCCTATCATATTAGATATGTTAACAACCTCATGAATGTGGTGCAATTATCAAATAGGTATGTACAAATTGACCAAAACAATAAAGTTTGATAAAAAATAACTCCACAATATTATGTAACATTTATAACCAACAGATGTGCCCCGCGGTTTTACACGCCTGAGTTTGAAACTCCAAAGTAGCCTAATTTACTCCTTATAACATCAGCTAATTAGCAGTAAAAGTCTCGTCAAAATCGGTTCAACCGTTTCTGAGATTCACCCGCGTGAGTTTCGGAACACAGGAACTCCAAACTTCTTTTATTCTTCTTCTGCTTACAATAACAAACAACAAAAAAGAATTAGCAAAATTGGTCCAGCCGTTCACGCGTGATGCCGTGACCAAGGAAAATAGATACGGATTCATGTTTATATAATATACCTATAGATAGTTCTATCCTTAATATTATTATAAATGTGACTGTGAGTTTATTTATTTGTTTGTTTGTTACGCTTGTTTGTTACGCTTTCACGCCTTAACGGCTCAACTAATTATCAGCATACACGTTGTCAGATTGCATAGGATAAATAGTAGTAGGATAAGTAATACGAGTACCTATTAACAAGAAAAATACATAGGTATATCGTACAACTTATATCTAACTAAGACTGGCTGGTGTGTATTTTGACAACTTAAGTATTAAACTAACCTACTAACTTATTACTACTAACCTACTAACTTGCCATATTTACTTTATTCGCGAACAAATTGTTAGACAAATAAAAGTTAGACCCCAGTCATGCCTCGAGCGGATTTTCGCCCCTCGCCGCATTGGCTTACAAGCTTGAGTTTACATACTCAAATATTATTATACGCTTATACATTTTGTATCGTAGGTACATCAACTAAATAAGTAGGTATTTTTATAAGGCTTTTGAATAAGTCAAAATAGAACGTTGCGCGTTTCTGCCTTTTTATAAATAGCCTGCATCAACGCGCCTTCTATAGCTATAGTTAACAATAAAAAACCATTTAAAATAGGTGCTTACTCAAAAAGTGCATATAATTTCCTACAGCACACCACATCGATTGGCAACATCAAAAATTCCTACATTTAAATGCTTGACCACTTTTTATTTGTTCCAGATATGTGTCGATGATTGAGAGTGCTTTCAGTTTGGCGTCCGCGTTGCAATTTATGCTCAGCGTTATGGTTCTATGTTTGATAGGCATACAATTTCTGTCGGTAATTATCGGATTTCAATCAACGTTTTTTTTTTATTTCAAAAACAATCACGAACGTATGAATCTGTACTTTATTATTCTTAACAATTTAAATTTAAGTGTTGTTTAGAAAATCATCTAGCAAAAGTTCATGACTGCCAGTTTTTGAGTGAGAGTTTATTTTAACGAAACCAGCATATCATATTATGAGTTTACAATGGTAGAGTTGTTTTGAAAAATTTCAAAATTTCTTCTAAACTACTAGAGGTACACGTTTGCATTGCATTTGTGTGTTTTTTGCCGGGTAGTCGCTTAGAAGTGTAGCATACTTTTATACTTATACTTGTTGCAAGCCGCTAATGGATGGGCCAAAAGCGCTTAATTTTTTTACCTTTTAATTTTAACAAATATTATTAGAATCGTAATATTATCGTATAGTATCGTACGGTATACGGTATGGTTCCTATCCTGGTTCCAGTTTGAAACTCCCTTTTTGTCTATTCATACGTAAAATAACTAATTAAAATCAGAAGTGCAATAGGAGTATATATGTACGTAAACATAAAATATGTACACTTCGAAACTGTTTGCTCTGTGTATCGTGTTCATACAAATAATTCTTTAGATCGAGGAGCCAACGAGCCATCCGATGCAAATAGTATGGATGGCAATATATTTGTCGTGTATGCTAGTCGAAGTGTTTATTCTGTGCTGGTTCGGCGACGAGCTCATATGGAAGGTATTGATTTTATTGTCTTTTTCTATTATTTATATCAACATTCCTTTTACGACAAAATATTTTGACAAATAGTGTAGTAATAATTTTAGTTACATTAGCTCATCAACGAGTAGATGGCTTATAAATATGAAACCAGCAAAATACAATTACTTAGTTTATAATACAAATATCGATATTTTCCGTCGCATGATATATTCATAATTTTATGCAGAGCACGAGACTACGTCAAGCGGCTTTCGACGGGCCCTGGCTCGACACGGACGTGAAAACGACCATGTACCTAATAATCTTCTTGGAGCGATGCAAGCGCCCTCTGAGAGTCACCGCCGGCAAAATCTTCATACTGTCACTTGATACGTACACTGTTGTAAGTGCTCTTGCTAAAATGTCATGCCATATTCCATGAACAAAGATTAGAGATATGACTCCGAATGCGCACTTGAAATTTGAATTAGGAACTCGGAAAAAGTGAAACAGAAACAGTGTGACAGATAAATTAATTAAAGAGTAAAAAAGCGATAGTCAGCACAATTTCTTTTTATTTTGTCTTAATATTTTAGAAATGAGAAATTAGGAGAACTCTTGCTTTATTTCGAGCTCGTAGCGGGAGTGTCCATCTACCCACACTCCCTATTTGGCTTGTCACCGAATTCAAACCGATCAGTGGTATGGCTTGTCTAAACTAAAATGACGCGCCCCACTACTTATAGCAGTATTAGATGTTCGAGATCATGTAGGTATTGGTAATATCACTTTAATAGTGTGAGTGCGGCGACAGTATTGTATTACGTGTAATTTTTGTCTTTTGCAACTAACAATGCAAACTAGTAATGCATTTTTGTGTTTTTTGAAGTCGGTTTTAATCTAATATATAAAATTCTCGTGACATAATGTTCGTTCCCATACTCCTCCGAAACGGCTTCACCGATTTTTATGAAATTTTGTATTCATATAACATCTATTTTTCATCCCCCTAAAGGGAGTACCTGCGGGAATTCCAAAATTCACGCGGGTGAAACCGCGGGGCACAGCTAGTATTTTATGTAAATTTCCCATGCAGGTCTAAAAATCCCATTCTTATCACTGTTCACTGATTAATGCATGATGCGCATACAAAATAGACCGACAAAAATTCTAAATATTACACTGTCATAATATTGTTAACAAAGAGATATTATTTTCTTGTAGGAATGGGCGGGCATGTTGACTAATTTTTTTTTTAGTCCATCTTGTAGTCCATATTGGACACGTACCTATTTTTTCTTTTTTTACGTACCTAATCAAAAAATAACGGCGATATATTGAGTTGAAATTTCGCGTGACGTCACTATTCTGTCAATTTGTATGACGGTTTTAGCGGTTAGTGACGTCACGACCCTCACCCTTAACTTTAATGCGCTTTATCTCTGTATATTTTAATTTATTTGAAAAAGCAAAAAATACGTTTTTTTATTTTCTAACTGACGGACTAATTAGAATTTTGATTTTCAAAAGTAGTCAACATCCCCATTGATTATAATTAAGCATATTTTATATGAAATAGTGTTAGACTTAACGGAAGCTATATTAAGCGATTTCCACCACACTCTAATATCATGAAAAATATTATGACACATAAATAATATTTTCTCCAGCTTATCAACTGGGCCTACAAAGCGTTCGCCGTTATGAGCAACATGAAGAAGTAATAAAATACCTACAACTCCGGACACCATTTGTGGTGACGCCGCGCCTGCGGTGAAATAGAATTTTATATGGCTATTTCACGTTATAGACGCCGCCCGCCCACACTGCAAAAGGAAATAAGTGTTCAAACTTAGTCGTATGTAAAAGAGTGCAATATACAGGTTGGAAATTTTAAACGTGGTGGCTACCTACATATTGGTGAAACCGAGGGGAACAGCTAGTTAAAATATACAAAAGTAGCTCTTTCTACGCGGTTTCACCCGCGTGATTTACGGAAGTCACTCGAGACCTCTATAGGTATTCTGTGTCACTCAGGAGTACCGTATAGTTTCAAGTGGTAGATAAATGAATTTTTATGTTAGGTTCAGTAGTTTCAGTCCTACCGCTCACATCCAAACTTACAATTTGAACAAATTACACCTAACATTTCTAAATAGAAATTTTACCTCTTTGTAGATATTATTACTAAGTAGATATAGAAAAAAAAAAACTCAGACAAAACCATAACAAAGAACTGAGTAGGTATTTATGTGATCGAAAGACCTTTACATTTGATTGAAGCTTTAACAACTAGGTACCTATAGGTAAAAAGGAAAAAGGCGGTGAATTAAGTCAGAACATTTAACTTTATGTTTTTATGTCTTTATTTAAGACGAGAATCGAATACACTTTTTCAACACGTCCCTTCACACACACAACCGTATTTTTTATTATAAATCCATTAATTTTGCTTCAATTTCTACTAATATTAGAATTTTACTAACGCCAACTTCGAAACTTATCAAAACACTAACGAAACAACTCTCGTAGGTATAATTTAGAGCCTTTTTTGAGCGAAAAATCAATTGATATTTTCGCCAAACAAAAGAAACGTAAATTGATTACATTCCTATGCAAATTGTCGACGCCGGCGCCCCCGCGCGCCGAAAATAGAGGTCATAGCACACAATAAATTTCTGGTGGACGTTTTTATGGGAAATTCCTTCTGTAGAGCACTATTGAACAAAAAGTGAATCGCTACTTTAAAGTCCGTTCCGGACGTTTGAGGCGAATTGATGTCGATCGTACGTGATTGGTTTCGTGTACAGGGAAACGAACTGTCATCGTTTGACGGGCCAGCCGCGGGCGCGCCGCGCCTAAAGCGGGTTAGCGGTTAGCGGAGTGTGTGGGTAACGATATGTAGGTACAGGCAGGTACACAAACTAGCTATTAGTGTTCATTTAATAAACTTCTATTTACAGTTAAAATCAGCTACTAAAGCCACGAGCCCATCGAATGCTGTTTGTTAATTGAATGTTTGAAATAAATTTTTAATTGTTTCAACTCTAATAAAAAATATTTGCAAACTATTATGTATGTACATATTTAATTTAATTACAGATAATCCTTGACAAAATGTATGTTTAATTTACTTATTTGCAAAAACACTACGTCTTCCTGATTGGAAGAGAATTTTATTTGTATACCTATAGTAAAACGACAACCTTCCTATAAACGCCCCATTTCATCTTATTTCAGTGTTTTCACGCACTTTTCATTACTAATGGGTCACTATTATGCAAAATCCACCACATTCAGATAATATTAATCACGATTATTTGTAAAACAAAGAAATAAAACTGACGTCCGTTACTGCTAAAATCCCACCAAAAGACCTTTTTAACTCTGTGGGAAGTTGTATAATAAAACAAGAGCCTCCTAACGAACGCCCTGTTTCCGCACACTGTTCATCACTAATGGATCACTATTATGCAAAATCAATCATATTCACACAATATTAATCACGATAAACTAATTTGTAAAACAAAGAAATAAAACTGACGTCCATTTCTGCTCAAATCCCACCAAAAGTCCCGACATGATTTTAGAGAGCGATTTTCATTTATATCATAGAAGAATCGATTCTTCCTCCATGGTTTATTTAAACGCGTTCAAGAACCGATAATTCAACGAAGCATGAATAAATTTAATTAAAACAAAATGTATTCAGAAATACAGAAAAAAAAACGTAAAACGCATTGTGTAACCGATCAAATAATATATGTAGGTAGGTATATATTATGTAGGTACATCCTCGAAATTCTCTAAAGCGTTTGTTACTAATCTATACTATAACAAAAGAGTAGAATCCGCGATTCTGTACATTGGATATTTTTACCTAAAATTGAGAGGGGTGATAAAAGAAGAGTAACCCAAGAACAAAAAAAGTTTTTAAAATTCTTTTCTGTCTGTCTGTCTGTTCGCGATAATCTCCGAATCTGCTGAACAGTCATGCGGTTTTCACAGGTAGATTAAGCTTAACTTGTAAGCCAAATACTCAAAGTAGGTAGTCATATAATCGCATTAGGTTAGCCTGTAAGGATTATGTGGTTTTTGAAATAAATAAATAAATATAGGCTTTGTTTCATTAAAATCGGATGTCGGGAAAAAAGTTGTTCTATAAAAACCCTTCGCGCGGGTTTTTATAGAACAACTTTTTATAGAATAAACCGCGGAGCACTAGTAAAAGTAATAAACCACATGTAAACCAATTAGAATTTCACAAAAACTCTATTAAATCACTTTGATGTTTAGACATCGCCATTGACTAAGTACGACATACTCGTATACGTACATATATTAAATATGATGTGCAACTCTTATTAATATTGTACATTCAGGCACATATCTACCTACATAGCAAGAACATAGGTACCTACTTTAATCTAAATCAAAGACTGTGTGTTAACGTTGGTTTAATTACAAGTTTGGGTTACGTCAAAACGTCCGTATATGAATTCACCATCTTGTGACTTTGATACATGTCACGTACGAATGTTTTACGTTAAGTCAGGGCCAAATTCCAAAAGCGATTCGCACGAAAGCTTTGAAAGCATTTTTTCTACATGGGAACTATTTATTGTCAACTACTATGTCGGGAACAGGAGCGCCACTCGCTGGAATAACTCATGCCTTCCGAGATACTTATTTTTTTTTATAGAATTTTCTGCAGTATTGCAATATACCTACCTGTTACACAATACAATAAGCCTAATACACCATAGACCATTAACCATAGTAACCTGCACCTAGCTAATGCTAAGTTGGTGTCCCTTTCGGCAAAGCATGCAAGATAACTATAGGTTTAGATTAAGCACTTACCTATTTTATGTTTGTTTATCATTCTTGTGTTGTGCAGAAATAAATGTAATACAATATAAAAAAGATTCTTTATTGTATCAAAGAAAGAAAAAAAGAATTAAATCTATAAAATTGCTTCTTTATTATGTAATAATCAATCTTAAAGATTATAACCGTAACGTACGTGCCTACCTATGTATCGATCACGCGTGTCGTTAACTAGGTACTCGAAAAATTAAATGCTATTCTGGTTAAGTAATAAGTGGTAACTTACGTCCCTGTTCAGTGTTCAACCTATCAATCTACCTATCAATTAGCTTTTAACCTGATACGATAGAGTCCTCGTAAGGAGTCTAAAAGTCATGCGGCGAAAGTGTGGGCAAAGAGAATATAGTCACTGACCGCGGTCTTCAGCTATAACTAGATATTAAACACATAAGTCTTTCAGTATATTATAATTTTATCTGTGGTAATGACTTCTTAGATACTTACCAACTTAATTCAGACGTTACGGCGGATTTGGTTCCTATACAGTTCAGAATTTTTAAATAACATGAATTTTATTTTTATCCATTACAACTGATTATTTATATACTTTTATTATATACTATATCTATTCTAATATTATAAAGAGAAAATATTTGATTTTTTGTTTGTTACGATTTAACTCAAAAATTACTGGACGAATTTTAAAAACTCTTTCACCATTAGAATTCTATATTATCCCTGAGTAACAAAGGCTATATTGTAACCCGGAATTCCCACGGACACTCCGAACAGTATTTTATGTTTCGTTTGGTGCGCAATGTTGTTCAGAATAGAGTATCATCAGCTGCTGGCTTTGCGGTAGGTATCTATGGTTCATAATCAAAACATGAATCACATCAAAGCCAAATCTAAATAAAAAAAAATGATTGACATTTACTTTAACCAAAATGATGTAGGTAAATACAGCGTGATGCGATAAAAAAATTACAAGTCCACTTAAAAAGGTAGCTATACCTACTCATCAATTAATTCCTTTCTAAACTACGAATTAAGTAGGTACTGGTGTTTTGTTTTGAAAGTGATATTAAGTATATATTTAATTTTAAAAACCATTATGTTCAAACGATAAATTAGTGAAATAATAAAAGTGATTTTTTCAACTGGCTGTGGTTGAATAAATACAAAACTACAAGGATGAACGAAAAATACTCAAATGAGTCTCGGGACCGATATTGATTGGTTGATTCACCCGCGTTAATTTCGGAATTCCCGAGAGAATTCTTGGATAAAAAGTAGATACTACGTCTTTTCCGTACCCCTGAAAACATATAGGTATGCAAAATTTCATGATCATCGGTTGAGTCATTATTTTAATTATTTTTTTTAGTTTAATTTTTTTAGTAATGATTTATTATATTTTATTGGCTGTAAAATTAATAATTTTATCTTGCCGAAATTTCAGGTAGGTCCTACAACTTTATTCACACGAAACACTGATTGAAGTTTGAACCTGGGCTATCTATCTACTAATGAACATCTTTGCCAACTAATTTGTCTGCTCGCCGCAATGACAGTTTTACCTAAAGAGTTTCACAAGCTTTCACCGTCCCTTTTCAGTTTTTGTGGATGTGATCTAAAAAATTGGTTTTTTAATTAAAGTACGAAAAATTATAAAATAATCAGGAAAAATCTAAAATACAACACCAAGCCCAATTTTTTTAGTATTTTAAGTTAATAGGTAGGTAGATAATAACTTTTTGTCATATTCCAGTTCAAAAATATGTGTATTTTTACAAATTTTTATCTTTAAACTCTGCGCAGCCGATCACGCCGCGCACCGTTCGCCATTTTGTTTTTCGTTTCTCATACAATGTGTAGCAATAGTAATATAAGTATGTATATTAACTCATTGAAGTTTGACCACATAACTTGTACACCAGCGGAGTTAGTCAAGTTGACATTCTACAATCGTTAACGCATAGAAAACATAGTAACGAATCGTCATATCACTTGGTCAGCCAATCAAAATTCTAGTTTTAAAGTGGTCACGTACAGCTAGAGTTTTGATTGGCTGACCAAAGTTTTCTATTCTTGTTTTCTATCCGTTAACGATTGTAGAATGTCAACTTGGCTAACCCCGCAGGGCTATCTACTAATGAATATGTTTGCCAACACATTCGTCCGCTCCCCGCAATGACAGTTTTACCTAAGACCAACTTAATAAACACCCGGAAGTTGTAATCTTTTTATGCTTTAAGATCTAAATCTTGGGTGGGGAACGCGATAGGCAAACATTCGATTCAAATTGAATTTGCGTAAGTTTGAACATTCCAAAAAAATCAGCCATTGCATGTGATCATCCTGCGTCCCTCTTCAGTTTTAACATTGCTATAATATTGTCTTGAAAGCTTCAAGTTATAAGTTATAACGTCTTGTTTATAAACGAAGAGGTTTTATTCGATATCTATAGGTATCTATTCGATCACTCATTGCTCGTTAGCTTCCCTTTATTCAATCAGTGGAATACGCGATTGGACTATCCAAGGAACAAATTGGAAAGGATAAACCTATTTCATAATATACGAGGTAAGTAGGTACCTACGTATCGTACGAGGTACCTCCTATACTACAGGGGAACAAATACTAACATAGATACCTACTTAAATAAAAAATCACCAATAGGTAGGTATAACCAAATTAATAATAATTTAGCTTCTTCAACATCAGGAGGTACATCATTCGAGATAGATACAAAGGGAAGCAAATATACGGGCCCAGGAGACTAGAGTGGGTATCTGGATAGATATGAGTTCGCATTAATGAATGAGAACTTCATGCTTGTCAGTCAGCGATGAAGCTCTATGCGACTAATGAAATTACGCCACGTTGTTGAAACTCCTGTGTAGGTATTAAGGTGTCGAGCTGAAGCGACTGTGCAACGGAAAAAATATACCTACTTACAATAGGTATAGATTAACATGCTCACCCTATATACCTACATATTTATCTTTAAACAAGGGACTTATTCAAGCTTTCGATAATTTAGAAATAGTTACTTTCATATTTCTTATATTTGAAAAACTCACACGGGTAAAACCGCGGGGAACATGTATGTATGTGTAAATATTTTTGTTTTTATTAAATTACAAAAATAAATTTGTTAAGAAAATGCGTATTTAGGCAGGTAAATGACAGATTAGAAATCGCCAATTATCGGCGATTATTTTTCACAAATAATGTAATTTAATTCGATAGCTACCTAATTTAAAAAAAATACACTTGATATAAAAGGTAGGTAGGTATATGGAGAAAAATTAAGAATTATTTTTGGCCGCTGTGATTCTTTATTTTGAGTTTCTATTTTAAGAAAAGCTTAATTCGGCTTTCATCAAATTCATAACAATATTATGTCTCACCTTAGAATAGGCTCGCCCACTGTGTTTTTAATTAAAAATCAGTATTCAGACTTTATATAGGTAATAGGGTTATTTTTATAGTATTATTTGCTCTTTATAATATTAGTATAGAATATATTTATTATAATATTATACCTACTTGTACGTTTGAACTTCACTACACATTAGGTATAAAACAAAGTTTCCGGCCGCGTCTGTCTGTCTGTGTGTCTGTTCGCGATAAACTCAAAAACGATTTGCAACTTAATCGAAATAGTAATTCATGAAGAAGGTTTAGGTACATAATTTTTAATTTTTTTATATAAATTGGTTAAAATATAAAAATAATTGTTAGAAGTGTCGGATAAAGTGCATTAAATTTTACATACTTCCCGACCTACTCCACATGTTCCCCGGTGTACCTACAGAGAAGGACATAGGGTACTTTTCGTTCCGGAATTTGCACGTTAACTTCGAAATTAACGCGGGTGAAACCGCAGGGAAAAGCTAGTACATGTATAAAAAAGACCTAAGATTCTGAGCTAACCTTAAATTTGCATGCAGCACACCGATGGTAAATTATCAAACTATTTGGCAAATGGCCAGCCGACATTATTTTATCAACCGTATTATTAAAGACGCCAGTGTTGAGAAAACTAAAAAGCATAAGCGTGACTCAAATACAAAGTTCACGCGAATACGTAACTTGTTACTCTTTTGCAGCTTTAATAAATAATAATTAATTAATAACTCGGGATTGGCGCGATTCTTTTTACGCGACACTAAATCTCTATTTAAATTTAGTTACAAATTTTACCCAAAGTCCTAGGTAATTTGATCATATCAATGACGCTCTTGCTAAAAATGTCTAATTAATTCTTTATATTACCTACTCCTTTGTCAATAATTGTCTAATTTTATTGAATTATCGAAAAGTTGTTTCGTTCTAAACAGAAATTACGCAAACCATTTTAGGCTGCGTATTATAAATATATATAAGTATAAAGTATTATTGAATATTCAAACGTAGAATTTAATTTCCACACTGCAGACACACCACAAAATGCATAATATAGTTTGATGAGTTACAGAAAGAATCGTACACATCATAATAATTATTATATTTGAAGAGATAGAGAATTATACCTATCTACACTTCACAGTATGATTGGAAATGTTTTAGTGCGGTTACCTACGTTTGCACGGGTGCAATGCGGTTTCTCTCACTTTATTAAAGTTTAAAACGTTAGTTTCGTGGAGGCCTCATAAGTTCGTGCACTCAGTTAGACCCATCTGCGCCACTTTGCACGTCCTTACATTGGAGCGTACAATTTATCTGGTCGAAATAATCGTGGCCCAACAACGGCCGAACCGGGCCATAACGCCTGGACGTTAGCCAACCATGGGTTAACTAGTGGACAACGGACTGCAATCACGAGATATGCGTGTAGTAGATACTCGTATTATACTATTTTTACCCACTTAATATACTATGACACTTGGATTACACGGTTTATATTCAATGTTACATACCTACCTATACTAAATACTTAATATACACAATAATAATAATAAACTCTTTATTGAACACCATTTAAAGTAAACAATAAACAAAAACATTTTACTATACGCAAAAATGTCCTCATAAAAGAACTGCAAAATGAAATTTGTGACAATATATTTTTTCGATTAGCAGATTTTTTCTTTTTCTAATAACAATATTGATTTGGGGTAGAATATTTTCATTGTTCATGTGAGTTTTTTAATTGATGCACAAATAAAATCTATTAATTATAATAGATGGTCGGTTTAGGCATTTTAAATCGCTATGCCTAGTTAAGTCGGTAGTTTTCTAAAAATGAACTTTTAATAAATAGGTAAAACCGAATTTCCAATATTAAAAATTTGGATCGGAGCCAAGAGGTATAATATTTCCCATTCCAATAATTCCTTTGCCACCTGTCGCATACTAACCAATAGATGTTTTAAAAAATCCCGACCACATTATTTTACTTCTATTTTATCAACGTGTTAATGAATTAACCCAAAACCTGATACACCCCATTTAAAAAAATAAATAATAATTATTATTATGATTGAAATATAAAATTATACTTTAAAAGTTTTTCAACATTAGTTTGGTGACCTATCTACGAAATTTCAAGCGCTACGGCCGCACCTAATACGAGTCAATGACCGATTCGAATTTTGCTACATGCGGCGCACGCACCTAATATTGTATTGTAAATCATTTAGACATGGACTAATAAAAATGAAAAATATAACTTATATTCAAACATGATGCGATTGATTCGGAAGTAGATTCTGAGCAAACTATATACTTTCTGGTTTTGAATTAATTCATTAACAAAAAACCATAAAATTATCAAAAATTTATTGATTTTGATGTTTGATTTTGATTTTGAATTCATTAACAAGTTGTATACCTAACCTAGGTTACATAAAACCTAACAAAGCTTTACATCTTAGGACTTATTTCTCTTCTTCTTCTATCTTTCTTATATTGTGACTAGAGTTCAGTCAATTAGATTTTCCAAAAAGTAGGTAGGTAACTACTACAAGAAAAAACTAAGAACAAGGCGGAACCTCAGCCTCATCAAAATGCTACTGCATGTGTTTATAGTTTAGGGTTAACTTACAGCAGTTAAGTGTAATAAACGAATAGTTACTCATCGGGTAATTACACCAAATAAAAAACTAACCAACACCAAGACCGGAAGTGCCGAGGTCGTTCTTTTACGATTTATATTTTATGTTTCTTTTTAATTAAGCGCTGCAGTTATGCTTTTAGGTCGAAAATTCAAAATTCAATTTTTCAAAACTACATAATTTTCTACATTCGCTTTATGACATCAGGCAATTTATTTGACTCCAGGCTCAGGTATGAGGGTTTTTCTTGCCTATACACGAATAAAACCGCTTACTTCAAACAGGCTTTAGAAACCATTATGAGGAAATCTGCACACTTATTCGTAGCAATTCAAAAGCGTTGCGCATTGTCCTATCAATCCGCGCTTAGTGCTCGTATTGATCTAGAAGCGTTAGGGGCAAGCTTGTGCCCAAAAGGTGGGAACTTGAAAAAGGTGAATATACTATGCTATAATAATATAATTAATAGGTATCTCTTTCAACGACTCGTAATAAGCGTTTAAGATATAATTATGTTAGTCAATCCTGACTAATATCAAACCTAGAAGCGCCAGAGCTTCATTATAGATGTTTCCTACTATATTTTGTCTATACTTGTTCATCAGGACAGACCAAACCTAACCAAGAATATCGAGATGTTCTACGCACTTCCTAAAATCAGAAAGTATTTCTAACTAGGCATAAGCCCGAAGGCATTGGTCAAACCTAGGATAAGCTAGTCATTTCGGGAAGAGACTGCATATCGAGTTTTTACTATCACAAATACTCTACATATAACTTACCGACGTACCTATTCGTCAACTCAAAGGTCCAACTTGTGCAAAAAGTTTCTTTTTTATCATAGGTAAGCGCTTATGAAATAACTGATTCCAGAAATTTTACCTTAAGATGAACAGCGGGGTGGAGTTTTGTATGGAAGTATAGTTTGTTTTGAAGTCATGTGAACCGGTATTTGAACTCTCTTCTTTTCAATTAAAGAAATAAATGATTCAGTATTTTTGTAAATTCAATACTAGGTATAAATCTATCATAAATATAAAGTTGGATCAAAGTTTTCAACCTGATTATCATAGAGTATTTTTCCTACTTTAGTCCCTACGTATTTTGTATGGAAATAAAAATCGTCGTTTATCAAACGATGCAAATTAGTCTCAGAAATAATTTTAAGAGAAACAACATTATACCTAAATATAACGTAGTTACGCTGATTTATTTGCAAACTGTACTCTGGTGTAGGCATTCTTTCAAATGACTCTATTATTCTTGGGTAAGGCTGAAGTAAATGTTGATTTATTGTAAGTGTTTCGTACGATAGACGCCAGGAACACGATGTATTATACTTCAGACTACAGATTATGAGGCCGGAGAAACTAATTAATATAGGATCGCGCAATAAAGTAAATAATCTTGACACGATTCGTATTATGTGGCCAGACAGATAAAGCTGCCCTGTTATTTCATTTATAATATTTTACTTACTTGATATTGCTTAATATAGTAGTTCTTTAAAAGGTATAAGCGCATTATTTCCTCATATTTATTTAAAATATTAAACTGTTGCTGCTACTAAAAGAAGCACGTACCTACAGCTTTATGTGTGTGTCCACAGGATATAGGTACAGTAAAAAATAATGACTTTGAGAAAGAAAGAAAACCTATAAGTTTTCGAGTAATTACCTACTAAAACATGTCCAAACAAGAATCTAAACAAAACAAAAAGAAATAGAGAGAAAGATATTTTTAAAAAAAATCATTTTTTTAAGGTACCCACATAAAATTTATAAATGTGCCAAAATACATTTGTAATATATCAACTAGTTGTGCCCCGCGGTTTCACCTGCGTTAATTTCAGAGTTCCCGCGGGAATTCCGGGATAAAAAGTACCCTATGTGTTAATCTGATGTATTAGCTATATTATTGTAAAGTTTCATTTAAATCCATCCAGTAGTTTTTGCGTGAAAGAGTAACAAACATCCATCCATACATACAAACTTTCGCATTTATAATATTAGTAAGGATTTTTATACTCACCTACTAACTGAAGCGTCAATTTTTCGACAGAGTGACTTCATTGAAAACCTAGGTATTTATAGCTTTATGAAAAATAAAAGAATATAGGTATGTCTATATTATGTAATTATTTTAAACCTAAATATGAAGTAGTTTTAACCATCTGCCTACCACGGACCACCTACGTGTTCAACTAGACCACAATTATTCCAGAGAGAACTAAATAATCGTGACTTTCGTTTGGTAACTTAATAAAATTTTATTGTGGTGATGATAGTAATGTGGTTTGAC
This sequence comes from Zygaena filipendulae, assembly GCA_907165275.2. Taxonomy (NCBI): domain Eukaryota; kingdom Metazoa; phylum Arthropoda; class Insecta; order Lepidoptera; family Zygaenidae; genus Zygaena; species Zygaena filipendulae. The sequence continues at coordinate 6,279,738 of OU015667.1, read as the reverse complement.
TATTGAACTATATAATGTTTCCATCGGTATTTTGTAATGCATATTATATTAAACTGGCTGTGCCCGCGGTTTCACCCACGTGAGCTTCGGAATCCCCGCAGAAACTCCCAATTTTCTTTAATACAAACCTTCCCTGAACTTCCACAAATATTTCAAGATCAAAAATAACCCAAATCGATCTAGCCATTCTCGAGTTTAAGCGAGACAAACGAACAGCAATACCTATATAAGATACCTGTAACATGATGATTATGTAACACTTCAATGTAACATATTCCACCACCCAATGTACCATATACCATATACCATATTGACGGCAGGGTCGGCGCAGCCCTATCCTTATGGAATAGGGCAACCGAAACCAGGGCCGTCAAGCTTGCTCTCTCACCATACAGCAACGTCTACCAGGCCGAGCTTCTCGCTATAAGCAGAGCGGCAAGGGAAGGAGTCTAGTAAAACATGAGAGTGAAGAATGCCAGAACCAGGGAGTTACTAAAGAGTTTGCCTAGTGTTTTAAGGTTATTGTGGGTAATTACGCTGTGAATATTTCCCTGTTCATTTTTGCAACTGGCAAGTCAGATGCGCCGCGCACGCCTCACAAATATGTAGATGCAACATATTTTTGGCTGATTGCCATCCGGTTACGACCAGCGATAAAGTTGCTTGTGTTTTTTTTTGCGCCTTAACGATATTCGACACGTGCTGAGCTTGATCCAGCATTCGAGTAATAATAAATTGGAGATTGAATTAAACGGTGCTTTATATTATAACAGGTACAATTATAACCAAACCACGTCAGAACGATGCCAAGTAGGTACATGTACCTTTTGATATTATTATTTAGGATCCAAAAGAAATACTTTTTGGGATCCAACAAAAAATATACCTACTATCGATTCAATAAAAAGTTATAGAACGTTTTAACCTATAAAGGCAAAAGTTATACAAAATTGCGAGCAAAAATTAGTTGTTAATACCTACATGGTAGGTATTATAGTTATTTGCAAAATATTTCGAAGGTGAAAACTGCTTATAGTAGGTACTTAATATGTCATACAACAAAGAACCTATTCATATTCAAAACGTTTGAAGATGTTTGGTTGTGGTGGAATATTCCAATATTTCGAAATGTCCTGTGACCTGTATTCATAAACACTGCTCAAACTTGATACGCTCTCTTACGTCTTACGATAGGGATGTTGACTCCTTTTGAAAATCAAAATTATAATTAGTCCGTCAGTTAGAAAATAAAAAACAATAGGCACGTATTTTTTGCTTAATCAAATAAATTAAAATATACAGAGATAAAGCGCATTAAAGTTTAGGTTGAGGGGGACGTGACGTCATGCGAAATTTCAACTCAATGTATCGCCGTTATTTTTTATTACGTAAAAAAATAAAAAATACGTGTCCAATATTTTTTATTAATCTACAAAACGGACTAAAAAAATTAGTCATTTCTAGCACAATGAGCGAAACAGATAATATCTAAAAAGGTGACTAGGTATCTATTGAGTACCTAGCGTTTATAATACGGACCTCAGTACGGCTTTTGAAATATAAGTTTAAGTTTTAGATACTGCACGCTTGATCCTTAAAAATTTGAACATGCAAGGACAGTATTCATACAGTGGGAAAGTGAGAAGGAACCTGGCAAGTACATACATACGAACCCATACTGAACACAGAACATATACAAGGGACATCAACTCAGTTTAGTATTAAAATCGGTGTAGCGGGGTGATTTCTTGAAGGTACAAAACACTTTTGAACGCGCAAAAAAACATTCATTAACGTAACAAAAAGTGTTTAATGCCATCTGGTTTCGCTTTCTTATTCACTGTTTTCAGAATTCACATCTTTAGGCCTACCGTACCGTAAAATATACTTAGGATGTCAGCAAACGTAATTTTGGGAAATGTCGAGCAAATACCTAATGTAACTTCCTTTGAGATCGTGGCGCGTCTGCTCGCCTACATTGACTCTCAAGTTAATTTAATAGTTTCTCTGTGATATTCAAGAACAAATTGTCTTTTGAACCAATTAGATAAAGTTGTTAAAGTTAGTTTAGAATCAATATCTAGCATGGTATCACGGGGGCGAGACGGTTGGTTGGTTGCAACACTGGCGCGCGGCCAACTCGTTACGGTCGTCCGCGATCATGCGAAGTGCGACGCGATCACATATCACGCTCTATCTCTGTATAAAACTAGCTGTTCCCTGCGGTTTCATCCGCGTTGATTTGGGAGTTCCCGCAGGCAGGGCCAGATCTACTATATGGTTTTTTGGGCTCCAGCCCAGGGCCAGGATTCAAGGGGCCCCCAGCTAAGTCAAGTCAAAGTCGAAAATAGACGATCCGTTTTGTCCATAAACGGAACCTAGAATGTGAGGAGCAAATTACAGAATTTGCCAAAGGAAAGTGCAGAAAGATTCCTTTATAATTTGTCAATTTATTTACGGTTGTATAACACTAAGGCATAATATATTATAATATAAATCAAGTATTTTACTGTCTAATTTCTTTCTATACTTTGAGTAATTAGGTGGGCCCTTAAGTAGTATTATCCCAGGGCTCCTTAAACTCACGTTCCGGCCCTGCCCGCAGGAGCCTCGTGAAATCCTTTTTTAGCTGAGACAGTGATCTTTCGCTTGAATATATTATCTAGGTATAGATTACCTACATATTATTATTCTGACTGACCGATGACTTATCAAGGCTCAATTTTAAAATTTTGCTCGAGGCTTCCCTTTGCCTTTTGCTTACATTTTTTCCATAAGTAGAGCAAAATAAGCTGCTCCCTCAAATTCAAACATTGAAATGTTCATAAAAAATATTTGTTTATAAAATAACACATTACTTTTACCTCTTTATCTATATTTACCTATATACTTACCATTGGTATAAATTACGAAACTAGTATCAATATTATTGTTTTTTGTTGTTTATGAAGCTATACAGAAATCTCCCGCGAATAACAAAATCGTAGATAAAATGAGAGCAGTGGTCTTGATCACTGGTAATATACCTATGCGTTCATTTTTCTGTCTTATAGCTGATGCCCGCGGTTTACCCGCGGGAATTCCGGGATTACAACATTGTCCTTTTTAGTACCCCTTACAAAGTGTAGGTATGCAAAATTTCACGATGATCGGTTAAGTAGTTAAAACATGGAAGCGTAACCAACAAACTCACATTTGCATTAAAATATCTATTAGTGACCTAAGATTGTCGTTTGGATTTTTTTAAGTCACATGAAGAAAATCATGATATTTTACCAATCACCATAATATTAAAATCTAAGGAACTGAACATGGAACATATAGGTATACACTATACACACTCGTATGAGTCTGTATTGGTATTTTTTTTTTATGAAAAAGAGTGTAATTCTGTTTAAAGTCTTTAAGCTAGATAATCATAGTAGGTACTTAATTATTTTGTCAATTCTATTAACTGTAGAATATAAATTCAAAATAAAATATGGAACGAGATAAATGAATATCATCCGTCGCCACATTACCAATATTTACGCGCCCAGCGATGCGTTTCCGCATCGTTGTGGGACCGTACAAAATTTATTTTACATTAATGACGTCCATACCTCAACGACCCCTGAAATAGTCCTTCGTATTTGTCATATAGATTACCTACTTTTTCTGTTTCAAACACGAATACTCGCTCACAATGGGACTTGAAATTTATTTGGTGTTCGTTTGTCTTGCATTTATATTATCCGGAGGCATATTTGCTCAGAAAATTTTTATATACGATACGAGAATATTTACTAAACATGATAAACACAATATCTTATTTAACTAATATCTTAACAACTCATATTAATGTTAACGCAAGTGAAAAAGTAAACAGGTAATTTTCTTAACATAAAATACCTAAATGTGGTTTATAAGCTATATTATATTTGTAAGGAGCTTTGTGCGAAACATAATTACAACATTATTTCTTAGAATTCGTAGATAATTAGTTTGAAATTGAACTCGATACTTCGAATTACTCACCTATTCACATCATAATAACGTTTCAGTTAATTAATATCTACGCAAATGTCATTTTATATAGCTTTTTCATTACTCATACTCGGAAAGTAGGTCTGAAGTTGCTTGAGAAGCGGGTTGAAAGTAACCCTTTTCAGCCCTAGGGAGAACCGCTTTCAACTGACAGCTGTCAAATTATTAAAAAAAAACTAGGTCTATTTTCACATTTCTATTGAACCATGTTTCAACTTTCTATACAGCCAGCGCGATGTAAAATTGAAATAACGTAAAGTTTAAGTAGGTATTAATTAAAATAAAATTCACTCACTTTTTCTTAAGCTAATTCCTATTTATATTTTTTTATTTTCTTTAATTTCTTTCTTTTTTTAGGTCGCCACAATGTAAATAAAAAATACTGGCTGAATAGCTAGCCGGCCAAAGAAAAAGAAATAGGTGGGAAAGTGTCAAGCGACTATCCGATCTTCACTCATTTTTTCTTTAGCTAATTCCTATTTTTATTTTGACTTTCCTTGCATTCGTAATGAAAAGCACAGTGTTACCCTCGGGAGAAAGACTTACTTTCACCCCTAGGATAACAATGTACTATTACGTTTGTGTGAATTAACCTTTGACAACATGTAGAGATCATGTCGATGATAGTAAAATTATCTATGATTCACAAGTCGATCTCCCACAGTTTCTCTTCGCGTGAAATTCGGTGTTTTTGTGGGAATTCTTATTTTATATTCACAGATATAATTCTAAAGTTTTTAAAAAATACATACATACAGCCGAGCTTTTTGAAAGTCGGTTAAAAAATTACACTAAGTAGGTCGATATTTCCTTATGTCTTACGTTAATCTTACTAACAAACGTTTATTTCTTTCTTTATTTAGGAAACAAACGATAGGCACATACAAAGCTTCAACCCATCATTCATTACCACGTAGGTAAGTGTGTACCAACACTCCCTCATTAATAGCCAAACTTGCTAGCTCAAGACACGCATTGATTGTTCATGAGTGGGCGTAATTATGTATTTACATAAACTGGTCTAATAAACTGAAAGCTTAAAACAGCTCAAACCGGTTTGTTTGCCCATTCATACCTAGTACCTACCTACCTGTTTTCGTAAACTTTTTGTATACGTCCAATTTGAATACTGCCTTGCATCACCAAAGACAGGTATTTAAGGATTTTAAGGCAGGATAAATATCCTGCCACTATTACTTATTAAGGCCACATTATAATCCTTAAATACCTGTCTTTGGGCAAACAAACCGGTTTAAGCTTGATGCTTGGGTTTAAACCCGATAAAAGCCCGTAAACGCCCCCGGGCTTTTATCGGGTATAAACCCGATGCTTAGATTGATTGCCCATCTATACAGGTAGGCAAGCAACCAAATAATAACATCAATAAATAAACCTGCAATGTCGTATTCAAATGTAAGTAGGTAGGTGAGTATATGATTTTATGTATACCTATTTGCTTTTAAATAAGGTGGAACAAGTTAGAATATGGCGTGACGTCGCACCATTATTTATTCCCCAATGATGGTGGTTAACGAGCCGAGAGCGTTCGTCGCCACTCGCGCCTCTAACCGTGTTAATTCCGATTTCAGATTCGACGAATGCGAAATTATATAATATCTACCAATGTATGCGTCGTCCGTTTTTTAAAACAAATAAAAATCATAATTAACTTTCCAATAGTGATTCCGGCTTTTTGCTGATGTCGAATTTAAATGATTAATTGAACAGTGGATTTCCTTTTAAATTAATTATCTTAGAAGATATTATTGATGTGAAATATCTAATGTGGAAGCCGGAAGGTCAGACTGGCTGTTGAAGCGGCGACGCATGCCGTGGCGACGCATCGCCACGCTGACAGCTATGTGATAATTGTAACAAATATATACTGCGGTGTGGCGAAGCGTCGCGCGTCGTGGTGACTCTGCGACCGAAGTCGCTAATCACGAGATTAAGTTGTTTCCATTTAATTTTTGTATTAAATTTATATAAATGCATATTAAACAAAATATCATCTTAAAAAAAACTGATTATTAATATGTAGAATACTAAGAAGGAACATAGTAGCAGATAACAGCAGATAGTTATCTGCTATTGCAATGATAGCTAACTAACTGATGATGATACCATAACACAATATAACTGAAGGCAGGGAAAGGTATGACCGAGACTATTAGCTGAGCGACACATCTAGAACCAACTAGAAACTATTACAATTAATTGCACCAACATAGAAGTTGTACAGCATACCAGATATCCGTAGGGAACACGGAGCAGTGCCTGGGACTTGCGACCCAGGTGTAGGTTTAATGGGGCCCCTTTACAATGCATGAACGCTCACCTCCACTGCCCGTGCTCCCGACTTAAGCAAACCTCTGGAAACAATTAGATGTCACAGTACACGTAATCACTATAGCCACTCTAGATTGATACGACACTAATACGACACTATAACTGCACTGAACCGAACACAAAGTAACAATGAATCGTCGCTAACGCATACCCGCATTTTATAACAAGTTCTAACAAAGACGAGTCGGGCAATGGAGTGGAGCGAGGGAACGAACTTACTACTACCGCTATTCGACAGCGGGAAGCAACAGTTATTTTTAATGAAACTACCCTCTCGCCGACAAATATTTATTTATTTATTTATTTATTCAACCAAAAACTACAATCATTACAGGTATATATCCTAATGCGATTGCGGTTATATTTTTAATTGTGCTATGTTCATTTGCTGACCGGGAAGAGTGGCGAGGCATCGTGAGGCACGTAACCTCGGCCCACAATTAGACCACTTTGTGAGAACCACAACCGCTTTGCCAAGAGCGTAGGTACCGACGAAGAAGAAGGTGTTCATTTCTTTCCATAAAATATCCTTGTACGGTCATTATTGCTACAAAATAATTTCGAAATTTCACATCTGCCAGACGTCCCACGATTTTTTTCAGTTTTATTTAATTGTAAATAGCTTTACAGCAACGCGCGGGATGGAGTACGATATTTTGCATTTTTTATCAATGAAAAAAGTAAAGATATTTAAGGTAAAATTTCTATTCCATTTCTATGTTATTCATCCTCATCAGCCTGACATCGCCGACTGGACTAAGATGTATAGGTACAACTGCTACTTGCTTTTGCTCTGCGCCAATTCCTTTAGCTTTTATTTATTTACTAGCTGTTCCACGCGGTTTCACCCATGATAATTTCGGAGTTCCCGTGGGAATTCTGTGATAAAAAGCACTCTATGTCCTTCTCTGTACTCCTGATAACGTGTACGCAAACTTTCATGATCATAGGTGGACTGTATGCAAAATTTCATGATCACTGTTAAGGCGTGAAAGCGTAGCAAACAAACAAATAAACAAACAGACTCACTTTCGCATTTATAATATTAGTAAGAGTTTATTCGGCCAACAGTCTAATTCCATCTTTTTCTTCTGGCCTGATCCATTTCCTCCCCGTCGACAACTTATTGCTCCATTCGACTGGTGGTCATTGAAAGCTTCCCCTACCAATGCTTAGTTGCGATACCAGCAGCCTCCACTCCGTTTTTATCCTTTTCTATTACGTAGGTACTAAAGATAAATTAACGAGTCTCGTTTTGAACGTTCGTAAAATTTTAAAACGTTGCCTAATGTACGCACAGATCCCTTGCCTTGTTAGTAGTTAAGTACACCATTTGCACGCGATCTGTGAACTTGTAATGGGGATGCGCGAACATGTAATGGGGACTTTTATTTGAACCCTTGCAACTCGTAAAAGGAGATAGTTTTCAGTTTATTGGAGCAGTTAAGCCCCACGAGCACTAAACGTGTTATCAGACCACTTTCATGCGACTTTTTACTAAAAGTAAAATTCGCTCAATTTAAAAAGGTATAGGTAACGTTATTTACTTTTGTATAAACAATTTAAGCAAAAAAATAATACAATTACACGGAAAAACATATTTTTACGATACTACCAAACTAGTTTAGTAAATCGAAAAGTTGATCGTACTATTTGTCAGCTATTTTATTTGTAATGATTACATTTTTTTTTAATTTTATTGTAACGGGCAATATTCAATTCTAGAGTTTACTATCTTTAGAGTTTATTTATTTATTTATTCTTTATTGCACAGTATGCACAAATGGCAAACTTAATGCCTTAGAGTTGTCACATATGGAACTCTAAAACATGGTAGAGTGCACCAAATTCTCGTCACAGTAACCAGAATTTTTTTCCGTGTAAATATACAAAATACTCCTCACTAATACTAACCACAAAACGTTGGTTTATTCATGTAGAGTCCAAAATACTCAACAATGTGGCTATTCTTCAATCATCAGTATTTTTAAGTTTACTGAAATCCTAACTAAAATCATAAATACGACTAAAAGTTTGTTTGTTTGTTGTTCAAATTATCGCGAGTGAAACAGCTGGAAACAGCTAGTATAGTAATAGATGAGCAATTTCATCTTGTTTGGTGCTCTCAATACATGCAAAATGGATATGTTTATAAGGAACTGTGTTTTCTGTCAAAAGGTTTACAGATTGCTTTCAACCGATTCAAAAAAGGAAGCACTTCTCATTTAATCTTTGTTTTTGTTATGTACCTATGCAACGCGATATCTCTGTCACTTGGGATCTGTATGTTATGACTTATGAGGTTCTTCGAAAGTCGTTTCTCCATGGGGCTGTTCGTCAACAGGACATTTCGTTTATGAAAGTTTTGCCGACAGAATCTTTTACCTATGAACCATACACCGACAGACCGTTACGTTTGTGACAAACGTAGTGATTACCTTCTCTCTGTTTGTGACGTTTCGAGAATCGTAAAAAAAACATGTTTTTAGTCAATTGTCCTATTCTAAAGGTAAAATACATTTTTCCAAAAATTCGAGCGTGTTATGTCATAAAGAGAAATTAATAAATAAATATTGTTATTTCTATGATGCGCCAAAAAATCGTACTTATCTATGTTAAAGTAAAAACTTGCCTTTATGTAAAGTTTCTTTTGATTTATCAGTGGTTTTTTGACATTAAAGCATAAATTAGCGAGAGCTTGAATTTGTGTTCCTCGTTTAAAATTACATTTATAGGTATAAAGTATATTATGTGCTCTATGATATTAGGTACACGCCGCCTGTACCTAGGTAAGTATGATAGTATGAAACCAAATAAACTTGTGAAGACACAAACAAATCTAAAAGTAATAACTTGGCTGTGAGTGAAGCCAAACAACCAAATAAACTCTGCCTAGAATGAGTTTTAATAAAGTCAGCAATTCCAACTAAATGTACTTTATGTACTAGGTACTTACTTATATTTGAAATCGTAAATATATTGTTTACTAACTTTTGGCTCAGTTACAGATTTCCAGTTGGTAGTTATGGGTAGGTAGCTGCGCTAGTGTCAACATCGTCTCTGTATTAGTTATTTTATTAAAAATAAAAGAACATCGTGTTTAAGTGATAAATCTATTCCAATTAATAAATTGAAGCAAAAAAGGTTCTACAAACGTTAAATACAATAAAATTCTTCCGTTGAAGTGCGTAAAATCAGTGAATTGAATAGCGAAAACATTGTTAGCAAATTGTGCCCCTAAAGCGCAAAACATTGAATAAGTTATAAATCATCACAGTAAAACCAGTGTGCAGTATTCAAATGTATAACTTCAGTGCTAACGGCCAGAAGATAAGTAATTTCAATAAAAAACCTAACCTAAAAACATCTATTAATTAATTTACGCCATATCATCAGAACTAAAAATCGGAACCAACAGCAACATAGCGACATCTGTTGTGGAATAGCAAAAGTGCCTAGTAAGGAGAAGTGATTGACAGCTGCTGTCGATATACATCATCAAGCAATTACTATCTAGCGAAGTAGTACACACCGTAACCGCTAAAGGGCGCAAAATACAAAATGGAACAAATCACAGAAATGTTAAAATCACTGCAAACAAAACTAGACGTACAAGCAGATGAACTAAAAGAAATGAAAGAAAGTATCCCAATGAATATAAATAAAAATATTGATGAAAAATTTAAGATACTTGAATCCAGACAACAACAATTGGAAAAAACTACGGAAGAACAGGAAAAGAAAATTCAGAGACTTGAAAGTTTTACGAGGAGAAAGAATTTGATTTTTTTTGGAGTAGAAGAGACTGAGAACAGCTACTTCAGCTTGCAAAATAAAATCCTAACTATTATTCAGTCCAACATGGAGGTAGAATGTCAAAAAGGAGATATTGAAGGTGTTACTAGAATGGGAAAAAAGTCTGAAAAAATTAGGCCAATAATTGTCACCTTAACTACTATGGGCAAAAAAATTGAAATACTAAGAAACAAAAAAATGTTAAACGTATCCACATCTTACTACATAAAACAAGACTACTCTCCTGAAATCCTCGAAGAGAGAAAGAAACTGAGTGCTCAGCTAAAAAGAGAAAAAGACCAGGGGAAAAATGCATACATAAAACATAACAAATTAGTAATTGAACCAGAAAACAAAAAAAAACAACAAAAAAGTCCTCAAGACCGACATAAGAGAGTTTTATCTCTGTCACCGGAAACAGTCGATGTCAAGAGTGGAAAACCATATACACCAAAGAACCCCATCAAGAAAAATAAAATGGACCAATATCTAGTCAAAAACAAAGATATGAGCACAATATCAAGATCTCTTCTACGTCATAAGACAGACAGCTCCTCTTCTGCCGGTGAATGACACCTAGCAGCGACCGCCCAACGTCCCCCAATACGGCTGGTCACCGCGGGGGTCTATGACTACAACCCTCCACTCCACATACCTAATAGTTGTGCATAATATTGAAATTGTTCGATCTCTACTACACGAAAAGCTACTAGAACTTATACGTATATTTATAATAGTTTTTATGTGTAATCAAAATTGAAATTTCACTGTGATCTAATATATTTAAAAATTAAATGGGAAAAAACATAACAATAAAAAAAATAAAAAGGAAAATTGTCATAAGTGGAGAAAAATGGAGGAGGCCTTTACTCTGTTGAAGAGGTCCTTAATAATAGTGATTTTGTATTAATGATGAAATAAATAAGTAGGTAATAAATAAATAAATAGAAAAAAGTAATAATGGAAATAATAAAATAAATAAGTAATAAATAAATAATAATAAATAACTAATAATGATTTGCATGGAATAATGATAATAATCTTTGTATTTTGATAAATTTTAATTCTTCATCAAGTATTGTAATTGATTTTCTTCATTAAGTATTGTAATTCAAATTTAAATTAATTTTAAATTATAGAAATTGTATTCAAATGTCAAATTATGTAAAGTTTATTAAGGAATAAACAGGGATTTAATAATAATAATAATAATAAGTTATGTAACATCAGCAATAACGTTACGTGTGTAAATTTTACGTGAATACATGAAAACCTTGGATTGTAGTCAACGAAATAAAAAAAAATTCATTGATAGAAAAGTTTAATCTTAAAAAATTGTAACAATAGGTATAATGGATCAATATCCAAGAATATTTTTTGTGTTAAAAGAAATTACTTAGGATATATTTAATAAAAACCGGATAAGAGATAATAACCTTTTGTCTTCCCGAATACAAAATAAATAAATAAATAAATAAATAAATAAATAAGTGCGTGTCGGACATAGCACATTTAGGGTTCCGTACCAAATGTAGAATATAAGAGCCGTCTGTACGTGCTGCAGCAGAGGCAGAGTAATGAGGAGTCATGGAGTAAACAGAGATTACTTGAAAAAATTGGAAATTATTACGCGCTCAAAAAAATTCATAAATAGCATCCGCTCGCAACGACGCGTGCTCGATAGTGCGTGCCCCATCGGGTCTGCTCGTAGCACTCGCGGCGCGCGTAGACCCGTAGCAGTGGCTTGCCGCCACGCGCCGCGCCGCCACCGCGCCGCCGCCGCACGCATCGCTTCTGTGCTACGCGTTTAACCGCAAAATAACATAGGTTTTAACAAAAAAAATTATAGAATTTTGGTATTTGTTGGTAAAATATACGTAATATCACAAAGTTTTAAGTTCATAGGTCAAAATGTTGAAAAAGGCTGACTTTGGCGGCTTTTCGTGCCTTTGTTTTCAGATGTTTCTAAAAATAAAAAATAAGGCTTTTGTCCACTCATTGAGTTCTATTGAACGATACCCCTCTTGGTTCGGTAGATAAACAAAAAAAATTTGCACCTCTCTTTAGCTGTATGGGGAGCCCCCTTAAAAATTCTTAAAAACCGTTTTTGTATAGTTTTGGGTCATCAATATACGTTTACTGTACAAATTTGAAGAATGTAGCTTCTACGGTCTGGCTGTAAAACTCGTGTGACAACGACGGACAGACGGACACGCGAGTGACAGCAATAAGGCTCCGTTTGGACCTTCGGGTACGGAACCCTAAAAAAATATTAATTTATTAATAAAATATGTGTTTAGAAATCATTTTCTTTTTAATATTTTTTCCCAAATTTGCTTTCCTTTCCTTTTTAATCTTATAACAAAGTAAAAATGGGAAAAAATAAATACCTAGTGTAAGATCTTCTGTCACAACAAAAGTTGCTAAAAAAATAATTTGTCATTGATCCGCAGATTTAAGGTGATTGTGGCAAGATAAACGCTAAACTAATTACTTTATGTTTCTCTGCATTGTTTGCAAAAACGCTTAGTCTTACTAAGTACGTAAGTAAACACTTACAGCTGTACTCAGATCAGTATTAAGTAACCATAGTAGCTTCTAAACCTCCGTTATTGTAAAGTTCTCGTACGGGACCCTGCCCCCTTAGCTATAAGTTGACAATCAATATAATCGTTCTCGTTTATAGGAAACTAAGGAACGTATCGTCTTTTCACGTGGTCACAAAAAATTGGATTTTACATTGGGCGATTTATCGTGACCACGTGACACGACGATAAAAAAGTTCCTTAGTTTTTTATAGCGCTAATGAATATAGATAATCAACTTGACTAAAAGGGCTGATTCGCTATGACCATCAACATTTCTTGCCCGTAACGCTCGTGCCTGTAAAACAATCCCAGAGACTCTAGAGTCTAGATAGAAAAAAGAAATATAGGTAAACGTTATTTTTGGATTTTTTTTTATGGCCCTTATTTGAGCAATGGGCTTGTCAACCAAATTTAAATTTTTAGTCCGTCTTGTAGATTAATAAAAAATATTGGACACTTATTTTTTAATTTTTAACGTAATCAAAAAATAACTAACTTGAAATGTCGCGTGACGTCACGCCGTGTTAAAATTTATAGCACGTTATGACGTCAAAAGCCCCTACTCTTAGATTTTAATGTGTTTTGTTTTAGTATTTTTTTAATAATTTGGAAAAGCAAAAAATACGAGTCTATTTTTTTTTATCTACAAGACGGACTTAATAGAATTTTGATTTTCATACCCCCGAAACAAGCCTATTGAGCAAAACAATTTTTGTGGCGGCCGTGTTATGTTCATAGTGAATCAGAACCTAGCTCTAGTCAAATTGCTATTGAAATAGATCTCTTGAAGCATTGTTCACGCAAACCATATTGATTTAGATGAAAAGTAGCTCTCAATAATAACCGCTCTGCCTAAACGTGTGCAACAATGGGGCCAAGTTAGGTATCTATTGAGAAACTTTAACGTAAAATTACATCTTTCACGGCGTTATTAAATTTCTGTTGTCTACCAAAATTTACGACGACCTCTTGGTAAAGCTTATTATTAGCTCTTAACAGATTGCTTTTGCAAATGAAAATCGTTCCTTCTTTTAATAGAAACATAACCGAAGGATATTTACTTAAGAAGAGTCTTTTCCTAATGGACGAGGGAGTTCGCAAATGTAACGATAATGAGGAATGAAAAAATACAGTGCTTTTTTTTTAAATTTAATAGAATCAACAATCTCTTAGAGTGCTAGGCAGTTCTTTGTTTAATCGCAAATTGCAAAGTTTTAATTGCAGTCCAACATAGCCTATTCAATGTAGATACCTATTAAATCTGCCAATCAGATAAATAACATCTAATTAATTTTTTACAAAGCGGGTCTCAAAAAAAATATTCTTTTTTTTTTGGATAACCGGAAAACTCTACTAAAGATTTCACGAGCTTAACTCGCTCTGATTTCAATTCATGTGAAAACGTAATCGTGTAAACGAGCACCAAATTAACTATGGACATTCAGCGACGCATAAAAAGGCTTTATAAATTAATTAGTCAAAGGTTAAGTACTCGATTATAAAAGTTGTTTGACTTTCGCAAACATTTTTCGTCACACAAACATAGCGGTTCAATTTTCACCTCGGCGATTAGGCACCAGTCGTTACTAAAAGGGGGCTCGATTAGAAATTAAAATGAGAATAGAATGGCTTGGATCATCAAGAACCAATAACGGCGGGCAGGTGCCAACCAACTTTGTTAATAAAAACCTTATTGAATGCCAGTGATCCCTGGCTTAATCCTATCTTGTTCGCTTCGATAATCAAGCAGATTGTACTTTTCTGCTTTTAAAACTTCTTCCAATCTTTTGTACTAACATACCTTTCTAACAAGTCAGATGTTAATGACGACGACCCGATTGGCGCAGTAGGTTACCTTGCCTAACCGCTAATCAAGATGTTCCGGGTTCGATTCCCGGTGAGGGTGGACTTTGTGTGATGAACACAGGGTTTCCTTTTCCAGTCTGGGCGTGTATATACTACATATCTAATATCTATAGTGTAATATATATATAATAATATGTATTATATGTATTATAATATATAAATAATAATATGTAGTATATACCACGTTTGCTTGGTTTCCACGACACGAGCTTTATAGCTTAGTGTGGGATCAAGTGTGTGTGTGTTGTGAAGTGAATTATTATTATTTTATTGGAACTTAAAATCGGTGAAGTTACGTGATATACTCAAACTTTTGCTTGGCCACAGAAATAAAATGCAGTTTAGTAACTTTTCCTAAAAATTATGGTATTTTTTTTGTATAATCCGTTTCAATTGGTTGCTAGTAGTGATATTCCATTAGGGAGGCTGACACTTTTTATTATTTACAAGAGATCTAGAAGTAATGCCTAGTCTAAGATTAGGTACATGTAGTGTCTAGTTACAAGAACTTTTGACTTCAGGCAGAGCATAGAGCACCAAGACATTCTTGGTTAAGTTAGGTTTGTACTCGAGAACCGAGTCGCGAGAACCGAGAACCGAGCGAGCGTAGCAAGCGTGCCGCAGCAGTGGCCGGTGATGCCCCAAAGAAAAAATATGGTGAGATCTATGATGAAAATAATCTCTTTCAATATCTTTGATAATAATAAAATTGACCATATGTATTGGGCGCAGCGCCGGCCGCTGCCACAGCAGCAGTGCGTGTATGTGTGTGAGTGTATGTGTATGAGTGTGAGTGTGTGAGTGTGTAAGTGTGTGTATATCCCCCCCCCCCCCCTTTCCCTAACTTATACGTCGAAATAATCAAAATATTCTCGAGTATTTATGAGAACTTGAAAACACCATAACTCATGGAATTTATAGGAAATGTCTGCGTCCCTCGACGGCATATTACTTATTATGATACAATCATTTAAGTCTACGGAGCAAAAAATCGCATCGTTTTTCGGAAAAATTACTAAACTGCATAATTCCCCCTTCCCCTTCTTTGCAGGAATAAAATATACGCTTTTAAACCTTATCATCAACTGTGTGAACTGTGTAGGTATTTATCATAATTAATACGTCGTTGCCACGCTTAATGACTTTTGTATTGTGCTTTTATAAATAAAAAATACTTAAATTTACAATTTTAATTTGTATCTATTCTTGGGTAAGAATATCAATGACAGCGCTTAATGAAATACAATATATATATCAGGGGGGTATTTAGTTGAATATGCGTAATTTGAAAAGCTGTGATAGACCTTGGAGGCGGTTTCCGTGGTTTTCTTCATTCGCTGTCAGCGTTGTATTTCATCGTCTACTCTCAACTCTCAAGTAAATCATTAAACACTCAGATTCTACGAATATTGATTATATTATCCCTACTAAAATTACAAATGCAAAAGTAACGCCTTTCACGCCTTAACGGCTCAACCGATCATAACGAAATTTTGCATACACGTTGGCAGGGGTACAGAAAAGGACTTGGGGTACATTTTATTTATTTATTTATTTAAAAGTTACACCAACACAGTAAACACTAACATTAGGCCAAGTGTCACTATACTAACAGGTGCGTGAAACCGCAGCGAACAGCTAAAATATTTCTACGAAATTAATTTTGCCTATAAACGTAAAATATACTAAGTAGTGCATGCAGGGTGGTTGCTTTAGCCATTGAGTTATTCTCTTCTTTGGTAGAAAACTGCAAATATTGAATATGTCATCCTTGCCACCTGAAACACAAAATAACTTAACTATCGAACAAAAAAAAGGAAGATATATTTATAAATGAATCCATATACCTATTTGGAAAATTGGGTTGAAAATTTAAATACAAATATTTTGTTTCAGTTTAGCATTAATTCAAATTGTAGAACACTTCAATAACGTAGAAAGCGTTGCGGTTGAATTACATTTAGAATCCCATCTCGTTCAACTTGGGCTAATTTATTCGATTCACCACTTTGCATATTTATAAAGAGCGCTAGAGTCCTTTTATAGCGATGTCGCACAATAAATCAAAAAAGTATAAACAGCTCACCGAAACAAAAGTTCCGTAGGATAAATCCTGTATGCCAAAGGCTTTAAGTATAAGCGGCTTTTGAGACTGAGCGCAGCTGATCAACACAAGCCGCCTTATGTCTGTGTGGGAGTGCGCTTCGATCTCGTTCAGATGCCAGCCGCAGTAAAATATTGCATTTGAAAGCAGAGAAGCCTGATAAGATATAGTGTACCAACAATATTGATAAGTATGTACTCACTTAAGATTGGCACGTCAACTCGTAATGAAGACCACGGAAGTTGTTATCTTCAATGATGAAAATAATATTCTAACTAATATAAATAATATTATAAATATGAATGAGAGTTTGTTTGTTTGTTTGTTTGTTTGTTTGTTTGCTTGTTACGCTTCCATGCCTTAATGGCTCAACCGATAATCATGAAATTTTGCATTCACGTTGGCAGGGGTTCAGAATAGGACATCGGTACACAACGCGATTCAAATCTTTTCGTTCAATTTGCGTAAATAGCGTAAAGCAATCTCTGACGTTCAAGTACCCTACCTATTCATAAATCCTTACTAATATTATAAATGCGAACGTAAGTTTGTTTGTTTGTTACGTTTTTATGCCTCGATGGCTAAACGGATCATCATGAAATGAGAAGGACATAAGGTACTTTTGCGGCGGGAACTCCGAAATGAATACAGATCAAACCACGGGGAACGGCTAGTAAATAATAAATATGTACACACCTGGTAAGTAACTTCACCCGCATTCCAAAGATTCAAAGCGAGCAATAAAAACAGGGAGCCCACAAATGTGTACGTCATGAAAGCATTCGTCAAGTTCAGGTGAGGCGAGAGCTGCAAGTAAAATATTGAGTGAGGCACTTACTTTAGTATCTAAGAAAATGAGAAGTACCTATGTAAATTAATTAAAACGACGTTGTTGGTACTCACTGCCAGACGTAGTAGAAGGAGAACTGCGACAGCGGAACTTTCGCAAACTTGCAGCGACATTATAATACTAAATATACGATGTATTTCCTCGGCCAAACTAAAAGGAGCAATTTTTTAAACTTAAATAAAAGGCCCGGTGACCTATGAAAATATTATTATGTAACGTTTTGCTAAACTTACTGAAGTAACTTCTGGTGCATCAGTATTCCCTCCAAGCAGCCAGCTTTGAGAAGTGCTGACGCCTTCTTTTTATTCATAATAGCGAGATCTCTATGATACTCTACCCTTATTCTTTCGTAGTGATGGCACAAAGTTACGAACTTGTAGGACAAGATAATGAGGTGTGCAATGGTCATACAATCGGCGGCCATCATCGGCAACATCATATACAACCAGGTTATGTAGAAAAATATACGGAAAAATGATGCTACATTCGACGCGTCGGAATAAAACGGCAGGTAAGTCACTACAGTGTAGAATGGTGCATCTGTAAATTTAAAATAAAAATTTGGAAGAGAAACTGCCGAGGGTAAACTATTGTTACGTACAGCGTTAATAAAGTTTTCCATTAAATTCACCCACGGTAACTTCGGAGTTCTCGCGAAAATTCCAGGTTATAAGATAGTGTTTGAGTTAAATCGTAACAAACAAACAAAACAAAACTACAAATCTTTCCTCTTTTTAATATAATAGTAGTACAGATAAGAAAGGCTATTGAACATTATTAGGATCGCGAAAATAGAATATACCTTCAACAATACATTTTCTCGTACTCTCAACGCCGTAACTGATAAGAGACAAATAAACCGACACAGCATACAAAACAATACCGACTCTTGTCTTCCTATCTTGCTTTCTCATGACGTAGGTCTCTTCGAACTCTTTCCCAATAGACGCCATGTCGTAGTTCAGTTGTCTTATTGAATTCTTGTGATACAAGAATAGAAACATTTTGGTAAGCACAATACTATGGATTGCGGCGAACATGATTGCTGAATTTTTCTCTACGTCGGGAAAATCACCGAACGCAGCGGCCAAATTCTCCAGAAATACCATCGTCATATATATGAAGTACGAAACTACAGTATACATCTTATATGGAATTGTTTCTTCGTAGATATTTTCGTACCAGTAATTACCGGACCCACTGTAATAAACGTATTTACACAAATTTTTCAGTAACAGTCTCGTATTCGATGACATTTGACTCTCCTCCATTGTCAATAATTATTATTTCTTTTGTTTTATTGCTCTCCCAAAGGACGTTTATTATGTTAGAGTTGAAAATGTTTTATGTGAGAATTTTTTTCCAGCTTAGGTAATTCTTTTTAATTACCTTTATTCATTTTTCATAGTTAGTTGGCTTCCACAAAACTACTGTAAGCGTTAAATTATTTATTCATCATAATTTAATATCATTAAGTCTAACAAATAACAGCCCTGTGAAGAAAACAGCGAAAGTTTTGTTTTTGGAAACATGAAGTTATATTCGAACTTTATTCGACAAGTAGGTACTCTTTGAGCAAGTTAAAACACATCCATTAAGTTAGAACACATCATTGTAATTAGGTAATTTGCATTTTATAATACTTACCTACATAGTGGTAAAATTCACAGAATTTTTTAACTTTACACCTACGCGCAAGAGTAAAAATTGTTCTGAGATGGTGAACCACACCCACGTCTATCATATCTAATGAGCCCGTCGCATTATGGTGCTATAGTCTAACTGTACGTATTTCACCCAATAACAAAAAACGAACCGATGTTTTCTACCAAAATTGTCAAATTGATAGACAGGGCAATTGAAACTTTGAACCGTATCGTTTCTAACGCGAGTCGTAATAAAAAAAGTTATCGTATGAATACTTTATTTGTATGAATGAAAAAGTTCGATGTTGAGGTGTTACTCATATGTATTGAATATTTTATTGGCACACAAAAGTGTTCCGTATTATGATTGAGCAATATTAGCTTATATGTCTAAAGCAACAAAGGAAACACTTGGAACTCGGTCTGTATTGCGGGGGTGGACTCCCGGGCACGTAGGCAGAATGCGCTACACCAATAACACCTTGAACCTTTTCTCCATTTGTATTCAAGGTAGCAACCACGCTCGGGTCAGATTATACAGCAGTGTTCTGGAAGTGACTGTAAACAGCCCACAGCATACATCCTTACTATTGTAAACCTAAGCTAAAGGCACAAAAAAAATTAATCGATACATATTAACATCAAACTTTATAGCAAAATGCGAGTTCACATATTGAACATCTCTACATAATCTATGATATCTCTTTCGGGAATTCCGAAACTCACGCGGGTGAAACCGCGGGGCACAGCTCATCCTAACTAATATTATAAATCCGAAAGTGAGTTTATTTGTTACGCTTTCACACCTAAACGGCACAATCGATCACCATGAAACTTTATATACATGTTGCCAAGGGTACAAAGAACGACATAGGATACTAATATTATAAATGTGTAGATGTTTGGATGTTTGTTACTCAATCACGCAAAAACGGCTGAACGGATTTGGATGAAATTTGCCATGCGCGTTGTCAGGGGTCCAGAGAAGGACATAGGGTACTTTTTATCGCGGAATTCCCGCAGGAACTTCAAAATTAACGCGGGTGAAACCGCGGGGCACAGCTAGTCTAATATACCTATAAAAATCTCGTGTCCTAGTGTTCGTTATCGAACTCCTCCAACACCGCTTGATCGATTTTTATTAAATTTTTTGTGTATATGTGTCTGAGAAATAGGTCGTAGGCTAGGCTTCTTCAGATTTTTTTTTAATTTATAATTAAATTTTACTTTGGCGTTCCTGCGGGAATTCTAACGCGGGTGAAACCACGGGGCACAGCTAGTAAATAAAAAAAAATTCATTACTATCCGGATTTTATTAATAATTTTTAAGTCGTATGAATTATTCACAGAAGCCCATGTTAATAGTTATTTTTTTTAAAACTAAGTACCCATCTTAAAAAAATATTAGGGGGAATACGCAATGAAACGGACACGTTATGAAACGGACAATAAAGATATCTTAAAAAATTCTGAACAAAAATATTAATTTGTTTTGGTTATTGGCAACACTGATGACCATAGAAAAACGACAGATTCCGGCAGCTATTATTTTGTTTACTTTTTCACACTTTGTTGAAACGCATGAGTTTTGTAAAAAAAATCGTAATATTTGCTACTAACTAATTTTAAATTCGAAAATAACTTAGCTGCAATTATGATGGTTGTATTTGTTGTGACATATTCTCAAGAAGATACGGAATGGTGAGTTATAATATTATCAATACTTAATTATTTGGAATTTGGTTAAAATGATTTTAGGTTAGTTCCGCAATGAATCGGACAGGTACCGTCGCGTTGAAACGGACGTACGATTGGATGCGTCAGTGCCTTAGATTAAAACAAAATTTTGCCTGTCTGATTAATTTTTCCAGTTTACTTACTGCAGTTTCTTAAAACTGGTTTTATTTATTCATCACGATCAGATGCCGTCAAAAAAGAGGATTTGTCCAGAAAAAGCAGATTGGAACTAAGACTAAGAAGTTGTCTAATTATTTTAGGTTGTTTTTTGTAATTGTGTATTTTATGATCTCAGTTTATGGTGTATCAAAATGTTTGACTTATTTAAATAAAATTTATTGCGTAAAACCAAAGAATGGCATTGGTTCCTAGTCCGTTTCAATACACCCATTGTCCTATTCAATGCTACCCGTTCGCTTCGCTCGCCTTGATTAGGTGCTAAAAAATAATGGTAAACAAAATACTCATTTTTAAAATTAAGTGCATGTGTAGGAAATTAGAGCATAGGAATATGGAACTATAACCCATCAAAAACAAACTTGTAAAAAATCCAAGTCTCGCAACTCAGTTCTTCTACATTAAAAAGTTGTGAGATCAATGTAATACCAAGTCGGTTAATTTATTCAGTGCCTACTTAAGGGTCCTTCTGTCTAAAGTTATCATGTTATAAGCTAATCTCATAACATTTTATAGTGACCATATCAAATTTAAAAATCTTTTATGTTTTAGATAGATTGATTGGCTTGGCGATCACGTGAAAACACAATATATCTCACATGTAATACATAATTATGGTTCTAAACAATCTAATTTAATTATAATATGTATTACTTGTGAGATACATTGTGTTTTCATGTGATCGCCAAGCCAATCAATCTATTTAAAACATAAAAGATTTTTAAATTTGATATGGTCACTATAAAATGTTATTAGATTAGCTTATAACATGATAACTTTAGACAGAAGGACCCTTAAGTAGGCACTGAATAAATTAACCGACTTGGTATTACATTGATCTCACAACTTTTTAATGTAGAAGAACTGAGTTGCGAGACTTGGATTTTTTACAAGTTTGTTTTTGATGGGATCTCATTTCTTTTTGTAAATGGTCTTCCTCCTTTGAGCAATTTAGTCTATTTTAATAACTTGAAAGATTTTTTCTTGCTTTTTCATTCCGTTGACCATTGTACCTTTGAACATAATTATGTCTAGGTAACTATGTATCTACACTTTATATCTAGGTAGGTAACTAGCTACACTTATTATTATTATTTATTAATATCTGGGCAACCGAGCTTCGCTCGGCTTAAATAGCTGTTCCCCGCGGTTTAACCCACGTTAATTTCGGAGATCCCGCGGGTATTCTGAGATAAAAGTACTTACTACCCTATGACCTTTCCTGTACCCTTGACAACGTGTAGTATGCAATAATTAATTCACCCGCGTTGATATCAGAGTTCGCGCGGGAATTCCAGAAATGAATCCTAGCTAGATCGATTTATGGCCCCCGAAATCCCCTGTATACAAAATTTCATGAAAATCGTTGGAGCATTCAGATTAGGGTAATTTTATCTCGGAATTCCCGAAGGATCTCCGAAATTAACGCTGGTGAAATCTCATGACATTTTGCATGCACGTTGTCAGGGGTAAAGAAAACCTAGGGATATAGGGTACTAACTACTTTGCATTTCTGAATTCCCGCGGGATCTCCGAAATTATCGCGGGTGAAACCGCAGGGAACAGCTAGTCTCATATATTTATATGGGATTACAAAGTTATTTGTGCAGTTGGTACATATAACTGCATATATAACTTTGTAATTCCATACATTTATATGGGATTACAAAGTTATTTGTGCAGTTGGTACATATAACTGCATATGTAACTTTGTAATTCCATACATTTATATGGGATTACAAAGTTATTTATGCAGTTGGTGTATCTAGAAAACTGTACCGAAATTGCAAAATATTTCAATTTTTCCTTGATTTATACAATAAACACTAATTGTATTCTAAATTTCAAACTTCTATGTCTGCTAGAAGTGCCTTAGAGTTTTGATGATCGGTCAGTGAGTGAGTGAGTGACCTACAAAATTAAGAAACTTTGACTAGTTATAATTCTTAAACTACTGGTTCAAATCGAATGAAATTTAAATTATACCGTCTTTATACAATACCTGCTTGTTTACTAAAAATTCAGGCTTCTAGTTTTATCCACAACGAAGTTATAGGGGGTCGAAAATGGCCTGAATTGCTTCGAGAAAAGGATAGTACGGCCGTGCCGCTTTTGTTGCTCGACTTGGCGGGGGCACTGCCGTGCCCCCAGATAAGCAATTGTACCAACATAGTTATAGATAATACAGCATACCAGATATCCGTAGGGAACACGGAGCAGTGCCTGGGACTTGCGACCCAGGTGTAGGTTTAATGGGGCCCCTTTACAATGCATGAACGCTCACCTCCACTGCCCGTGCTCCCGACTTAAGCAAACCTCTGGAAACAACTAGATGACACAGCACACGTAATCACTATTAGATTGATACGACACTATAACTGCACTGAACCGAACACAAAGTAACAATGAACCGTGGCTTACGCATACCCGCGTTTTATATCAAGTTCTAACAAAGACGAGTCGGGCAAGCAATGGAGTGGAGCGGGGGAACGAACGTACTACAACCGCTATTAGTCGGCGGGAAACGTTATTGATAACGAAACTACCCTCTCGCCGACACATGCATAGCAAAAAAAACTAATAAACAAAATCGAAAACATTTCATTTTGGTAATTACATTCTAATTTAATGGTCTGTCGTTAAAGCTATCATAAAATCGAAGATCGAAGGCTAAAGTGTTTATTTTGAGTGGTAAAGTAGGTAATTATTAGTTGTAACAGGTATCTAAAACATGAAGAAGGGAGTCTTTTATACGAAATACGTAATAGTTGGAATAGCCTTTTCGCACATCAATACATACCTACCTACAACAGTTAAACAACGCATGCGAGACCTCATTGGTATACAGAGTGTAAAGTTAAATGATAGACGTATTGAAGGAAGTTCTTCAGTACTCGAATTTTATCTCAAATACCTAAATGAAACAAAACATAAAACATTTTCTGACTAAAAAAAATATCACGAAAATTGAGCGCACAATATCGTATCCTAGGATCATTCAACGCCCCTTTCCTTGATGCGCTGACTTGCCGACAAATGAAATGTATCGCGTAAAATCGAATTTATATCTAAGTCTTTCTTTGTGATTTACCTATCAGTGTATTAACCAGCTGGTGATCACAAATATTACTGTTTTATTTTCTGGTAGGTAACTGAGCCTACGCTACGTAACCAATACGCCTGTTGCCACGTTTAAAAAGAAGAAGAAAGAGTGGATACACTCATCAATATTGCATAAGTAAATATCCACCACCTCCTTGCTTTATGCCCCTGACGTAATCTACAATTAGGCACAGCTCACTCGTTGGTTTATTATACGTACCTACTACGTGTGTACGTAACAGTGCAATAAATTACTGTGTGCAAATGTCCGGTTTACTCGACACGTTTACCTGGTACTCTACGTGCTCAAGCCGACAACAAGCGTTGTAGATCCGTACGAATGACGCCCGGAACAAAAGCGAACCCAACCGAAGTGATGGCGTCGCTTGGGATTTGAATTGCGAGATATTTAGCAAACTCCCAGTTCTACGCCTCCACCAACATATCCCTATGGTTACTCATTTCACAGCGATAAATCACCGGTAGCACAATCGAAAACAGATTTAAACTCCTCTTGCTGATAGTCGACAGCATCCCCTCAAAGAATTCCTTTTATATTTTCATCTTAATATACTATGATTAACATTATAAATTCGAAAGATTTTAATCGTTTGTTTTTACCGCTCCACTGGTATTAAGTAGGAACCGACTACTGGTTGAACAGACTTTCATGAGAATATCGTTAGGTACGTATTTTAGGCCGTCAAATAAAACAAGGATGAAAATTAAGGGTTCAAACAGGGAAATACCGAAAAAAAAATACCATTAAAAAAAACATAAAAACGGTTCAAACAAAGCTTAAGTATCTTTGTACCTATCTCTGGCTCTAATGAGCGATAATTCTCACTACATCGAAGATTTACACAGTCTGGT
This sequence comes from Zygaena filipendulae, assembly GCA_907165275.2. Lineage (NCBI taxonomy): Eukaryota > Metazoa > Arthropoda > Insecta > Lepidoptera > Zygaenidae > Zygaena > Zygaena filipendulae. The sequence continues at coordinate 6,254,625 of OU015667.1, read as the reverse complement.
ACAGCTGGCTGGGGTAGGCTCCGGTGCGATATATCAATGGATAGTACCCGAAGGATAAAGAGTGGGGTCACGTACTAGAAGTGTTTTTCGACAGACCCGAGCATTATCTTCCGTTAAGGGAAAACTTTCATCATCCGATCCTTCCCTGCGTATCTAGGTGTTTTTTTTTAGCAAATTCTCCGTAAGAACATGTTTGTTGCAAAAAACGAGTGAGTAAAAAGGCTTTCCTTTGTAAGAACTTTTTTTAATAGAAAGATATTTTTTTAAGAATCTTCTAAGTAGATAGGTACTGGTTACTTGTTTCTATGATTATATTTTAAAATAATTAGGTAGGTACTTTAGTAATGCCTAAGCTTATTATTTTTATGAGAATAGCATAATTATTTCTGAAAACTATCATAAACTAGCTGTGTAACGCAGTTTAACCTGCAGAGTTTCGGATTTCCCGCAGAAACTCCGAATTTTCTTTACTACGACGTTGTATTTAAATCAAAGTAGGAGAATGAGACCTATTCGCGTGAATAGTCACTTATTTTTATTTTTCAAATAAATGAAAATACACAGAGATAAAGCGCATTAAAGTTTAGGGTAGGGGCTCGTGACGTCACTTACCACTACAAGCCGCTATACAAACTGCGCTAGTTAGTGACGTCACGCGAAAGTTCAACTCAATGTATCGGCGTTATTTTTTGATTACGTAAAAATTTTATTAGATTGTAGATTAATAAAAAATACGTGTCCAATATTTTTTATTAATCTACAAGTCAGACTAAAAAAAATTAGTCAAATAGCTATTAGCAAATAGATATTGGTCAGAATGCAGAAGAAAAAAATTGTATTTTCTTAAAAATTAAACTTTTCCGTTAAATTACCATTTAGAACTTAATTCTTATAAATGACACTATCGAATCGTGCAGTAATACCTATCCAGTATGTCCTTTCATTCTAGGTCAATGGGTTCGATATCCAGTTAAGAATTATCTTTAAAAAATCCGAGTATGGATACCTACAGTTTTAGTTTTTATATTGAAATCGGCAGAAAGACTCCTATTTGAGCTCTTTTCGCTATTCTTTGTAGTCTTGGATTTGCATCCACTAAACTGACTAAACAGATACATTAAACCGATATAGTATATTTCATTATAAGTGCGGAAAGCCTGTCATTGCAAAGAGTTCCGACAAATGTCTACCCGAGCCGAGGCGCAGCCGAAGGTGAGGGTTGACAGTCGGAACTAGTTGCAATGACGGTTCCGCACGTGTACTGAACAACTATTTTTAATACAGTTACGAAAAAATTAAGCAATTTAATAAAATATCAAAAACACAACAAACTCAACTAAGTTCCAACTGTGATCAAGAGATGGCGCTAGTCATATTAGTAATGCGAAACCTACGTTTCGCAATGCAAAAAGTGTGTCAAAGTCGTGTCGCCATTTTTGACAGTTGGCAAAGAGAACGCACGAGTTCGGGAAAGGTAAACAAAAAGCTCGAGTATGTAATAGCCCACATCCCGAACGCTAAACGTCCCTGCAATACGCCACTTTTTGAGCAACTGTATTAAAAAAGATTGTTTGTATATTATTATTTCATATACCTACCTATCGAACTGAAGCACACCCCGATCAGCCTATTCTTATCTCTTTTCCTGTTGCGAGTCTGCTGGAAGAAACTCCACATGAAACAAACATGACCCTTGTACATGATTACTTTTATACTTTCTTTCCTTTTTATGTTGTCCTTGTGTGCATTAACTGTTAAATAAATAAAAGATGAAATTTGGCAGGTAGTTAGTATACAGAAAGGAAACGTCATCAGCTAAGAAAGGATTTCACGAAGTTCCTTCGGGAACACCCAAATTAACGCGGGTGAAACAACAGGGAACAGCTAGTTATATTATATTCGATTAGATTAGATGCTCCTCGTCTACCTTCCTTGGTCCCTCTAAAATCGATATCGAGGCATAGCGGCGGCTTTAATCAAATTCATGCTGGGTTGGAAATCGTCTGCAGTAGATGCTTTACTGTTTATTTTTTCATTAGATTTTGCTTCTCTTTACTCATAGCGTTAATGATTAGGTATAAAAAATTAAATTAAAATAAACTCTTTATGAAATGCTAAAACTAAGAGTTTAACTCTCGAATATATATTGTTAATTGAGCGTATAATTGAAATCTTGATTAAAGTCACAACACGATTAGGAACGATAAATTTTCTTGAAAGAAAAACAAACAACAAATCCAAATACCTACCTAATCCGGCTGTTTTCGTCGCAGAATTATCGTAACTATTGGTATTTACAGAATTTTGACACTGTGCCTTTTGCCCCTAATGATGACGGCTTTATTCTCATGCAGGAACCCGAGCAGCTCGAGTTCACAGTGCTTACTCAGTCCAAGCATATCTAAACTATGTGGATCCAACAGTCAAGATCCCCGGATATGAATCCTATAGAAACTGTTTGGGAGTTGTTAAAGAGAAACTTTAAATCCAGAATTCCACCCCGCAACAACCTGAGAGAACTGCAAAACGCATTACTCGGAGAGTGGCAGAACTTGTCCCAAGACATAATTCGCAGCATGCCCAGAAGAATGGAAACGTTAGTTAGAGCACGAGGAGAAAACACACGTTATTATTCTTTTATTTATTTAGTGTTAAAATATTAGTAATCTTTAATTCACAACATTGTTTGTGTTCCCACAAACTATTTTTAAAAATTTAATTTATTAAATTATTTAATTTCTCTATAGAAAAAACGGTTTTTATTTATTTTGATTATTTTTTATAAAATTTTATTACAAACTTTTAAAGTCGATGTTAAAAGATGTAAAGATGTATAGGTACCTACCTACTTCGAATTACTCAAATATGGCACGAAAGGTTTATCGTTAGATACATGCAGGTAGAAGTTGGTATTAAAATATTCATTGCCATTCATATTCTTAAATATTTTAAACTTTTCAAAATAAATAGACTGTAAGGTTATAATTTATTTTAACGCCACAAAGTCGGCAACGAAAACGCGAAATGGGCTCGATATCGAATAGTGAATGCCAATCCCACGCCGAAAGCAAGTATGGTGTAGATTTATTCCATCCAGTTATTGCATATTCGGTGCAAACGTGCGCTGCTGCTGCACTTGTGTTGGATATATCGCGGTTGCATGTACCTACCTAGGTATATGCGATAAAAATGATGATTTAACGAAACCACAATAACGTGTAGGTGTTGATAGGACATGAAAAATTCATTGCGCGCTAAAGTGATTTTAAATCAAATTCCTTACCATTATAAATCCGAATGTGAGTTTAGTTGTATGTTACGCTTTCACGCCTTATCCTTAACCACTAAACCGATCAACATGAAATTTTACATACACGTTGTCAGGAATAAGTACAGAAAAGGATAACGGATACTTTTTATCTCGAAATTTCCGCAGGAACTCCAAAATTAACGCAGGTGCATCCAACAGATAGGTAGTAGGTTTCAGTGTAAGTCTCGGCTTAAAAGGTCTTGCTACTAATAAGTCATTAGATTTTCTTCATACAATAATAGCATCCAATATTCCGCCTTTTAAAGTGGATTTTACAAAAATGTTTCATATAAACCTTGTTCTGACAATTACGAACACAGCAAAAAATAAATCAGCCAAATCGTACGAGCCGTTCTCAAGTGAACTATATAACTCCGTCATATACAATATAACTCATATAACTCGTAATTAGTTTTTTTTTTTATACCAATAGATTTCTTTTTAACAGTATCTACAGCTCTTAAGAAAAGATTTTTTAAGCACAAACTCATTCAAATTGCATTAATTTATTTACCCACCTACTAGCTTTTCCCCGCGGTTTTACCCGCTTTAATTTTAGAGTTCGCGTGGGAATACCGGGACAAAAGTACCCCTGACAATGACTTACATTCAAAATTTTATGATTATCAGTTAAACCAAGCGTAACAAATAAACTTACATTCGCGTTTATAATAGTACCTAGTAATTTCTGAGTTCCCGCGGAAATTTTGGGATGAAATGTATCCTATGTCCTTTTCTGTAGGTACCTCCGACAACGTGTATGCAAAATTTCTTGGGGATCGGTTTAGCCGTTAAATCGTAATCGTAAACAAATAAACTCACTTTTGCATTTATAATATTAGTTCGAATTAAGGATATCTAATCACAATAGCAAAATAAAAACTAAAAAAAAAAATACAAAACACTTAATCGAACTGGGCAGCCTTATTTCAAAAGTCGCAATCTGTTCCAGGTAAATCTTTACGTACATATGCGTTTGTGTTTTGTGAAACAGGAAGCAGGAAAATTATCCTGCAGCCAAGGACAGATAGTACCTAGATATAATAATATTGATGTAAAAAAACCGTTGTACCCATGAACATTTTTTATTTAGACTATAGTTGACTGCGAATATTATTGAAATTTTATTATTATTTACTTAGATAATAACGGAAAACTATTACATACACGCGTCATAATGCACCAGGATCTCTGGATCCGGACGTACCTAATTAACTTTTACTCAGAATTGCTGTATTCTACGAACTCAGCAGTAAGCTAATAGCTTGAGCCGGGCTGGGTGGTACAGCTCTTAGCGGACATAAAGTTACTTAGAACTCTTGTCTAAATAAATTCCAAAAAGTTATGGCGTCGTGCCGCGCCGCCCGCAATCTGTCTGAGCTGAATCTCTATCTAGGTTTTTACGGGATAAGAGAAAATGAACTTTCGCGGAAACTGTTCTCATTTCCGATTTAAATTTCATGTTGAATTTCTTAGCAACTATGAATATTTCCTATTACTATGTATCTATAAAGAATGTACTATCTATATATATTTATTTATACAGTTCAAGGATATATAGAATAACTACCCGCTTAATAACTACCCGATTAACAAACTGACTACTAGAAGTAGCTACCATTTTTTTAGTTTCTAATACCCGCAAATCGATGTAGGGTATAGGCGGAGGGCAACTGGGGCCGGAGATTGAAACGCGGGGCTCCCCGGCGACTACCCAGGCCCCCGGAACCCAAGCCACGCGCCGGCGAATGTCGACAAAGAGTAATGATACAACACAACCGGACCGACACCTCCCAACTTTAACTCCGATTTACGTTCGTTCCCAGTTTACCGTTGTACCTTCGTATAACTTTTACCACCTGATATTGTTATACTTTAGAAACAACCATTTATTGTTTGATATTGTAGATTCTCATATCTATACTAAACTTTCTCTAAACATTATACAATAATTTATTGTTCCATAATAAACTCTACGTGCGACTGTTAAAACAATTGTTTTATTACAAAATAATTGTTTTAAACAATAGAACAGTAGGTAGGTACTTATTTATGTAATATAGACACATCGGTACTAAATCGTCTCTTAATATATTTATCTTATTTTTATTTTTATTTATTTATTCGTTTTTACAAAGCAAAAAATTTACAAAATAGTGTGAATAAATTTGTAACAAACTTTTTGATCCAGCCCGGCTTCACGCTGGTAGATCAAAAGCTAACTACACTAACCCTGAAAAGACCCTGCGATTAACTTTTGACTTACGAAAAATTGAGACTTCAAACAAAAACTTATCTATAAATCAATTTCTATCTCGCAAAAATTCGAAAAAGACTCGAAAGATTCCTTTTTGTGGTGTTCGTAATTTTAAGGACAACATTTCCATAAAAAAAAATTATGGAGTTCCTGCGGGAATTTCAAAACTCACGTTGGTCCAACTGCCGGAAACACCGGTTAGTTGTTATAATTAATTATGTATAAAAATATCAGGATTACTCTAGCTATTTAGCGAAAAAACTTTTATGTTCAGTTGCTTAGTTTCGGAGATTATTCTACAGATAAACAAGTTTTAACCTCTTTGTAATAGTAGCTTTACAGAGAGTACCTGCTTAGTAGGTTGTTTATTTTGTATTTACTTTTTCAACCAGACCCGAAAGCCTCGAGAAATAACATATCTACCTAAACACAAGTAAAAAAAATGGAGAAGTGAAATGTTCGTATGAAATAAATAAACAAATAGACAGGCGTTTAACCGATCTATGCAAAACGCAACCCACGTCTGTCTCGCGAACATCATACAAATAAGCCAAGAACCCGAGACACCTCCGCGTCTCACACAAATTTGGCAGTCAGCGCGCATATTCGAGGGTTCCGAGTCCTTTAACCCGGTAAAGTTAAAAGTATTTAAACTTTTCCGATATACTCTTATTTTATTAAATGTCTATACACCTTTATCCTACACCAGGTAATGAATCCAACTTCTTTAATACAATCGTTACCTTGTTTTATAAAGATATTGAGGGTTTAAATCGCACAAAATTGATCTTAATAAGAAAAAGTAAACTTTTTTACTTTAGTAACTATTTACTACTTTTATTATTATTATTCGATGTTAAAAAATGAGGAGGAAGTTCTTAATTCACCTGATTTTTTTTTCATGTTACGTAGATAGGTACCCACTGTAGGTACCTACTTTATCTTCGTTAAATCGATTTTTATAGAAAAAACTGCACACTTTTCAACATTTTTAGTAATTACTGCAGGGGTTCGATTTTGAAAACTCTTTCGATTTTTACTTTTTTCTGTAGAATTATAAGCTTCAAATTAAAATAAAGACACGTATAGATAGCACGAAACATTTTATAGATTAACTAGGTATATGTATATCACGCATAACTAATCCTAAACATCGAGACAAAATTTTAACGACGTATAGTTACAGCATAATACCGCATCGGGAATTCTCTAAAAGCTAATTAAAGGAAATAGCGAAACTTGGGGTTTGTTATCAAAACTTAGTCCATTGTAGTTGGTCTATTACATTGTTAAAATAAGGTAACATATTATTATTGGTGGGCAACCCCAAAACGATGTTGTTGTCTTGATAAATCCACTGCTATGTTGAATTAGCAAGAGAGAACAGATAAATGGGCAGTAAGAAACGCGAAACGATCTCCGACTCTTCCATGCGATAGTGCTCCACCGGTTGCTATAATAAATAGCAGCTTAACGCTAGTGAATGGGCGATTAGGGCATTCTTGACTACAACACTAGCATTCTGATAAAGTTCCTCGTCTGCTTGCAACGAGACCCGCGGGCTTCGTGAGCTGCGAATAGATTCGTCCCGCGATAAAATAAAATTATGATTCATAATAATATTATGTTTGCGGAACTGTGGTGTTGAAACATTCGATTGTTGTTTTTAACCGACTTTAAAACCAAGAAATTATTCTGTCTATGTCATTAGTTGTGAATATATTTTTATTTACTTACCTATAATTATCTGATTGTTAGCAGTTTATGAATACTACATTAAAAACCATGCAATATCTGACCTTAATCATTTATATAAAAAAGCGTTGTTTGTCTCTACCTAATTCACCTGTGTGAAACCATATTATAATAATAAATATCTAAAAATAATAATAAGTAAATAAACCATATACTAAATTGTAACGATGTTTAGATACAATAGAAAATAACAAAAAGAGTTTTCAATAGAATATGCAATTACGATGATGATGATGACGCATAGACTACAGTTATTTTCAATTTGTCCACTATTGAATAAATACAATGGGGATTGGGGATGTAGACTACTTTTGAAAATCAAAATTCTAATTAGTCCGTCAGTTAGAAAATAAAAAAACAATAGACACGTATTTTTTACTTTTTTAAATAAATTAAAATATACAGGGATAAAGCGCATTAAAGTTTAGGGTGAGGGGGTCGTGACGTCACTAACCGCTAAAACCGCCATACAAACTGTCAGAATAGTGACGTCACACGAAATTTCAACTCAATATATAGCCGTTATTTTTTGATTACGTAAAAAAAGAAAAAATACGTGTCCAATAATTTTTAATAATCTACAAGACGGACTAAGAAATAAAAATTAGTCAACATGCCCATTATGAATGACTAGTCGTTCCCCGCGGGTTCACCTGAATGAATTCGAAATAACAAGCAAATGTGTGTCAATCCCGAACATATTGCCATAATATACATATAAGTACGTATACTTTTATCCATACCTATTCAACAATTCATTTATGATTAACAAACATCCTAACATTCAAACATCCAAACCTCGAAACGTCTTTAAAAACTTTCACATTTACCCGAAATAATATACAAAAGAAAGAAAAAGCATTTATTTGGAAACAGAAACAAAACACAATAACAGTTTTTACTGAAAATAATTCTTATAGATATTATGAGAATAAAATGACAGAGGTGTTTGAGTGGTGCGTCTCCATGACCATTATTGGTATAGGTAGCTCGATTGAAGGAGTACCTATCTACCTAACTCTCATACTATTAAGGTTGAGTGATTGATTTTAAATGTCATAGTTTTCTTTACTAAATATATTTCTGTACGTCAGACGTCTATAGGTAGTAGATACCTAACGAAAAGCAAGAATAGATGTAAGAACAAAGATGTTACACGTCTGCCAAAGCTAACTAATTCATACTAGGTATAGGTATATAGATAAGTTATTTAGCCCTTCGAAGAAACTAAAAAAAACGAAATTCTATTCGAGAATAATAAATCTTGCTCCATCTATTATGTTAATACTAGCTGAACCCCGCGGTGTCATCCGCCGCCGCGGGAATGCCGGGATAAAAAGTAGGCACCCTATGTCCTTCTCTGTACCCCTGATAACGTGTATGCAAAATTTAATGATGATCGGTCAAGTCGTTAACGCGACACGCGTGATCCTGTGACCGAGAGAAATAGGAATTCATTTTTATATATTATTTATGTACAGATATTCATTATTTCACATACGTATAGATATTATCTTCTTTTGTATTCACTTCTGTATAATATAATTAAAAAAAATAATAGTAAGTAACAATAAAAATAAATCTAGACCGACTCTAAAGATTCCTTTCGCTTTATGTATCGCAGGCGTAAACAAATCAGTAAAACAGTATAAACAGGACAATAATTACCAATCTTTTGTGTCTCTACAAATCTATTCAGTGACCGAAGCATTTATTCGCAGTACAGACACACCCAGTTTCCGGCGGAAAACGTTGTTTTTCGATAACAATTGGAAGAATGAGAGACACAACACCGTTATTTAAGAAGAAACGTTATAATTACACAAGATGGCTAAGGAGGAAAAGATTAATTGATTATCTAAGGACCGAACTACGCAACTGTACAACACATGGGTTACCTTTCGTAGTGAACACAGAATTACATTGGTTTGAAAGGTAAATAATATATATTTACTCTGAAGTCTGAGATAATATGTATGTAGGTAAGTACATACTAAGTAAGTTTTCATAATTTAACTAGGGTTAGTCGCCGCGCCTACTGTGGTCGCGGCAGGAATCCTTTGCATGAATCCAAGAGAATACTGCTTAAAATTTCAGTAGGAACTTTGTAACTAGCAACTTGTTAGTTTTGTTTGCACTTTGATGGATACTTTAATTAAGTCTGTTAGTCGTTAATTTGGAGTGTTTGTTTTGAATATCTATAGATAACGAATTACAATCACGATTACAATAGTTACAGTATTAATTACAATGGCCTATTCCGTCTTGATTGCATATTGTTTAATTGGTATCTTAGTATAATAGGTATAGATATAGGTACCTATATTCATATTTCACATAATTATTACGAGTTCTACGACAGGACCTTTGGTCTAGCGGTTAGCGAACCTGACTGCTAGGTACGTCTGTCGCGTGTTCAATCCCTGCAACAGGGTAAACAACTGTGTTGAATTGCCCTTAGCAGGTAGGTAGGTATGTGTTACAAACATGAGTTTACAAAAAAACTATATAAGTAGGTAAGTAGACACTTTACTGGTTATCTAGCTAGTAAGAAACCATATTATAGCTAGGTAGCTCTGTGTTATGATGTCCAAACGTTTTATATATTCTAACTGTGCCCCGCGGTTTCACCCGCGGTAATTTCGGAGTTCCCGCGGGAATTCCGGGATAAGAAGTAACCCTATGTTCTTCTCTGTACCCCTGACAACGTGCATGCCAAATTTCATCCAAATCCGTTTAGCCGTTTTTGCGCGATTGAGTAACAAACATCCTAACATCCAAACATCCATACTTTCACATTTATAATATTAGTAGGATTTACTAGCAGTCCCGCGCGATAATTTTGTATAGTTCCCGTGGAATTGTTCCATATAATTTTTGCAACCCTTTTTCATTTCCTTAGGGGTTGAATTTTCAAAAATCCGTTCTTATCGGATGCCTACGTCACACAAAGAATACACCCTCCAAGTTTCTACGATCAGCGGTTTAGGCTGTGCGTTGACAAAGCATTTTATACGCAGTTCTAGCTGTGCCCCGCGGTTTCAACCGCGGTAATTTTGGAGTTCTCGCGGGAATTCCAGGTTAAAAGTACCCTATGTCCTTCTCTGTATCCCTGACAACGTGCATGCCAAATTTCATCCAAATCCGTTCAGCGGATTGATTGAGTACGAACGTTCAAACAAATCAAACATCCAAACATCCACACTTTCACATTTATAATATTAGTAGGATAGATTATCTTGTGTGTATCTATCTACTCTTACAATGTAATAAATGTATAACGTTGATCTAACTTATTTACAGATTGTTTTGGGCTGTCAGTTTTGTGGGCTGCATCTTTTTTATGTACGGACTTTTATCGGCGCAGTATATAAGATTTATTGTAAGTCCCTGAGTAATGTTGTTAATTATCTATTTGATGTCAAAAAGGCAGTACCAAGTCAAAAGAGTATTAGTTTCCATGATATAGGTATATCTACTTATTATATAATACATTTGTATATTAGGATGACCATTGATATATTGACCGTAACATAATACATTTTTATGGTATACTTCGCGAACAGGTCCTTGATCTGCAAACTTATATAAAACTAGCTGAGCCCCGCAGTTTCACCCGCGTGAGTTTCGGAATTCTCGCAGGAACAATTTTTTTTTTAATAAAAGTAGCCTAAGTTACTTCTTATAACATCAACTAGCTGCCAGTGGAAGTCCCGTCAAAATCGGTCTAGCCGAAAAAAAAATTTAAAAAATAGTTATTTTTCCGTACATATACATTTAGTGAAAAGCTGTTAATTTGGAACTGATTACAAAATATAGACTCTAGATGTATAGGTAATACATAGATATAAATAAATAAATAAATGTATAGACTAGGGTATTTTTTGCGATTCGGTCAATGTAGTCCCCTCTAATAGGAAATCTAAACACAAATTGTAGAGTCAAAACCGTGCAGTCGGCGCGGCGCGGCGTGCTGCTGAAGCGCTTGTACCTATCTAGTTCATTTTGCAATGTTTTAGCAAGCTCCGATAGTGACGAGCGTTGAGATGGACTATTTCAATTGGAATGTCTCCTACCCGGCCGTCACGCTATGTCCCGAATCGAAAGTGGATGAAGACTATTTGAACACTCTGTGCGAGTAAGTTTATCTACTTGCTACTATGCTGGATGTGTCTTTGCATTCTCGTCAAAACGCACAAAAAAGCAGTAGGTAAGTAAAACTGCACATTACTTACTACATACCTACCATATAATATGAAGTCAAAATGTTAGGTAGGTTAGGACAAGTTAAGCAATAGTTACCTTCGGAACATGTGTATTCATCATCATCTTCATCATATCCGCCAAAAGACATCCACTGCTGGACATAGGCCGCCCTCAAGGATCGCCACAACGACCGATCCTTTTTTTTTAAAGTTTAGTTTGTAATGAATTTTTTTGTGATTTTGTTATTTAGTTTGTAAACCTTGTGTGTGTCTGTTGCGCAATAAAAAAATATTCTATTCTATTCTATAACATATTGTGTATTACGGTAAACATTTTTTCATTTGTAATTGCGTAGTTTTGTATCTACTGTGCTTTGTGTGAATTTATCCACGGACATAATATACAGGTTTATGAATTTACCGTTATCCTCAATACAAGTAAGCACTACGTAAGTTATTCGTTTATATTTTGTATAATATTTTACCTACATAGTTTTCATTGTGCCTGCGAACGACGTAGGTACTCATAGCGGAAAAACATTAAAAACACACTCAAATCTCGTTAAGTAACGTTACTTATTCATAAGTTACCAACAAAAACCTTTGTTTTCAGAGAATACGTTGCTGAAACCGGATGCAATTTAAGTACGGTCTTGCGGACAATTGCTTCGAGTAAGCTTGTTTCGTTGAAAGATTTGGCTTCAGTTATACTGAAACTCGACTTCGAAACATTATCGGTGTGTAATGTGACGACAAATATTCATTTCATTTTACAAACAAGTTAGGTATAAGAACTTACAGAAGTATTTTGTTATTATTATATTATTAGTTAACTATACCTACCTATTCCGAGATTTAGCAGCGTACCTAATTAATATTGGAATTCTCTCTGAATCCCTATACCCAAATCTAAACATCCAAAAACACATAATTTAATAGTAGGTAGGTAATATCAGTATGATAATTAATTACTCGAGTCGAGTAACTCTACACTCTACTTAGGTAAGAGTCAGATCTTTATAGGTGGAGAGAAAAATTCAAGTTATAAAATCAAGTGATGATTAATTACTACGATTAGTATGTACTCTCTAACAGTGACAGTCTGATATTAATATTTGGGGTCTGTGATCTGTGCTGTGATGTACCTTTGTACCTAATTTTTTTTTATTTACAATATTAACTCATGTCGAAATACGTCGTCTGTATTTCCAATAACTGTACGAATTGACTGAATATTCGTTTATCTCACCAGGTTATACCACCAGAAGAATATGCCCGCATAGCAGTCTCCCTGTTCAGGAAGTTCAACAACCAAACGTTGACTACTAGTACCAACTCTCCCATGTCCATAGATATTGCCCTGACGGAGGTCGGCCTGTGCCACGTGATCAATTCCAACGTTGCTGTCTTTGACGATCCCAAGTAAGGATGGTCATTAAAAACAAATTACATAATATAGTAGGTAGGTGTAATTCTCTGCGTAATAGGTAATAGTAATAACAGTAGGTAATGCGTTGGTGTTTCTCTGCGAATGATATAGAATAGGAATTAGGAGAGGGTTTTCATAACTCGCGGCGAGATAAGTTTTTTTAACCGATTTCCAAAAAGGAGGAGGTTATGCCTTCGGTTGTATGTATTTTTTTTATGTATGTTCACCGATTTACTCGAAGACGGTTGGACCGATTTCAAAAATTCTTTTTTTGTTTGAAAGGGTATACTCCTAATTAGGTCCCATTGCCACCAAGTCGGGATCTGATGATGGGATCTTGGTTAAACATTATAGGCACACCTATATCGATTTGGGTATTTTTTATAGTAAATCGTTTATTTGCTTTCGGAAAGTAAAATTTGAAGAAGTGAAACTGATGATGAAGACCACAGATGGTCATCGGAACTATCAAATAATAGGTATTTCACAGATTCCGATTCGTTAACTTTAATGTGGTTTCTAATTTTATGTTTGTCACAATGTAGTGAAGTGGAACTGATGGTGATGTACAAGAGAACTCCTCAAAAATTAGCGTCCCTGCATCGGGAAAAGCAATATTTTGTAAAAGGTTATGAGCAGTTGACATTAGGCTATTGTAACTTAGATAAATTGCAAACCGACTCACTAAAAAGCAAGAAATTACTATTAGGTAAAATACTATTAGGTATTGGTTTGTGCTACCACTTTTCGATATGAAGTCGGTGAAAAGCCAAGTATGGAGTAGGTAGATGGGCTAAGTCCACTCCCGCCACGAGCTCGTAGTGAGCTGTAAGTAGAACCCGAGTGGACAGACATAGGTAAGTGGGCTTGGCACCGAATTCAAATCGAAAAGTAGTAGTACAAACAAATACTTACCTAATAGTATTACTTGTATTTTTGCCTGTTGTATTAAATCGGTATTTTGTTATTTTTAGCTTTTTAGTTTTGTGTTTTTGTAAGTCAGTTTTAATTTTTTGTTAAAAATTTGTTTATTTCTTGCTTTTTAGTGAGTCGGTTTGCAATTTATCTAAGTTATAATAGCATAATGTCCTTGCCTAACCTGCCTTTTTAGTTTTGTGTTTTGAGAAAAAATTTTCGTTTGAATGCTTGCGTGATAATTCACGCAGCGCAACCTGCGGGCTTAACCTAGAGATTCTGCTTTAAGAGCTCATAGCACAGGAACTGGTCAAAAACTACTGAACTTGTGGGTACAAGACAACTATATACTATAATCCTTATACTTACCTACCTACATCTTCTTCTTTATAAATAAAAATGAATGTTTGTATGTATGTCCTCTATGCGTTTCGAAACTTCGAAACCATTGGTCCGATTATGATGAAACTTTGGCGGGTTGTTCTGCCTGCGTCCGCAAAGGTTCCTGATCCCAAAACTCACGCGGGTGAAACCGCGGGGCACAGCTAATTAATATATTATAAAAACAAAGCCCTCCGCCGTGACTGTCTGTCTATTCGCGATAAACTCAAAACTACTGAACGGATTTTCATGCGGTTTTCACCAATAGATAAAGTGATTCAAGAGGAAGGTTTATATGTATAGTTCAACCAGGAATTCCCGCGGAAACTCCGAAATTATCGCAGGTGTAACCACGGGGGGCAGCTAGTATAATAATAAAAAAAAATTCTATGTTTTATTGTTGTTTTTGTATTATTGTATTGGTGTTTATTATTGTTTTTTAATATGTAGGTATGTAATAAATGTATCTACCTAACCTACTAAGCACCCAGACTCAAATTTTTTATCGCATACCTAAACGTTTTCCCTGACGCGGGGGTCGAACCCGCAACAGCTGGCGTAGTAGTCAGGTTCACTAACCAGACCAACGGTGCTGTCAACTGACATGTCTGCTGACTTTTCAATTCTTAAAAACATATTTAACGGAAACAATCAGGTAGGAACTTCTAAACAACCTACTATTTTATCTATACATATAAAATGCTTTGTCCTGAATAAATAACTGACGGATCAACGCACAGCCTAAACCGCTGATCGTAGAGATCTGAAACTTGGAGGGTGTGTTCTTTGTATGACGTAGGCATTCGATGAAAGAATTTTCCGAAATTATACACCTAAAGGGGTGAAAAATGGGGTCAAAGTTTGTATGGAACAATTCCGCGGGAACTCCGAAATTATCGCGATTGAAACCGCGCGGAACATCTAGTTAGATATATTATAAAGGGAAAGATTTGACTTTTTGTTTGTTTGTTACGATTTAAGTGAAAAATTATTGGATCGGTTTCAAAAAATCTTTCACAATTAGAATGTTTTTTTATCCCTGAGTAACATATAGGCTATATTTTAACCGGAATTCCCGTGGGAAATCCGAAACTACCACGGGTAAAACTGCGGGAAACAGCTAGTATAGAACATAGATAGGTAGATACTTATGGCAGAAATGTTTTGACAGTAATGCTTTATCGATTTCGCACAATAAATAAAAATAAACACACACAATAAAGTCAGTTCCATTAGCCGTTAGCGATTTCTTTTTTGTGTTCACAGCAAATGGGTCGGCGTTGAGAGTGTGGCTCGGCCGACATATGAGAGGACCAACACCGAACTCTCCGTGCACGACAGGGATTTCTTTACACAAATAATGAATTACGCAGACGAGTACGAGGTCTGTGTAAACGTGTTTGAAATGTACCTATACCTAAAGTTACATCCTAAGTAATCTAAATTAATCCAGATGCAGTAGTAAAGTAGTGTCAGGACATACCTACTTACTTACTTAGGTACCTACCTACACTGACAATGAGACGGTAAGATGTCCACCTGCGACGGATAAGCTAATGTAAGACTACTTAGTAGGTAGGTATACATTAAAATCAAATCAAAACGTCATTATTATTTTTAACGGGGGCTTTTGTAACGTTATTCAATAATAATATAATAAACTAGGTGTTCCCCTTTTCACCCGCGGTAACTTCGGTGTTCCTGCGGGAATTCCGGGTTACAATATAGCCTATGACACTCACAAATAAAGTAACTTTCTATTGGTAAATGGAAATGTAGGTAGGTACCTACTACCGATTTTAGGGGTCATTTCGATTTGTCCACGCCTCCCGTCACGTCACGCCTCATGTCGCGAACCCACCGGCTATACCCACTGGTAGGGTCTACATATTGTTATCTATAGGTAAAATTTATTATTTGTTATACCGTCGACCGGGACAACTTGAAGTGACCCCTTTCAATTCCGGTATCTACTTCTACAGGGGATTCTATCGTAGTTCTACTGAGGATTTTGTAATTTAAACAGATGAAACCGCTGGCAACAGCGTATGATATTTTCTGTTAGTCACCACAAAAAAAAAAGCTTGAAATAGCCAGCTTCACTATCACACATGAATCCTTTTGTGGTAAGTACCATGGAAATATTTGCTTTTTTGTTATCTCTACTCTCTACCTAGAGCCATATCTTATCCCTATGGGTATGTGATTCAATTACACCTCTGCAGATATACATCCATAGTTCAGATGAGATAATCCTAAGTTCCACCGTGCCGTATACTTACTTGGCAGAAGGTTACCTCTCACTCGAGACGCAAGTGTGGAGCACTAAGATATCGATGGAATTACAATCTTCGCCACTTGAGTTTCGGAAGTGCAAGTAAGAAGCTCATTACATTGAGCGTTATTCTGTCGGTAATTCTATAATATCTAGGTATAGGATAGAATAGGATAGGATAGGATAGGTAGGATACCTACTTAAAAATTAAAAGCTTCAGTAAAACAGGACAGCCCCCCTAGCCAAATTGACATTCTACAGTCGTTAACGCATAGAAAACTAATTATCGAATCGTCATGTCACCTGGACAGCCAATCAAAACTTTAGTTTCGCGTGACCACGTGAAAACTAGTGTCGATTGGCTGACCAAGTAAAAGAGGACGATTCAATAATTAGTTTTCTATGCGTTAACGACTGTAGAATGTCAATTTGGCTTGGGGGGCTGGAGTTAAATTCGAAATTTTATACGTAGGTATCATTGTAGCACATTATGAGATAAAAATAACCAATATAGGTAAATAGTTATAAATAGCAAATCAAAGTTCATATTTGATTTCGCTAGATAAATAACTTAAAGTTTAGAGAATTTCTTGCAAAATCGCTTTCTAAGTGTGTTTTATTTAATTTTACCAACATCATCCGCCCCATCTAGAATCGAACCCGGAACCTCTTTAAATACGGGGTGTAGCTACCTCAATCTGATTGTCACATTCTCTTTGACATTATAAATTTTAAGATTATAGTTATTGCCCAAGTTAGATATACCTATTAACTTAATTAGTCATTTATTATTTTCATCATTATACTTATTACGTTCTAATTTCTAGGAATATAGATGAACCCACTGGCTTGAGATACCCAATTTACTCATACAATCACTGCATATTAGAGTGCAGAGTAGATTTAATCAAAAATTTGTGTGGTTGTATTCCACATTTCTATAAACCTTTGGGTAAGTAAACAATTTGCGCTTGGCATTTGAATCTAACAGTCGCAATGCATTTAGAGCTGATTTTTAATAAATATTTCTGCATATTCCCCACAAATTCTTAATTCAAAATTGCTTCGAACCGATTGCTTCGTATACAGACTATTATTTTATGCAATCATCTTCATAACTCGAATATTGGACATTGTATCTCTTTTATCATATTTTTTGTAAGGGGGATAATACCTAATGCGAACATTTACAATGTTTTTTAATTTGTGTAGTTAGCGCACGCTAAGCTTAGTTAAAATGATTATTATTTATCTACTAGCTAAATAATAATCCCGCCCAATAATCCAATACGCCCAATACACCCGCGGTTTCAGCCTCCATAATTTCGAGTTAAAAAGTACCTACGCTATGTCACTCAGGACTAGCGTAGCTTCCTATAATTGAAAGTTTTCAAAATCGGTTCAGTAGTAGTTAGGTCACTTTAATTCTAAAGGTGCGCTATCTTACCCGACAGTTCACGAAAGAGTGTGTAATTTGAGCGAGTTGGTATGTATTTCCGAGTACATCCAAGATATCACAAAGTTATCAGCTTCAGCATCTACTCGATGGAAGTTCAGCGATGTTCCGGATCTACCCCACTCGCCTCGAGACTGCAACTGCCTGAACAGTTGCGAGACAGATGTCTTCGAAGCTCACGAAACTTTTGTATCGCAGAAAGGAATCAACAGAATGAGAATCGGCATCTATTCCTTTCCCAAAGTCAGAGTTATTAGAGAACTAATATTCGGCTTCTACGATTTCATACGTAAGTTATTATTATTCGCCTTACCTGTACAAAATAGTCTACTTCTCACCTCTAATTCATAAATACTGAAACTGTTTCCCCGCGGTTTCACTCGCGGTAATTTCGGAATTACCGCGGGAATTCCGGGGTAAAAACTACTCTACGACACTCAGGAACACTCGTAGCATTATATTGGTAAAATAGTTTTTAAAATCGGTTTAATAGATCCATAGATTACCCCCTAAAAGCTCACTCACTTTACCTCTTTATAATATTAGATTAGGTAGTAGAAATAAAATCTGTTTTGTTAAAATTTCTTTAATTACTTTATTACAGTTAAATTCGGAGGCACAGTCAACTTGTGCATCGGAACTTCATTCATATCCATAATGGAATTAGTTGTGATGATACTAAGGATTCCTATTTATGAAATTCACCAAATCATTAAATATAAAATAATGGCTCGCTCATCATCACACAGAAAGGAAAAATAAACAATAAAAATATCTTAATAAATTTCATGTCTCGTTTTATTCTTCAAAAATGATTGTTTACTTGTGTAACAAAGAACATTTAGAGTGAGGTATTCTCCAGGGTATGAAAATGAAAATTGTAATTAGTCCGTCAGTTAGAAAATAAAAAAATTATAGACACGTATTTTTTGCTTTTTCAAATAAATGAAAATAAACATAGATAAGGGCAATAAAGTAATAAAGTTTAGGGTGGGGGACTCGTGACGTCATTATTCAGTATAAGCCCCGTACAAACTGCACCGGGTTGTGACGTCACGCGAAATTTCAACTCAATGTATCGCCGTTATTTTTTGTTTACGTAAAAAAAGAAAAAATATGTCTCCAATATTACTAATCTACACGACGCGCGACGGACTAAAAAAAATTTGTCAAGTAGCCAATTCACTTAAGTATTCTGTAAAAAGACCTTCCTTCCTTTCCAAAGTATTGCAACAAGTTTTAAATGGTCTATTCCTTTTTCGGCAAATTCGACTATGGATTCTTCGCGATTTTCCACCGTAAAGCTGTTGCTGGCTGTAAAAGGAGTAAAAATCTCTAAATCACTGTTCTAGGTATCATTTCTTAGGGTATGCCTACCACAAGTTTTGGTTGAATTGTTCAGAGGTTCTTTGGCTTACCTATAGATAGTTTCACGCGGAACTCGTACATTACCAGTGTTATTTATATATCGCTCGCCCAAGAAGTTTTAATGCTCTGCTCCGAACTAGAGCCGTTTGAGCAGTTGGCATTTTGGTACCGACGCATTACTACGTCAAATCAATGTTTTCCACTAATTACCTGAAAACAAATCGTCGTTTTAAGTTTGTCGCATAGATTTCAATGATGATATCCTACTGTTACAGTTCACATATTCGATAAGAAATTATGGACATGGAATACAAAAAAAATCTATGCAGTAGGTGTAATGTCGGTAATGATATAAATACTTAATGTACGTATACATCTAGTTGACGGGAACAATATTTATTTCTAATAATTGCACCCACACGATTAATCTGATACAACGCTCGTATTCACCCCAGAAAAAACTATTCGTAAGATTGAAACAATTGACAACGTCGACGTACGACGTCATGACATAGTAATGTTCCATAATATTCCTATCCTTATATCCTTAGCTTCATTACGACGGCAGATCGATGAAAAGAGGAGTGCCCAGGATTAGCGAAATCCTAAAAATACACATTGTACTCAATATGCAACGTTCATTATTAACTTTTTCCACGACTACAACCGCAAATCCAAATAAATATATGTATGAATAACCAAACATATTCTTACAACACTTGGGCCAACACCAGATGTCCCGCTGAGCCTAACACGCAGTTTTTGTCTAATAAATAACATGCCGATGGGAACAATATTTCTTTATTCATCTCAGGATGGCCTGCGTGCCGTCTAAACGCGTAGAAGTGACCAATCTTGCGAGACCCTCACGCCGGAAATCTTCATAATCATAAAACCACAACACGGACATGAGAACCGATAAATAGCAGCTCATCAGAATATATTACCGTCGTAAAACTATATTTTAACCCCATGCAAACCCAACACAATAAAAATCTAAATTTGAAGAGTCTGGGAAACTTACCAATGAAATCTCGCAGAAATATGCAATCCGTCATCGAAGAATTTAAGACATACAATTTTCGATCTTCAGAAAACCCTTCTGGTGATGGATTTCGGAAGAATGGAACTTGCAGCACTAGGAACCGGGCGATGATGTGGCTTACGAGCTATTCAGGTCCAGATGTTGTCTCGTTCTCTTCTTTATCTTTTTAACCATATATGGTACAAAACGCAATTGCGCTCCATACACCCGAGCTAGATGACTTATATAATTGAGGATATTTTTAAAGTATAGTATCATGAGCTCGACATAAAGAATATTAAAGCGATTTTTGCAACAAATCCAAAAGCCAAACAATAATGCCCCAAAAAATCGTGTATTCAGAACTTTTTGTAAAAAAAAAATGGCATAGACAAGAGTCCGTTTAACTGAGTCGGTTCTTAGAATAGCGAAAACAGCCAGAGGACCATAGAACTGACTCAGTTTAACAGGTCGAACCTAAAAATATGAACAGCGGCATTTATTCTTTCTTTCTTTTTCCAATAGAACAGAACGCTAAACCTTATTTACCTATTTTGGTCTTAATATAAAACTAAACCTGCACAAAATTCACATATTTTCACATTTCGCATCATCAATTAAGATATTTTTTTTTAACAGAAACCAAAATAGTGGAAAAATTATTAGGTAATATATAATTTTATTAGAAATTTATGTAACTGAATTTTTAGATCTTGTTAGCTTTAGTCCTTAACATCTAGTCTGCAACTTTACAATCTGCCAGTCCCAAACAAGGAAAAACGTGAGTAAAAAATATTCAATATTTATGTAATAAAATTACAGAACCGACAACTGAGTTTCGGACGTGGCCGAAGGGACATATTTTATGAAAATCCAATAAATAGCAGCTGGCTTCTAAATAATTATCATCAAAGACGAAGATCAGGATCTCAAATTAAACGACAAAATAAAAACCGATTTACGCCATTCTATGCATAAAGTTTATTTAATTTCATCATACGGTGTGGTTAAAACAGACACTTAGCGCTAAATTAACCTAATATACAAACTGTTAAACGTTAATCGAATCAATCGATGGAAAGACGAGTCAGACATTATTAGTAGACACAATTTGAGACGGAGATAATGAGAGCGGTGCTCTATGCAGCAGTCGAATGTTATATAGACCCCAAAACAGACCGACTTCAAACCATACTCCTGAAATCACAAAACATAAAATTTCAAACAATCTCTTCATAGTGTTAGGCGCCACGGTGCGACAACGCGCGGCTAAACTAAAGATGCAAATTGGATATTATTTTCTAAGAGCATACATGAGTAGATTTTTCGGCGAATGGTGTTAGAGTGAAATTTGTGTATTAATTGAAATTGCGCTTACTAAAAACAGTATGATGCAATATACATGAAATATTAAAGCCTTTAAAGATTAAAAAAAGAAATACGGGACAAGTCAACAGAACACGCGTATACAATTGCATATGTATACCATACAAACAGCATCATACGAGTTTTTTAAAAATATAGATAGAAACAATAATCCGTATGTTTTCAAAGATTGCACAGCAAATTTTTGGAAGCATAAAAGTTACAGTTGAGCCGTAGCAACCCAACGTCAGAAATCACGATGCCGGGATTTCGTTCGGCCTATGGATCTTTTGTAATCTATATATGCACTAGTCAAAACGAAATAAGACTGATGGAAAACATCGTAAAGAAACCCGCACACGTCTCAGAGGCAATTCAAAGCGTGTGAGGGACTATCGCATCGCCCACAGACCCTCAACTATTGAGTAGACTTGTGCCCCAGCGGCGGGGATATCACAATAGTTATTTATTATACATGAGTGCAAAGTTGCTTTTTAACCGCGTGCTCACTTTGATGACCGAGCAAGCGAAGTACCTATCCTATAATAGATATTAGAATCCTGAGCGTCAGCGAGGGAATCAAAAGAGCACAAGGTGAAAATTTTTTGCACTCGAGTGCAACACGTAACTTTACATCCCCCCACAGCGAGGAAATGACTAAATGCAAAATAAAACATTTACAATCACAATATACTTTTATTTCAGTTTAGGGACATATTTACTAGAACATTATGATAGGTAAGTATTACAGAAAACCTACAACCGGATAAAAACTACTTTTGCGCTCAGATATCGAATAGCAAAAATACCATTTCCGAGGTGGGGGGATGAAAAAGTCAATTATGCAAAGTTACAATCCACATAACGCATAGAGAGAGGCACGTGGAAATCGACACGGCAGACATCGCAAAATTCGAACTGAAAAATCTACTCATTAGTATCACCAGTGAATTGCGTGACGCTGAATCTCTAAAATCGACCAACAAAGGGGACAAATACAAATAAAATGCTCTCGTTTGGAGGGGTGACAAAGGAGACATATAACATGTCGATGAAATGAAGCGGACCAATTAATCTTAATATATATAAATCACGTGTCACGTTGTTTGTCCACGATGGACTACGAAACTACTGAACGGATTTTGATAAAATTTTGTAACCATTTAGATAAGATAGTTTTTATTCCGGAATTCCCGCGGGAACTCCGACTCCGAAATTAACGCGGATGAAATCGCGGGGGACAGCTAGTGTTTATATATAAAACATAATACAATCGAATAATAATCACTTACCACTATCTTGACTGGATTAGAAGAAACGCACGTCAATGGTCCTGCCGTCGATACGAGTCCTGTCAAACATTTCTGTAGCATATCGTTAAGGAATAGTATATTTCATTATAAGTGCGGAAAGCCTGTCATTGCAAAGAGTTCCGACAAATGTCTACCCGAGCCGAGGCGCAGCCGAAGGTGAGGGTTGACAGTCGGAACTAGTTGCAATGACGGTTCCGCACGTGTACTGAACAACTATTTTTAATACAGTTACGAAAAAATTAAGCAATTTAATAAAATATCAAAAACACAACAAACTCAACTAAGTTCCAACTGTGATGAAGAGATGGCGTTAGTCGTATTAGTAATGCGAAACCTACGTTTCGCAATGCAAAAAGTGTGTCAAAGTCGTGTCGCCATTTTTGACAGTTGGCAAAGAGAACGCACGAGTTCGGGAAAGGTAAACAAAAAGCTCGAGTATGTAATAGCCCACATCCCGAACGCTAAACGTCCCTGCAATACGCCACTTTTTGAGCAACTGTATTAAAAATATTAATTTTAAGCGTTCTTCATCGATGTAGCTTACGATTTAATTAACTGACTTAAAAAAGCAGAAGGTTCTCTATATATCTCTCGTATGTTCCCACCATACAATGTGCGCAAAAATTAGATATAACCATAAAATAGTATATTTCATTATAAGTGCGGAAAGCCTGTCATTGCAAAGAGTTCCGACAAATGTCTACCCGAGCCGAGGCGCAGCCGAAGGTGAGGGTTGACAGTCGGAACTAGTTGCAATGACGGTTCCGCACGTGTACTGAACAACTATTTTTAATACAGTTACGAAAAAATTAAGCAATTTAATAAAATATCAAAAACACAACAAACTCAACTAAGTTCCAACTGTGATCAAGAGATGGCGCTAGTCGTATTAGTAATGCGAAACCTACGTTTCGCAATGCAAAAAGTGTGTCAAAGTCGTGTCGCCATTTTGCACGAGTCGCACGAGTTCGGGAAAGGCAAACAAAAAGCTCGAGTATGTAATAGCCCACATCCCGAACGCTAAACGTCCCTGCAATACGCCACTTTTTGAGCAACTGTATTAAAAATGTGTTTTATTTAATTTTACCTGTTTAGTGAAACGTGGAACGACCTGATTGTCGCGATAGGTCACCATGCCACCCCGCTAATCAAGAGGTTACGTGTTCGACTCCCGGTAGAGGAAGACTTCGTGTGAGGAACAGAGTTCTTTCCAGTATATAGGTACTATAATATAACTAGCTGTCCCCTGCGGTTTCACGGGAAATCCGAAATTACCGCTAGTCTGTAGTACAAAGAAGGATCTCTGTACTACAGACAACGTGTATGTATGTGAAATTTAATGGTAACCGGTCAAGTCGTTTTTAAGTTATGGAGGGAAATAGAGATTTATTTTGTGTAGTATATACCGCGTTTATATGTGGATTACTATTATATATATATCAAAGGATACTGATAGCTCTCTCGGCGTCCCACTCCTTGTGGAAGCGCACGATGGCGGTGTCGGGGGCCGTCATCTCGGCGAACTTGACGTCGCCGCACTCGCTGAACTTCTCGCGGATCAACTGCCACGTCACCGTCTGCGGCAGCTGCGGCCATAGAGCAAATAGGTTAACTAGAGAGGACATGTAGGCGGGGCAGGCGTGCTGCCGTTGCAAAGGAAGTTAGAGCAATGCTCTAACTTGCCCATAACTTCTTTTGCTGCCATCCCAAGTATATTTACCACAATATTCCCAAAACCGTCACAAATCACATTACATAATAATATTATAAAACAAATTACTCCGCCGCGTCTGTCTGTCTGTCTGTCTATTCGTGATAAACTCAAAAAGCCATAGCACCAGGAAGCAGCTGTGAAGGGTGGATATTTTATGGGTGCTGTCATAATAACTGTAATTTTATCGACGTCAAAAAGAGCCACATTATGGGCCAAATTTGAATGATTTGACTTTGAACTACTGAACGAATTTTCATGCGGTTTTCACCAATAGATAGATTAATTCAAGAGGAAGGTTTGTGCGTATAGTTTATCCTAAAATTCTCGAGGGAATTGCAAAATTACCGCACGCCAAACCGCGGGGGACCGCTAGTATTGGTTAAATATGAAAAAATACAAATCATAGGTAGGTTGGTATATAAATCCTCAAATTTTCTATTTAAATTATTGATTCTTGTTTTGCAACAGCCAATTAAGTTTCATTGTGCCAAAAGGTTGAATGGTAGAGAATGGTTTAGGCAAGTCTGTCTTCTGCAGGTACGATTAATAGGTACACATCAAATAAAAAAAATATATTAAAATTTTATAAATCTATATATATAAAAGAAAGTCGTGTTAGTTACACTATTTATAACTCAAGAACGGCTGAACCGATTTGGCTGAAAATTGGTGGGGAGGTAGCTTAGAACCAGGAACATAGGATACTTTTTATCCCGGAATTCCCGCAGGAACTCCGAAATTAACGTCGGTGAAGTCTCATATACTTAGGTACACATTATCAGGGGTAAAGAGAAGGACATAGGGTAGGTACTTTGAATTCCGGAATTCCTGCGGGATCTCCGAAATTTCCGCGGGTGAAACCGCGGGGAACAGCTAGTAAATAAATAAATTCGTCCTTAAACCTACAAAACTCCTTAATCAATCAACGCGGGCTAGACCATAAGGAACAAGACAGTATCTCTATATTATTAAAAACTTACGTTAGTGATAACCACCATATCCGAAGGTTTATCGCGGCTGTTCTGCTGGACCCCCGTCTCGCGACCGTAGCCCTGGCCCGGCACGGACACGCCCGCCAGTTGCCGACTTGTGCCTTTAAAAATAAGAGATAGCTGTTTATCTTGTTGAACCATAATATGTAACAACTTTACATTCATGAATGATAATTAATGTTTAATTGGTATCTTAGCTTAGCTAGTAAGTTGAGTTCAGGTTCGCTAACTAGATCTACGCCACGTGTCGCAGGTTCATCACTGCCTCAGAGTAAATATTCATGTGATAATAATATATTTATTTGTGTTGTTTATCTTGTTGTTTTGTATTATTATAATATGTACCTATTTACATTAAAAAAGTTTATAAATGTATTAAGTATATCAGTTTCCTGGTACTTTTAGTACAAGCTCTGTTTATTTTGAGACCAGATTAGTCTTGAGATAATTCCCAAGCATTAATATCATATGATAATAATTAGTAGGTATAGATGGATGCAGATAAGCAATAACATGTTAACCCACAAAATGAAGTTATTAATTCAGCACGATTTATTGAGAGTTAGAGAACGTTTTTTAATTATGTGTTTACCTTATTACATTGTTAAAATATGTAACTAAATATTGAACATAAAAAATGTTGACACAACATGGCGTTATAATTTTAAAACTTTAATTTACTCTAAATTTCTCCAGTGTGGGTTAACACACTATTGCTTATCTATGTCCATATAGAAGTTATCGTCAAAATCTTGTCAGAGATAAGTACCTGATAAAGGCCCAGTGCTTAAACTCGAGTTACCTCCCAACATGCTGTTGGAGATGGCAGAGTTACCGAGCACACCAGATCCCAAATCACTGTTGCCGAGACCCAAATTAGCGCTGTTCACATTAGCGGCTTGAGCTGAAAGGACTGTAGCCAAATCACTGGCAGTCAAGCCCTGTTGAAGCAGTTGGTTTTGCAGTGCACCCAGACCTGTTAGACTTAAAGCCTGAAAAGTATAATGTTATTAGTGTGAGAAGTCTTTACTTACATTTTTATGCATGTATGTATGTAAAATATCGAAATAAAACATTAAATCTAGTTATAACCTGTAATCCAAGACTTCCACCTAAGGTATTTGTGCCAAGAGTGTTTGCTGACAATCCTGTGCCGAGACCGTTCAATGCAACACTAGCATTTGGCACAGCACCTAAAACTCCAGCACCCAGAGTAGTATTTGTAGCTGGAAGATTCAGATTGCTAGTAGTAGATGCTTGAGGTAGGTTTCTGGCGACATCACGTAATGGTTCACCATTGGGACCCAACCCAAGACCAATCCCTTTCAAACCATCTGGTAGTACTCGAACTTCACTTTTGTCAGATCGGTCCATTCGCACTGACATCCTTCTGTCATACAACATTTGCTTGTCAAACATTGAAATGGCCTGAAAGATTGTAAATTTCATATTTTATTGAAAAAGAAGTAAAAGCACAGACCACAATTACAATTCCAATTGATTAGTACATAGATTAATAATTACCTGGACAGCTTCAACTGGATGATCAAATTCAATTACAGCAAAACCTCTGCTGTTGCCATCTTTATCTAGTGCTAAATCAATATTGCGAACTTTCCCAGCCATTTTGAATACTTCCTTTATTTTGTTCCTATCAGCTTTATAGTCCAACTAAAACGAATTTCAAAAAGATTTTTTTTTTCGATATATATACAGAGTGTCCCGTAAATCGACGTCAAGCCAGAACCGGGTGATAGGCTAAGTCATAACTTAATAGAAAATCGTAAAAAAATTATCTTTAAAATTTATAAAAATTATAATATTTTACACCCTGCGACGGTTCTTTAACTCCTGTTGCTACAAACCTTAACTTTTTCAATTTTCTTCTTATTGTGTAATCCTAAATAGGATTTCTGAAAACTATTGCTTAAAATTTAAGTTTCTGCCAATTAAGTTTTCAAAATTATTGCTTTCGTCAGTTGACTGCAATTTTTTTTAAATAGGCATAGCAAAGATTTTTATATTTTTCTGTTAACAGCTGTTATGATTTAGCTTATCACCTGGTTCTGGCTTGACGTCAATTTACGGGACTCCCTGTATATAAGAATTAATTTCTTACCGCCGCACTCAGAGTCGACTTTAATGATTACTTAGTTAAGTATAGATTTTTAAAACAAAACTGCCGCAATCAGAGACGTTCAGTAAATTAATGTTAATTGGCATTTAATGAGATGTAACTTAATTAGTTAAATGCCAATTAATATTAATTTATTAAACTTGTCTGATTGCGGCAGTTTTGTTTTAAAAATCTATACTTAACTAAGTAATCATTAAAGTCGACTCTGAGTGCGGCGGTTAGAATAACAATGTGACAGTATAACTACTTTTTCTCAAAAGTGAATACTTACATTAGCCACAAAAATTTTTTTCATCAGAGGTGGTTGAACATTTATGGAATCAAGAAATTGCAAGCTGAGACCATAGGTGTTGTAATTTTCAGGCTCTCTAGGTTTGTTTACACTCCATCTATAATATTACAAATTATTAATGTTCAAAGCATTTGTTACGTCATACCAAAAGAGAAAATCAATCAAACAATTATATGTAACTAGCTGTACCCTGCGGTTTCACCCGCGTGAGTTTCAGAATTCCCGCAGGAACTCCAAAGAAGCCTAATTTAGTCCTTATAACATCAGTCCATCCATTTTGGAGATTCACCGGCGTGAGTTTCAGAATCCCCGCAGGAACTACAAACTTCTTTTATTCTTCTCCTTACAATAACAAACACAACAAAGAAGGATTAGCGAAATGGGTCCAGCCTTTCACACATGATAATTCGACCAAGGGAAATAGGGATTCATTTTTATATAATTATATAATAACGTTTATTTACCCATCTTTCTCCTCTCTGGTGCTTCTGCCTCCCCCCATACCACCTCCAGATCTTGAGGTGTTCAACCTGTTCCTTTCATTACCTAGATAACAAAACAAAATTGAAACAATATGAAAATTCAGCAACTAAATAAATATAGTGTAGTTTGATAACTTAAGTATACACTCACGTCTTTTAGTTTTCAGTAAAGATTTTTAAAGAAAACTGCTGCAATCAGAGATGGTCATTAATGTTAATTGGCATTTAACTAAGTAGTAAAATACCAACTAACATTAATTAAATTAATGTCTCTGATTGCAGCAGTTTTATTTAAAAAATCTTTACTTAAAATTAAGTAATCATTGAACCTACTTTGAGCGCAGTCGTTAGTCAATTCTTAAATTCCTTAAGTAATTTAATAATAACAATAGTGTCATTTAGTTCAGTCGCAGTTTCTGTCAGCTTTTGGAAACAAGTGTGACGAGAATATTTTACTTGGTGATGTGAGGCTTAGTGGTCATAGAAAATTTCAGAAAAAAAGCACTAAGAGAAAGTTTAGGGTGCGAGGTTATTTAATAATCGAAGTAACGTGATTATGAGTGAACTACGAGGAGATAAAGATATTTTTTTTGAAAAAACATGCAGGTCTGAAAGAAATTTCGAAATCTTGTTGTTGAACACTTTGTGGCACAGAAATCCACCCGATGCGGGAAAGCTTGTATCACAGCGTGCGCTTCGCTTTCAACTGTCATTGCGCATGTGTTAAGGGCATGCCTCACATGCACTGTTGACTGTGTCACGACACACACCCTTGATGAACAAAAAAGGCACAGTGTGGACGAAGCTATTCAATGTCCCAGCAACATAGGCTTGTTTCCTATTTACTAACCCAAATACCTTTCTCTTGAATATTTTAATGTGCATTGTAATTATGTGTGTGGCCAATAAAATATTTAATTGAATTTTTATTGAAATTATGCATACCCATACCAGTTTCTTCTTTCAGTACAAGTTTTCGTCCATTCAATTCATATCTGTGCATTATGGCCAAGGCATTTTTCATTGCCTCAGAATTGTTGAACTCGACAACACCACATCCCCGTGGTTTTCCATTTTCGTCATTGAATAGTTCCACATAAGCTACATCTCCAACCTTAAATACACAAAAAAACAGAGAAATATGATGCATAATAACAAGTGGGTACGAGGCAGGGCAATTTGTTTGAAAATGAACAAAAACATACTTTTTCCTTGAATAGATCTTTGAGTTCAGTCCAGCGGAACTCATATGGAATATTAGAGACAAACAATCTCTTTGATTCAGTCCGGTCGCGATCGCCAGATCTATCTCGCTGAGCATCTGAAAACCTCGAGGGCCTATCACCACGCCTCGAGCGATCGCGTTCCTTTTCTCTTTGGTTATCCATTGCAATACTAAAACAAAGATTGAAGAGTTATTTGTTAAGCGTTAGCCCACTCATATGAAAATTAAGTATTAACATAGGTAATGATTATATTTTAGTAAAACTAACCCTATCAATAACGGGTAACGAAACGCAATAACAAACGAATCTCTTAGGTTTTCAAATTTGCCTTACGCTGTAGGTACGCACTTAATAGGCAGAACACTACCTACATTCGTCCACTTTACCACATAGAACACTTTTTCCGACAGTTTGCAAATTACAAACACAAAAGGACGAAAACGAAAAATCAAACTAGATAAGATGAGAGCAATAGAATGCAAATTGCAAATGGCCGACACTGCCGCCGACATTTTTTTTTGTTGAAGTTTACTTTCGGGGAAGGCAAAGGAAACTTAGTCCATACAGCCATAATTAGGGTACGTGCATGAAATTGTGTCAATATTTCAAAAATAGAGCCTTAGAAAAGCATTATCGTGAAAGATTTACTAAAAAGTTATCAATAGTTTCCAATAGCTAGGGAGCTGGTGGCAATTTAGGCATATGATTTTATCATCGTTGATACCAAGACGTAATGTAGTCTGGACTTATATCAAATAGAAAAATAGGTGGCGAGCTCAGGTAGCTCTGATTTTTTTTATAAATAATTTTGAAATTATAATTCAAAATATTCAACTTTTAATTTTGTGAAACGGAACGTTGCAACGAAACACCAATCACAGCCAAGCTTGACACATGACGTCACTTTTATTTTTTTAGGAAACATTTACCTCTTTCAGAGAAGGCAAAAGAAACTAAGTGCATACAGTCAACGCATATTTTCCATTTTCTGAAGTTTTTTACTTTAAAATGCATCGGTAAGATGCATTTCAATTCTTTACTGGAACTTTTGGAAGTAAATCGACACAGTTCAACCTTAATTTCACTTTGGTTATTGAAGTTATCTGTCTGTCAGTGTCACATGACACTGGCAATACGACAGTGACGTTTCTATCACAGATTAATAAGGCGTAATTTTGAACTGGTAACGTCATTCCGCGTTTCGGCGATATTGTCTGAAGTAGGATTTTTGAAACGCTCTATTTAATTAATTTATGCATATTTTTTTTTCTTTTTCTTGCTTTGTTAAAGTAGGCCATATATCTTTAAAATAGACTGAAAAAAAAAATTCATGCAATTACCCTATTATTTAAATATCTATGAATGCAGTTTAAATTGTTTTTTTAAATTCAAATAATGTCTTCTTTCTGTAAAATGTTCCATCTACGATATTCAAGGTACTTTCCCTCCATGTGGCATATCCTTGGGAAGCCCTGTATAGTATTTTTTAAAACCATTGACTTCGATAATACGATAAAACTTTTCCGCTGTTATTGTTTGTTTAATGGCAACATGGCAAATGTTAGGACATTAACGCTTAAAGGACATGTATCCATGGCCGTTAAATAAATAATAAAAAAAAATAGGACATTTAAAACTAGTAGGACTTTTGGCGGGATTTCTAGCAGAGTGGACGTCAGATTTATTTTTTGTTTTGCAAATTAGTTTATCGTAGTTAATATTGTGTAAATATGGTGGATTTTGCATAATAGTGATTCATTAGTGATGAATAGTGTGCGGAAACAGTGAAATAAGATGAAATAGGGCGTTCATCGGGAGGTTTTCGTTTTACTATACAACTTCCCACAGAGCGTCCTATTAAGGTTCAACTGTGAAGATTTGCTGCCAAAAGTTCTGGTAAAGCATCGAAATGTATCTCACCAATGCATTTTGATGTAAATAATTTCAGAAAAAGAAAAATACTAATGAGTTGGCTATATGGACTGTTTTCTTCTGCCTTCCCCGAGAGGAGTAAACTTCACCAAAAAAAAATAGTAACTAGTGTGTTAGTTGTCAGACTTTTGGCGGGATTTCCAGCAGAGTGGACGTCAGTTTTATTTCTTTGTTTTCCAAATTAGTTTATCGTGATTAATATTGTGTGAATATGGTGGATTTTGCATAATAGTGATCCATTAGTGATGAATAATGTGCGGAAACAGTGAAATAAGATGAAATAGGGCGTTTATCGGGAGGTTTTCGTTTTACTATACACTTCCCACAGAGCGTCCTATTAAGGTTCAACTGTGAAGATTTGCTGCCAAAAGTTTCGGTAAAGCATCGAAATGCGTCTCACTATTGCATTTCGATGTAAATAACTTCAGAAGAAGAAAAATATTAATGAATTGGCTATATGGACTAAGTTTCCTTCTGCCTTCCCCGAGAGGGGTAAACTTCACCAAAAAAAAAATGTTAGTTGTCATTTTGAAATATCTGATTAGTGACGTGACATTTAGCATTACGCACGATAGGTACCTACGCACACATTTATGTTTTTGATTGTATTTTATACTTCATAAATATTTTTCGCCTGCGACAGCCATGTAGGAGACAATCTTTACTGTATTTTCAACAAAAAAAGTAGTTTTGGTATCATAAAAATTATGGAGCAGAATAAATCTGGTGCGCCCAAACTTTTCTTTTGCACTCCAATAGAAAACAAGGACGAAATAGAAGAGGTATTGTATAAAATTTGTAGTTTCTCAACAAAGAATCACGTAGTCAGCCATGAACACAACCGTTTTCCTGTATCGCCACTGGTGGCGCTGTTTCAATAGTGGCGCGAATTTTAAAAAAATTACGCGCTATATTTGATATCAAACTTATTAATTTTAACAAAATTAACTATGTATCTCAATTCTCATAATGCTTAACATATATTATTGTTAAAGTATGCTATATTGTGATTTTATATTAATGGTGTTTTTAAATGATTATAATTTACTATTTTCAGAGATATGAAAAAGCTTACCAGTTTTATCAATCATTGGTAGCTAACTGCAGTGAGAAAGAAACTCATGATGCACTTAATAATGCTGTCTGTAAAAATCACGAGGAAGTATCCAGGGGTATGCTCATGTCAATCCTCACTGAGCCACATCATGCTGTGAAGTGTTACAGAGACCTTACACTCATAACCAGGGATGGTTTGACTTGTGTTCTAAACAATCTATCCAATTTGATTTTGGAAAGATATTTAAAATTTCAAGACATAACACGCAACCAACTTTTATGGTTGGTAAAAGAAATGATTAGAAATGCTGTGACTGGTGTGGATAGTGTTTGCTGGAATCTAATGCGCTATGCTTCTGGAGGTGATATTACTGCTAAGAACATATTTTTGATAGAATCTCTATTGGACACATATATAGAACACCGAGCTTGGTTAGATAAATTTCCTGTTCTAATCTGTATGGTAGTTTACACATACTTGAGGTTAATTGAAGATCATAACATACCGCAGCTTATGGCACTGCGTCAAAAAGAAGTTAATTTTGTCAACACATTGATAAGAGAACGTTTCCCTGATGTATTGACCCTTGGCAGAGATTTAGTTAGATTACTGCAGAATGTTGCACGTATCCCTGAAATGAACCAGCTTTGGCTAGACATTTTAACCAACCCAAAATCTTTGTGTCCTAATTTTACAAGTGTGTTACAAATTCTTCAAACTAGAACTTCTCGCAGATACC
Source organism: Zygaena filipendulae (assembly GCA_907165275.2). Lineage (NCBI taxonomy): Eukaryota > Metazoa > Arthropoda > Insecta > Lepidoptera > Zygaenidae > Zygaena > Zygaena filipendulae. The sequence goes on along the minus strand of OU015667.1, from coordinate 6,221,001 downwards.
TCCAATCGAGGCTAACTCCTGATATGGAAAAGAAATTGGGCTTTTTAACATCACAAGTAAGGTTTGGTCATCATAAACGATATCAGGAGTGGTTTCAAAGGCAATATCTTGCTACACCAGAGTCGCAATCACTTCGGAGCGATATGATTCGTTTTATTGTTGGAGTAATTCATCCATCAAACGATATGCTTTGCTCTGACCTCATTCCACGCTGGGCTGTCATTGGATGGCTTCTAACTACATGTACTTCAAATGTGGCAGCTTCAAATGCTAAACTTGCCCTATTTTACGACTGGCTGTTTTATGACCCTGAAAAAGATAATATCATGAATATTGAACCTGCCATACTTGTTATGCATCATTCTATGAGATCACATCCAGCAGTCACAGCTACATTGTTGGATTTCTTATGTCGAATAATTCCCCACTTTTATCCACCTTTTGCTGATAAAGTGAAGCAAGGCATTTTCAACTCCCTACAACAGATAATTGAAAAAAGAGTACTACCGGACTTGCATCCTTTATTTGACTCTCCTAAGTTAGACAGGGAACTACGAACTACTGTCAGAGAAACTTTCAAAGAATTTTGCAGCAATGGAAACGGAGAAGGCGCTTCTGGAATACGCGAAGAAGGAAATGAAGAAGTGACTAGAGGAGGGCCTGAGGAGCCGGCGTTTTCTGATGACGAGGATGATGCTTCACCAGTTATAGCTGAAGACACAGATGACGATGACTTGCCGCTGTCCGAAGTGCGCGCGCGAGAACGACCAGAACTAGCGGCCGCTTTACCGTTGAATTTGCGGCCTCTAGCTGAAACACTTCTAGACGAGCGCACTTCCGCAGCTGCGTCCAATTTTCTGAACGCTTGTACGGCACACATGCCGACACCCACAGCTTTAGCGGATTTGTTTGCAGCCGCAGTGCAAGAAGCGCCTTCTTTACGCATTAGTTCCAATCCAAGTGCTGCAGAACTAGAAGCAGCCATGAATACTCCAATATTCGCAATGTTTCCATTTCTTAAAACATCTGGAGAAGCCGGCGAAGCGAAACGAAAACTGATAATGGAAACGTTTAAGGAAATCCGGGCGCAAAATTCTTCATACTGTGTGGGCTACTGTCTGCTGTTTTATCTAAAAGTTTGCTACGAACGCGACAGACGAGCAGAGCGCGATTTAGCGAAGAGGAGAAATGTTAAATTCAAAACAGAATTATATCGGGACTATTGCAGTTCTTTGGAACTAAAAATTGCGGAAAGCTTGGCAGACGACTTTGAGAAATGTCAGGAGTGCGATGCCAATGTGTTAGTGTGGCTAATTCCGGATGTGTATAGAGAATTTAAAGAGCAAGCACAAAATCACATCAAGTTGCTACAAACGATAGTTTCCACATTAGACGCGGGACAGCTACAGCGTCTAGTGTGCATGACTCTACAAGGTAACTTGATGATGTTTAAATCTGATGATATAACTACTATGCTATCGACGAGCCTCGGCTGGGAGACATTCGAACAGTATTGTCTTTGGCAACTTTTAACAGCGCATGACATTTCAATTGAAGATGTTCTGCCAATAATTCCGAAGTTGTCATTCAAAGATCACTCTGAAGCCCTGACATCCGTATTGTTGATGTTGAAACAAGGACGACCAACAGCCGATGTCGTCAGACAAATGTTTTGTAGAACTGTTAATGAGGAAGATACTTTTGTTGTATCAACCTTATTGTACTGGTGTCAGGATTACGAGGACAAAGTTGGGGATTTATTGTCGGTTTTATTGAGTACGAGATACCCTGGTACAAGTCCCAATAAGAGAAAAAGACCCGGAAAACACAGCATACCCCCTAACGCGCCACCTTCTGCTGAAAATGTAAGTAATCCTACTTCGTAATGATCAGCCTTTTTTAAATTTTAGACCAAAATAAACTTACTTCACCTTCCATAATCCATGCAGGTTCTCGGACATTTAGAACAAATGCGCGTGTGCTGTGTGGAGCAAGACGACATGTCCATTTTTAAAGTGGAGATTATGCAAAAAGCTTTGCAACTAGCACAATCGAACAGTAGCGATAGTTTAAGGGTAAGTTACTTACTGCCACTACACTGATTACCGAAAATTAGCCAAGAATTAAGTCCATGACACACAAACTGTCTTCCTTATTACTAACGTAGTTGGATCAAGTTTTAATACAAATAAATCTACTCCTTATAACGAACTATTAATAACTAGTTGTGCCCCGCGGTTTCACCCGCGTTAATTTCAGAGTTCCCGCGGGAATTCCGGGATAAAAGTACCCTATGTGTTAATCTGATGTATAAGCTACATTATTGTAAAGTTTCATTTAAATCCATTCAGTAGTTTTTGCGTGAAAGGGTAACAAACATCCATCCATACTTATAAACTTTCGCGTTTATAGTATTAGTAGGATTTCCAAATTGATTGTGGAGCAGTCGATGCTCAAGTGATATAATGTGGATAACCATAAGCATGCTTAGTTGACGAATTTTTTTGGTATTTCTAAAAGCAGAGCTTGGGTCATCGATCATTAAGTTATGTTGCTATCATTTTTGGATTTCAATTCGAAACAGCGATTTTATGATTAGTTGATCATGTTTAGACAGTTACAATAATAAGTAATATGTTGTTATTGGTTGATTGCTAGAATAGGGTAGTTTCCAGGGTCTGAAAATCTAAATTTTACTTAGTCCGTCAGTTAAATAATAAAAAAAATTATAGACACGTATATTTTTTCTTTTGAAAAAATAGATAAAGCGCATCGAAAGTTTAGAGTGGAAACTCGTGACGTCACAACGTGCCAAAAAACTAGCACGATATTTTTTAATAATCTACAAGACTGACTAAAAACTAAAATTTAGGAAACTAGACTATTGTAGGGGACAAAACGTGTATAAACGATTGAAACCGAAAAGTGATAGCAACAAAAGTTTCATAAATAACCCTGCAGGACTTTGGTGATTCAGCTATGATTCAGTTCTGTATTATTTATGAAATATCGTTTTTTTTTTCAGAGGCAATATAGCGATCTTTTCTCCCTGGCCTGGGAAGATGAGCTGCCAATATCAAGGCGAGCACGGAAATTAGTTTCGAGCTCATTACCAATCAGTCAAAACTTGCATTCTTCTAATGATGATAGTGAGGTGAATAATTCTACAACTACATAATATGCTATTTAAGAACTGCTCTTTACTAAGGCTTTATGCAATTTTGAAGTGAAACTCCTTTGGGCACGATAGGAAGAAAAAATCGATAGCAATTTTTTAATGTATACCTTTCATCAGTAATTTGACTCTGTTGTGGTGACGGTTCTAACTTAACCTGATGGCCGGTTTACACTTCCATAAGTAGTAAGTTCAGCTTACCAACTTACTTAATCAAAAAGTAGACAGCACCGTCCAAACGGTGAGCATACATAAGTTCAACAATACATTTCTTCACTCTACTTACTTGCCGGCCGCCGTCCGCACGGCGGCAAGTAGTAAGTAATAAGTTGGCGGGGAGCGGGAGAGACGAAGCGGGCGGGTTTTCGCACTACTGTCCGGTCCAAAAAGTAGAAGTGGTTTCTATCCTGCGGCAAGTTGCTACTTAATCACTTACTTGCCGGCCGGCATCCACACAGATTTTTACATACTAATGGAAGTGTAAACCGGCCATAACGTGTCGGAGTGTTCGCAAATAAACTTGTTCATCCCTATTTTTACTATTTGCGCTTTGCCCACTGTATAGTGTATACTGTATACCTAATAGTTTGGTAACTCTATCGTATAAAGTGTTCATTGATGGTTTTGGTTAATGGTTAGTGCGGTTCACAATAATTTATCGCCAGTTTATAACGCAAATATAAGCTGGCGATTTTCAAAATCTCAAGACATATAGGTACATATTTAGTAAATAATTTATTATTTTTTCTTACATTCCAAACCTTACATTATTATGCGTCACCGGAATGGCGCAATCTTAGGCGTCAAATCGCCTTTAGACCGCGGCCGAGTTTTTCCACGTGCCACTAGTGGTAGAAAATTCGGCCTAACGAGCAAGCGAGATTTTCACTGAAAAACAATACAACATGGTAGTCCTAAGTCCTAACTAAAAGTCATTGTAAAAGCATAAATAATAATTTTATTATTATTATTATCAACATACTGTGTTTAACTGTAAATTTGTTGAAAACACTTATTTAAAACAAATGAAGTTTTCATTGGGGACCAGTTGATTACTTTATTATGTATTTATTTATCAGTGGAAATCTCACCTACTTACTCATTGGGGCGAACTCGGCCGCGGCGTAGAAGCGAGATTCCGCCTCGGCCGCAATAACTGGATGCCATTTTTTTCTTATCGAATGGGTTATACTATTTTGGTTTTTATAAAACTCGGCTCCTAACCTAGTTTCGAGTATTTCACTCTTATAATATAAAACTTTATCATGGGATAATAAATAGGTAAATTTACGGTTTGTTTACAGGAGGATGAAATTGTAAAGCCGAAACAAGCGAAACGACGAAAGAAGGCAATATCGGACAGCGATTGACATATCTCATGTAAAAAGAATGGTAACATAAAACACCAAAGTGCAACTCTACAATACAATAAATATTAGTACGTGTTAATGTTAGAATATTTGTTACCATAATATGCAGGCGGGATTCCGATAATGGCCGGCATTAAGGGTGTCTGTTATTTAATAACACTATCTCATCCTCCACATTGAGGATTCTAAGCGTAGGATAGCCTTTGACAACTACCCAATGGATATACGTAACACGGCATACCAAAACTTTTGATAATCATGTAGAAATATTAAATAAGTATTCAATTAAAACAATACCCTATCGTCAGGGCTGTAAGTGTTTTTTCGAAGTGACTTCATGTTCTCACGAGAGCTTAAGCATGAGTATGTATTAACATGTTTTGGTGTGTCGTGTGCCGTATCCTTCAGGTAATTAATCTAAAAGGATAGCCTAATATTAAGCGTTTGTAATAAATTAATTTTTAAGTTTAATTGTAAAATATCCATAAATTGACATCCCGTTGTACGGAAAACCAGATCAACTGATTTATATTTTAATAATTAGTATCACAATAAGTTTGTGAACAAAAGGCAAACTTCGATCGTCGCCGGTCTAAAAAAATAAGGCGCGATATAAAAAACAGCTCTTATTAAATAATTTTATCATAGTTATTTTTAATGTAAAATACCTACTAATCGAAAACAAAACATCCTTGCGAATTCGTCATCGATCACCATTCATCTTAAAAAAGAAGTTAGGAAAATAGTCTTCAATCCTTTATAATTGTACTTCCTTGAATAATTATGACACTTAATTAAATTAGCAAAATTTATAAACAATGTTATCAAACAGTTCATTTATTTCGCAATGTAAAACATTCACCCATCCGTAGCATTTGACGTGTATAAAGATGTAAGTAATTACGTTATTGTTTAATGTTGTATAATTCTTTTTTTTTCCATTATGTTAAACTTATCATAAGGTATGAGACCAAGAATTTTATTCAAAAGAATAATAATATATTGTATTGATGATGCAATTTTCGAAATACATTTTACACTAGGATCAATAAAGTATTTCCTCCCATATTAATAGTTTCAATTAAATCAGGGCGGCGCGTTGAAAATCTTAACAAAATCCAATAAAAACATAAGATTTCATCGGGTTTTAAATGTGACTTACATACTTTGAATTGCTGAACCAATCAAGCACCGGTAACTAACACACTTTTTATTAGGGAGACGACTTCAATAAAGGTACCTCAATGTCATAAGATATTCTTTCAGTAAAATTAGATTACAGTAACGGCAACGCGACGATAGCAGCAAGCAAACCAAATACATACGTCCCGTCCAGTCATCGCTTCTTGTGATGGACGAACTATTTAAAATATCTACAATTTATATTCTCGGTGCGCAAGTTCTACTCGGACTTGGCTGGTTTTTTTTTAACAGGCTAGGCGTTTTACATATTTTATGAACTTATAAACTTATTTTTTTTCCATTGTAATTTAGACTTTACGCGCAGGGTGCTAGGTTGAGATTTCAATGGTTAAAGATTAGAAAATAACACTTAAAATAATCGTAGAGACTAGAACCCCGGCCAGCAATAGTCTGTGACGCGACGGATTTATTTTTATTTGTTTATAATATGTTTATTATTAATCCTTACTATTATAAATCCGAAAGTGAGTTTGTTTATTTGTTACGCTTTCACGCCTAACGGCTCGACCGATCACCATGAAATTTTACAAGGACATAGGGTACTTTTTATCCCGGAATCCTGGCGGAAACTCCGAAATTACCGCGGGCGAAACCGCGCGGAAACAGCTGGTTGTAAATAACAATAACGTGGAACAGCTAGTATTAATTTGGTATGCTCGCTGCTCAGTCGGATCATTCTACGCTTGCGACATCACGCTACGACAAGCCGCTCTCCCTACCGAATTCCTATCATACTCCGCCTCTGCGCTGTAAGTAGCGTTGCCACTTGCCAGACGTCCCGTATTTCCGGGGACGTCCCGTATTTTAGGCATAGTTTAAAATGTCCCGGCGGGACTGACTCTGTCTCATATTTGAACCGTACTTCGTTTTTTCATTATGAAATCGATCCCAACGTTCGTAAAACATTGTCTTATCGGCTCTGCTCGAGAGACTATTCACTATGAAGTACTCACAAAAAAAAAATATGAAACTAAATAATTTTTTTTTATTTGTCCCGGGAAAAAAACTATGATCCCGTATTTTTTTGCCAATGGGCAAAAAAATACGGGTCAAATGTGACCATTTGAAAAAAAATCTGGCAACCCTAGCTGTTAGCCCCATCCGATCCACCAAAGCCCGAACCCCCTTACCATCATGCGCATTGGCATAATTAGGGAGGAGACGCGAAGATGTTGGGATTTCAATAAAAAAAAAATATAGGTACATTAACAAAAAAACGTAAAGTTTCAAACATTACAAAAACCGATGGTCGAAATATCACTCAGTACTTCAAGTGGTAGGCTATTTTTTTATTTTTAGCCCGTCGTGTAGATTCATAAAAAATACTAGACACGTATTTATTTTTTCACGTAAGCAAAAAATAACGGAGATACGTTGAGTCGAAAAGTCGCGTGATGTCACAACTCACAAGCAGGCGCAGTTTTTAGCTGCGTATGACTTTATTAGGAGCCCCCACTCCCAAACTATAATGCGCTTTATCCAGCGGAGCTAGGATGCGCAACATGATATGTTTATCGAACGAAAGATAAAATTGTCGACACGACAAATATTTGTGGGCGTCCAAGCAAAAAAGTGCAGTAGTGGGGTATTGAGTTAAGACTAGATTCGGTTAAACATTTTTTACCACTGGTAGACAAAACGATATATTATGTCGACGAGAATCGATAAAATGGCTTGATAAAATTTTATCATGTTGCGCATCCTAGCTCCACAGGTATATTTTCGTGCAAAAAATACGTGTCCATTAATTTTTTATTATGTAACTGACGGACTAAATAGAATTTAGAAAAAAATAGTCAAATAGCCTATTGCCTACATTGGGGATTTAGCTTTATTGTCCATCTCTTTTTACGGACCCTGTAACTTTTGATTTTACCATTTTTCGGTTGCAATCAAAAACATGGCGCCTTTGCGATTACAATATGCACGTTTTGACACCTAAATAAAATATTTAGCAATCAACCAAAATCAACATAAGTATTTCAAAAGTTGAAGCTGCCTAAACATGATTAATTAATCACAAAATCGCTATTTTTCTGATTGAAACTGAAATATGATAACTACTACTACATGGCCACTATGTAAAATAAACCTAGATACGCTAATGATCATGTTCCATGGTCTTTCAAGTTATCTAATAACAGTTCACTAATAATTATTAAATAAAATCATTCATAAAACCTAACAATAATTATAATATTCATAAAAATGTCTTTTTTTTTATCTTCAAGTAAGTAGGTATACCTAAAATACGTGATTCATAAAAAATTATTATTATCTTAAATTTTATAATATATCTAACAATAAGCACAACTTATAAAGAAATATTGTTATAACTATAGCTTCCCCTGTTTATATCGTTGACGTGCTTGTGCTTTTGTGTATTTGTTTTTCTTTTCTGGCAATACACTCTCATTTTCGTCTTTGTTTTCACCACCTATAACAAGAGTTTAAATTAAATAACATGACTCAAGGTATAAATCGATCTTATACGTACGTACGTATTATATAGGTAAGTACGTATCAAGTAGTGAATACGGTAGTACGTATTATGAATCACGGATAATAATATATGCTATGAATCTTTATATTTTTAATGATATAGCCTAATAAATCGCTAGAATCTTCGCAAATCGATATTACGCCAAAGCATAGGCAGAGATAATATAATACTATACTAGCATAGGTTCAACCTCAATATCTTTTGAGTTTCAATAAAAAAAGTTTATTGCAGTGCAGACTTCTTTTTATCTCGTTGATGGCACTCAGCGCTTCTGAGCGAGCTCCTACTATGCACTGAATCCTTCTAATATTATAAACGCGAAAGTTTGTAAGTATGTATGAATAGATGGATTTTTGTTACTCTTTCACGCAAAAACTACTGGATGGATTTAAATGAAACTTTACAATAATATAGCTTATACATCAGATTAACACATTAGGGTACTTTTTATCCTAGAATTCCCGCGGGAACTCTGAAATTAACGCGGGTGAAACCGCGGGGCACAACTAGTAAAATATAATTTAACAAACAAAAGCACATTCGCACTGAACAAAGTACACTAGCCGGCACCGCAAGTAGCAAATCAATTCGGATTGAGTTGAACTTTTTTGCTATCGCAATAAGATTCAAAATGTCAAAAAAGATATGCTTTCAGCTGCTGTTTCCACGGCGCATCATAAAACGTGTAATAATAATGGGAGTACGTATAGGTACGTTAATCATGGTTACAACAGACCTAACTCATCAGGTGACTGTAAGGATTTGCCAGCACTCCATGCATCCATTAAAGTCACTGTTTTACCAACCGCCCATCCAATACCAGATAAGGCTATAGAAAATGCCACCATGCTGAATGGATGCTGAAATATACATATAATATTTGACATTAGTAACAAGAATTTTTGATTTTTATTTATTTACTAGTGTAAGTACAAATTTAACATACTGCTAATGTAGGATTTGTTGTCAAACAATAATCCAATATGACCACAGCTATGCCGCATATTAGTCCTATACATGTACAGATCCATATAATTTTTTGATTGCCTAAAAAGATGGTAAGAATCATTAATATATTACATTTATATTACTATTGAATAAATAAACTATAAAGAAAAAAAAAATTTAATGGGGGTGAAAGATTGGACTTTGACATGTGCATCTAAACCATTATGTAAAGGTTTTCTCAAAAAGTTTAAAATAATGTTGACGACCCAATGGCAATGGTCACCATGCCTGCCCGCTAATCAAGAGGTTCCGGGTTTGATTCCCAGTGGGAATGTACTTTGTGTGATGAACACAGGGTTCCATTTTCCAGTCTGGGTGTGTATATATATATATATATATATGTATATCTATAGTATAATATATATGTAATATGTGTAGTATATACCACGTTTGCTTGGTATCCACGACACAAGCTCATAGCTTAATGTGGGATCAAGTTGATCTGTGTGTTGTGAAGTGGATTATTATTAATATTATTATTAATGTATTAGCTGTTCCCCGCAGTTTGACCCGCGTTAATTTCGGAGTTCCTGCGGGAATTCCTGGATGAAAGTACCTAGTTCCTTTTCTGTATCCTGGCAACGTGTATGCAAATTTCATGATGATCGGTCGAGCCGTTAGGGCGTGAAAGCGTAACAAACAAACAAACAAACAACAGAGAGGTACAGAGAAGAACATAGGGTACTTTTTATCCCGGAATTCCCGAGAGATCGCCGAAATTACCGCGCAGGATTTTGTTCTACATCATGCAATGTGTAATTTAAATTTAGCAATGGACCTTAGCACTTCTGCTGAAGTTAGATATTAAGCAAATGACCATTGAAGTCAGTCATCGACGACCCGATTGGCGCAGTAGGTCACCATGCCCCTACCCTAGCGGGTACCCGCTATGCCTACCCGCTAATCAAGAGGTTCCGAGGTCGATTCCCGGTGGACTTTGTGTGATGAACACAAGGTTCCACTTTTCAGTCTGGGCGTGTATTTAGTATACTATAGATAATATTATATATGTAGTATATACAACGTTTGGTTGGTTTCCAGGACACAAGCTTATGATTATTATGGACTATGTGGATTATGATTATTATACATAGCAAAACAATTCCGTAATCGTGACAAACAAGTTCCCTGATTCTGAGTATTTTAATTACGTCCTACCTTTAGTCTTTTTATTTTGTATGTTACTAATGTTTTTGATGGACTCCATAACCTTTAAGTTTTGTGGCTCCAGTTGAAGTGCTCTCGTGTATGATATAAGGGCTTCATCATATAAACCGCTAGCTGCCTCTACCTCTGCCCGACGAAAATAACCCTAAATAAAAAATAATACATAAATAATATTAGGTATGTATTATAGTATATAATTTGAGTTAACTTTCAATCTGTACTATGAGTGTATAAAATTTTTCAAATGCATTTAATGTAATCTACTATTTATTTACTTTAAGCGGGTGAAAGTCCATCACGAAAAGGGGATTTATTCATGTAGGTACCCCCCTCCCCAGAGAAATATCTTATTTATTTTTAATTACTTCTGAAAAGGAGATCTGATTCTTTGTTTTAAGTAAGTACCCTGATTACTTGAGAATTGAAAAAAAAATTATACATGTCAGAAGAAGTAGTTTGAAACGAGTTGATTGTTTATTTCATAACCAAAAGTATATGTAAAATCTTTTTATTTTCTAACAATCACTGTATTTTATTTATTAGTACAAGGCCATCAAATCCAATCGAAGCAGAGGGCTGGCCTCAAGCAGGGTCGGGGCGCTATCATAACAGTTGCCTCGAGAGTATAAGAATGGTTGTATGAGATTGAGGAGGATCATTGTGAGAGTTGTATTTGGCTAAGTTAAATCGGTGTCGCGAACCTGCTGCTCGGATATTATTCTTGATTAATGTTTAAATTACAAAACAAGTAGTAACTATTAATTTGTAACTCTTAATGTTGTGGTACTTAAATTAAATAGTACCCAACAGTGAATGCCTTGATTTTGCTTACACTCTGATAAAGCCCACAAGACCAGTAACTTATTAATCAACGTGAATGTCTATTCTCGGGGACACACACATAAATATGATGATGTTTTATTGAAGTGACAGCTGCACAAAAAGTGAAATTAATTGTCTATATAATGTCATTAAATTAAGGGTTACTTTTCTTATAAAAGTACACAAAGTTACTTAACCTTCCAGAGTTTGCACCCTTGTGTCTTGCGTGGTCTATGATTATGCAACTTTACAAGACTGGTTTGAGAAGATGATTACATATTAAAAATTATACATTCACTACATAATTTTCACTAACAGATAGTGATTTATCCTCGGGAACTCCGAAATTACAGCGGGTGAAACCGCAGAGGATAGCTAACATATTAAGAAAAAGTAAAAAGTAAGTACATAATAAGAAAGTCTTTTATCTGTCAACTTTATTGTACAATGATATCACAAAAGCGCAACCGTCTATACTTCTTAATTGGTGTAAAATGACTAAAATAAGTTTAGAGACTGCACTCAACAGGTGGAAGGTAAATAAATGATATTAACTGTAAGGCAGAAATGCACAGTTATGTTTATAGTTTGAAAGGGAAAGGACTTCCCAGGAAGTCTCATTTTTATCAGGTCAAGGTCTGGTGTGGTTGTGATGATATAGTTGCAATGAATACTCTTTCTCTTGCTGATTCTTTTATTGTTGTGTTTGTTAGTATTGTTGCTGTATTGTATTCTGAAACTCATGCAGGTGAATCTATGAAACTGTTGGACCGATTGTGATGGGACTTTCTCTGATGTTTCACTGATGTGCACAGTCAGTTGGGAGTCCCTGCAGGAATTCCGAAACTCACGCAGGTGAAACCGCAGGGCACAGTTACATATGAAAAATAAGATACAACTAAATCATTCATTAATAATAAAATCTTGAAATGTATATGAAGCTGAAATATGACAAGTGGGTATTTGAGCTACCCTCTGGTACCAACCTTACTTCTGTTGCTTAGTTAAGCAATACTTACTTGAATTCTCTTAAAACTAGACTATGTCAAGAATATTTGGTATATTGCCTATTGCCGATTAAATTGTGTCTGGTGCACCGCTAACCACTACTGCAACACACTCACTGACACACTCAGATCGTACTTTTAAGTAAATACAAACCTAAACAAATGTAGCACATCATGGTGCACCATGCACTGCTTCAAGAATACATTAGAAACATTTGAGTAAATCATACTACCTTTACCTACCTACTTAATTTCTTACCTTAGCCCAATGAGGCTGCAGTCTCACAGTTTCATTCGCGTCTTGAAACGATAAATAATGTTGACCCAGCTTCAAGAAAGCAAAGGATCTATTACTGTATAATAAATAATTGTTAGGTTCAATTTTTATTGCCTGAGTATAATGTAAAACTGCTTCAATAAATTTCCCATCTTTTACGCATTCGTTGCCTTTATTTCTAAATTCCTCAACACTTGTGGGTTGGGTATGTTTCTTTGAATCATCCATTATTTATATTATTGCCTGGAGCGATTGTTTTCTTTCATTTATTCATTTACTGTTTGTTTTTAACTCGAGGTACCTAGCACAAATTAACTAGACATATGTCTAACCTAGTACCTAAAACGTAGTGATTATTTGCTCAGTGCTAGTACCTACCTACTCTAATCACTTACGTTTTAGTAATCACTTGGTAATCACTACGTGCGCGTGGCGCGTGCTCTCTACTGTCTCTAGGCAGCATTAAAGCTCCAAATTGACGGTCAGTTTAGATGTCATCCGTGGTAGTAATCCACACCCCGGATGTCATCCGCGGATGTGATCCGACGGATGTCATCTGCCCACTTACTGGCTGCAATCCGGCGCTTCTTTTCTCGACCGGCCGACAACACTACCAACCCTCGAAAATATTTTCCCCTAATGCGCTTATTACACTTTGCAATTGGCTACTTGACAAAAAAATTTTTTTTAGTCCGTCGTGTAGATTAGTAAAAAATATTGGACACGTATTTTTTCTTTTTTTACGTAATCAAAAAATAACAGAGATACATTGAGTTGAAATTTCGCGTGACGTCACAACTCTGTGCGGTTTGTATGGCGCTTATAATGAATATTGACGTCACGAGCCCCCCACCCTAAACTTTAATGCGCTTTATCTATGTTCATTTTCATTAAATTGAAAAAGCAAAAAATACGTGTCTATTATTTTTTTATTTTCTAACTGACGGACTAATTAGAGTTTTGATTTTCATACCTTGGAGAATACCCAATTTCAGAGCACCAATAGGGTACTTGCATGAATTTTTTTTTCAGTCTATTTTAAAGATATATGGCCTACTTAAATAAAGCAAGAAAAAGAAAAAAATATATGCATAAATTAATTAAATAGAGCGTTTCAAAGTTCCTACCGTTCCTACTTTAGACTTTACCGCTGAAACGCGGAATGACGTCAATAGTTCAAAATTACGCCTTATTAATCTGTGATAGAAATGTCACTGTCGCATTGACAGAGTCATGTGACACTGACAGACATATAACTTCAATATCCAAAAGCGAAATTAAGGTTGAATTGTGTCGAGTCACTTCCAAAAGTTCCAGTAAAGAATCGAAATGCATCTTACTGATGCATTTTAAAATAAAAAAACTTCAGAAAATGGAAAATATGCGTTGACTGTATGCACTTAGTTTCTTTTGCCTTCTCTGAAAGAGGTAAATGTTTCTTAAAAAAATAAAAGTGACGTCATGTGTCAAGCGTGGCTGTGATTGGTGTTTCGTTGCAACGTTGCGTTTCACAGAATTAAAAGTTGTATATTTTGGAAACTATTGAAATTTTTTTAGTAAATCTTTTACGATAACGCTTTTATAAGGCTCTATTTTTGAAATTTCTTATTATAAATTTCATGCAAGTACCCTATTTAGGGCTCTAAATCGGATACAATGTAGGGTCGGTGAGTGAGAGAGAGAGAGAGTGAGTAATCACACTACACTAAATTGTACTCTAAATCGACTGCCGTAGAGTACATTTTAATGGAGTGTGATCACTCGCTCTCTCTCTCACTCACCGACCCTAAATTGGTGTCTTGATTGGTGTATTGCAAGGTGTAATAAGCGCTTAGTCGCGTCTATAACATGAAATAAATAAATAATCAAGAGTAAACTCATAATTCATATTACGAGTTTGCTCTTATATTACAACTCATAATCTATTATGAAAAATGTGAAAGTGGATGTTTGGATGTTTAGATGTTTGGATGTTTGTTATCGATCACGCAAAAACAGGTGAACGGATTTGGATGAAATTTGGCATGCACGTTGTCAGGGGTCCCTGAGAAGGACATAGGGTACTTTTTATCCCGGAATTCCCGCGGGAACTCTGAAATTACCGCGGATGAAACCATGGGGCACAGCTAGTATGAAATTAATTACTAATTATTTAATTATTTATTACATATTATGAGTTTCTACTTTATGACAACGTAGTGATTACCTTCTCTCTGTTTATGACTTCACCTTTACGTTGTCTATGCTTAGAACTTTTAGGCGGGATTTGAGCAGAAATGGACGTCAGCTTTATTTTTTGTTTTACTTTATTGTTATTAATATGGTGTGAGTGTGGTGAATAGTGATTCATTAGTGATAAAATGGGGCGTTCGTCGGAAGTTTGTCGATTATATGCAACTTCCCACAGAGCGTCCTATTAAGGTTTACTACGATCGATACTTTTACTACGATCAATGAATAATTATCATTTTGATAATAAATCTTCGTTTTATAATTACGAAAAAAAGATTGGTCGTAAAAAAAAATCAAGAAACATTTTTGCTTTAAATTGTTTTTTTCGAAACTAGGCAAAAATCTTGGTGCTGCTATTTACTATAGTTTTTTTTTTATACTATTATTGTATTTAGGGGATTTTGACTTAACTTTTAGGGGTAAATATTTTTGAAGGTTGGCATCACTGGGTAAAATTCACCAAAAAAAAATACATAGGTAGGTCGCGTAGATGGAGAATGATTCATTCTCCGTCTACGGTAGGTCGTAATGTTCTTTTATTTGTCTGTGGTGAGTGGTCGTAATAATAATATTATCAAAACAGATAGTATATTAACTTTCTGATTTATTTTTAATATCAGAAACTGCATAAATGTTAAACCTGTAAAGAATAAAGAACCAATATTTAGGAATTGTTTTGATAGGCAGGTAATTGGACGTGACACATCTGGCTGCTGGATTTCGTTAAAAATGTCTTCTCGTTGGTAAGTCATTTCGTCACTCTCCAATTTTTTGTAAACAATATGATGATAATGTGTTTATCATTGTTGTTTTAGGTATCCCATATACCAGAGAGGAAACCCACAACTAAGGGTATTTTTGCCAAACTTCTGGATGAAATTGGTGCGCCCTTTTAAAAAACAACTTCCGAATGTAGTACATTTTCAATGTTCTATGGAAATGACGAAGTTTGACATCAGAAATTATTTAGAAAAAATTTATAATGTACCAGTCGTTGATGTGAGAACACAAATTACATTGGGCAAATTTCGCAAACAATTCGGTACAGGTTATGTCGTAAAAGATGACGATATCAAGTACGCCTATGTAGTTTTGGTAAGTTTCATAAGTCGTTTTTTTTTAACTATGGTTGCCTGGAAGAAATTGCTTTTAAGTAACAAAGCTGCCCTTTGTTGCTACTCAATCACTTTACAAACACATCGCCAGGCACCAGTATCTTAAGGTCAATGACCTCAATCGAGCTGACCAGCAGATGTATCACTCGCTGTGTGTGGCGCATACCTTGTATATTAGTGAATTGTGTATGTTGTGAATGTAATTTGTAATATTTTTCATTGAATTTATTTTCCTCATATTTCTGAAAAATCATCAAAATTATATTTTTTCATTTGTTTGTTATACCAAGTGGTAGTCTAAGTGGTATAATAAATAGAATAGAATAGAATAGAATAAATTGTGGTCTATTAGTGGCCACATATGTTTCAACCTCAGTTGCACAATTAGGACGATGTTTTGTGATCAAAGGTATTACTTTCCTAGTACCTTAGTAGTTCTGGGGTCTGGGTATTGTTGCTAATGCCAAAATTTCTTGGTAATTTACCGCCACACTCAGAGTCGACTTTAATGATTACTTAGTTAAGTATAGATTTTTAAAACAAAACTGCCGCAATCAGAAAAGTTTAATAAATTAATGTTTATTGGTATTTGACTAATTAAGTTACATCTCATTAAATGACAATTAACATTAATTTACTGAACGTATCAGATTGCGGCAGTTTTGTTTTAAAAATCTATACTTAAGTAATCATTAAAGTCGACTCTGAGTGCGGCGGTTAAACATACAACTAATTAGATGCTTTTTAAGTTAACAATCATTAATTGTTTTAATGTATTGTACATTATTGTTGATTAAGTAACTTGAACAGGTGCGAGGGGTGCGATTCTCAGGGTAAACATTAGTGTGCGATATCTATTGCCTGGTACCCAAAGTTCCAGCTCTGCTCAGTTTAGGACCAAGTAGAGTTGTGTGATGCAAAATTAAACAAAAATCCCATATTTTCTTATAATTGAAAAACATAGGACCTATGTATTTATTTTTATTACTATACTAACCATATATATTTTTCAGCCAAAAAATATGACATTTGAATATCCAAATTTATTTGAAAAGAAGAAAGATCAAGACGATGATCTGAAATCCTTGGATGAAGCTAAAAAGACATTCAAGAAATATTTAGATCGTAACCAGGATAGATCCGATGTGCCCAGTTGGTTTTCCATTTAAATTCACCCAAAGTTAGTAGATAGATGTAAATATGAGTTACGAAATATAAGCTGCCAACATTTTATGACAAAAAGTTTTATTTAAACCATAAAGAAATAGCGTTTGGACTAATAAATAAGGAAAGATACATTTTTGAAAGAAATTTAATAAGTACTTAGTAAATTACTTAATACTATATACTTATATTACTTATTTAATAAGTACTTATTAAATTTCTACATTTAAAAACATAAAAGCAAAGTTTTTACTATAAAAACTATGTTTTATTAGTTATACAATTTTAGTGAACAAAAAAGTATCTTTTGGGTCATACAAAACAAGAAATATTTTTGTTTAATCATCATAGACAAACATGATTTTGACAATCATCTGTCAATATTATAATGTAAAATGAAGAACTTAGATCTAATTCAACAATATATTAATTTTTCAATAGCAAATAATAACCATAAATTATGATCTATGACATTGCTAATTTACCAAAACTATCAATAAACAAGAAATCAAGATCTTAATTATTGTCAGTCAGAGTAATTATTGTGAACACACTTAAGCCGAATTTAAGCACTAATTACCCATATATTCATCCAAAAAGACAGATGAATGGCAACGTGGACATTCAGAAATATCCAATAGAAATGTTACCTGTGAACAAAGATAAAACTTACTCAAGAGTAGGTGTAGACTGTAGAAG
Organism: Zygaena filipendulae; assembly: GCA_907165275.2. Taxonomy (NCBI): domain Eukaryota; kingdom Metazoa; phylum Arthropoda; class Insecta; order Lepidoptera; family Zygaenidae; genus Zygaena; species Zygaena filipendulae. Next base: position 6,203,259 of record OU015667.1, on the reverse strand, counting down.
GTAGATGGTGGTGTCTGGCAACTATCAGCCAAGCACATTGGTCAGTACTCTATACTACACTATTCAGTTGTAAATTTATTCATTTTAAAATGAATTAAGTATGTGCTTGGTATACTTGAAGCAAAAACCACCTTAACATTCACCATTTTTTAACAAGAGAGGGTACTATTAAAAAATAATGGAATATTTAAAAACCCCGATTTACTAGTGTGAACATTAAAGTTTGCTCACGAGTAGTGAAAATAATAGTGGAAGTAATTGCAATCACAATAATTTAATAAGTAGGCAGCTACTATCTATTATCGAAGTTGGCTTTAACAGAATTTTTATAAAACTAGAAATAAATAGGTACTTACTCTGGGATGCTCCTCACACTTAAGACGGATTCTTCCATTGCAATAAAATCCGCAGGCTCGACAAAATACTATGGTCTTATCTCTAGTGCAGGAACACTTCTTTGTATAAATGCGCGGCACTTCAGGAACCCCGCGGCCGACACGGCTTGAACCCTTGTACAACTTGCCAGCCGCTGCTGCCACAATAGGAGTAGTTTCCATCGTAATTTAGACAGTTTAATTCAGTTTAACGGCGAATTAGTAAATTCTAGTTTAACTTCAAGTAAACAAATTCGGGAGAAAATCCGGTTTGAAACTTTTTTCTGAGCAAAACAATGAACAAAATCTTTCTCGAAGTAAAAACTAAAATCCGAAGAAATCAAGATTTTGCAGTTTGGCGGGTAGGTAATAGATTGTTCATCGTTGACTTTGAAGCACTTTGAAGTTTGAGTCAGTGTTACCCTCAAGAATAACGTTATTGTTCTGAGGTGTTACCACTTACCAACGCTAAGTTTACCTTGGAGGTAGATATGGTTTCAAATGTTGATAGTTTCCTACCAATCCTTCTTTGAAAAGTTAGATCTACCATTCGGTAGTTTTGTGGATCTACCTAATTTTTTTGCCTTCAGGGATCTCACAATAATATTAAAATAATGTGATACTCTTAATTAAGGGTTACAAATATTTTACCTCTTATTAAAAGGAACCCAAAGTGAAAGCAAAATAAGTGAATACTAGCTGTGCCCCGCGGTTTCCCCGTATGAAACGTTTTTATTTATAACGCCCCCTGTCAATTTTTGTTAAAAATATTGACTTAGCCCATCCAAACATCTACTCCCAGAGAGAAGGTAATCACTACGTTTCTACTCCATATTTGGTTTGTCACCGACTTCAAACCGATCCGTAGCACAAACCAATAATAATATTACGTATATTTTTGTCTCGGTATTTTGTTATTTTTAGCTTTCTAGTTTTGTGTTTTTGTAAGTAGGTTTTTATTTTTTGTTAAAAATTTGTTAATTCTCGCTTTTTAGTGGGTTGGTTTGTAATTTATCTAAGTCACAATAGCCTAATGTCAACTGCTCATCACCTATTACAATATATTGCTTTTCCCGATGCGAGGACGTTAATTGTTGAGGAGTTGTCCTGGTACATCACCGTCAGTTGCACTTCACCATATACATTGTGACCTGAGATTGTGACGAGCATAAATTGTTTAGAAACAACATTAAAGTTAACGAATCGGAACTTGTGAAATACCTATTATTGAGTAGTTTCGTTGACCATCTGTGGTCTTCATCATCAGTTCCACTTCTTCAAATTTTGGTTTCCGAAAGCTATGATTTACTATAAAAAATACCCAAATCGCTATAGGTGTGCCTATAAGGTTTGAAGAGTTCCCTCGATTTCTCCAAGATCTCATCATCTGATCCTGATTTCATGACAGTGGGACCCAATGGGAAGCACCAGCTTTCGAATAAAAAAGAATCATCAAAATCTGTTCACCCTATCGAAAGTTATGAGGTAACAAACATAACAAAAAAAAAACAAAAAAATATGCGCGTCGAATTGAGAACCTCTTCCTTTTTGGGAAGTCGGTTAAAAACAACCGAAAGTAGTATTGGGCACATCCATTAATAGCAATGAGACCTATAGGTTTTTTTCTAAATGAGGTACCTATGGCTATACCTAATGATTTACGAATGTTTAAAAAAAAAACTTTTTTGGTTATTACAGAATGAACTTTTGACAATTTAAGGTTAGCGGGAAAATATAATCTGCCGATTTTCATAAGCCGAAGAAACAAAAATCGTCTTTAAAGTTTAAAACGAGCCGCTGCAGTGAAACATGTACCTATTCATATCTCTGTCTTTCTTTCCCTTTTACTTTTTCTCTATCTCTCACTCTCTTACACCGTCCTCACACTACTTTCCATCGCCATAACATAACGTCATCACAGCATATCACGGCGCTAAACGTGTCGAATTATAACTTCTTTTTGGTCGATTAAAATACATATTAAAATAAGTTAAGGTAAGTATTACATCAAACTATAGGTTAACCTATAACCTTTCACTTGAATGTAATTTTTAACCGACTTCAAAAAAGTAGCGGTAAAGGTGTATTACTCCGTTCCGAGCCTCTCTCTCCCTTTCACTTTTTGTGTATCTCTGACTCTTTCGCACCATTCCCACGTTGCTGTCCGTCGTCATGACGCCAATTTACTTTATCTACAGCTCATCACAAAGCAACGTGTTCATGTTATTATATGTAAGACGCTCTGGCTTGTTTGTGCTTTTAAGTTAGTTTTGTGAAAAATATTTTGTGAGCTTTTACATATTTCATAAAAATATGAAGTGTGTTTTTTGTGAACAAGAAATAGCTCATAAAGTTATTAAACTTACGTCAGAAATAAAAAAAATCTTAAAAATAAATCATAATTTTTTTTCTAGCAGTCAGATTAATAATATCCCTTAAAATTATTGTCAGATTTTAAGCCAACATAACCTGGACTGCAAGCTGAACCTTCTGTAAAATAATCTGACACGCTCGAGTATTTCAAAATAGAGATTTTTTTGAATTTTCAAAAATTCGCTACTACCTTGCGTCACCTCGAAATCGTCAGATTTTCGAAGGGCAGCATTTTTAGGGTTCACTTAACATCCCCTTTGAATATCTGACGCGCTGGAGTAATTTTTTTTTTCATTTTCTCCCCTTCCGGATGGCCACCCCCACCACGCAAATCGGCAGATGAATATATTTTCGATACCAGAGACACCTTGGAGTATCTAAACTACAATATCTGACGCACTCGAGTATTTCCATGTTACTATTTTTTTTTTTACATTTTTGAAAGCCTGTAGAAGCTAAACCCACCGGTAAGTGAAAAAAACATCATGTAACCTTATTTTATTTATACCTCCTAATCTTCAAATCCCAATAGGTCCCAACGACGCTCGAGTTAATCCCGAATTAGCTTCGGTATCTCCCGTACTATAAACGACTAGCCGACTAATCGGTTTTAAAATTGCAGATTAGTCGGCCGACTAGTCGGCAATGCCGATCATTTTAATACTAGCCTTTTGGAGGACATGTTCGGCATTGTTGTTTTGTTTTGTTTACATTTTTTTGCAAGTTGTCGTTGTGTTACGCTGCCGGTAAAATCTAATTAAAATAAGTAAAAGAACTGTGTAAAAAGTAAAAACTGTGTACTGTGGTCGTAAAATGTCAAAAAAGAAGTCTCGAGTGTGGACATTCTTCGACGATGTTGTAGGAGAACCGTCGAAAGTGAAATGTAACCAGTACCAGGCAATTATTTCACGCGGTGCTCAAGGTAGGAAAGAGAATACGACAAGTAAGACCAATCACATAAAATTTAAGCACAATATATAAGTTGATGCCTCAACTGACAGGTTCTATTAAAAGTACCTACCTAGTTTGAATGAAGTCCACTTGTCTTCATCTTCTCAATCGCAGTCTGAGCACATGCCACCTACACCAAGTCTATCAATTCCACCTAGAGTCGAAGTACCCACACAACAAACTATTCAAGACAGTATAATGGTCCAGTCACTTCAGGACTCACGATCAAGAAAAATAAGTGTTGCCATAGGAGAGATGATTGCGATAGATAACCAACCTTATCTATAGTAGAAAACAGTGGTTTAATCATTCTTATGAAGAAGGTTAAGCCAAAATATGTACTACCTAGTAGGAAATATTTGACAGAAACTATTATTCCCAACATTTACGAGGAAACCAAAACTCAAATACAAAAAGGAGTTCTTTCCGTAACTACAGACATGTGGACAAATACAAACAACAAGGAAAGTTTTTTGAGCTTTACAGCACACTCGTTAGATAACTATTTGAATTTATAATAAAAAACACGTTCCTGCATATAAATGTTGGTATTATTTTATAGCTTTTAAGTGCCGATTATCGGCATACTTCGCGGACTAGTCGCCGACTATAAGTTGCCGAAGTCGGCTGTCGGTTGCCGAATAGTCGGCTGTCCCGACTAGTCGGCGACTAGTAGGCCCATCTCTAGTACTAACTACCTTACTTAGACGTAATTTTTATATAAAATTGTGGTAATTATCAAGCTTATCTGAGATCTCCAGCATTTTTAACACAGCATCATGCCGCATAATTTCATAATTATAGAATACCTACTAGATGTGCCCTGCGGTTTCACCCGTGTTTATTTCGGATAATAAGTGTCCGAAGTAGGTATATTATATATCCTTTTCTGTACCCTTTACAATGTGCATCTACCTACACAGAATTACATGATGATTGGTTGATTGGGTAGTTAAGGCGAAACCGCGGGCGCAGCCTCCGCAGTTTCGGTTAATTTAAGGTACGTAGTATATTTACTCTGAGATTTGAGGAAAAAACCTACCTACTAAAATATTGCATACTTATTCCATTACTAGAGTATTATCTACTTAAGATTATTAGGTAGTTTACGTTACTTTAAGAAGCTGTATATTAGATAACATAGGTACAGTAAGACGTAGGAACCTATTTAATTACCATAACAAAAGGTTATACATACCTAGTGAATCATTATGCTGGACTCACGGACTTTTTTTAAAACTTTTATAGAGAAACAATTCTGTCATGCATGATTTTTGCGTAACTTTAACCGTTTAGGTACGCAGCGAAAGTAGGTACCTACCTACGCAAGCGCAACGGGAGCTCTCAAAAGGATTTTTTTCCCGTTTTCATTTATGCTCAATAGGGATGTTGACGACTCTTGAAAATCAAAATTCTAATTAGTCCGTCAGTTAGAAAATTAAAAATCAGACACGTATTTTTTATTTTTCAAATAAATGAAAATACACAGATATAAAGCGCATTAAAGTTTAGGGTGGGGGCTCGTGACGTCATTCACTTACCGCTGCAAGCCGCCATACAAACTGCACTGGTTAGTGACGTCACGCGAAATTACGTAAAAAAAGAAAAAATACGTGTCCAATATTTTTTTATTAATCTACAAGACGGACTAAAAAAAAATTAGTCAAATAGCCTATAGCTCATAACCTTCCTCGACAAATGACCTAGGTACCTATCCAACAGAAAAATTATATTTAATTCGAACTGGTAGTTTCTGGGGCGTTTTTAACCAAACAAACAGACAAATTCTTCGGCTTTATAATATACGTAATACGTAGGTGTATAGATTTATGTTCAATGTATTCAGACCTTGTGTTGAAAAGACGACTCCAACATGCTATTGACACGCAATTTATTCAACACATATTATTTTAGTTATTTTACTACAATCTAGTTACTAGTATCTACATTCTACACACTACTATCTAGCACGTCAATCTAACAGGAAGTTGTTGAATTTCAAAATGGGTACCCAGATTGAAATAAAACTATATTTAAAGCAATAGAAATCTCGAGTAGTGTCAATGGGGCAGTGACTACCTACCGAAGATGATGAATTGCAATAATCTGATGTTTCATTTGGCGATCTTTGCCACGTTTTGTGTTGCGTTAGAATATGGAGGCCAAGTGGAAGCAGCACCATCGCCACAAGCTCTAATACGTTACAATTTCGAAAATTTACAACCGCTAAAACGAGTAAGTAAATTGTTTATTTATTTAACACGATCCATGACATGTAACTTCTGAAATGAGAGAATGATAAAGCTAAAAAAAATATAAATGATGTACATTACCATGCAAACTTCCACCGAAAATTGGTTTGAACGAGATCTAAAGTAGTTTTTTTTAATCCGTCATAAATCGTAAACTGCAAAACATTCACTATTATTAAAACATCGATCAAAGTTGCAACGAATTACAATAACTTTTATATTATTATGTTACTTGCTGCTACGGAACCCTTCATGGGCGAGTCCGACTCGCACTTGGCCGCTTTCTTTTGTGAGATGGCAGGCGAATCTCCTTGCGGCAAACATTGTATTCTAATAATAGGTACTTCTTGTCATAAAGTCAAAGTCAAATCATTTATTCAAATTTGGGCCATAATGTGGCTCTTTTTGACGTCAATAAAATTACAGTTATTATAACAGCCCATAAAATATCCACCCTTCACAGCTTCCTAGTGCTATGGCTGAAGAGAAGAACTCTCCAGTAGCACGCTGTCAGTTTAAAATTATAAATAATATTAGTGGTAACTCAACATGCAATATACCTAAACTATGTATTTAGTTTTATTTCAGATTAGTTTAGTGTTTTTTTTTGTTTCAGATTGTTAGACAAAATATGCCTCCTCCACCGGAAGGCATGCCACCACCACCGGAAGGCATGCCACCTCAAGAAATTCCAAAAATACAAGAAATGATGTACCAGTTACGTAAAAGAAGAGCGGCTAAAGGTGGTGGCGCTATGCCTACGAGAAAAGGATAAAATCACGTATCTCCGACATTGAGATATTTAATTTTACGATGACGACTTAAAACTTTGATTGTATTTACGGACTATTGATGAAAACTTTTTCAAATATAATTATAACCAGGTATACCTAAAAATAGAGCATCATTTAATTTTTAATTGTTTTTATATTTTCTTCTCTGAGTACGGTACCTATTCGATTTGTGGGAGGTTGTATAACTGGCTGTAAGCGGTGCTTTATACGGGCGCGCGAATTTTTTTACTTAGTAGGTAGGTAATAATTTTTAAGTCGTAAGTAATTATTAAGCTGAAGATTTTGTTTGTTTACTTGAACGCGCTAATCTCAGGAGCCACTGGTCCGATTTGAAAAATTCTTTCAGTGTTAGATAGCCCATTTATCGAGGAAGACTATTCTACTTATCCTACTAATATTATAAATGTGAAAGTGTGGATGTTTGGATGTTTGTTACTCAATCTCGCAAAAACGGCTGAACGGATTTGGATGAAATTAGGCATGCAAATTGTCAGGGGCACAGAGAAGGACATGGGGTACTTTTTATCCCGGAATTCCGGCGGGAACTCCGAAATAATCGCGGGTGAAACCTCGGGGCACAGCTAGTATTATATAAATGTGAAAGTGTGGATGTTTGGATGATTGGATGTTTGTTACTCAATCACGCAAAAACGGCTGAACGGATTTGGATGAAATTTGGCATGCACGTTGTCAGGGGTACAGAACAGGACATAGGGTACTTTTTGTCCCGGAATTCCCGCGGGAACTCTGAAATTACCGCGGGCGAAACCGTGAGGCACAGCTAGTAGGCTATACAGGCTACACATCATGCTACGACTAAAAAAACGGGAAAAAATATTCCTTTTGAGAACTTCCGAGTTCCGTTGCGTTCGCTGCGTAAGCGGTTAAAGTTTCACACAAATCATGTATGACAGAATTGGAAAAGTTAAAAAGTTTTAAAAAAAGTTCACGACAGTATAATATGTCTATCTTTTAAGGTTGGCTCACTATAACCTTTTTAAGCTAACTAAAGTTCTAAAATAATCCATTGTTTGCAAAGGTGTTTTTCTGTTTTTATAAACATGATATGAATGAATCACCCAACTGGCTTCGCAAAGGGATGATTACATCTGATACAATACTTGTCGCATAAATCCGAGCATTAAGGTTGCCCCTGATCCAAATGAGATCGGTTCTTCCACCGATCTAAATACCCGTTAAAACCATCATTGTTCCCCCTCCATATGGATGAACTTCCTAACAGAATTTCAATCGTTCTTGACATCCAGGGCTTCTCCAAACTAATGTACATCTTGTATCCGGCCTCATACCGAAACCAGATTCCTCGGAAAAGCAAACACCACGCTAGTCTTCTTCCTCCTAATTACTGTCTTCGCGAGCCCATTGTAAACGGGCTCTACGATTGCGGGGCGCTATTGGTGGAACTCTCAGAGGCCTTCGGGATCGCAGACCCACTTCTCTTAAACGATTACGTATGGTTTGATCGCTTATCAGAAAGCCTGAAGCGCTGTGGAGCCTCGTAGTTATCATCATGGCGGTCATAGTACGATTTCTTCGCGCTGTATTATGGATATACCGGTCCTGTCTTCGAGTGGTGATACGAGTTCGCCCTCCATGTCGCTCGGCCACACTGCCCGTGATGCGATAGCGTGTCCATAGGCGGCTTATGACGCTCTGCCTTGTCCCAACAGCAGTAGCCACAGTGCGTTGCCTGGCGCCAGCTTCCAACATTCCAACGGCTCTCAGCATCTCTTCTCTAGGCAATTGGTGTCATCGCTCCATACCGATGCAATTTTTTTCAGTTACGATGCAGAAATTGTAATGTTTTTTGTAAAACCGCCATCACACGCTTTTATAGGGATTTTTAATGACAGTTATTTTTAAAAGTTTAAACAAAATTTGAATAAAATTCATTATTGAAATTGTGAAATTCAATAAAAAATTTCAAAAAGGATCCAGAAAAGTTACAATAATAATCCCAATTGGCGGCAATTCTCTAAAATGCACTTGATCCCTAGACACTTTTAATGTGTGTAGTATATGTAAATAATGACGTCCGTCTGACGAATGACTTCTTCAGTGCATAGGCAAATGACGGTTGGATGGCCAACCGTCGGTACGTCTGTAGCAATGTCGGAATGGTTGGCACGACGGCGGTAATTTGGTTGGATCCAACCAAATTGGAACGTCTGTTAATACTTTAAAGCAATGAAAGTACTTACTACCCTATATTTTTTTCTGTACCTACCTACCCTTGAAAACGTGTAGGTAGTATGCAAAATAGGGTACTTGCATGAATTTTTTTTTTTCAGTTATTTTAAAGATATATGGCCTACTTAAACAAAGTAAGAAAAAGAAAAAAAATGCATAAATTAATTAAATAGAGTGTTTCAAAGTTCCTACTTTAGACATTACCGCCGAAACTCGGAATGACGTCACTAGTTCAAAATTACGCCTTATCTGTGATAGAAATGTCACTGTCGTATTGACAGACAGATAATTTCAATATCCAAAAGCGAAATTAAGATTGAACTGTGTCGAGTTACTTCCAAAAGTTCTAGTAAAGTATCGAAATGCATCTTACCGATGCATTTTAAAGTAAAAAACTTCAGAAAATGGAAAATATGCGTTGACTGTATGCACTTAGTTTCTTTTGCCTTCTCTGAAAAAGGTAAATGTTTCCTAAAAAATAAAAGTGACGTCATTTGTCAAGCTTGGCTGTGATTGGTGTTTCGTTGCAACGTTCCGTTTTACAAAATTAAAAGTTGAATATTTTAGGAACTATTGAAATTTTTTAGTAAATCTTTCACGATAACGCTTTTCTAAGGCTCTATTTTTTAAGTATTGACACAATTTCTTATTATAAATTTCATGTAAGTACCCTATTTAATGTGGTTTCTTCCGCGTTAATTTCAGAGTTCCCGTGGGAATTCCTCTGTACCCCTGACAACGTGTACCTATAGAAAATTTCGTGGTGATTGGTTGAGCCGTGTATCCGTGAAAGCGTAACAAACAAACAAACTCACTTTCGCATTTATAATATTAGACGTACTTAGTATATTTATTACTCTGAGATATTAGTAAGGATTTAAAATATTTCTTTACAGGGTACTTGCATGAAATTTATAATAAGAAATTGTGTCAATATTTAAAAAATAGGGCCTTCAAAAATCTTAATCGTGAAAGATCTACTAAAAAATTACTTAATAGTTTCCAAAATGTTCAACTTTACATTTTGTGAAACCTTGCAACGAAACACCAATCACAGCCACGTCACTTTTTTTTTAGGAAAAATTTAACCCATTTCAGGGAAGGCAAAACAAACTATGTGCATACAGTCAACACAAATTTTACTTTTCCTGAAGTTTTTTACTTTAAAATGCATTGGTAAGATGCATTTCGATTCTTTACTTGAACTTTTGAAAGTAATTTGACACGGTTTCGCTTTTGGATCTTCTTCTTCTTTTTCAATATGGCAACAGACGCCTTGGATAGGCTGGCGCCTCTGAACAATAAGTTATTGACTTTCGGGGAAGCAATAGGGATGTTGACTACTATTGAAAATCAAAATTCTAATTAGTCCGTCAGTTAAAATAAAAAAAACAATAGACACGTATTTTTTGCTTTTTTAAATAAATTAAAATATACAGAGATAAAGGGCATTAAAGTTTAGGATGAGGAGGTCGTGACGTCACTAACCGCAAAACCGCCATACAAACTGTCAAAATAGTGACGTCACGCGAAATTTCAACTCAATATATCGCCGTTATTTTTTGATTACGTAAAAAAAGAAAAAATACGTGTCCAATATTTTTTAATAATTCTTCACAATTGGACCTTAATGGGATGCTTCTCATACACTGTTCCTCACTAATGCATCATTATTATGCAGATTACACCACGTTTCCACAATATTAACCACGATAAACTAATTTGTAAAACAAAGAAATAAGGCTGACCGCTTCAGAGTCGACTTTATTGATTACTTAGTTAAGTATAGATTTTGAAAACAAAACTGCCGCAATCAGAAAAGTTTAATAAATTAATGTTAATTGGCATTTAACTAATTAAGTTACATCTCATTAAATGCTAATTAACATTAATTTACTGAACGTCTCTGATTGCAGCAGTTTTGTTTTTCAAATCTATACTTAACTAAGTAATCATTAAAGTCGACTCTGAGTGCGGCCGTGACTCACGGCCGTGACTCTCTGACTTATATATAGTTATCTGTGACTCACTCAAATGCCGCCAAAAGACTCATCCACAGTGGGTACTTATCTACTCTATAAAGTCTTTGACGTAGTGGTTATATACTCTTTGGTCTTTGATTTCGTTACTTTGTAGCTCGCACAAACTACTAGAGATACTACCGTAGCACGTTCACTCTTTGGATTACCTTCTCTCTCTGCCAGAGAGAAGGTAATCACTACGTTTTACTCTCTGCTTTAGTTATTTTTCTGAGGTACCTAACCTGCGTACCTACCTGTTTTGTTTGTCTACGTCTGTCGTCTAGTTAATTTGTGTTTGTGACTTTGTGTCATAAAAATGGCGGTGGCGCTGTCACCCGATCAAGAGTTGGTGAGTTTATTCGATTTATAGTGTTTGTCTTCGTATTTTATGTTAAATTGTGATTTCACGGAGTGTTTTGTTAATATGATTGGTATTAGACTTATAGTCAGATATCAATTTCTTGAAGATATCACTTACCATGTCATCAATGTTTGTTTTGATTTTGTGAATTGCTTTCTGTTAGTTTCAATTGGCCGATATCTACTGAGTTAGGATGATCATTTATATAATTGAACATTTAATTAATAAATTAGTTAACACTAATAATTCAAGAGAATACATATTAATAAGTAACATTGCTTTTCATGTTACAACTTCGGATGAACTGATAAACTTCTATATTATGTACCTCGTAATTTCTACCCGCATCAATGCTCCAATTGAAAATATGTAAGAACTATCGAGCTGATTTCCGTACCTTAAAAGTAGGCCTTATATCGTTTTACCCTTTTGAAATTACCTACCAGACATTATTTTATTAGTTAGTTGAGTAAGTAATGAGTAAGTCCTTTGTTGTCCTATGTCCTATGTCCTGTACCTACTATCCAGCAGTTTTGTATTGTAAGAAATTAAGATGTAAGAGGTCCATAAACCCAAGCACAAAAATCATCTATATGTATTTATTCAGGCAGAATATATTTGCTGTTATTTTTGTTAGCTAATTATTGCTCTCTTCCTTTTCTTGTGACTCTTCAAGTCTCCGCCACTTACAGACTGCAAGGTGAAATAGCTGCTACATGAGAACTCTCTATTGAAGAGAAACTAGGTAACTTGTTTTGTAAGTAATATTTTTTAAGATTCACAAAAATCACTTATTTATAGGTAATATATTTTCTGTATGTGAACACATATACATATATTAGCATTTAAGTGTAAAGTGTTCACATACAGAAAATATTTATAAATAGTGATTTTTGTGAATTTAAAAAGAACATAAGAAATATAAAAAAATAGAAGTGATGGATGATATAAAAAAATAGAGTGGCATTCATTTGAATGCCAATGCTTTCCATAACTTAGGGAGAGCAGTGCAAAATAGGTCGCAATCTGTTCTGTTGCTAATTGAATTAAATAATTGGGTGACTCTAGCGAACTAACTATTTTGCCTGTAATTAGTCCGTGCGCAGGACACAAACAACTTGATGCCTCTCCGGGTGTTGACACCTTTTGGCACTACTAAACCAGTCAGAGCTAGCAAACCTGGAGGACCAATATATCTATTATACCAACATATATATTGACAATATCTTTGATAAGTTAATTGTGTCTGAGATATTCCTTCATGCTTGAAGTGGAAGTAGCCTAATGCATCGTGCCCTATAAATTGTATCATAAACTTTGGTTTTGAATTCCAAGTAAATATTTCAAAAAACTTTTATAAGCACTCAAGTCTCCTTATGTAGGTAAAATATCAGGGTTCCAGATCTTATAACAGTATTCGAGAATACTACGAACAAAAGAGCAGTAAAGCACTTTTATGGTTTTGACTATCTTAAAACTAGAACAGGACCTAAACAAAAAACCTAGTGCCCTTGAGCCTTATACAGTCGAGATGCGCATCAAAGACTAGCCCGCTGGCTTGTATTACTCCCAAGTCTCCGGTATGGTTTACTTTAGAGAGGAGTTGGCCCTTGATAGTATAATCAAAGTGTATCACTGTAATGCGCTTTCTGGAGGACTTCTTGAAATATTTGAGACATTTAGGTCAAGTTTATTAGTGTCACAGTAAACTTCGAATGATAGGTCTTTTTGCAATTATGAGAAGATTTTCATGTCATCAGCTAACAGTAATATATCTTCGCGAGTGTTTAAAAATTATGTGATATTGTTGATGGAAATTATAAAAATTAAGATGTAACAATATGTTAGTAAATGACTTTAAATAAACATAAGGGAACGGGATTATGCTTACTCAGGTGTGTAAACACCATTTTCAGGAAATTCTAAATCCATACATATAAATGCAAAAGTAACTCTGTATGTTACCTTTTCACACTATTACTTCACTGATCATCATTAAATTTTGCATACCTACACGTTGTCATGGGTACAGTTAGCATCAAAATATGTAAACACTTCACAGCTGTTGATGAAGTAAACAAAAGAAATAAGATTCAACGACTCATCCGCACAGACAGGCGGTTTGCTTAGCGCCTAGACTCTAGGCGTTAAGCAAGCCACTAGGCTCTAGGCCCTAGAGCCTAGTGGCTTGCATTCAGGGTACTTGCTAGGAAACATGACGACCGCACTAGAGGTGGTTTGCGTAGTAGGTCGCTAGGTGCCTTGGCCATTGGCTTGTCGGCACGTTGACGAGATGTCAGTTTCAAAAATAGCTCTATAACTGCTGCTCACAGAAAATTCATCTTTAAAATATGTCATTACGGCCTTACGGCCTTATCCATCATGTTGGATTCATGACATAAATAACTTCTTCCCATAGTTTCTTTAAGATAACAGCATTTTTATGGAGTTCATGAGCTGTATTCCACAGAGGTTCTCTTTTAAAAACTGAAGCAATTAATATTTCATACATTTTTTCTTCTAAAATGCCTCGCGCCTCGCAACTAAAAACCAACACGTGTGTTTACTTAGATGCACGCTAATCGACTACCTAGGCGCCAAGCGCGCAGTGCGGCCGGTCACGTACATTCTAGAACGTTCGTTTTACTAAGCAAACTGCCTGTCTGTGCGGACGTGGCCTAAGAGCTGATTGATTACTTGTTGAACACACAGCAATGAAAGTCCTGTCAAAATAGGTCCAACCGTTTAGAAGTTATGCGATCACATACAGTTTGGCAATTCGTTTTTATTTATTTTTGTCACACTTCGTCACACTTTCATTAACACTTCGTCACTTTCATTCACACGTTAACTATAGCTGTTCCCCGCGGTTTTACCCGTGTTAATTTCGGAGTTCCCGTTAGAATTCCGGGACAAAAAGTACCGTATGTCCACCTACTCTACTCCTGATAATGCGTATGCAAAATTTTATGATGATCGGTTGAGCCGTTGAGACTTGAGACGTGAAAGCGTAAGCGTAATAAACAAACTCACTTTCGCATTTATAATATTAGTAAGGATGATTCCACGGTTTCGGAAATTCCCTCAGGAATTACCCCTTATAGATGAAACTTTTCGACCCTTCAACTGTGTAGGTATGTGCAGAAAATGACGTGTCGTTACGTGCGACTTACGGATCAACGCCGGCGCTTTATCTGTACGAACTTATATAGTACGGGAGATACCGATGCTAATTCGGGAGCGACTCGAGCGTCGTTGGGACCTATTGGGTTTTGAAGATTAGGAGATATAAACAAAATAAGGTCATATGATATTTTTTCATTCACCGGTGGGTTTAGCTTCTACAGGCTTTCAAAAATGTAAAAAAAAATATTAAAATGGAAATACTCGAGCGCGTCAGATATTGTAGTTTAGATACTCCAAGGTGTCTCTGATATCGAAAATATATTCATCTGCCGATTTGCGTGGTGGGGGTGGCCATCCGGAAGTGGAGAAAATGAAAAAAAAAAACATTTACTCGAGCGCGTCAGATATTCAAAGGGGATGTTAAGTGAGCCCTAAAAATGCACCCCTTCGAAAATCTGCCAATTTGGAGGTGACTCAAGGTAGTAGCGAATTTTTGAAAATGCAAAAAAAAATCTCAATTTTGAAATACTCGAGCGTGTCAGATTATTTTACAGAAGGTTCAGCTTGCACTCCAAGTTATGTTGGCTTAAAATCTGACAATAATTTTGAGGGGTATTATTAATCTGACTGCTAGAAACAAAAATTATGATTTATTTTTAAGATTTTTTTTTCTTTCTGACGTGTAAGTTTAATAACTTTATGAGCTATTTCTTGTTCACAAAAAACACACTTTATATTTCTATAAAATATGTAAAAGCTCACAAAATATTATTCACAAAACTAACTTTAAAGCACAAACAAGCCAGAGCGTTTTACATATAATAACATGAACGCGTTGTTTTGTGATGAGCTTTATTATAAAATATATATTATAATTACATTAAAGTGAAAGGTTATAGGTGAACCTATAGTTTGATGTAATACTTACCTTAACTTATTTTAATATGTATTTTAACCGACCAAAAAAAGTTATAATTTGACACGTTTAGCGCCGTGATATACTGTGATGACATTATGGCGACGGAAAGTAGTGTGAGGACGGTGCGAGAGAGTGAGAGATAGAGAAAAAGTAAAAGAGAAAGAAAGACAGAGATATGAATAGGTACATGTTTCACTGCAGTTGCTCGTTCGATTCGAAGACGATTTTTGTTTCTTCGGCTTATGAAAATCGGCAGATTATATTTTTCCCGCTATCCTTGAGTTATTTACTTTAAAATAAAAAATAAATCAACTGCGCTCGAGAATGTCGAAGTTGCGTTTTTTTTTTTGCAAGTTTGTGATCCTCTAACTCCCTTACGTCACGTTCAAATGGTCAGATTATTCATATACATACTTCTCACTATGTAATTAACCCACCATATCTTAATCTGACGCGCTCGAGTATTTCGAGTTATCAATTTTTTTTTACTAATCTGATCGATTATTCTAGACGCACCCACCAGTGTAGAGGGCCTATATTTGGTGGAGGTACTCAACATGGTGCAAGGTACCCCCCTTATGTTCATCTGACGCGCTTTAGCTAATCCACAAATCCCCTCTTGGCGGTCCGTACTAATAGTAATTAACTTCTTAAATGATTGTCCAGTGGCCCGGCTATGGCTGTTTCATCTGAAATAAGTCTATAGTTGTTCTTCGGATAACTTGCCATCTTAGTTACCACAATTTGTAAAAATATGAATATTAAAACAATTTTCAATTCTATGGGATTTTTAATGTAGATACCTATTCTAAGTATTATTGCCTAATTTGTTGAAAGTCTTGTTCTAACGGTATGTGATTCGGTTCAACCAAAACAAATCAAGAGTCGTCTCTCTGCCAAGACATCACGAGTATTCGACCGTGCCCCGCCATACTGGCTTGGCCGACCCGACACGTGACGGTGCCTGCACAGGAAACACATCCCGGAAGAATTACCGCGCCGCGCCCCGCCAACTCATTTACATCCACATACATAAATGCAACAGTCGCTTCGCACGACAAAGCCGATGAGCAAAGTATAAACAGATACAGTAGGTCGACACCAATGATCTTGACAAACATCGTCGAGGCTAGCTAGGGTCGTCACAAATAAAAGATCTCTTTTATTTCATTATTATTTTATGCAAATAATGATCAACAGATAGGTAATTATTATAATCAAATAATTACTAGTGAGAATTAAGTATACAATTTTCAATTTTCATTGATATAACAATAAAATTGAAATACTGAATTATGTATAGGTACTTCAATTAATTACTGGTTTAATAATAATAATATTGACGTTACACGTACATGCGTCACACACTAGTTCTTCACAGGTCCTCTATCAGTCAGTAGGTACCTACTTCCCATCCCAATTCGCAGGTCGCACTTACCGCGAGATTGTTCGGTTCGAACCGCTTTGGTTTTCTGTATTACCACTGTAGTTTGTAGATACTGTGTCACTCTGTGACACCGCGGTCCGGGGCACCCCTCCCCTTGTCAATAACGTTCAACGAATCTCGAACCGTGGTCATTCTTATTATCAATCGCATAGTTGGTAATGTTACCGAATAAAAATAAGTACTCTTGATTTCAAATAATAAATTTTCTAATTTGCAAACTTACGGTGTAGTTGTCTATTAAATTGCCACTAGAGGATTCAGTTCGGCTCACCCACGCCCCGCGGTTGAAGATGAAAGTGTGACGAAATGGTGAAATCATAGTGATGTACAGTTTAGTAATACTTACCGTTTGCGTGATAACCAAATGAGTGTCAAATAAACCATGGACCCCGAATTCCAATTGAACATGGAGATGGCGTTCTATTGGTATTTGTTGCAGATTATTGGGGTACTAAAACTATTAAAAGTATATTTTGAAATGTAGGCACTCCTTTAAAATTTTACTGATTTTGTACTGATTTTGTAGTGTGCCAATGCTAACACTTAATCATAGTAACAAAGTCGCTTCCCGCTGTCTGTGAGCCTATGTATGCTTAGATCTTTAAAACTTCGCAACGGATTTTGATGCGTTTTTTTTTTGTAAAGAGTGAATCAAGAGGAAGGTTTATACGTATAGTTTATCCTGGAATTACCACGGGTGAAACCACAGGGGACAGCTATTGTTATTCAGTCAGTTTGTAAATTCTAAATTTTCTTTGTTTTTTACGCTAAACTTATCATGACATTTTGCATAAGTACACGTCGGAACTACAAAAAAGGACATAGTGTACTTTTTATCCCGGAATTACCACGGGAACTTTAAAAGTAATCATAATGCTATTCGTACAGATATTCGAGATATGACCAAATTCTAAAACACCCCTCACCCTCT
Organism: Zygaena filipendulae; assembly: GCA_907165275.2. Taxonomy (NCBI): domain Eukaryota; kingdom Metazoa; phylum Arthropoda; class Insecta; order Lepidoptera; family Zygaenidae; genus Zygaena; species Zygaena filipendulae. Next base: position 6,185,499 of record OU015667.1, on the reverse strand, counting down.
TAACTTTTGAGGACTTTTAGTAGGTATGTTCATCTGGACACCGCAAGGTACATACATACATATACATACATATATATACACACCGGCAGAATTAGCGGAACATAAAAAGGCAGAGTATAGAAATAATTACGTATATATATTAAAACAAATTATTATCAGGCGTGAAGTAATAAACTAATATACATCTTTTAACATCGATTTTAAGAAGTTTTTAGTTAAATTTTATTAAAAGTAATCAAAATTAAAAAAAAAAACAAAAAAGTCTCTAGTTTGTGAGAACACAGACAATGTTGCAAATAAAAGTGGAATCACGAAGGGGAAACACACGTTATTAATCGTTCATTAATTTAGTGTTAAAATCACAGTAATCTTTAATTTGCAACATTATTTGTGTGCCCACAAATTAGAGAAAAAGTGTTTTTTTTATTATTATTTTAAATAAAATTTAATAATTCAATTACAAACTTTTAAAGTGTTAAAAGATGTATATTAATTTATTACTTCATGTCTAATTATTATTTGTTTTAATATACACACATCAAAAATGTCTAGGGATCAAGTGCATTTTAGAGAATTGCCGCCAATTGGGATTATTATTGTAACTTTTCTGGATCCTTTTTGAAATTTTTTATTGAATTTCACCATTTCAATAAAGAATTTTATTCAAATTTTGTTTAAACTTTTAAAAATAACTGTCATTAAAAATCCCTATAAAAGCGTGTGACGACGGTTTTACAAAAACATTACAATTTCTGTATCGTAACTGAAAAAAATTGCATCGGTATGGAGCGATGACACCACTTGCCTAGACAAGAGATGCTGAGAGCCGTTGGAATGTTGGAAGCTGGCACCAGGCAACGCCCTATGGCTACTGCTGTTGGGACAAGCCAGAGCGTCATAAGCCGCCTATGGACACGCTATCGCATCACGGGCAGTGTGGCCGAGCGACATGGAGGGCGAACTCGTATCACCACTCGAAGACACGACCGGTATATCCAGAATACAGCGCGAAGAAATCGTACTATGACCGCCATGATGATAACTACGAGGCTCCACAGCGCTTCAGGCTTACTGATAAGCGATCAAACCATACGTAATCGTTTAAGAGAAGTGGGTCTGCGATCCTGAAGGCCTCTGAGAGTTCCACCAATAGCGTCCCGCAATCGTACAGCCCGTTTACAATGGGCTCGCGAAGACAGTAATTAGGAGGAAGAAGACTAGCGTGGTGTTTGCTTTTCCGAGGAATCTCGTTTCGGTATGAGGCCGGATACAAGACGTACATTAGTTTGGAGAAGCCCTGGACGTCAAGAACGATTGAAATTCTGTTAGGAAGTTCATCCATATGGAGGGGGAACAATGATGGTTTTAGCGGGTATTAAGATCGGTGGAAGAACCGATCTCATTTGGATCAGGGGCAACCTTAATGCTCAGATTTATGCGACAAGTATTGTATCAGATGTAATCATCCCTTTGCGAAGCCAGTTGGGTGATTCGTTTCAACTTATGCACGACAATGCACGTCCACACACTGCTGGAGTCGTAACACGCACTCTTGCCAATGCTGATATCAACGTCCTGCCGTGGCCTGCTCAATCACCAGACTTAAATCCTACTGAGCACGCATGGGTTATACTCCAAAGAAGAGCTCTGCCGAGTATGGACGCCGTAAATACCCCACAACAACTTTTTGACTTCTTACAAAGAACGTGGGTGGCCTTTCCTCAAAGTGATTTTGATGAACTGATTTTAAGCATACCAAATCGCTGCGAATGTGTGATTCGTGTCAATGGAAGGAACACAGATTATTTTAATTTGTTTATTCATTACAATAAAAGTTTAAAAAACCCCTGTCTTTGCCTTTTTTGCAATTTTATTGTCGACTTGGAATTGGTTCAATTTCTCACATCTTACAAAAAATGAATATTTTCTTAATTTATTCAAAATGTGGGGATTAGTTGTTAATTTAGATTTGGGAAATAAGGTAGGCAACAAGCCCAGAAGATTAGATTAGATTTAAATTAATTGGGTTTCTTTTTATAGCAAAAAATGCACTTGATCCCTAGACACTTTTGATGTGTGTATATACGTAATTATTTCTATACTCTGCCTTTTTATGTTCCGCTAATTCTGCCGGTGTGTATAGATATAGGTTACGATGTACCAATTTACAAAATTACATATTTCGCCTGATTTTAATAATTTTCCTGGACTATCAATCGTTTCCTCATTGTTGAGGGTCGTGACTCCTAGGTATCTATTTCTGTTTTCTGCTTCATGAAAACTGACGCGAGATTAGGCATAGATTTCAAGACGTATGTTCAATAAATCGATAAGAAAAATCGATGATCCCATTTGCCCTTGCTTCTAGGCCACAAAGGCGTTCCTGGAAGCGTTGAGTGAGTCGGGTGCTGCTTGCGCATCGCGCGCCACGGCCCTCAAGTTCTTGTTCGCTCGCAAGTTCGACGTGGCCAGAGCACACGCGTTATGGCGGCAGCACGACGCCACGCGACGGCGCGAGGGGCTCAACAAGTTCGACCCCTTCGAAGACCCGCTCAAGACCGAACTCGAGACCGGGAAATTTACTATACTGGTAAGTTGTTTATACACACGACGTGTGTGTCAAACGAGATTTGCATTGAAGGATTGTCTATATTATTCATATCTTCATAATATCATTGAACCAGAATATACTTTAGTCGGGACTCTGGAATCAAGTATCGGTGTACCAAGGGCGAATGTTTTATGGGTGCTGTAGCCATACTGGACCAACTGTGAATTAAATTATCTGATTGTATGTGATAAAAAGTTATCATGTATTATTATGTATGTAATATAATAATATCAACACAATATAATAATTAATGTAATAATTGATTATAAAAACCCACAAAGAAATTATATTATGTACTTACTTAATTTATAAATAAATCTTACTTTCTCTTGATTTCTTTTGATACTAATATATCGCATAATATTTTATAATCCACTAGCTGTGCCCCGCGGTTTTACCCGCGTTAATGTCGGAGATCCCGCGGGAAATCCTTAATAAAAAGTACCCTATATCCTTTTCTGTACCTCTGACAACGTGTAGTATGCAATAATTAGTTCTATTTCACCCGCGTTAATTTCGGAGATCCCGCGGGAATTCCGGGATAAAAGGTAGGCTACAGGTATGGAGAGGGTAGATGGGCTAAGTCGACTCCCGCCTCTCGACTCTTCGTGAGCAGGACAACCCAAGTGGGCAGACACCAGCGGGCTTGTCACCGAATTCAAACCGATTAGTGGTAGCACAAACCAATAATAATATTAAGTGTGTTTTTGTCTTTTGGATTAAATGTCTATGTTGTCACCGACTTCATACCGATCAGTGGTAGCACAAACCAATAATAATATTACGTGTGTTTTTGTCTTTTGGATTAAATCGGTATTTTGTTACTTTCAGCTTTTATTTTTAGCTTTTTTAGTTTTGTGTTTTTGGAAATCGGTTTTCATTTTTTTGTTAACAATTTGTTTATTTCTCGCTTTTAAGTGACTTAGTTCGTAGTTTCTCTAAGTTATAATAGCCTAATGTCAACTGCTCATCACCTATTACAAAATATTGCTTTTCCCGATGCAGGGACGTTAATTTTTGAGGAGTTCTGCTGGTACACCACCATCAGTTCCAATTCACCATATACATTGTGACGAGCATAAATTGTTTAGAAATCATATTAAAGTTAACGAATCGGAATCTGTGAAATACCTATTATTTAGTAGTTCTGATGACCATCTGTGGTCTTCATCATAAGTTCCACTTAAAATTTTACTTTCCGAAAGCAAATAAACGATTTACTAAAAAAAATCCAAAAATCGATTTAGGTGTACCTATAATTTTTGAAGAGTTCCCTCGATTACTCCAAGATCCCATCATCAGATCTCGACTTAGTGACAATGGAATCAATTTGGGAGTATCCCCTTTCAAACAAAAAAACAATTTTCGAAATCACTCGAATCGGAATCCGTGAAATACGTATTATTGTTCAGTAGTTCCGATGACCATCTGTGGTCTTCATCATCAGTTCCACTTCTTCAAATTTTGCTTTTCAACAGTAAATGAACGATTTACTATAAAAAATGCAATGGCAATGGGACCCAATTGGGAATATACCTTTTCAAACAAAAAAAAATATTTCAAATCGGTCCAACCGTCTTCGAGTAATCGGTGAACATACATAAAAAAAAATACTTACAATCGAACATAGAACCTCCTCCTTTTTGGAAGTCGGTTAAAAATTGAGAGAGGTAGAAAGAAGAGTAACCAAGCCCAAAAAAAAGTTTAAATTTCTTTTCTGTCTGTCTGTCTGTCGCGATAATCTCCGCATCTACTGAACGGGTTGTCATGCAGTTTTTAGTAGTAGATTAAGCTAAGTCTGGAGCAACATATAGGGCATTGTTTTATCGAAATAGGACATAGGGGAAAAAGTTATCATCAGTTAAAGACTTCAGCGCAATGCAATGGTCGAAAGCTTCGATATAATGTTGTATAACGAACATGATAAAACCTTTTATGAGATATGCATTTTTTTCTTTTGAATTGATTTTTCGTGAAGTGACAGTTTAAAGCTTGGAAAGGCAGATGATGTGATTATCATATTTTCTTTGAGACTAAAGAGTATGTATAACCACTACGTTTTAAAAGAGTGAGAAAATCTAACATCATTACTGTCATTGCAAGGGTCTAAAATTCACGCGGGTGAAACCGCGGGCACCAGCTAGTAAAGAAATATGTTCCAGAAGGTGACAGAAGCGTTGAAGATATTGCGTGAATAATCCCTACTACTTAATATTATAAATGCGAAAGTAATTCTGTCTGTTACGCTTTCACGTCTCAACGGCTCAACCGATCATCATGAAATTTTGCATGCACGTTGTCAGGGGTACAGAGAAGGACATAGGGTACTTTTTATCGCGAAATTCCTGCGAGAACTCCGAAATTACCACTGGTTAAACCGCAGGGAACAGCTAATAAATGTAACAATTATTGTATACTTTGCTTTGTTATTCTCAGCTTGAGCTATTGTTTTTCCGTATATTCCCAGCCAACGCGCGATGCCACCGGAGCCGCCATCGCAGTGTTCACAGCCAACAAACACTTCCCCTCGCAGACGACACACCAAACAACATTACAGGTGCGTAATTGATTGCAACGCTCGATACACAATAACACGCGTAACTCGAAATAGGTATTTATTTACCCACGACGGAACGTTGAAAGTAGGTATATCTACGCATTTTAGTACGGAAATATAGTTAAAAAAAAATTGTCTGCTGTCGAGTAATTAGGTACGCACGTCAGAAGTTATGCGTCTTTACGTAAATTTTAAATTTCAAAGCCTTCATACTATTCAATTTAATTCGCTGTGCGTTATCACTTTCGCTTTCTGCTATAATTTTACTATCAACGCGCAATACTCTAAAAGTATCTACCTACTTCAAAAATACACTTGATAGAATATTTTAAATACTAAAACAGTGTTTCCTCCCTTTTGGACATGTGTTTAATTGTAGAAGTCAATTTCACGACTCGCGCTTAAAGTTTAGGATTGGGGATTCGTGACGTCACGCGACATTTAGTCTCAATGTATCGCAGTAATTTTTGGTTGAGTAAAAAAAGAATTCGTGTACATTATTTTTTACTAATAACTAAACTTTTGTCAGCTAGCGTATTAAGTAGTAGTATAATTTATGTTCGCAACAGGGCGTAGTGTACCAGTTGGACGTAGCGCTGCAAAGCATCGAGACTCAAAGAGCCGGCCTAGTGTTCGTATACGACATGACAGATTCCAAGTACACGAACTTCGACTATGAGCTGTCGCAGAAGATACTCACCATGCTGAAGGTAAGCAATATTCATAACTATCTAGTTATAATGGCTTACAACACGGTTGATCTTCAAAATCGACCGACCAACATGTTTTGGACTCTTCGAAAGTCCATCGTCGTGAGTCAAAAAGAAATTTTGAAAGTTGCCCAGGTACCTAATTGGTAATATCAGAAAAACTGAAAGTGATTTTTTCGATGAGATTTTTGTAAAATTGGAACTGGGACTGGATACTTTCTGGCAGATCAGTTAGTGCCTAGTAATACGTAATAGGTACCTATGTCTTAAGAAACTTTAAATTCAAACATTTAACATAGTTCATCAAGAAACAAACTTTTAGATATTTCCTTTTTTTTCTCTTGTCTATTTTTTTATTGAGGTTGACATTTTGTGCTGTTGTCTCTCTGTTATAGTAACACACAGAAACTTTGTTATAATTATGTAAATGTTATCTATACTAATAATATCATAAAGCTGAAGAGTTTGTTTGTTTGTTTGAACGCGCTAATCTCAATAAGTACTGGTCAGATTTGAAAAATTCTGTCAGTGTTAAGTAGCAATTTATCGAGGAGGGCTTATAGGCAATATATCATCACGTTACGAATAATAGGAGCGGAGCAGCAATGGAAAATAATAGAAAAACCTGAAAAAAAAGTTCCTTTTGAAACCTTTTCTATGCTAATCAAATTTGTTCTAAAATAATGCATTATTTGCGAAGGTGTTTTTATAAACATGAAATAATTCCTTATCCAAATAAATAGGTAGGCACATTATTCATCACAAGTATTTAATTTAAAACAAAATTGCCCTCTATGTTAGTCTATTTCAATGAATATCTTAGGAGATATCGCAGTTTTAAAATAGCATCGCAGCAAAATTATGATTAAGTACTGCGTGCGCATTTATGATGTGTAAGATCTTAGGGGATATCGCAGTTTTAAATAACATCGTAGCAAAATAATGATCAAGTATTTATGATGTGTAAGGCAGTCATGAGGAGGGCGTTGGCCCCAGTTAGCTAGCTCTGCGATGTACAAAACCGCGCGGCTGAGGAGATGTTATAATATAAAGTAAATTAAGCTGGTTTGGAGTTCCTGCGGTTTCCGAAACACACGCGGGTGAAACCGCGAGGCACAGCTAGTTGTACTTATATGAATACATTGTGTTTTAGATGTTTCCTTGATTTTATATAATACTAGCTGTGCCGCGCGGTTTCACCCGCGTGATTTTTGGGTTCAGGATCCTTTGCGGACGCATGCAGAATAACCCGCCAAAGTTTCATCACAATCAGACCAATGGTTTCGAAACGGATAGAGGACAGACCTACAAACATTAATCTCTGGATTTACTGAACCAATTTAGAAAATTCTTTCACCTATTGGAAGCTAAAGTGATCCTGATTGACATAGGGTACTTTTTATTCCGGAATTCCCGGGGGAACTCCGAAACTACCGCGGGTGAAAACGCGGGGGTCAGCTAGTGTTGGAAGATTATTATTATAGAACTAGCTGTGCCCCGCGGTCTTACCCGCATGAAATGTATTTGTATGACAACTTTTTTTCCCAACATCCGATTTAAATGGAACAAAGCCTATATGTAGCTCCAGGTTTAGCTTAATCTACCTGTGAAAACCGCATGACAATCCGTTCAGTAGATTCGGAGATTATCGTGAACAGTTACGGTGTGACAATTACTTATATTATGGTCATACTGAATCAGGACCTGCGCTAGTTACCAAGTTGTCCATGCACTTCGACGGATGCCGAGACCAGCGCGGTCTCGATCCACTGGGCTTGCTGCTTCAAACTTGTGCGAAGTTTATATAACTTCAGCTTAAGAGTCAGCGCTTATTAGGTTGCAAATCTACTCGAACACCCTTTCGAATTCACTGAAAAATGAACCGTTTTCGCATAGTTTTTAAATTCCAATTTTAACGAAGACTTTTGCGTTTCCTCACGCACTCTGACACTTTATTGTGCGTCAGATTTTGTATTTACTTGAAAACAATGCTAACACGGTTCTTTATACTGTTATAAGTGTGACTAAAAAGTGCTCAAGCAGATATCCGTCTAATCTGCGCTGACCTTTATACAGACAGTTTGCAGTAGCTATTAATTTTTTGAATGCGTTTTGTTCGTTCCGAATACATACTGAATTTAAAAAATGTAACGGGTATGTCTTACAAATTTCATATTGGTTCAAATTATAATTTACCGAGAATTTTTTTTTATGATTTCTTATAGAGAAAGAAAGAGGCGCATAGAGATCGAGTAACAGTCTTCGTTCGGTCGAGAATATTTATTTTTATGAGAATAAATGACTGACATATAGGTAGTAACGAAGTATAGGTAGTAGCTAGTAGGTACGAAAGGAATTTTTCATTACTCATACTCGGAAAGTAGGTCTGAAGTTGCCTGAGAAGCGGGTTGAAAGTAACCCTTTTCAACCCTAGGGAGAATCGCTTTCAACTGACAACTGTCAAATTATTAAAAAAAAACTAGGTCTAAATATAGTAACTACCTCACTGATAAACAGTAATATTAGCTGCATGTATTTCTGTATATGCATTGTATGTATGTATCTGTATGTGAGTATGTGTATGTATGCGTATGTATGTATATGTAAGTATATGTGAGTGCGTATTTATGTATCCATGTATGTAACGTATTAATTAATATTTATTTTTATTTTAGTTACGTATGCTGTTGATATATAATATATTGTATGTAATCACATTATGTATTTTATCTATCTATATATATTTTTCTGTATGTATATTTTATAGGTATCTATGCGTGTATCTTTGTATATCTTTTTATGTATTTTTATTTTTTATATTTATATTCTATGTGCATATTTGTATTATTTTTTGATTCCTGTTCTACCTATCAACATATAAATTTTCTGTATTTGTCCTGTCCACCCAAAGGTTGTCTGGAAGAGATCGCTAGTAAAGCGATAAGACCGCCTTTTGTATGCCTTTAGTTATAAGTTTTTGTTAACACACTGTAACATTATTTTGGTGTACAATAAAGTGTATTCTATTCTATTCTATTCTATTCTATTTTCACATTTCTATTGAATCATGTTTCAACTTTCTATACAGCCAGCGCGATGTAAAATTGAAATAACGTAAAGTTTAAGTAGGTATTAATTAAAATAAAATTCACTCACTTTTTCTTAAGCTAATTCCTATTTATATTTTTTTATTTTCTTTAATTAATACTTAATAATTAAAGAAAATATTTTTTTTAGGTCGCCACAATGTAAATAAAAAATACTGGCTGAATAGCTAGCCGGCCAAAGAAAAAGAAATAGGTGGGAAAGTGTCAAGCGACTATCCGATCTTCACTCATTTTTTCTTTAGCTAATTCCTATTTTTATTTTGACTTTCCTTGCATTCGTAATGAAAAGCACAGTGTTACCCTCGGGAGAAAGACTTATTTAGTCCCTCGATCTATAGGCGCCCTCACTACGCTCGGGCGCCAAACCCCGTCTCGGGACTAAATAAGTTACTTTCACCCCTAGGATAACAATGTACTATTTCAAGTTGGCCTGAACAGAACTAAGATTAATAGCGAAAAATTTTCATAGGAGACTCGGGGCTGATTTTTGATTAGAACCAAAACTGTTTACTCGAATTAGTGAAAATAGTACATTGTTATCCTAGGGGTGAAAGTAATCTTTCTCCCGAGGGTAACACTGTGCTTTTCATTACGAATGCAAGGAAAGTCAAAATAAAAATAGGAATTAGCTAAAGAATAAATGAGTGAAGATCGGATAGTCGCTTGACACTTTCCCACCTATTTCTTTTTCTTTGGCCAGCTAGCTATTCAGCCAGTATTTTTTATTTACATTGTGGCGACCTAAAAAAAATATTATCTTTAATTATTAAGTATTAATTAAAGAAAATAAAAAAATATAAATAGGAATTAGCTTAAGAAAAAGTGAGTGAATTTTATTTTAATTAATACCTACTTAAACTTTACGTTATTTCAATTTTACATCGCGCTGGCTGTATAGAAAGTTGAAACATGGTTCAATAGAAATGTGAAAATAGACCTAGTTTTTTTTTAATAATTTGACAGTTGTCAGTTGAAAGCGATTCTCCCTAGGGCTGAAAAGGGTTACTTTCAACCCGCTTCTCAGGCAACTTCAGACCTACTTTCCGAGTATGAGTAATGAAAAATACTTTTCTTATCCGGGAATCAAACCTTTGAAAAAAAAGACACATCCTGTGTTGTTCTGCCATCACATAAGTGTCGTTTATAAGGATCAAATTCAGGGAAGTTAATTGTCAAAGACAGGTTCTTTTTTAGGAAAATACTACTTTATTTTTAAGCTATTCGGAATCAGAATGGAAGAAAATTAATTCGTATGTTCTTAAAAATTACACCTTTCCTTGACTTCAGTTTGATTCTTCTGAGTGACACTATCGCAAGTCGCTATAATACAAAACGAACAAGTCCGATTACCGTTTGAGAAAATAATTAAAGCAAAAACATCTGGTATACATACAGTTTTAATTTTTATCAAAATCGGTCCCAGAGACTTGTTTGAATATTTTTCGCTATTCTTCGTAGTTTCAGTATTTCTGTGGGCGTAGGTGAGGCCACCTACGCCCACAGGAGAGATTCACCTGTATATCCATTTTCAATTTCTAATCCATCTTTTGCATCCCATAAAATTATTATAGTCCCTGCTGAGCAGCCTTTTCAATAATAGTTGACAGAAAATGATGTTCATTTACAATAAACGATGTCCATTTACAATAAATTAAATTCATTTACAATAAATTATGTTCATTTACAATAAGTGATGTTCATTTACAATAAGTGATGTTCATTTACAATATTAACTTTGTTATGACGAAGGTGCGTCTCTCTTTTTTTTTATGTCATAGCGGGCAAACGGGCAAGTGGTACACCTGATGGTAAGTGATTACCGCCGCCCATGGACATCTGCAACACCAGAAGGCATGCAGGTGCGTTGCCGACCTGGAATGGGGATGGGAACTGGCTTTCAAGTGGGGCTGCCGGAACACACCGTTAGGTGCTTGGTGCTTGCTTGGTCTTCTTAAAGTATAGGTACTTTTATTCCCACCAGTAAGCATCTGCGTTGTATAAATAGAGTTGAGGAAAGTCGTCTTATTTTAAGCTTGTTTGCAATTTTTGGATTCGAGTGTATAGAGGTCTTGTCACAGCGGTTTTTCATTGCGGTCGCCGATGCTGCACGAGAAAAAATCAATAAGTAGATTTGATTAAAAAATAAAATAGTGTCTCTGTCTCGGCGGTTGTAGGGCGCTACAAGCCGAGTGACGTCACTATAGGACTAGCGCTTTCCTTGTCTAACTTGAACTTTTTAAAGAGTCATATCTCTGAAAGAACATAAGATATTTGTAAAAGAATAATGCTATTATACTACTAATACATAAAGGTTTATAAAATAATAATCAAAAATAAACACTAAAATTCCCTATTGCCGCTGGAACTCCGTAATTAACGCGGGGAATAGCTAGATTACATCATAATTCGTGTCATGTGCTGTTCGCTCTTTTGGAACCAATACCTATAATCATCTTTGGGTGCAAAAGCCATGTCATGGTGACACCGAGACTTGAGAGTTAATCTATACGTCATCTATACATATAAATAAAATTGAAGTGTTTGTAATTCCAAATTACCACTACAGCTTTTCACTAAATGCATATATGAAAGTATGTATATACGGTACTTATCTAACTACTTACATAAAAAAATCTATTTTTAAAATTTTTCTCTGTCTATGTCTGTTTGTCGGTCTTTCTGTCTGTGTGTTTGTTCCAACTAATCTCTAAAACGGCTGGACCGATTTGAACGGGACTTTCACTGGCAGATAGCTGATGTTATAAAGAGTAACTTAGACTACTTTTATTTTAGAAATAAATAGTTCCTGTGCGAAATCCGAAACTCACGCGGGGTTAAACCGCAGGGCACAGCTAGTATACCTATATAATTGATTGCGTAAACATTTATGCCTGCACTGGTAACCATTGAGGAGTTTCGAAGTTATAAGTATGAATTTGTGTTTATTCAATCATAATTTGATTCGATATCACTTTTTGTGACAATTGGTTTGATGTCGACGAAATGAGAATCCCAGCAAAACGTTAAACGTAGGAGTATAGTATTATATAATTTGTGACGTAGTTAAATATTATGATTAGAATTAAATGTACTCGTAGTAAAGTACTAGGTAATAGTAATTTTTGTTCTCTTGTGTTAATTACGAGTATTATTTATAGGTACTGTTACTAGCAACTATTGTGTGTTCATTTGGATTCGGTCCAGGGTTAGAATAACCCAAAGAACATCTATTGAATTTTAAATCTTAACAACTAGACTGTATAAATGATAATACCATCTGTTCGATTATTGATTTTGTCAGCCCGCTTGAGATGTACCTAACTCTTTTACAAGTTTAATAAAGCCTCTTGCACACTGTTGATGTGGGTTTGCTTTGGTGCCAATTGTTCCCTATTACTTTATATAGTTTAGTACAAGAAAGTAGGTACCTATCCTGAAAATCTATATCTATACATATAATAAAATTGTAACAGGTCGATGTCTGTACATGGGAGATAAATAAAAAATATATTAAGGCGACTCTATGAGTGATATAGAAGCCAAACATACCGTTTTTAGTATGTTTGTGTTCGTGCTACGCAAAAACTGCTGCACCAAATTGGATGCGGTTTTTTTTTTGTTGTATTGCTAAGGGTCTAACTTAGATACTCATGTTTCGATATTTTCGAAATTCAATCTGAAACTCGAGATATAAGAAAATGCTGATCATCCTGCTAATATTATAAATGTGAAAGTGTGGATGTTTGGATGTTTGTTACGCAAAAACGGCTGAACGGATATGAATGAAATTTGGCATGCACGTTGTCAGGGGTACAGAGAAGGACATAGGGTACTTTTTATCCCGGAATTCCCGCGGGAACTCTGAAATTACCGTGGATAAAACCGCAGGGCACAGCTAGTCCTACTAGTCCTACTAATATTATAAATGTGAAAGTGTGGATGGATATTTGGATGTTTGTTACTCAATCACGCAAAAACGGCAGAACCGATTTGGATGAAATTTGGCATGCATGTTGTCAGAGGTACAGAGAAGGACATAGAGTACTTTTTATCCCGAAATTCCCCCCGGAACTCCGAAATTACCGCGGGTAAAACCGCGGGGCACAGCTAGTAGTTTATAATTTTTTTAGTTTGTTAATCATAGTATGAGGAGATAGGTCGCGTAGAAAAGCATTCTATGTAAATAGATAATGTAAATAGATAAGTATTCTATTTCGTATGTAAATAGATAATTCTCCATATAAATATCACATCTTCGAATATACGCAAATTACTTTTCATTATACTATATTCCTGGAAGTGTCTGTGTGCAAAAGTTGTAGCTTTCCGTTTTCCCGTAGCGCGGTGGGCGGACGGTGGCCGTAGAGCTGCGTAGGTAGGTGCGCCCGCCCTAGCTCTGCCGCCCGCCCGACACCCTATACCCAATACCGTACCGAGCACTATAAAATAAACGTCAGTTGGGCTCGCGGACTCACAGTGGCCGCACGTCTATGTACCATCCTCGCGAACGCTGCGTGTTAATTTCACACGAATTTCTTCTAAAATCGTGCGTTACACCATACGTTTAACGTTTATCTTATCTCGCGTCACGTTTTAACATAGAAAGTGAATTGTATATCTCGGATGCAATCAAAATTCAGTTATCGGTTATCGCCGCCTCTAACAGGTGGAAATCGCACATCTGTGATTATTCGGCGTTTTTCCCGCTGTGTGTTGTTGCAGTGCCAGTGTTTATTAGCTTTTCGCTAAATAATTGCACACGTTTACAGTGAGAGTTCCTGAAGGTTGTAACCTACATTGAGATAAAGTGTTAAAATAACACATGCGGTAATACCGAGAAGCGAAGAACGATCGATCGGTCAGCTGAACTCATCTTTTCTAGATATTGGAATCGGTATCTAAGGTAATGGCGATAACGTTTGGTTGGATTAGCTGTTGTGTTATTGTTTTGTATTGTGTGCCGGTACCAGTAGATATATGTAGATAAACTGAAACAAAGCAAATCTATTCAGGTCATGGCATAAGGTATGTACATGTAAGCTCAACGTATATCGCTATTATCATAGCATATATATATCATAATATTATGATACGGCTATGGAACACTGGTATTTGTATACATAGATCGATAGATAGGGAATTAAATTACAATAAAGAAGTGTTCACTGCATGTCATAATACGAGCCGTATGCTGTACTACAAACATATAATATACTAGCTGACCCCCGCGGTTTCACCCGCGGTAATTTTGGCGTTCCCGCGGGAATTCCGGGATAAAAGTACCCTATAACACTCAGGATCACTGTAGCTTCCTATAAGTGAAAGAATTTTCAAAATCGGTTCAGTAGATCCAGAGATAACTGTTCCCCCGTGGTTTTGCCCGCGGGAAATTCGTAGTTCCGCGGCAATTCCGGAATAAAAAGTACCCTATGATACTCAGGATCACTGTAGCTTCCTATAAGTGAAAGATTTTTCAAAATCTCCCCTACAACGTCACAAACTCACAAACTTTTGCTCTTTATAATATTAGTATAGATAATATCGTTCTCGTCGGACCCTTATTAGGTATTGGTGCAATATTGTAAAATGCTAGTCACAGTCTTATATAAAATAGATTAAAGGAAGGTATATAAACCAATATACAGAGGTGTATTTAATTATGATAACTTAACATAATATTATGGTACTCCATACGTGTATCCGAGGGACGAAAAGAAAAACTCATGTTTCAAACTGAATTTTTCATTAAATTTAATAGTTGATGAGATAATGCCCTTTAAAGTCGAAAAAATTGTGTCATCCGGGGTTTTCTCTAAATTTTCTCTGACGAAGTGAAAACTTCTAGCTTGAAAGACAATGCAACGAACTGAAGGAAACATGATTTGATTGAGATAATTGTGTCGCGCGGTTTTTGCATCTGGAATGTTTTCAAAAAAACTTTATTATTAATATATATTTTAATAGTGAACTTTCTTTTCTGCTATGTAACCCTTCATTGTATGTGATCCGAAACTCACCTGGCCAGTTGTTTTGTTATTTATGATTCAATATTAATTCAAAAAGAAGATCAAGCAAACTGAAGAAAAAGAAAAAAGTTTAATAGCTTGTTATTTATTGATAATAACTAGCCATCTATCCGTAGATTGTTATCACGTATGATTGATATCAAATAAAGTTACGTAATAGAAATTTATAAATATTTATAATTGTAACTATTATAACCGTGAGACAGACACTGTAAAATGGAATTAAAGTCAGCCTCATATGAATAAACTAATGTTGAAAGTGGAGTTAGTATAACCTTATAAGAAAGTAGAACGGGCTCTCACTTTTTAATAAATAAACGTTACACCAAAAACAATAGGAAAGAGGTCACTGCGGCGTGCGGACTCATTTGTGCTGAGATAATCACTAAGATGTTGGAACGTTGCCTTAAAGTAGTAAATAAACGGAAATATTTATATACCCACTGCTTTAATTCAGGTTATACAGAATGTTAAATATAATAATAGAGAACAATAA
Source organism: Zygaena filipendulae (assembly GCA_907165275.2). Lineage (NCBI taxonomy): Eukaryota > Metazoa > Arthropoda > Insecta > Lepidoptera > Zygaenidae > Zygaena > Zygaena filipendulae. Next base: position 6,169,992 of record OU015667.1, on the reverse strand, counting down.
AGGTTTGCGTCACTAGCCCTACAGAAACATAACGCAATTTCATTGTATGGAAAATTTCATTGTGTTTCATTTCATTTCATATTGAAATTATCGCTTTCCTACCAAATGCTTTGTAATATTTCATTACAATAATTAATATAGCGGCGTGGAAGCTATGAAAACGACAGCGAGGGCACTGTGTACGGAAGTGCAAGTCACGTCATCACCGGTGACTGTCAACTTCAACACAACACCGCTAATTGGATAACAGATCACGCCTGTTTGACAATATAATATAATTAATAAATAAGCAATTTTTCTACAAAAAAAAACCGACTTCAAGAGTTTCGTTCTCTGTCTCCGAAACTCATCATCAGATCTATGAAATTTAAATATGACCATTTCGGAACAAACCCTTTTAAAAAAAAAGAACTTTGCTAGTGCTAATTGTATATGACGGAGTTATTTATATATTTATTATTTATTGCACAGTACGTATCAAACGAACTTAATGCCTTGCGGCATTCTCAACCATACCATAATATATACCGACCTACCATACCATAAAAAAATAAAAATAAACATCGGGATTGATATCCACCTCCTTTTTGAAGTCGGTTAAAAATACATATGTATTTACTACGTCGTACTAAAAATCCTCTTTCGTTGTATACGCATTTATCCAGGGTTGGCAGTTTGGCACATAACACTTAATTGTTTTCGTGAATCGATCCAAAGTTAGTTATATGTATGTATGTATAGAGCTAAGTAATAAAAATGAAATTGTATGTTGGCTTTATCATTAATTTCCATCAATCTTCATATTTTTCCTCAAATATATAAAACGACGTATATAATTTTATTTTATAGGCACACCTATAGCGATTATAGTAAATCGTTTATTTGCTTTCGGAAAGCGAAATTTGAAGAAGTGGAACTCATGATAAAGACCACAGATGATCATCGGAACTACTCAATAATAGTTATTTCACGAGTTCCGAATCGTTAACTTTAATATGGTTTCTAAACAATTTATGCTCGTCACAATGTATATGGTGAAATGGAACTGATGGTGATGTACTAGGAGAACTCCTCAACAATTAACGTCCCTGCGTCGGGAAAAGCAATATTTTGTAAAAGGTGATGAGCAGTTGACATTAGGCTATTGTAACTTAGAGAAATTACGAACTAAGTCACTTAAAAGCGAGAAATAAACAAAATTTTAACAAAAAATTAAAATCGACTTCCAAAAACACAAAACTAAAAAGCTAAAAACACACGTAATATTATTATTGGTTTGTGCTACCACTGATCGGTATGAAGTCGGTGACAAGCCAAATATATATGGAAGGGGTAGATGGGCTAAGTCGACTCCTCTTCGTGAGCAGAACAACCCAAGTGGGCAGACACCAGCGGGCTTGTCACCGAATTCAAACCGATCAGTGGTAGCACAAACCAATAATAATATTACGTGTGTTTTTGTATGTTGGATTAAATCGGTATTTTTTATTTTTAGCTTTTTAGTTTTGTGTTTTTGAAGTCGGTTTTAATTTTTTTGTTAAAATTTTGATTATCTTACTTTAATGTTATATCCAAAGAAGTGTAATGGTGCTTGCGTACATCTGCGAGAGTCTATAAAAGTATTTCGATATAAAGCATCGGCTTTGGCGATTTCCTCAGAGACATTCATAGATTCTGCGGGAGAAGCAGCTAGCTACTTGCCACTGAATAAATTCAGCCAAGATTACGCAACGTAAGAGGAAACGCGAAGAAATATTGCAAAAAAATTCTACATTATAAATTATTTATTTTGTGAAACTGAACGATGAAAACTTATGGTTGCCTAAATTTATTTTTTACTTAGTAGAGTATACGGTACCTTGTTCACTGAAAGCGATTATGGTGACTGGCGCAGTTGTTTGTCAGAGTAGAGATTCTACGACGTAGCTAGCTGTAGGCGCGTCGACCAGTCCGTCCCAAGGGCAAGGTCGCGCTTCTAATCGGATCTCGCTCTGAAGACGTTGATCCGACTCAATCAATATCTTTTTGTTATAAGATATTAAACGTTATTACCAGCGGATTAGATCTGGAGATCGTAACATCTTGTTGTTTAAAAGTACTACATTGTTGTCGATGTTAGATTCTTGCAAAAAAAACATTATGAATAGGAGTGTTAATACAGACACGATAATGATAATTTGTTACATTAAAAATTTTATGTTAATCATACCGTAAAACTTTTATTGTTACTAAACTAAGAACAAATTACTTTTACTGAAACAGTAGTAGGTAATATGTCATATTTCACTCACATTCACTATGCTCATTTAAAACATGGATACGTTTCCGAGGAGTGTGAATATTTTTGAATTTAACCGGAACTTGTTGTATGTTTTATGTATTGCGTCAATCTTGTTTCGAACTTCACCTTGAGCTCACGTGGAGGCCGCTTAGTCACTGGCTCCGTGGATCGCACCGAGTCCACTCACCGCATCCACACCAGTCGCAGTCACGTCGAACACATGCTAATGTTTACTGCGTAATGCGTATTATCTCGCATCTACCTTGAATATTTATTTTCTAAATTACGCATTACGTATTATATACATTTTTAGTTAACTTTTCTCTTTGCGTTTGCGATGTGCCTGTTTGCCTCTGTTTTCCTCTCCTTTACCATATTTTTACTGTTAATTATTTGTACTAATTAATGAGTTCAGTAATTGCGATGTAGCAATACACCAGTCCGTCCTATTAAAATACAGTACATATTGAACTTGATCATCAATGGCATACAATATAAAAACGTTTCTCCCGAGCTTTCATGTCACAATGATCTCATGGCCTGTAACAATAATTTTTAATGGTACACGTATTATCATACGGCCCGTTCTTACAAAGCTGAAGGCGGGCAAGAAAATAATTTAATTTACAATTAGCCAAAATGCTCGGTGAAGTGTCAACTCGACGTGATGTGGGTATCGGCACGGGTTGCTAAGGGATGATTAATAAGCGTGGGGGTGGCTGCGGGCGACCCCGTCGAATTAAGTGGGGCGAGGAAGTGACGTCATCTCTGTAACCGCTCTGCTTCCGTTGCTCATACGTGATGAGCCTAACGACGACGCTCAAACAACAGTGCGCCGGTATAATATGGATAGTGTCGGTGCGATATCCAAATCACCGTTTCTACCTATTGTAAGAGCCCGAATTGGAACGTGTATATTAAAATATGCTTCCTTGTGGCCAAAACGCGTGACTAAATGATTATTAAAGATAAATTACCTTCTAACTGCATGTCCACAAGAGCTAGTTTTGCTGTGGTGCGTTAAAATGGATACTGTATAATGAATTACGTTAGTTTTACCAAATGATGCGTGTGTAGTAAATAGTTTAGTATATTAAAGTATAAGGAAACGATAAATAAAGTTGAGATCGGATGTACTCTGTTAGTAGAACAATGGTTTGGCCTACATATAAAGTGCAGTTTATTCACGGTGGCATGAGCTTTCATCGGTTGTTTGGCATAATGGGATCGGTGCATTCATCGCTGCGCTTATGCAAGCCTGCGGTCGTTGTACTGCCCGGGGATGATGCCAACTAGAGCTCTGATGAGATCTACTCTCAGTGTCCTAGAGCTTTAAACACTAAACTATGCACAATACTTATTATACCTCTTTCACTGCAGAAATAGGAGTAAGACAGTAAGGAAAGCCGCTTTGTGTTTACACAAATTTGACCTTGATAAGAAAACAAATGAGGGGTCTGAACCTGAAAAGCGACAGCAAGCGTTGAAGTCTAACGTTACACAGCTATTTTATTTATTTTATTCTCTACACAACTACTATGAGCCTACTGTTTATCTGTAAGTTATGAGACATTTCCTAAGTTCAATATTGGTAACGATAACTTATGTGTTCGCTGTGAATGTTGATGTTTCACACAGAACCGCACTTGGCACATGGGGAGTAAAGAATAAGTGAGAGTGGCAGCTGCACACGCTACCTGGCGTTTTGTTCACCGCAAATTTATTATTGTTCTCAATGCCGAAGACGCATAAATTTGTTCCGCTTTTGTATATAGGATATCACGCGATGTTAAGATCCAACGTCATAACTGCGCAATAAACTAACTCAATAATGATATCGCATATGTTATCAATGGTTCTTGTCATGAAATGCGTAGTCAGTAGTCACCGTTCTCCAACTGAAAATTTCCTGAGTTTAAGCGAAACACACAATCATCATAATATCATTGTGTAACTTTAACTTTACCTTGGGATGATGACGCAAAATATTAAACGCGACTAGCCATTCCACACAGTTTCATCCGCTTGAATTTACGGATCTCCTGAAACTTCTATGAACTAAACAATTGTATCGAAAACACATAATGGGAATATGGCCACAATCGATCAAGTCGTTCAGATGTTATGTGGATTACGCACGGATGCATCAACGACACTCTTGATGGGATAGCACAATGTATATCTCTATAGTCTATACTAATATTAATGTTTGGATGTATAGGGTGTTGTCTCTGAAAGTATTATACAAATTCAAATTCGTTTATTCGCAAGAATATGGTAAAATAAGATGTTACATTTTTTTCACACCACATGCTCGACAATGCCGAATTATATGTCATGTAAACCTTACCGAAAGCAAGACATTATATCTCTTGGCTTTAGCCGGGTTATAATGTTCTATTGAATTTCATTATAACCCGCTGGTCAATAATGTGATTTTCACTTTCATAATTCTTATTGCTATGTCCATAACGTCTCATTTCGCTAAACAGAATGTGTTCTCAGCGGGCGCGGCCAACTCGATTTTCGAAGACCGAAGCCGTGGCCCACTAGATTCGCAGTGAGACGAACTTCATTTGTTTGTCAAATCGAGTAGGCCACGCCAGCTGAAAGAAGTGGCTATATAGGATCTACTAAGCCTGGTTTTTTATTGTCTCGCATTATGTGAGAAAAGTAGAGTATACACCACAGGGATAAAACTGTTTTTTTCTTGGGCGCTTGAATCCCTCACTGCACTCAGGACTCAATCTTAATTCCCTCCCTTTGGTCGGGAATTAACTTATAACACCCTCGCTGCGCTCGGGAGTTAAATTTGGAGTCCTTCGTTATGTTCAGGATTCAATGTAGCGCCCGTGACATAAAACAGTGCTTTATCCCCTTGGTGTATAATCTACTATAGTTGGTCCAAAGGAGAAGCCAATGGATTGTTTTTATATGTCAAATACTTAATAAATTGAGCATCATGAACCAATTCTAAAAATTCTATCGCAGATAGTCATAGTCCATAGGATACTTTTAGAATTCCCGAGGGAGTCCCGAATTTCACGCCGATGATATTGCGGGGGAACAGCTCTAGCTAGTAGTTCGATAAAGTTTTCACTTGAAGTTGTAGTGTAGTTTATATACGAAAGAGCAAGGTAGCAGTGCAGCGGCGACGTGCGGTGGGCGCTCGGGACGGAAGGGCGCGCGCGTCGCTGCGGCATGGGACGTCACCACTGACCTACATCCCAAAGTAATGTCTACTACTCGATGCCAACTCCGTCGGTCGCGGTCGGTATCACCTTTATACAATAAAGTTCTATAAATAGATTTATAATTTTTATACAAAAAATACGTCCTCTAAAATGGTGATAATCTTAATTTTGGGAGACAAAGAAATTGTGACGACAGTGAAAATTAATGGCGTACTTTAAAAAAACCTCATTATATTATGTTAATCAAAAGAATGGCCGCGCGATCGAAGCGTAACGAAGACGCATTTGCTTATTATGCCCTACTTCTGCAACCTCCCGTTGGCCCATGATAATAATGGCAATTTGAATTTCAAATTGCTACTTCTACGACAGCAAAAGCATAATATCGACGATTGACAATAAGTTTCGTTCAACGTCCATTGTATTATGACTTGCAATGTTCCAATCTGTAAATGTACATTCAATTACTTTCCGTATTCCGTACATTCCGTAAATTGTCTGTATGATGAGAAACTTGTTTCTTTTCTCATACGTATATTATTTGTCCTACCATCTCTCTATCTTTATGTTTTATGTCAAACTCGTCTCGTATCTAAGTCTACATAAAACTTAGAAAGGTTTAGTGATGTTATTGTAACATTTGTTGTTCCCCGCGGATCCATTTGCGTTAATTTCAGGATTTTCTCGGGAACTCTGTGATGAACGTCTAATCCCTATAAACTATACCTACTTGCCAAGCTTTTTTTCAGCTTTCAGCTTTTTTCTCAAACTTTCGTGTTAAAAATTAAACCAACGTCAAAAAACACAAAAATGCTCTAAACTAAAAAGTTAAACATAACAAAATACCGACTTAATCCAAAAGACAAAAATACACGTAGGTAATATTATTATTGGTTGGTGCTGCCACTGATCGGTTTGAATTCGGTGCCAAGCCCGTTTGTGTCTGCCCACTTGGGTTGTTCTGCTCACGACAAGCTCGTGGCGGCCTATTTGGCTTTTTGTGTTTTTTGATGTTTAATTTTTTTTGTTAAAATTTTGTGTATTTTTCGCTTTTAAGTATGCTGGTTTATAATTTATCCAAGTGACAATAGCCTAACATCAACAGCTCATAACCTTTTACAAAATACATACTTATTATTGCTTTTCCCGGTACATAATTGTTGAGGAGTTCTCCTGCTACTTCACCATCAGTTCCACTTCACTATATGCATTGTGACATTAGCAATTTTAGAGTAATCGAATCGCAAACTGTTAAATTACTTCAATAGTTCCGGTACCATCTATGGTATCTATCTTCATCATCAGTTCCACAGTCCACTTCATCAATTGGTGATTATCGAAAGAAAATTAACAATTTACGTTAAAAAATACCCAAATCGCTATAGATCCCTCGATTTCTCCAAGATCCAATCATCAGATCCTGATTTCATGACAATGGGACCACACGGGAAGTACCGGCTTACAAATAAAAAAAGAATAATCAAAATCGGTTCACGCAGTCGAAAGTTCTGAGGTAACAAACATAAAAAATACAGTCGAATTGAGAAGTCGGTCCTCCTTTTTTGAAGTCGGTTAAAAACCACTGTAGCCGTGGTTTCAATTAACTCAATTGATATAAAATTCTGATTTTGTTTGAGATTTAGCAAAACCACGGTATCCTGTTTGACTGGTCACGGACCGGTGGTATTTTTATTGTTATAATAAACATAGGTTACATACTACGTAGGTATAGTAAAAAAAGTTTATTGGAATTATAAATACCTAGTAGGTAAATGTCAGAGGACACCTCTACTTGGGTCGCAAGAACAAAATTTTCAATGTAAATTCTTGACGGGTTACATTTTTTTTTTTGTTGAAAAGCTTCGATCAATAAAACAGAATTTCTGCCTTTACCTTTTATATTAGGTAAACCTCGCTTCTGTTACTATAGCTTTTAAACAATGATCTAATCTAAAAGGAATCTTATGTACTATTATAAAAGACTTTTAAAAACGTCCGGCCGAAAAGTCGAATTCTATAGCGATCTCTAGGCTACTCTCGTTTTAAATAGCATTTAATTTTGTTTGTGAATGAATTTTGAATGTGTGAATACTATACGTTTATACGTAAGGTAGCAATCGAGTGAGGTTCAGTGCGACTCCCGGTCAACCATCGTCGGTACGTCGGGCGTGATAAAGCGCTTAGCCTTAAAGGTCGAGGATAACGGCGCTTGATTAAAAATAGATTGACCTACACATGCAAAGTTAGCCTTCGACACGTGCATTGTGAATTTATCATTTACCTACTGAAACGGCTCTAGTATCTCGGGAACACGCGCATTGTCGACTCGCGCGTAAAACGCTTCGCCTGGACAGGCTCTAAGGAGGACCTTGCACGATGTCGAGTACCTCTACCAAATATAGGCCCTCTACACAAAGCTGCGCGTCTAGGATAGTCGTTCGCGTTCAGAATAGTAAAAAAATCGCTTATTAAAAATACTCGAGCGCGTCAGATTAAGATATGGTTAAAACTACTTACTGAATTTTTTTTTTATTTTTTTTTTTTAATTATGAATAATAATCCCTCGATTTGAACGTGACGTACCTAAGGGAGTTAGAGAATCACAAATTTGCAAAAAAAAACCGCTACCACGACATTCTCGACCGACCGGTGAAAGATAAATTTCTTTCTACCTCCGTATCTTCAAAACTCAATAGGGCCCACCCAACGAAGCTCATTTAACACCGTCGACTCCTCGCAACTTATGTTACGTACGTTGCTACGGCAACAAGACGTTGTTAATTTGTTATTTACAATAATCAGATATAACAAATAATACAACAAACAAATAATAAGGAGTAAACTTCAGTCGTGCGTCGGACCTGACACACACACTTTTTTTTATACACTTTTAGCATTTTTCAGCACGAGGGTTCGATCCCCGACTCGTAGAAATTGTTCTTTTTTAAAAGCTTTTATTATTATTATTTTATTTTATTATTTAACTTGCGATGTATGTATGTAAATATGTTTGTACGGGTGGAATCTTGCAACTCAATTTTAAAGATATCTTCAACCGATTGAGCTGAAATTTTGTATACACGTTTAGCTTGGATGACAATGCATGGTATATTTTTTAGCACATTTGAAGTTTGTTTTATAAAAAAGTTATTTTTTTTTAAGTTTTTTTTTTATTGAGACTTATTAATTGCTTGAATATGTGTCCGAAGTCCACACGTTTCGCACAGTTCGTCCGCACTAAGCCCACGTGGTGGACTATCCACCAAATTGCTTGTTTGGAAAATCTCATGATTTGGCGGAGATTTTTGACGAATTACCGATTTGACTATTATCAAATTTGGCAAGTGCCGTGACAGAAGTGACGTAGGTGTTCCAGCAGACTGTTTGTAAACATCATCTTAAAACTCGCTTATTAATTATGGGACAGCTAAATAAAATTACTCAACTGTTGTTAATCCTATTATGTTAGTTCTTTTAATTTTCTTCTACAGAGTGAATGCTTATGAATGCGTATGAATGCTTTAACTGTTCTTATATTCCTTAAATAAAGTGTAATACCTACTTGGAAAAATGCTTTAGGTCGTCGTAAGAGAACGAATATAAAATATAAAGGATCCTTCACATTTTTTCTCTAGCATCAATCATCTAGTCGGCGCGGTGTAAGCAGTGTGAAGTCATTTTGTGTGTATGTGAATGAGAGAGTTTCTCATTTCCCGTGTGAATACGCGGCATTTTCACCCGCTCAAATGGAAGAGAATAGTCAGTCTCCTTTGACCCTTTGATGCTTTCAACTTTCAAGCGACGACGACGCTATGTAACTTAACCATACGTGTCCGGTCCCCGCTTTGTGGGCGTAAAACGTTTTAATGAAAAATATGTGTTTCATTTTTTTTAGTACTAGTAAAAAGTTATTCTCACTTTCGGGGTGCTTTTGGTTTTTCCACAATATCTGTACATCTATATATCTATACATATAAATAAAATTGAAGTGTCTGTTTGTAATTCCAAATTAACAGCCCTTCATTCACTTAATGCATATAAAAGTATATACGGTACTTACATCAAAAAGTATTTTTTTTTAATGTTTGTCTGTTTATTCCGGTTGATCTCGGAAAGGGCTGGACCGATTTTAAAATTTTAAATCGGTAATAGGTATTGGACTCTGGTGTGGTCTCAGTTTAAACTAATCTATAAAAGCACACCTAGCAATACTATTATTTTTATACATAATATATTATTTTTATAGGGATAAAAATAACGAATAACTAGTTCCATTGGAACTGAACCAGTATTGCCAGTACTAGTGAATACATAGATAGATACCTATAGTACCTACTTAATCGTGACTATCATAGATTCTACGCATTTTTAATGGTGATTTGCGTCATCGAATATTGTGAAAAACATTTCTTGAGAAACACAACTAGGTAGAGTAGGTAGGTTTGTTTTATCAAGGGTCACGTAACAATCGCAACAATTTATAGGTATTGTTCGCTCTATACCCATGTTTATAGTTAATTGTTATTATTAGAAACGGATTGTAAATTATGACTACATACGTTCTAGGAAAATAAATTTAATAAATTTGTAAACAACGCCGCATAAAAAATAAAAACGTAAAAAAAAATCTTGCAAAATAAGTGGATGAACCGTACCTACCTACTAACTGCAATTTAGTATTTTTTGTCTATCTGTTTGCACATGTGTGACGTAAAAACTACTGCATGGCGAATTGATTTTTTTATTATGCTTCTAGTGTCAGCCATGAGTACTTCACGCCATCTGTTGTTAAGTAGAAAAACAAACACTCATTTTTCATTGCCTGAAAACACGGATAAAACGACGTTTTCTAAAAATTAAACTGGCTAGATCGATTATTGGTCCCGGAAACCCCTTACAAAACTTCATGAAAATCGTTGGAGCCGTTTCCGAGAATGTTTTCAAATGAAGCTCAAACGTTGTCGCTAATTTTGCTCACTAGAAAACATAAAATTCAGTCTATCATATTGGGTTTTATTTTCATTAGAAAAATTGTTGAGCTTGTGACTTAGTTCGTGTGGTTTCCCGAGGTTTATGTATACTCTTTTGTAGTCGGTTAAAATACCATAATGTTGATATTAAGGCTACTATAGAGTTACATACGTCATTGTGATTTTTAAGTCTATAAGGTATCATTGGTAGGTACTTTTCGAGTTAAACATTTTGGACAGACGGAAAAAATCATAGAACTTAAATTTTATACGCATTTATTGGTATTGGATTGATTGCTAGTATTGCTACATAAAAATAAATGTTCTTTGGAACCTAATAGATTTTATTGGTTCAGTCAGGCAGGTGGCTACATTAGTATAGACTAGACTCACAAGTCACAATACGTTCTCAGAAAGCTCTCAGCAAGAAAGGGAACACGATAAGTGCTGGTACAGAACGTCGGAGCATAGTAGTATAGCATGTATAAACAGTTTTTAGAAGTTCCTATCGCACGGTACGGATGGGTTTAGGCGAAATTTTACGTCACGGTGTCATAGGTGTGCGCTTATTGGTTAATTAATGGTTTTTGGAAAGATATTATTGGTTCGCGCCGGCTGCTCTGAATACGAGCGGCGTTCAGTTGTCAGTGGCTCGGACCAATGTATTATGTAGTATGTCAACGTACTCCATGTATGAAATACACAAATTGAGTAGAAACAGTCAGATGAACCGGGGGTTTGAACGTCCGACTGGTGGCGTAGTACGGGATGCGTACTGACGCCTTCACCGATTCACTACTCGGATCGACTCATATTAGTTCGGTAATGGTTACACGATATTTTACGCTATGCAATATGTTTAAGACACCCGGTGACGAACCGCAACCTAGTTCGCCGAATGAACTTGTCTCGTGTTAAATAAACGACTGGGTGGATTGTTGAACTTTATACAGGTGCCATTCTGCTATGTGTTTCTTGTCTTCGCGATCTGCTCTAAGGATGCTTAGAAGAGTGAAACTAGCGCCAACCGCTAAAAAAACATTTTCTAAGGTATTTCATGTCCTTTTCTGTACCTATCCCTGACAACGTATGTAGGTGGCTTGTCGGCGGTGACTTTTACTGGTGGTTCTTCATTGGTGAAAACCGCATTGTACACGATGGTGCTCGCGGAGTATTGAAATTAACTCAAATTCTAATGAACTGGTGAACTGGTCTAGTAAATAAAGCCTTTTAATTGATTAAAGGAGTTTATTGACCTTAAAACAGTTATTGACAAAAATACATTTCTCAGATACTTATATACTTTGTTTGGCAAAACTCGTAAGCGCGATGTAGAAATTTACGATTTTTTTTATTTTTCTACCTACCTAAACATACCGCCCAGCAAGAAAATCCCTTCAGTAGTTATTGAGTTTATCGCAAACAGACAGACAGACAGACGGGGACGGAGAATTTTTTTTTATATCCATAGGGACCTCCGTCCCGAAACTTTGTTTTATATGCGTTACCGAAAATGTATGAAATCTAGGAGTTGTAAACAAATCCTAGGAAATTTATACAATTCCGAAGCTATTTAGGAAATGTATAAAATATTGTTTCAAAAAATATTTAATACATAAATGTGTAAAATTCCTAGGAATAGTATCTATATGTATAATTCCAATATCAGATTAGGTAATGTATAAAAATAATGCTTTCTGTAATAAAACACGTTGTTAAAATGAGAATAATCATTTTTATTAAAGCACTCGTTGAGACAACAACGTTCAGGTAACAATCATAAATTAAATGTAAACTAGTCAGTCCGGCGTATAAATTATAAATCAAAGCACCCCAAAGTCCGAACACGTCAGGATAGGTTAGGTTTGGACTGTTCACCACGACGCAAGAGCCGAGCGAGCGCAGCGAGCGTGCCACGGTAGCGCCGCCCTCAGAAGAATATGCTACTGTTATTGTTCTGAGGTAGGTAGGTACCTAAATTGAAATTAAAAATGGGTTATATCTGTAATAGTCATTATAAAGTGAATAAAATCATTGTTTTGGATAAACATTAGATTAGATTTTTTAAACTAGCGGACATTTTGTAACATATTAAAGTAAGTATGTCGTATTTTTTTATGTGCACTCGCTGTTTATATGGTTGATCGGTCTTTCGTTTTGTAACCCTTTGGTGTCTGTTTGTTGAAAGGAAATCGAGCGTATTTAGTCGTTATAACCAAAAATACACGCGCTCTTTCTGTGTGTCACGTCGTTTACCGCAAATAGGTACCGTATCGTCAGTCGATATTAACATCGTGGGGTCCTTACCCCAAGCACAAAGAGATTTAAATAAACCTTTGTGTAAATAGTTCTAAAGCATTGAATTCTAGATTTTCCGTATCGGGTGCGAAAAATGCTCTACCTTTTTAGTATCGTATTTTGATATACATATACTGGTCAATTTAAAAGTTGTACGATTCTTTGTTACACCTGAAATGAGACTTGACTGTGACGGAAAATTACTTTATACACTTCCGAAGACCTGAATCGAACCACAATAATATGTCTCTATTACGTGTTTTAAAAAATGGGAATTGAATTGAAAGAATTTTATTTGACACTAGACATGGAGAATTACAACAAACATTGAACTGAAAAGTAGGGTTGCCACCCGTACTATATTATATAGTATCGTACTATATTTCAGTCAATTGTACTATATATTATAGAAAAATAATATAGTACGAAAAATACTATATTTTAATCCCTAGTTTAACTGTCACGCTTTTTATATTAACTGTGACTGATCTGGAACGCACCCGCAGCGCAGCGCGGGGAATTTCAGAACGAAACGCATACGCGACAACAAAACGTCAACTGTCAAACTGGCAATAATATAATTTAGGTATAGACGAATGCTGCCCGATACATGATTAAAAATAATATACATAAGTATATGCACCTAATGATTAAAAATCAATAGGATGTACTATTTTTTCCCTGCATTTCCCAAAAGTACTATATTTTTGCGTCTTTTTTCGGAAAAATACTATACTTTTTCCAAAAAAAGGTGGCAACCCTGCTGAAAAGTATGAATGAGGGACCGCTTCCCAACCGCCAAACGGTCAGAAAAGCACCGGGAAGATCGCAAGCGCTCACCAAAATATCGGTGTGATTTTATCAAAGCATTGCATTGTATCGTCACTGGTAAATAACACGTCTGCTTTTATAAAGTACTTGCTATTCCCCGCGGTTTCACCCGCGTTAGTTTCGATGTCCCGCGAGTATTCCGAGATAAAAGTACTTACTACCCTATATTTTTTTCTGTACCTACCCTTAAAACGTGTAGGAAGTATGCAAAATATAAAGTTTCTTGCGCGTTAATTTCGAAATTGCCGTGGGAATTCCGGGATAAAAAGTAGCCTGTGTACTTCTCTGTACCCCTGACGTGTATGCAAAATTTCGTGGTGATTGGTTGAGCCGTTTAGCCGTGAATGCGTAACAAACAAACAAACTCATTTTTACATTTATAATATCAGTAAGGATTTAGACAGATGGAAGTCACCAAAATCTAATTGAAAATTCACATTCATTTATATATATGTACATACTGTGGCCCCTCTACCACCATCTCTTGAAAACTCTTAAACCTTACATGCAAATTTCCTAAAATTTCAACCATACAATTACTGAAATTATGGTGTAAGCTCATAATAAGACGGTTTAAGAGATGGTGGTAAGTCAAACATTGTAATGACAACTAAGTGGTTGGAAAAAATATTCTAAAATTCTTTAACGAATTGAACGCAAAACAGCCTTGTGAACTTGTAGGACTTTGTTTGACGTCATCAGGACAGTCTAGACTGCAGGCGCGATGTGGATGACCTAGGACAGTGCACTTAGTCCGCACGCAATAAATTAATGTTAACAAACTTCTCATAAATTTAGAATATTGGTTTACTAATATCTGTTAGGTAAAATAATAATAATAATCCTTCGACATCGCCACAAGTCGCCGTCTAGTCCCAAACTAAGCAAAGCTTGTTCAATCCGTAGACCGTATACGTGTAAATTTATCTTGTAGAAGAGCTACACGATAAAATATGTTACGAGTTCAAGTCTAGCGAGGTGTTTTAATGTTAATAGGTATTTTGTATTTGTTGACGGGCTGGTTTCCACAACTCGACGTCTGGGTCTATTTTGCGTGGGAATATTATTATTCATACCATTCAAGTCTCCAAGGAAGCCCAGCAGTTTTCCTACGTCGCTGAAGGCTTCCGGGAGCTTCTGCTCTCATATAAGCCCTGCAGAGGGGGCTGTCCGTAAAATTTATGTTGTACAAATGTTTGTTGTAGGGGCCATGACCCGTAAGAGAACCCGACACCATCTTGGGTTCTCTTCAGCCGCAGTAGACTACAAGTCAGGCGGGCGTTTGGTCTAGGTAAGACCGCTTTCGCCTGTCTGCAGACACTCAGGTTTGACCAGACTTGGTTCTGTCGCAGTTGCTTGTGGATCCAGCCAAACGGCAGGGGTGCTATTGGTTCTCGACTTAAGGCAGTCATATCAGAATCCCTACGCGGCAGCTCTTCCGCCGCATCGTTCTCTCGAGAGTCACTGTGGCCCTTTATCCATTGCAGGGTGATGTTGTTGTTGTTACCTCTGTCAATGTTTGGTGACACTCGTGTCGCTTGAGGTAATTGTGTGATTACTGAGAGCTTGCAATGCTGACATACTGTCTGGAAGTATGCGTATCAAGTGATTCTCGATCTTTCTTGCCGCAATTGCCCTTGCAGCCAAAATGATGCCCACACTCAGTCTGGAAGACGGTGTTGTGGGTACCCAATGGCATTAAAATGCTAATATTCAGGTCCTCCGAAAAAGTTCCGGAGCCGGTACTGGTGTTTGTTTTGAAGCCATCCGTAAAGATTCTAAACTCCTTGAGATTCAAGCTTTCATTGCCCTCCTCCGAGAGGGCAATGAAAGCTTGAAAAAAATCTTGAATCTCTTGTCGAAGACATGTTCTATCGGAATTCTGTCGTTCACCGCGTCAATAAGCGGTATATTCTTTATGACTCTGTCGAGAATTTTCGTGTGAAAAACCCCGATATTCCTCCAAAGATTGAGGGACCTCAAGCGAGCTGCCGAAGTGGCTGTCTTCTGCTGAACGAAAAGGTGTAGCGGAGGAAGACCCAGCATTACTTCCAGAGCTGCTGTGGGTTGCCCTCACGCAGCCTGTTATCGCCATGCATACCAATCTTTGGAAGCATTGCAATTAGATAGCAGTTGTGGATAGTTCAGTGCGTGGCCACCAGGTCACTGCACAGTAGGTGATCGTTGGTCTTAATACCGTTGGGTAAAGCCATGAGGTAATCTTAGGGGATAGTTCCCATTTCTTACCTTGCATTCTACGGGACTGCCAAAATATACAATGCTGGCTTTGTTTAGTGTGTGCTGTATATGATTACTCTAGTTCAATTTCTTGTCAAGTTTAAGTCCCAGGTACTTGACCTCAGTTGATAGCTGTAGCTCTATTTTAAACAGTCTGGGCAAGTTAAATTTGCCCGGGTCTCGTTTGTTAGTAAACATTAATAGTACCGTTTTCCTCGAGTTTTCGGCGGGTGAATCTCCGAAATGGTTGGACAGATTTTGACGGGATTTTCGCTGCCAATTAGCTGATTTTATGAGTAAATTTTGAGTTCATGCAGGAATTTTGAAACTCACGCGGTTGAAACCGCGGGGCACAGCTAGTTTCATATAATTTCGGCTTCACTGATCCGGTACCTTTTGGTTTCACGAAGGGAGCGCTACGCGAGGGCATTGCCCTCTCACCCCTAGTTGTCTCGTAACATTATTGCGCGTATCTTTGCGCACCCTAGTCCTCAAATCGCAATTTACCTTAAGCTGTTTTAGTTGATGTATTAATATGGTTTAAATATATAGATCTCAATCGCTGCTGCCGAAACGAAGTGATGAAGTTTCAATGCTCGTCGAAATTAACGCTGTGTTTTTATATAAATTTTCTTGAGTATTGTCAAATGGTTTCTTAACAAATTATTCGAAACACAACAACCTACCAAAGATAATTTTTTTACTTGAAAAACTGTGTTCAAAGTTTAAAATTTCAAAATGTCTTTTGTTTGCTGTACGTGCCTACCCTAAAAATAGACGGGACTAGTTCGCTTAGAGTTGTCACAAGACACGAGTATAATATTATTTCGGTAACACGTAACATGGACGCTATGCTAATTACTAGTAATTATGTCTGGTTTCGTATCGTTGTAACGTTGAGCTTCACCAAAAAAGCCGCCATGACACATGACCGTGGAACGGGACTCGGACAAGCGCAGGCGGCCAGCTTATAGTGTCATGCCCTTTTAAAGCTAATTGTAAGCTCGTTTCACCCTCGAATGGTCACTACACCCTTGCGTCTCGCGAATTTTTTTTTTACAAAACTTTTTCCTACTAAATCGGCAGTACGGATTTATCGTCAAGTAATAAGCCTTCGCATCTTGAAGGGATTCGTCCCAAAATCTCTATATCTACATGACTTAATTCTACCTACTTTTATGCGCTTTTTTACTTTTTAGTTTAATTCTATGCCTAAGGCAAATGCCTGTTATTGTTATGAGTTAGTGTTCACCGATGGTTCACCGACTAAAAAATTCACATTAAATAATATATAGGCTCTACGAAATTCAACACAGATAATATCTATATCTAATACTCAATTTCGATTAGAGCGTGATCTAATTGTGTTTTTAATCGACTTCCCCAAAAAGGAGCAGGTTCTCAATTCGACACGCATGTTTTTTTTATGAACTAATACAAGTAGATGGTGACTTCATGTTTCAATTTCGTCCATGAAACATTAGGTATGGGAGTAAATTATTTTTAAAAGCTTAATATACATAAAACAACGCTGAATTGATTAATTTGTTGCGATTGGATTTTAGTAAATACGGAAATTACCTCGTCCAAAATCCTTAACGTTAACATGGGTACCTGTTTTCGCTATGGTGAAAGTTACTTATAAAAGTTATACTTACTAAAAGTTTTGTAGTCTATACAACGTGTTAATGAATTACTGAAAACTAGAAAGTAGTTTGCTCAGAATCAACCAGCGAATCAATCGCATTTTATCATTTTTATCAGCTCATGTCTAAATTATTTATAATACAATATTTGGCGCGTACGCATCTATAGACAGGTCACGTCCAAACTAATGTTGAATAACTTTTAAAGTATAAATTTTTTCGATATAAAATATATTTTAATCATATGATTGTTTATTTTTTTAAATGGGGTGGGTGTATCAGGTTTTAATTCATTAACACGTTGTATAAATTAATCCCTATTTCCCTTGGTCATGGCATCACGCGTAAATGGCTGGACCGATTTCGCTAAATCTTTATTTGTTGTGTTTGTTATTGTAAGGAGAAGAAGAATAAAAGAAGTTTGCAGTTCCTGCGGGAATTCCGAAACTCACGCAGGTGAATCTCCGTAACAGTTGGATTGATTTTGATGGGACTTTCACTGATAAATTAGCTGATGCTATATGAAGTAAATTAGGCTACTTTGGAGTTTCTGCGGGAATTCCGACTTACGCGGGTAAAATCGCGGGGCACAGCTGGTAAGTCAGTAAAAAATCGGGATTTGGACTGTTCTTTACAAACAAAGAAACAAATCTTATGAATGAAAAGGGTGAAAGTTTACTCACTGACAAAATACGAAATCTCGAAAACTACTTCACCCATGAAGCAGAAAGGTAATTCGATGGTGGGAGACGTCAGCTAAGAATTAATTTCACGGATTTATTGCTGGAACTCTTACATAAAGTGCGAGTGAAACTGCAGAGAACAGCTACCTAGTTATGTTACATGACAAACTGTACGGTAACGGTATATTTTGCTAACAAGAGTGCTATAAAAGTGAACCTCTCTGTCAGGTCTAAGAGTCAAGCCACTATGTCAACATCAAATCAAATCAAATCAAATATGCTTTATTGCCCCAGAAGAGAAAATAAAAACTAAGACACATAAAAAGTAGATACAGAGCAAAAGGCGGCCTTATTGCTAGATATATTATTTTTTAAACGTTTTAGTTTAAATACCTTTAGATATTATTATGTTGACCATGTTGAGCGCAAGCTGTAGTGGGAGGAATTGTCTTTGCCCACTTGTTATCTTATAATATAGGTGTTGGCGCCATCTATTGTTAAATAAAATTTTATAATGTCTCGCCTTCCCATACCTATTCCCGCTAGTGTGCCACTGAAGCGCCCCCTATACATGGGTGAAGAAACGAGTAGTTGCGTAGACGCCATACTTGCGTGACGTGATTTAGCTCCGCTGCCGCTTATTAAATAATTCGGACATAGGATTATACACACTTAATGGTGATCCTGCTCCTTCGCGAACCGCGCTAAAGTGTGAAGTAACCTGGAGAATCTCGCGAACATTATATTTGTGGTGTGAAGTGTGATTGTGACGCCGGCGCCGGCTTGGACTTCAAACAAAAGAACGCAGGTTGGTGCACTAGTCCTATCCACCTACACCCCTTAGTTTTGCGAGACAATTTAACGATTAGCTTAAATTACCGCTTTTCCAAAATACAGTCCACTGAATTTTAAATTTTAAGTTAGTCGACTCCAGGCGCCTCCATTTTACTTGGTCCTTCGAGCCGGATTTATGATCCTACTTATTTACCGCCCCTATTTAATATTGTATTAATAGGTGATATTTCTACGCTTATATATATTATATATTTTACGTATTTCATACTTATTTCCTTGTGCAACGACATTGCGTCGTCGCACAAATCCCGCTTCATAGGAATACCTACCTACGTAGTCCCTGTGAAATCATATTATTTCCGCTTATTTTCGTAATATTTCTAAGTAATACATATCGATCTATCATATTTACGTATCGATCGATAGGATTACGTAATTTATTTCATTTATCTGCCTAATTTGGTAAAATTACTTTAATAATTTTTTGTCCCCAAAATAGGTAGGTATTAATAAAAAAGTTTCTTTCTAGTTCGTTCGACGCCGGAAGTTCATACTTCGGGTCTCGAACGGAAACCTATTTCTGACCCGAGTCTCTTGTTTATGGCAAGCCCATAAACAATAGCTCTGTTCCAATATTCGCATCAGTGCTACTTGCTAGTTGCTAACGATAGTGCTAAGGTGCTTGCTAACCGCTATTGGGTGCTAATAAATATTACGTCCATACCACTCAATCAACTATCCGCCATATTGTCCGATCTTTCGTTGACACTTGTCAGTTTCGAGTTTGACAATTTGTCTGTTGTCAATAAATTAAAAATTTGTTTACAATGTCTTCTAAGGAAAAAAAGGATGTTTCTTCCGATATTTTCGATTCACAGTTGATTGTTTTGGAAGCAAAACAAAGTGCATTATTCGAGTGCCTTCAGAGCATATATGATTTATCGTTAAACGCGAATAAGAATGCCGAGTCGAGGGAAAGTTTTCTTTGCGAGTGTTCCAACATTGATAACTTACGTTCTGAGTTCACTGCGAATTTAGACGCTTGTAATACGCGATTATTGAGTGTTAATCCTAAAGCAACGCCTAATTACAAGCCTCTTGTTGCTTTTGATCGTTTATTTCGTTGTATTAAAGGTGCAAGCACTCAACATTCGTCTTCGCAACAGGTCAATGACACTGCATTGCGCAGAACAAGACCTGCCCTACCTCCTATTGAATTAATGAATTTCAGTGGGGACATTCGCTCATGGCCAATATTCTATACTAGTTTTAAATCAGTAGTTCATGATAATCCCTCACTCTCTGATGCAGAAAAGCTTTACTATCTGTTAGGTAAGATCTCAGGTAAGGCGCAGTCTGCTTGTGCCGGTATAACTCCCTCCGCAGATAATTATAATTTATTATTTCAAACTTTAATTGATAAGTATGAAGATAAGCGTATGCTTGCTTCGTCTCATGTAAATCAGTTATTTGAATTTAAACAGTTAACCGGTGCATCCGCTAACAATTATGATTTGTTTATTGACAAATTTGTCAGTTCTGTTAGGGCATTAAAGAATATTAAAATTGATGATCTATCAGACTTTATAATTTTAACTCTCGCTTTAAAGAAATTAGATTCTGAAACGGTAAACAGATTTGAATTAAATTGTGATTCAACTGTGATTCCTAGTTTTGATAATTTAGTTGAATTTATTAAAGGTCAAGCTAAAGTACTACAGCGTATAAATCCTAGTGTACCTTCTACTAGTGGTGTAAGTAGTAATAAAAAGTCACTTGGCCGCCCAAATTCTTATAATAAACCGTCACCGACGCTAGCGCTAAAACTACGTCCGGAAAATCATTGAATGACATATTGCACAGTGGTCCTAACCTACAAGGAAACCTCTTCAAAATTATTTTAAATTTTCGCTTATATCCTATCGCTATGACAGCTGACTGTCGTCAAATGTTCCTACAAATTGTTGTACGTAAGGACGACCGTCGCTATCAAAGGATTTTATATAGATTTAACCCGCGAGAGCCGCTTAAGCTCTACGAATTTAATCGTGTGTGTTTCGGTTTCAAGTCCAGTCCCTACCTTGCATTGCGCACTGTTCGTAAGCTAGTAGAGGATGACGGCGCCAAGTACCCTATAGCTGCTCAGATCGTCGCTGATACGCTCTACATGGACGACGTACCTTTCAGTTTAAAAACGGTAGAGGCGGCGCAAGTTGCCTCTAAACAGCTGATCGACCTTTTCAAAGGCGCACAGTGGGATTTGGTTAAGTGGAACAGTAACTCACAAGCCGCGTTATCAAATTTAAGTACTTCACAGAAGTGTCCCGCTGAGGTAGAGTTCGGTAGGTCCGCCCAGCACAAGATATTAGGTTTGTACTGGTGCACTAATGCTGACGAATTCTATTTCAAGCTCTCGCCTCCCAGCGATACGTGCACAAAGCGTATTATATTATCTACCATAGCTCGTCTTTGGGACTTAATGGGCTTCGTGGCACCTGTTATATTGTACGCCAAGCTGTTAATAAAACAGTTGTGGATGTTACACATCGACTGGGATGACATTCCTCCGCCCCACATTGTAAAATTGTGGAGACAGTTTTGTACAGAGCTTCCCTTCCTTAACAACTTTAAGATACCCCGTCATTTAGGTGTTTCGGGCGATTGTTCGTTAACCCTCCTCGGATTCTCCGACGCAAGCGAAGTTGCATACGGAGGTGTAGTTTATTTACACATAAGTTCCCCCGCTGGGGTCATGGTTCGGCTTGTTTGTGCCAAGTCCAAGGTCTCCCCTACTAAGCCGCTCTCCATAGCGCGCTTAGAGCTCTGTGCGACTGTTTTGTTAGCTAAACTCTTACGCTCCGTTCTTGACACTTACCGTGCGCTTCCGTCGATCGATGTATTCGCTTTTAGCGATTCGAAAGTTGCACTTTATTGGATCAAGAGCTCACCGCATCGCTGGCAAACATTCGTCGCCAACCGCGTTGTTGAAGTTACCGACAATATAGCGGCCGACAAGTTTTACCACGTCGCAGGTACTGATAACCCAGCAGACTGTTTGTCTAGGGGTGTCACACCTTTAAATTTAATTTCGCACCCTCTGTGGCTGCACGGCCCATCGTGGGCGTCGCTTGAGCCCTCAGAGTGGCCCATAAATAATAAAATATCTCCGCCTGCGCAGATACCAGAGCAAAGGATTCTCGCGCATCCGGTTACAGCTCCCGCCCCCGAGTTAGCACTCTACGAACTTGCTCAGCGTATGTCTTCCTGGAGCAAGCTGCTACGGGTGACTGTCTTCGTATTTAGATTCGCTAAATTGTTACCGCGTCGCGACTCTATTTCCATTATCTCTAATGATCTAGAGTTCGCAGAAAAACAAATTTATAAAACTTTACAGTTGAAATATTTTCCGCATGAAATTTCCAACATACAAAATGAAAAACCTACTTCCTTTAATAAATTACGTCCGTTTCTGCGAGATGGACTGATCAGGGTGGGCGGCCGTTTAAGCCACTCTGAATTGTTTTTCGCTCATAAATATCCCATTATTCTTCCCCGCGATGATCACGTAATTGATTTAATCATCGACTTTTATCATCGTAAATATTTACATGCGGGTCCAGAACACCTAATGTCGCTTCTTAGGCAGAAGATCTGGATACTTGCTGCTCGTCGTATTGTACGACAGCGAATCCACGCGTGTAACACGTGTTTCCGGTTGAAACCGAGATCTACTTTTCCTCTCATGGCGGACTTGCCAGATTTTCGTGTCAGGCAGGTGATTAAAGCTTTCACTCACACGGGTTGCGACTACGCTGGTCCAATCCCATATGTACCCACGCATCGTAGAGGTGTCCGAAGTCTTAAGGCTTACTTCTGCGTGTTTACGTGCCTGACCACTCGTGCAGTTCACATAGAGATCGCTACTGACTTAAGCACTCCCAGTTTCTTAGCTGCTCTCAAGCGATTCCTCGCGCGCCGCGGTCCTGTAAAATTCCTCCATTCGGATAATGGAACGAACTTTGTCGGAGCCAATACGTATTTACGGGAACTGTATAAGTTTTTAAATAACGAATATCAGCCTCGTTTCGAAGAACATCTCGCTGAGAGTCGTATAAAATGGAAATTTAACTGTCCAACCGCAAGTCATTTCGGGGGTTGCTGGGAAAGTATGGTTAAAGTAATCAAAACGCATTTGTTTAAAGTAATAGGTCAACAGTTGCTTTCGTATGACGAACTTAATACCGTCCTCATACAAATCGAGTGTTTGTTAAACTCGCGCCCGCTCACGGTGTTAAGTCCCGACCCCTCGGAGCCAACCGCTCTGACTCCGAGTCATTTTCTACATACCGCTCCATTGTATTCTCTACCCGCTCCGGTAGCGGACTCAAATGCTAGCCTTTTGGATAGACACGCTCTTCTAGACAAAATGGTTCAGTCGTTCTGGGAGCGATGGAGATTCGAATATTTACACGGACTCCAGACTAGAGAGAAATGGAACACTCCTTCCGCACCTGTTACCCCAGGTACTGTCGTTGTGGTTAAGACTGATAATCTACCTCCGCTCGCTTGGCCATTAGCGATAGTCGAAAAGGTACATCCCTCCAAGGATGGAGTGGTTCGTGTAGTTTCTATAAGGACCGCAAGGGGGACTTACCTT
This sequence comes from Zygaena filipendulae, assembly GCA_907165275.2. Lineage (NCBI taxonomy): Eukaryota > Metazoa > Arthropoda > Insecta > Lepidoptera > Zygaenidae > Zygaena > Zygaena filipendulae. The sequence goes on along the minus strand of OU015667.1, from coordinate 6,146,399 downwards.
CGACCCGTTGTTAAGTTATGCCCCCTTCCTACCCAGTAGCTGTTGGCAATTGTACCTATATTTAGTTGTATCGTTTAGTTTATTATATTTAATATTATATTTAGTATAAAATTATATAAGTTATTTCAACCGCTATTCATAAACCCGCTCTATATTCATAACCGCTATGTTTATTTCTACCGCTTCATGTTCATACCTTCATGAACATATACTTAAATTCTAATTTTCATTAAAGGCAACCCTTTAAAGGGGGGAAAATGTTGGCGCCATCTATTGTTAAATAAAATTTTATAATGTCTCGCCTTCCCATACCTATTCCCGCTAGTGTGCCACTGAAGCGCCCCCTATACATGGGTGAAGAAACGAGTAGTTGCGTAGACGCCATACTTGCGTGACGTGATTTAGCTCCGCTGCCGCTTATTAAATAATTCGGACATAGGATTATACACACTTAATGGTGATCCTGCTCCTTCGCGAACCGCGCTAAAGTGTGAAGTAACCTGGAGAATCTCGCGAACATTATATTTGTGGTGTGAAGTGTGATTGTGACGCCGGCGCCGGCTTGGACTTCAAACAAAAGAACGCAGGTTGGTGCACTAGTCCTATCCACCTACACCCCTTAGTTTTGCGAGACAATTTAACGATTAGCTTAAATTACCGCTTTTCCAAAATACAGTCCACTAAATTTTAAATTTTAAGTTAGTCGACTCCAGGCGCCTCCAATAGGTACATACTTAGAAGTAGAGTATTTGTAAGAACTATGATTAACTGCTAAATAGCAAGGCTCATTTGTCTACATCATTGTTAAATTTAAACGGACGATTGTTGCTCTCATACTCATGGAGTCACGTACACACTGAATCCTATTATTTATATATTTATGACACGACTAGCGCTTTCGTGACGGTTTCATCAATGCGAATTTCGCAATTCACTCAGGAATTTGAACAGTTTATCAGTTTTAGAAATTTAGTTAACATTTTTAATCATGCCAAGTGTCAACCATAGAATTAATAAGCATAGAACAATGAGTGCATGCAGTGTGAAGCCATTTCAAGTCAGATCAAAAGGCTACTTAGGCTACTTTGGACTTCCTACGGCAATTCCGAAACCGCGGGGCACAGCTAGTAGTTTATAATAATTAACAGTGACTCTATAATAATATACACTCTATAATAACTATAGTTACTACTAGTAACTATTCCTCGCGGCTGTGCTCGCGGTTTTATCCCTATTAATTTCAGAACCTCGCGGGAATAAAAAGTACCTACGTACCCTAATAAATGTCCTCTGTACCCGTGACAACGAGTATGCAAAATTTCATGATGATCGGTTGAGTAGTTAAGGCGTGAAAGCGTACTAAACAAACTAATTTCGCATTTAAAAATATAGGATTAATTAACTCTGTGATGTCAAGCATGCTTAATTCTATCAGAAGCCAATGAGCGCCACCCACGTTACTAGTTTCACGTTTTTAGTGTGGTTATATGTAGGTACAACGAAAATATCCAATCCATTCGTCGCATGCCACAATGATATTTAGTTTACGATATAAATTATTTTGATCAGTAACATAACGCTAATAACACGATGTTGATTAATTAAAAATAAGTTCAATAATAGTAAAACTTAAAATTAAAAACTAACTGAACTAAAAAAAACATTTAGGATCAGAACCTTTGTCAAGACCGATGACACGAGCCTCAAGTCGATGGCGTTGCGTCGTTTAAGTGCATAGTTCCCATGGTCATTGGTCATCTTCCGACTCCATCATCTGATAAGCTCCATGTCATAATATCCGAACTATTTACCTTTATCATGTATAGGTACATACAGAGTTACATTTGACTTCTTACTTATTTGTTAGTTACAAGTGAAACTTATAACATAAACGTGTCATTTCTCAGGGCGGTTACCCGGCCAAATTGAAGAAGGTGTTGATAGTGACGGCGCCGCTGTGGTTCAAAGCACCGTTCCGCATCCTGCGGCTGTTCGTGCGCGAGAAGCTGCGCGAGCGCGTGCACACGGTGAGCGCGCCGCAGCTGGGCGTGCACGTGCCTCGCGCCAGCCTGCCCAAACAGCTGGGCGGGCTGCAAGACACCGATCACGCTGCCTGGTATGTGAGCCTACATCATAGAAAGAAATAAACTATATGTCAGCACAACGTACAAGAAAAACAAACATTATACAAGTGCCCAAGCTCTAAGTGCTCGGCCAGACTGCAAACTTGGACGCGGCGCGGTGTACCTACTCAAACATAAGAACTTGATTTAAGCGTCCATAGTGGACGCGGTGAACGGCGCGGGCTGCTCAGCGCGGGAAGCGCGTGGTCAACTTCCGCCATAGCCCGTTCATACAAGTGGCCGCAGTGAGTGCGCGGTCGGCGAGCAGCAACCCGCGCAGGAGCTAGAAACTAGTTCGAGCTAATCGCGCGGGTTGTGATGGCATCTCAATTACAATTAAACGTATTTGCCATTTTAAGTAAGAATTTTGAAAAGTAAAGCCCGCTCCACATTCACTCAAGAATGAAGAAAGCGAGAAAACCACGAGAAACGGCGGAGAACATCGGCTCTACATTGACGTTCTCGTGGTCTCCTCGCGTTCTCGCAAGATTCTCGCGTGAATGTGGAGCGGGCATAAGAAAGAACGAAGACACGCTCGACTGCGGGCTGGCTGCGCGATTCCCGCACCCGCGCCGCAGCCCGCGACGCGCTGCATGTCTGGCCGAGAAGTATTAAACCCATAGGTACATAATATACCTTGCATGCTCTGCCGAAAGGGACACCAACTGAGCATTAGTTAAGTGCATTTCACACACTAAATCACTGGCTTGTCATCCCAGGCGGTTTCACCCTCGGTAAATTCAGAGTCCTGCGGGAATTCCAGTATAAGCAATACGCATAAACTTTCAAATTCAAATATACTTTACAAAAGTATTAAATATATTCAATTTACACAAAACCTTGACAAATGATATACCTAAACTTCATAAATCACTCACTACACGGTGAAATTTTCTTATTGAAATTTACTATGGATGCATTATAATGCATCTAGAGTCCGTCTTGTCTAATACAATTCACAATTTTGCTATGGCAATGTTTGTCATTTCCATAGTAAAATTCTCAATATTGCATTAAAGACGGGCTCTAAAATGCTGCCATAGTAAATTTCAATATAAAATTTCCACCGTGTATCTACCGATGAAAACTGCATTAAAAGCCGTTGCGTTGATTAAAAGATCTAAGCGTACAGACGGCGAGAAGTCACTTAATATTTTTATACTATGTAAAGGTGTTCATTGATCATCGGATCCATGAGCAATTAATGATGATCAAATTAACTCGTATGTAGAAATTGAGTAAAGTTCCCCACTCCTCTCAATAGGTTAGGAATGCAATATACTGATTTTATAAACTTACTAGCTATTTCTTGCGGTTTGACCCGCGTTTCGGTGTTACCGCGGGAATTCCAAGATAAAAAATACCCTACGTATCCTTTTCTGTACCCCTGACAAAGTGTTTGCATAATTTCACGATGATCGATTGAGTAGTTAAGGCGTGAAAGCGTAACAAACAAACACTCACATTCGCATTAAACATATTAAAGATCAGAATTATCATTTATTGTTTCCCCCTGATGTGAATGTGACCGTAAATCACGTGTTTTTTTTTTTAAAGGCGAAATACCATAAATAAATTCATATAACAACACATCCGCCTCTCTCCCGGTGGGTTAGGCACAGAAAATTCACTTCCTTATAAACCTTCGACTTTTGAGTTGTTGGTTTTATATTTTATTTGCTTAGACATACCAACTAACGGTTTTTACATGTATAATGGGCTTGTCAACCAAATATTAGTTTTAGTCCGTCTTGTAGACTAATAAAAAATATTGGACACGTATTTTTCGATTTTTTACGTAATTAAGAAATAAAGGAGTTATTACATTTAGTCGAAATGTCGTGTGACGACACGCCGTGCTACAGTTTATAGCACGTCTTGATGTCAAGAGCCCCCACTCCTAATCTTTAATGCGTTTTATCTTATTATTTTTTCAATAATTTGAAAATACAAAAAATACGTGTGTACCTATTATTTTTTTATTACCTAACTGACGAACTAAATAGAATTTTGATTTTATTACCCCAGAAACTACCCTGTACAATGATTATACCGTCATTTGCTTTCTCTAATTAATATTAATTTAATAATAGGCGATAATTATCGGCAGTCCATCGTATATTTCTAGAATTGACTTTAATCGAATCCCTTCGGTCGTGTTTGATGGCACTTGCATCCCTTACAGCAGATCGGTCAGAAATCTTGGAGTGCATTTTGATTCAACACTTTCTTGGAGTCGTCAGATAGCTGAGATTAGTAGGAAAATATTTGCAGCGTCTGGATCATTACGACGTCTGCGAAATTTTCTGCCGACGGCCACCAGAACTGCGCTAGCACAGTCCCTCCTTCTTCCTATTCTAGATTATGCGGATACCTCTTATCCCGACTTAAGCAGTGTTTTACTTAACAAGCTAGAGCGTCTCCAGAATTTTTGTATAAGGTTCATCTTTGGGCTGCGGAAATTCGACCACGTATCAGAATACCGCACCAAATTGAAATGGCTTCCTATTCGCCGTCGTCGGGACTTACATATCCTCTCTCTCTTGTACTCTGTGTTATTTATCCCTAAAACTCCTTTCTACCTCAAAGAACGTTTCCAATTCCTCTCTTCCTCCCATAGCCTCTCCCTTCGTTCATCCGATAACTTATGTCTTTCCTTACCTATCCATTCCTCTAAATTCTATGACTTTTCCTTCACTGTTCGAGCCGCACGGCTTTGGAATTCCCTACCTGTGCCTATCAGGGCTGCTCGTTCGCTGGAAATATTCAGGGAGCTATTGAAGGAACACTATCTGACTTCTAGTTAGCACATAAAATTCGTATTCTATTATAGTAGAATTATGTATTGTTTATTGATTTAGTATACAATTATTTTACGTATAAGTATCTGTATGTTGTAAGTTTACGTAGTTTCTATTATTTCTCGTATCTATATATCAGTATTTATATATTTTATTATTATTGAAATTTATTATGCAGATATTAATGCCGCACTATCTACCTTTCTTTTTACATCTCTCTCTACCAGAGGAGGCTGCCTATGAAAAAATTGCTTTCAGCAATATAGGTCGCCTCGTTGTACGTATCCATATGTTTCTGTGTTTTGTAAATTTTGTGTCTTCTACTGTGTGTGCAATAAAGTATATTTGATTTGATTTGATTTGATTAATTCCAAACGTAATATTTCTCCCCAAATATGAATTAAACTGTCTGTTACAAAGTTACGACGGAGCAGACTTAATTATAGATGGTCTCTAATGAAAATCGAACTTTGTTTGCTAACTAAAGTTGATGATTGAGAACAAACTTAAGTACTTGTGTATTGAGTGTCCATAATAATAATTTGCTTCCATTTATCTACAGGCTAGAACATTGCAAAAGCTGTTACACGAGGAATCTACAAAATTCGAAACTGGACGGCGTTATAGATGAATATGTAATCAGCAATCATATACCACCGGCTAAGCCACAAAATGGTAAGAAAGACGACGCTAGATATTGAATTGAGTACAAATAAAATTTATATGTCTGCAAAATTAAAAAATACAACTTCTGGAAACATGTGAAAATTAATTTGAAAGATTCCATTACATTCATACATCCAATTAAAGCTAGTAAAAGAGCCTTTGATATCACACTAATATTAAAAATGCGCAGAATCCCTCGCTAAGTCGTTAAAGATTTTCTATGTGTAATCTCAATCGGAAGAAATTAGGGGATATGAAATTTTCAGATTGAAATCAGAGATCCATAGGCATTATTATTTATTTATCTATTTATTATTTATTGCACAGTACGCACAAATGGCGAACTTAATGCCTTGCAGCATTCTCTTCTAGTTAACCTTTGGGTAGACAGAGAGATATAGAAGATGGAGTGTATTCTTTGTGATTTGAAATAATCTCGTGAATCATTGAACTGATTTTGGCAAATCACTATAATATAGGTAAAAGAGACTATTTTTATGCCAACCTGTCAAAGAGGTCTGCCTACCTAAATCAGTAGATACAAGTAAAGCCGTGGGCAACAGCTTGAGTTAAATAGAAAATGCATTATATAAGGCAGCAAATGTAACAAGATATAAAGCAAAATTTCATCAGTGATTCCTGGCAACGAGCTCCATTTAAAAATTTGTATTCAGGAAACATTACGCATACATTTTTAAACGGAATTAATACTATCGTACCGGTATTGGCTCAGTACGTGCTCTGTTTGCGTATTTGCAGTGCGCTACGCATTACACGTGTGTCTAAACTATGTTTGGTCACAAAATTGATGGGTAAGTATGAACCGCTCAGTACAATTTATCAAACTACGTTCACTCATTCATAGACAGGCGACAGGCGACAGGCGGACTTTAGGTACACATTAAAATCGTTACTAAAATCGTTCGACTTGAGGTCCTGGCTCTTTTGCGCGATACCGCTCCGGAACAAAAAAAGTTTGTGGCGGAATTCGTAGACGGCAGTTCTGTCAGCTATTTTCGTGTCGACAAAAATTGTTAAAAGCCTTTTTTATGGTGCTGTATAGGACAATAATTTTCGTAGCGGCAGTTTTCTATGTAGGTACGCAAGAAGATACGATGATATGATAAATCCGAGGTGATTTCTTCGGTGTCCTCCAACAGCTCCGAGAAGATTTGGAAAACTATAGCACCATGTTTTGCAATGCAATTTGCTAATACAGCAAATACATATTTTATTTTACTCGAAACTGGCTGAATGCATTAATATGCGTGAAAAGAACAACCATTCAAATGTAGGTTTATAGACCTATAACTCTGTAGATATCTATAATTTTAATTTTTCAATGACAAAAGCGGTATGCGCGCTTGCCCTGGACTGTTTTGTCTTGTCATTGTAAAGTATATCTACGGGGTAAGTCTTTAAAATCAAATTTGAGCGTGCATCCTTGTTCTGGAGCGTTGTCCCAGCCTTTGATTTATTTGATTAACCTTTGATCTTAGATCATATTATACTATAGCTTTAGCCGATGGAGGCTGTGTTCGTTTTTAACCATATACCTTCGTATAGTATAATATCTTAACTTATTAAATTATGCATACAAAAAATTTGGCAGTTCACAAAAATATCTCGCAAAAAAAAATATAGGTAGTTAACTAGTATAGATTTGGCAACGGCAAAAATGCGGCGTCCATGAGCGCATACAAGCCAAAGAGTAGTACTGAACGAGACTTATTTACTATTATATTTTGTTTGTTTGTGTCGCGTGTGCAGGCGTGATAGAGCGGGGTACCGGATGTGACATGACGAGCGACCGCACCGCGCGGCTCGAGGGCGGCACCGAGATGCACATCAGCGGCGAGCGTGACCCCGCGACCTACACGTGCGACGCCAGCCCCATCAGGTGAGACACAATAGCACACACACAATAGCTTTTTTTTTATTTATTACGTAGCCATGGATACAACTTTCCGTTTCGGGGCTCCATAACCAAAGGGTAAAACTGGACCCCATTACTGACACTTCGCTGTCCGTCCGTCCTCTGTCTGTCCGTCCGTCCGTCACCAGGCTGTATCTCATTGAAATTTTTACAGATGATGTATTTTTGTTGCCGCTATAACAACAAAAATACTAAAAAACAATATTTAAGGGGGCTCCCATACGACAAACAAGATTTTTTTTTGCCGTTTTTATAGAGAATGGTACGGATCCCTTCATGCGCGAGTCCGACTTGCACTTGGCCGGTTTTTTTTATTGAAATCATTGGCCATCATTAAAAAATCAAATTATAAATAAAAAAAACATTGTTACTTGAAATTAAATAAATAAATAAAAATTATCTGAAGTATGCATTAAAACGGATGTTGCCAATGCATTTTAATGTAAATTTACCATTGGTAACATCCATTTTAATGCATAGATGGACTTTTTGGATATACTGGACACTCCCTCATATTATTGTACTCTATCATAAAATAATAATCACAGTGAAAAAATTTACATCCAATGGGCATGTTGACTAATTTTTATTTTTTAGTCCGTCTTGTAGATTATTAAAAAATATTGGACACGTATTTTTTTCTTTTTTTACGTAATCAAAAAATAACGGCGATATATTGAGTTGAAATTTCGCGTGACGTCACTATTCTGACAATTTGTATGGCGGTTTTGCGGTTAGTGACGTCACGACCTCCTCATCCTAAACTTTAATGCGCCTTATCTCTGTATATTTTAATTTATTTAAAAAATCAAAAAATACGTGTCTATTGTTTTTTTATTTTCTAACTGACGGACTAATTAGAATTTTGGTTTTCAATAGTAGTCAACATCCCTATTCTGCTCAATTTGCCGCCAGAAGTCCTTAATAAAAAACCCTAGTAAAACCGCGGGGAAGAACAGCTAGTGACAATATAGAGATCGATGTAATAAATTTGTGACAAAAAATACTTTTTTCAGGCATACGCAGGGCTACAATGGCGACATGAAGGGCAGGCACATAAATTCAGGCGATGAGGACGACTTAGATATAAGCAGTAAGTAATAATTTGCATATTTTATTTCGTGTACCTACAATCTACATACATAAAACAATACATGCCTGGCAATAATAATTATACAACCTTATTTTATGACGCTCGCGCTGCGCTGCCATAAAATTTAGAGGAACAAAATAAGTACTTTGACATGTTTATAGTCATTGACATTTTATGGTACTCTCGTTTGCTGATAAATTTAATTCGTCGATATTATTTCACAAATGATTCTGATTCTATCTGTAGGTATGTTTTTTTAATGGGTCGATAAAAATGCTTCTGATCAAATTAATGGGTCAAAATCTATCGCGGACCAAGTATTGTACTGTAGGTAATCTCAGTTGTGTTGTACACATTTGTTTGATTGCTTGTTTTATTGCTATCGTAAATATAATATCGTTTGCATAGCGAGAAATAGATTCATAGTATGTTACGATTGTTTCCGAAAATACAGTAATATACGTGGTAATAATTTCCTAACGTCAACCGCGAAGGTTGTCGCTTCTACAAAAAAAATAGACTTCTGGATTTGCATACGAAACCAGTGGTGCTTATGGCCACGTATTGTTATATAAATGTACTCCTACTGTTGTTGACGTTTAGTGAGTATCGCTTTTTATAGTCTGACGCATAGTAATAATGTGCGTTTTGTATTTTTTTGCCACAGTACGGTAGTAGCGGACACATGACGATATGAGCGGTCCGGATGTAAACAGCAAAGTATCGACTCACAACTGCCTTTTAGATATTATATAGAATGTAAGGTTCAACGAGGGACGTATTAAAGGAGATTGTTTAATTTTTGATTCTCGTTTCAAATACGTGTAAAAAAATGAAATAAAAAATACGATTTGCGCGCAAGTTGTTAACGCGCTGACGGATCATAATTCGAGACAAATCTAATGTGAAGCTCAATAATTCCCCCGCGTAACTCCATTTTTTTAAAGGTTTTCTCATGTTATTTACGAGTTCTTTTTATTCATATTTTCTCCTCACGTCATATAAGCATGAATTATCGAGGGTTTGAATAGGTCCCTCTTTTAAAGTCTAACAATTTTCTTGAACGTTACTGGAAGTACGCGCACAAATAGAGTCTAATATAATAAAAAAAATACCTAATGATATTCAAAACAGATATATTTATCAAAAAATTTGCTTCCCACGTCGCCGCATGGTTCGCTGCCCACGCATTATCTTTTACTCATTGAGTGTGCTTACTTTATTCGATAAATAATGTTTTTATTTTGTCTATTCTATAAGATGTTTACTTTAGCTAAGACCTTTTTAGAATAGAATAGAATAGAAAAAGTTTATTTGATACCAAAAAGATAAAAAAAGTACAACTGTGAGTCTTAAACTAGAATAGTTGGTACCAAAATGGCTACCACTCAGCATTTTGCCGTGGCACTAAGTTCCACGACGCTGATTTTCAGTGGCGACCGTAGAAGGGAGATGGCTTCACACTACCAATAAGACCGTCCACAATCTACATTTCTTAAGATAATTTAAGTGGACATAATTTAAAAAGTAAAAGTAAATTTTAAACTGTGATGTTTTGACATAAATGGAATTATTGAACAAAGCGCTTACTCGAGTACATTGGTTCTCTCTGCGTTGGTGGTTTCCTCGAAATGACCAAATATAGTCCACGGCCCACGGCCTCCACGGGTAAAGGTCATACAATGTAGTAGTTATTGTTGTTATTGTGCTGATAGATAGCAATATACTCTTTCATCTTGTGTGATTCTCCGATTTTCCGAATAAACCAGTAAAATTGGCGTCTAAACCAGCCCACACACGCACCCACACACACTATACACATTACACATCTTACGAGTTACGAGTTAACCAACAGGAGACGCCATTGATGCAATGATTCCTTATGCCAGAAAAACGAGAGTGCGGCTCATACATGCCTGAATGTAAAGCCTTATTTTAATTGTAAGCTTTTCTTATCTAGCTTTTCTTTTATCTGGGTGCGTGCTTGCGTAATGAAGCTACTAAAAGCGACAGATTTTTAGTTCGGTCTATGGCGACTCCTAGTGCATATTATTAGACATTATTCAAGAGTCGGTCATCTCTCAACATGCTTATTGTCTGTCTCGCTCATCTCGCGCTGGAAGACTACACTAAGAGTTGAGAGTGTCTCCAGTTTGAGTAGGTACACTACCTGTGTTTATGTATTACACATATATACCTACATGCTTTCTACCTACCATACTTCCTTTTTACCGATTCCATAAAAAAAAAAAACATACGCGTCGAATTGAGAACCTCCTCCTTTTTGAGAAGTCGTTTAAAAAGGAAGTTATCAATTCGATCCGTAAATACATATGTAACATTGTTGGAATTGCACAATAACATTAGTATGTGTTAGCGTATGTGGGCTTCTACACAAGTTTCATGAGTGGATGTACCTATGTTTGTCCCCATATTTCTCAGTAACTAGACAAAAAGAACTAGACCAAGTGTGGTGATAGATAGTTAGGGCGGCGCCACAGTCTCGGCGGGGACGGCGCGCGGCGGCGGCAGCGGCAAAAACAAATGGTAGACAACATAAGAAGTTGCCACAGCTCGCGCCGCCGAGACTGGCCAAGGGGTAACTGTTTATGAACATCACAAAAGAAACGATAAAAGAAAGAAAACCCCAAACCAATATTGTTAGGCGCGTTGGTTGCAGCGCGCGGCGCGTGGTCGTCGGGCGAGGCGTCGCCGACGCTGTCGGACGAGGAGTGCTACGGCGGCGGCGCGGGCGAGTCGCCGGCCGCGCTGCTGGCCCGCGTGCGCGCGCTCGGCCGCCGCGGGCTGGCGCGCGAGTACGACGAGATACGCGCGCGCCCGCCCGCCGGCACCTTCCTCAACGCCAAGTGAGACGCAACACAACACTGGACCGTACACACACACATAACTGACTATTGCCAGCCCGGTGACGCTGCATACAGATAAACTTGTTCAACCACTTTCCCACAAGTAAACACGGCCGGTTTGAACACGTGTTGTGCGTGTGTGCCTATCGTAAAGTTGACAGCGAACTGACAGTAACTGTCAGCTGTCAGTGAACAAACTTTCCTCGGTCTTTACCAAGGTAATTTCTGCAGGGTATGAGGTGAGGTAAAATTAGTGGGAGCCGGAGAGTGTCGCTTCATTATACAATTACAGCTAACGCTCTAACACCACAATGCCGAAAATAATAATTAGCTATTATTAAGAAGCGACTGCTAGTATTTAAAGCACGTACACACACAGGATCTTGCAAAAAATTGAATCTGCAAAAAAAGGGATTTCGTCGTGTGAAAAGGCTCTTGGACCGGTATTAATAAATGTCAGGAGCCTCTCACCCGTTAGAATGATTATACAAATTCCCCCGTTTCGACAGAGTAGATACCAATATTCCATGCTCAATTCCTTGTTTGTATTCGTTTTTTATACAGATTGCCAAACAATCTTCCCAAGAACCGTTACACAGACGTGCTGTGCTACGACCACTCGCGAGTGCTGCTCTCGCAGACGGACCCGGACGACCCGACCACGGATTACATCAACGCCAATTACGTCGACGGTTACAAACAGAAGAACGCTTTCATATGCACGCAAGGTGAATGGATATTCAAATATCCAGTGACATTAAACACGACATAATATACTTTGAAGCATAATACAGTGTGTCAGGTTAAACAAACAATTTGTAGATAGAGCTACAGAATTTTACCCTCGCCAAATATATTTAAAATACGTGTAAACTAATAGTAAAGGGAAAGATTAGGTTTTTTGTTAGTTTATTACGATTTAATTTAAAAACTATTGACCGATTTCTTAAATTCTCTCAACACTAGAATGCTGCATTATCCCTGTAACCCGGAATACCTGCGGGAACTCTGAAATTACCGCGGGTGAAACTGCGGCGGACAGCTCTGCAATCCTTATTGCAAATGCAGTAGGTACTTGCAGAATGGCATATTTCTTGATATCAAATCAAGAAATCTCTTTTATACATATAAAGTGTAATAAGAAGAAACTTCTATAGATTAACGTATAGATTATCTCTTTGGGATGTCATTTTTTGCAAAAAAGTGAAAATCCTAAAAATTTCGATTACTGCGAGTACAACTAGCAGAGTCGAGCCAGTACGTACACACGCGACAGCGACACGGTGCGAGTGTGTCCGTCGGCCGTAACGCGCGCGCGTGCGCCCTTGGCCGCGCAGGTCCGCTGCCGAAGACGTTCGGCGACTTCTGGCGCATGGTGTGGGAGCAGGGCTCGCTGGTGGTGGTGATGACGACGCGCGCGGCGGAGCGCGGCCGCGTCAAGTGCGGCCAGTACTGGCCGGCGGCGGCGGGCGCGCGCGCCGTGCACGCCGGCTTCGCGGTGGACACGCGCGCCGTGGACGCGGGCGACGACTACACCGTCACGCACCTGCTGCTCACCGACCTGAGGGTACGTGCCTAGCCACCTAGGTGGACGCTGTGCACTGGAAGGTTGGAAAGTAACACTCGAAACCGTCCCCAAACACTTGACAATTCTAAATAAGTAGTTATAGTTATACTATAAACAATATTTTTGCAAAATCAACCTTACGCAGACAGATTAAAGTTGTTTTGACAAAGCAGTGTACAAAAAGCAATAAAATTTGACGACCTAAGTTAACCGATATGACATAGGCATGGGTGGAGACGATTGTTATTTTTTAAATTTTTTATTTATAATATGATATTCAATTAGTTTTTAAGAGTTTGTTAAATTGTGTTCTAAACACATATTTATACTTTTATTTGAGCGTTTTGGGTAGGACATGTACATAAATCAACGAAACAAATATTTACGGGGAAAATGATTTATTTACTTTTTGGTTCAAAACGTATTAGTTGAACATTTTATCGAAACGAAGTAGGTACCTATTTACTTTAAGGTGATTGGGTAGCGAACTACCAGTTTGCAAAACTCATTTTTTTTCAAATGTCAGGGCGTATTTACTGTGGATCACTCTTAAATCTTAAAAAATATAATTATTTCTTTAACTGCCATGGTCAACAGCAAATATACTATTTAAAATATAAAAATTTGAAATGAAATATATACCGTAATAAAACAACTTGTGTACAGTAGGTTAATTATATATATTATACTACTATACTTATAATATACAACGTATAAATATTGGTTAAAAACCTTAAAACAAAACAGTTTAAATTTATTAATAAAAATTAAACATAATAAAAAAAAATCGACTCCATTGACACGAACCGGGTCATTTGAATTGTGCGACCGCTATGGCCGCTCTGAGTGAAATTTTGAGACAAATTAAATCAAAATCGCACATTACGATGTATATTAAGACTTAAAAACAACAAAAACAAATCAATAAACACTTCTCCTTACCGAAAATACGATATCCCATTCTTTTTATTCGTTCTTGACGAAATTATCCTACAATTGGCTACTTGACAAAAAAATTTTTTTTAGTCCGTCGTGTAGATTAATAAAAAATATTGGACACGTATTTTTTCTTTTTTTACGTACCCAAAAAATAACAGAGATACATTGAGTTGAAATTTCGCGTGACGTCACAATTCAGTGCGGTTTGTATGGCGCTTATAATGAATATTGACGTCACGAGCCCCCCACCCTAAACTTTAATGCGCTTTATCTATGTTCATTTTCATTAAATTGAAAAAGCAAAAAATACGTGTCTATTATTTTTTTATTTTCTAACTGACGGACTAATTAGAATTTTGATTTTCATACCTTGGAGAATACCCATTTTTGACGCTTAGGGGGACGGTTAGGGGGACGTTTTTGAGACGCTCAGTGTGTATCTTGGGTTTTTTAGGGGGACGTTTTTGAGACGCTCAGTGTGTATCTTGGGTTTTTTAGGGGGACGTTTTTCAGACGCTCAGTGTGTATCTTGGGTTTTTTTAATACATATATCAATGATCACCCGTGACCCGGCAGACGGAGCAGTCGCGGCGCATCTGGCACGGGCAGTATACGCGCTGGCCGGACTACGGCGTGCCGGGCGGCGGGCGCGCGCTGCCCGTGCTGCGCTTCCTGCACCTGGTGCGGCGCGCGCAGGCCGCCGCGCTCGCCGAGTGAGTGCGCGCGCACTGTTACTACACTAGATACCCACACTCTCTGAACCACGGTTATCTATCTGAACGCTGACACGACCGCACTCAGACTCGTTTTAATGGTTACTTAATTTTAAGTAAAGATTTAAAAAAAAAAACTGACGCATCCAGACACGTTTATTCAATTGATGTTAAATGGCATTTAAGTAATCAGTTACATTTACCGCCGCACTCAGAGTCGACTTTAATGATTACTTAGTTAAGTATAGATTTTTAAAAATCTATACTTAACTAAGTAATCATTAAAGTCGACTCTGAGTGCGGCGGTTAGTAACATTTAGTTACGTATAAATGCCAATTAACATTAATTTATGGTATAATTAATTATCATTTTGCTTCCAGCTTAGGAGACGCGTGGGCGGGACACAGTAAAGGACCTCCGATAGTTGTCCACTGTTCAGCGGGCATCGGGCGAACAGGTGATTTTTGCTGTTCTTAGCTTTTATTTCGCAATTTTAATTTGTTTATAATATGATATGGCTTGAACGGCAAAGAAGATGGAAAAAGATTTTTTAATACAGTTGCTCAAAAAGTGGCGTATTGCAGGGACGTTTAGCGTTCGGGATGTGGGCTATTACATACTCGAGCTTTTTGTTTACCTTTCCCGAACTCGTGCGTTCTCTTTGCCAACTGTCAAATGGCGACACGACTTTGACACACTTTTTTGCATTGCGAAACGTACGTTTCGCATTACTAATACGACTAGCGCCATCTCTTGATCACAGTTGGAACTTAGTTGAGTTTGTTGTGTTTTTGATATTTTATTAAATTTCTTCATTTTTTTCGCAACTGTATTAAAAATAGTTGTTCAGTACACGTGCGGAACCGTCATTGCAACTAGTTCCGACTGTCAACCCTCACCTTCGGCTGCGCCTCGGCTCGGGTAGACATATGTAGGAACTCTTTGCAATGACAGGCTTTCCGCACTTATAATGAAATATACTATTCCAATAATTTGCCAAAAGTCGCCGTTGCCCTAGGTCGGTTTCGGCATTTCGCTAACTTTGTATTACGCGTCGCCTTAATGTCAGCGCAGATCGAACGGGAAAATGCTCGAGCACTTTTTTGGTATCGCCGACTGCACGATGTGCTCGTTGCGTTTTGCACTCGTAGACAATGCAATACGGTCCTTATTCAGTGGCGCAAAGTTCTTGTATGTGTTCGAGCATATCCCCGTTGTATGTTGGCCGGTGATGTGACGCGGGTGCGCGCGCAGGCACGTTCCTGACGCTGGACATCTGCGCGGCGCGGCTGGCGGCGGAGCGCGCCGTGGACGTGCGCGGCACCGTGGAGCGCGTGCGGGCGCAGCGCGCGCACTCCATACAGATGCCCGAGCAGTACGTGTTCTGCCACCTCGCCGTCATCGAGTACGCGGTCAGTATCCCGAGCGGCGTGTGCTCACTCAGCTTATTCACTACTAGCTGTTGCCCGCGGTTTCACCCGCGGTAATTTCGAAGTCCCCGCGGAAATTCCGAGATAAGAAGTACCACATGACACTCGGTAACACTGTAGCATTCTATTGGTAAAATTTTTACAAAATCGGTTTACTAGATCCAGAGATCTTTATAATATTAGTATAGACTGGTCGATCTCCCGAAGTTTCCACCCGCGTTAATTCTGGAGTTCCCGTGGGAAAAAGTACCCTCCGGAATACCGTAGCTTTCTATACGTGAAAGAATTTTTAAAATCGGTTCAGTAGTTTGTAATATCATCAAAAATTACTAAAGACCAGCTCTTCAGTGGTGTTTACGCGGCAAAGATACTATCCAACAGCGGTGCGAATTATGGACTGTAAAATATTTATTCATTGGTTTCTCGGGAACGGCTCTAGAATTTGAATGGAATTTTTTAAAGTTTTACTTTCCAATTGACATGACATGATAACACAGACAACTTTTCCCGCGGAATTTTATCACACCCAGATATTTAGATACCTATTAATACAGTACCTATGTATTGTTCTACTAAGTTACTTCATTGTTTACAGGTGATGCATGGTTATTTAGAATCTGCGGATTTATCAGGGTTCGACGAGGAGAATGAAGACGAATCCGAATGAAGACAGTCGCGCTCCTCGTGCGTAGTTCTGTAACACTAACAGTGTGCCACGACGCGCTCTATAAAGGATCCCACTGGAGGAATACACACGTCCAATGAACAGACAGCACTCCACCCACATAAACAGTACAACAAACAGTCAACTGTATTATATGACACGAGCACAAGTGAAATATCAAATCAATGTATACGACCCGTTGCCGTCGACTAGTTGCGAAATGTGTTCATCCGCGTACAACGTCCTATTTTAAAAGTGCTCATATCAACCACACAAGAAATGCAAATCCGTGAACTGTGTATGTGAAATTATAAATTGTTGTGATAATCTTTTTATGTGCAAAGCCTGTATTGATAGTGTGTCCACTGTAATATATATACCCGTGTGTTGGCGATGTTAGCGACTCGCCACGCCCATAATGTAAGTTATAGGTTTATATGTAACGCCAACATATTGAAGTGACAGCCTTCTGTGTCCTCAGCGGACAAGGGCCGAGTGTAGAGCGTGCAGTACTTGGAGGGTAGATTCCAATAATCCAAGTACCTATTTTTTGTTTTAATATACGTAAATTTATGAAAATCTTTGTAACCAAAAATATTTCCATTATAATTTAGGGATTTATTAATTATTTATTTCTTAAATAAAAAAAAAAATAAGTATGGCTGTGTGCTGATTGTTTGCAATTTATTTATTTAGTTTTTTTTATTTATTTTTCATTATATGACCGGAAAATTTGACTAACGCTATTTGCTTTTAAGGAGTGTAGGTATCGTTAAGGTTCTTTAAATTATTGTCTTGTGGCCTTATCCTGCCGGTTGCACACATTTATCGAATTACAGATTTGACTTGCACATTTGGTAATCAGACTGACAACGCTTCAATATTGGTTAAAATGTAGGTAATGAAATTGCAAGTAATGAGTGCACCGAGCGCTCTACTAAATGCAGGGGCGGATCCAGGGGGGGGCACTGGGGGCAATTGCCCCCCCTGAAGACCTAAATAGGTACCTACTTTAATTAGACCTTAGAAAAATCTTCGCAAGGTTGTGGCTTTTCACCAAAGTTTCATCGTAATTTGAATAGAAATATACGAACGAACCTGAATGAACGAACAAATATTTATTTTTAAAACTCTATAAATTATTAGTTCGTAACGAACCCCTATGGAAGTTTGTATCTATTATTGTAAAACAAACACAAAATCTGTCGATTCTTTCTCGTTAAAACAAATTTTCTGTTTTGAAACTACGTGCCGTATGGTATATTTCTCATTTAAAAGGAGAAGTTTCTGTGTTTGGCTGTATATATGTTTTTACAATTATCCTTATATATGTAGTTTCTCTATCCCTTTTCTTTAACTTCATCCAACATCCTTGAGACTTGGAAGTAAGCTATTGTGATTTCACTTCCCAAAACTAGTTGGTACCTAACTCTTCTACTTTTTCCACGTTCAAAGCAAATCTATCCATATTATTTATTTATATTATGTTATATGTAACTGACGAACTAAATGGAATTAATAGAATTTCGATTTTTATTCCCCGTCATATTGTACCTCTGTGCTCAAAAAATAGTCGGCGACTTTTATCACGTGCGGTGCGCGATGAATTCGGATTTGGAAAAAAATTTGGGCAAATTTCCAAAATTTATCAAATTTTTCTTCTGTTGACTGTAAATTTTAAAATCTTCTATGGTCAAAAACATCTTTTTGTTTCAATAGTACCTATTTTTCCGTATCTCGTCATATGGACGAAAATTATTCACTTCTCTGAGTTTTCTGCGTTATTTCCCAAATTTTCTCCTCATTTTACTAATCCAAGGAGTAACCTTCTCCTTTTTGTTTACGCCGATGTGTGCTGTATGAATCTGACAGAAGAGTAATTGAAATTGAAAAAACTTTATTTGACACAACACAAAGATTTACAGCATACGTATACAACAACTAGACATAGTAACGCGATAAATTGGAGCGGCTGCAAAATGTGTGTGCTTTACATATTCGCCAGGCGCACTACACATACATATTCTTTGTACCATCTTTAAAGTGCTGAGGGATCCCAAATCACCGACTTACTTCAAAGAAAGTTTCAGATTGTTTTATGTCGGTCGTGAAGCTACGTCAGGTAGTTAGGTAGTTCTTTGTTCTTCTGATCACGAAACACGTTTTTATCACATCACATGTGCACCTCTGATGGTATTTTTTCTCAGTTTAGTAAAAAAATCGCTATTAACCATAACACTTCCCATTATTTTCCTATCACTTTATAGATACAAACCTACAAAATTTTAATTTAAAGTTGTTAATTCAGGTCAGATTCGATGGAACGTAAATTTTTAATTTTTTACTTTTATCTGTTGTAGCTTCCATGTAGATTATTTTATGCATGAAAGTACAAGTTGAAAATAATGAAATACTAAAAAAACTTTGATTTTACAGAGAATCGTACTCAAAAACCGCTATACCTACCTAAGCTCTATCGTTTTCGACACCACATTTTTTTTAAATATGAAAAACATAAAACTAAAAAGCTAAAAATAACAAAATACCGACTTAATCCATCAGACAAAAATACATGTAATACTATTGTTGGTTTGTGCTACCACTTTTTGATTTAAATTCGGTGCCAAGCCCGCTTACGTTGCGTAGCAAAAAAAATTCTAAATCTATGCGTCTACCCACTTGGGTTGTTCAGCTCACAACGAACTCGTGGCGGGACTGGACTTGGCCCATGTACCTACGCCATATTTGGCTTGTCACCGACTTCAAATAATAATAGTAGTCAAGTGGTAGAATAAACCAATAATAACTACTGGTACTGGTACAATAACTACTGGTAATAACTACCAAAAATAAACTTACGTGTATTTTTGTCTGTTGGATAAAATCGATATTTTGTTATTTTTAGCTTTTTAGTTTTGTGTTGTTGGAAGTCGGTTTTAATTTTTTTGTTAAAATTTTGTTTATTTCTTGCTTTCAAGTGAGTCCGTTTGTAAATTTATCTAAGTTACAATTATAGCCTAATGTCAATTGCTCATCGCCTTTTACAAAATACTGCTTTTACCGACGGGACGACAGGGACGTTGATTGTTGAGGAGTTCTCCTGGTACGTCATCATCAGTTCCACTTTACCATATACATTGTGACGAGCATAAATTATTTAGGAACCATATTAAAGTTAATGAATCGGAACTCGTGAAATACCTTTTATTGAGTAGTTCCGATGACCATCTGTGGTCTTCATCATCAGTTTCACTTCTTCAAATTTTGCTTTCCAAAAGCAAATAAACGATTTACTATAAAAAAATACAAAAATCGCTATAGGTGTGTCTGTAATTTTTGAAGAGTTCTCTTGATTTCTCCATGATTCCATCATCAGGTTCTCGATTTGGTGACAATGGGACCAACTTGGGAGTATACCCTTTCAAACAACAAAATCAATTTTCTAAATCGGTCCAATCGAAACCCGTGAAATACGTATTATTGTTGAGTAGTTCCGATGAACACTTGTGGTCTTCATGATCAGTTCCACTTCTTCAAATTTTGCTTTCCGAAAGCAAATGAACGATTTACTATAAAATATACCCAAATCGCTATAGGTGTGCCTATTATTTTTGAAGAGTTCCCACGATTTCCCCAAGATCTTTTGAGGATAATAAAGATTCTTAAACCATAAGATCCCATCATCAGATCCCACTTGGTGGCAATAGGACCTAATTGGGAGTATACGCTTTCAAACAAAAAATGAATTTTCGAAATCGTTCCAACCCTAGCTTCGAGTAATATAAAAAAAGAAAACATACAGCCGAATGCGTAACCTCCTCCTTTTTGGAAGTCGGTTAAAAAATCGCGAAACATACACACAGATAATATAATACATACATAAGCTCAATTCAGATGCTCTCAATATGAAGCACTTAAATTTTATTAATGGACTTTTTTGTCTATCCTGTTAATTCAAAAAATTTCATGGTGCAACCAAATTGCCCCCCCCTCAACCAAATCCTGGATCCGCCCCTGACTAAATGTAGTTACTAGTAGTATATGTAATATAATGCACTTTTACTGAGAAATCGTGAAAATTTCTTAAAGCGAGTCGCGTTTGGGACGGCTTTTCATTCAGACATAGCTTCGGACACGCAAAACTAAAGACGTTGGAAGGGTAGGCTCTGGATCCGTGACGACCTGTCATATTATGCCACTTGTAAATTGTGCGTTTAGATATGTAACCGGAAGACCAGCAATGTACTCATTTGCTGAAATCTAGTAAGACAAGAAGTACTCATATTATGCTGAAATCTAGTAAAACTTGTATTTGGGCCGATGATAATACATACATATCAACCAATTGGCATGAAAAAGATAGATTTCCGAATCGTCCGATGTTAAGCCGCGTTCACACCAATCATATTTTTATGGCTTTATTTATTCATCCAATAGTGAAATGATTAGCCGCTCACACGCCACCGAAGGTGGTCTGCCTTCTCAATGAAAATGGTTATTCCTTGCGAACCAATCAATTGGTCTGTTTGATTGGTTGATGAGGAACGGGAGCATTTATCTTACTAACTGGCATTTCATTTGACAAGTTCCATTGATCCATAATATGATATATCTTATTAGGCCCTCCAACACCGTTTGATGATAAAAGATGTATATGATGAGTAAGTGATTGATGTCTGGTAAGCTTGCATAATGTTACACATACCTTGTCTGTCCATCCAATCAAATAACTACGCGTTCAACTTATCAGAGGTTAAGTCTTAAAGGTAACCGTTACTCGCCTTTTATCAATCTAGCTTCTAGCCTAGTTCTCCTTAGCATTCATGACTTCATTCATTCGCACCAAATGTAGCGAACAAACACTTTAATTAACTATGTTCCTTAGAGAATGATAAATTAAAGTTTTTGTAAACTACACTTCATGTTTTATATGTATGAAAAAAATATATTAATATGTAGATAATGACCACCAAGTAAGTAAGCAAGCATGTATAATAATTATATGTTTAGATAGACTGAACTAAAATGTGTAAAATTATTATTAATTTTATTTTCAATATTTTATAACCGAAAATATTTTTGAATACTAGTAAAATTATATTGTAATTGAATGTATTTTATTTTGTCTTCATTATAAATAAGAAATTATACTTTTTTTATAAATTTGACTCCTCATAGCAAACTTTGAATCTTATTAGATAATTGAAACAATAAAAATCCACTGTTTTATTGAAATTAAAAAGATTATAATCTATTGTAGATAAGGTATCGCCGTCCTCGCGCAACACATATCGCCAATTAAGCCCATTTAGCCAATTTATATAATATTATTTCACAGTTTCCATCTTAAAAAATATTAAGGGTGAAATATGTAAAAGTCTTTTGTTTATATGATTGAAAAAATAAAGCCTTTCAATTTAACTAAAATAGACAAAGTATAATAACAATTTATAATATAAATAAATGTCATATTCGGGAAATTGTTAACCAGATGCAAAGGTAAATTTTTTATTGGTACTTGTAAATAATAATTATGTTTTCTTGTCGAAATTGTAAAACGATTATGTGTGAAAATAAATGAGAAACCTTGTACTATTATATTTTCGTCTTTATCACTACATGTTATAAAACAAAGTCCTCCGCCGCTTCTTGTCTGTTCGCGATAAACTAAAAAGTACTAAACGGATTTTCATGCGGTTTTCACTAATAGATAGATTGCTTGGGGAAGATTTAGGTAGGTATACAATTGGAAACTGAAAAAGTCCAAGCCGTTGCCAAGTGTACAGAAAAAAGACAGGGTACTTTTTATCCCGAAATTCCCCCGGGATCTCCGAAATTAGCGCGGATGAAACCGCGAAACCGCGGGGAACAGCTACCTAGTTATTATTAAAATAGTTGAATATATTGTGATTTGATTTAAAGGTAGCAAAGTTGAAAAACCTTCAATAGTTATACTAAAATGCAACTTTTCGATTTCAGTCTTTTAGACTAGATTATGTCATGCTCACTCAAATGTCCCGCTGGCGGTGGAGTGTGAGTCGGGTCGCTCGGTTCCCTCTAATATGGTTGAGCGGGGCGGGGCTTAATACGAGCACGTCATACTCGTGAACGGGTGCCGTCAGTTGGTACTAGTCATGTCTGGTGTACTATTATAGATGCTTAATCCTAAATCCTAATGAAAAAAAAAACCATTACCATAGTTTATTGCTGGTTACGGCTCATTATTCTCACATAATTAAAGTTGGGTTACCACTAATATTATTTTTAAACTGACAGCGTGCTGCTGTAGAGTTTGTTGCGCAGCTTCTTCTCTTCAGCCATAGCACTAGGAAGCTGTGAAGGGTGGATATTTTATGGGTGCTGTCTACTGTAAACTGTAATTTTATTGACGTCAAAAAGAGCCACATTATGGACCTAATTTGAATAAATGATTTCACTATTGACTATTATTCAACTACGCATCGAAGGTTAATACGGAAGTTTCGTTGCCCCGAACAAGCAGCATCGGCGGCAAGTCTCGACTCAATACTTCTAGCCACGCCATGTATAGCGCCGCAGAGCCCCGACCCTGAAAAGAAATTATATATTTTAAGGTCTAACCCCAAACATCTGTTATCCGTCCCTACCTTTATAGAGTAAGAGAGGCGGAAAACTGTTTGGGCATGTTTTAGATTTATTTAAAACTAGCTGTTCCCTGTGGTTTCACCCGCGATAATTTCGGAGATCCCACGGGATTTCCAGGACAAAAAGTCCCTATGTCCTCTGTAACCCTGACTATGTCTATATGCAAAATTTCATGATGATCGGTAAAGCGTAACAGACAGACAGAGTCACTTTCGCATTTAGAATGTTAGTAGGGATTGCCTCATAGTTTCTGCTTATGAAGTGGCGCATAACCAGAAAGGTGCAGTGAAGAAGACCAACCTTTCGCGGCAGTGGTAAAGTCATAACAATAAGAGCAGCGTTCGTTGAATGCTCTAATAGCAGCTCGCGCAGCCGCAACTGCCTATTAGTTTTCAATCTCAATGAAGGCACATCCATATCTGCAAAGTAATGTGAATTAAAATTTGAAAAATGCGCAAATACACCATTGTTTTGTGTAGATTTTTTTTTGTATAATGTTTTTTAGTTAGGTGATTATATTATGACCCCATGATTGTATTAACCTCCAAGGTTTCACGCGCATAAACAGCATTCCCCGAGAACTTTGTAAAAGGATAATGAGGCTCATGTGTTCATTTAGAACAATCTTCTAGTTGATGCCCGTGAATTTCCCTCGGGAACTCTTTGTTCTAGGATAAATGTATCCTATGTTTCTTAGGGGTACCTACTGTAGATTTCTATCAGTTTTGTGAATCACTTCAGTAGTTCCAGAGATTATCCCCTACCATTAAACCAGAGACTGGAAGCGGTTAAGGTATAAGGTTACGGTACCGGTATAAAATAAAGGTAAGGCTGTACCTTTATTTATCGATATCGGTACCGAAAAACAGCATTGGCCGCTGCGGTGCGGGGCGAGGGGTGCTGTTTATATCGCGTGCCGCACGCGTGCTGCCAATCGCTCGCTAGTTTACACAGCTCAGTGACCACTGATTTTCCGTCTCTTTCATACCTATACCTACCTTTTTATATTTATACACAAAAATTGGGGTACCGAAATAAAGTTGGATATCGAAATAAAACGGTAACCGTTATTTTTTCAGTATGACGTCATACCGCATTTACTAGCTGTGCCCCGCGGTTTCAACCATGTGAAACGTTTTTATATAGCAACTTTTTTCCCGACATCCCATTTAAATGAAACAAAGCCATAATATGTAGGTCCAGGCTAAGATTAGATAGGTAATCTACGTGTGAAAACCGCATGACAATCCGTTCAGTAGATTCGAAGATTATCGCGAACAGACAGAAAAGAATTTTAAACATTTTTTGTGGTTGGTTACTCTTCTTTCAATTTTTGTTAAAAATATTCAATGTACAGAATCGCGGATTCTACTCTTTTATTATAGTATAGACTAGCTGTGCCCCGCGGTTTCACCCGCGGTAATTTCGGAGTTCCCGCGGGCAGTATATTTATTATTCGGGTATTCCGGTATAAAAAGTACCTACCCTATGTCCTTCTCTGTACCTACCCCCTAACAACGTACATGCCAAATTTCATCCAAATCCGTTCAGCCGTTTTTGCGTTATTGAGTAACAAACATCCAAACATCTACACTTTCACATTTATAATATTAGTAGGATGACCACATTGATATATGATGACCAGCATTTTTTTAATATTACGAGTTCCAGATGGAATTTCGAAAAAATCTAAACTTGAGTATCTAAGTTAGACCCTTAGCAATACAATAAAAAACCACATTCAATTTAGTGCAGCAGTTTTTGCGTAGCACGAATACAAACATACAGACAGACAAGACAGACAGACAAAAATTCTAAAAACGGTATTTTTGGCTGCTATATCACTTCATAGAGTCACCTAAATTTATTTTTTCTTATTTATCTCCCATGTACAGCTATACAGACATCGACTTCTTACAATTTCATTATATGCATAGATTATTAGATCATGCATACCACTCTTCATCGTATCCTTTAAGCTCTGTAACAACTTTAAGCTATCATCTGATGGCGGGTCGTCGACTCCGTGGACCATTGTCAAAGATGTGTACTGAATCCGGAACTTGGCAAGTAAACTCTCCATACTGCAGGAAGATAAGAGTTACAATCACGATGGTGACCAAGTTTATTCGCTTACCTACTTAGGGCCTAGGGGTCAAGTAGGCGCTAGGGCTGGATGGATTTTAAGATTTCTCAACAAATCGCGGCTCACCATTTCTTAGCGTTTTCTACCGCGTAGCATTCCTTAGCGAGTGCATATATCCTCAGGTTCATGTGTTTGTTGCCGCGGTTGCAAATTATATACGAGATAAGGATGTTCAGGCCGCCGTCGTCGTACAGCCACCATACATCTAGGTTATCACCCTGGTGATATTTATCAAAATATATTATTATACCTACATAATACTGGTCGTTGTTGCGAGTGAGAAAGTAAACAAGAGTTAAACGAAAGAACAACAACCTCTATAATCGGATTAGCATTTTGGCGATAAAAGATCCGATTAAGGATTAAGCTAATGTCGATCGGGAGTAGGTAAACCCCTCCATCCTAAAGGAAAGTAGGTAAATTAATGATTTTATATAAAATGTAGGTATTTATATTTGGATAGCTATGTAGGTAGGTGACTTACGTTGTTAAAACTTAATGGTTTGTAATTAGTATCACGCAGAAAAACTGATGAAACTGACGACTGCCGCAAAATGTTGTTCGTTGTTCGAGTTTCATTCACTGCCACCAAAAATGAGGTGATTCATGATAGAGTTTTACGTACCTACCTAAGTACCTACCGTGAGAAATTGTAGAAAGTTGTAAGAAATTGTAGTGAATAAAATAAAATAAATATTCACATATCAAAAATCACTAAGTTTAATGTTCGTATGAGCGAACGTAGAGCCAGTTTTAAAACAGAAGCGTATACCAATGCAGCGGTTAAAATACGTACCTACCTAGGTACGCGCGCCGAAGAATGTGGGTTCGATTCCCTGGGTCAAGACGATACGACGAGATGATATTTTATTTTATTCGTAACTAGGTTTCCCTAATGTATTCTAATTATTGTGATCTACGAATACATTACATATTACTTTACCTGTGTCAAGATGAATATCTTCTTGTTTTTTCCCATCTTCCAGTTCTATTTCGGTCTCGCTCTCCGGCTCGGAGTCCGCGTTCAACACGGCGAGCACCTGCGAGTGCATGCGAGGGTTGCCGCTGTCACTGCCAATAGACAGCGTCACCCTCGACGGGGTGCGGTGCTTGCGCGCGCGAGCCCAATCCGGCACTCTGAGGATAGCTACGGCTATTTTGAGTTCGAATGAGTACCTAGAAACGTTAATATATTTCACTTTTTATGCTGATGAGCTAGGACTTGAATTAAACCAGTTGGTTCAACGCGATTGGCGCTGTTTATCGACAACCAACAGCGCTTTTTGTGTGATATTTTCACTCGAAACTTGTTATTTCTATTATGCTCATTAGCACTTGTGAGAACTGAGCATGAATAAAATAAATAGGTAAGTAGGTACTAGATATTTTTCAAGAAATGGACACTTACCTAAGAAACGTTTGGTCCATACATCGATCTCATATAAAAAGTAGATACACAGTCCCATACAAAAGTTCGCTTTAAAACTGTCCACAGTCGTGTTTACGTAGTTATAGCTGTGGTTATAGTGGGTTGGTATTACAATAGTACCTACTTACCAAAAATATGATATTCCGTCCTTTTTTAGGGTCCTAGATGTATGATTTTTACAATTTTTAAACGAGCACGAATGCCATGATTTAAAAGCGCACCCAAATGTTCAAGTGGGCGCTCATTTCACGAGGAAATTTTTTGACGCTGATTGTATAATATCTACTTTCAAATGAGATCGATGGGTCCATATATCCTCAGAGTAATAAATATACTACGTATATATCATAATATAATTTCTACTGGAGTTCTTTATTTGGAATTTCAGAGGCTTCTGCATTACAAACGCGATTTACTTATATTAATAAAATTTCTATTCTTTGGTCATCAGTTGTTAACTCACTGAAATTTGTATCTACTAAGTCTTAAGTCATCATCATTCGTCATAGCTATATTTTGTTTTGC
The DNA here is from genome assembly GCA_907165275.2 of Zygaena filipendulae. Classification (NCBI taxonomy): domain Eukaryota; kingdom Metazoa; phylum Arthropoda; class Insecta; order Lepidoptera; family Zygaenidae; genus Zygaena; species Zygaena filipendulae. Next base: position 6,118,875 of record OU015667.1, on the reverse strand, counting down.
AGATAGTAAGATGGTTAGATGACTTACTGAAGAACACGAACGTAAGTGTTGACCTCTTCGCTGGGCACTGTCGCCCAGTTGTATTTGTAGCCGAGGAACAGAATGTTCGGCGCCAACCGGCCGAGCCCCGCCACCTGCACGAGGGACCGTACGCCGCTCTCGAAGTTGTGGCCGTCCAGTATCACATAGAACCCACGGTTCTTTCGCGACGACAGCCATTCGTTCCCTACGCGGCGGCGCGTCACACGCTCGAGGTATGTCAGGATTTTCTGCAATGTAAATCAGAACTAAACAAATTCAAAACCCACCAGTGTGTGCAGTCACGTGCAGTGATCATTTACCTATTTGTATCCCAGTAGACCGTAGGTACCAACTCATCGTATTATAGCGGGAACAAAATACAAACTATATCAACAAGCAATTACAATCGACTGAAGGACGTAAGAGGTTAAGGCTCACCAAAACAATATACTAACTACTCGTACCTACCAGTAATCACGTCAAATTATTTGATCTGAGCCAGTAACCAATAATAAACTTAAAACATTTTTATGAACGATCGAAATCCCATCACGCCTATAAATAAATTATTCTTTTAAACCTCATATAATGTGTTCTATTTTTTTGGTTGTTCCATGATTTTTTCTAAATACAAGTGTCAGAAATCTGATTAAAGTATCTACTAAAGTCGTCAGGGGGGAGCCCTCCCCCACTGATCCGCGCCTGGATACGCGTTAGTGAAAATAAGAAAATTAATAAAAAGACAATCTCACAGCGCTAATGTCGGCAACGATCATGAATGACCCAACTTTAGTGATGAGATGGCCAATATCCAGCAGCGCCGGTCTGGTGGACGCTCGACCAGCCAACACCAGCAGTTGTGGGTTGTAGGACTTGATATTTTCCGGTCGGTATGACATCTCCAACAAACTGGACACTATGTCCTGGTATCGTTGCGCTTCAGTGCTGCTACCCCAGTTTGCGTCTATCGTAGGTATTTATAACCATTTAAAAAATATTTCAGATAACGAAGAATTTTAGTGGTTGTGGAAAAGAAAATTTACCTGGTTTCCTATAGAGTACTAAAAAGTATAGTACAAAGAATATGACCATTGTGATTAACGCCATTATCCAGCTGATAATCATCATGATAACGATGCACAGAAAAAATCCTAATAAAGATAACCACGTGTTATAACACTGCAATCAAAGTGTTATTGGCTAATAGTAACTTCATGTTGGTAGGTAGTTAAAGAAATAAGAATTTTTATAAACGAAATTGCTAAGTACTAACATACATACTTTGTATGTTGGTCGCCAACTATGGTGCTGAACGAAAGAAGCGTGGAACGTACAGAAGTTGATGAGAGAATATGAAGCCAGGTAAAAGTTGGTTATCAACGGTGCTATTGTGTTTAAGTCCGCTAAAAATATAAAAGCGAATCAGTCTCTAAGTTGGCAAGTTCTGATGGAAAAACAATAAAGAACTGTTAAACTTTTCACCAATAAGCAGGAACAGTAGAGATACCAAAAAGGTGAGCACATATCCTCTGTATGGCTCTCCATGTTTGCCGTACGACTTGGAGAAGAATATTAGGCCCGGGTAGATGCGGTCAATGCCAAGCGCCTGGATCAGCCGAGGCACGGACAGTAAGTTAGTGAGCGCTGTCGATAGGGTCGCAGCCCAGCAACCGCCGTATATCAAGGGACCCCACAGTGCCATTAGTTGCATTATCTGCAATTTAACATCACAAAGCTGATGTGTACATCATGCCCTCATTGAATGATGAAGATTAAGCCTTATAAATTTCATTTCACCATGGTTTTTAATCTCATCTGTTCACATTGATTTTTATGTTTATTTATCGCGTCGGAACTCATACCTACTTATCTCACAGACGTGGCACAAATAGGTATGCTATTATCTAGCGCCGGGTGGTCCTTGTCACCACCCGACTTATGCTGAGCTGGCCGCTTTTTTGGCGCAACTTAATTGTGTTTAAATTTTAAGTGTTTGCATGTTTTGTGTGTTGTGCCAAATAAAGTTATTTTCAATTTCAATTATTAGATTAGAATATATCTTATAGAAAACGCTACATACTTACTTCATAATTGTTATGTAAACCGTATTCGCATTTCGGCTTACAAGAGGCAAGCACTTGATGGGCCAAATCTGTGGAGATTCCACTGGCGTCGCGAAGCGCTCCGGCGCCCGAGAGTATGGCCATCCCCAAATAACTTGTCGTGGATATCGCAATAGCTAGAAGTGTACCTTTAGGGATAGCCTTCGCAGGATTCTGTTCAGTACAAATGGTATTTACTAACATGACGATTGCGAAAATGTTGTGATAAAAAGTAACAATTTCAAGAGGTTTTCAACAAAAATACACCGTACCCTCAAATCCCCACAAATGTTAGCGCCAGCCTGCACTCCGGTAACAGCTGGGAAGTACATGGCAAATACGCTGAAGAAGTCATGATTTTTACCCTCACTGATGCGAAAATCGGGATTCCAATTATCCTTTATTGTGTGTTCTACAAGTACAATTAATTGCATCCCATTATCTACTACTAAATGCTATTTCAAAAAGTTACTTAAGTTGCGGCGAAGCACATGTTGTAGGTATCATGTTCTTAAACTTATTAGTATTCTTACCGTTTAATCCGACAAAGCCTTTAGCTATTTGCTCCTTTGTTTTGGGTCCGATAAAAGATCCAATCATGTAGTTGGCGATTGCCAATATAATCACCGTTATTAGAAAATTCTATAATTTATATTAAATTAGATATTGATATTGCATTGCACATGAAAAAATACAGCTCAAAAGAACATTTACTTGAGTCTTAGTTTCCCAGTCCATACCAATGGCACATATTAGGCACATGACGAACAGTGCAATAGCGCCAATAATGCGGGTGTCGTTTTCAGCGTTGTCAATTATTTTCAAACCATTAGATTTGAGTAATTCGTTTAAGGAATCACAAAAACCAATTGTGTTCATACTAGCTGCAACGGCGTTAGCGAAAGCGAATATTATGCCGACAGAGGCGCCGAGTTCAGCACCAAGCGATCTTGATAAGAGATAGTAGATCCCCCCTTGAAAATAACGATATTATTAGGTATTATTAAGTTCGCTATGGAATGAACAGAAAGCAATGAACTGAACAACACAAGTGTAGATATAGGCGCATCAGCGAATGCTGCTAGTCTATAAATAAATAATAATAATAATGGAAGTTACATTACATGAAATTTTTCAAACTCACATTAGGATCTGTATTATTAAAATAAAATAGGGTACTTGCATGAAATTTATTATAAGAAATTGTGTCAATATTTCAAAAATAGAGCCTTAGAAAAGCGTTATCGAGAAAAGGATAGTACGGCCGTGCCGCTTTTGTTGCTCGACTTGGCGGGGGCACTGCCGTGCCCCCAGATCGCGAAAGATTTACTAAAAAAATTTCAATAGTTTCCAAAATATTCAACTTTTAATTTTGTGAAACGGAACGTTGCAACGAAACACCAATCACAGCCAAGCTTAACACATGACGTCACTTTTATTTTTTTAGGAAACATTTACCTCTTTCAGAGAAGGCAAAAGAAACCAAGTGCATACAGTCAACGCATTTTTTTTATTTTCTGAAGTTTTTTACTTTAAAATGCATGGGTAAGATGTATTTCGATTCTTTACTGGAACTTTTGGAAGTAACTCGACATAGTTCAACCTTAATTTCGCTTTTAGATATTGAAGTTACCTGTCTGTCAGTGTCACATGATCCTGTCAATACGACAGTGACATTTCTATCACAGATTAATAAGGCGTAATTTTGAACAAGTGACGTCATTCCGCGTTTCGGCGGTAAAGTCTAAAGTAGGAACTTTGAAACGTTCTATTTAATTAATTTATGCATATATTTTTTTTCTTTTTCTTGCTTTGCTTAAGTAGGCCATATATCTTTAAAATAGACTGAAAAAAAAATTCATGCAAGTACCCTATTGTCGTCGCTTATATTAATGAAGGAATGTCGAGTCATATCAAAACTAAACTATTTATACCTACTCAGCGGTAAAATTGGCGGTAAACAATAAATAATCACACGTAGAAATAGCATATCTGACCCCCTATCCAAGTTTACAATCTACATTCGTTAACGCATCGTAATTCGTAACTGAGAAACGAATCGTAATGTCACGTGGCAACGTAAAATCGTCATCAAAAGTTCAGTTTAAGTATTATTGCCCGTTTGCCCCCTATGACATAAAAAAAAAATTAAGTACAACAGTTACTTATAGGTAAGCTCAGCATGCACTACAGAAACTGTGACTAATAAAGAAAATGTAAAAAAAGGAAAATAAAGTTTATCGTGACCACGTGATATTGTAACGATGCCGTTCCTTAATTTTCTATGCTTTAACGACTGTAGATTGTCAAATTGGCTAGGGAGGCTGATATAGTACAGTCAACAGCAAAAGTAGATGATCAAAATCAGAAATTCAATGCTAATGAACTGAGTTCGCGTCAGAACTGTGTTGGCGTCTAAGTGTTTCAAAAGTATGTGATTGTAAATAATACCAAACATTTACTACTAGTACAGCTGCCATATATTCGTGATCAGTTTTGACTCCAAAAGTTATAAATTCAATTCGCATCAGAACTAAGATGTGATGTTTTTTTTTTTCAAAACTAGTGAACAGTTAAAATCAAAAATTAAATGATGCAGAAACTGAGGCCTACTTTTGCTGTTGAATGTACGAGTCAGTGTTAAGTTAAGGCCTTCCCCTGTCCTACGTAAAGTAACAATGGTAAAGTAGGAACAAACAAAATAATTATATAAACCTCCTTGCAATTCTCCGTTTGTGCAGATAGCACTCATGGATAGAGTGGTGATGACGCACACCACCGCAGACAGGGATATTATGACTAGGGTGAGGCCTATACCAGCTTGTGCCACTATCCAAGCGATTCGGAGGAATAACATCACCCCCCAGATGTTCAACAAACATGGTATGAGAACTCCCTGATAAAAAAATAAACATTTAGTCGCACATGATTGACCTTGAACTGGATGTGTTGTTACCAATTTATTATTAATAATAATTAATTATTTTTCCAATATTTACCTGAATCCAACCCAACTTTATGCCACCGTATGTAGTGAGTTCTGGAGTAGGATTGTTGAGACCAAGGAATTCCTGCTAAAGCACACAATATTAAAAAAAATCGTTAATAATAGTTCATTCGTTTTGTTTTGACTTTTGGTTGCAGAGACGAAGTGGTAACTACGTACCTGTTTTTTTTTCTGCGAAGATGTCGAAGAAGTCCCTTGTGTGTTGTCACTAGCCTTTGTGATAATATCCTGCCGGGTGGACCCGTCCGAAACTGCCGAGTAGGTTTTCAATAGTAGATCAGCCGCAATAAAGAGTCAGTTGTAGCATGGATGTTAAAAACTGTACTGCTTAATTGCAAAAGGGTCGCGCGTCGCCATAACGAATGTGAATGTGTGTGTTTTTATTTCATATCCGAATGGTTTCTGCTTATAACCAGTATGCTCGAGTTTTAGGCATATGGTCCGCAATACCTACAACGGCTACAACTCCCAATCAATTCCAAATAACCGCACTCAAACTGATTGTTTCAGACTTCAAGTCATGAAACGCGAGATGATCACGCTATTCATATTGACTCTGTCTAATGAGAAATTGTTTTCAAGAATTTTAATCAATACAGAACACGAAGCAATCTACTTAATTAGTTAAACGTGTCTTTTAGCAGCAGCAGTTCCTAAATCAGTGTTCCTTATGATAATTACAGGCACCTACCTACCTTTTAATATTTTGCTGACCATGTTAAACTATACTATTTTTATAATATTTTTATAAACTCTCTTTGATCTTGGCTTTTCTTATAACGCACGGTAAAACACGTAGTGATTATATGATCTTTCTTCTTCTTCTTCATCAATTATGGCAATCTATCGCGTTTAATTTTGCCAATGTAGGTACGCAGGTATTAGTAATTATGGCGAAACGCCAATGACAAGTTAGATTGTTCCCCAAGATAAAACACGGTTCTAAACCAGCTTATTTCTTATAGCTATTTCTTATACCAGCTTATAGCTTATTTCTTGGGAAACAAAATGGTGCTGAAAATATCGAATAAATAACGCGCCAGGCATCCACTCGCTACGACCTCCACCGGTCATCAACATGATGGCGTCTGAATGACAATGTTAGGTACCTACCTACTGTGAAGGCATCTATCAAACGGAATATAACCACTAGGTACCTACCTACGTGGCATCTATCACGATTGCCAATGACAATGTTTTAGCAATGAAACAAACTTTTTCTTGGTTGTTGACAGGTGAAAGCCGGACCGAACACATGCGTCTTCGTTATTTCAGTCACCTTTCAGCATCTATTTCGAACCCTGCACAAGAAACTGGTTTCCGAGAGAACCAGGTTTTAACTTGGGGTTTAATTAAACATTGTCGCCAATGCGTTTCACCATAATTGAAAAAGTAGAGAGAAGAGATTTTTATTACTAAGTGACATTGTCAGGCAAATTATAATAGACACCATCATTAAAGAAGAAGGAGAACTTTTTCTTCTACTTCTATTTCAAAACTGTAGAGTTGATGCTTTAGTTATTCTTCTGAGAGTTGATGTTTCCTATGTCCTTCACTTTATTTTTTAATCGACTTGTCGGTGACAAGCCAAATATGGAATGGGTAGATAGATGGGATAAATCCACTCCCGTCGTGACCAGAACAACCCAAGTGGGCAGACACAAGCGAGCTTGGCACCGAATTCAAAACGATCAGTGGTAGGCGTAGCACAAACCAATTATGTAGTACCTACGTGTATTTTTGTCTTTTGGATTAAATCGGTATTTTGTATTTTTATCTTTTTGGTTTTTAGGATATTGTATTTTTTTGTCTTTGGAAGTCGGTTTTAACTTTTTTGTTAAAATTTTGATTATTAGTTAAACATTTACCGTGGCGGTAACTTGTCTTGATTTTTTACACACTGTAAGAAAAATCTACATCCATGGTCATTGGTAACACTTTATATATTATATAGTTTACTTACCTATGATTTATTGTTATATACCTCCTAGTAGTGGTTATAATTATACTCTTTGATGATAGATATGCGTAATCGTTCCGCAGGTTTCTGTCAAGTTTCCGTAAGATATCCGTCACGTTTGATTCGGCGCCATATCATATTAGTACTATGCTCAGAAGAATAACTAAAGCATATTCTTCTGAAGTACTATGTAACTGTGGTACCTACCTAGGTATATAATATGGTATGTATTGTATCAATCACTGTAACATAGTACGAAAATTTGCCGACAAGCAGTCAGCAGCGCATATAGACGACACAAAGAAACAAAGAAGGAAACATTTATATATTTTATTGTATCTATTACATAAATAAGTATTTACATAGGTATGTATTTTAATAATATTTAAGGTGTCACAAAAGATAGTTTTAATTTACACATGAAGTACAAAACATTTAAAATTAAAAACAAAAATATAAACTTTCTTTTGGTACAATAATACAGGCAAGTATGTAAGTATTCACGTTAAGTTTTAATAAATAAAATTGTTATTTATTAACATTGACAGACAAAATCTATAATACATTAACGCGAGTGGAGCCGCGCGCGCGGGGCCTCGCTAGTATCTTAGGGAATAATGACACAAAACTAATTCTATCAAGGGCGCTAGCCGCTAATGTTTTTTTATAAAATTGCCTATGTAACTTTTTTAATTTGTTACGCTCTCACGTCTTTACCGATTATCATGAAATTTTGCATTCAAGTTGGCAAAGATACAGAAAAAGACTTACCGCCGCACTCAGAGTCGACTTTAATGATTACTTAGTTAAGTATAGATTTTTAAAACAAAACTGCCGCATTCAGACAAGTTTAATAAATTAATGTTAATTTGCATTTAACTTATTAAGTTACATCTCATTAAATGCCAATTAACATTATTTTACTGAACGTCTCTGATTGCGGCAATTTTGTTTTAAAAATCTATACTTAACTAAGTAATCATTAATGTCGACTCTGAGTGCGGCCGATAGAGTACTTTTTATCCCGGAATTCACGCCGAAACTCCGACTGTATTAACGCGAGTGAAACCACGGCGAAAAGCTGGTATTTATATAGGTTTGTTCATTTTTATAGCGTAATTAGAGAGCTATTATGGTCAAAATTATACCTAACCTAACTTGTTTTGGATAAATGAATAAATAAAATTTGTCAACAATATTAGAACTATAATAGCATTGTCTTCGCTGAGGGCGCCGGTTGCCGGCTGCTGTCTACTGGTCAATAATAGGTAAATCTCGCAAATGGTATTTACTGGATTCCGATTTGCAAGAACCTCGACCGTTACAAATTGATATTCTAGCATGTCTCTAAAGACATAAATCTTACATTATTACTACTATTACCTAATTATAACGATGTTTTGCTTTGGTTTTCAAATGTACAATGTATTTAAGCGTACGCCTGTCACTTGTATAAGTACCTACTGAACTAAGTATTCATGTTAAAATATTAAGTAAATTGTGGGAAATATGTAAAAATTAAGTATTCAGGAATAGAAGGTGAGCACAGATGTGTGGTTTCCTCTCACGAACAGCATCGGCGGCAAGTCGCGACTCAGCATCTCCAGCCACGCCATGTACAAAGGCGCCGACACAGAGTCCTGCAAGTGAACATATCATTAAGATTTTTGCGGAATTTCTCACCCATAATCACTATAACCGACAAAATACCTTCCCGTGTGAGACATTTTTGGTTTTATCGCGTCATGTACCTTAGTATACCTACAGAATATTTGACTAGCTGTGCCCTGCGGTTCCACTACTGTGAATTTCGGGATTCCCTCGGAAACTCCTTGATGAAAATCTTTTCATAGATAACTGACTTTTTCTCTCCATCAACCTACCAAATTCCAAGTTCGTTGGTCAAATGGCAAACTTAATGCGAAATTATTGTAAAGTTTCATTAAAATCCATTCAGTAGCTAGTTTTTGCGTAAAAGAGTAACAAACATCCATACGTCCATATTCAAACTTTCGCGTTTATAATATTAGTAAGGGGAATGAACTTGTTGTGTTGTGAACTTGTCTTATCAAATTACCTTTCTGGGCATCGGCAGCGACATGACGACGAGGCGCGCCTCCTGCGAGTTGCTCAGCAGCAGCTCACGCAGTCTTAGCTGCCTGTTGGTCTTACCTGACAGCGTTATCAGCTCCGTTTCATTTATGCGAGCATCTGTCATAAATAGGTAAGTAGTTATTCTTAAATATTAAATGCTAGCTGTCCCCTGCGGTAATTTTGGAGTTCCCGCGGGAATTCCAGGATAGACGATACTTATAAACCTTCTTCTGGAATCACTCTATCTATTGGTGAAAGCCGCATGAAAATCAGTTCAATAGTTTTTAAGTTTATTGCGAAAAGGCAGACTGCAGACAGATGCGGTGGAGGACTTTGTTTTATATGTAAGGATTATAATCATTTCACAACCTAAAATAAAACTTGGGTCCTTATTCCAGAAGGTGACTCAGATCACGTTTCACCTAATATTATTTTTAAGCTCAGATCATAATTCAAGCGTAGGTACATCTTATTATAAAATGCGTTTTAATTTATAATCACTTGAAATTAGTTTTGAGTAGAGATTTTGAACTCTGATTGGTTCTAATCACATGAAACTAATCTTAAGTAGAGATTTTGAACTCCTGGAAATATACGAAACGCAGATTGTATACCTATGCTCTAAAAAAAGAAAAGTGTTATACCTAGTCATATAAATAAATAAAAAACCAGTCAAGAAAGAAAGAGGTTCTTTTTTTTGAAAATAGAAATTAATGAACTCAATAACATTTAGGTAGGTATGTAATAGAAAAATTTTATTCATATAAACTCATTAAATTATAATATTGTCCATCATTTGAATAAAAGGGGGACATCCTTGTTTGAGGACCATTGCAGTAATGGGTATGCAAAAACTTTAAAAGATATAATTATGATGACGCTTAGGTATATCTATAAGAACTTCATGTGAATTACCTTCATTCAGGGATTCGTCGTTAAATTTCTTAATGGTCTCTTCGAATAGCTGTTTGGTCTCAGGTTGTGGCGGCTCCGTGATGTCCTGCACCATGGTCAGCGATGAATAGTCTATCCTAAACTTCGACAAGAGATTCGCCATGCTGCAAATAATTAGAAATATTTTTTTCACTTACCATTCTCCATTAACAAAAGAGAATTAGTGCAATGCACAGTAAAATACAACCATTTTCATGTAAGTGCTAAACCATACCTAGGTAGGTAGGTACTGCGAGTTAGGCTACAACGTTAAAAGCTATTTTTGTGGTGGCAGCTTTTTTAGTCTTTTAAAAATGATCGGTATGGTAATACCTATGAAAAGATTAATTCTAAATGATTACTAACTTTCTCTCTTCAAGTTCCATTTCATGTCTTCTGTTAGCTAGTGCAAATATCCTCAGCTTACAGTTGGCCCAAGTGGACCGCTGAGAGATGATATACGGTAGGAGAATCGTTAGACCACCGTCGTCATACAACCACCACACGTCCAGGGTACCGCTTTCCTGTTAGCAAATTAATAGGTACTCGTCAGCACAGAACAGATACATATATATATATAGACGGGAAGAATCAAATCAGTTTTTTATGAAAAGAGATTCAGGGAAAACAGCTAGAACGTTTATTTACGTGACGAAATGTATCAAACTTCATTTGGTTATGTAGGTATGTATTTATGCTGTTTTCGAAATTGATAGTAAATATAATTATTGGAATTAATATAGTGTAAAAAAGATAATTATTTTCTAATAACTTCACGTATTTTCAGGGAACAAAAGTATTTGTATACTAGTGACTTGCCTGTTTCCTTTGAAATATGGTCATTTGTATCAATTGATCCTTAGAAAGCTCCACTCCATTTGAACTTTTGTAAACTATTTGTCGCTGTATATCCATAAGCCTTTTATCTTTCTTCTTTTCTTTAGTGCTAAGGTTTTCGGATATGGTGAACGAACGCGAAGTGCTCAGAGTTAGCACATCTACAATGATAAAGACAGAAAATATCGTAATTTTTCTGCACATTGACTATACAAGCTATATATTATGTTTTGTAATGAAACAATATCGTTTATTTATGTACAAGCTGTTGCCCCGTGGGCCGTGTGGTTGCCTATTTGGAAGGACGCTGACTGTTGTATGGATTGCAAGGACTGTAGGCACCAGATACCATACCCGTTCAGGAAAACTGAGGAATAAGCTTTTTGGCTGATTATTATTAATCTCGCCTTAGGACACTTTCGGTTCGTTAATCGTTTGTGTCTAACCCTAGGTTTACAATATACATTTTCCGACTTCAAATATCTAAGATAATATCGACGCTTACTGTGCAGATTGCTGTGCTTGGTCGATGGCTGGCTTTCGCTGCGTATGTCTAGGTCGGAGTCGGCGTGCATGATGTTGGTGGTGGGCGGCGGGCGGCGCACGCGCAGCTCGCCGCTGGAGCCCGAGGTGGCGGTGAGCGTGCCCGCGCCGCTCGCGCCGCGCTCCTCCGCGCTCACGCTGCCGTAATCCAACCCGCCCGGCACCCGCACTATCGCCACCGCCAAGCGGTTCTCGAATGCGGCGCTGGAACGAGCATCAAGCATCATTAGTACGTATCTACTAACTAACTCTACTAACTCCACAAGATTCAAAATTCAAAAGTAATTCTAATTTTGAAAATGTATAGATCGAAAGTGTTAGCGCCTGAATTTAGAACTTTCCCCGATACACATAAAGTTATATATATAACTAGTGGTTTCACCCGCGGTATTTTCAGAGTTCCCGTGGGAATTTTGGGATAAAAAATACCCTGTCTCAACTCTCACTTAGGACTACCGCAGTTTCCTAAGTGAACGAATTTTCAAGATCGGTTCAGTAGATCTAGAGATTACCCCCTACAACGTTACAGACTCACAAACTCACAAACTTTACCTCTTTATAATATTAGTACCTACATATTATATAGATATTATGTTTTTGTACATGGGTACAGAAAAGGACATAGGGTACTTTTTATCCCGGAATTCCCGCAAGAACTTCCAAATTATCGCGGGTAAAACCGCGGGGAACAGCTAGTGTTGAGTTATAGAAAATAAAATGAAATCTTACTGTAGAACATTAAAGTAAGAGACCAGGTCGTTCGGCGAGGTAGTGGCCCAGTCGGCCTTGTAGCCCATGAGCAGCACGTTGGGCGCCAGCCGGCCCACGCCGGCGGCCTGCATCAGGGCGCGTGCGCCCGCCTCGAACTCGAAGCCGCACACCGCGGCGCAGAACGCGCGCACCTTGCGCCCGCGCAGCCACTCATAGTCCGCCCGCGAGCGCGATGCGCGCTCCTTGTATGACATCCTGGTCTGTAACGAGGGTCACCGCACATCACCATCACTCATGTATACACTTTACAAAGTAAATACGGGTGTTAAAAGCACTCGAAGTCGTGCAGACAACGCAGAACACGCACCGTGCTGGTGTCACATAAAAACGTGAAAAAAAAGGCTGACCTTGGACCGTATCTTGTTATCTTTTAATTTTTTTACTTAGATACTTGTCTATAGGCTGTTCATATGTGGGCTGGGTAGGTGAAATCCTACCCAGCCCACATATGTATAGTATACCTAAGTGTTGCAAGGAACTTATGATATTCGCATCTATTTCAAATACTTACATTGGTAGGTATCAGAAAACTCAAAACAGACGATTTACTCCGACGAAGGACACACATACAGAAGATGCAATTTATATTTTTAAAGCCTGCGAGTGCATGCCTTACTGAAGGTCTCAAGGCGCCCTTCCAAGCCTGATCGCGGGCACACCTCGTTGTGTACTGTGTGGCTGTACCTGGGCGATATCCCCAACGATCATGAGCGAGCCGGCCTTGGTGATGAGATGGCCGAGGTCGATGAGCGCGGGCCGGGTGTGCGGCCGCCCCGCCAGCACCAGCAGCTGCGGCCAGTAGTTCTTGACGTGCTCGCCGGTGCGCGCCAGGTTGTGCGCGCTCGACAGCGCCGTCTTGTACGTCTGCGCCTGAGTGCTGCTGCCCCAATTCACGTCTGTCGGGGTAAAGAATACAAACTATACCTGTTACTAGGTAATCTAGCGACACCCGGCCGCTCGGCAACTTCGTGCTTTCCCACGCCCCGCCACAGTGTAGTGGAAGACACCTAAGCTTTGAGGTGATAACTGTGTTGGTTGTCACTACTGACTACTGTGTGTGTTGGTCAATAACAAGCTGGCAACAATCCGCCGCTCGCCGCGCCACGGCGCGAAAGCTACGACAAACGTGTACACACTTAAATCGTGTGCGAACAAGTGTACCTAGTAGTTAGTACAAAGTTAAACAGGTTTGTTCACATTCCCGGGTGTGGTGTGACATCCAATGCTTTACTGAAGAATCTAAAGATCCATTGTTTTTTCTATGTATTGTTTAATTTGTTTTATGGGAGAAAGAATAGGTACTGAATTTAATTGATTCTTTAAAATTCTTTAAAATAGTATGAAGTTATAAACAAAAGTCAGTGTCCGCCGCGTCTGTGTCCGAAAAAAACGCTGACAATGAGAAAACCATAACAAAGTAAGTTTTAACCCTACACCATGTGTCGCCACGCCACAGGGGGAATACAACTGATAACTCATTCTGGCATGCACGACATCCTTATCACAATTAAGTAACTTATCACATATGTCGGATGAACCTCTCGTGTACATTTCACACTAACGATATTACGTTACTACTTTAAATCGAATCAGGGCTTTCTAACGTTTTACGTTCTTTACTCTGCCTGTACTGGCTACAGCTAGATACTTTAAGCCGCCGTGTACTCATTAGGCAGTCTACCTGTCTGCACTGGCTACAGCTAGATACTTTAAGCCGCCGTGTGCTCATTAGACAGATCTATATTAATATTATACTAAAGCACCTGAAATGGCACCTAACGTCGAGACCACGCGTAGCCTGAAGCTCACGCGTTGCGTAGGTATTGCTGGTCAACTCGACGTCAGCCCGACGGGCCTCAGCCCTAACTGGCCTCCTCCAAAACCCCTCACAGCCAGCCCAAACCACCGGATCCAATACGTCGGATCTTAACCCGAGCTGGTACGACAGCTCCAGGGTCGCGTTACACAATTATTCACTTTAAGCTACGAGAGTTTCATCCGTCACGGTACAACGAGTTAGAGATGGCTATCACACAGTTATCCAATGATAAAAAATCGGGACTCACCTGTGTACCTCTTCTCTCCGCGGTGAAAAAATAATAACTGCCAGAACGCTCTCTGCCTTCACCTATTCTCGCTACGTCATGTACCGTCTACCCTCATGCAAACGTCAAAAACTGTTCTGTCAAATAAACAGGTAAAAGTTGCCATAAACAAAAACAGTTGATTACAAATCGACTCACAGAGTTACTAAAGTCAGCCACTCACCATATATACAAATTCGCGGTGCTTCGCGACACTCCCCAAGGCGAGGCCTTGCTATACCTATAGCAAGGTGAAAAGCTGACTAGTCCATTCAGCTATCTTCTCTCGCGCTCTTATGGCGGCGGCTCTTCTCTGTCTCGGTACTTGTGCTACTTTAGTCCCACAAGGCTCATGATGCTCCGCAGTAGCTCCACTCTCTACCGGGTGGCTCTCTGCCTCTCGAACATCGCTTGTGTCCATTGCATCTTCCACCGTTTCACACAGAGCTTCACCCTCTTGTGTGGGTTGTTCAAGAACGGTGGGTGTAGGGTTAGGAGGTAGTGTTGGAACTTCAACAGCTGCCTGATCCTCTACGCTTTTGTCTTCTGAAAGTGCAGGAAGGCTTTCACGGACACTCTCAGGCCTGTCCTCGTACTGAACCGCCAGCTCCTGTCCGTAGCTACAAGAGTTACCAGTTTCTCCTTCCTCTGCTACTTGTTCCGCTTCTAGAGGATATAAGTGAGCTATCGAACGAGTAAAGTCAGTCTCACCGACCTTTACTTTTGCTACACGACACTCTCCGTCACTCCCCCTCACTAAAGACACTATTTTGCCAACCTTCCAGTTACATCGGTTTCTGTTAGAGTCGTCTTTAATTTGGACAAGGTCTCCTAATTGAGGCTCTCTGTGCGACTTTACTCTCGCTTGTTTATGTGAGTGTCTATATCTCTCTCTCAGGCTGGGAAGATACTGGTCTTGAAACATTTTAACGAATTCTTCCATTATCTTCCGACCTCTTTTCCAACCTTCGATTAAATTTACTTTCGTTAAAGAACCAACTGTATCCGTATTTCCAGCATCCATTTGTAAGCACTCTCCCATGTTCAAGAAGTCGGCTGGTTTCAGTATGTGCTCCGGTTCTGAGCCAACGTGCACCAACGGGCGTGTGTTTATAACAGCTTCTACCTCTTTTATAACCGTTACCAGCTGACTGTCTGTTAACAAGTGCTTGTCCAGAGTTCTTTTAAGGCAATGCTTAGCAAGTGCGACTAATCTTTCATAGAATCCACCGTGCCACGGTGCCAACTGAGGAATAAACTTCCACTGTATACCCTTTTCCTTGCAATACCTACTAGTCAAAACTTCACTCATCAATTTGAACTGAAGGGCGTTGTCACTAACGATCTTTAGTGGTATGCCTCTCGCGGCTGTGAACCTTCTGATAGCCAGCAAACACTCATCAGCCGTCGAGTTCATCACCACTTCCAAGTGGACTGCACGCACTGCTAGACACGTGAAGAGGCAAATCCACCGCTTTACAGGTCCTGTTGATGTCTTGACCAGCATCGGACCAAAGTAGTCCATTCCTGTGTAAGTGAATGGGACACTGTAGTTCACCCGTTCAGGAGGCAGCGATGGTGTCTGTGGCAACTGGTACGGACCACCCCCATGCTTCACGCACTGTGGGCATGTTTTCAGCACCTTCTGAACTTCGACTCTTCCCTGAGGCACCCAATATTTTTGCCTGACTATACTCAGTGTTTGTGATACACCAACATGGTACTGATCCTCATGAGTTTTTCTTATGACGTCACTTGTGAAATTACAATTCCGTGGAAGGAGTATTGGATGCTTCTTGTCGTATATCCAGTTCGTGTTAGACATTCGTCCTCTGCATCTGAGAACTCCATCAATGTCCATAAAGAGGCCCAGATTACGTGTTATGTCTACGTTCCATCCAACTTAGCATTCAGACCCATGTCTAAGTTCTCAGCTTCATTGCTATGAGAGATTACTTCACGTTGCTCATCTTCTGACATCTCAACCTCTTCACCGGGATATGCCATCTCATATCCCTTTGCAACCATTTCTGGACCGTCAACAACGTCCAGAGCCTCCCCGGCCACAAGAGAAGTATGAACTGTCAGCTTTCTATTGCTCGGCCACTCCTTTTCATCAAGAGACAGTAAAGTGGGCCCGTTGAACCACAGATCTTTCTTCTGGTCCCATAGCTCCGGTCTAGTCGCTAAGTCGGCTGGGTTCATGGTTGTGTTTATGTAACAGAACTCTACCTCTTTACTGTTTTTAATTTCATTAACACGCCTTGATACAAATGGTGGAAGTAACTTGCTTGTGTTCATCCAATTAAGCACTATAAGGCTATCTGTCCACAAAAAGGATTTCTTTATTTTCAAGTCTAGGCTGCTCTGTACATACTTAAGTAACCTACTTCCAATTAGGAAACCGAGTAACTCCAGTCGTGGAATTTTCAGGTCATTTTTGTCTTCTACCGGTGTCACTCTGGACTTTGACATCATAAAAGTAACCTTAGAGTCTTGGCCCTTATTAATCTTCAAGTAAACAACAGCTGCATAGGCGTTCTTAGATGCATCCGTGAACCCATGAAGTTCATATGTGCCTGTGACATCCGTGTTGGCACTATTTAAACCAGCATATCGTTTTATACGGACATCTTTAGCTGCCTGTAAGTTATGAACAACTCGTTCCCACTTTTTCCTTAAATCCTCTGACATAATCGCATCCCACTTTAACTTTTTTATGCAGAGTTCTTGAAAGAGAAGTTTAGCTGGTAGAATAAGGGGGGAAATGAAACCACAGGGATCGTAAAAACGAGCCAGCATACATAGAACATCCCTTTTGGTTCTGGTTCTCTGGGTTTTCTCCACGTCAAACATAGTATCACTCAATTTCAGCTGCAGAGTGTCTTCCTTTAAATCCCATAATAGGCCAAGCACCTTCATTTTATCAACACTTTTAGCTTTGTGTTGCTCGGGTATGTTCATCATGAATTCCTCGGAGTTAGAGGTCCAATCTCTGATATTCATGGATAATTCCTCAAATGCGTCCCTGGTATCTCGGTACATCTTATGTGCTTCACCCACAGAGTCAGCAGTTGTGACCAGGTTGTCAATATAACATCTGTCAGCTATCTTACTTAGTAACGACTGGTTAGTTCGGGAAAAATGATATCTTATGGTCGCAGTGAGTAAAAAGGGACTTGATATAATACCGAATGGCACTCTGCAGAATCTCAGATGTATTATGTTGTTCTCTGACAGTTCTTTACTTGTATCTTTAACCCACAGGAACCTGGTGACTTCTCTATCTTCTTCCTGCAACCCAACTTGCAGAAAGGCCTTTTCTACGTCGGCTACCATACCGATCTTGCCTGATCTAAATTGTAGTAGCAAAGCTGTCATATCTTCAATCATTGAGGGACCTCTGTACAAACATTCGTTCAGGCTCTTTTGTCCATTACATTTGGCTGACGCGTCATATACGATTCTCCCTCTTTTGCCTTCTTGCTTGACCATGTGGTGCGGAAGATAGTGAACAGTCACACCGTTGCCCGTTGACTGGTGATCCACAACTTCAATGATTCCTGCTGACAGCTGCTCCTGTAAGATTTCCGCGTAATCCTTGAGAGTCTCTTCATTTGAACGTCGCAGCAAGCCCTTCAAACGTCCATACGCCAATCCGAAGTTAGTGGGTAATACTCCAGGTTGGTCAATCCACGGCCATTTAACCTCATATCTTCCATGGCAGTATTTAACTGTATCATTGAAATGCTTGACTGCTTCTTCTTCTCGAGTCGTTTTTGGAGAGTCTGTGATGCCAATGCTTTCTAAGTTCCATAGAAACTTCATATCGATGGATCGAAGAGGAAGATCAGGTTCACTAAAATAAGGACATCCTGGCCCATGGCACTGGCAGTAAGTCACGACAGTCATTTCGTTTTCCACAGTTTCCTCACAGCTTCCTGATACTATCCAACCCAAGTCGGTATTAACCAAATACAGCTTCTCTTGCAACTTTATGCGTTCATTTCTTATGAAAGAAAAGTAATAATCATTTCCGATTAGTAAGTCCACACCTTCGCCCACGGAGTCGTCATCAGCAGTAATGTCAACTGTAACACAGGGGTCCACCTTTGCAACGGGAACTCTGTTGGTTATATGTGGTATAATGTTAACCCGCAAATCTCTTTGGATGCCCCTTTTTGTAATTAACGTTACTCCTGACGAAGGGCTGACCACTCGTCTTGGGTCGTTGGAACCAAATGTGAAAATTACAAGTACATCTTCATCTTGTGTATCTAATTTAAGTTGGTCGGCAGCTTTGGCAGTAAGGTAGCTCCGTTGACTACCGGAATCAAGGAGGACCCTGCACGTAATTTCTCCTCTATTGCTCCTTAGCTTCGCCGTTGCCGTCTGTAAGTAGGAGTGATATCTGTTCATAAAACAGGTAATAGCTACAGGAGAAGTATCAATTTTACTTGACTCACTTGTACTAGCTACGGTAAGCTTCTTCGGGCACAAAGCACGATTGTGATTCCGGCGACAATAAATACAATTCCTCTTATCCCAGCACCTCCACCATAATGTCGCCACGCCACAGGGGGAATACAACTGATAACTCATTCTGGCATGCACGACATCCTTATCACAATTAAGTAACTTATCACATATGTCGGATGAACCTCTCGTGTACATTTCACACTAACGATATTACGTTACTACTTTAAATCGAATCAGGGCTTTCTAACGTTTTACGTTCTTTACTCTGCCTGTACTGGCTACAGCTAGATACTTTAAGCCGCCGTGTACTCATTAGGCAGTCTACCTGTCTGCACTGGCTACAGCTAGATACTTTAAGCCGCCGTGTGCTCATTAGACAGATCTATATTAATATTATACTAAAGCACCTGAAATGGCACCTAACGTCGAGACCACGCGTAGCCTGAAGCTCACGCGTTGCGTAGGTATTGCTGGTCAACTCGACGTCAGCCCGACGGGCCTCAGCCCTAACTGGCCTCCTCCAAAACCCCTCACAGCCAGCCCAAACCACCGGATCCAATACGTCGGATCTTAACCCGAGCTGGTACGACAGCTCCAGGGTCGCGTTACACAATTATTCACTTTAAGCTACGAGAGTTTCATCCGTCACGGTACAACGAGTTAGAGATGGCTATCACACAGTTATCCAATGATAAAAAATCGGGACTCACCTGTGTACCTCTTCTCTCCGCGGTGAAAAAATAATAACTGCCAGAACGCTCTCTGCCTTCACCTATTCTCGCTACGTCATGTACCGTCTACCCTCATGCAAACGTCAAAAACTGTTCTGTCAAATAAACAGGTAAAAGTTGCCATAAACAAAAACAGTTGATTACAAATCGACTCACAGAGTTACTAAAGTCAGCCACTCACCATATATACAAATTCGCGGTGCTTCGCGACACCATGTATGCCATAGGTACAACCGTACACGGCATATAAAATTGCTAGTTTACTGAAATTTGCATCACTAGGTTACGAATCTACTATAATGTAATACTGACCTGGCTTGCGATAGTGCACGATGAGGTATAGCGTGAAGAAGATAATGAAAGTGACTAAGGACATGATCCAACTGATGAGCAACATGATTGCGACGCACATCAGGAAACCCAACAGCGAAACCCAAACGTTGTAATACTGAAACAAATCATAAATAACTTAATAACCTTAAGATAACAGTCTAATTGGCCTGCTGACATCATCTTTTATAAATGATATCTCTATTAGTCAGTCTATCTACTATAGCTCAATTATCCTTGGGCTGATTGTGTGCATTACTTAGATGACATTTTATGTTAAGGTTACATCAAGGAAAATGTGTGCCTTAAAAACAAATGAACTTACCCGAAAGGTCGGACGCCAGCCGAGCGGACGCACCAGCGCCGCATGGAATGTGCAGAAGTTAATAAGAGCGTACGAAGCCAGGTAGAAGTTGGATATTAGTGGAGCAATCGTGTTCAAATCAGCTGCGAACGAAATGCAGAATTCATAAGTCACGAAGTAATTTTTTTAAAAAATATCCAGAATAATTTTATAAGTACTTTTTACTAAATGAAAGAAAATAAATATTGAAGCATTAAATCTATGGGGTTTTTTTCATCGTAATTTGTGTGTTAACCCTTAAATTACAATTACTAACCAATCAAAAGAAATAGAAGTGAAACGAAGAATGTGAGCACATATCCTCTGTACGGCTCCCCATGTTTGCCGTAGGCCTTCGAGAAGAAGATGAAGCCTGGGTAGATGCGGTCAATGCCAAGTGCCTGGATCAGCCGAGGAACGGACAACAAGTTGGTGAGGGCAGTCGATAGGGTCGCCGCCCAGCAACCACCGTATATGAAAGGCCCCCATGCGGACATAAGCTGCATTACCTAAGGTCAGAATAACGTTGATCTTAATATATCCAGTGAATGAAGGCTTGTTAACTGGTCTTATAATAAAAAGAAGCGTATATGATATTTTGGTTAAAGTGCAAAAAATACCGCATTGCAACATTGGCAGCGCACAGCTAAATTTAAACAACAATACCCAATGATATTATAAGTAGACAACACCATAATTATCTAAGTAGAGTTATTTATTTTTTCTTAAAGAAACGGTTAAATGGGTTAAATATTCTCTTGGAAGTTTTAAGATTCCACTTTTACCGTAGGCAGCTTGCCAGAATCTTTGCACTTACCGAATAGTTGTTATGTAGTCCATATTTGCAACCCGTTTCCAATAAGGAACAATTGGAGAGAGCACTGTGATAAGTCGCAGTGTCGTTAGATAAGACATCGGTAAAGTTCCCAGTCGCATCTCTCAACGCTCCAGCTCCCGACAAAAACACCATTAAGGCGTAGCTCAACATTGAAATAGCAAGAGCAAGTAAAGTCCCTTTTGGAATCGAAGATGAAGGATCCTAGAAATAAGGCAAGAGGATTAGCGATCAAGTTGCAATTTGAATTCATATCCTTACCAAATGAAAAACAGTTGGGTACTTTCAAGATGCTGTAAGATAATGTCAATTATACAATAGGGATGTTGACTACTTTTGAAAATCAAAATTCTAATTAGTCCGTCAGTTAGAAAATAAAAAAACAATAGACACGTATTTTTTGCTTTTTTAAATAAATTAAAATATACAGAGATAAAGCGCATTAAAGTTTAGGATAAGGAGGTCGTGACGTCACTAACCGCAAAACCGCCATACAAACTGTCGAAAATAGTGACGTCACGCGAAATTTTAACTCAATATATCGCCGTTATTTTTTTATTACGTAAAAAAAGAAAAAATATATTTTTTAATAATCTACAAGACGGACTAAAAAATAAAAATTAGTCAACATGCCCATTTGGCCTAACCTCGAAAATCTATGTGGTGCTGACATCGTATAACAAATATTGCAATTTCTTGTAATCTTATGTAGGTATAGGTATAATAAATTATGCATAGGTAGGTATTGCAGTGGTAGTAGGTACAAATTGGGTATGTCTAATAGGACAATACTCCAGCGCATATCTGATAATGAACATCATTTCTGAGTGCAAAGCTCACTAGCTCACTACCGATTCCCTTCATCAGTAAGACCATAATATGGGGTGGTATAACCAGCACGTGTAAAAAAGATTCGAGATCCGACATTCGTTATTATGACGTATGTACAATGTACCTACATTGATTCATCTTAAAATTGACACTCGATACCTCGACTGTTCCTTCTAGGAACAAGGATCACACAACTAGGTACAGTGTACACGTGTCAACTTTTAAAGAAATCGAATTGTCACATTTGTGACTGATATTATAAATTGACGTGAGTCACCAATAACAAAGGCGCGACTTCAATTGCTTTAAATTAGTCATTCAGATCATATTGCCCCTCAGTATTGCCCGATGCGCAAACAAATAAAACTCCAAAATTACATTGGGTCAAACCAATTGACATAAATAAGCATTTTATAATTGAAAACTTATTTGATTTGAAAGATTTGAATAAACCAGTCTATGCCAAATGTATAATTGATTATTTTGATTCGGTGGCAAATGTAATCAGTTTTTGACTGTCGATTAATATGGTACACATGGTGCGATATCAATGTTGTTTACAATATTTTTCTTTTGTAATTCATGGGTTTAAAATTATAACTAGGATTTATTTCTATTTTTCATTTTGGATGTTTGATTTCAAACTATATACTATATATCTAGGCAATAATTTGTACATTTTGATTAAGTAATTGTAGACGTGGACGAATGACAAAAAAAATACCAAACCGTTTTTATTAAAACAAGGACAGTGGGGTGTAATGGATTTCACGCGGCCTCGCGGTCAATTTGTCGTCAACAAACAATCCCTCAAACTCGCTCATACTTACCTATACGTAATAACTAAACCATAGGTTCCCAACCTTTTATGGACTACCACCCCTTATACAACGTGTTAATGAATTAACCAAAAACCTGATACACCCTATTTAAATAAATAAACAATAATGTGACTAAAATATAAATTATGTCGAAAAAATTAATAGTTTAAAAGTTATTCAAAATTAGTTTGGAGGTAACCTATCTACGAAATTACAAGCGCTACGCCCGCACCTACGTGTCTACGTTTTTTGCTTTGGGCGGCGTACGCGTCAAATATTGTACTATAAATTATTTGGACATGGGCTGGTAAAAATGAAAAAATGTAACCTATATTAAAACATGGTGCGATCGATTCGGAAGTCGATTCTCAGCAAACTACTTTCTAGTTTTCAGTTAATTCATTAACACGTTGTATAAGAAAAAAGTTCCAACGCCCCTTTACATAATGGTTAATAATAGCAATTTTAAATGTCTGTCTATTATCTATCAATAATCACAAAAAAATAACTTCTTAAAAATCTAGACCTTTAACGCGGCACACGTGAATAGTAGGCATGTTCGTACATTTACATTGGTATATATAGCTACACTCAACGTAAATTGAATCATTGCGTAAATAGAAGGTAGAAATAGAATGATAATATGTAATGTATAATTATGTTCTGCGCTCGCGTTTTGGCGGTCTTAATTTTCCTTACATCTAACCTTGTTATCGAAGATTGATTTGATTGACCTCTAAATCATTTAATACTGACTTTGAAAGGAATACGTGGGTGGTGTGGACGGAAAACCATTTTGGTGCTTTTGTTCCTTTTACCTACCTTGAGATCGCCGGATATATTTGCGCCGGCCTGAATTCCAGTAACTGATGGAAAGAATATAGCGAAAACACTGAAAAAGTCTTGGGCAACGCCCTCACTAAATCTGAAATCATGTCCGAAGTTTTCTTTGAATGTTGTTGCTGTAAGGGAAAAATCAAAGTTGCTCATTAGTGTTCCAGGTTATATTGTTGTAGTTTCCATTCAAATTTGATTTTAGCTGCTGACGGCGGTTTTGCTCGCGTTAATGTAGATTTTATCAAATATTTAATTTCTATTTTTCGAGAACTTTTTCTGAATGAAAGTAGGCCTTTTCTGGCCTTAACAACGTGTATGCAAAATTTTATCCTTACTAATATTATAAATGCGAAAGTGAGATTGTTTGTTTCTTTGTTTGTTACGCTTTCGCGCCTCCACGGCTCAACGGATCATCATGAAGTTTTGCATACACGTTGTCAGAGATACAAAGAAGGACAAATTAACGCGGGTGAAACTGTATTAAATTTTGCATATTACACGCTGTGAAGGGTAGGTTCGGAAAAATATATAGGGTAGTAAGTACTTTTATCTCGGAATACCCGCGGGATCTGAAACCGCGGGGCACAGCTAGTGATAATATAAAGGAAACAAAGTCTTCCATCACAAGGCTCACTGGTCTGCTTACCTCTCAAGAGGTTTACTTTAATTAGGTGATGCTATACTCACAGGATATTCCAACGAATCCTTGTGCCACTTCTTGGACCGACTTCGGCCCCATTATCGTGCCGACCAAGAAGTCTACCATGGCTCCCACGATGATAGCAATCAAGAAATTCTGTCGACAAAAGATAATTCACATTTATTTTAGATATTATAGTTTTGCTCCTCACTGGTTAAAAAAATATATACCGTATAGTTAGTTCAGCCACAGATAATATAATACTATACTAGGTTCAGCTCTATTGCTATTATAACTCATCGTATGCAGACGATTTTGTAAATGTATCTATAGGAATATGTTATAAAGCATCGAACGGTCGAAATCGAATCGCAATGTCGTGTATATGTGTGGTTTACACAATGTCATCTGATATCATCTGTATTGGTTAGGAAATGATCAGGCTTAGGTACAATAAAGTTAGTCTAATAAAGTTTCAATACGCAGAATAAATAAAGGTTTATATTTTAAAACGGACTGAGGAAATATCCCGCTTCGTCACCAACTCGAAATATATGAAAATGTTCGGGATCAACTTACTACTTCCTATCACCTATATGTACCTAACACCAACACTGATAATATATTTGACAACAGTGAAGGTCCTACAATAAAAATACGCATGACTATTTATTTCAAACTAGTTGTGCCCCGCTGTTTCATCCGCGTTAATTTCAGAGTTACCGCGGGAATTCCGGTGTAAAAAGTACCCTATGTGTTAATCTGATGTATAAGCCATATTATTGTAAAGTTTCATTTAAATCCATCCAGTAGTTTTTGGGTGAAAGAGTAACAAACATCAATCCATCCATACATACTTGCAAACTTTCACGTTTATAATATTAGTAGGATTAAGATTAAGATAATTTAGTTATTAATTTGTTGCTACATCTCGGTAGTAGGTATTACGAATATTAATATAAATTTTCGAATAACAATAAAAAATGCGCTATATCTCTTGATTTCCACGCGCCTCGCCTTGACCTTCTTACAGGATGAAATTAACGAGCTTTACAAGGAAACTTTTCTCGTTGATTTCAAGCAGACAAACAGACAGAAATAGTCCCATTAAATTATTATCATGATAAATGTGGAGTTGCGTATACATAGGATGTTAAATATAGTGTAGAGATCGCAGAAAAAGGAAAACAATTCTGTGGTACTTGGTAGAGACTAAATTGTTTACCAGTGGGGTGTCGGGGAGGCACGCCCTACCCTGTTATTACGAGCTCGTTTGTTAAAGTAAACGTCACTAGAGTTGTTACTGTCTGCCCACTGTCTACACTACAAACTAACAAGTACTTATAGCACGCGCATAAGTTACCATAAACGACTTAGGGTCGGCGCAGAAACAACCCGTAAAAACTACTTTGTCTCATTTTTCTACCAAAGAATTTAAAAATCCATGGTTTAAAACTATCTTAGCAGGCACCTACTACATAGGTATAGTGGACCACATAGACAAGTATAACGTCATAACGACGTATTACCGTTTGTAAAACGTCGTTATGACGTTATAAATTGGCGTTTTTGCAGCTCCAATATTTGTTTTTCGCTTGTATTGGAATTTGGAGCTTGGAGCTGCAAAAACGGCAACTTATAACGTCATACAGATGTTCTACAAACAGTATAAATTTAACATGGTGGTATACTTATCTATGTGGCCTACTGTACATAGAAGTGTAGGTACTTGATGCTCAACCTAATCCTCCTAACATTATGAATGTGAAAGTAACTGAATGTCTGTCTGTCTGTCTATTATGCTTTTACGCCTTAACGGCTCAACCGATCATCACGAAATTTGCATACCCACACGTTGTCAGGGGTACAAAAAAGGATATAGGGTATCCCAGAATTCCCGCAGGACTTCCGAAATTAACGCGAGTGAAACCACGGGGAACAGCTACTAGATACTATATGAACCAACGTTAGGTAGATTAAAAGACTTAATGAAATTTTCGCCAGTCTGCGTTGAAGCTAAAGCACCGAGAATCGAGATACTTGACAATTTATTCGATCTGCGTCAATACTCTGTCGTGTCTAGAGTAACTAAACATTGCTCTTTGAATGAAAACATTAGTTAGTTACTCGTACAGGGAACAGTCAAATAAACTGACTAGTATTTGATCACAGTACACGTAATATTAAGTATAGGCTGGTGAAGATTGTAAACGCATCTAAAATACAATGGATTACTGAATGTCATTCACCTGACCACCGAAACTTATAGTTACCTACCTTGTTTCTTAAATACTTGCATATTGTAATACGAACCTGAGCTTTACTCTCCCAGTCCATCCCTACAGCGCAAATGACGCACATCACTATGAGGGCGATGGTACCCACGATGCGTGTGTCATTCACCCCGTTATCAATGATCTTCACCCCGTTCAATTTCAGCAGATCGTTCAGGGACTCGCAGAAACCGATAGTGTTCATGCTGGCTGCCACTGCATTCGCGAAGGCAAATATTATGCCCACTGAAGCCCCAAACTCCGGGCCGAGCGACCTGGATATTATGTAATAGATCCCACCTAAGGAAACAATTGAATGTACAAATAATTTTGAATGTGGAACGTTTACAATTTTTACTGTCAATGACCCCCCTAAACCAAGTTATGTAAACCTGGTTTCGATGGCGGCTGAAACTGATAAAACTTAAAAGTATCTATTACAACTATAACAACAGCACCGTTGATAACCATTAATGAAAAGAGAATATAATCACTTGCATTGATTTAAATATTTTTTGATAAGACATAATGGCATTCATCATATTTATTTTTATATAGGTACCTTAGAAGAATAACTAAAGCGG
This sequence comes from Zygaena filipendulae, assembly GCA_907165275.2. Lineage (NCBI taxonomy): Eukaryota > Metazoa > Arthropoda > Insecta > Lepidoptera > Zygaenidae > Zygaena > Zygaena filipendulae. The sequence continues at coordinate 6,091,819 of OU015667.1, read as the reverse complement.
TACCAAAGAGAATATAATCGCTTGTACGTATACAGCTATTCTTCAAGCTATTTGTAGTGGTTTCAGCCAGGTTTTACACTCTGCTTGGAATTTTTTTAGGTTGGTTTCCAAAAATATATTTTTTTTTGTTTACGAGTATACTTTAAACATACGTTAAAATCTTCGTTTATCCCATTTCTACCATAGTTAGATGATCAGAGATGTGGGTATTAGACCATCGCATCAATGACAGGGCACGGGGGTGTCATTGCCAATGAAAGACCATTTAAAGTCAAAGACAAACACTGACCTCCTTTGACCTCCCCGTTTGTGCATATAGCGCTCATAGAGAGCGTGGTGACGACACACACGACGGCGGATATCAAGATGATGACGAGCGACAGCCCGATCCCCGCCTGCGAGACCACCCACGAGATGCGCAGGAACAACATCACGCCCCAGATGTTCAGGAGGCATGGTATGAGGACACCCTAGGAAATCGCACCGAACGTTACTGAGTACTTATAGGTAGGCATTTATTAAGAGCCTATAGCTATTAGGTGTTCCCAGCGGATTCATCTGCGTGAATTTCAAGATTCCCTCGTGTACTCCGAGACGGAAATCCTTTCTCAGTTGACCCATAACCCACTACCCATAAACTATCTACATGCAAAATTTCAGTTTCATAAGACCATGGAAAAATATCCATACAAACTTTAATCCAATCACCCTTTTCGGATTCGATTTTTGGGAAAACCCATCGGCAGCGCATAGTTATGCTATACCAGGAATTTCAAGATCTATACTCAGCAGCTGCGAGTTGATTTAATTATGTCAGTCAGTCAATTCGTATACATAAACTTTCATGGTTTTTTAGCTGTGATGTATGTACATCAGATTACTTACTTGAATCCATCCTAATTTGATACCAGTCACTGGAGTGGGAGATTTGGTCTCTCTTTGAACTTGTTCCTTTTCATCCTGCAACAATATTAATTATAATAATTTTATATAGGTGTCTAAATACCATCCATTTGTATTTCTGTTTCAATATTCTTTCACAGTATAGGTAATAAACCAAAGGTATATATAGTATTGTATCAAATTGGTGTAGGTACATATACAATCTTCATTTTAATTTTTAACAGACATGATCAAATAAACGATCACCATAAACTTTACAGAGCGTTACGTGTGCCTACTGTACCTACTCACTGAAAAGTAGAGTTAGCAACTAAAGAAAAATTTGATATTTCTAAAACAGCAATTTTCCCATCACAGTATTATTGTATTATAGTTAGGTATTTAATCAATAATTAATATTTACTTGTGAGGTACCTATACACATAAACAGTAAGTCTTTTTATTTCTCTAACTTTTGTTCACTAATAGTAACATTAGATCGTAAATACTGTATACCTAGGTATGCTAACCGTATGTTGATTATGTTGATTTTAATCAGCGGAAACATGTGGTGTAAATAGGCGAGTCTTAATGCGAACGAGGGACGTCAGTGGTGGAGGTCATGCGCAATGTTATGACGAGCGTCACATGTCTGGACCACGTCGATTTGTATGATAGAATTATTGTCCTCACGATTACAATATTGTCGGTCTAAGTAAAATGCAGGGAGACGTCTTCTACTTTACCTATAACAATCATCTCACAATACTTTAAATAAATCGGGTAGGTATTAATAAATAATGTCTGAATCGTAATACAGGGTGTCAGAAAACCTCCGACATATCCGAAGCTATGATATTCCCTACACCAGTACGAACATTTTAGACGTGGAAATTCAGCTGGGAAATCAACGGTTTTCAAGATATTAAACCTCAAAGTTTCGTAAATTTTGTTCTACTTATTGCATATTTTTGTAGTTTATCACGTAACCAATATTTTTTCTAAAGTAACTTGGTAGTTATTGTGTAGGTACTAGATACCTAATTATACTATGGTGTACATTTTTTTTTTCTAAAGAAAATAATTTTCCCAACAATATTTTTACTGCAGAATAACTTCAATTACTATTTTATATGGAATTTTAGCGATAATTTCGCCGTTTTCACTCTGTATAGTGCGTACATACAATCGCGAATTCATTGACATAAGTTTGATTTATTCTAGCAGATTTTGCAAAAAGTGCTGCTTCAGATTGACTCCGGGGATCCTTCTTTATAGGACTCAAACACAGAGATATATCAAACAATACAAAATATACAACTTAACTTATTAAAAAAAACACACCTATTATTATATTATTATATTTATTATAAATACGAAACTACAAAAGTAAGTGCCTCTGTCTGTCTGTTACCTTTTCAAACGTCTTAACTACTCATTTGAATATCACGTCTTGATCATCAGGAGCATACATGTGTTTTTTATTTTATTTTTTATTTTGTTATTATACAAAACCCTTAATAATTTTTCGACATAGCCCTATAAACTTTTATATTGAATAAATTCTCAGTTTCGTTTTATTAGTCTTAGCAATGGATGGCCACCACCGTGTATAGCCTCGCTGTTGTAGCCTCGATAGGTACCGTGACTGTGTTTTCCTGAACTCGTATTACATTATCTATTAAACCTATCATAAATATTGTACTTAATACAATTATTATGACTATTATACAAAATTTATTGGGCTTTTTTGGTCAGAAACTTTCGCGCGCCTACCTACATATTAATCCTCCATCTTCATAATAGGAATTCTTATAAATGGCATAACAATGCATAGAAGACGATCATACTGAGATTAACTGATTACCTACTGAAATAGCTGCTACTCGTGAATTCTAAAATTCCCACGGGGATACCTACAAGTCATAATTATAAACAATTTCGAATTTGAACAGGTAGGTACAACGTTATCCCATCAAAAACAAACTTGTAAAAAAGTCCAAGTCTCGCAACTCACTTCTTCTACAGTAAAAAGTTGTGAGATCAATGTAATACCAAGTCGGTTAATTTATTCAGTGCCTACTTAAGGGTCCTTCTGTCTAAAGTTATCATGTTATAAGCTAATCTAATAACATTTTATAGTGACCATATCAAATTTAAAAACCTTTTATGTTTTAAATAGATTGATTGGCTTGGCGATCACGTGAAAACACAATATATCTCACATGTAATACATAATTATGGTTCTAAACAATCTAATTTAATTACAATATGTATTACTTAATCGGTCCGTTTACGGCATTTTGTGTTGCTTGCGTCGCATTGTGCATAATGTGCTGCATGCGTTGTGGACTGTGGTATTTGACTTTGTTGCGACTTGTGGTCATACAAACCGTGACCAAATACAATTTGCCTTAGCGACAACGCCGCCGTTTGGAAACCGACCAATTATACGATTTTCCGGTCACGTCATACTAGATACTATAGTATCTAATAAAGCCCGGGGCATCAGATAACTTCTATAGCTTCTAGCAAAGACAATATCTATAAATCTCAACAAGGTCTAGAACATTACATATCAATAAGTACCTACTAATCCTACTTCCTACTAATATTATAAACTAGCTGTACCCCGCGGTTTCACCCGCGGTAATTTCAATGTTCCCGCGGGAGTTCCGGGATAAAAAGTACCCTATGTCCTTCTCTGTACCCCTGACAACGTGCATGCCAAATATCATCCAAATCCGTTCAGCCGTTTTTGCGTGATTGAGTAACAAACATGGGTTAACACATCAAAACATCCACACTTTCTCATTTATAATATTAGTAGCATTACGAGTGACATGATTAGATATTATGCCTAGGTTTAAATCACGCGTGTTTTCAGTAAGACAAGAGATTATTTATTATTATCATAGCACGCTAAGTGCTAAATGTTAAAAAGAATAGCGATTTCCTTGTAACTTGTAACAAAGTAGGTATATCTACGTAATTTATTGGGTTATGAGTTTAGCATCAGGATACGTATCATATTAACATGATAATATAGGTATTACGATATTGTTTGAACAACTCTTTGTTTATTGTCCAGTCTCAATCAATATCAATATATGGCACCTATATACTGTATTATACAAGTATGGTGTGAATATCTACACAGTAGGAAAGAATAGCTATAAGTATATTATGTTGTTTTGATTTTCAAATTGTCGCTGTCAGTATGTGTCCACTTTTTCGGAGTACCTACGGGTATTCCAAGATAAACAATACCCTATGTCCTTTTCTGTACCCCTAACAACGTGAAGACATTCACAATTTTATGACTATCGGTTCAGTGGTTAAGGCAGGAAAAGATTACAGACAGACTTTTGCATTTATCGTGTTAGTATGGATTATCCTACCCGTATTCGGTTCGGTTCCTTACAGTCAACACTCAACTTAAGCATAATGTTAAAAACGCTTCTTCACTAGCTCTTCCCATAATTTGAGTTGATTATTTTTCGTTCGTCTTAATTTGCAGGTAATGAAGCATAATATGCTGAGAAAGCGACCGATTGGCCCCCACACAGCACACCCTTCTATCTCCTTCACAATATTTGCAATTCTTTTTTAAAATGTCTATTTTATTTTGTGCTTTTTTATGGGGACCAATAAACTCTTTTTGTTCTTTCTTTCTTCTTTGTAATTTCCTAGTACCGATATTCATATTTTGTCTTCAAGCATAAAATTATATATTACGCCACAACGGAAACCAACAATTCCTATAACGACAATTTATAGGAAGTTGGTCATCGTACAACATCACGGGGAAGTGTCTGCTATCATAATTATATAATAATAATAATAATCTTTATTTCTTTCAATAATTATGCGCCATATCTACCTACTACACTTATTTATACATTATTTCAAACCACTGCGTTTTTATATTCTAATATATTTTAAAAGATGTTTCTATTGTGAATATGCTTAAACAAGGTTATCTTGCTCAATCTCATATTTTATTCAATTATATATTTTTTTCAATTTTATGATAATATTATTTTAATTGGTTGATAGATACGTTTATGATTGGTAAATATTTATTTTAATATCAGTGTTTCCTAATGATTGTTAAAAAATCATTATTTAATAATAACATTAATGAGCAGGTAATTCGGTCCATTAGTAGGTACTTCGTCGTAATTTGCACACCAACATGGCGAATAATTATGCGGTTATCTAATAATAAGAAACGTAAATCTATGTATTACAATTCCTAACTTCTAACCATTAGAACTTAGGAATCTGGGGGCACGGTAGTGGCCCCGCCAAGACAAGCCAAGCGAAGCACAAGGCCACTAGCCCACTAACTAAGCTCGTCTTCAAAACGCTTCGTCGATTTTTTTAACCCTTATAACATTGGGTTTGGTTTATACCAGATACACAAAATTCTCGGAATATGTTGTCAATAGCGGACTTATTAAACATATCAAGTTTTAATTGCATAGCTTTTATACTTTCGATGCACAAGGCCACTAACTAAGCTCTTCTTCGAAACACTTCGTCGGTTTTTTTTAACCCTTATAACATTGGGTTCGGTTTATACCAGATAAACAAAATTCTCGGAATATGTTGTCAATAGCGGACTTATTAAACATAATATCAAGTTTTAATTGCATAGCTCTTATACTTTCGATTTTATTGACATCTAAAAAACCCTGATTTCGTCACTGACTCACTGATGATCATCAAAATTCTTGGGGTACTTCCTAATGTCCCAGAAAGCTAAAAGAACAATGGCCAAATTGATTGATTTGTTTTTATGTTGTAAATACGATCCCGTTTAAAAATCGTATCTAAATAGCCACGTTTTTTTAAAATAACATCAACAATACATTTGAGGTTAGAATCAACAACTACCTTTTACCCGACCTAAAAGTGTAGTTAGCAAAGAAATAAGTATAGAAATAATATAGTTAGCGATAGCGATAGTCACAAGTGGTAGTTATCAGTCCGTAAAAAATGCCTAGGTTAAAACTGGTCAAAACAACAAAGGAAATCCAAAATAGAACAGCAAGTGAAGCGAGATGCGTGCGTGATTGCCAGGTGTGCGTTCCGTGGGTTTGGGTGCGTTGTTTGGTTAAAATTTCACTCGTTTGAGTTGCAACCAAGCCACAGAACGATCGAGTTGTTTTTATAACCTCAAAATATTTGAAATTTCAGAGTTTTCAGACGCCATTTGTTTTCTCTCAACTCACATTGCGAATAAGATTGTTTTACATCCAATTATAAACTTTTTATGACTACGACACCTCCCCTTTGTTCGTAAGAACTCCGATTAATTTCTTTTTCAACGAATCCGGTTTTTGGCGCAAATTTTGACACTTCTTAAACAATACATAGCTGTCAGAGTGAAAATTAACCTGCTTCAGAGATGGTTGTTCGGTTGCTGCACTCCGAGCCACGGAACGGGTGAAACTACGCTCTGACAGTTGTCAGAGTAAAATTTCACCAAGCCACAGAACGGGTTCAGAGCGCGCTCGAGCGCGTTCGAGTGCATTCGTGCGAAGCCACGGAACGCACACCAGGTGTCATGTCAATTGTCAATCAAAAAAAAATAACAAAATAACAATGACAATCACAGGCACGGTTCGATGACCACAGATTAAGTAACTTGTCGAGGATAAATGATGTTCCGTTGTACGCAATAGGCTAGTTTCCTAAATTTTTCTTTTTAGTCCGTTTTGTAGATTATTAAAAAATATTGGACACGTATTTTTTTTTTTTTTATGTAACCAAAAAATAACGGAGATATATCAAGTCGAAATTTCACATGACGTCACGCCTCGCTACAGTTTGTTCGCACGTTATAGCGAGCTGTGACGACACAAGTCCCCTACCCTAAACTTTAATGCTCTTTATCTATGCATATTTCCATTATTTTAAAAAAGCAAAAAATACGTGTCTTTTATTTTTTTATTATCTAACTGACGGACTAAATAGAATTTTGATTTTTTTTACCCAGGAAACTAGCCTATTGAACAAAATGCTTATACTTACTATGAACCTACATAATTATTTTTAATGACAAGAATACACACACAGTTGTTGATTTGATACCTACATACTTATCGAGTAAAACTATTCAGAAAAACGTAAATAATTAGTCTTTGAATACTAAGTCATTTCATACGCGAAATGAATCGTTAAAAGGTGCGTTCAGAAACCACATACATGGATGTCGTAGAAGTTACAAAAACAAAAATAAATTGATATCTTTTTTTGTGGTTACTTATAGAGATAGTTTTTGTGTTTTTTAAGATCTTAAAAATAAGGGTTCCGATATATATGTATATCAAATATGGACACCATTGTTTCGTCTCGAGTACGATTTGGCCATCCTTCTTTGGTATGTAAGCTATTTTATTAGTACACAAACAACATAAAAATTATAAAATTTGTAACTTTTATCCCCCAACCCCTTAAACCAGGGGATGGAAGTTTATATGAGACTTTCGTAATTTTGACGCTAGAGGTCTGAAAATTGACCTAAAGGTCTGAAAATTTATACAACGTGTTAATTTATGGTACACCCCATTTAAAAAAATAAACAATAATATGATTAAAATATATTGTATATCGAAATAATTTATACTTTAAAAGTTATTCAACATTAGTTTTGAGGTGACTTATCTACGAAATTCCAAGCGCTACGCCCGCGCCTACCGGTTCGAATTTTTTTGCTGTGGGCGGCCTAATATTGTACTACAGATAATTTAGACATGGGCTAGTAAAAATGAAAAAATATAACCTATATTAAAACATAGTGCGGTCGATTCGCTAGTCGATTCTGAGCAATCTACTTTCTAGTTTTCAGTTAATTCATTAACACGTTGTATAGGGACTCCTTGTTATTATAAATAATAATAAAATCATGTAATAAAAAAATTTGTTACAAGCCACTTCCAAAAAGAAATGAAATACCACCAAAAACATTTTCATGTAAAATGTAGCTTTCTAGAGTTAGGGCGTAGTTAATCCTTGTGGAGTTGGGGCGTGTAGAGTTAGAAGCTTAGCTCTACATTTTTGACAGTGCGAGTCAATGGTCTCGTCTTGGCAACATTTTACATAAAAATGTTTTTTGCTGGGGTTTATATATTCGCAGGTTAGAATCTAACCTATCACCGTTATGAAAACGCGAATAAATCTGTTTTTAAATTCTATCTAGAGTACCTACCGAGTTTTCTGTGTTTTATATCATATCTTAATGTCATATTTATATGGAAACTAGCTGTCCCCGCGGTTTTACTCGCGGCAATTTCGGAGTTCTCGCGGGAATTCCAGGATAAACTGTACGTAATATAAACCTTCCTATTGAATCACTCTATCTATTAAAAAAAATCGAATCAAAATCCGTTGCGTAGTTTTAAAAATCTAAGCATAGCTATGTAGCTTTGTTTTATACTATGAACCTAGTGATAACTTGCCTCTTCAGTGATCAGATGATCCCCATGCAGCTCCCCGAGGCTGGGCCTCTTGAGAGCTCGTTTGGAATTCCTGTAATTTTCCAGCCTGGGTAGCGCTTCCCTAGTGAGTTGTGCCAGGGACTTTTTCCTCCTCCACCCAGCATCATGCAACCAAGTTTCCCCCTGCTGATTGGGCACAACTATGGCCACTGACTTTTCCGTTGTCTCCGCCGAGTTGCGCAGAGGTCGTGTGATGATGTTGGCACCCATAAGGATACCGTTCTGCTTCGATTCTGAGTCCACCGTGGACACAGTGAATCTATGAAAAACGATTATAAATAAGCACAATTGGTTTTATTTATTTCCAGCTGTTCCCCACGGTTTTAGAAATAGACGTAGTTCCGTTCAGTAGTTCTCAATAGAAATAATGTGAAAGTAACTGCATGTTGTCATCAATATCGGTCCATTACTCCATTCGTATAGGAGGAGTTCAGTGACAAGAACATAATAAGGATGTTGACGACTTTTGAAAATCAATAGTACATTGTTATCCAAGGGGTGAAAGTAACTCATTTAGTGCCGAGACGGGGTTTGGCGCCCGAGCGTAGCGAGGGCGCCAATAGTTCGAGGCACTAAATAAGTTACTTTCTCCCGAGGGTAACACTGTGCTTTTCATTACGAATGCAAGGAAAGTCAAAATAAAAATAGGAATTAGCTAAAGAAAAAATGAGTGAAGATTGGATAGTCGCTTGACGCTTTCCCACCTATTTCTTTTTCTTTGGCCGGCTAGCTATTCAGCCAGTATTTTTTATTTACATTGTGGCGACCTAAATTATAATAAAGTCATCTTAAAAAAATATTTTCTTTAATTATTAAGTATTAATTAAAGAAAATAAAATAATATTATTTATATTTTAATTAATTAATTAGCTTAAGAAAAAATGAGTTAATTTTATTTTAATTAATACCTACTTAAACTTTACGTTATTTCAATTTTACATGGCGCTGGCTGTATAGAAAGTTGGAACATGGTTCAATAGAAATGTGAAAATAGACCTAGTTTTTTTTTAATAATTTGACAGTTGTCAGTTGAAAGCGATTCTCCCTAGGGCTGAAAAGAGCTACTTTCAACCCGCTTCTCAGGCAACTTCAGACCTACTTTCCGAGCATGAGTAATGAAAAATTCTAATCAGTCCGTCAATTAGAAAAAAAAATGGACACGTATTTTTTTATTTTTCAAGTAAATGAAAATACGCCGAGATAAAGCGCATTAAAATTTAGGGTCCCCGCTCGTGGCGTCACTAACCGCTATAATGCGCCATACAAACTGCACCGTTTAGTGACGTCACGCGAAATTTCAACTCAATCGTAAAAAAAGAAAAAATACGTGTCTAATATTTTTTATTAATCTACAAAACAGAGTAAAAAAAATTTAGTCAACATGCCGATTATGTAAGTACAGAAGCATTATAAATTTTATGTGTTCCTTAATTTGATTCCACCATAGCGTTAACTGCATCTTATCACCACTGCTGAGAAAAACGATGACATTAAAAAAACATCTTACATTTAAAATCGTCACTTTTCCATCAAGGATTACAAGATTCCGTTTTACTGGAAAGTAGAAATTTTTCCAACCTAATAATCCAATATTTAATTTGCAACTGATTAAATTGTATTCGTTGTGTTGGGAAAGATTACGTTTTAGATACCTAATCCCGTGTATAAATCTCATGTTTTATAGGTACATTTTCTAAGATATCTTCATAAATATTATAATTTTTGATTCAAATCGTAAGAAACAAACAGACAAACAAAAAATCAAATCTTTCTTCTTTATAATATTAGTATTGATAAAAAATAAATTGTCGTTCGTTAATCTCGCAATAATTCGCAAATGGCTCGAACGATTTGAATACCTTTATATTAAGTATATTTATTTTTGTTGTGTTCGTTATTCTCTGGACAAGGTTTGTATAAAAATTGGGAGATCCAGCGGGAATTCCGAAACTTGCGCGGGTGAAACCGCGGGCGCAGCTTATACTATTTAATAATAGGCTATTTGACTATTTTTTTTTAGTCCGTCTTGTAGATTAATAAAAAATATTGGACACGTATTTTTTCTTTTTTTACGTAATCAAAAAATAACAGCGATACATTGAGTTGAAATTTCGCGTGACGTCACTAACTAGTGCAGTTTGTATGGCGGCTTGTAGCGGTAAATGACGTCACGCGCCCCCACCCTAAACTTTAATGCGCTTTATCTCTGTGTATTTTCATTTATTTGAAAAAAAAAAATGTGTCTAATGATTATTAATTTTCTAAAAGACGGACTAATTAAAATTTTGATTTTCAAATGTTGTCAACATCCCTATTTTACATAAATGTGCATAAACGACTTAAAACATGTCTCAAGAAAAAAGTTTGAAATGAAGAGCTTTCTTACCTAGCATCTCCTGAATTTGAATGCATTTCGTGTAACGGTTGCTTAATTAGTTTCGGCAATATATTTCTGTGACAATATTTTAATGTCCAATTGCTCATGTACCGTTTCGAAGATTGCTATCAAACACATTTTCTTCTTTTGTCAGTAAGTTCCTGTAAAAAATAAATAATTTAGACTCAATAAGAATATTCATCTATAACTAAACCCTATCCCTTGGAGATTAAAGGTGTAAGGTGTAAATTTAGGCTCATACGTTCTGGTACACCGGGAATTAATGTCCTAGTTAGAAAACCAGATTTTTGGGGACCACAATGCATTTATATTATGTGAAACGGTAGATTTCCCTAATCTCATCACAGAGAACGAAGAAAAGAGACCAGTGGAGAGTATGATACACTGCATTCATAATAATTTAGGTATACCTACATCTAAACATATCTACTCATATAAATAAAATTTGTCTGTTTGTAAGTAATTCCAAATTAACAGCTTTTCACCAAATTCATACGAATAATTTATTTATATTACATATATTATATTAAATACATACGGTATTTACACAAAAAATCATTATCTTTTTCTGTCTGTGTGTTTGTTCCGGCTAATCTTTGAAATAGCTGCAGGTCTGATTTTAACGTTTCGTTTCGTAACTTTCATTTCACTTAAATAACAAAAAAAATTTAACCGACTTCCAAAAACACAACTAAAAAGCTGAAAATAACAAAATACCTACCGATTTAATCCAAAAGACAAAAATACACGTAATGTTTTGGTTTGTGCTACCACTGATACAACTTACAAGAACTTGGAACAAACGATTGTTCGACGTGTGCTTTTTATTCATTTTTTAATCATAATCATTATAGAAATAACCCGTAGGTAGGTAAGTATAAGGAACTTGTTTGTTTGGTTGAGCGACACGACATTCCTTACAACAACATTAATTATACCACCAATAAATTGGCACAGTTGATCTCAAAAGTGACATAAAATTCATCTCTATTAGCTACCTACTCGTATTTTCCACCTAGCAAATAATTTTTTGAAATTAATTATTTATTCATAATTTAAGTTTAAGGTAGGTAGGTATATTAATAGTTGACGGAGATACCTATTTATCTATAGAGATACCTACCCAAAAAAGTTAAGAATGTGCTAATAGAAAACAACAGGGCGTAAAATTTGATAAAAGTCAAATTTTCTAAAGCTTATTAGGTACCTACATATCTCGGAAACTACGAGGCGTAGACACTGAGTTCTAACCGAGTGTTCCACGACACTCATGCATTTTTTTTTTATTTGTATCAAGCGTAATATCCAGTAATATCCTACCTATATTATTTACTAGTTGTACCCCGCGGAACGCTTTTATATGTAGGTATAAAAACTTTTTTTCGACATCCGATTTAAATGAAACAAAGCCTATTTACGAGTATTTTGCTCCAAGCTAAACTTAATAATATGGACATAGATAAGCAATAGTGTGTTATCCCACACTGGAGAAATTTTGAGTAAATCGTGTTAAGTATAAAATTTTGTGTTTTGTGTCAAATTTTTTATGTTCAACATATTGTTACATATTTAAACAATGTAATAAGGTAAACACATAATTAAAAAACGTTTTCTAGCTCGCAATAAATCGTTCCGTCTCAATAACTTAATTTTGTGGGTTAACATGTTATTGTTTGTCTGCGTCCATATATGTGTGAAAACCGAATGACAATCCGTTCAGGACCTAGTTCCGGAGATAAGCGTGAACAATCTTTAGTGGTGAACATTTGGACCATTTTTAGTGATTGTCCTTTATTTATTTTAATTCCCCCTACATATTGAGCCGGCGCGCCGCGCGGCGCTCTTTGCCGAATAGTCGCCGACTGCAAATAGTGGTCGGACTCGGATAGCCGGCTTCTCGGCACATCTATATAAGTACCTACCCATATCAATTTTACCTAAATCTATATACCTACCCATATAATAGACCCATATAAATTCATGTTTTAAACAATTTCACGTACCTAAGTAATATTAATAAAATGGTAGATAATTTATCCTTACCTATACTAATACTATAAATGCGAAAGTGAGTTTGTTTGTTTATTTATTTTTTGTTTGTTTTGCTATCTCGTATCATCATGAAATTTTGAAATTTTGGAATTTTGAAAAAGATCATAGGGTAATTTTTATCCCGGAATTACCCCAGGAACTCCGAAATTGCCGCGGGTACCCGCGGGGAATAGCTAGTAAGTATAACTATATATGTATTTTGTTTATGATCAAGGTATGAGTCCAACTACCTACTGCATCCGTGAGTGTCGTTGTCCACCCAGTGTAGGTAGGTATCTAAGTTTTATTCTGAACGTATTTCTTTATTCTACTGAGTTGTTAAGCTGTTTCATTATTTTATCCAAACAAGCATTCTTTTGTGCCGTAAGATTTGTTTCTTTATCATCATATTTATGACAGTTATGAGTACAAGATAAATTACCGGACATTTATTTAAACAGGTTTTCTCAAAGTTTGTAAAAACTAAAAACCATCCCGAATTTTAGCTGTGTTATAAAACTGACATGATGGATATGATATTATAAGGGCTAGATGTCACCTCGTTTAACTTCTTACACGTCTCCACTACAATTTCCCCAGTAACAAACGTAGTGATTATTTGCTCAGTGCTAGCAGCCTAGCACACATGTAACAAACCAGCCACAAAACCGATCACGTCGTAATTTGCTGTACACTGTATTGCTGTTTTTTGTTTGCCAATGAAATAGTTTGAGAAGCAGCGAGTCTTAAGGCTCTATGGGGCGGTTTGAGGCGGTTATATGCGGAGTGGAGTGGATGCGGCGTTTGCGTCAGCGTCGCGAGTACCTACTTGGCTTGGTACATTGCGTAGGTAGGTACTTTACAATAAAAATTAGTTTTTACAACTAGAATGGTTAGAATACTCAAACAGTAATTAATTAACTATTATTATCTTGTATCTTTATTATCTACAGACTACAGTACTGTCAAAACGGTGTTAATATTATACTTCTTATGACAATACAACAGTTTTTGCTTATCCGTGAACCGATTTCCATCGCTATCTTCTAATGAACTATCATTTATTATGTTATATTGTTAATTGAATCAAAAGTTTTAAGATTTTAATATTCACAGTTATATCGAACAGCGATTAACTTTAAGCCGCTATAGATATTAATATTATCTAATAATTAAAAAAACGTAGAGATCTAAGCCAAAATGTATTATTTGCTTAACCATATATCAAAAAAACCTTCCTATTATAAATTGCGAATGTGAGTTTATTTGTTACGCTTTCACGCCTTAACAGCTCAACCTACTATCATGAAATTTTCGCATAGTTACCTACAGGTTGTCAGGGGTAGGTCTGTACCTACCACCTTAGGTCCTTCTCTGTAGAAGGACTTAAGGTGTCAACAACAATGAGAATAGCAGCAACGTTGGGCGCCAATGGGCATGATGAGTAAATTTTAATTTTTAGTCCGTCTTGTAGATTAATAAAAAATATTGGAAACGTATTTTTCCTTTTTTTACGTAGGTAGGTAATCAAAAAATAACGGCGATACATTGAGTTGAAATTCCGTGTGACGTCACACCTAGGTACACTTTAGTTATGACGTCGTAACTCCTACTATTGAACTTTAATGCGTTCTAAGTATTTTTTCAATAACTCGAAAAAGCAAAAAATACGTTTTTATTATCTAACTGACGGGCTAAATATAGAATTTTGATTTTTATACGTCATCATCATGCCCATGGTCGGGTTAGTATGTTGGGGAGGGCAATCATTGGAGGAGGGGTTCTAACGAGGCCAGCGGAGCTAGGATGCGCATTACGATAAAATGTATAGAGCCATTTTATCGTTTTGTCTACCAGTGGTAAAAAATGTTTAACAGAATCTAGTCTTAACTCAATACCCGACTTTTGCAAATATTTGTCGTGTCGACAATTTCATCTTTCGTTCGATAAACATATCGTGGCGCGCATCCTAGCTATGCAGGGGACGGTCCGAGAGGTAGGAGTTACGGGCTCCCACTTTGCGTACTTATAGTGTGAGCAGGTACACACCAAACCTCAAAATTGTAAGTGCCAACTCGGTTTTGTTTTCGAGAAATCGCCAGTCAAAGTTGGTTAGAAAACTTGGCGATTACCCAAAAGTCGTCGCCCGTAAATATGGAGGATAAATAATATAATATAAAATCTGAGTGTTGTACGTGTTTATCTTAAAATATTAAGCGCTTTCCTATTTTATACTCTTACACATTTTATCAATCATCTGCTCCAGCTTATTGTTATGTAAACAAATTGCTAGTGGAGTTCCGTGTAAAAATATTAAACCGGTCATGGTACAAAATTACAAAGTAGGTAGGTAAATGTAGTTTGTGCGATGATAGTTTTATGTTTACAATAATTTATAGTATATGGGTAAATGGTATACTTAGTTAATTCTAGCTGTGCCCCGCGGTTTCACCAGCGGTAATTTCGGAGTTCCTGCGGGAATTCCGGGATAAGAAGTACCTACCCTATGTCCTTCTCTGTACCCCTGACCACGTGCATGCCAAATTTCATCCAAATCCGTTCAGCCGTTTTTGCGTGATTGAGTATGCGAGGAAAAGAGCTCTAAAGCGATTTTCATCCGACTTGCTTCAAATTTATCGTCACTGCTCAGCTCCTATATGTCTTAGCGTTATGTTATATAGCCTATAACCTGCCCAGGAGTATGGACTGCAACCGTACCAAGTTTGGTTAAAATCCCTTCAGTAGTTTTTGACCCATACGTGCACATACAGACAGACAGACACAAAAAATTTACTGATTGCATTTATGGCATCAGTATCGATTACCATTCATCCTCCAACATTAATTTTGAATATATATTCATGTACAGAATTGACCTCTCTACAGTTTTATTATAAGTATAGATAATATATCTATATATCTAGTTCAATCATTGGTCAAATTAAATGTTAGAATTGATGATTGATTGATTTAAGTATATAATTTACTGGCTCCTCCCTCGGTTTCATCCGCGTGAGCTTTGTAATTCCCGCAGGAACTCTATATCATTATGAAAGTACCTCTCTTCTTTTCCAAGACCTAAATTACTCGATGTAAGTAATCATCTACCGAATAGTTACTCCCTTCGCGGATTCAGTCGCATAAATTTTAATATTGTTGCGGGAATTTAAATTTAGAGATAAAAATTCTCACTCAGGGATACCGTAGCTTCCTATCACAAGTAGTATTTTTAAAATTAGTTCCGTATTTCCAAAGATATAAAATTACACACAATATGCAAAATTTCATTGAAAGCGGTTCAGTAGATTCGGAGATTAGCGAGATATACTTAGGATGGATTGCCAAAGGAGCTCCGTAACTGGACGAACCACGTGGTTTAATGTTGTACAAATCATTTTTAGACAGTTTGCATATAATTTAAAATACTTTATGATGTTTTTAAATTTTATGTCAATTATTAGAACACCAAAATAACAATAGAATTCACTTGATAAAATGTCTTACAGCTGAAAACGTCCTTTTATTTTATTCTCTCTAATTTTTTACAATATTTAGCGAGGTACAGATATACTTATTAGGTACTTTACGAGTAATTTGGTTTGGAAATAAGAGAGAGATTATTTCTTTTCATACCTACCGATAAAAAGAGTCCCGAAGGAATTTCGAAATCCATGCATACGAAACCAAAAAGGGAACAGCTATGTACAAAGTATTTATTTAACTGAAGTTTGATTAGGTATAGGTACTACCTACAGGTACGAATAAAAAGAAAATTAACAAAGTTCAGCAAATTGCGAAATAAGTGTAGTCTATTATGCTATTATGTCATGCTGGGTGGGAGCGGTAATATATAGGGCCGTGTTTTAAGTTAATTGAGAAGCTTCAGACTACTTAGAAATATTGGTCAACTATGTATGTACCTACCTATAGTTTCATTGTCAAGTAGAGCTGTATCTATTTAATTTATTAAAATTATTAATGATAAGTATTTAATTAAATTTGAATTTCAATAAATTATTTAGATCGCTTACAAATCAAACTAAGTGAGTGTGAGTGAAACTACTACAAAATAAAGTATATCTAAGCAGGTAATGAAGCATCTTCTAGGATATTTCATTCCTAAATAGTAAATACTAATTCCTGATGATATTTTATTATTTTTGTAAAAAATTGATGATATGTGGTTAAAATACCACCCAAAAAGAATTGTGTATGTCTTCCTACATATATTAAGTAGATAGGTAGGTAGTAGGTACATATAAAGAAAAATTATTATCACTACGAAACTGCGGGGTTAGGTTTGCGTGACCACGTGTTTTCTATGCGTTAACGATTGTAAAATGTCCACTTGACTAACCCCGCTTCACACTGGTTACAAAGAAAGGGTTTCGTATAGTCGGTCGAAATTCGAAAAGGATTTACCTACAAACTTGCGAAGACTGATATACCTACATAAAACTTATAAGTATTGTGATGACAATGAAATCGATTTTCTTATCAACACAATAGGGTACTTGCATGAATTTCTTTTTTCAGTATAACTTAATAGTACATTGTTATCCTAGGGGTGAAAGTAACCTATTTAGTCCCGAGACTCGCTACGCTCGGGCGCCAATAGATCGAGGGACTAAATAAGTCTTTCTCCCGAGGATAACACTGTGCTTTTCATTACGAATGCAAGGAAAGTCGAAATAAAAATAGGAATTAGCTAAAGAAAAAATGAGTGAAGATCGGATAGTCGCTTGACGCTTTCCCACCTATTTCTTTTTCTTTGGCCGGCTAGCTATTCAGCCAGTATTTTTTATTTACATTGTGGCGACCTAAAAAAAATATTTTCTTTAATTATTAAGTATTAATTAAAGAAAATAAAAAAATATAAATAGGAATTAGCTTAAAAAAAAAGTGAGTGAGTTTTATTTTAATTAATACCTACTTAAACTTTACGTTATTTCAATTTTACATCGCGCTGGCTGTATAGAAAGTTGAAACATGGTTCAATAGAAATGTGAAAATAGACCTAGTTTTTTTTTAATAATTTGACAGTTGTCAGTTGAAAGCGATTCTCCCTAGGGCTGAAAAGGGTTACTTTCAACCCGCGTCTCAGGCAACTTCAGATCTACTTTCCGAGTATGAGTAATGAAAAGATATATGGCCTACTTAAACAAAGCAAGAAAAAGTAAAAAAATATATGCATAAATTAATTAAATAGATCGTTTCAAAGTTCCTACTTTAGACTTTACCGCTGAAACGCGGAATGACGTCACTTGTTCAAAATTACGCCTTATTAATCTGTGATAGAAATGTCACTGTCGTATTGACAGGATCATGTGACACTGACAGACAGGTAACTTCAATATCCAAAAGCGAAATTAAGGTTGAACTGTGTCGAGTTACTTCCAAAAGTTCCAGTAAAGAATCGAAATGCATCTTACCGATGCATTTTAAAGTAAAAAACTTCAGAAAATAAAAAAAATGCGTCTACTTTTTCAAAAGGAACTACAAGGTGAAAATCCCAACCAGGGAAGAATGGAAAAAAGGTATCCGGAAACCAGACATGGGTAGCCTAATCTGGTATACAGATGGCTCAAAAACGAGCACGGGCACAGGGGCAGGGGTATATGCTGAACACTATAAATCTTCCCAGAGCATGGGAAGATATGCAACAGTCTTTCAAGCAGAAACCTCACAGATAGCGCTAAAAGCTGTAACATCATGTAGAGTGGAGTCAAGGTTGGTGCTTGAATGCGTCCATGCCATGAACAAATTGGGCGCCAACAACAAGGTCAGATTAATCTGGGTTCCAGGTCATGTAGGTATACAAGGCAATGAACTTGCAGATGAACTGGCAAGGAAAGGATCAGATGAAACCCTCATTGGATCAGAGCCATTTGTTGGGATCTCTGCAAACATGGTGAAAAAGGCAATTCGCGAAAACGCCCGGAAAAGACACTCACAGGAGTGGTCGTCGACTACGGGCCTCAGGCATTCTAAACGCTTTATCGGCGACAAAACCGATGAGAAAGTGTCACGTAGCATACTTCTCTTAAGTCGCAATCAGGCCCGCCTAATCACTGGTGTGCTTACAGGTCACTTCGGGACAAAGGAACACCTCACGAAAATGAAACTCGCAAGCGACTCATCCTGCAGGAAGTGCGGCGTAGAGGTGGAAACAATGGCACATCTTATATGCGAGTGCGATGCCTTGGCTCGTAAACGAATGGACCTCCTGGGGATGGCTTACCCAGAACCAGAGGACTTTAGGCTCTTGCCCCTCCACTGCACGCTAGCCTTTGCCGCCGAGGTTTTCAGGGAGTAGAGGGAGGAGCACAGGATGGGGATGGTACAAAAGATCCCAAGGGTCGAAGTGCCGAGGCTTTGCTTGCCCACCCCATTGTCTAAGATAAGATAAGATCTCGAACACAAAAATTGTATTGATTGAAACAAATCTCATCTCCAAAAGGACTTGCAAACATTCCTGTTCCTTCCTGACATACAGCCGCATTTTGCTGTACGACAACCAGCACTAATTACTGTTTTCACCGACATCCCATACGTTTACGGGATCCCCTAAGCGTTGTTTTGTGACCATTAGAAGATTGTTTCTGTTTCTTCACTAACTTTACTAACTTTTGCCGCTTGATCGGAAATATGTTATGAAAGAAATTCATTAAGATTTAATTTATTGACCGAAAAATATAAAGATATTCGTAACCGTACGATAATTACTATCGTTAACATACGATAATTTGTGCCTTGTATGATCGTATACACATTTATGACAAAAACTAACTAGAAGATATGTCTAAATAGTCATAATCCTGATAAGTAATGGTTAACTGATAATTTTACGCCCCTGGTACTCTGGTTGATATAATAATAAGCTCGCTTCAGGTTGCCGACACTAGTCCCATTTCGTTGGAAAAGGAGTAGTAGCGCCCGTTATCTTATATTCCACAGGAGTAATAGACGCACTCCTCTTGTCTCTTATCCCGGATTTTATGAATGTTCAAAAAGCACATGCACCCTTTCACATTTACCTCGTTTTGATTGCGATTGTTCTTCAAAAAAATTTCCACAAAAACATCAAAGTTTTTGGTAGTTTTTGGTTTACCTACGAGTATATTTTGAATTAGCGCCTGACCGTCAATTAATTTTGCAGTTTTGGGCTTAGAGGATCCAGAATCCAAAGAACTCAGTGTTTCTCCCTTCTCGTGTAAAATAAGCTAAAACTGAGTTTGTGCATTGTCGAAGCCATCCGTTCGGAATTTCGTATTGAATAGAGCAGTGGGCGAATCCCTTAACTAATTTTTCAAAATTGTTTTCAGATCCAGGTTTCGTCCATTTTTTGATGATTAAATAATAAGTTTTGGCTTATATTTTTATAACAGTACCTAACTTATTGTTTTGACTGTTCAGTCTTGACATAGCACACACGCAACTTATATGTAGGTATTTAATAATTTACTATCTGCTCCCGGTTAGCGGTTTCACTCGCGGTAATTTCTGAGTTCCCAGGGAATAAAATGTACCCCTTAAAACGTGTATGCAAAATTTCGTGGTTATTGGTTCAGCCGTTATGGCGTGAAACCGTAACAAACAAACAAACACACAAACTCACTTTCGCATTTATAATAGTGAGGATTTAGGGCAGCATTATGAAGAAAGCACGTTTGGGTAACAGCATGATATAGTAAGATTTATGTGACATATTTTTACATTACATTACATTAGCTGTGCCCCATGGTTTCACCCCCGTGAATTTCGGAATTCCCGCAGGAACTCCCAATTTTCTTTAACACAAACCTTCTCCTGGTAGTTAAAAACCCAATAAAAAAAGAAATATTCACGTCGGTCGAGCCATTTACGAGTTTTAGCGCGACAAACTAACAGCAGTTCTATAAGATTACGATACAAAACCTTGCTCCTTGCGCCACAAAATGAGACATATCTCAGTTGTTTTAAGTCCTATTTTAATGAAACTGGCATTTTTAAATAGGTAATAAAATTCTACTTAATTTTTATATTAAACAAATTTACCGTAAGTGTAGCGGTTTCTCAGTAAAAAGAGAATATTTTTGAAATCGCTTAAAAAAAAATCATATTTTGTCAAATATTTTTTTAAATATAATAGATACGCTTTAGATGTCTGGAAATAAATTAAAGAACATTTAATAAGCTTTCAAATGACACCATACACAAGCAGATAGACTTAATAGGTGCGATGTAATTAACAAAAAACAAAAACCTTTGGCGGCCATGTTTATGACGTCACTGCTATCCCCTCCACCACTAAAAAACATTACAACAAGCAGTTTCGTAATCTACACAACGCCCTGAACACATCCATGCTTGTTGTAGGTATACATAAGAGATACCGACGAGATTCGGTATAGAGAAGGAATTTTCTCAGTTCGCCGCTCTACTAAAAGGGAAAGGGAGTCAAAAATGTTTTGTTTAGTTGTTGTAGTTAGTGTTGTTGTTAACGGTAAGCCGTCATCTAAATAAAACGTTTGTGCAAAAGTGGGTACCTACTTTTGCGTGCGAGCGACGACGACGCGACGTAGCTACACGTAGCGCGTAGAAACTATGATGTCGTAGCTCTAGTCTACGCGCTAATGTTTTACCAATTACCATTTATTGTGAAAATTTTTAGATATCGCAGATTTTCTTTTAAATAATATTCAGAATAATAAAAAATATATTTTTTTAGAACCCATATTATTTATATTACTACCATGAGTAAGTACCACCGTTACGCGCGTTGCTGAACAAAACAGCAGGCTTTTGGTCAGTCATTATTGTTTATTTTTTTAAAGGCGTTAATGTAGCCAACACCGCTTAGTGCGCTAAATAACGCGCTAAAACCCTTTGATGTGTCCAAAAAACCGACACCCAAGCTATCGCTTAACGTTTAACGTCATTAGTAATACCGTTAGTAAGTTAACCCGTTAAAATGTTGGCCACATCTATCTACGTAATGGCTTATTTAGCGCACTAATTTACGCGTTAACACGCAGGTGGACCAGTAGCATTATAGGAAGCTAGTAGCTACAGTAATCATGAATGACATTAAGTATTTTTTATCCCGGAATTCCCTCGGGAGCTCCGAAATTACCGCGGGTGAAACCGCGGGGAACAGCTGCAAAGATGTTGACGACTTTTGAAAGTAAAAATTCTAATTAGTCCGTCACTCAGAAAATAAAAAACAATATAGACACCTATTTTTTAGATTTTTCAAATAAATGAAAATATACAGAGATGAAGCGCATTAAAGTTTTTTTTTTTTTTTTTAATAATAATAGATTTGATTACATAAAAAAAGAAAAAAAAAATACGTGTCCAATATTTTTTAATAATCTACAAGACGGACTAGAAAAAAAATTTGTCAACATGGCCATTCCAGTTTGTATTTTTGTATTGTTTCCTAGTTTGGGAGGTGGGGTTACCTAATTTTGTTTATATTCTTGGTTCAATAAAGTTTATTATTATTATTATTATTATTTCACATCACACATCACATCACCAGCCCATAGTAGTCCACTGCTGGACATAGGCCTCTCCAATTGCCCGCCACTTAGCACGACTCCTTTCCTTTTCCTTATTTACTTGAATTTTATTATACGTCGTGATTTTAAATTAATTTATCTTTGGTTCTGTTTTCAATTTCACTTTAGGTACCTATACACTCAGACCAAATAAAAACTAAAGACGGAACGCGTAGAACAAACAAGTGAAGTCAGGAAAAAGACACCATCGCCGTGCACGTTCACAGAAACACGCACACACTTACAAGAAAAAGACACCATAAATCCTAAGTAAACTTTGCAAATCCATACACTTTCCTAATCATCACATGCATACGCAACCGGCTTCACTTCGTTGTTCGAGACGTTCCGTCTTTAGTTTTTATTTGGTCTGAGCCTATACGTAGTCAAAATTTAAATAGCTCAATTAGTAATAGATTAGGTAGGTACAGGACTAACTGACCTAATCGCATCAATAATTATCTAATATATTAAGTACCTACTATGTGTAAGTATATTTTCTGTGACTGCAGCACAAGGCAGGCCTACGAGTAGGTATATCTATCGTAATATAGGTAGTTACTATTATGCATACAAATAATTAGATATCTAATAATAAAAATAATCTCCTTCGTGAAAAGACGGTCAGTAGTGAGCTACAAAAATAATAATAATAATAATTTAATCTTATTGGTTATAAGCAACAATTAACAAAACTAGATGGTACATATTATGCAATGGCTTACATTTATCTTATTCAAGAAAAAAGTGCGTTCGATGAAGTGTTTGCAGGTACTACCATGGATATTGACCGGTTTTAACGACTTTGTTCTTAGGGTAAATTCACCGCACTCACATTTGTAGCATACCTACTGACTCTTTTCCTCACTATAGACGTATGGATTTCTTTTTAAAATGAATTTAAATGCAGTACCTATAGGTACTATAACTAACATACGCACTACGCAGAGAAGGTACCTACAGCCTACAGGCGGTCTACCCAAGTTAAGTTTTAGAGATATTTGTAACTAAAGTTAGGTATTGAAAATGTGATCGGCGAACAAAATGTTTACCAATGTTGAATTAAAGTTAACCAATCAAATGTTAAATAAAATTTCTATCTTGTATTTGTACACCGATAAGCAATAACATGTTAACCCACAAAATTAAGTTGTTGATACAGAACGAGTTATAGAACGTTTTTAAATTATAATGTGTTTACCTTATTACATTGTTTGAGGTACCAACAAAATGTTGAACATAATGTTGACACAAAATGGCGCTATGATTAAAAAAAACTATTTAGTCAAAAAATTTCCAGTGTGGGTTAACACACTATTGCTTATCTATGTCCATTTATACTAGCTGTTCCCCGCGGTTTCACCCGCGTTAATTTCGGAGTTCCTGCGAGAATTCCGGGATAAAAAAGTACCCTATCTTCTTCTCTGTACTTCTGGCAACGTGTAGGTACCTATGTAAAATTTCATGGTGATCGGTTGAGCCGTTAAGGCGTGAAAGTGTAACAAACAAATAAACTCACTTTCGGATTAATAAAAGTAAGGACTATTATAGATGC
This sequence comes from Zygaena filipendulae, assembly GCA_907165275.2. NCBI lineage: Eukaryota > Metazoa > Arthropoda > Insecta > Lepidoptera > Zygaenidae > Zygaena > Zygaena filipendulae. The sequence goes on along the minus strand of OU015667.1, from coordinate 6,067,900 downwards.
TCATAGTTAGGATCAAAGACATTATAAATATCTTTGGTTAAGATAGTATAATTATGTTGTTTATGCTAGCTTTACTTATCCATTAAAAAAAATATTTTATTAAATATTTACATGAGATAACATCCAGGTAGCTAGTATACTTACCAATTTTTTTTCTTTTTACAGAAAAGGGATCACAGGGTTCTGTAGTCACAAATCTTACACTCAACACTTACACATAAACAATTTATTTTTATTTTTTAAAAGGTAGCATATTTTAATTCTTTTTTTTACTGCGTAAATTTAATATTGTTTTAGTGATAAACTGTTTGCGATATAATCTATATCTTTTAATTAAAACTTAAAAAAATTGATTGAGAGACATCGAACGGAACTGAGAGGAGCGAGGTTACACTCCACGTCCGCACCGTGACGCCGCGCCGTCAGAACACCAGAGCGAAAAGCCTTCACAACAACCCTATATACATCACGACGCGCCCTGAACATTCTTAATTGCAGTTACATCTACCTAATCATAATAATTAGCAATATTAATACATTTATAATTGCAATCATTATTGACTACCTACATGCAGTGTCCGTCCAGTTTTTTATTCAATAGCTGTCGGTAACGTTTCAGAAAGTGCCGCCACCCACAAGTAGGTAATGATATTAAAACTAATGTTACCCGTAGTTTCAGCTACGTAAATTTCGGAATTCCCGCGGCAATCACAGGATAAAAAGTACCTACCCTATTCCTTTTGTGTAAGTTCGTTTTAAATCTAAGTTTTACTATTATCTAAGTTTAACGAGGTTTAACTAAAGTTTTAAATCTACCTATTCTATAGGTAAATTCCTACATTGTACATACGATTTAATACCTAGTTTAATTGGTCCATGCCTATACGTACGATATGAATAAAAAAAATTGATAGGTAACTGTATTATGAAATAAAGGTAGGTATACTTATTGTTTTTTGTGACGGATTTACGTATATTATAATTATGACAATTTTTCCATTTAGACTGATTTTCTCTGCTCGATTGCGATGGCTCTTGCATGACTGGTGCTGTTTCAAAGGGTTAGGAGTTAGGAATTATTGTTAGGTAGGTCATGGGGCTTATAATGTAGGTTATTAAGTACAAACTTAATAAACTTATAGCCTAACTGAAATTTGGCAGTTAATATTTAGTAGCTACGTACCAAAATTTTGTTTTTGGGTATTATATTTTGTCTGAGATTATGTGGGTACCTACTATAAATTAACATACGTACCTATATAAGCAGGGGCGGATCCAGGGGGGGTGCACTGGGGGCAATTGCCCCCCCTGACGACCTAAATAGGTACCTACTTTAATTGAACTTTAGAAAAATCTTCGCAGGCTTGTGTCCGTGCTTGTGTCTTTTCACCAAAGTTTCATCGTAATTTAAATGAATGAATAGGGGAATGAATAGAAATTAACGAATGAACGAACGAATATTCATTTTTTTAAATTTAAAATATTAGTTCGTAAGCGAACCTTTATGGAAGTTCACATTATAGTAAAACAAACAAAATATCTGTCAAATCTTTCGTTGGAACAAATTTTCTAGTTTGAAACTATGTGCCGTATGGTTTTTTCTCCTTCATATCTGCGAAAATCCGGTACATTTCTCATTTAAAAGGAGAAGTTTCTGTGTTAGGCTGTATGTATGTTTTTACAAATTATTATCCCCATAGTTGTCAGGCTCGTAAGTAAAGTATGCCTTGGGCTAGCTCAATGAAAGGATTGAAGTGATTTTAAACTATTTATTCGGATAAAAGATAAATTATTTTGGAATATGTATCACGTAATGAATAGTGATTACCTTCTCTCTGTATGTACCTTACCTATGTAAGTAAGGAGTCTGAGTTCTGTCAAAATGTAAACATCAATTTTTGAATACAAAAAAGGAACAGTTTAAAAAAAATAAAAAGGTATTAAGGCCTCTCCACATTCACGCCCGAAGCCACGAAACAGCCGGGAAACTCCCGCGCCATGAGTCCACACTCATGGATCGGAGAAGTAAGTAAATTTGTGAAAAAAATTAATGAAATCTTGTGTTATTTTACTGTATTAGAGAATTTTGGACGATGGTAGTCAGTAACATTATTGCCAATAATAATAAAATTGTTATTTTCAGTGAGAAATGAACCTACTGTGGCTTACTATTTTTTCTTCTTACGGCAATTATCCACTTATTTCTTGGGTCTCGTTTCCACCACAGTCTTGGAAATTGGTAAAATTTACAGTCAGCGACAAAATGTCAATTTTAGCCGTAGCGAGCGCTGTGATCACTTAGGCTACTCCCTCCATCCGCTTTGCACCTTGCCAATAGCAGCCTCGTTACATAGTTTCTCTACCCCTTTTCTTTAACTTCATCCAACGACTTGGAAGTTAGAAGTAATCTTTTGAGATTTCACTTCCCAAAACTATTCGATTTTTATACCCCGTAATATTGTACCTCTGTGCTCAAAAAATAGTCGACGACTTTAATCACGTGCGGTGCGCGATGAATTCGGATTTGTAAAAAATTCTGGGAAAATTTCCAAAATTGATGAAATTTTCCTTCTGTCCACTGTAAGTTTTAAAATCATTTCCACTGTCAAAAACCTTGATCTCTTTGTCAATAGTGCCTATTTTTCCGTAATCTCGTCATATGGACAAAAATTATTCGCTTCTCAGAATTTTCTGCGTTCTCTTCCATTTTCTCCTCATTTTTATTAAAATCTCCTTAATCCAAGGAGTGGAACCTTCTCTTTCTTGATTACGCCGATGTGTGCTATATGAATCTGACGGAAGAGTAATGCGATAAGACGTTGGAGCGACTGCAAAATGTGTGTGTGTGCCTTACATATTCGCTTTAGACGCACTACGTTAGTTCTTTATTTCTCTAATCACCAAACACGTTTTACTCACATCACAGGTGATGGTATTTTTCCTCAGTTTAGTAAAAAATCTGCTAGTAACCATAACACTCCCTGTTATTTACTTATCACTTTAAAGATATAAATCTACAAATTGCCTTCTTCAAATTTTAAGTTGTAAATTCAGGTCAGATTCGCTTGGACGTAAATTTTCCATTTTTGACTTTTAACTTTTGTAGCTTCCATGTAGATTATTTTATGAATGAAAGTACATGTTCAAAATAGTAAAGTATGAAAATACTTTGATTTTACAGAGAATCGTACGCAAAAGCCGTTATACCTAAGGTGAATCGTTTTTGACAACCATTTTTTTTTACTATGAAAAAACCCAAACATACATAAGCTCAATTCAGATACCTCTCAATATGAACTAGAATGCACTTAAATTTTACTATTAAACTTCTCTGTGCATCCTGTTATTTCTAAAAATTTCATGGTGCAACCAAATTGCCCCCTCCTCAACTAAATCCTGGATCCGCCCCTGTATATAAGGCAATTGTTTTCCGACCACAATTTATATATTGGGTGTGAAGACAAAAAAGGCTTGTTTTGTTTCCATTGCGTAGGTACGTTCATCACTTATAACCACGAGGCGGAGTTGGTCGGCGGCGGTGCGCACTGGTTAAATCTGGACGGTGATGATGCAGTCCCTCAGCGACTTGCTTGCTGATGGATGATGGCATTTCTATTAACCCATGTAACCATTACACTGACCAATGAGTCTCCTCACTCGCTAATTGGTAAGTATTTAATAAAGGTCTACGACTTTTTAAGTGACTTGAGTGTAGATAACATGAGGCAACTGTCACAAGTCTTAATATGAATGCAACAGTTACCTATCACATGTCACCTGCCCGCAGCTCCACTTGCAGGGTTTTTAGAAGTTCGTTGTCATGTCCTACCACCGTGCACCACCGGCAACGTCACACGCCGGCAACGTACCTTATAGCACCTAGTAACTACTAACTACCGATAGGTAGGTAGTTGCAAAAACTGGTTATATTAATTCTCTCTCCATCTCAGAGTTCTCCATGAATTGATGGCATCGACACAAAGGCTAAAACGTGACATTTGTGTAGTTTAAATATCTACTTATACTTTATAAAAAGAGGACAGAATTGATTTTTGTTACCTACGACTTAACTCAAAACTATTGGACCGATTTCAAAAATTCTTTCACCATTAGAATGCTACATTATCCTTGAGTAACAATGGCTATATCACAGATAATATAAAAATATTGTAACCCGGAGTTCCCGCGAGAACTCCGAAATTACCGCGGGTGAAACCCGGGGACCGCGGGAACAGCTAGTGTGTTATAATAATATTATGATGAGACGCTTCAAGCAGCGCTAGTGCAATAGACCAAGATCCCAGAGCAAACAGACATAACTTATTTTCACACGGATGAAACCTGAAGTTTTCAGTAGCGTCTCGTGCGCCTTGAATACCTACGCGCTTTGTGGAACTTGCCGAGTGACACCTGGGCAGGTACCAGGTGAGAAAGGTAACTAAAAATAAGAATTATTTAACTTAAATTCACATGGCTGATTTTTATATATGTCATGTAGAATATTATTTTAAAGTAATATCATAAGTGCCAGACACTTTTGATGGACCAGAGCTTTTGACAGACGCTTTTAAGCCACCCAAAAAATAAATGAACTTTACTTATTTTTACATGTCTGATTTTTTAATATGTTATTGAAGTATTTATTTAAAAGTTATATTCAATCAGTCAGACAAATTAGAGTGACCAAACATCCGCTAAGACAAAAATTATTCAGCCAGAAGTATGAGGGCGAGAGCACTATGCATGCGCTTCAGAGTGAGTGAGACGTCCATAATAACTCGGTTCCCCTTCTTAAACTCACCATCTGTTTCAATCTACTGTGTATGTGCTGTTTGCGTGTAATATAACTTATAGTATACAGTATAGTTCGAGCCTGCGAGGGCACATGTTTTTGTTGTTTACATCAGGTTATTTGTGAGTGTTTTATTAAGTTGTTTGTAACAGTGATAATCATGGAAGAAGAGAAATTGAAATGTACATTTTGTAAAAAATCTCATGATAAACTTATATTATTCTCCGAAGAAATATTGAAAAAGTGCAAAAACATTTTAAAACAGCGACTAATCCATAACCTCAAATTCAAAGATGTAGTTTTACCGGATGACTTGTATGACAATGGTTACCATCGAGAATGTTATAAAAATTTTACTGCTCTGCCAAAAAAATATTTTTCCGCCATACCAGAAAAACCAAAAAATGCTGAAAAATAATCATCGAGTATTGTTGAAAATTCATCAGTTGCATTTCTGAATTTTGCAGTTCTGGCTGAATAATTTTTGTCTTAGCGGATGTTTGGTCACTCTAATTTGTCTGACTGATTGAATATAACTTTTAAATAAATACTTCAATAACATATTAAAAAATCAGACATGTAAAAATAAGTAAAGTTCATTTATTTTTTGGGTAGCTTAAAAGCGTCTGTCAAAAGCTCTGGTCCTTCAAAAGTGTCTGGCACTTATGATATTACTTTAAAATAATATTCTACATGACATATATAAAAATCAGCCATGTGAATTTAAGTTAAATAATTCTTATTTTTAGTTACCTTTCTCACCTGGTACCTGCCCAGGTGTCACTCGGCAAGTTCCACAAAGTGCGTAGGTATTCAAGGCGCACGAGACGCTACTGAAAACTTCAGGTTTCATCCGTGTGAAAATAAGTTATGTCTGTTTGCTCTGGGATCTTGGTCCACAAAAACTTAATGCGATCAAATATTAGGTGGCTACCAATCATTGGTAGGTACCTAAAGCAGCTATAGAATTTAAAAAAATAACAAACCGAACTAACATAAAAATGTAAACACATTTTTTTTTAGAATTATAAAATATTTAGATAAGTGTATACCTACCTACCTATACTTTGTGCTTCCTTTTAACACATATACCTAGTTGTACCCCCCGGGGTTCCACCCGCGGCAATTTCGGAGTCCCCGCAGGAATTCCGGGTTACTATATAGCTGTAGCATTCTAATGGTGAAAGAATATTTTGAAATCGATCCAGTAGTTTTTCAGTTTTAACTCTAATTTACCTACTTTAATTTATCGTAACAAACTCAGACGAAACAAAGACGTTCTATTTCGTCTGAGGTTGATTTTTGTTTGTTATCTTTCCCCTTTATACCACAATCTCCGTAGTTCCCGCGGGAATTCCGGGATAAAAAGTACCTTACGTCACTCAGGAACATTGTAGCTTCCTATTTAAGTGAAGGAATTTTTAAAATCAGTTCCGTAGATCCAAAGATAGCTGTTCCCCGTGGTTTTACCCGCGGGATATTCGGAGTTCCCGCGGGAATTCTGGAATAAAAGTACCCTATGATACTCAGGATGTAGCTTTCCTCGATAAATGGGCTATTTAACACTGGAAGAATTTTTCAAATCGGACCAGTAGTTCCTGATATTAGCGCGTTCAAACAAACAAACAAACTCTTTAGCTTTATAAATTAGTACCTATATAGATTAATTTCATCATTGAAATTTTGCATACACATTGTCAGGGATACAGAAAAAAGTCATATATTGGAACTCCGAAGTTAACAAGGGTGAAACCGAATGAAATGGTGCAGTGGACATGTGGTTATGTGGGTTGTTGCTTGAAAGTGGTCGACAGCTGGTATTTACATGCATTTCTAGCTTCTACCAACAGTGTTCTACGTAACATCCTTACTATTATGCAAAAGTGTTTGTTACGCTTTCACACCTTAACGACTCAACCGATCATCATGAAATATTGTAGACACGTTGTCAGGGACACAGGACATATTATAGTGTACTTTTATCCCGAAATCCCCGCGGGAACTCGGTAATTACCGCGGAAAACAGCTAGTTTGGAATATAAATGTGTAAATGTAGAATACACAACAATTAGTGTATAGGTATCTAATATAGAGATTTATTTAACTTCACTCGTTCAATCGTTATCGCTATAGAAAACTAAGGAACCTATCGTCTCCGTCTCCTCATCCTCTGCGGCCGATGCGCTGGGCTGCGCGGTCACAGATGACCATGCAAGGGACCAAAGACGGGCGTGGGCCGACCGGCGACTTTTTACATAAGTTCCTCTAGAGAGGATGGCGGTGCGTCCTGTGTCCCGACGCATCATCATTCTGAAGGGGGGAGCGTAGGCCCTTGAATGAGGGGTCATTTTTTGGGAATTCCCGTGGCCCCGGCGCCACGAACCGAGAAGCGGTCCGGTAGGGTACATGTAAATCATACATTCATTTTCTATAGCCATAATGAATCAAGATTGTCAACTTGGCTAAGGGGGCAGGAATGTAACAAAAACAATAAAAATGTGTACAGATGTTACTTTATTGTAGTCCTGTACATACTTTTCCTCTTAACCTAAAACAGCACACATCCATCCTATTTGAGGGGAATGAACCTGGAGCTGTGGGTGGCACCAATACCGGGCCTACCGTGTTTCACAGGTTTGTATGTGACTGAGAACTCTCCAAGGTAGTGGCCAATCATCTCAGGCTTAATCTCCACCTGAAAATAAATTTATCAAAATTAAAGATATTATTTATGTAAAGAAAAAAATAACTGACATGTAGCATACAAGTTTGGAATACTTTTTAACCGACTTCCAAAAAGGAGGAGGTTCTATGTTCGATTGTATGTATGTTTTTTTTTTTTTTTTTTTTTTTTATGTATGTTCACCGATAACTCGAAGACGGTTGGACCGATTTCGAAAATTCTTTTTTTGTTTGAAAGGGTTTACTCCCAATTAGGTCCCATTGCCACAAAATCGGAATCTGATGATGGGATCTTGGAGAAATCTAGGGAACTCTTCAAAAATTATAGGCACACCTATAGCGATTTGGGTATTTTTTATAGTAAATCGTTCATTTGCTTCTGGAAAGCAAAATTTGAAGAAGTGGAACTGATGATGAAGACCACAGATGGTCATCGGAACTACTCAACAATAATACGTATTTCACGGGTTCCAATTGCAGCGATTTCGAAAATTTGTGTTTTGTTTGATAGGGGATACTCCCAAATTGATTCCATTGTCACCAAGTCGAGATCTGATGATGGGATGTTGGAGTAATCGAGGGAACTCTTCAAAAATTATAGGTACACCTATAGCGATTTTTGTATTTTTTATAGTAAATCGTTTATTTGCTTTCGGAAAGTAAAATTTGAAGAAGTGGAACTGATGATGAAGACCACAGATGGTCATCAGAACGACTAAATAATAGGTATTTCACAGATTCCGATTCGTTAACTTTAATATGGTTTCTAAACAATTTATGCTCGTCACAATGTATATGGTGAAGTGGAACTGATGATGATGTACAAGGAGAACTCCTCAACAATTAACGTCCCTGCGTCGGGAAAAGCAATATTTTGTAAAAGGTGATGAGCAGTTGACATTGGGCTATTGTAACTTAGAGAAATTACGAACTATGTTACTTAAAAGCGAGAAATAAACAAATTTTTAACAAAAAAATTAAAACCGACTTCCAAAAACACAAAACTAAAAAACTAAAAATAAAAAGCTAAAAATAACTATATACCGATTTAATTCAAAAGACAAAAACACTCGTAATATTCTTATTGATTTATGCTACCACTAATCGATATGAAGTCGGTGACAAGCCAAATATGAAGGTGGTAGATGGGCTAAGTCGACTCCCGCCACCAGCTCTTTGTGAGCAGGACAACCCAAGTGGCCAGACACCAGCGGGCTTGTCACCGAATTCAAACCAATTAGTGGTAGCATAAATCAATAAGAATATTACGAGTGTTTTTGTCTTTTGAATTAAATCGGTATATAGTTATTTTTAGCTTTTTATTTTTAGTTTTTTAGTTTTGTGTTTTTGGAAGTCGGTTTTAATTTTTTTGTTATTGTAATTAACATGTGAACTAAAATATAATAATACCGGCTGTACACACTTGCCGAGAGTCTCTCGTCGAGTCCTGGACGAAAAGGTTCTCGACAAGAGCATACATAGACACACTCGTTCTGATATTTGCACTGAAGTCTCCCGCGATAATGGACGTAGATATTGCTGCTGTAGTATGTCTTTGTGCTGTGAGCCATTATAATTTCACGCGTTTAATCATATTATAATTTTTTTTAATTGCAATCAGAATTTTATAGAATTATTTAATTGCAAAATTTAAATTTAATAAATAAAACACGAACAGCGGACAACTAAATGAAACGAGTGTGTACATGGCCGTACTCGTTTTCCTCGCAAGACCAACGGGACCCTTTGACTCGGGCGCAAAACAGACAAGCGACCGAGACCGACCGAGGCGATGCGAGGGCGTGAGACAAGACGAGAGCACCATGTCACACACTCATCCTCACCCTGTCTCAGGGTGTCTAAACAAGCGTGTACAGCGGGCATAAAAGCTAGCACTATAGCATTGTTTAATAACAATAAATTGTATATGTCACTGTAAAATTGTAAATACCGTTAGATTATAATTAATCTGGCGAAACTGTAAATTGTCAAAAGATTGTGAACTGTTTTTGGCGCATCGCCGGCTGCTGCCGCGGGGTTCGCTCGCTCGGCTCGTGCGACTTGCTCAGCTGCAGTACAGTCAACAGCAAAAATAGATGATCAAAATCAGAAATTCAATACTAATGAACGGAGTTCGCGTCAGAACTGTGTGGCGTCAAAGTGTTTCAAAAGTATGTGATTGTAAATAATACCAAACATTTACTATTAGTACAGCTGCCATATATTCGTGATCAGTTTTGACTCCAAAAGTTATAAACTCAATTGGCATCAGAACTAAGAAGTGAAATTTTATTCAAAACTAGTGAACAGTTAAAATCAAAAATTAAATGATGAAACTAAGGCCACGGTTCAAAATTAGTAAAAACGTAAGAAAATTATATTTCTTCAACATTTATAAAATTTGAATGTATGAATTATTTAGCAAATATCAATAAATCAATAATATTACTAATTAATAATAATAGCAATATTTTTTCATATTTATTTTTTATTTTTGTCCTCTGCTCTGTGTTCCGTGCTGTTTTTCGGTAAGTATCCATACTTATTATAAAATAAGTATGGAAGAACTATTTGCCTCATGATTACGTGGCCTCAGTTTCATCATTAATTTTTGTTTTTAACTGTTCACTGGTTTTGAAAAAATTTTTTACTTCTTAGTTCTGATGCAAATTGAGTTTATAACTCTTGGGAGTCAAAACTAATCATGCATATATGGCAGCTGTACTAGTAGTAAATGTTTGGTATTATTTACAATCACATACTTTTGAATCACTTCGACGCCACACAGTTCTGACGCACACTCCGTTCATTAGTATTGAATTTCTGATTTTGATGATCTACTTTTGCTGTTGACGTACAAACCTAACCATAATTATAATCTACCGAAAAAAAATATGTTAAATGCAATAAATTGTAAGAGTTATGTTACGGTTCAAAATCTTTTAACAGGTATTGACAACCTCTTTTGTGAATTTATGTAGTTTAGTAGGCTGTGGACGACTAATAAACAATCCGTTTAGTGGACGAGTAGGTATTTAGACACTTCGCTAAAATAATATACCTAACCTAGAATTGATAGGTAGGTATAAAACAGCATTCATTGATGTGGTAGAAATCGCTTACTGCATCTCTTGAGTGAGGCAAATGTAATCACACACTGCTCACATAAACATAAATTGGCTTTGTGCTTTAATTTCGAGCAAATTTTAAATTACATTATTATGCTGTGTTATATCACTCTATGCTTACAACATCTACATTGTATCCCTTCATTTAACCAATAGCCGATTACGAACCTGATTAAAAGTCTTTCCATTGTAAATGCCAACAATGGAGCCAACCATCTCGGGGACGATGATCATGTTGCGCAAGTGAGTTTTGACAATCTCTGGCTTCTCATTTGGTGGAGCCTCTTTCTTTGCACGTCTGAGCTTCTTCACTAGAGCCATAGGCTTACGCTTAAGACCACGGGCAAATCGCCTGCGAGCCCTCGCATGCATCAGCTCCATGAGTTGTTCACTAAAATGAAATTAACGTCTAGGTTATATTTATAGGTTAAGTAAAATCTAGTAATAAATTACGTCCATGCAAACGGAACTTACTTTGGCATATCAAGAAGTTGATCGAGATCAACTCCGCGATAGGTGAACTTCCTGAAGGTACGTTTCTTCTTAATTTCTTCGACCTGAAACACGTAAATATTTCGTCACTTTCGAAAAATAGGTCCACATTTCACAATCTAAATAATACTCAAAATCAATAATAGCATTGAATTGTCACGCCCTGCAAAGATTACTCAAACAAATTTCGATAGCTAAAAATATATTACACACACCTCTGCCATGTTTGCGCTTGGAAACCAAAAAGACCCGTCAGAAAAACAGAAACACCGATAGGCGAAAGCCGTAGAGCGTACGTAGATTAGTAGTTAGATACAATCGAAATGAAATGATAGGCACTGTGAAAAAGTATCGATATTTTTAATCCAATATATCGATAATTTTAACCGACATAATATTTTGATCCGATCGGATAAATCAATACAAAATATTATTCAATATCAAAAATTGTAGGTATAAAAAATCTAGTGAATGTTTTGCCTGATAGAATAAATAGGTTTAAAAATAAAGTTGCAAGAAAGTTTTTTTAATTTTTGATATTATTTTAAAATTTTCGCCTATAAAGGAATACTGATAAAAACACCTTTATATTTTATTGAGGTTTTTGTACATTAAAATAATGGAAATTTTGCATGAAAATTATTATCGATAATATTGAGCTAAAATATACACTATTATTTTTAAAACGCAAAACGTTTTGAAAACACTGATATAACGATATTTTTTCCTTGATATATTGACGTCGATATTGATATTTTAATAAATATCGATACATCGATATCTCGTTATTTTAATATACATCAGCTATCTCTAAAATGACAGTTGATAGATACTTTTTCTTCTTCTTTAATAATGTACTTTAAAGTTGACATCTGAGGTTGACATTAAAAGTATACACACTTAAAGCGCACACATCTAGGGTCCTAATACTAGTAACAGACGATTCAATTTGGTTGGCACCAACCGCCCGATCACGACCAAATCGGAAAGTGTATAGGGTAGTCGGTCCAACATAATTATTATTAATACGGGTTGGTTGGTCGGCTCGCCGACGCACCGGACAAGCCAACCGTCCAACCAAATTGGTACGTGTGGAGGCAAATGGTCCAACCGATGTGTCTCAGTGATCTCAGTCGCATTCGAAATTTCGAAACGCCGCCGAGTGCAGACGAAAAGTATGTAAAAACAAATACAGGTTATATTATTATTATAAACTAGCTGGTGCCCGCGGTTTCACCCGCGTGAATAGGGTACTTGCATGAAATTTTTTTTTCAGTCTATTTTAAAGATATATGGCCTACTTAGACAAAGCAAGAAAAAGAAAAAAAAAATATGCATAAATTAATGAAATAGAGCGGTTCAAAGTTCCTACTTTAGACTTTACCGCCGAAACGCGGAATGACGTCACTTGTTCAAAATTACGCCTTATTAATCTGTGATAGAAATGTCACTGTCGCATTGACAGGGTCATGCGACACTGACAGACAGATAACTTCAATGTCAAAAAGCGAAATTAAGGTTGAACTGTGTCGAGTTACTTCCAAAAGTTCCAGTAAAAAATCGAAATGCATCTTACTGGTGCATTTTAAAGTAAAAAACTTCAGAAAATGGAAAATATACGTTGACTGTATGCACTTAGTTTCTTTTGCCTTCTCTGAAAGAGGTAAATCTTTCCTAAAAAAAATAAAAGTGACGTCATGTGTTAAGCGTGGCTGTGATTGGTGTTTCGTTGCAACGTTCCGTTTCACAAAATTAAAAGTTGAATATTTCGGAAACTATTGATTTTTTTTTAGTAAATCTTTCACGATAACGCTTTTCTAAGGCTCTATTTTTGAAATATTGACACAATTTCTTATTATAAATTTCATGCAAGTACCCTATTTTCGACCCTTGCAATGACAGTAATGATGTTAGATTATCTCACTCTTTTAAAACGTAGTGGTCTCAAAGAAAATATAATCACATCTTCTTCTTCTTCTTTAATAATGGCGTCTACTCAGACGAAATAAATTTTATTTCGTCTGAGGGCGTCTATAAATTATAATTTGCCAATGACAATGTTTCTTAATAATAACAATCTCTTCATCTACTTCTTCAATTATGGCGAATCGCCAATGACAATGTTAGATTGTTCCCCAAGTTAAAACATGGCTCTTTTGAAAGTCAGTTTCCAGCTCAGGGTCCAAAATAGATGCTGAAAAGTGACTGAAATAACGAAAAACGTGACACGCGTGTTTTCGATACGGCTTTCACTCGTCAACAACCTATAATCACATCATCTGTCGCTCCAAGCCTTAAAACTGTCACTTTGCGAAAAATTCTTCTTCTTCTTTAATAATGGCGTCTATAATTATAATTTGCCAATGACAATGTTTCTTAATGATATCAATCTCTTCATCTACTTCTTCAATTATGGCGAATCGCCAATGACAATGTTAGATTGTTCCCCAATTGCGAAAAATTAATTCAAAAGAAAAAAATACATGTTCGTTATGCAACATTATATCGAAGCTTTCGACCATTGCATTGCGCTGAAGTCTTTAACTGATGATAACTTTTTTCCCCTATGTCCTATTTCGATAAAACAAAACCTATATGTTTGCTTTAGACTTAGCTTAATCTACTACCGAAAACTGCATGACAACCCGTTCAGTAGATGCGGAGATTATCGCGAACAGACAGACAGACAGAAAAGAATCTTAAAAACTTTTTTGGGCTTGGTTACTCTTCTTTTATCATCCCTCTCAATTTTAGGTAAAAATATTCAATGTTAATTTAATATTAAATGTTCGCGGATTCTACTCTTTTATTGTAGTAGGTATATGTAGATAATGACGTTCAGTGCATAGGCAAATGACGGTTGAATGGTCAACCGTCGGTACGTCTGTAGCAATGTCGGAATAGTTGGCACGACGGCGGTAATTTGGTTGGATCCAACGTCTGTTAAGCGCTTATTACATTTCCCAATTTCAAGGCACCAATCTAGGGCCCTAAATCGGAAGCTAGTGATTACACTACACTAAATTGGACTGCCAATTCGGCAGTGTTGTCACTTTTCACCAGATCCTATAGCAAACCAAACCAAACCAAAGGCCCCTTGGCCCTTGGTAGAATTTGCTATTTGCTACAGGCCCCGCGCTCGCTTAATCCGGCACTGAGTAGTAGGTACTGACTGAGTTGACTGACTCTAGGTTAGTATTATATTACCTGTGCTCTAGGCTAGCGCTCAGCGCTCTTTAATTATAAAATTTATAAATGTGTCGCCATTTCGATGGTTTTGGTGGTTTTCTAGAATGCGGTGCTATTCTGGCGCAATGGTGGTATATTTACTTTTGCAAATACTTTTTGGGACAACTTGGCGGTAATTCGGTTGAGTGAAAAATTAATAATTAAATTATTTTTACTCGGTATATTAGTATTCAATTTTAATGTGAACTGAATAAAAAGCTTGTAAAATTACATCAACTTCTGAAACTAGGGGCATTACTCAGTTTATCCCATAACTCACCTCACAAGCCACCCCGGGGGCCCGGACCTCTGAAGTCTGACAGGTTTAATCAGAGTCCGGACTCCGGCGTTTCTTTTTTCTTTTGTGTAAGGTACATTACTATAGTCTTTATATAGATGGGTACCATTTTTCTACATAATATAACTCAAAGAGTATACAGGTGAATTTTTGAGACGGGACAGGGCATGTAGGTACCTTAAACGCTTTTAGGAGACTATCCATAAATATTCAAGATATTCTGAACTGCATTTACAGATTTTGGAAAAAATGTAAAATCAGCAAGAAAATGGTGATTTTACACAAAAACTTTTTTGATGCCTGTTTTCCAAAATCGGTAAATGCAGTTCAGAATATCTTAAAAATTTATGGATTGTCTCCAAAAGCGTTTTCCTGTAACTATAACGGTTAAGGTAGGTAGGTACCTGCCCTTACTCTCCTGTATCAAAATTTCATCCTGTACATTATAACTACTACGTTTTAACTGATAACACATTATGAATGTGTGTGATAACACTTTTCTTATGGTTTCTATTAAGGTAGTCACTTTGTTTACATGTTTTATATTTAGCACTTTTTCACTACACAACAAACACCAACCAACCAACTCAAGAGGTTTGATCTTTTAAGTCTTCTCACCATGTCAGTCTTGTTGAGGAGCTGGATGGCCTGAACATTCATATCATGATGAAGTATGCTGGTGAGCTTTGGCATAGGTATCTTTTTTTTTAGTTTACCTTTCACCACCACGTTTTGGTAGTAGCCATAACTAAAAACATGGTCATTGCCTCCAGACCACACGCATTAGGCATGATTTCTGCTTGTGATAGGAATCATATTTTAATGTGATAAATATAAAAGTCATTGCAGTGGTTTGTTAGTAACACTCACTACAATCTCCATATTAAGATCATTCTCTGATACATACATTATTATTATATTTTGCAAAACCTTTATATTCTTTTTACCTATTGTAACTAAAGGTACAGATTTACTTGCTATTAAAAAGGTAAAAGGCTAAAAAGGTATGAGCACACTTCAACTAATAAATGACAATACACTCTACTACTTACATTATGCATTAGAATGTCATTGGCATAACTGCACCGATTAGGATGCTAATTTTAAGTATGGTCCTACATGAATGTGCTCTATGTAAATTTTTTAAATGTCAACTGACAAATATTGATTCATAAACAGATATATAACAGAGAGTTATGTGTTACTGTGTGAACACCTAATTTATTCTATTAACAGATACAATACAATAAATTAGCTATTCACACAGTAACACATAACCCTAGGCATCAATTACTCAATAATAGTAGTAGGTATGTAGTATATATTATTACTCTGAGATAATAGAATACTGTTGTGCCTGTGCTACATGATAAAATGTCTATCTGTACCTATCTCAAAGGAATGTTTCTTTAGTTTTACCAATATATTTAAATTACTATCCTCCACCACTTCTATTTCACTTTATGCAAGTAAAATATGGAATAAAAATTATGATTAAATTATCATACATTATTACTTTCATTAGTAGACTTAAGTAATTTAGACAACCTCTTACCTATTAATTTAGGATAAAGATTAGTTTTTATTAAAAACTCTTTTGATTGATGTGTAACTGCCCCATTGTCCAATTGATACTTACACAAAACATGTAAAGGTTTAATTAATTGGTCATAATATTTAGAATTATTCTCCAACTGTGATAAAGCCTCAGCAGCAGTTTCTAATGTGCTCAAACAACCTTCAGTTGGCTGTGTTCTTATTATGTAGCTGCTAACACTGTTAGTAATAAGTTTAACTTGCTTGATAGTGTGCAGGATAGGGCTTGATGCATATATAGCTTTTGCTTGAGGCCAAGTACCATCGATTAATACTAAGTTGAAACTACCTGCATCACATTCCAAATCTTGAATATCAACAGCAGTTTTACTAGGATACAAAAGTAGAGTATTAGGTCTAGTTAATATTTCATCTAAATGTTCATGTTTAGGTTGTGGAAATTTTTTTCCTTTAAAAATAAGGCACTTGTTTTCAGCTAAGCCAAGTTGCAGCATTGGCACTGTTCGTAAACATCTTTTTTCTTCAGCAGGATGTTGCAATATGATTATATTGCTGTGTGGTTTTAATCTTACTGATGGTAATGCTGAACACCAACACACAATTGATGGTCTCCTGTAAATTAGTTTACATAGTGATGAGTATGTTAATCTTGACAAATGGATGTTTTTTGCACATAAATTATGACAGATTGTTGTAAATGTGTTGCAGTAATGTGAATGTTATTTGCACAACTTGCACAATTTCTTCTTACATCTCTTCAATATACAGACACATTCATTGTGTCGGTGAATTGTGAGTTTGTGACGTTCTATGGGGTAATCTCTGAATCTACTGAACCAATTTTGAAAATTCTTTTACATAGAGGAAGGTCCGGTAGTCCTGAGTGACATAGGATACTTTTTATCCGAAAATTCCAACAGGAACAAGGAAATTACTGGAGACAGCTAGTTATAAATATTCTTGTTAAGTCAGTACATAAGCTTGCTGATTTTCATGCAATCTATTTAGTTTTTTTTGATCAACATTCAAACAGACAATGTAAAAACATAATATTAAAAAGATGAGAGGGGACGTAAAATAAATGACTGAAGGATTTTTGTTTTTTACTGGATCACTGTTCCATTGATTGACTTGGTATATAATACACAATATTAAGTGTTATAGTTACTTGCAACTTGCGCAAATTTCTCGCATTATAGGTGGTTCAGCCAGTATGTTTGATAAATCCTCCCACGCTTCTAACTCATCCATGCTGCAATATTACGAGATTATTATTTATTTTACAATTTGTTCAGAAAACCACAGCTTTGAGCTCATCAGCAGATATCTGACATGGAGCTGATATCTTCAATGATAATGATAATTCAATTTACATTTATCAAAAATTTGGCAGTTGATAACGTTTTCATTGAATTTATTAGAAAAATAGCAATTAGCTAATAGCCACCACAAACTATCTAGAGAGCAAAGAAAATAATAGAGATTTTTTTTTTTCGTTTATTTATCCTATTTAGGAAAGGCTAAGAGTACAGGGCCCATACTGCCAATTCTGATGTGTAAATAATAGAGATACTAGTACTACCGCTAATAGCTAAGCAAACGGGGAGGAAATAGAAATGCACAAGTATACTGTATTGTACAGCAACGGAAAAGGCGACCCCGGAATGCACGACACGAGATCGTACGACACCGGAATGTACAGCACCGGAATTGGCGACACCGGATTTCATGGCCTAGCCGACTTCGTGCTCCTTTAGTAGTATTCAATACAATGCAGTGGAGCTAGGATGCGCAACATGATAAAATTTTATCGAGCCATTTTATCGATTCTCGTCGACATAATATATCGTTTTGTCTACCAGTGGTAAAAAATGTTTAACCGAATCTAGTCTTAACTCAATACCCCACTATTGCACTTTTTTGCTTGGACGCCCACAAATATTTGTCGTGTCGACAATTTTATCTTTCGTTCGATAAACTTATCATGTTGCGCATCCTAGCTCCGCAGGTAGTAGGTAGTTAGTAGTTACTGTCTCAAAATATGATGGAAATTCAAATTACAAGACCAAGTTTTAGTTTTAATGCCTAAACAAATAATTAAAAAGTAACTTCTAAATGGACGCAGATAAGCAATAACATGTTAACCCACAAAATTAAGTTACCTATTCAGAACGATTTATTGAGAATTAGGGAACGTTTTTTAATTATGTGTTTACCTTATTACATTGTTAAAGTATGTAACTAAATATTGAACATAAAAAATGTTGACAGAAAATGGCGCTATAATTTTAAAACACGATTTACTCAAAATTTCTCCAGTGTGGGTTAACATACTATTGCTTATCTATGTCCAAATGTTAATAAACTAAAACATAGGCCAAGTTTAAGATTTAGTAAGGTAATTATTATTTATCACTTTAATGAATTGTTACAACTTGTTATATTCTTTTTTTAAACAATATATCCAAATGTCTCGGCCACATCTAAGAATTAATCAAATAAATGTCACCTTATTTTGTCTTTAGCGAGACCTGGTCAGTGGTCATCAGTACGAAGCTAACCTAATCAAGAATGTCGGGTATAGTACCTTGAAATCAGTTCATGTTGTGGCCCCGATAGTAATGTTGTCACTAATTTTTACTTATTTCAATAAACCGATTCATCGCTACACTAGTACCTACTATAGGATAGGTGTAGGAAAGGTGACGTAAATCAGGCGCAGCTAACCTAACGCGCTTCTAACGCTCGCCAGTCGCTTTCCGTTCGTAAGTTAAAACAGTTGTGGTTCCTTTCTTTTCCTTTCTTTTCGTAACCTTTATAATCTGTACAATCTGTATAGGGCACATAGCTCGTGGAAATAGCAATATTTATAAGGTGCAAAGTAAGTGACCAGGTTTAGTGTAGTGTACTCTAAGTCTATACAGTAAAATATATAGAGTGGTTCATTGTTTGATTATCCTGCCTATAGACGAGGTAATAAGGTCAAGGTAATAATGTAAAGTGCATAAACACTAACATAAAACTAATAATCATCACCAAAAGATGTAACATAAAAAAAATTTGAGCCTTATTTGACAATAACTTGACCAGGGTTTAGGTAAGAAACGTAATACGAGTATAAAGAAAGGAGGCGTGATTTCATCGACCAATAGGAGCGGTGTCACCAATTCCGGTGCTGTACATTCCGGTGTCGTACAATCCAGTGTCGCGCATTCCATTGCTGTGCATTCCGGTGTCGTACAATATCGTGTTGTGCATTCGTTCCCTTCCCTTGTAGATGGAGAATGAATAGATGAGACATGAGGCGATTTCCTTCTCTTTTTAATAATAAGCGAGACAGTGTTATGGCTAAGTTCTTAAGAGTGAAAGAGATTTCCAATTATCTTTTGTCCTTATCTAGCTTATAGGTTTTTTTTGTTGGGCAAAGTTATAGTTAGCCCAACAAAGCGCAGCGCTCTTTGTTTATTTTGATAAAAAAGTTGTTTTTTTCAATTATTGAAAGCTAACTTTAATATCGTGTTTAAAGAGTTTGTTTTTGTGGTGGACATAGTGATATGTTGTATTTTAGGCTGTAAGAGCCGTAATGAAAGGAAAACGGAGAATGTAACATTTCATCGGTATGTAATGATTTACTTTCATGTAAATGTGTTTTGTTTGTACAATATAGCAAATATTTTCACAATAACAGCTTTGTGGTATAAATATAACAAAAAATCAACATTAATTTGCTTTCTTAATCTTGCCAAATTACGTAGTCCTTATTCCATAATGGCGACTGTCGTTACCATGCTTTCCGTAATATGTCGGGTTATACTACAACAAAGGATGCTAGCTTACCCAAATTAATTTCCCATTTTTTTATAATATTAGTAGGTACCTATGAGGTGTAACAAAATTATCTCGACCAAGTTTTATGCCAAGTGCCAATCGTTTCCATCATTTGTTTTTTTTTCAACGTGGGACAAAATACTGAAAGATTTTAGTCAACTATCTCTCAGACGCTGTATTTTAAAACTTCGGTATCGAATCGAATAAGTTTAATTTGACCGTCAAGAGAATCACGTTTACTGTACCCTTCGCGTGTAAGACTGGTGCAAAGTGAGTCTAAGCTGAAAAACTAGCATGCTCTTGCTATTGCTCATATGAGTAGTGTATGAAATAAACAATTTTATATTCGATTCGATTTAGAAATTTTAGAATATTGGGCCTGATGACTACATTGTCCACGTCATATATTTTTTCATTTTTCATGTTAATACAGTGTGTATTCTATATTTTTTTCTTTTTCAGATTTCCTTTTAAATTGGTTACTCTTATTAACTGGATAGCAAGCACTGGTCGTGTAAATTGGAAACCAAATAGCTATTCAAGGATTCGTTTCAAGCATTTCCCAAGCAGTTTCTTTCGAAAAACTAAACTTACTGACAATGAGAGCAGCTGGCGCGAACCAATAAGTAATCAATAATAATAATCGTTTCAAAAACCATAAGCCAAGCGCGCAACTTTTATGATGCCCTGACGAGAAATAAGCTGGTTTGCCTCATCTGTACCGTGCGCTAAGGAACTTAAGTTCCAATAAAACGTTATTTGCACCTACATAGTTTTCATTTCACTTGCCCCGCTTCACTACATAGTGTAAAATAAAGTCGCTTTCTCTGTCCCTATATCCCTATGTATGCTTAAATCTAAACTACGCAACGGACTTTGATGCGGTTTTCACCAATAGATAAAGTGATTCATGAGGAAGGTTTGTAACTATATTTTATCCTGGAATTCCCGCGGGAACTCCGAAATTACCACGGGTGAAACCTCGCAGGTCAGCTAGTATATTATAAATCCCCTCGACACCATCAGGGATCGATGATTTATAGTTTATATACAAAAAAAAACCTATCCTATTAAACTACATTTTACTTCCTATAGCTTTTTCATCACCAAACAAGCTAAAACTCCTTGGAAATTGGGAATAAGTTAAATAACTTATGTAAACTACCAGTATTGCCACTAAATAGTGGCAATATTGGTAGTTTACATGTGTGCATAGGAAGAACATCACTTTCTCTTACGCTATACGCGAATGCCTCGTCTAGTTAATTCTCCATCTACGCCTTCCCTCGCAGACAGAGGTCTACGCCTTCCCTGTATTATGCGTGTCTCAGATTATTAACTCCCTAGACAGTCTAGACTTATATTATGTACAGCACCGGAAGAGGCGACACCGGAATGCACAACACGAGATTGTACGCCACCGGAATTGGTGACACCGGAATTCGAATCCCAGGTCGAGAAATGCTGTGCTGTGCATTCTAGGAGTCGCTTTAATGTAGGGTAGTATCTCTAAAGCGTCATTTACACTCGCGTACGAGCAACGAGGCGAACCACGCGGCGAGCCCCGAGCGACTGTTTACATTCGCGCTTCGTCGCTCGCCGCGTGGTTCGCCTCGTCGCTCGTGCCGCTCGCGTCCCCCGGAGCGGCTTTTTTGTCACGAGTCAAAGGGACGAAAAAGGAGCAAGGGGCGCGGGGCGAGGGACGAGGCGCGAGTGTGAACAGGCGCTAGGGGCTCGCCGCGTGGTTCGCCTCGTCACTCGCACCGCTCGCTTCCGGAGCGGTTTTTTGGTCACGAGTCAAAGGACCTCGCGTCAAAGCGAGCGTGGTGTTTACACTCGCGTTCTCGCTTCAGTCGGGTTTCAACTTTGGGCCGCGATGGTTGTGTTGGTTGTAACTTGCAACAAGAAACGTTTTGGTTTCTAGAATTATTTTAAAAGAAACCGATAATTTGGGATCCCAAACATAGATTCCACAAAAATAACCAAAAAGTAAACGTTATATGGACTAGATTTTATTAAGAAACTAGCTGTGCCCCGCGGTTTCACACGCGTGAAAAGTTTTTATGTAACAACTTTTTTTTCTTGACATCCGATTTGAATGAAACAAAGCCTATATGTAGATCCAGGCTAAGCTTAATCTACCTGCGAAAACCGCATGACAATCCGTTCAGTAGATTCAGAGATTATCGCGAACTGAAAGACAGACAGACAGAAAAGATTTTTTAAAACCCCTTTTTTTATAGTTGGTTACTCTTCATTTATCGTCCCCTGCCAATTTTTGTTAAAAATATTCAATGTACAGAATCGCGGATTCTACTCTTTTATTATATTAGTACTAGCTGTGCCCCGCGGTTTCACCCGCGCGAAAAGTTTCTATACAACAACTTCTTTTTATACAACAACTTCTTTTCCCGACATCTGATTTCAATGAAACAAAGCCTATGTAACTCCAGGTTAAGCTTAATCCTAAACCGCATGAAAATCCGTTCAGTAGATTCGGAGATTATCGTGAACAGACAGAAAGACAGAAAAGATTTTAAAAAACCCTTTTTTTGTGCTTGGTTACTCTTCCCCCCCCCCCCCCCCGTCCGTCCGCTCCGTTCCGTCCCCTGTCAGTTTTTGTTAAAAATATTCAATGTACTCAATGTAGTGTATAAGTCACTGTGATTGGAAATAAATGGTTTATTATTATTATTATTATTATTATTATTATTATTATTATAGATAGATAGATATGTAGACCTCCAACCGCACTAAACAATAAACCTTTCGACAGCATCTCCTGCGCAAAAAACAGTCGATGACACCCGGCGCAGAAGAAGATGATATTGACAATTTTATATTTTATTTTTTTAAATTATTTATTTTAAGTTTAATTATTTATTTAATTTATTTATTTTACTAGCTATTATATTCTAGCGTGTCCCCGCGGTGTCATCCGCGATAATTTCAAAGATCCTGCGGGAATTCCGGGATAAAAAGTACCCTATCTGTTATTCTGAATTACTTCTACTTGAAGCAAGATCAAAATATTAGCCTATACATGCATTTAATTTTCGACGTTTACAAAATAATGGTTAACGACATCTCTTGATTATTTCATCAGGAATAAATGAAATTTTAACCGTCGAGAACCTGTATCACGCACATACAGGCACAGGACAGTTCAAATTTCAAAAAACTTTTGTTAGCAATACATAGATGGCGCAATATTAATACAATAATTATTAGCCAAGCTTGGTAAAAAATCCTATAGAGCAGATAGCAGACAGTAGATATATAATATGATAATAGGAATCTATAGCTATTATTATTATTTTTTGATATTTTTATAGCTGTTTTATTGTAAAGTTTCAAATATTGTTTCAAATATTGTAAAGTTGAAATCCATTCAGTAGTTTTTGCGTGAAAACGTAACAAACA
This sequence comes from Zygaena filipendulae, assembly GCA_907165275.2. Taxonomy (NCBI): domain Eukaryota; kingdom Metazoa; phylum Arthropoda; class Insecta; order Lepidoptera; family Zygaenidae; genus Zygaena; species Zygaena filipendulae. Next base: position 6,044,472 of record OU015667.1, on the reverse strand, counting down.
TCCATACAATCCAAACAAACTTTATAATATAAACATTTTTAGAATAATAAGTAAGGATTTCATTTATTAAAATTAATCGAGTAGTAGTAAAAGCTCAGTAAGCAAAGTCGTCTTGTTGCCGCTAACACTTCGACATCCTCCCTTGTTGCTAGCTCAAAGACAACTGAACTGAACGCACTGCAGGCCGCAGCTCTTTTGTCTCTTTTCCATCGATCGTGCGGTCGCGGTCGCACGCACGAGCGACGGGACGAGGCAGCGTTTACACTCGTACCCCACCACGAAAGTCGAAACGAAGCACAAGACGAGGAACGAGGTGCGAGTGTAAACGCCGATAAAACAGCGTTTACACTCGCGCCTCGTACCTGGCCACAAGACGAACCACGAGGCGAGGAACGAGGCGCGAGTGTAAATCCCGTATAAGTAGTTTGTGAATGTAGGTACAGCACCGGAAAAGGCGACACCGTAGCGTAGTCCGGAATGCACAACACGAGATTGTACGCCACCGACCGGAATGTACAGCACCGGAATTGGTAACGCCGGAATTCAACAGGTAAACCTTAGGACGCTCTATGAGATGTTGTATAGTAAAACGACAACCTCCCGATGAACGCCCCATTTCATCTTATTTCACTGTATCCCCACACTGTTCATCTTTAATGGATCACTATATATATGCAAACACCACGATAAATTAATTTGTAAAGCAAGAATATAAAACTGACGTCCATTTTGCTCAAATTCCGCCAAAAAGACCTTTCGGAAACAGCGTAGTATCTCTAAGTAGTTTGTGGAAACAGCCCGCGACTAGGTGAGAGTGGTCATGGATGTAGAATTTTATTCACTCTTGAGTGTTGTCCTACGTCAAGCAGATGAAATGCAATGAAAACTGACGCCATTTTGCGCAATTTCTTTTTTTCTTTAAAATGTATATTTATATCTTTCTCGCTCTCTCATAGTTATTTTGCGCTTATAGAAAAGAGTGAAAGACGATAAGCTCTAGCTTTCTCTTCATCTCCTTAGTAAGTTAGTAGATATCTACCATTCTACATGAATTGATGGCATTTGATGGATTTATTTTGTAAAGGTAAACATGGAGGATTGATTGAAGTGTTGTACTGTTTAGATAGTGTTCTCGAGTTTCTAAAGAATCTTCATAAACGGTTAGTATTTGTGTCATGTATTATATTTTAGTTGAATAGTTTGTTTGTATGCATAACAAGTAAGGATAATTCGCAAAGAATGTAAACGTACGCAATTAATTGGCGCCAATGTCCTAAAAACCGTTAACTAGACTTGTAGTTATCAATCAAAATATTAAAATAAGCGTAAAGTGCGTCTTTGAATCAAAGAATTTGGTGATATTCTGTTTAAACTATTGGGTATGTAGGTAGGTCTTGACATCAGGTTGCCGTGCTACATGGCGATGTAAAACTGGTCCTACGACTCCTACGAGTGTCGTCAAATCTGTCATTAGTTACGTTACGTCGCTTCTGTGCCTCGGGAATGCAATTATTACGCTACTGAAGCGTAGGTAGGTATATCCTAAAGAATAGTTTTTGTTTTTCAGGATATTGCTATGTGCTACCCTAATTTGAAATGACGGAAGTATTGCATTTCTTCTTTGAAACATCTTGACCAACCTTAAAGTGAGTATAAAAATAATATTAAGTACTTGGATCAAATGTCAATGTACCTACCTAACTAAATCACTGAAAACTAGTTACTTCACAAAATGATCTTAAAAATACTGTAAAAGTACCTGCCTAGGTATAAATTGACATGGTTCTCATTTTTAACTGACTTCATTCTAAAACATAAAGGCTTATCTTTTACTACTAATTTTTGCATGCACTTCACTTCAAGTTTCATCTGAAATTTTTAAATGATTTTGAGTGAAGATAAAACATATCTTATTTTTTGAACTTAAACTAGGTACCTACCTATGCAAAAGCTTACCAAAGTTTATTCAAGAAAATCTTTTAATCTCCAGAATCATAATAATTTTCACCACCATCTTACTAAAAATATAATTAAAAAGATGCAGCTCTGTTTTAGTTCTGTTCCCTGTTCCCTGTGGCTTTACCAATGTTCATTTCGGAGTTCCCGCTTGAATTCCTGGATAGGTACTTTTTTGTACCCCTGATAATGTTTATGCAAAATTTCATGATGATTATTTAAGTAGTTAAAGATGATAGTGAAATAAATAAATTCATATTTACATTTAAAATTGGTTCATGTGAACTTGTAGATTAGAATAGGTTGATCAGGTTTTAAAGTAAATATATATAATATATAATTAATTGATTAAAATTGTTATGTTGTATGGAACTATGGATTTCTGAAATAAATAAAGATTATTATTATTATTATTATTATGGCACTTTGAACTAGATGTATACATACATGTATTTCTTGCCCACTTTTGTTTCATCTACATTCATAATAGGTATGTGTTTTGCATACACTCCCGTCAGTTCATGTTGCTGTTGATTTTTGCCTTTCTGAGCTATTTATATCCTCATCAGGCAACCTCTTCTGGTATATCCTGTCATAACAAACCACCTGATTTAAAAATTCACTTAGATTTGTTAGTAGTACAAAAATGGACTTAAAATTAGTGTCACTATAAAAATAATGAAATTTGTTCAAGTCATATACAATTTAATCTGTTTTATTCCAGAAATGAGCACCAAGTTGCCAAAAGCCCATGATTCATGTGGTGAATCAGATTCCAATAGTGATTCAGAGGTAATTATCAAACTCACTTTATTATAACCAGTGTCATTTATATTTGGATTTGTATGTTTGGAAAATAAATTTGCTAGGTATGGAAACACTAAAAAGGTCTGATTAGCTGTAACTTAGTAGTGAAGTGGCTATTTATAGTAAACACATTGAAATGGTATTTCCATGATAGTACATTAGTACATTATAGTATTATAGTAGCTGACAACCTAGAAGGTTGTCAGCAGCATTTGGATTTACCTACTATTATTATTAGAAATTAACCAAATTTTTCTAATAAAATTACAGAATACCAGTACAGGTGATTCATCAGGAAGTGATTGGGAGAGTTCCAGTGCTAAACAAAGCTCGGAACAGAAACCTCACTTTTCTGTAACATCTTGTGACACCGGTCTAAAACTTAAAATTGCTGCTATTCCGAGAACCTTTTTTCCCCAAAAGGGATCAAAACCACCACCAGTGAGAAAAAAAACTGGTGAAGCAACATCAAAAAAGACTAAAGACAGAACTGTGAAGAGCAGAACACAGCTTTCTGAAAGCTCAAGCACAGAATCTTGCAGTAAATGGTCATCTGATTCATCAAGTGATGATAATTTGCCACTTAAAGCTGTATCTAAGACTTTACCTTTAAAATCACCAAATAAAACACTGTCTAAAAATTTAAAGACTAACATCAAGAGTGATACAGATGAAGATCATAAACTAAGTGGTGACACTAAAGACAATGTGTTTAAATTGAATTCTAAAGAAAAGCAAAGTGCAGCAAAGACACCAGACAAGCAAATGAAAAAAGGCAAAAGTGATGAATTTATTCATGACACTCTTGCCAAAAAGAAGCGAGGGCGACCAACACCAAAGGTAAGTAAAGTTTGAAATCATTTTTAGTTTTAGAGAGTGGTTCTATTTATTATTATCAATAGTAAAATTTTAATTTTGTAATTGATCTAGTACCAATTTTTAACCATTAATCTTAAAATTTATTAGTATAGTCTATCCCACCAAAAACATATTCATGAAAAAATGATGCCAAGACGAGTCCATATTACAGGCACTGTCAAAAAGATATCAGATCTCATATAGAGTCAAGCTTATAACTCTACACACCCTTACTCTACAAGGTCTAACTTCTCAAACTCTACACATTAGTCAGAATATGTGCTTGAATGACTGATGGATCAACGCCCAGCCTAAACCGCTGATCGTAGAGACCGAGGGTGTGTGCATGACGTAAGCATCTGATAAGAAAGGATTTTTGAAAATTCAACCCCTAAAGTTGCAAAGTTCCGCGGGAACTTCGAAATTATCGCGGGTGAAACCGCGCGGGACAGCTAGTCTATATATAAAAACTAGCTGTGCCCTGCGGTTTCACGCATGTGAGTTTTGGAATTCCCGCAGGAACTATTGTAGCTCAAGTTACTCCTTATAACATCAGTTATCTGCCTGTGAAAGTCCTGTTAAAATCGGTCCAGCCGTTCCAGATATTGGCGGAAACAAACAGACTTACAGACAGAGAAAAACTTTTAAAAATTGATTTTTTTTAATGTAAGTATTGTATATACTTTCATATGCAATTAGTGAAAAGTTGTTAATTAGGAATTACAAACAGACACTTCAATTTTATTTATATGTATAGATAGAATTAACTGAAAACTAGAAAGTAGTTTGCTCGGAATCGACAAGCGAATCGATCGCACTATGTTTAAATATAGATTATATTTTTTCATTTTTACCAGCCCATGTCTAAATTATTTATAGTACAATATTTTGCGCGTACGCCGCAAATAATTCGAACCGGTAGGCGCGGGCGTAGCGCTTGTAATTTCGTAGATAGGTCACCTCCAAACTAATGTTGAATAACTTTTAACTTTTTAATTTTTTCGACATAAAATATGTTTTAACCATATTATTGTTTATTTTTTTAAATGGGGTGTATCAGGTTTTCAATTAATTCGTTAACACGTTGTAGATGAATCCTTACATATTTCCCTTGGTCACCGCATCACGCGTGAATGGGTGGACGAATTTCGCTGATTCTTTTTTTGTTGTGTTTTGTAAAGAGAAGGTTCTTATGAAAGATGTTTGAAGTTTCTGCGAGAATTTCGAAACTCACGCGGGTGAATCTCCAAAACGGTTGGACTGAAATGACAGGACTTTCACTTCTAAAAACTGATGTTTTAAGAAGTAATTTAGGTTACTTTGGAGTTCCTGCGGAAATTCTGAAAATCACGCGGGTGAAACTGCGGGGCACAGCTAGTTAAATAAAAATAATAGTGAAAAATGACAATAATGTTTTATACAATAATAGTAGATTGTTGCACCGAGCGCAAAGTGAGTTATTTGCACGAGTGTTAGCACGAGTGCATTAATTACCTACTCACTTTAGCAAGGTGCGTTATCTACTTTTTCTTTGAACTACGTTGTTATTAATCACTACTAAACCGAGCACAAAGGACGTCTTTTCTGCTTAGAATCAAAACCGTGCAGAAATGCTATATGAAATCTCATTAATGCACTGTTTATTTAACAACTCACCCTCGCATTTATAATATTAGTAAGGATTTGTTTAGTTTCATTTGTGAACTAGCTGTCCCCCGCGGTTTCACCCGCGGTAAAGTTGGAGTTCCCATAGAAATTTCGTGATAAAAGTACCCTATGTCACTCAGGACTACCGTAGTTTTCAAAATAGGTTCAGTAGGTCCAAAACTGTGCATTAATGAGATTTCATATAACATTTCTGCACTGTTTGGTTTTTAAGCAAAAAAGACGTCCTTTGTGCTCGGTTTTTTAGTGATTAATGATGAAAACATTGTGGCGCGTAGTTGAAAGAAAAATCTATGCTTATTTGACACCATAATATGCTATGCAGACTATCACATCATATTTTTAACCGATTTTTATAGATAATATTATTATTATCTACTAGCTGTGCCCCGCGGTTTCACCCGCGTGAGTTTTTGGGATCAGGAACCTTTGTGGACGCAGGCAGAACAGCCCGCCAAAGTTTCATCACAATCGTACCAATGGTTTCGAAACGCATAGAGGACAGACACACAAACATTCATTTATATTTATAAAGAAGATTATGTAAGGATTATTATCTTTGTAATACATACTTTGGGCGTATGATCAACGTACATGCGAGGATAAGCGCATTTTCATCCGACTTGCTTCAAATTTATCATCACTGCTCAGCTCCTATGTGTCTTAGCGTTATGTTATACCCTATAACCTTCCCAGGAGTAAGGACTACAATCGTATTAAGTTTGGTTAAAATCGCTTCAGTAGTTTTTGACCTATGCGTGCACATCCAGACAGACAGATAGACAAAAAATTTACTGATTGCATTTTTGGCATCAGTATCGATCACCATTTATCATCCTGTATGAATTTTTAATATATATTCAATGTACAGAATTGACCTCTCTACAGTTTTATTATAAGTATAGATTATTATAATTTTTTCATTAATTTATTCCCACGACAATATTATATTCAAATGCATATCTACACAAATTAATGAAAATAAACATAGATAAAGTGCATTAAAGTTTAGGGTGGGGGACTCGTAACGTCATTATTTGGTACTAGCTGTTCCCCGCGGTTTCACCCGCGTTGATTTCGGGGATCTCGCCGGAATTCCAGGATAAAAAGTACCCTATATCCTTCTCTGTACCCCTGAAAACGTGTATGCAAAATTTCATAATGATCGGTTGAGCCGTCTAGGCGTGAAAGCGTAACAGACATACAGACAGAGTTACTTTCACATCTGGACGCAGATAAGCAATAACATGTTAACCCACAAAATTAAGTTATTGATTCAGAACGATTTATTGAGAGTTAGGGAACGTTTTTTAATTGTGTGTTTACCTTATTACATTGCTTAAATATGTAACTAAATATTGAACATAAAAAATGTTGACACAAAATGGCGCTCCTACTTTTAAAACACGATTTACTCAAAATTTCTCCAGTGTGGGTTAACACACTCTTGCTTATCTATGTACATCTATACTTTGACGACCCGATTGGCGCAATGGGTCACCATGCCTGCCCGCTAATCAAGAGGTTCCGGGTTCGATTCTCGGTGGGGGTGGACTTTGTGTGATGAACACAGGGTTCCATTTTCCAGTCTGGGTGTGTATATATATATATCTAAAGTATAATATATTTGTAATTATTAATAATATAATTAATATGTGTAGTATATACCACGTTTGCTTGGTTTGGTTATTATAAAGAGCAAAAGTTTGTGAGTTTGTGACGTTGTAGGGGGTAACCTCTGGATCTACTGAACCGATTTTGAAAATTCTTTCACTAATATGAAGCTATAGTGATTCTGAGTGTCATAGGGTACTTTTTATTTCGGAATTCCCGCGGGAACTCTAAATTTTCCGCGGGTGAAACCGCGGGGGTCAGCTAGTTTATAATATTAGTAGGGATAAGCCTCGTCCAAACTGCACCTGGTTGTGACGTCACGCGAAATTTCAACTAAATGTAACACCGCTATTTTTTTAAAAAATAAAAATAAAAAAAAATAAAAAATAAAAAAAAAAATAAAAAATCGGCTGTATGTTTTTTTTTATTTTTATTATTTTTAACCGACTTCCAAAAAGGGGGAGTTTATGCATTCGATTATATGTATGTTTTTTTTTATGTATTTTTGTTTGAAAGGGTTTACTCCCAATTAGGTCCCATTGTCACCAAGTCGGGATCTGATGATGGGATCTTGGAGAAATCGAGGGAACTCTTCAAAAATTATAGGCACACCTATAGCGATTTGGGTATTTTTTTATAGTAAATCGTTCATTTGCTTTCGGAAAGCAAAATTTTAAGGAGTCGAACTGATGATGAAGACCACAGGTGGTCATCCGAACTACTCAACAATAATACGTATTTCACGGGTTTCGATTGGACCGATTTGGAAAATTGTTTTTTTGTTTGGAAGGGTATACTTTCAGGGTAGTCCCTTTATCACCAAGTCGAGATCTGATGATGGAATCTTGGAGAAATCGAGGGAACTCTTCAAAAATAATAGGCAGACCTATAGCGATTTTTGTATTTTTTGTAGTAAATCGTTTATTTGATTTTGGAAAGCAAAATTTGAAGAAGTGAAACAGATGATGAAGTCCACAGATTGGCAATGGGACCTAATTGGGAGTATACCCTTTCAAACAAAAAAAGAATTTTTCAAATCCGTCTTCGAGTAATAGTAATCGGTGAACATACATAAAAAAAAAAACATACATACAATCGAACATAGAACCTCCTCCTTTTTGGAAGTCGGTTAAAAATGCTTTGGTCCAGCCTGAAGCAGATTCTTTTCATATATCATTCGCGATGTCTGTTTATGATTTGTCAATTTGTTGTTGATTTTTCTATAGTCTTTATAGGTTTTTTCCAATCCTGTTATCATACAATTATTCCAAAGGACCTTTTTGGGTTTCCTTGGATATCCATGGTTTGTTGGTAATCCGATTTTTTAATTTCATTTGAGGTACAGACGAACAGATTCCCTAAATTCAGTTAGCAGGATCTCAAACCGATCATTTGGATGATTTATATTCTTAATAACTCCGTGTATCGAGTTTTTAGTTTTTCATTGATTTTCTGCCTTTTTGAAATTCCACCTTAATATCGCTTTCTCCTGTTGTTTTTCTTCGATTTGGATTGTTGCCCGCCAGAATGATCACTCCTTCCTATAGGTGCCTCGTGTTTATGTGGGTTATTCCTGGAGAGGCAGGTTCTTTGCAGTTTAAAGTGATGCCTTCTCAAACCAGTGTCGTTGTCTCTCTTAAGCAGCATTTGAAATTCCACCAGATCATAGTGTCTGTTAAGAATCTTGTACACTTATATATATACAGGTTGAATTTTTAAGAACCTTTTTCTAAACCGACGAGTTCGATTTCTGGCCAATAGATTTTTTTTTAATCTGATTTGTATACTAAGATTTGTTTTATTTTTTATTAAAATCGCCCCGATACTCCTTTGAGCATTTTTGCTTTCCGCTATCCTTCGCTATCCTGCGTAGTTTCAGATTCAAAGACATTATAAGAAAATAGACGAACAATACAAACTTTTACTATGCGATTCACGTCAACCAATTTTCGCGGGGGAATGATCAAAATAAAAACCAATCACATCGTTGCGACGTAATAGAATACCACTCACCACAAAGTACATTTCAAATAGCCAATCACATCGCTTTCCGTCAAGTGATATCTATAGATTTGCTAGCCAACGGCATTTTGTTAGCATGAGATCATTTGACCGCTGCGTTGTTTCAAGGGGAACGCTTTATAGCGGCCGAGCGTATTGTGAATCTATTCTCTTTCAATATCTTTGCTTGGAATTTTCGAACTACATACGAGTTTGCAGAAGTATCTACTTGAGAAGTGTTCGGTCAAGTCTGCGCTGTCCCTCAAGTTTCTTTAGGTCATCCTACAGAGTAACTGACCCTAAATAAACGGTGGTAGGTGCACATGTAAATAAGATCTATCTTGTATTTTAGTAAGGGGAGCGTGGCAGTCTATTGTATGAACCATTTACCAGTGTTGCTTCTAGAGAGTAGAGACGCCCTAATTCTTTGCAATCCAATCCGGTTTTTTTTTTCTAACAAAGATAATATCATCGTATGATCACATTGCTCACAACTCCTTTTGTATCATATTTTATTAGATATAATAACCCCTCAACATAAATTGTCGCAAAGGCTGCCCAGATATCTCGTAATACGAGTTTTTAAATATTATGAAGTTTTTTGTAACTTAGCGGCGACAAAATGCCCACATATTCTTTTTGTTACCTATGTAAACAATCTACATTATAATATCGAGATATTAAATGGTACTGTCCCATAAGAATAGTATGGATTTTTAACCGTCTAAAAGAGTCTCTACCAAGGTCAATCATAAAGACTTGCTCTCTAAATATGATTAAAAAAAATGATATTTTTATTGGATCGAATGGTACTATTTATCATAATAATTCACACTTCTATTTCGTAGCAAATATTACTCATGAACGAATTCTTGGAGTATACATCCAATAAGAAGACCAAAAAAATCTTAAATATATAGAATATACTAGCTGTGCCCTGCGGTTTCAAACGCGTGAGTTTTCGAATTCCCGCATTAACTCCCGAACTTCCACAAATATTTCAAGATCAAAATTAGCCAAATCGGTCTAGCCATTCTCGAGTTTGAGCGAGACAAACGAACAGCAATAAAGTTTTATGTATATAGACCCCTGCGGGTTCACCCGCGGTCATTTCAGAGTTCCCGCGGGAATTCCAGGATAATCTACACGAATAAACCTTCCTCTATCTATTGGAGAAAACCGCAAGAAAATCCGTTCAGTACTTTTAAATGTGTATCGTGAACATACAGACAGACAGACTGACGCGACTTTTAACCGACTTCCAAAAACGAGGAGGTTCTATGTTCGATTGTATGTATTTTTTTTTTTTTTTTTTTTTTTTTTTTTTTTTTTTTTTTTTATGTATGTTCACCGATTACTCGAAGACGGTTGGACCGATTTGAAAAATTCTTTTTTTGTTTGAAAGGGTTTACTCCCAATTAGGTCCCATTGCCACCAAGTCCAGATCTGATGATGGGATCTTGGAGAAATCGAGAGAACTCTTCAAAAATTATAGGCACACCTATAGCGATTTGGGTATTTTTTATAGTAAATCATTCATTTGCTTTTGAAAAGCAAAATTTGAAGAAGTGGAACTGATGATGAAGACCACAGATGGTCATCGGAACTACTCAACAATAATACCTATTTCACGGATTCCGATTGGAGCGATTTCGAAAATTGTTTTTTTGTTTGAAAGAGGATACTACCAAATTGATTCCATTGTCACCAAGTCGAGATCTGATGATGGGATCTTGGAGTAATCGAGGGAACTCTTCAAAAATAATAGGTACACTTATAGCGATTTCTGGATGTTTTTTAGTAAATCGTTTATTTGCTTTTGGAAAGTAAAATTTGAAGAAGTGGAACTGATGATGAAGACCACAAATGGTCATCAGAACTGCTAAATAATAGGTATTTCACAGATTCCGATTCGTTAACTTTAATATGGTTTCTAAACAATTTATGCTCGTCACAATGTATATGGTGAAGTGGAACTGATGATGATGTACCAGGAGAACTCCTCAACAATTAACGTCCCTGCGTCGGGAAAAGCAATATTTTGTAAAAGGTGATGAGAAGTTGACATTAGGCTATTGTAACTTAGAGAAATTACGAACTAAGTCACTTAAAAGCGAGAAATAAACAAATTTTTAACAAAAAAATTAAAACCGACTTCCAAAAACACAAAACTAAAAATCTCAAAATAAAAAGCTAAAAATAACAACATACCGATTTAATCCAAAAGACAAAAACACACGTAATATTATTTTTGGTTTGTGCTACCACTAATCGGTATGAAGTCGGTGACAAGCCAAATATGGAGGGGGTAGATGGGCTAAGTCGACTACCGCCACCAGCTTTTTGTGAACAGGACAACCCAAGTGGGCAGACACCAGCGGGCTTGTCACCGAAGAAGTGGTCTATAGAAGCAAGAGGTCAAATCGCGTCGCATTTCTATCAGATAAAAGCGGATACATAGGTATATTGTTTGTGCAGGCGTAAACAGTTATTCGTTAAGAATTTAGAATGATCGATGGACGCCTTGTTTTGCGTCTGGTTCCATTGTGCTATTGTGCGGATTTTATTATTACCATAATATGACTTAAATTTGATGTGGTGAAAGTGGCGCATTTGCTCATTTGTTTGTTCATTTGATTTTTATGTACTTACGATTCTCGGTATTAGCAAAATTATATTATACTAGCTGTTCCCCTCGGTTTCACCCGCGTTAATTTCGGAGTTCCCGCGGGTATTGCTGGATAAAAAGTACCTATATCCTTCTCTGTACCCCTGAAAACGTGTATGCAAAATTTTATGTTGATCCGTTGAGCCACTGAGGCGTGAAGGCGTAACAAACAAACAATCAAGTTCACTTTCGCATTAATAATATTAACAAAGATTATGGGTGTCTTTATGTCTAGCGTTATTTGATAAAAGTTTTAAGGTGCGGGTGATAGGGCTAGTTTTCATACAAATTGCCTACCGAGTTTTCTTGCACTACGGCTATTTTTATTTATTAGACTTTATTTAATAAAATACTTCTACTTGTTTCGATGCCGCATAAGTCTCAAATCTTTGCAGATAGTGAACAAATAACATAATTATAAGCATTTCAAAAATATTAAATTTTGGTCGAATCTCTTACTTGTGTGAGAGCGTATACAGTATATGTGTACGAAAATGGCGGCCCAGTCTATAAACAGCTGTGGTTTGGCTGTAGACTGACAAGTCCCCCGAATGCAGTAGTTTGTAGTGAGTTCCAAAAGGATCGAAAGGTGTCGCGGCGTTGAGCCGTGAGTTTTGACAATTTTACCTACCGGGATAATTTAGAATTGAATTTGGAATATACATATTACTGATATAGTTGGTAGGTATTTAGTAGCCGAAGCGAAGGCATAACTACATTTTGTTTTGATTCCCGTACAAGTAGGTAGGTATACCTTATAAGCTACAGGTAGCCCGTACAAGTATTTTATATTTTTGTGTTGCATAAATTCTTGCTATCTCTTTCTTGTTTTCTCGATGCGTAAAAGAGAGAGACCATATTTTCGAATGGTTGTATCTCACCACGGCCCAGGGTAATTTAACTTTTATCTTCGATGCAATCAGCAATGACACGCAGCCATATAATGTTGGTACAACTTCATATTTTTATTGTGTCTATGTGACCACGTGATCAAATTTTTAATATCTTCAAAAAAAAATTTTTTTTTGTAAAGCTCATACCCTCGAAACTAGTATGAGACAACCCCATCATGTTGCTGTACTTCATGTTTTCGTGGTATCTATGTGTTCACGTGACAAAATTTTTGAACACTTATAACTCCGAAACTATAGGACGCAGTCATATCACGTTGGTACTCAAACTTCATGTTTTGTGATATCTATGTGATCACATGGTCAAATTTTCGACAGCTCATATCTCCGAAACTGCAAGTTACAGACTCATCGTGTTGGTAGGTCAAACTTCATCTTTTCGTGATATCTATGTGATCACGTGAAGTAATTTTCAAAAGCTTATAATATTTTTTACTATTACCTATGCATATACCTACTTTGTATTTGTTAATTTATAGGTACTAATGATAAAGCTGAAGAGTTTGTTTGCTTGTTTGGTTGAACGTACTAATCTCAGGAACTACTAGATCGAATTGAAAAATTATTTCCGTGTTAGATAGTCATTTATTGAGGACGGCTATAGGCTATAACATCACGCTATGACCAATACGAGCGGAGCACGACACGACACTCACGTGGTTTTTTCAGTAAGTTTTTTCTCCAAATTTTTTTTTAGTCAACTATTAGAGACGAGAATCGAATATTGAATGCCTTTGTACCAAAAAAATACCCTAGTAACGTTACACCGTGTATAACATAAGACTTTACTTTTGTAAATTTTTCCAAATGATGTAACTGTTCACTCATTATTATTTATTATTTCCTTGATTTTGTAATAAAAAAAAATAAAAATAAAAACTGACGCGAGCAAAACCGCGGCAGGATCAACTGCCAGTAAAATATTTATATTTTACAAATAATACAATATTATAATAAATCTATCTTCCCAACGCACTGCTTTGACGAAACTAAATAAAAGAAGATCAATATATTCAAATGACGCGCGACGGCTGAATGCATACAATTTTTTCGGCAGGAGGAACTATGCGATAATGGTCCAGTGGTTAGAACAACTTCCGAAGAAGTCTCAATATTATATGACTAACTGTGCCCTGCGGTTTCACCCGCGTGAAAAGTTTTTGTGTAACAACTTTTTTTACCGATATCCGATTTGAATGAAACAAAGCCTATATTATGTAGCTACAGGCCAAGCTTAATCTACCTGTGAAAACCGCATGACAATCTGTTCAGTTGATTTGGAGATTATGGCGAACAAACAGACAGACAGACAGAAAAGAATTTCAAAAACTTTTTTTTGTGCTTGGTTACTCTTCTTTTATCACCCCTCTCCATTTTAGGTAAAAATATTCAATGTACAGAATCGCGGATTCTACTCTTTTATTATAGTTTAGAAGTATAGATAATTTTTTTTTATTATCTGTCATTTTTTATGCTTTTGTTTACGATTTCAAATCTAAACTGCTTTTTCATAATATACATTATGCACACTTCTAGATAAACTTATTATTAGAAATGCGAATATGAGTTTGTTTGTTTGTATGTTACGGTTTATTACTCAGCCGATTATCTAGAAATTTTGCATATACTTTATTAGTAGGGGCACAGAGAAGGACACGGTAGTTTTTATCCCGGAATTCCCGCAGAAACTCTGAAATTAGCGTGGGTGAAACCGTGCTAATTTCTAGGTATATTATGAAAAATAGCTAGTGTTATTATAAAAAAGTAAAGAACCAGTTTTTTTAAATACTTCACTCATAAGAAACTACAGTATCCTCCAGTATCAGTTGTTAATTTTATAAAAATGTTTCACGCGGGTGTAACCGCGGGACACAGCTAGTAGAATATAAAATACTTTACAAACTCAACGTACCTACTGATGAATGAAACTCAATAAAATATAAAATATTATTATCACGAGATGACAAAATTTAAATTTTGAAATGGAACAACGGCAGAATGCGTTTATGTTTTTTTTTCGTGTAATAACGCCAAGCGGTACTATATAGGTTGAGTGGCTAGACCAAAGAGTATATAACCACTATGCGTACTAACGTCTGGCTCTAATCCTTTTAGAATTACGATTCAAATCTCGGTTTATATAAGTACTAGCTGTTCCCCGCGGTTTCACCCGTGGCAATTTCGGAGATCCCGCAGGAATTCCGGGATACAAAGTACCCTATGCATATAGGGTACCTTCTCTGTACCCTAGACAACGTATATGCAAAATCTCATTAGATTTCACCGGTGTTAATTTTGGAGTTCCCGTGGGAATTCCAGCATATAAAGTACCCTATGTCCTTTTCTGTACCCCTGACAACGTGTATGCAAAATTTCGTGATGATCCGTTGAGCCATTGACGTAACAGACAGAAAGATAGATAGTGTTACTTTCGCATTTATAATATTATCAGTATTTAGTAGGGATTGTAATGTCAGTGTCTTTGTGGAATTATGTACTTTTTTTGTAAAGTTATCACGAATCATTCAGGTTTTGAGTTGAACTGCGATTCTATTTAGTTTTGGATTTTCTATGATTGATTTTTTCTAAAATTCAAAACATCCTAGTTGATGACGTAAATCACATAGACTGCTGAAATATAAAGATGATGGTATTGTGGTCATAGTGTCGGAGATATTGTAAGATTTCAATTTTTTTATCACCAAGTAAATCCCGAAATCTTGAAATTTAGATTAGGACCTAGAGTTCTTTTTATACCCAAAATTATTTTCAGTCCCAATATTTACGCAAATAGGTACGTGTGTAACCTGCAGGGAAAGGTTGTATTGAAAATAAGTCCAATATTTTTATTTAGCTTTATCCATCTTTACATTTTCTTAGATTCTTGTTCTATATATATCCTTTAAATTATATCCTTTAAATTTTCTTTTTTGGAATTAAAATAAAATTCCAAAAAAGAACGAAAAATAAATCGTTTGTAGATCTATAAATAAGTATATATAAACAAATTTGAGAAAATTAGTTACAAAAAGTGGAATCGCAATCTTAGATTTGAACACGAGATTTTCACGATTCATTATTTACAAAAAGAGACGTATTACACCACAGCGCCACCGAGGCTCAAACATAATAAGTCAAATTCAGAATCAGATTCGGCTAATACTAATCGATTTGCATGTGTGTGTGACTACGTTTCGGGCGGTTATTCCTAATTTTCTTGTAGTTAAAGGATAATAATACGCGTAAGACCATATAAAAATTTTAAATGAAAGATGTATTAAACACTCATCTTGTCGCATTTATCATCAAAATCTATCTTTTAGCTTGCGATTCTCTGTAAATTGAGAAAACACTTTTATGGCGCCGCCCGCGGCCTCTATCGGCTGAGAGGCTGCATAATATGGTGGCGCGCCACCTTAAGGTAAAATGTCTAAGCATTTGCTCTAACTTCCTTTGCAACGGTAGAGCGCTCCCCCCCCTACATGTCCTCTCTAGTTAATTTATTTGCTCTGTGGTAACTACTATGTTACTGAGAAACTCCAAAATCGGAAAATTCTAAAGTTAACATACACTTTATTTGTATTGATAATGAAAATAAATCGACCATTATAATATTATGATCTGAATGGCCCTTGTAGTATGCGAATAGTCATTATATTGTGTTTGTTGCGATGGTTGGGTGTTACGTGTGGTGGCCGTGTTTGTAGTTAGGGGTAAGTGTGCAGTGTGTAGGTTTTAATTAAGGCGGTGGGTGCAGAGCAGGGCGCCCTCGGCTCGCGTGCCGGCCGCGGTGCACTTCCGGCGCGGCCGCGGGGGCGCTGCGCTTTTCCCTCGCGATCGGGGGAGGCCGCGTGGTGCTAGGAAAGCGCGACCGGTCGTCACCCGCGCCCGAGGAATTAAAATTTTTCACGTAAACTGGTTTTGATAGCGTTATACACCGGAGTGGGGGTCGCGAATACACGCCGCAGCGGTCATTAGCTGGCTCGCGGCGAGGCGCGCGCGCGTCTCGGATCGTTTTACGTACGCGATGACGCTCTCACACGCCACCGTGCGCGGCGCGGCGCGGTGCGGTACACGTTACCAACGTAATCCCTGTTCACTACCTACCTAATTGCGAGCGTTCGATTGATTGACACGAGTGATCAAGTGCGCGCCAGTGTGTCGAAACAATTATTGTGCATATAATAAATATTATTTTATAGTATTTTATAGACTCCGCGAAAGAAGTGTAAGGATTTAATTAGATTTTCGATTGGAATTCAGGTTTTATTGGTTTTTTGAAATTTATAATCGACACTAAATATTTTTTCATTGGAAAAAAAAATGTTACGCTTATCAGCGAAGAGCAGTTAATTAATTCTCGATCATGTCATCGCATCTCGTTAATATGGGCCGCGACACTAATTTCATGCAAAACAAACAGTGAGTAGACGATTAAGCGCGGCGCGGCGGTGCGGGGTGGCGCGGCGCGGCGCGGGGCGGGGCGGGGTGCACTGTCACACAGCCGCCGAATATCTCTTATCAAACGCTGGCGCGGCTCAAGGTCGCGTCTTATCAATACCGTTCGCGCGTTGCCGGCGAATTCATTCCGTGATTGCGCGCATCGTTGCAAATTAATCATTTCACTGCATTACGAACGCTGGACCATGAACTTTTGCTATTAACTCCTGCGGAAAATGTTACTTATTCTCGACCTACTTTATTCTCGATTGAATTTTGAACCAGTATTGTTCTCATAGAAATTAGAAACACTTACTTATTTTTATTTTTTCTTGTTGAATTTATTAAGTTCTTTCATAGATTGATTTCGTAGTATTCCTTTCATACCTTAGTTTTAATACCAAGCATAAGCAGATATAAATTTTCACCCGGTTTGTGTTACGTATACCGACGCGCGACGTCTTTGCATTTTCCTAATAGAATCACTTAAAGGTCCGCTCTTCAATCTTCCAAAAATCTCAAAATATTATATCCACATAAATTTAATTACTTAGGTAATAAGTAGAGCTAATACCTAATGTAGTATTAACATTCTTGTTGCCATAAAAAGGAATGAGCAATAATTCTATCGTGATTATGATTAAACATGATCTGAATTCCAACCATGCGTTTCAAATAAAAACATTTGTAAATGATATTTTAGCGCTCGAAAAAAAAATCTGTCTTAGTGCAGCGTGTGTGTTTAAAATTGTGTTTGTGTGTATGTGACTTAGCCCGCGACCTAGTTGTGCGTGATTGAGGATAAAACAATATAAATAGCCCGTCAATGCTAAACGCTCGCGCGACGAGTCCGTGCCGGAGCGGCGCGCTCTGAGTTGGAGTGGGCATACGCTGTTGTGGGTTCGTTGTTGGCATGATGCGCCACGCGGCCACCCCGCCCGCGCCCTGGACGGCGCCCGGTGAGGTCTGGGAGTACGTCAGCCAACTCGTCAGCTCGTACCACGACCAGCACGACCGCCAGGTGGGGGACGTTGATGACGCCTTACAGTTTTTAATGTTTTTTTTTTATCCCCAATATTTGTACCATGCACTGTGATTCGAGATCCTTGACTTCGGAAACCTTTTCTTGATATAAGGATATTTTTTGTCCGTTTATTAACGGTCAAAGGTTGTATAAATTTACTATAAGTACAAAAATTTTTATGTAACAATCAAAGAAAACCGTTTTCAAAAAAGTGAATTCATGAGGTTTCTATTATATTGAAAATGATGATCCTTGGTTATTAAGTTTACTGACAAATAATAATTGACATAGAATTGTACAATAGTAAACTTAATTAATTGTTACGATTTTTATGGACACTGGGTCTGCACGAAACTAAAATAGTAAACCAGTCAAAATAGTAAATCCACTATAAGGCGGGTTAAAAAAAAGAACCGCAAAGCAAAAGAGTGTAGTTTGACTTTTAAATTATATTTCTTTAGATTGTAATCTTTTGTGTTCTAAATAAACTAAGCTTACTAGGCCAGAAATGAAGCTAGTAGTAATACACGAAGCCAGAATTACTAGCTTGGTAACTTATTAACTAGCTAATAGCTATCCTAGCTTCCTTTTGCTATTGAGATGATAAACAGATATTATGCAGATGCCATAAATCCCAATTATAAATGCGAAAGTGAGTTTGTTTGTTTGTTACGCTTTCACGCCTTAACGGCTGAACCGATCATCACGAAATTTTGCATTCACGTCTTCAGGGGTACAGAGGAGGACATAGGGTACTTTTTATCTCGGAATTCCCACGGAATCTCTGAAATTAACGCCGGTGAAACCGCCGCGGGGAACGGCTAAGATTATAGTATAATATACCTATGCCTTTAAATTTTTTTTTTCTCTAAGTCATCCTAGAATTAATTAGCTTGAAAAACCTTATTGTCAATAATAATATTAGCAATATGAAAAAGAACTGTTTTTTTTTAATCCATTGTGTAACATAATTAATGGTTAAGAGACAAAACAAGCAATGAATATAATACAAAACACAGTGAGACATATTTTAATTTCAAATTAATAACAATTTTGAGCAATTAAAACTCGTTGTAAAAATACTTAAATATGTTTCGCGTTCGCCCAATTAATCGTCTCAAGACTCAGTCTCGTTGCATGTATTAATTGAGCGGACGTTTCAGGGTCACGGCTGTTCGACGTTTATAGCTCGGAAATAAATGGCAGTCATAATTTTGAATGTCATTTAAATGATAGCATTTCTTTACGGTCGCTGCGTTCAATTCAATGCGTTTTGTTAAAAGTTTGACAATATAGTGCCGGTTCACATTCGCGTGTTTTCATATCGGCAACATTTTATTATTTGCTGTGCCCCGCGGTTTTACCCGAGTGAGTTTTCGACATTTCCCGCGGACTTTCCAAAAATCAATTCTTATTTCTTTCATACAAACAGCTTGTCCTGACCACACAACAAAAAAACAGCCAAATCGGCCAAGCCGTTGTCATGTGATGCTCCGTCATAGGTAAATACTGTGGCAATAGAGAATAGTTTGTAAAATACTAGACGTGCCCCGCGGTTTCACCTGCGTGAGTTTCGGAATTCCCGCAGGAACTGTTTTTTTTCCTAAAATAAAAGTAGCCTGAGTTACTCCTTATAACATCAGCTATCCGCCAGTGAAAGTCTTGTTAAAATCGGTCCAGCCGTTTCAGATATTAGTCGGAACAAACAGACAGACAAACAAAAATTACAAAAATTGATAATTTTTTTGTAAGTACCGTACCTTATATCCTTTCATTTGCATTTAGTGAAAAGCTGTTAATTTGGAATTAAAAACACACTTAAATTTTATTTATATGACGTATAGACTATAGATGTACAGATAAGTACTTTGTACCGGGTTTTGTGTCTTTTCTATACATAATGATTTTAATGAACGATGTTTAGTGTGTATTTATATTGTGTGACTTATCAATATTTATTATGTACCTACCAATATAATACCTATGCACATAATATCTAATAAATATTTCAAGAATAAACATCTACGTATATCTAAATATAAAGTTTACTAGAGGATTTATGATATTTTGAAGAAAATAATCCCAAAATAAGAAAACATTACAATTTTTGTCTATATGTTTGTTCGCACACCATGCATAAACTACTTAACTAAATTCTCCCGGCATTTCGCAGTTAGCTTGCTTAAAGAACATTTTAAATTATGCGCAATCATGTTATCACAATCGCTCTACGGAAAGAAAAGATAAAATAGGACCACTAAAATGTAACATGTGTATTGTACACTAGTAGGCGTCACAGTAGAATGCTATAGCGCTCTTTCAAATGGCACGCGAGTGCAAGTGGAGCCTCGGGCAAAGGCTAGGAGATATAATCATTGACGTACGTTAATGAATGTCGCGAATATAATGATGCATCCAATATCGGAGTGGATGATTGCGGTATGACGATTGTTAAGTGTGCAAACGCGCATATGAGTGCGGCGGCACGGCGGGACACGACGATGCTAATTTAAACCGGTCGAGCACCTTTGTCGCCGAACAACGTCTGCTTTTGGTGACATCCGCAAAAACGGCAATGGTGCCCGTGAGAGCCGATGCGCATTGCAAACATGCATGGTTTCTTGTCTCTATATCTTATAGAATAACATCGAAAATTTTTTGAAGATAATATATGAATTCATCAGATGTTAATTACTTCAATGTATTCCGTTTGCAATTTATTACGTGGGTCACTCAACTATGATCATCATAGAGGACATTGATTTGCTCTACGTTGGAATTGCTATTTAAACCGGTTGTACGCTGTCTTAGCTCTGTGAATACGGACGACTGCATCGTCTCGCCATCGTGAGATAATGATCCTATTAAAATGACTTAGACATAAATGCCCCTCGGGTAATGGATTATTTGCCATCTCCACATACCTATAATATAATATTATAATATGTGTTCTAGTAAATTTATAGGGGTTTTAATGATAAGTACACGAATAGGTAATGCGTAAAGTAAAACGGGCGAAAATTGTGTGAAGGGAGGGAATGTAGTCGCACTGAGAGTGTACTTACGGTGAGTGCATTTGCAACACGTTCTCTGCAGCGCGGCGCGGCGCGAGCTTGCAGCCCGCTGCCGACTTGGTCACACCGATTATAAGCGCCATAGCTGCGTTCTCGTATTATTCAATCAGTCGCTTTATTAATGTACTCACTGTTGCCCGCGGTTTCTCCCGCGTTCATTTCCTGCGGGAATGCCGGGATAGTAAGTTAGATTAAATAAAGAAAATCGTTAAATAAGGAAGGTCTGTTCTAAATAAAGCGATTTCCGATTTTTTGCTACTTCAAAATTTATTCAGCTCTAGTTTCTTTGTTTTACCGTAGGGCTGCCGCTCTGTCCTTTTCTGTATACTCCTGACAACGTGTATGCATCACGATGATCGGTTGAGCCGTGAAGCCGTGAGAGCGTAATAAACACAAAGAAGTAAACTCACTTTCGTGTTTATCATAATATAAAGATTCACCATCCCTTATATGGGCAGTTTGCATTATAATAGTGACGTTAATCACTACCATCACCGATCGATCGACGATCCGACGATCAATACCAGTCAATAAATCTTTCATCATCCGAGAATTATGTTTTACATTTTTTATAGGACATTTGACAACATTTGTTTGTACTATAAGTTTATTAGAACGCTAAGCAAGCATACTAACGATAAACAATTACACAAAAAATCTTTATCTTTGAATTTTGACGTATAAGTGGTAATATGAATTGGAATTGACTATGACAAAATATCAAGATAACAAAACCATCACGTGAATTGCGTGTTAACTGCGCAGGTTCACATTCAGAAACCTACAAACCGGGATGAAGCCGGTCTTGCGAACGTCTAGCGACGCCTAATAATACCTCGGTCTTATTCTTTAATATCATCTCAGCTGAGTAACGCTGCAAATTATGTATTTTAAATGGAATTTAAGCAAATTATACAAGTACATGCAGGTTACATGATGAAGATAACTTTGAAGTTTGAACGTATTATTTATTTACTTAATAATATCTTTGTATATTGTGACAGTGTGTTTACCTAGAATCTAGATGATAATTTTTTTTGTTCATGTTGTCGATCGTTGCTCGTCGATAGCGTAATGTAGGTCTGCATAAGTAAGCCCTATGCCATTTATTTAAACTTTGTTTTCGGTACAAGCTGTTCCAAAGCCGATACCGACTCCCGGATCAAGTACTCGTAATGCAAAACGAGGCTCGGGAATAAATCGTTTACATGGTTGTCGGCGTAAACTGGTCGCGCCGGCTACCACGCGGCTCTGTATCGCAACGAATCGCATGGATGTGGAATATCATGTCACTGAAAATTAAACATACATTTTTGTAGTTTATCATTATAGGTTACACATACCTACATCCTACATACAGTCGAACCTCCTTTTTGACCTCATAAGTTAAAAGAAATATAGGGCTTAAATTACCACAAACTGAAATACATAATTTTTTTTATAAGAACAGAGTCAAAATACCAATTTGAAAAAACATAGATGAATAATCTTCGCCTCGCTTCGCTTCTATCTTGACGCTTCGAGACTCAAGTTTTTCGACCCGTGGTTTAAGCTGTGTGTTGATCTGGCTTTTTCAAATTACATACTACTTTTTAAAATTCATCACTCTATACAAACCTCTCAATCTGGATTTATTGAGAAATCCAGGAACTTTTCAGCGTATTTTGAGTGTGGATCTCGTGTGCTTCATTTACCGGCAGTAGGTATGCCGTATGAGATGCCGCATCGCATCACCCAGTGTCCGTGCAATCTGTGCATTGGCGTCTAGTAGATACGCCATGTATCCCAGCGGTGGCGGTCTTATCTCGCCATTAGAGTTACTACATGGCCGGTATCTCGTGCATCGCATCGCTTCGATTGTTTCCGAACAGACCGGCCAGACCTACTATACCATCGTAATTGACCACTGTTTTATACTGTTTGTTTCTACTATGAGATCTTATTTTATACTTGTGGTTTTTATACGACGTTTACTTTTTTAAGATAATGCGGTTACCAGTTAACTACATACATATAATAACTGAGTCATAGTTCTCGGAAAATGTAACGTTATGAACTATGAATGTAAGTAGATCGTCACCTTGCAAGTTGCAACTCTATACTTACTTTTACGAGGTATTTATTACTACATCGACGATCGAGTTCCTAATTTGGCATTTATTGCAATACAGTTGCTGCTCTATTTTTTAATCATTTCTTGGTAATATCGTTACTTGATTATTTGTTTATTTTCGAAAATGTTAAGTGGCCATATTAAATAGCAATTTTGCATTTATGACAGTAAATAAACATACTGAAGTATGCTGTTGCTTGCATTTTATTAGAACTGTTGTCTCATACGAGTCCTCCTAACTCGATAATGTGTATGTTGAATGGCATCTGTTGCGCTTGTTAACTCCGCCCATCTCGTCGCCTGTCTAATATTAACCTTTGTTTATAATATATGTTCTCGTTCAGCGAAAAAACAAACTGTTTGGTCATAGTTGACTTGCAGGCAAATAATATTAATTAATTAATTAATGGGTCGTTTAGTCGCTCATTATCTCTACTTAATTGGTTTTATATGCAACTGTTGCATATCTAATGAGGGGTTTATCCTTAGGCACATATTCATATTGTAAAACATCATCCGCTTCGTCTGTCTGTCTGTTAGCCTGCCTGTCTGTCTGTTCGCGATAAACTAAAAAAGAACTAAACAAATTTTCATGCAATTCATGCATGTCACCAATAGATAAAGCGATTCATGTGGAAGGTTTAGATATATAATTTGTCAAGGTCTTATGTAAATTGGTTGAAATAATATGACAAAAATTAGGTACTTTGTTACGCTTTCACGCTGTGATAGCGGGTAGTTCATAAACCCACACACCCGACCTTCCCCTAATGGAAGGGTGCAAGTTAGTCTGCCCCCGACGACCACGAACAGTGCGCGGGTGATGTGGAACTAAATTTGTATTGCCGGACAGTGTGTGCATTTCGGTTCCCGCGGGAACTCCAAAATAATCGCGGGTGAAACCGCGGGGAGCAGCTAGTTATTAATAGGCGAGTGTGAGTTTATGGCTATTGAAAGTGAGTGATAAGATGATCGATAAACGCAAATATTTTAATAGTAGGTACTCCTATGTATGTATATTCTATACAAAGACGTAAGAGAATAGACGAACAATACAAACTTTTACTACGCAATCCACGTTAACCAATTTTTGCGAGGGGAATGATCAAAATAAAAACCAATTATATCGTTGCGACACAATCAAATACCAGTACAAAGTACATTTCAAATAGCCACATCGCTTTCCGTCAAGTGGTATCTACATAATATAGACAATAGTCTCTGTTAGCCAACGGCATTTTGTTAGCATGAGATCATTTGACCGCTGAGTGATTCAAGGGGAAAGCTTAGCGGCCGAGCGTATTGTCAATCTATTCTCTTTCAATATCTTTGCTTCTTTTCTATCTATACACTCATAGCGTGTCTACCTTTATCTGATATCTTTAACTAACGAGCAATTCATTTCTATAATATTAACAAGTTTTTAAACAAATTACTGCCGGTTTTTGCAATTACATTAGTAGGTGCATAAATAAACAATAAATTGAACATTGATTTAGAAATTCCAAATCAATTTCTGTTTCTTCGTATGCGACGAGTAAATTTTTGGACTATTTAACTTTTATGGTTGTTAACTTGTCTCATAATATGGTTATATTCAATGTACCTATTTAACTTTTAAATCTTGTTTTTTTAATCTCTCTTTATTTAATCTTTCAATATTATTCTTTGTAACTATTTCTTTATACAATTTTTTGACAAATAATCGTTTTCGCTAGCGGTATGGTACCCGTGATCAGATAGTACCCTTTGTCTTGAGCGTTGCTCAATTAGCGAGGGCGGTGATCGGAACAGCTATATCCGCGTGTCTGCCGGTTTTCGTGGGAATGCTTTGGACTTTTCCCCTTCTTATACGTATTTCATTTGAGTAGGGTTCTTATAATATTTATCTTTCTGTTTATTGTTGCGTCCTTTATGTATTTAACACCACCATGATTATGGAAATAAATGAATGAATGAAAATGAAATATGAATGATTTAGAAATAGATACCAAATAAAGTTTTCTTAGTAAGTTTTAAGTAAATTGGTAGGTTGTTTTAAATAAATTTATCATCATACTAGCTGTGCCCCGCGGTTTCACCCGCCTGAGTTTCGGAATTCCCGCAGGAACTCCAAAGTAGCCTAATTTACTCCTTATATCATCAGCTAGGGCTTCATTTTTGTATATAGGTATATAGATTATTACGCTACTATGAAGACACTCCTTAAAATACAGATTTTTATTAAATCGTTTAGATTAGGCCATTAAAACGACTGCGACCTCTGCGATGCAACGGTCAGATTAAGCTTGACAAAGTGAAGAAGAATTTAAGTTATAATTTAAGCGCTCCTTCATTTCAAATCTGTCGTTAGTTTAACCAACAATATTACCTTAATCGTCAGCTACTGTTGGAAAGAGTTAAGAAGGACCGGTTCCCTTTAGTCTCAACGATCGCAAAAACTTTTTAGCGCGTTTAGACCTTGTCCAGCGTTAGGCTATTGTATGGGGTAATAGTATTCCTTGCTATAGGTGCAAGTTTATGATCCTTCGCTTCTGCACGCCACTAATGGGTTCCGGCCTCCGGGCCCTCTTCTCGCACCTCATACCAGGCTCGTTATACGCCTGCTCGAGGTCATACGTTCAACCTGATCCCGTCGATTTTCCACGCTTTTATATGCCATTATTATACCAGTTACCATAAAACCTTGACTCTTTTTTCCAATCAATTTGAGTTGCACATTTTCTGAATAATTTACTTATACATACGTAATGTAGACGTCATACTGCTGTCGGGCAATGGGGCTTTCCTTTTCACAAGAGTTTTTACCATAAAATAATAATTTTTGTTGCATGCAATATTTACCTAAGTAAATATTATAATTTTCAATTTGTTGTCACTTAAAGTACTTACGTCTAAGTAGATGTGAGGTGAATAGTGCAATTTTAAATATCGTATTCGATTAATATCGCGGTGCTCCGTGACTTTTGACGTACCGTTCCGATTCCGTGTTGCTGCAGTGAACGGGCACGGTAATATTTTACACGTGATCAGAGCGCGCACCGGCACTGTATGGGTAAGCAAATTGCGCCGCCGCGCCGCGACGCGACGCGTAGTCACGATCTGAACCCCGCGGGAACTCGGGAGTCTCGACAGAATTCCAACGTGGACGCCACAGAGACGGATTAACGGAGATATTATCGATATCTGCAATATCATTTTGGATGTGTCGGTATTGTTATGGTATAACACTGCACTGCCCATAGTCATAAAGTATACGAATTCAGTAAAAAGAAAACAATATTTATGCGACTCGTTAGCCGTAAAAAATGTTGGTTAATATTCAAGTTAGATATCGCTCAGATTCTATCGCTTAACAGATAAGGAAGTCGCGGCCTTCTATCGTGTCATCGTCAGGAATACGGCCACTGTGGGAGAGATTAGGTACCCATAAACGACCTCTTGCAACACGAACACAATTCCACTCCTCTCAGCGAGTAGAAGCATTTTACAATGACTAAGTTTATAATAATGTATGAAGTTGATACACATAAGCATAGTTTTGAACGTAATTTTTGTTTTTTGAAAATTACGTCATAAATATTAGGTTTTGTATAAGTTTCTTAAATACTACGGAAATTAAATCTCGAACACGCATCATTCCAGACTGTATTGTTTAATTTTAGTAACCAGAAAATAAATTGTCTTCTATTATTTTCTCACCATACTGTTTAACTCAGGCGTTACATACATTTATAATTTAGGCAATAGGTAATATTTCATGTGGTTTTTTCCCTAAGCTTCGCACCCTAAGGTGTGCGTTTTAATTAAGTCCAGTCGGAATCCATAGATTATGATCTTAGATATGGTAAAACTGTCTAATTTGATTCGGGGGAAAATTATAACCCTTGTGGGTCAGCACGCCCACTGGAACGAAAGTTCTGGTGTGGTGACTGCTCGGTCAACGATGACAAGTTATATCTGGTAAGTCTTTATCTGCTAATTAAATAAGTTATTTTATCATAACAATTATGTAATACTCGTAACATTCTTCATTTATTTATAAAAGACTGCCTGCGAATCAATTAAAATTTCGTCGATTATTAAAATTTAAAAATCATAGCATAATTAAAATAAGTTTTCACTTCTCATGCTCTGAAAGTGCTTGTTTGTGCAGGATATAGACTGCACAAAACCGAATTTTGTGCACAAGTGCATTAACGTATACGTAATACTACTACTTATGTATACGTAAGTTGCCAGCACTTTTTATTAAAATTTGTAAACCACTTCTGACAATGCAATATTATGGTACCTACCATCGAGCTGATTTGACAATGGAGCCGGGATGTAGGAACTGAAACTTACTGATGGCAAAAGATAGAACAATCTAATTTGGGCTATTTCGGTTTCTTGCCATGAGTACATTCCATGATGACGAAGGTCTGAAGATGATTGCCACTGAAACTCCTAGGTCGGTTTAGGACTCGTTTGTTTTGTTCTCATGAGTACCTTCCATTGCACATGATGCAATAGTTGTTTTTAAAACAAAGTTTTTAAAACAATGCTTTTTTGCGTACGTTTTTGCTCAATGATGTTAGTAAAGAATTTCTGTTAATTGGATCTATTTGGCAATTTGTTCAAGAATTCGTGACGAATGGAACCGAGCAATATGTTCCGCAAATAGCAACATTAATATAATTTATCATAGTACAGTACGAAAGATTTCTAAAGTTTGCTCCACTCCGTGTGCGAGCGGCATCAGTCTTGGCACGTGGTTTTATGTCGTGAACTATTGCACACGTTCTAGCGTTGCATTAATCTTGCGGTTTCAACTCTCTATGTAATATTTAACAATATGTTACACACTGAACCTTTGCCTGTCTAAACAACAAAGAGAAACATGTTATTTGTTTAATGCATTAATGTATACATATAATAATGCAATTGGACAATGGCAAAACGGTATTCAATTTCTTTTAGTATAATATAATATACAATAACTTTTAGTTGGCTTCGAGCTTCAGTATTTGGATTTTTTTTCTGCATAGGATGTAATCAGTGATTCCCAGCGGCCGTACTGAACTCCTAAGAATTGCTAGTTGAACTATTAAGAATTTCCTTTAGATTATAATATAGGAAGACAATTTCTATACAAGTTGTGCATATACTTAATTTGTAGTGGTTCAAGAATATTCTTTGGCAAGTTACCGCTTTAGTGGGATGATGGTTGTTTGTGAACACACAAAACAAAAAAATACTACTTACAATACTTATAATACTTATACTTAATACTTATAGTACAAAAAAAACCGAGAAAGACGTTTATGTTGTTTTTTTTTATTGCGCCAAATGGTTATTTCTGGTTTTGTTTTAAGATTTTTTCAGAGGTAAAACTAGCGTCTTCTAAGAAAATAAAAAAATTGATATAGGAGAATATGTATATATTATAAAAATAGGATAGTAATTACGCAACATGTTATCAAAAAGTTTAAATACATAAAATAAAGTTTATGCAAATTCACTTTGGGCGGTTTTCAATTTAGCTTATTTTATATTATATTGCATACACTACACGATTATCATAAAAATTGTATTTACCCTAGTTAACATTCTCCTGTGGATTTCTTTTTAGTTAAATTAAATTTTAATAATGATATACTTAGAAGATAAGATTTTATATATCGGCTCTAATTTAATCTTTGTTGGGGCCCTTACCTGTCTTTGAGCTATTTGCTTAGTTTTGTAAGTTTTGTCAGAAGATAGAATGTTTCCAATCTCATTGTCTTACTGAGTTTTCGACGAACCGTAAAATGACCTTCACTCAATCATCATAACACGACTTGTGTCTCGCATAAAACAGATCTTTGATGTCATGCTTGATGTGGCACTTCACTGTGTAGGTATTATAAATTAAGACTTTTTTATAGTAATATACCTACCTATATTCGATTTGATAATAATGACTAGGTATCTAAATTCTCATAAAAAAACCATATGAATAGGTATCTAAAATAAATTATTTGATGAGTACAGGTTTTCGTTTTCGTTTTAGAGTTTACTTTTTCATATTTAAAATTAACAACTTTAATAAAATTGAATAAACGTCGGATAACGTAACCAGATGAACCGGCAGTAAATTATTGCCTCGGCGCAAACAGCGTAAACCGTTGAAAGCAATAAACGTGTCAGGCATGTGTCAGGTCATATTCAATGACTGCAGGGGCGGATCCAGGATTTGGTAGAGGGGGGGGCAATTTGGTTGCACCATGAATTCTTTAGAATTAACAGGATAGACAAAAAAGTCCATTAATAAAATTTAAGTGCCTCATATTGAGAGCATCTGAATTGAGCTTATGTATGTATTATATTATCTGTGTGTATGTTTCGCGATTTTTTAACCGACTTCCAAAAAGGAGGAGGTTACGCATTCGGCTGTATGTTTTTTTTTTTAATATTACTCGAAGCTAGGGTTGGACCGATTTCGAAAATTTTGAATTTTCGAAATCGGTCCAACCCGATTTTGTTTGAAATCGTATACTCCCAATTAGGTCCTAATGCCACCAAGTCGGGATCTGATGATGGGGTCTTATGGTTTAAGAATCTTTATTATCCTCAAAAGATCTTGGGGAAATCGTGGGAACTCTTCAAAAATAATAGGCACACCTATAGCGATTTGGGTATTTTTTATAGTAAATCGTTCATTTGCTTTCGGAAAGCAAAATTTGAAGAAGTGGAACTGATCATGAAGACCACAAGTGGTCATCGGAACTACTCAACAATAATACGTATTTCACGGGTTTCGATTGGACCGATTTAGAAAATTGATTTTGTTGTTTGAAAGGGTATACTCCCAAGTTGGTCCCATTGTCACCAAATCGAGAACCTGACGATGGAATCATGGAAAAATCGAGAGAACTCTTCAAAAATTACAGACATACCTATAGCGATTTTTGTATTGTTTATAGTAAATCGTTTATTTGCTTTTGGAAAGCAAAATTTGAAGAAGTGAAACTGATGATGAAGACCACAGATGGTCATCGGAACTACTCAATAAAAGGTATTTCACGAGTTCCGATTCGTTAACTTTAATATGGTTCCTTAATAATTTATGCTCGTCACAATGTATATGGCAAAGTAGAACTGATGATGACGTACCAGGAGAACTCCTCAACAATCAACGTCCCTGTCATCCCGTCGGTAAAAGCAGTATTTTGTAAAAGGCGATGAGCAATTGACATTAGGCTATTGTAACTTAGATAAATTACAAACGGACTCACTTGAAAGCAAGAAATAAACAAAATTTTAACAAAAAAATTAAAACCGACTTCCAACAACACAAAACTAAAAAGCTAAAAATAACAAAATATCGATTTTATCCAACAGACAAAAATACACGTAAGTTTATCTTTGGTAGTTATTACCAGTAGTTATTATACCAGTACCAGTAGTTATTATTGGTTTATTCTACCACTTGACTACTATTACTATTTGAAGTCGGTGACAAGCCAAATATGGCGTAGGTATATGGGCTAAGTCCAGTCCCGCCACGAGCTCGTTGTGAGCTGAACAACCCAAGTGGGCAGACGTAAGCGGGCTTGGCACCGAATTTAAATCAAAAAGTGGTAGCACAAACCAACAATAGTATTACGTGTATTTTTGTCTGACGGATTAAGTCGGTATTTTATTATTTTTAGCTTTTTAGTTTTATGTTTTTCATATTTAAAAAAAATGTGATGTTGAAAACGATTGAGCTTATGTAGGTATAGCGGTTTTTGAGTACGATTCTCTGTAAAATCAAAGTTTTTTTCGTATTTCATTATTTTCAACTTGTACTTTCATGCATAAAATAATCTACATGGAAGCTACAACAGATAAAAGTAAAAAATGAAAAATTTACGTTTCAGTGAATCTGACCTGAATTAACAACTTTAAATTAAAATTTTGTAGCTTTGTATCTATAAAGTGATAGGAAAATAATGGGAAGTGTTATGATTAATAGCGATTTTTTTACTAAACTGAGGAAAAATACCATCAGAGGTGCACATGTGATGTGATAAAAACGTGTTTCGTGATCAGAAGAACAAAGAACTACCTAACTACCTGACGTAGCTTCACGACCGACATAAAGCAATCTGAAACTTTCTTTGAAGTAAGTCGGTGATTTGGGATCCCCCAGTACCAAGATGGTACAAAGAATATGTGTAGTGCGTCTGGCGAATATGTAAGGCACACACATTTTGCAGCCGCTCCAACTTATCGCGTTACTCTTCTGTCAGATTCATACAGCACACATCGGCGTAGACAAAAAGGAGAAGGTTACTCTTTGGATTAGTAAAATGAGGAGAAAATTTGGGAAATAACGCAGAAAACTCAGAGAAGTGAATAATTTTCGTCCATATGACGAGATACGGAAAAATAGGTACTATTGAAACAAAAAGATGTTTTTGACCATAGAAGATTTTAAAATTTACAGTCAACAGAAGAAAAATTTGATAAATTTTGGAAATTTGCCAAAAATTTTTTCCAAATCCGAATTCATCGCGCACCGCACGTGATAAAAGTCGCCGACTATTTTTTGAGCGCAGAGGTACAATATGACGGGGAATAAAAATCGAAATTCTATTAATTCCATTTAGTTCGTCAGTTACATATAACATAATATAAATAAATAATATGGATAGATTTGCTTTGAACATGGAAAAAAGTAGAAGAGTTAGGTACCAACTAGTTTTGGGAAGTGAAATCACAATAGCTTACTTCCAAGTCTCAAGGATGTTGGATGAAGTTAAAGAAAAGGGATAGAGAAACTACATATACATATAAGGATAATTGTAAAAACATATAAACAGCTAAACACAGAAACTTCTCCTTTTAAATGAGAAATATACCATACGGCACGTAGTTTCAAACCAGAAAATTTGTTTTAACGAGAAAGAATTGACAGATTTTTTGTTTGTTTTACAATAATAGATACAAACTTCCATAGGGGTTCGTTACGAACTAATAATTTATAGAGTTTTAAAAATGAATATTTGTTCGTTCATTCAGGTTCATTCGCATATTTCTATTCAAATTACGATGAAACTTTGGTGAAAAGCCACAAGCTTGCGAAGATTTTTCTAAGGTCTAATTAAAGTAGGTACCTATTTAGGTCTTCAGGGGGGGGCAATTGCCCCCAGTGCCACCCCCCTGGATCCGCCCCTGAATGACTGCTAAATTTTAACTGAAGCTGCTGTATTATACTCACTTATGACCATGTGTTAGTTTTTGGTGTTGTTGACGGTATTTGCACAGGAATCTACTGTATATAATATAAAAACTAATTTCTGTATGGTCATTTGTTGGTTTGTGGGTTGCAAACCTTCTCTGCGTTTCTATACCATTCATCTGATTACGATGAAACTTTGGTGAATTTTAGCGTGCGCGCCCTTTTAATTACGGGGAACAGCTATTTGGTGTACTACAAGTAGGTAATTTAGGTCTTGATATAGGACATAAGGTACTATTCATTTAAAACAGTCCGAATTGAACGAGGGGAAACAGCAAGTAATTTATAAGTTTTCGTTCCAAGAAAGTACCAATCATAATTTTCAACCAACTTTATTATCGAGACTCCGTCGCAAGCTTAAGTACCATAATCATCATACGGCACAAAAAATAACTGACAATGAGGTTCGCACATTCAAAAATACTCGCATCGAGGTGATTGAACCCTCAAACACGAGCATGGTCTGTCTACGTATAGTTTTTGTTAGTTCTCGATTCTCGATCTACATACATAACTGAACAAAAACGACGATGACACGCCGTGCTAGAGGCAATGAGCCGAAATTTAACCGAATGGTTTATTCTTATTAAATAAGCTGTTTATTCAACTCTGTATTGTATCTACATTCTACAGTTTCACTTCCTTACATATTATTATAAAAAAACAAAGTCCTCCGCCGCGTCTGTCTGTTCGCGATAAACTCAAAAACTACTGTACAGATTTTCATGCTGTTTATCATCAATAGATAGTTACATAATTCCCGCGGGAAATCGCGGGAAATCCGAAGTTACCGCGGGTGAAACCGCGGGGACAGCTACTAAATGATATAGTTTATTATAAAAACATTATTTAGGATTTCGCTATATTTCAGCGGAGAAACATGTCTTTTTAATTTTACCCAGTTTTCTCGCAACTACACTGTTTCATGCTTGCCGAGACACCGTCGCGTCCCCCTCTCCCACTTGTGAGATTCAGTTCGATTCCCTCTTAAACGCCTCACTTAATTAATGGACGTCCCCTTATTCAGCGAGTCATCATAGTCTATAATCATGTACACAGATTTATAAATCACAAATGAAAATGATTTAGCGAACGATAAAGAATTTTGCACGATACTTAAATTGGCATAGTAGGCGAGTGTAAAATATTTAATTTATAAACTTAACCGTCTTTGTATATATATAATTATATATTATCATGAATAATAAATAAGCGGTGAGACAAAAACAAGATATATCTGGGGAGAAATAAAGTTTTGTTTGCCAGGCGCGATCGTCTAGCTAGCCGCTGTCGTCCTTGAGTACAGAAATCCTTGATGAGTACAATCAACTGCCACTGTATAGAGTTATAGACGGTTTTTGCCCAGGGCTGTCTATTATTCTGTGCATATTTTTCTTAAAAGGTTCAAGAATAGTCGCTAGTCTCGACGTGTTAAATGATAGTAAGCAAATAGGTTCTTAAATTTTTTTTTGTAATCAAATTCTTTTTAGTTTTTATGTTAACTATTAAAACCTCACTAAATACAATAAATAATTACTTTCGTCTTTATGCGGTTGATGTTCCACCTATTTCTGAAAAGGAGATTGCTTCTTTTGTTTTGCTCGTCGCTAGGGACTGGAATGTCTTTGTTGGGGTTTTCATGTAGAACTCTTTGAAACTTGGTGTGGTCCATGGTGTGGTCTGAATAAGCATTTGGTAGTTGTGACAGTACAAGATTCAGAACTAAATCTGATTAATGACTAAGAAAATATTATAATCATTGCTCTCATGTTACATTTATTTATTCATAGAATTAAATAATAAATTAACCAACTGCGTTTCGTAGAAATTACAAAAAAGTGACTATTAAATAATTTAAAATCGAGGTTTACAACCCTGAGATCGATATTGCGTAGGTAGGCGTTCGTATAAAAACAAAACTGAAAATAAATGTCTGCAAAACAATGAATACCTATAACGTCTTTGCTGCAAAATGCCTATTAGTGATGTGATGTGTTACCTGACGACGATCACAGTGACATTTTGCCATAATGCGGACTCCACTCCGTATTTGTAAATGGTCGATTATACGCCTCGAGTTGGAAGAGATACAACATATTAAAATACCTTATGGACATACATGTAAGAAAGCATATACGAGCTGTTTTTATTATTATATTATCAAATTGAGATAGGAATGGGAAGCTATAAAATAAAATGCCAAATTTACATTCTATTGTGCTGAGAAGTAGTTAAGAA
Organism: Zygaena filipendulae; assembly: GCA_907165275.2. Lineage (NCBI taxonomy): Eukaryota > Metazoa > Arthropoda > Insecta > Lepidoptera > Zygaenidae > Zygaena > Zygaena filipendulae. Next base: position 6,009,853 of record OU015667.1, on the reverse strand, counting down.
CTTTATAAAAATCATTTTTTTTTTTAAATATAGGTATTAGACGTTTGTCCATAGTCTAGTATTTGTAAATCGAAGTTAATGTGATTTTTTAAATGTTATTATTTTGAAAACCGAAAAAAATATCTTTTAATGTTTCTACCTATAAAATGTAAGTAGGGTATGAAACGTGTGCATTGTGGAGTACAAATCTAAATATCATTTACCAATAACTTCGACGTTCGATCTCGTAACGTACCAACAATCTTAGTTGGATAACACTGATAACAGACTGCATGAGGTGTTAAATGCAAAGAATAAGAAATCTTTTTGTATATGTAGGTAAGGGATAATTTCGATTAGAGATTGTCGGTGTGATTGGTACGGTTACATGTTAAGACGTGGTATGGCGTACCGCGTAGTAGTAGTAGTTGGGAGTTCTAACTGGTAGACAGTGGCGCGATCAAGCGGTGCTGCCGGCACCATGTGGAAAACTGGCCGTTACGAAACCATCACTACTGACAAACTGCGAATCTAAATGTTACAAGATGTAGATTTTACAATATGTCTATGTATGCATTTATTTGTATCTATTTGTACCTATAATGAGACTTATAGTACGTACTGTCATCTCTACATTTATACACTCATAAGCTTACGCTTGGATCTCTGTCCTGGTAGGGAACTAGGTAGGTACTAAGGATCTCTATTGGTTGATGTTTAGATACATATATTCGCCTCGTCCACGTCCATATATATTATATCTTCGCAAATTTTATAACCGTCTATCGGTACTCGGTACTACTAGTATAGTATTATATTATCTGTGTCGGTACCTATCGCTCTTACGTCCGCCACCCCATCCTCGGACGACCTTTTCTGACACATCCTCTCGCAGTAATTTCTTCTTTATAGTCTATTATTTAATAATTTTCCTACTCGCTAAATTTCCTCCTCATACTTCTAACTTTTTACACTATATTGCCATCAATCAATCATTAGCTTCTTTCAATAATATGATATTTTGGATAATTGTGTGTTGGTAGCACAAATGAGCATGAACGTTGCGGATTTTGAATAAATTTTACAAGTAATACATACGCATCAACACAAACTATTTTTTATTCTAGAACAAAGAGTTCCCAAGGGGATCTATAGTTCAAATTCACGTGTGTGAAACTGCACTTGCAGGGACAAGTTTTAAAGTATTATAGTTTAACCAAATTATTAAATAGATAGGTATATTTTTTTTAAATGAACAAGTTAGACGTGATATGGGGCTAATAAACTCTCGAAAGAATTATTTATGGTTCTATGATTATTACTTCGAGTAATTTATTTGAGTAGCAATTTTTTTATATCCAAACTTATTTCTCTTGAACATGTTCAAATTGAGTAGGTGAACGGCCGTTATACATACCTATTGCCCATCTAGTTACTACATAAAAAGCCGTTGACCAATTTGCGAGACGTCTTTTTCCATTAAAATATTCTTGATAGGTAAATATTACCTATTATTTTGATAGTTTGTTTTATTCATTTTGTAGTCATACTACATTTTAGGTATTTCATTGTCACGATGAATATTTATGATTAGTTGGCATTCAAACTTTGCCTATTTTATCAATATCCTATTTTTATTAAGTATATTTGGTTTCTTATCTATGGGTGTGTTTTGGTGGGATTTATTATTCCATGGTATTTATAGAGCTCAGTCACTATAGGGACTTAGCGACAATTTTTCTGTGTTTAAAATATGTAGTAGGTATATACCACGTTTGTTTGGTTTCCATGACACAAGCTTAAAGCTTAGTGTGGGTACAAGTAGATCTGTGTTGTAAAGTTACTTATATTGCCATTAATATTATGATTATTAAAATATTATTTAGTCAAATGATATAGTGAACTCGTTTATTCCGATTTAGAAGACGCTATTAGATCTCCCAGCATCAAAAAAAATTACATATGTAGTTGCGCTACATAGTTACATAGTTGAGGGTTTGGTTCCGCACGCATTCTTTTAAAACATGACACACGTCGTTTTGCGTATAGTAGAGGTTATGCGTGTGTTGTGGCACAGTTCTATATAGAATGTGTATATAGATCAGTGCATTGAGGCTTTTTGCTTGATATAAATCTCTAGTAGATCACGAGGTCCGTTAATGTGATATTCGTGTCGGCGCTGTCTCTTACCGTTATTCTATTGTTGATACACCGAGCTTTAGTATTTGTCGGTGTTCATAATAATGTACTACATACACACATTTTGATCTATGTAGTATGTAGTATCATGCATTAAACATTTGTTATTTAAAAAAGGTCAAAGAATATCAAATGTACTTAGACCTATATTTTTCTGCATCGTAGGTGTACTAGTAAACATCGGTGATAGCTGTATTCATCTTTCATCTCTTATTCTTTTTCAAACTTGAAACCACATTGTAACTTTCACATCCCATTGTTTTTCTGCGATTCGAAACAAACTTGTTTTTTAATTATTATTACTCATTAGGTAATAATTAATCTATTGGACTTATGACAGTTCGATTCTTGGTCCTGATCTTCCTTTATATAAAAAAAATTGCTGTTCGTTTGTCTCGTTAAATTCGAGAATGGCTTGACAGATTTGGCTAATTTTTATGTGGAAATATTTGTGGAAGTTCAGAGAAGGTTTAAGAAGTAAATTAGGCTACTTTGGAGTTTCTGTGGGAATTCCGAAACTCATGCTGGTGAAACCGCGGGACACAGCTAGTACCCACCTCTGCAATAAAACTTTCACGGTCAATAAAACTTTTAATATCTGTTCAATATACCACTGTTCTTGACTTGTATGTTCATATACTCAAAATACATAATAATATATTCACAATCTTTTTAATGGAATAGAATAAACTGCTTCAAACCAAGTTCCTGTAAATCTAAAGTAGTGGGGTGTAGTAGTAGTTTCCGCGCACTTTGATATGCGGCCCGTGATAAGGTCGGCTGCCACACGACACTTTCTCAACCCCTTCTAACTAGTGGCGGTGTCGGCCTCCCTGCCGCCTTATTGATTAGAACATTTTAACCCATGGAAAATCAACATCATAGTATAACAACAACACTGTCCGTGGCGCCACTGCATTGTTATTAGGTTTAGATTTTATCAAAGTTGGTACTTTCAGCCATCTATTAATTTATATATAAACTAGCCGTCCCGCGCAGTTTCACCCGCGATAATTTCGAAGTTCCCGCGGAATAGGGTACTTGCATGAATTTTTCTTTCCAGCCTATTTTAAAGATATATGGCCTACTTAAACAAAGCAAGAAAAAGAAAAATATAGGCACAAATTAATTAAATAAAGCGTTTCAAAGTTCTTACTTTTGACTTTACCACCAAAACGCGGAATGACGTTTCTTGGTTCTTACTTTTGACTTTACCACCAAAACGCGGAATGACGTTTCTTGTTTAAAATTACGCCTTGTTAATCTGTGATAGAGATGACTGTCATATTGACAGGGTCATGTGACACTGACAGACAGATAACTTCAATATCCAAACGTGAAATTTTCAATCAGGGAAAACTGATTATTCTAGTATATATTTCCATGATCTGATCTCCACAGCCAAGACCAGATTGGATATGGAATGGGATTTACTGTGGCAAAAATCAAGAACAGCTATTGGAAGATATTATGGGAACATCCAACAGTCCATTCCTCCTAAGCCTTGGTACTTTCGATTTAAAGAGCTAGATAAAAAAACAACATCTTCCATATGCAGACTACGAATCGGGCACGCTTGCACTCCTGTTCACCTTGCTAAAATAAGGGTCAGAGACAGTTCCCTCTGTGAATGTGGGTATGATGAAGGAACCGTGGATCATATTTTTTTCAGTTGTAAAAACCTTAATTACTCTCTTTACGATATACTACCACCTGAAATTTCCCGACCTGTAAACATAAAAACATTACTAATGCTTGTTAATACTCCATTTGTAAATATACTTGGAAAATTCTTGTGCGATAATAAAATAAAACTTTGACGTGATTTTTCAGTTAGCAATTTTTTGGCAAATACTAGTATAGATACCTACTTATGTTTTTTGTATAATTCATAAAGTTGTTAGTTGTATATTGTTGATTATAGTAGTTAGGTGTGTAAATATTTTTTAATTGCTTAGTTGTAGTTCTTTATTTTATTTTGGAAATCTCATGATTTCAAAATATATCGGGTTTTATTTTAAATTCCATCGCGTTGCTTTGTCTATCAAGTCACACATTGTCATTGGCACAATTACTAAAAAGTTGCCATTTAATAAAAAAGAAGAAGAAGAAACGTGAAATTAAAGTTGAACTGTGTCGAGTTACTTCCAAAAGTTCCAGTAAATAATCGAAATGCATCTTACTGATGCATTTTAAAGAAAAAAACCTTCAGAAAAAGGAAAATATGTGTTTACTGTATGCACTTAGTTTATTTTGCCTTCCCTGAACGAGGTAAATGTTTCCTAAAAAAATAAAAGTGACGTAACATGTTAAGCGTGGCTGTGATTGGTGTTTCGTTGCAACATTCCGTTTCACAAAATTAAAAGTTGAATATTTTGGAAACTATTGATAATTTTTTAGTAAATCTTTTACGATGTTTTTTTAAGGCTCTATTTTTGAAATATTGACACAATTTCTTATTATAAATTTCATACAAGTACTAGGGTACTATAGGGTAGGGAACAATAGGTTGTTCCGTACAAACTTTGCAACCCCTTTTCATTCCCTTGGTGGTTGAATTTTTAAAAATATTTTCTCATCAGATGCCTACGTCATACAAAGAACACACCCTCCAAGTTTCAGGCCTCTACGATCAGCATTTCAGGCTGTGCGTTGATCCATCAGTCCTTCAGAACAAAGCTTTTTATATATACAACAAAGCATTTTTTTCTTGTATAGTTTATGCACACCAAAGTGTTGTTCGAAAACTGAGTCGTAAGTTGGACATTACCTTCTTCTTCTCTATATTTTATGGATTTTCGAACATTATGCATTTAGCCAGTATCAAGTTATCAAGCCTCGTCGATACAATACATAGTTGTTTCTTAATTGTGTGTAATGTATGTACTTTGTCTGGAATGAATATAAATAAAATATAAAAAAATATATACAGTATAAAAAAAAAAAATCTAGTATACGGTGCTCCAAATTGCAAATCATTCTTCGACCTCCTAGAATGTGGACACCGAAAGAATGTACCTTATTCATAAATTTAATGTAAAAGCCTGCCTCCACGGGACATGAGTGGTTTGTGCAAAATCTCTTGAACGTCATTCTATCTCGTAAAACGCACGATCTTAAAGGTAAGCTTACATTATCCTCTTAGAGCAAGTAGTTTTGTGTTAATACTACATTTTTATAATAATTAATAAGTTAATTGTTATCCTTGATATTATGAGCGATCTAGATATGAATACTATAGACTGGTAATTTTTTTTCCACTAAATCATCTTATCAGTGATACTTGGCAAGCTTACCTTTGAGATCGCTAGAGAACAATTAAAATACGATAGTTAAGAAAACTTATTGGAATTGGTCCAAGCGTATACAGTGGCCTGGGTATCTAGTTTCTTGAAGGTCGAGATGAAATCTGTTTACAAATTTCCTATTAGTAAGAAATCTTTATGAATCAAATGAGTAGGTGGGTGGTTCTATGTACACCCGCGATGGTTCCTGATATTGTTCCTGCGGGAATTTCGAAACTCACGTGGACACTACAATATCACGCGCGCTACTAAACAATCATTTGCAAGATTTTACACGCGTAGATTTCACCACATAAAAATCCGTCACGTCGTTTTTAAAACTGAGTGTTAGTTAGTACACACAAATACTAGACACGGTCAACACGGTTAATTCAGTCTTTTTTTAACTAATATACTATAATAATTTGCTTTCATCACAAATATATTTTTTCTGCCATATTCCACGCACTGTAAATTTTCAAAACGATAACTGAGTAAATACGTTATCGAAATTGATTAACACAACGATATGTATCAAATTGCGTTGCTTTAATTAATGGTTCGTGTGGGTCGGGATAGCATCGACTGCGAATAACAGCCGGCGACCTGTTTTCATACAGAGTTGATGTCCCTTGTATCCCTTGTATGTATGTGTTTTGCGGGTGACACGGTGTCGTTTGTCGCAGGTGGCATCGCCCGCCCCGGAGAGTGCGGCCAGCAGCAACAGCACGTCCTCCTCGAACACGTCCTCGTCGTCGTCGTCGTCGTGCTCGTCGTCTTCTTCCTCGGACTCGGACACCGCGGACGCCGCTGGCGGCTCCGCGCAACCGACCGCCGACATCACCACTGCGCTGGTTACGCCTTGTCCGTTACAGGTAAGCCATGTTGTATGCAGCATGCGTTTATAGGGATACAATTTAGTTTACTACAAAGTTTTTGGTGTTCTTCAATTTCGAATGAAACTATCGCTCTATGTGTAATATCTCTATGCCCCTGTTATTACATCCTCCGCTGATCGCCTGCGCATCGCGAATCTTGTTTTTATTGTGGATTTTTGTATACAATAGTGTATTTGGCCCGCGTCAATGGGCATGTTGACTAATTTTTTTTTAGTTAGTCTTGTAGATTATAAAAAAATATTGGACACGTATTTTTTATTTTTTTACGTAATTTTTTGATTACGGCGATATATTGAGTTGAAATTTCACGTGACGTCACTTTTCTGATAGTTTGTATGGCGGTTTTAGCGGTTAGTGACGTCACGACCCCTTCACCCTAAACTTTAATGCGGTTTATTTCTGTATATTTTAATTTATTTGAAAAAGCAAAAAATACGTGTCTATTGTTTTTTTATTTTCTAACTTGCAGACTAATTAGAATTTTGATTTTTAAAAATAGTCAACATCCCCATTGGTTTATTAGCCTCGCTGAATGAAATAATTGTAGTCTATGGTGCCTATAAAAGACTGCAAAATCTTTCACGCAGATTTTAAGGCACACAAAAAAACTGCCACTGCATTGTCGTTGTGTTTTTAATCTTGCAAGTTGTTTAAATTTAAAGTTATTAAAATACTCTTAGGTCATCGACGATGCAGACCTCGCTGAACTATTTCCGGAGCCAGCATCGAGCGCGCCGTCGCAACAAGCGCCCAATTTCCCAACATTTTCTGTGCACAACTCACCGCCGGACAACGATGACAAATCAATCGCTGATAATGGTAAGTTTATAATATAAAAATAAAAAACCTTACTACTATAATAACAGTAATCGTAAATATTCTTTATATTATTTTGTTTTTAAATATGTTATTGTGTATTAAATCAAAAATATTTTTTCAGGGGACGGTTCGGGCAGTGAAATGGAACTTACTGCAGCTATTCAGAGAGCAACTGCGGATTCTTCCGGGTCTGAGAATGAGTGCTCTAATTCGGAAGTTGCACAAAACGCTCCGCTCTATGCGTCTACGCTTCTGCAGCAGTTTGTAGCTACGACGCAATTACTGAGCAGTACGGCACCACTCACCCCCATGAACTTCACCGGCACTCCGGCGTTAAATCGTGGACTCGAAAACAACCCTGCAGATAGGACAGTCAATGTATCTGTTTTGGATGAAATAAATACCATCCCGGAAATAAACCCCATCGCTCCAAATTTTATGACTCCAAGTCATCATCTAAGTCCACAACAAACAGAAGAGCTAACACAAATCAATAAAGATCTCGAAGAAATAACTTCGGTTGCCGATGGTATATCCATAACAAACCCTCCAAGTTTAGAAGATTGCGTCGACAACAATGATTTTATGAACTTGGATATAAATCAAGAAGCCTCAGAATTAGATAGTGCTAATGATATATTAAAAAGTTCTCCATTGACTATAGTAAATCCTGAAGTAAGTAATTTAAATCAGTTAGACTCTCAAAAATTAGACACAATAAGTACAAATTCTGTTGAATCTCAAGAGGATGTTAAAAACGTAGTCATCGAGAACAGAAGAAAAAGGGGACGGCCTCGAAAAGTAAGAGAGGCTACGACTAACAAAAGTACCGAATCTCAAAGAGAAAATAAATCTGCCGTTAATGGAATAAACGAGTTTCGTAATAAAAACGATCCGCCTAATGTATCTCCCGATTCGGGTATCCTTTCGAATCATAATTCGCCGACACACTCACCACTGCGACAAAATGATACCGATGGATCAAACAACAGGCCCAGTAGAAAATCTATCCAGAAAGAAAATAACAAGGAGGAGCGCAGAAACATGCGATCAAAATCTAAAACCAGACTTGGAGCGCATACTAGATCGGATTCGAGTGATTGTGATTTTCGTAAAAAAAGATTAGTAAATGGAATCAAACAGATAAAAACCGAAGCACCATCGCCGATCCCGTTGAAACAGGAGCAAAATCAGTTTGAAAGAAATCCGAAATCTGACCATAAAATAGATATAGCAGCCTTGGATAGAATGTTGTACGCTACAGATAGAGTTCTGTACCCACCGAGGAAAAAGTTAGGCCGGAGAGTACAGAATAAAACGAAAACTGTTAAAAATACGCCCAAGACATTGAAGGATAAGAATCAGTATGGCTCCGGTGATAGTGATGACGATATCGTAGCAACTGATCGATCGGTCCTATCGGGAGTATATGCGAAACGAAAAGAATTAAACAGTAAACTGGCAAATATTACTAAAAAGACAACTAAATCGTTTTCTAATAAATGGAGAGATAGTCAAAGTGAAAACGAAGTGGCAATAGACGATCCGCTCGATCCCACTTGGAAACAAATTGACCTCAACCCTAAATACAAAGATATCCTATCGGGCTACAAGTCTGACTATGAATTTAAACCATACAAAAGCTGTAGCAGATTAATAGAATCCGGATACAAAAGTGATTACGGATGCAGATCTGGCTATAAAAGCGATTATTATCGTTCTGGCTACAAAAGTGATCACAAATCTGGTTATAAAAGTGACAAATCTGGATACAAGACTGATCACAGTGTCAGAAGTATGCGAAGGCGAATGAAAAAATTGAAAAAGACTAGGTCAGTCAGAGATAGGTCATATTACAAGAATCAAAAGTACTTTGTGTCTGATCAAGAAATTTTATTATTAGCAAGTAAAACATTTAGTAGTCTCAACTTGGGACATAGTTCCAGTGAATCAGAATGTGACAGTTTTTTGCGTAAACCCGAAGGTAGCCCCAAGTACGTCAGTGTTTGCACAAAATATCCGTTGTCTTCAAAATATAGTTTTGGGTATTCAAAGTTAAATCAAAAACATATTTTAAGAATGAATTCTTCAGATCCTTTTGCACCGGGTCCAGTATTTAGCGGGTTGCAACGTCCAGTGACTACCTGTAATATTTTTAAAGTGAATCACAGTAACAATAATACTTTGATAAAGTCTGCTACTACCACAAAAGCTACCTATTTAGGTAGTCCTCTACCAGCACTAAAACCTGTTTTTGCACATAAATTTGGATCCTTACCGATATGTACTGCTAGCAAGGTTCTAGTGTCCAAGAAAGAGAGTGAATTAAATAAAACGATATCTCGATCACCTCTGCCGAAAAACCGAAAGCAACCGAAAAATAGTATTTCACCCAAAAGCGAGACGTCACCAAAACCATTACCAAACATTTTTGAAAAAGCAAAAAAGTCCTATGTTCCAGACAAATCCTTGTCTAGAAACGTTTTTTTAAATTTTAAAAAACCACTTATGAAACCATCTTTTCACATCAGAAAACATAGAAGAACAATAATTCTCGCTCCTCCTAAGATAAACTTAAAACCTTCTGTCGAGAGACCGTCACGAATAACGATCAAAACTGAAAATAAGCATCACAGGCATAGAAGTAAAAGAAGACATCGTTCGAGGTCGGTATCAAAATGTAAAGAAACAGTCACAAAATCTGTTGATTTGCTGGATCAAAAGTTTGGTCAAGATATGGATAACCTCATAACAAATTTTATAAAATTATGTCAAGTTGCGCCTAAAATAATCTCAAATACATCACAGCAACAACCAAAACCTAGTGAAAAAGTAGTTGAATCTGTAACTACTAAAATTGTTAAAAGAGGTTCTAAAAAGAGAAAGACATCTGATAACCAAGAAGTAATCCCTCCAACAACGAAGCGAAGACACAAGAAGCAATTAGCGGAATCACAAAGCAAGGGCGGGAAGGATACTAATGAACATAAACTGCCTCTCAAAAAGCGACATTACCACATTAACTCATCTACAAATAATCCTTTAAGCCTCAGTTTAGTTACTGCTGAATTTGACGATAGTTCAAAAGCCGGGGAAAATCCTGAAAAGTTTTTATGCACTGAAACTGATTGTTTGGGTGATATGCATTCTAGTGTTTCTGAAGAGTCTCCAAAAACAAAAAATATACATAAAAAATCAAACGATAGTTCCAAAAATGGTAGTCAGATTAACAATGCTCTTGAAATAAAAAATCAAAACACTGAAACAAATACAAAATTAGCTAAAACTTGCGAAAACGCTGTTAGTGAAAATTTAGTTGTGAAAATTGATGAGGCTCTTTCAAGTTCCAGTAAAACTTCACCAAATTCTTTATTTGCCACGGATGACGAATTAAACATTTCGAAACCCACTTCAGAGCAATCTGAATTATCTAAAAAGATATACGAAACATCAGAAAAACTAAAAGCTGTACATAAAATGGTGCACGATTTAGAGAAGTCATTACCTAAGACTAAAGAAACGACTATTAAATTAGAATGCTCAAAACAAGATACCCACAAGATCTCATCTCCTAGATCTGAGGCCAAAACATCGCCTATCAGGAGTTCTGCTCCAATTGTGACGCCAAAAAAACGTCATAGATTAGAGGCGGATAAAGTGATTTCTAACTCAAATTTGGATCAAGTAGTGCAGTCTTTATCTAAAAAGTTGACGGAATGCAAGGAGAAATCTGCAGATGATGGTAGTCCAAAAGATATAAATCAAAACAACGCTAAAGAAGATACTAAAGAATCCGAAAGATCTATTTCTGGGGAAACGAACATTGCATCAAACTCGCCGACTAATGTAGATCCTCTCAAGAGCATGTCAGCCCGTTCATTGTACAAAAGTTCAATACCGCCAGCGCAAAAATCAGAAATTATGACTAGAAAGAAGAATAGACTTGAGGGTCTTACTAGCAATTTGGTTTCTAAAATCGCTCCTAGCGCTGCAACAAAGGTCTTAGATACTCTTTTGAATAATAATATACGTAAATCTATTGAATCACGTATTCTGGAAAAAGAAAAGAGTTTTACTGAAGGTACCAATAAGACGCCCGAAGATAAAAACAAATCTAAAGAATCGCCTCTAATGAACACTAGAGCAACTGTTATCAAATCGCCTGTGTCTAAAGGAAAAGTCTTAGAAACTAAAAAATCTAAAGCCTCTGAAGCGGTTTCCGAAAATTCTGTTGTTGTTAACATCGATCAACCAACAGGCATTTTTGAACCGTCTATTGATTTAGAAGATCAGATACCGAAATCTTCTATTTGTGTGAATAATCTTTTAGCAGAAGCTAACAAGAATTCTAAAAATAAAACAGACTCTCAAAGTGCAAGTTTGTTATTAAGTAGCATCGATACTGAAACTGATATACCTTTAGAACTTATATCTGAATCTCCTGAACCTATAATCAGGCTGAAACGAGGTGAATCTATAGCTGCCGTTATATCGGATAAAATCCAGGAAACAAGTGGTCATAATTTGCGGCAACAAAAAAGAAATCTAAACAATGAGAATGAAGACACCAATGACAAAAAGAAGAAGAAAACCAATAACAACATAATAAGGGAAAGTAAGTTAGTTTTACCACCAAAAATGCTTGTTCCAAAGATTCAAGCCGAAAGATTGCCATTGATGACCGCTGCTAAGAAAGTTGTTTCTGCAAAAAAAGTAGAGAACAACGACACTAGTGATAGTAATAAAACTGTGGAGGCATCTAAAAAAAAGACAAGGAGGCGTAAAGCCATAAATAGGACTGGGTTTCCCAGTGTGAAAAAGAAGAAAAAGAAAATTGAGCCCACAAACAGCCAAAACATAACGTCAGACAGTCATTTCACCTCAGACACTGACAATAACTCTGCTTTCGAGAGAGTTCCAAAAGATGGTGAGGCTATGAGTAGTTTCTTAGAAAGAACTAAAAATAAAAAAACAGAACTTAAAGTGATATTGAATAAAGACGATTGTCCCAAACAAGCTCGATTAACAGTAGTTGCCCTTGAAAAACTACAAGGGAAAGACATCACAAATAACAATAACAAACCACCTAACAACTCCAAGAGTGATGTTATTGAGAAAAAAGTTGGCAGTTCTTCTATTTTAAGAGCTCCTGCGCTGCAATTGAAACAAAAGTCTGATAAAGATGTGAAAACGCATGTCAACAAATGGGAAATTTTAAGCGAATCTGATAGCATTCCATCCTTAGCTGGTTCTCTTGGTAACGATCCTGAAGATAGCATACCACTTAGTTTGTTGAACATAAAACAAAAACCGTCTGAAAACAAATCGGAAAGTGTTGAAAGATATAAACGCAAAACCAGGGCAATATCACCCTCGCAAGAAGTAGAAGAAATATTATCTAAGAGAAAAATGGTTGAAAAACCGACCAATGTGAGTTTAAGACCGAAATCGAGTTTAGCTATATTATATCCCAGTGAGAGGAGACTAACGAGAAGTTCCGATAACAACAGTCAAGAATGTAAAGTTAAAACAAAACAGATAGGCAAAAAGATAGTGAATGAGGTTGTAGACAAACCTGCTACAGGGAAACTGATGACTATAGCTACAAGAAGGAAATCGAAAGTCCTTCAAAGTGCTAAAAAGACCAGGGAAACTGCAAGTTCGCGTGAGAGCTCGCTAGACACGGAACGCAGCCGGAAGGTACGTTCTAAGTCACGTGAGCCCTCATTCGAGACCATGCAAGATCACGACGAGAACGATCCCTTGCCCCTGAACGAGAAAGAAATCGATTTTGAAAAGAGTATCGATGTATTGTCCAAGAGCGTGATATGTAAAAAGCGCGTAGCGTCCTCGCGCGACGACAGCCCGGCCAGCAGCGTCGACAATAGGGACAAGCCTGTGGTCTCCAAGAGGAATCCGCGGCTCAGGAAGAAATTTTTAGCTGCTGGTCTATTCTCAGACTACTACAAAGAAGAGTGAGTTCTTTTTATCTATATATATAAATGAATTTCTGTTCGTTTGTCTCGCTAAATCTCGAGAATGGTTCGACCGATTCGTAATTATCGGGAGGTTTGTATTAAAGAAATTTCGGAGCTCCTACAGGAATCCCGAAACTCACGCGGGGGAAACCGCGGGGCACAGCTAGTATTAAATAAAAAGCAGTTTAAAAGTTTATTTAGTTATTGTGCAAATATTTAACATATTTCTTTTGTTTTAGTCCAAAACCAGAGGGGAAAGGAAAGAATCTAGTAACTCAAACGGAGTTTCCTCCCGGTTTGCTGGCGCCGCCGCCCTACTGCGAGCGCTGGGTGCGCCGTCGGTTGCTACACTACTCCCTGCCGTACGACATTTGGTGGCAACAGCACTACAATCAGCCTGTGCCGTCGTGGAATTATAAAAAGATCCGGACGAGTATGACGCTATTATATTTGTTACAATTCACAATGTTGATTTTCCAATCAACAGATAAGTATGTATATTGCTTGATACAATGACATTCTATGTATTAAATTGGCTTGATCTCTATATAAAACTTGTTCCATTTTGAAACTTAATCTCAATTATGAAATTCAAAATGAAACATGTGCCCTAAATGTATTAGTTGTATGAAATTGTACATCCTGTCATTAATCAACACCCACACCAAGATGCTGGTGCCTACAAACTTAAAATTTGCATAAAAATGATGAGTCACGGTAATCAGCATTTGTGATTTGGGCTAAAGAAATACGTATTTTACCAGTCCCTTTATTGAAACTGAATGTTTGTATCGTATTTCCAGACGTATATTACGATGTGAAGCCATCGGCCGACGAGTGCGAGAGTGTAGCTTGCAACTGCGCCCCAGCGTCGGCCTGCAACGAGGACTGTATCAACCGGCTCGTCTTCTCCGAGTGTTCGCCGCAACTCTGCCCCTGCGGGTACGAACAAACATTATAAAAAACAACATACAGTCGAATTGAGAGCCTCCTCCTTTTTTGGAAGTCGATTATCTACACTTTTTTTTCACTTAACCGATGCCCGGGATCTAATTTGTGTGAATTACGGGATTTCTTCATGGGGATCTCTTTGATATACTGAGATAAAAAGTAGCCTAAATTGACTGTGCCATTCGTTTTTATGTTATATTATTATTCTTTAGGAAACCTAAAAAAAACCGCCCAAAGTTCAACAAATGGTCATAATATCATATCCACGATGAAAGAAAAAAATTATAATCGCCATTCTAACTTCGACGTTCTCTTTTTAGAGATAAATGCAAAAACCAACGCATCCAACGACACGAATGGGCGTCGGGATTGGAGAAGTTCATGACCGAAAACAAGGGATGGGGCGTGAAGACGAAGCACAAGATCACGTCCGGGGACTTCATACTGGAGTACGTCGGTGAAGTCGTCTCTGATAAGGAATTCAAGGTAATTTTATTTCAAATATGAGCCGGTTATCGCGGTTTCACATGGGTCGATTTCGGAATTCTCGCTGGAACTCTTTATATCAGGATGAAAGTATCCTGTCTCCTATTTCAAGACAAATTTCTCGTAATTATACATCAAATAGCTGTTACTCTGCTGTTTCACCCGCATGAATTTTGGTATTCTCGCAAGAACAAAGGAAACCGGATTTTTAGAACCTATTCAGTAATTTCAGAGATTACCCCTTTACTACGTATTAGTTACGTATTTTAATATTTTTTCAAAAACATAAAACAAATTTTAGAAAGTTTTATTTATTTAATTTTTTTTTTAATAAATGCCTTTGGGGTTTATAGGATTGAGGTTTATTAAATCCGCCCAATTTACGTTATGCATTTATTTGCCCATCTCTAAATTCATAACTATAGTCATAGTTCAAACAGTTTGTGTCCAAATAAAAAAAAAAGTGTTGAGGCACTCATACCTTTATCTTACTAAGTACGTACGGTGTTTGTTGTTCGTTAACCAGGAGCGCATGGCGACGCGGTACGCGCGCGACACGCACCACTACTGCCTGCACCTGGACGGCGGGCTGGTGATCGACGGCCACCGCATGGGCGGCGACGGCCGCTTCGTCAACCACTCGTGCCGCCCCAACTGCGAGATGCAGAAGTGGACCTCCAACGGTAAGAGCCGGTAGTATTCGACGATCGCGTCCGATGGTTTCCAAAACATTTGCAGAAAGTCATTTGATTATGGGTTTAAGACCAACTAAATTTCTTGTGCGTAACGCCTGTATGTGCCTGTAAACACTATCGCAAACTAGTATTCTGTATGTCATAAGGGTATCGATTTTTATCGTAATGCAGCGGTGTGTTTTGACGTGAGTTTCTCTTTTTTTGCTAACCGCAGCGACGCTATTGTAAATCGACGTTGTATTTTATCCTACGTCTATATAAATAAATACTACATATTCGTGTTCCGTAGGGATTATAGAGAGTTATTAATTTCCAGGCACCTTCAGAATGGCGTTATTTGCTCTCCGCGACATCGAGCCGGGGGAAGAGTTGACATACGATTATAATTTCTCCTTATTCAACCCAGCTGTCGGCCAGGTACTTACTAAGCAATTTTAAAATATATATCTTGTTCAAAAATAATTAATCTATCTATCCATTAAATAAAGATGAACGTTGAATTACGCACTCTTTTTTATGAAACTAGGATTATCAAAGAGTCACAAAGCAATGCAACTCTCAGCTTTTCCTATATTTTTCGTTAAATAATGTAAACTTCTAAATTTGATTTTTTTTTGTATGAGAATTATACCTAATTCAACTTTTAGCAGATTTGTACACATTTGGTCTTGATGAATCACTAGCCGTTCTCGGAATTCCTTCCCCGCTTGTATCGGGATGTAAAGAATCTTATATCAATCAGGAATATTGTAACTTTCTATTAGAGAAATAATTCCTATAACCGATTCAGTAGGTCCAGAGATTTTATGAGTGTGAGATGTTGTAGTGATTGATCCATTTTTAGCCGACTTCCAAAAAGGAGGAGGTTATGCATTCGGTGGTATGTATGTTTTTTTTTATTATTTTTAGCCTTGCAAATGTGATTCGGAGGACTGCCGCGGCGTGATCGGCGGCAAGTCGCAGAGGATTACAAAGCTGCCCGTGAAAACGCAGTCGCGAACGGCTTCGAGCGCGTCGAGCCAGTCGCAGGTTCGTCCGGTTTTTTTAGAACGAAGTTATCGCACGATACGGATGGGGACTAGGAGTTCATGCGTGAAAAAAAATTCCGTCACGGCGTCATAGGTGCGGGTGCGGGCTTATTGGTTAATGGTTTTTAGAACGATTATTTATTATTGGTTGCTTATTGATTTTTTCTTTCTTGGAACTACGAGGCGCAGAAACTTCGTTCTATCCGAGTGTTTCACGACACTCACGCATTTTTTTTTTGATAAGTATAAACCGCACATCACCTTGCTGTAAGCCGAAAAACTTCCGGACAGAAAGCTCCGATTTCTCTTGCAAATTACAACAGATTTTTTTAGTACTGCACAACTTAGTTTATTATTCTGTAAAACTTTTGTTACGGGTATTTTGATCTAGTTTATGTTAACATTCTTTAAGACAAGTCATTAGTCATTAAGTCACGCTACATTAATGTAAATGAGGAGCAAACGGTAAAAATAAATAACGCACACTACATGAATTCACACCGGTCGCAGGGCTCCGGCTCCGGCTCCGGCTCCGGCTCCGGGTGCGGGAGCGCGCCGCGCGTGGGCCGCCCGCGCAAGGCCGCCAAGTGCAGCAAGACGCCCGACCAGCCCAGCGTGAGCACGTGCGACGCGAAGACGATGACCATCCTCAAGTACCAGCAGCACCTCAGCAAGCTGTGCCAGGAGCCGCAGCTGAAGCCGCTCACCGCCAAGGAGAGGAGCGTCGTCAAGGAGCGACACTGCTTCCTCTTCAGGAACCTGGAGAACGTAAGACTTGTTATCTATACTTCTAAATTAATATAAAGGGGAAATAATTCATTTCTTGTTTGTTTGTTTCAATTTAACAACTGGACCGATTTCAAAAATTCTTTCACCATTAGAATCATGCTGCATTGTCCCTGAGTAACATAGGCTATATTGTAACCCGGAATTTCCGCGGGAACTCCGAAATTACCTCGGGGGAACAGTTATATCTATATAAAATTTCATTATTTGTATTGTCATGTATTGAGTAGTATGTATTTATATGGTATATAGTATATATGTATTTATTATAGTATATATTTATATAGTATAATGTTTGGAATGCTTTACCCAACCAGGGTGTGTCTATGTATTTTTGTTTGTCCTTTCGTATAATTGGTTGTCTGGAAGAGATCGCAACTATGCGATAAGATCGCCATTTGCTTTCTCCTTTTTCTTTAGGAAGGTTATTTTATGTGCAATAAAGGATTAAATAAATAAATAATAAATATTTTACAGTTAGTATATTGATTGATTGATTTACATTAATATTATTAACTTCTTGGTTATCGACTCATAACTGGGCCCTTATTCACTAAAACCATAACACGCCGCTTTAAAATAACGCGTCACAAAAATTGCTTTTTCCTTGTGCTCAAAGAAGTTTCACTTTAAAAAATAACATTTGTCATGTGTGTCGTTATGGCATACAGGATATTAATTTTTAATATTTTGGCATCTTGAGCGTTTGGGATAGTGCTTTTAGGTCGCGCGTTATGAGCAAGTAATGTTATTTAAAAAGGTCTTGTGTGATCTATGATTTAAAATCAAAGCTCTGTGTCTTCGATTGCAGGTTCGTCGCATCCGCGACCGCATTTCCTTAGCGATGGCGCCTTCGCCCCCGGCGCCCGCCGCCCCTCCCCCTCCCCCGGCCCCGCCCGCCGCGCCCTCCCCCGCTCCCTCCGCACCGCCCGCCATCCCCTCTAGCCCCACAGTCGTGATGGTCAACCCCCTGACGCTGCCTGACACTATGAACCCGTCGGTGTTCCTAACCAGGCTGCGAGCTTTGAGAGCGCCGAAGGAAGAAAACAATAAGAAATTAGTAAAACTGGTGGATAATCCATCACTAACCAAGGAAGAGCGCTCGAAAAATATTTATAAAGCGCTCTACAACGCTATCACTACTGCTAAAGGTAAATAACACTCGTAGATAGCCATACAAGGAATCGATTAACACATTTAGGCCCACAAGCGAACGAAGCGAGTGAGGTTGCTAGTTCGAGGGTTTAATCTATGGGTTTTATTGATCGCTGTCACTCGAAACGAACGACTTAGGGCCTATGTACACCACGTTTTTTAAACGCGCCGTCGACGCGCGTTTGTAGCGATACAGACGCGATACGAACGCGAGTCAAACGCAGCCAGACTTTTGTAGGATAAAAGCGCGCCGTCGACGCACGTCTCTAAAACGCGCGTCGACGGTGCGTTTAAAAAACGTGGTGTGCATAGGCCCTTATCTTTTATCAATGATGCAAGGCAGTAAAAACCTATCCTACAAATTCAAAAAATATACGACTTACTATATGAAATAATAATATTTTTTTCATTTCTTGTGACTTTGAGAGATTGTAATAACTTAAATTACGTTGCAGATGATAAAGATAAGCTGATATACACCCCGCTGATGAAGCTCAAGAGTGCGAAGACGCAAGACGCCGCCGAGTCGGCCCCTCTGGATCTGAACACGATCGAGGGCAACATAGACAGCGGCCACTACGAGAGCCTCGCGCAGTTCGATGCGGACGTCAACTCGCTGTTTACGGCCGTCATGCGAGAGCACGGACGACTGTCTACTCTGGGCGCTGCCGCATTCCAGCTGAAAAAAGTACGTGTATATCCAAATATCTGCCGGTTATGGCCACAGAGAAAAGAATATATTAAATAGAAATATATTGTAGGCCTGGTAGGTGCGCCACGGATATGAGCAAATGTTCAACTTTCCAAAACTGTCTTTGCTGGCGTCTCAAATATGTGGCGCGTGACGAATAACTTTTGTGTGCGACAACCAGCCGGCATACACTAGTTTTCACTGTAAACTGAGTAATCCCCTTCCATCCTTTTTTGTGATTATAACAAAGCTCTTAGTTTTCACCGATTTCGGGAATTCAGATTTGGTGATATAGGTTTTATACAGGTTTTTTGTAATATTATTGACTTCTGGTTTTTGATCGCAGGCGTACAATTCGGCCAAATCGGACTACGCCGAGCAGTTGACTAAAATTCTCGGACCCGACGAGCCGTTGCCTGTCGGATTTTTACAGAAGAGCAAACCAGGTAAAGAAGATCAATAATCTTAATAACTCTTCAATTAGTAATAATCATTCCCTTGCTAAATGCATGGAAAAAGTTTTATGTCTGCCCCTAAAGTGTAAAACAAGTAATTTCTGATAAAGTGCAACCGTCTCTTCACTTGTATTGTTTTTTCTTATTCTCTAAAATAATTATTGTTGTCAATACGTAAAGACATAGATATGGTCTCAGATGTTGTTATGTCTAGTTCACTGCCCTATCTCAATTTTTTTTCTCTGCACACCACGTGGATAATGTTCTATAGTCAGGATCTCATAAATCCGATTAGGACGGTAAAAAATAATGACCTATACATTTAGTGTTATACAGTGTCTTTACCGTCCACAGAGGAGGTGATAATGTGCATTTGCGGTCTGCACGTGGAGGAGGGCCTGATGGTGCAGTGCGGCGCGCGCGGCTGCGGCGTGTGGCAGCACGCGCGCTGCATGCGCGTCGCCGACACGCGCGCGCCGCACTACTGCCACCACTGCAGCCAGCTGCCGGTGCGTGCACACACACCGACACACACACACACATACAAGCTGTTGTTTTGGTCAACAACGCCCGTCACAGAGGTGGTTGTACTAACGATACTGATGTCAAAAAAAATATAAAAAAAAATAATTATTTTTTCAAGGAAAATCCGAAAAAATTATTTATTTTGTTTATACAAGCGGGCGAGCCTACGCTACCGGTCGTTGACCGCGCGGCGCGGCGCGCATCATATGGCATGCAATAGTACCTACGTACATAGTACCTACATACACCCCGCCTCGGTGGGAACGCGGGCGAATGCGGCGGGGCGGGCGGGCGGCGGGGGCCGGGGGGCGCGGCGATGTGCCACCCCCGGCCGCCGGCGCTAGCGCCAGCGGCCAGCGCCAGGCGCCAGCCAGTCTGCCTCCCACAGCCGCGGCTATTGCGCGTGCGTTGTTTCTATGCTAAAATGGCTCGGTCGTTCGCAGGATTAACCAATAGTGAAATTTACGATTTATTGAGTATTTAGTAATAGCGAAGATGAAGCGAATAGTGTGGCCGAGTGGAGTGCGACGTTTTCAACTCGTCCAAGTGAAACTCGTTACACCATAAGGACTGTTGTTTTTAGTCTCAGGGAATGGGTAACATTCGCTACACCTCGTCACACAACAGGTAGAGGTCAATCTGGGCTCCCTGTTAATGTTCAAGATGCAGTCCTTGAATACCTACTTTCGTGCGCAGCCGCGCGCGAATACCTACCTGGGATGCTGGGCGAAGCTTTGGCATTGACCATTTAACATCGGAGTTTGGTGATCGTTGGATAGGAAGAGGTGGACCCATACCGTGGCCACCACGTTCACCCGATCTAACTCAATT
This sequence comes from Zygaena filipendulae, assembly GCA_907165275.2. Taxonomy (NCBI): domain Eukaryota; kingdom Metazoa; phylum Arthropoda; class Insecta; order Lepidoptera; family Zygaenidae; genus Zygaena; species Zygaena filipendulae. The sequence goes on along the minus strand of OU015667.1, from coordinate 5,989,092 downwards.
GGACTTTTATTTGTGGGGTGACGTAAAGTGGTACGCATGACGAATACGCCGACACATTAAAACAAGAGATACTGAACGCTTTAGAAGTGATTACGAAGAATGAAACTGTTTTATCGTGATTAAAAGACAATTTGCGATGTCGTGCTTCTGTGTGCATCGCGCAACGCGGTAGACACTGAACAGATAAACCGTTAACGTAAAATCAGTGTAAATAAAAAAAACTTTTAGAAGACTTCGTGTTATGTGTAATCAATAATTTGTAAATCACGTTTAATGATTGTAAATAAGTTCGTTCACCTTTTTAAATACGCCAAAGGTACTTAATAACAGCGCCATAGAACTTTAATGGATATTATTAATGGATAAAAATGTCATTTCTAATTTAATAATTTCTAAATTATTCAGTTCCTTTGCCGGTCCTAAGCCCAGTAAAGTATGGAGGGAAAGAGAGTCTAAAATGTGTTGTTTACTTACCGTGATCTAAATAGGTAAAACGTTTGTGCAAAAGTAGGTACCTACCTAAGTAGGTACCGGCGACGACGCGACGCGCGATGTAGCTGCTCGTAGCGCGTAGATGTCGTAGCTCTAGTCTACGCGCTAAGGCTTTACCAATTACCATTTAATGTAAACATTTTTAGATATCTTGTGCAGAGATTTTCTTTTAAATAATGTTCCGAATTATAAAAAATATTTTTTTTTATATTTTTTTTAGAACCCATATTAGTTATATTACTACCTCCGTTACGCGCGTTGCTGACCAAAACAACATTCTGTATATGCATATATTATGAATGCACGCGCGGGTAAAACACACGAAAAAAATATTAGGATGGTCGCCAGTTCCCGTGTCGAAAATTTCATTAGGAAATTAGACTTAACTACTTGACTACATTTCGAAGAACATTCTGACGACAAGAATACCTTTCTAACAAATAAATCATTACAACTCATACTTATCTATTATATTACTAGTTGTGCCCCGCGGTTTCACCCGCGTTAATTTCGAGTTCCCGCAGGAATTCCGGGATAAAAAGTATCCTATGTGTTAATCTGATGTATAAGCTATATTATTGTAAAGTTTCATTTAAATCCATCCGGTAGTTTTTGCGTGAAAGAGTAAGAAACATCCATCCATCCATCCATACATTCTCACAAACTTTCGCGTTTATAATATTAGTAGGATTTATTATACCAGCTGTTCCCCGCGGTTTCAGAGTTTTACATTTATATTATAAGGATTATAAATATTTAAGAGTTACTCTTTGCTATTTCCAATTGGCCCAATTTTGATGAATGATGACAAATTTTTTACAATGTCGTTCTAAATTCTTTATTTTTATATTTTACCGGCGGGGCATTCGAGACGGGGACAAGCGAGAACGACCTTATGTGTAATGTAATGGAAGGGTCGAGCTTATCAATTAAAGCGATCGGTTCCCCTCCGGATATCGTCCTTAGCTAACACCACCGCCTAAGTAATTTTTACCTTCTTTACAGAAGGCGAAAAAACTGTCTATATTAAAAAATCGGTGGAATAGTTCTGTTATTACTTAATACTACCTAGTTAGCGGGAAATATTATGTATACTTATTTTGACGATTTACTTTATTCTATCTTGTTAACTTAATTTTAAAATGTGAAAACCGCCAATTTTCAACTTGAGTGGTGTTGTAAGTTAAGGGTCGATATCGAATAACGTTTGGTCACTGCCGCCGGCCGTTGCAGGTGGACCGCGAGATACCGCTGGACGACTACACGGAGGAGGGCCACCAGTACTACCTGTCGCTGATGCGCGGCGCCCTGCAGGTGCGGCAGGGCGACACCGTGTACGTGCTGCGCGACATCCCCGTGGACGCGCGCCGCCCGGACGTGAGCCGGCGCGCCGGCGCCGCCGCCGAGCCCCACTCGCCCAAAACGAAGCGCGCCGACAGGAAGAAACTCAAGAACATCGCCAAGGGGAAGGACAAAGCGGAGGACGCCGCCAACACTAAGGTGACAACGCTGTACCATTGATTGCTGCGTTTAGTGCCCGCCCATATAATACAAAAACCTTACTCAACTATGTGTTAAGTCGGACACGGACAAAAGATTAGGGGCGAGATTCCGTATGCGAAAGTCATCCGAGCGATTCAAAAATACGACCCCTGACCGGCGTGAATTTTGCGCCATGTGTATTTCTCGGATTCGGATTTCCCGACTTTCCGAATTCAGTCCGGCTGTTCTAGATCGGTTCTAGTCTACTGTTCATCTCTTTGAGTGCCTAGATATATGTTTGGCCGAATACGCCTGTAAAAAATCAAACGTCCTAATTGCCAGACAACATCACTAACGTTATGAAAAACATTGCAACGTATTGAACCTCATTTTAGCAACGCGCTACACCACACCATAGAATGTCTAATAAATGATATATTGACGTGTATTTAATAAACTTCAAATCGATTTATTTGTATTAAATTAAATTTATTTGTAGGAGGTGGAGGTCCGCAAGCACACGTATCAAACGATCGGCGAGATCGCAGTGTCGGAGTTGGACATATTCCGCGTGGAGCGGCTGTGGAAGCACAAAGATACGCAAGAGCGATACGTGTATGGACACCACTACCTGCGTCCGCACGAGACCTTCCACGAGCCCACCAGGAAGTGAGTAGAGTATGCGGCAGGAGCACACATCAACAAACGCGCGCACACACGCACGCACGCACGCACGCACGCACGCACGCACTCACGCACTCACATTCGCACGCAAACACACACAGACTAATATAAAACTGATAAATCACAAAGCGAGTTTACACTATTGAAATTTTTATATTTGATTCATGATTGCATCGGTCACTAATCGTGACACGAGCGATATTCATTGAGGCATCACTACAATAAATCGCTTTCCGCTGTCTGTCTGTCCCTATGTACGTATGCTTAGATCTTTACCAATCTTGAACCTTTTTCTTGCGCCTTCAGGTTGGTCGATAAATATTGAGTTATTGACATAAGCATTTAAATGTGACGCTGACGAAGTTGTAATCATAATGTTTTATAATAAAAGGAAATAAAAATGTTTAATCAGCTGAGTTCCAAAATTCGTTTGTCTACAGCAGATGGTATTCATTATAATTGTTTGGTGTGTTGGAATTATATACAAAAATTAATTACAGAGTCGTATTGTACTTGGTTAGTACCAATTCGCTTTCCTACAACCATCAGTATAAAAGTTGTGATGTAGCCAATGCTCTCCTTACTGCTCTGCTTTTGTATTAGGATACAGACGTGTGTAACTCGATTGTAAATAAGCAATAAATATGTATAGTCTTTGTTCAATCTAAACTTTTCTTTCTCTCACATAACCAATTTCATAAGGTAAAAGGCACAAAAGAATTGTTTCACCGTTCTAGCTAACGACATAAGTAAAATAGTTGCTTTCTTAGAATTTTTAACCGACTTCCAAAAAAAGGAGGTTCTCAAGCTCATTTTTGTTGTAAATAAAAAAAAAAGATTGTTCTTTTTGCTCCCTTTGTTCGATTGTGATAAAATTTGGATGGACTGTTGTAGGCACGTCGGGAAAGGTTTCAGTAGAAAAAAAATTGCATTGCAACACAACATGTCCAGCATGGCCTAGGTAGTAAGAACTGCATATTTGCATTGCGAAATCTGCTTCTTTGCTTCGCCGTCACTAATGTCGACTGTTGAGTCCTTACCTAAATATTGATATTATCTCCACACTGTTTCTATCTCGCCCAAAAAATGGTCACGTAACATTAGAGTATTGCAACGTAAAGTATTTCGAATATGTTGCATCAGATTCATTAGCGTGATTATTATTTTGTTTAGGTTCTTCCCCAACGAAGTGATGCGTGTCCCGTTGTACGAGGCGGTGCCGATCGAGCTCGTCATGTCGCAGTGCTGGGTCATGGATCTCAATACGTACTGCAAGGTTAGACGGGATTTACTATCACTACATATTATAAAACAAATTCCTCCGCCGTGTCTGCCTGTCTCTCTGTTCGCTATAAACTCGAAAACTACTAAACGGATTCTCATGCGGTTTTCATCAACCAAGAGAAGAAGGTTTATACCTATAGTTTACCGGTAGTTTAGAAAATGGAACCCTGTGTTCATCATATAAAGTCCACCTCCACCGGGGATCGAACCGGGAACCTCTTGATTAGTAGGCATGTGACCTACTGCGCCAATCGGGTCGTCAAATTTATCAACACGACGGAGTGAGAACTAAAATGTAGTTACCCAGCCTATAATTGGGTATGCGCGTGCGTGTACTGTGTACTGTGTACTGTGTACTGTGTACCGTGCGCGCCACTGTGAGTGACCGCCGATGCCGCCGCAGGGCCGGCCGGTGGGCGCGGCGGAGGCGCACGTGTACATCTGCGAGCTGCGCGTGGACCGCTCGGCGCGGCTGTTCACGCGCGTCTCCCGCCCCAAGTACCCGCTCTGCACCAAGCCCTACGCGTTCGACCACTTCCCCAACAGGCTCAAGATCACCAGGACCTACGCTGTGAGTCACTAATTTTACACAATCAACCCTATCGCCGCCACGTTTTTGTAGCCATACAAAAACAGTTGGCCGTTATCTCCAAACCACACGCTTTTGGGCATGATTTCTCCTAGTGTTGGGAATGCTTAATATGTATCTATAATTTAATCTAATACCTATAAAAGTCAAGTGGTTTGTTAGTTACGTAATATTTCGCTTTTTAGCCCAGGAGCACGTTTTTCGTAAATTGTGCTATTACTCGCTGTATATGTCTACGTCACGCTGTGACACGTAATATGAAACCTTTATGTGATGAGTGCGTTATCCACAGCCGCACGAGGTTTCTCCGGAATATCTGAAAGGCAGAGCAGCAAAGAGCGCCGCACCCGCCGAAAAAACTAATAAAAACGTCAACAAGGATACTAAGAAAAAACCACCGGTTACGACTTCGGTTGATAATGCTAAGGTAAGGATGATTTTCGATCTAATAACCGTCTGATGCCAGTTTTTTATATTCTATTTATGCTGTGAACTGTGCATCTTCGGTTTTCGTATATCTGTGGTCTGTGTGTAATTTCTTTTGTGTTTATAAGCTGTCGCCTAAAAAATTTTCAGCCAGTTCCAAGGAAATTGTAAATGTATTTTCATAGCATTAACTGCAATTTACAGTGCTAGATTGCAAGATATTTTTCGGTGCAGAGATATTATATCTAAATATCTTTATGCGCATAAAATAAAAATTCACCCTACTAATTCACTTAATAAAGTATCGTAATATCTATCAAATTGAATCTTTTAGCGACGGAACCGGCGCCATCTTTGACTCCCGCCAAAAACTGCTGTGCGTTAATAACTCGTTGTATTTGGACAGGCGAGCGGCGTCACCGCCTCGGCGCGCAGGGAGGCGAAGAAAGAGCGCGTGAACGCGATCGCGAAGCGGCTGCTGTCGCGCGGCGGCGGCGGGCAGCGCGCCGCCGTGGACGCGTCCTACCTGCTGGCGCCGCGCCGCCCGCCGCGCCCGCCCGCGCGCGCGCGCGTCTCCTGACCCGCCTGCCCGTGCTGCCCGCCTTGACCGCCTCGCCCACCACCACCCTCATCGGTCCCACCCGTTTCGTTGCCCCCATCACTACCATCAAGCCCAGAACCCCCCCTACCTTCATCGTTGCCGCTCTCGTCTCACCCGCTTCTATCTTCACCCCCACCGACCTCAACGTCCCCACCACCCTTAACGCCCTCATCACTTTTACCGCCATCACTGTTCTTATAACCCTAACCACTCTTATCAGCCCCCCCCCCCCTCCCCCCCTCCCCGACCGATGACACCTCTGCCACCGCCTCCACTGAACTCACCACCGTTTCTATAATTTAAAGAGACGATATCAACAAGACTACGCTATCTCAGGTAATTTCTGCAGTATATATAATAATCGAAGTGGATTCTGTGGGCACGGAAAGTGATTAAGGCTAAGTTAGAACTGATTAAGTTCCGATCGTAAATTCACAAATTAAAAAAAAAACTAATTACTTATTATTACTAGTATTAGATTTTATTCTTTATTATTAGTGACTTGTCGAAGCGATAGTGTCTTTGTAGCGCTTATTGTAAATATTTTGCAATATCGTACTTCAAGATATCTGAAGTTATAGTGTCAGAAAAAAAGTTATATTTTACAATGATAAGCTTAATACTTTATCGCTTCATAACTTTAAATATGTATATGATTATTCCGTGATTTAACGGTCTGTAAATAATCCCTGATAATAACTTCATATTGATCGTATAAAAAGACGTATTGAAGAGTATATTGCGGGTTTCGACCCATCCAAGGCGAGGTGCAGATTTTCTAATAAAAGAATCTCGAAAATAAAGTAAAATTATGAGTAATAACTTATAAATGATTGTAAATCTATAGTATTTTTGTAAGTTTTTATTATTTATTATTTACTTTACATAAGGCGAGTTGGTGTTATAGGGATTAATTTTTGTTCTTTTTTTATCTAAGCTTTCGTTTGTTGACAGTATTACGTGAATGAGTACGTTTCGCTCCACGCAATGGACGTAATCTCAAGTATATTTCCATTTTGATATCGTAAACATTTTCCCGTGTGTGCACAGTTAAGGTTTGATGTATAATTTGTAGAATACTTTGACTTTATTTATATACGTCAGCGTTTCTCAACCTTTTTCATTTCGCGTCACTCATCAACGAATATTTTGCCGCGGCACTATTTCATCTATGAATACTCTAAAATGTATTACTTACTCAAAGGTCATTTCAGTTTATTCATTGAAAATTAATGTTTTTTTGTAAAAATAGGAAGTATTTTTGTATATCACAATACAGTATTAAAAATGTCATGAAAATGTGTCGTGAGAACAAATCTGGTAAGGCCTTGGAAACAAGGTCAATAGAATCTTGCGGCATACCGGTTGAGAAACGCAGATCTTCATTATTTTCATTTCATTTGCCAACTTTAATATTTGAGCATACATAATAATTACTGTGGCATTATATTTATGAAGAATATAGTATAGGAATATAGTTATATATTTTTACACCTAAGTGAATATTTGTTATAGATAGCGATAATTAATGTATAGGTTGATATAAATTAAACATAAAATTGATGACCACTGGTGCGAACTGATGTTGAATGTTGAAGAGTTTTAATAGAGGTTAGGTTACGGACAAGTTGTTTGGGGGTTGTTAATGATATTAGTGGTTGAATTATAATTATATTTATATTATTATAAACATACATATAAACTTTTTTTATGATCTATAGAACAGATAAGTTATCTGGTCACTTTTTTATATTTTGTGTGTCAATGAACTTTTTAGTGCCTATCACTGACAACATATACTTCAATCTCTCTACTGTTTTTTTAATGTAGTTTGTATATAATTTAATTTGTAAGATGGTTTTGTTGTTGCATTTTTAAATTTAAATAATAATATATTGCGTACATTTTAAAATTAAGTTAGTTCGTAAGTTCTCTGCTCTTTTTTATATTATCTTAGTTATTGCACGTCACGCAATTTCTTGCTAGCCTTTACACATTGTGATTTCATCGGAGAACAAAGTTGTTTTTGTTTCTAATTTATTTGTAAAATACATTTAGGTATAATACACGAATAATATCTTTGATGGTATAAGCCCTTTTTGACTTCACAACACTGTTGTGTGATGGCATACACTTATTTTATTTAATGTATTAATTTTACATTTAAGATTTCATTTTAACAAGTAAGTCTTCTGGTCTGGTCTTTTTTGCTTTATTTCCCTTATATATAATACATTTAATACATTACAACTGTATTTTAGCCATTCCATAGATGTTACAGGTGTCGGTCATAAACAGGTTACTTTTCAGCTTAAAATAAGTTAAAATGGTCTCGGATTATAGTTATTTTCTTGGATCACTAAAATTGTCACATTACGAAGATATCAAATATTATATACCCGTTTTTGATTATAGAATATTAATATTATTGCAGAAAATACGTACCTTACTAAATAGTGAATTAACATAATAAGAATACAAAGCATAATAAACTGGATACCTTTATTCAGTGTGCACTTTCATGATTGGTTTTCTTTTCTGTATGCACGATGCACAGTATCTTCAAATCTTTAACTTGTAAGTAAGTAATTAAAAGTAAATCCATTATATTTAGCAAACCATACAAATATAGATAAATATTAGAGCAATAACTGACCTATCAATTATAATACAGCTTTATAACAAACAGATCTTCTAGAAATTCCATTTGAGCACTATTTTGGTGAAAACAGTATTTTACTATGTTATGTGTACCTTTTCCATCCCAGTTATGTTCAGACATGTTCTGAAAAAGGTAGACCTTTGTCTTAAGTATTTATCAATACCCAGTCATATACATAGTTCATTGCAAACGGTATTAAATATAATATTCCCTAGGTTTATTTGCTTTGAAACTTGAATTTTATAAAATTCTCAAATTTCTCAAAGTACCAATGGTACTTGTATACATTACCGTGGCGCGCGGGTGCAAGTTAGAGTAAAAATATAATAATAATATTTATGTCACTCCATAGTTTACACCTATTTATGGATATTTTTGAATCGAAATAGTAAGCTGAAATTATAGATTTATTTGTTTGCAAATTCGTAATTTGAACCGGTTAAATTTAGTGTCTGTTAAACTGAATTGTGTAAACTGTAAACAATAGGCAGCTTTACTATTCTACTGTATTTGTTTTTAAGATGCCATTTGTTGTAACTTTTTGTTTAATAAATTAAATTAAAATTTATAACTGTTTATTATTTTCTGATGAATTATGAGTTACATAAATTGTCGCGATCAGGAGCTCAAATATGTATACTTCTTATAATTATGTAAAAATATTTAGATTTGGTAATTTTTCATAAATATTTGGATTTGTTGATAAATATGAAGTTCGTTTTTCGAATTTGATATGGAGATTTTGTAATTATAATCATGGCTTTCTTTCGTTGCCATCGGTTCATGGAATTTGACTTGCCGACGCGACGCGCAGATGGATCATGTTTGATGCCCTTTTGTGTTGCGCCGACATAATATGTTAAGGTTATTCAACCGCATAAAATACATATTTAATTATTATTATTTATTATATTCCTACTAGTCAGGTAGGTATCTACATGTAAGCATGAATTTTATCGCGGGTTTTAATAGGTACGGGGACGTACTTAATTTTTTATTCTGTAGTGGCAGTCGGCTGTCTCTTACTACTCCGATTTTATAGAGGTGAAAGGTAAATTACTTATTCACACATTTGATAACTCATCTCAAAATCTTAAATAAAAACGTGTAATGAACGGGTGGATGACCTTTATATTAGACTAGCTGTTCCCCGCGGTTTCACCCGCGTTAATTTCGGAGATCCTGCGGGATTTCCGGAATAAAAGTACCTACCCTATATCCTTTTCTGTACCTGACAATGTGTATGCAAAATTTCATTAAGGCTTAAAGGCGCAACCGATCTTAATGAAAATTTAAGGCCTGCAAGCGTAACAAACAATGAAACTCACTCTCGCATTTATAAAATATCGCCGCGCCAGCGGTAAAGAAAGAGGTGTAGAATGGCCTTTACGGTAACTTTAGGGTATGATCCGTGAGCGCGTCTTTAACTTGCGCGCTTAGTTTTCATAAATATGTCAAAAAACAAATAAGTTTTTTATTTTGAGACGAGATTAGGATACCTACCTACTGAATAATCTATAATAATATCTACTTCGATAAGTCCCTTATTTATTATGACCTTACACCGTGTATGTTGTGAGATATAGAAATAAGGAATTTAATGTGAAGTGTAACTGTACAAATTGCACAATAAGAGACATCAAACACCTGGCGAGCGTGCGGCTCGTCGTCTCCACGTCACCTGCGGGCTGCGGCGCATCACGTTCGTTCCCACGCAAACTCATCAGCGGTCACGCCACAGCTCAGTACTTATTAGTAAACAAATATCCGTTCATAATAAAATATGTATATATTTTTTCTAATAAAAATACAACTAGGTATAACTAGTGATCTGTAGGTACCGTCAGCAGCAGACACATGGAATCTTATTCCAACCGTCGCGTCGTCGTTACCTAAATCTCATTGCGATAAATAATAATAAAGTTCAATAACTGACCAAAATGACTACATATTTTTAATGCTGATTGTACGTATAGTAGGTACCTTGAAGATATAACCTAAAGTATTTAATTATTATTGACATAAGCGCATTCATACGCGCATCACACATCGAACGGAATTTTATAGACTGAAATATGAATCCTTTTAGGTAACCGTTACGAAATTGAATGGCAATAAACACATTTTCGCGTTTGTGCCTAATAATAACAGCTAGATAATGGTAAGGACAAACAAACAGGCACGTAATTTGTTTGCCTCATGATAGTGGCGTCATCATTGCTTTCAGACACGGCTTGAAATTCCAATTCTCGTTTACGATCTATCACTTGCGACAGCAGCAGCGTTCACGCGATGCTCGCACAATGAGAAGATTGGGCTACACGTCCGCCCGCATGTCCTGATGCGATCCTACGTACCTACCGCACTGCGCGCACTTTCTTTGATTAGACTTTATAGGTAGGAAAGTAACTACGAGATACCTATTAATATACACATGCTGTAAGTCATGCTACAGCTGATGAGTATTCAAGATTTCTAAAACTAGAAGACAGTTTGAGGTCGCTCTTACGTCATTTGAAAACGAACAAAAACTGGGAATCGTGATCATTCAATTTGAACGTACCTACTAAATCTTTAAGACAACTTTAAACTCACATTTGGCACATAATGCTATCAGACTACATAGATACTTACGCTAGATTGAATAGCCCACCTAACTTCCCAGAAACATTTGCACGAATTATTATTTAAGGCGTGACTCAGCGGCTGGGTACTTCCAGAAATGATTAGGCGAATAATTCAGTATTTCTTACTGCAATAAAATATAATCGACAACCTACCTACTAGACGCGCGGTAATGCAATGCTCGATTAATTTTGTCAACCGCGGCGTCTTCGGTTATAATAAGGACAATAAGGTAGGTTTATTAATAATTAATTTAATGCATATAAGTACAAAACAAGATCACAAAAACAGTCGGTAGTAGTGCACAAGGGTCATACTTAGCCCTTAATCTCAAATTTCTACCAGCAAGTTTGCAACAGGAAATTTGATTAGGATTTTATTGTAGATATAACTAGCTGACCCGCGCGGTTTTACCCGCGATAAATTCGAAGTTCCCACGGAACTGTTCAATACAAACTTTGCAACCCTTTTTCATTCCCTTAGGGGTTGAATTTTCAAAAATCCTTATCGGATGCCTACGTCATACAAATAACACATCCTTCAAGTTTCAGGTCTCTACGATCAGCGGTTTAGGCTGGGCGTTAATCCATCAGTCATTCAGGACAAAGCATTTTATATATGTATATAGACTAGCTGTCCCCCGCGATTTCATCCGCGGTAATTTCGGAGTTCCCGCGGGAATTCCGGGAAAAAGTACTCTTTGTCCCTTAGCTGTTCCCCGCATTAATTCCAGAGTTCCCGCGGGAATTCCGGGATAAAAACTATCTATCCTATCTTTTAAGTTGGACCATAATAAGAATGGTTACAAAATTTTATCAAAATCCGTTCAGTAGTTTAGGAGTCCATCGCGGACAAACAACGTGACACGTGATTTATATATATTAAGAAGATAATCAGCGTGCCTCAATAACTTGACATACCTACCTACCTACGTAAGATTAGAGAAAAATAATAATACTACTAATACATATCTACTACCTATAAACAAATAGTAGATTTTACAACAAGTGCACAAAACCAACCATTTTTATCCGAGACTTTTAACAGCTTGAGCCGAAGGCGAGGGCTGATAGTAATATCATGCATAAAATGGTTTTGTTGATGAGTTATAAACTCTGCTTTTCACTTCGATTGCGAGGAAACAATACAGTAGTATAACATAATATTTCTTTAATTAAAATTCTAAGTAAAATTAGTAAAGCTACTAATTTTACTTAGAATTTTAATATTATTGAATTTGAATTTGAATTGAATTGAATACTGAAGGAAATTGCTTTTCCCGGCATATTAACGGTATTTATGTCTTAAAAAACACATAAGGCAAATAAATTAAAGTAAATATTATAAAATAACAAATTCTATTTATGAACTTCTTATTGTGTTTGGCTGTAGATGGTTCATTTTCTTTGCTCTAATATAGATTTATGAGTAGATACGTTAATGCACTTGTGCACAAAATTCGATTTTATGCAGCCTATATCCTGCACAAACAAGCACTTTCAGAACATGAGAAGTGAAAATACAATTTCCTAAACTGAAATACTGTTTGACAAATATAATAATATGCCTACCTAATAGGTACAGGGTGTCCGGTAACCCTGAAATGTCTTATGAACCTATGGCCGTTAAAAAAAATGCAAAAAAAAACGATCATACAATTTTTTTTTAGTTTTTTTATTTTTTTGATCACTATGTCCAGTTTTGTATTTCGTATTTCATGTGGCAAAGAGTTACAAGGCAACTACACTACAGACAAAGAAGAGGAGAAGAATTTGGTTCTACCGCAACCGACAAGGAACAGGGTTTTCAGGTGCAATTTACAGACAGGCGTCTGATAGTGATAAAGGAAAACTTTCCCGCAAGTAGGATAGGAAACTCTGGTTGCGCAGGGCCCTTAACCATTTTGATCATAACACGTTGCGTTAAGATATTTTTAATACAGTTGCTCAAAAAGTGGCGTATTGCAGGGACGTTTAGCGTTCAGGATGTGGGCTATTACATACTCGAGCTTTTTGTTTACCTTTCCCGAACTCGTGCGTTCTCTTTGCCAACTGTCAAAAATGGCGACACGACTTTGACACACTTTTTGCATTGCGAAACGTAGGTTTCGCATTACTAATACGACTAGCGCTATCTCTTGATCACAGTTGGAACTTAGTTGAGTTTGTTGTGTTTTTGATATTTTATTAAATTGCTTAATTTTTTCGTGTTGTTCAGTACACGTACGGAACCGTCATTGCAACTAGTTCCGACTGTCAACCCTCACCTTCGGCTGCGCCTCGGCTCGGATAGACATTTGTCGGAACTCTTTGCAATGACAGGCTTTCCGCACTTATAATGAAATATACTATTAACGCGCCACAAAAATGTTTTTCCTTCGTGCTCAAAAAAGTTTCAGTTCAAAAAACACATTTTACCTACCTACTTACTTGTCTTTTTATGGCATACAGAATATTAATTTGTAATGTTCTGGCATCTGGAGCGTGTGGGATTGTGTTTTCGAGACACGCATGAATGGCAAAGAATGTTCTTGACACAGGATATTAAAGAGTAGAAATAGCATCAATGTGTCTACGGTGGCGAAAAAGAAGTCATTTTTTCATATTTTTTTTTGAGATAACCTGATCAGATCCTAACCTCAGATCCTAACTTAATATAATGATTCCACTGCGACGCATCCAATCGGCCAACCGCACAAGTAATCCGACAGGACTCTACGGTACACGCTCTGTGGGACCTATGCGTAAATATTCTTGTATACTGCACCTGAATTGATTTACTGAGTATTTCTGATTTTGCTGTGTGATTGTGTACTATCGACGACGGTTAGGCAACAGAGGCATGCGAGTGAGTGAGGCACGCTCGTATTATCAACCGAACGTGTACACCACCTCCATTCTTTGGGACAATAATGCACGTGTAAGTATGTACCTGACTAATACCTGAATTATTTTTTAAGATAATTTTGTTAGTTTTAACTTTGTTCTTTTGTGACGTTACTTATTACAATACAATTCATTGTCTCAAGTCGTGAGCTTAGAGGGCAGTGCGTAGGTACCTACATGCATCAAGCATGTGAGATGACAGCAAAGAGCATGCCAAATAGGTTCGTATCGGCTAAATTATTATCGATACGTAATTATTAAAGTGAAGAAAAATAAAATGTACCTACTTGGTACATTGTATTCAGTTGTATGGTACTTACTTATAGACCTAAATGTAAAGATTAGACAATAAAATGTAAAATCAATTATCTAATTGCAAACCTTAATAGGTAACATTGCGCATAATTTGTGTTAGATTGGGAAAAATTTTAGGTACCTAGTTGGCTTAAATGTAGGTATACATAGTCGTGAATATCTTACATAATATATTAACAAAATACCTATAACAAATTATTTTAAACTAGCTGTGCTCCGCGGTTTCGCCAGCGTGAAACCCAAGATTCGATTTAAATGAAACAAAGCCTATATGTAGCTCCAAGCTAAGCTTAATCTACTTGTGAAAACCGCATGACAATTCGTTCAGTAGATTCGGAGATTATCACGAAAAGACAGACAGACAGACGGACAGACGGTCAAAAACGAATTTTAAAAACTCAGTTTTTTTTTGTGGTAACTCTTCTTTTATCGCCCCCTGTGAATTTTTGTTAAAAATATTCAATGTACAGAATCGTGGATTCTATTCTTTTATTAGATATGGTAATAGAAGAAGAACCTACGTATATTGACTTTAAATTCTATACTTGCCTGCTTATATAAGTACTTATTATTCATTGTATATTGAAGTAATTAATTTTGCCAGGTTTTTGTTTTTTAATCTAAAAATTCCGATGGACAAAGTCAATTGATTTGTTTTTGGGCTAGGCCTAGGCTATAAATCGACGACCCTAATACAGACTACATACACTACAATGAGCTCAGAAGTGGCCAACACAAGCGCATACTTTAGCTGATGGGTTGAAAAACCATGAATAGAACGTACGTATTTCTCGTACGTAATTAATTAATTCTCGTACGTACGTAATTGTACGTACCTACTTATAACTGGAAAAAAATATTGTTACGCAATTAAATAAAGAACAGTAATATTATTATTTTTTTATCTTTCGTTGGTTGCACACCCCTTCCTTTTTATATCTCTCTGTCAACCCAATGGTAAATTGTTGGAGAATGCCGCAAGGCATTAAGTTCGCTATTTGTACCTCTTGTGCAGAAAAGGATAAATAAATAAAAAATAAACAGTTTCAATCAATAACATAAATTTCAGTTGCATTTCTGCCGGCGGGTTGCTCTTGCTCTACATATTTAAAGACGGGACGTTTCGGCGTCCCAAAGTCCTTGGGGACGGCAGGACAAACTTCTTAAAAACTAGCATAGCCTTCCTTCATATTATTAAAACAAAAACGATCTTGTTTTGGAACAGAAAATAGGGAAAAACAAAGTATTCGTTTTTCTCTATTTTACATGTAGGTAATCTGTTCGAGCAAGTTGGGCAACAGCAAATTATGCTGCTAAAATCCTTTTTAACATTATTTATCTTTGAGTCCGCATTTCCTCTTGAAGTTAACAGGCCTTTGGAATACATGAATATAATAATTATAGTAACCAGAGGTAGGTATACCCGTAGGTACCTAACCCTATTTGTAAAAAAACTCTCAGCTACATATTAGAATGCTATTTTTTTATTGAGAAAGAATTGAAACCTTTTTCATCTTGTGGGATCCAAAGTCGTGCCATACGGAGCGGACGCATAGGATGATGGCCGAAATCGCGTCGCACGCAAGCCGGAACACTTTATACTGTCGTTATTGATAAATTGCTTCGCCGTCAATTTAAGTTGTTACTTAGTTTCTCGCCTCGGCACTCAACTGCAGCTCGATATACCCTCATGATCTTTAACTACACATTAGCACTTGAGGCAGGTAATTTGACCAGCGGGAGGCTGATCGCGCTATTTCGGAGCAAATTTAAGTATACAAAACAACAACCACAACGTAAATTCGTATCGCGCTGGATAACCCTTTTTAATATCAAATCAAAGTAAATGAAACATGTTGCGTAAGAATCTACCTACTAATTACCTACGAGTAGTATACCTAGTACAAGGTAAAAAGTTAAAGTACCTACGCCTTTATTGATGTTGATATACTTATATAAGTGTCTCAAAATGCGAATATTAAGAGACTAGGTACAAGATATTTTTTAAAATTAAGGATAATGGGTAGGTAAAAGGAACTGGAAGCGAAATGTACCTATACCTCCTGGCTCCTACCTATGCCTACCCGTTCGTCCTACTGATGCAATTCATCCTGCTTTAAACTTTAAAGAATTAAAACGAATAGAATAAAATTTTAATAAATGATTATTTCCTTACCTACTGTTCGGTCCTCAGGGAAGAAAGAAAAATAATAATAAACCGATCTGTACCGAGTACCTACCGACTACCGTAGGTATACGTTAGTCCAACATTTCTTTATTCTTAACTGTCCGAGAAAAGATTATGTAACAATATATTATTACAATATCAAACGATTAGCTTAAAATAGGTATACCTAAGCGCAGGACCTATCTATAGGTAGATACCAGAGGCTAAACGCCTCGGCGTCAAGTCATCCATCACCGCAATGATTGTCACGGTCGAAGACGAGATAGAGCGTGACCTTCCAATTATAGGTTTAACAACCAGTAAATTTTAAAGGAACAAATAATAACACATAATATTCGAGCAAACCGTTTTTAAAATCTGCCTACCTTTTGGGGAAATACGTCACTATGAAAGTTTATTTTAGAATTAAGTACTACATAATATTAGTCTAGCAGTAGGTATAGTTAAAACCTAACCTAATTTAATAATAAGGCGCGCGGTAAAGGCGAGGTAGGCGGTCTTAAGAGGATACTTAGGTAAGTACTTACATTTATACGAAAGCATATAAATATGTAGGTATACCTACTCATAATATGTATTTACTTAGATAGTCTGCAAACTCATTCATAAGTATCTTTCCAACTATTATTTCCGTATAGGTTAAATATCTATATGATGTTGCAACAAGATAGGTACAATGAGTAGGTAATGATAGAAAAAAGATTTTTTTCCATTCTGGTCAAAATGCTTTATGATTATGATAATTTGCAAGCTATGGAAATAATTCTTCCAAATTCTTTTAACGTCTCACGTAATCTCAGAGAAAATATTCTTGCTATTTTAGACCCATATTGTCGTAAGTACATTACTTTGTTCGTAATTTGATTTTATAGGGTTCCGTACCCCAAAGGGAAAAAGAAACAGCACCGGCCTAGGGGTAAAGGGAGAGCGGCGGTCTCCTAGGCGCCAGGTAGCAAGGGGCGCAAAAAATTTGATCTTTGCAATAAGTTGATTTGAACAAATTGGTAGGTAGGTAATTAATTATTATTTATTTAACATAAAACCAAAGTACAATTTATGTAAAGTGAAAGCGTCAATTAAAGGCGCTATAAGACAGTCTCGCAGCTCCCTCTATACACTGATCTACTAGAGCCGGCACTGCCCATTTAGGATCACGTCGTTGTTAAAATCCAATAGGTCCCAACGACTCGAGTTAATCCCGAATTAGCATCGATATCTCCCGTACTACTAGAGCCGGCACTGCCCATTTAGGATCACGTCGTTGTTCATCTGTCTGTCAAGACCCTTTATCTCATGAATTCGTTTAAGTATCAAGTAAATATCGAATAGGTGTACTTAGGTCTTAAATCCTTTGGAGTTGTAATAAAATAAACCGTTTAAGTCAACGCAATTGAAAGATAGATGAATACTACCGCATATTTGACACTCTCAAGGAAATAAAAACTTACAATAAAAATACTTACCGTTGACTTAGAAATATGAAATTTTGCAAGAATCAATCCGAATACGTCATCACAAGTTTGTACGGAACCTTCGGTGTGCTAGTCCATCTCGCACTTGGCCGGTTTTTTTTTTAATAAAAAAAATATCTCCAAATACTCCCGAAAATACACTCTTTTCAGCGTTTCCTTTTAATCTAAATAACCTACATTATTTTTTGTAATTTTTGTTTAATACACATAACTCCGAAAACACCACAGCAATTTAAAATCTTAATTTCTATTTTCCTTAAAATTAGTACCTTGGGGCCTTTCAGCGTTTCCTTTTTAAAATTTTACCTAATACCTACTTAGGCTAAAAGCGAGTCAGCAGCCACAAAACTTCTAGACCGACGTGGGTGGAACCGCGGCGAACAGCTAATATTTTTGTACTGCCAACTGTCAACGTTTAATTTCGCGTAAAGTATAGCGCCATTTATAAATTTTTAACGATTACGTACCTACTTACAATTTATTTTTGCCGGAAAAGTGCTGCCAGTGTTACGCTCCTACATTCAAAATCTCTCAACAAATAGTACGTTTTACGTATTATTTGTGATGGGACAAGCGTTGTTGACACGCCGCAAGCGTTGTCGCCCGATCACAGATAAATATATAGGATGCAACACCTCGCCCATGCTCACACTCTTTTGAGAGTGTTCTCACGAGCAATCACTCTAGTGTTAAATTCATTTCATTTTCATCAAAATAATTTGTTCATAGCCACTCCGGTGGCGGAACACTCATACTTCGAGCAACAAGCTAGACAAGAGAGGCACAACAATCGACCGGTGAGTACTCACCTTTATTACAATTTGCGAGTCATCGATAATTGGCTACACACGAATCTTCATATTACATGGATATTGACACCACACAGTCGATTGCAATAAGCTAGCATTGTAAAAAATCCGAAACAATTTAAGACATATTTTGCAAAATGTTTTATAGCATACACTGCCTTTTCTTATAAACAAATTCTGTTTTATCATGATTTTCATCGTACCTACATTATAATAATGATAAACAAAAAACCATATCTTAATACGTAATATGATGACAATATTTGCTTAAATGTGACTAATAAAAATATAAATTAAAAAAAATTATGATACCTACTCCTACACACTGAGAAAACCTTAAACAAAAAAGTGGCAATTACACGTTTGAAAAGAGATCTTTACAATATATCTAAATATTTGATTTATCGCCACGTCAGCGGCAGTACAAAAGGAAAGGGCGTTGAATGACCCTTAGGCTAATGCCACACTACAAAGAGCCAAGAGCCAAGCTACTCGCCGAGTGACTAAGCCTAGTGAAATGACTAGAGATGGTTTATGGTATAGCGTTAATGGGCGTCTATCGGGCATTTACTCAAAATATCCGACAAATCTATTGAATTGACATATTACATACTATCGCGCTGGCCACACTGGCATCGCATGGTGACTAGCTAGGTATGTACCTGCCTAGGAGAGTCGCTTACAATTTGGTACCTTTGGCGCCTTTTGGTACCTTGTCTATTTTAAAATAATTTAAGTTTGTGTTTCATTTTGGTACAAAATAAACTTCAATTCCATTCAATGTGGCCATTGCGATAGTAATGCAATAATATCATGTCTGTTCACTAATATATTAGTCACTCAGTCAGTAGTTTGGCTCTTAGCAATAAGGGAATCTCTTTGTAAAGTGACATTAGCCTAAGGTGATCCGTCAGCGCGTCGGCAACTTAAGTGCTCAAGTTTCATGAAAAATTTTTTTTCATGAATAATAATTATTACGTCAAGAAATATCAATCGTTACGTTTTTCAAAAGACATTTCAGACCAAAATCGAATACTGAACACCTTCCTTCAATAAATCCCAGGTTTAACCTTACATCCTATATATAAATATACTACCTATAGCTGGTGCCCGCGTTTTCAGTGGAGTAAATTTCTTTACCCCCTCAGGAACTCGTTGCCTTACCGCGATAAAAATATCCTATAATAATCATAATAAACTCTTTATTGAACACCACTTAAAATAAACAATAACAAAAACAATTTTACTACAGAGTGTAACATATATAATACTAGCTGTCCCCCGCGATTTCATCCGCGGTAATTTCGGAGTTCCCGCGGAGGTTGCGGGAAAAAAGTACTCTATGTCCTTCAGTTCCCGAGGGAATTCCGGGATAAAAACTATCCTATCTTTTAAGTTAGACCATATTATAAATGGTTGCAAAATTTTATTAAAATCCGTTCAGTAGTTTCGGAGTCCATCGCGGACAAACAACGCGACACGTGATTTATATATATTAGACTAGCTGTCCCCCGCGATTTCATCCGCGGTAATTTCGGAGTTCCTGCGGAGATTGTGGGAAAAAAGTACTCTATGTCCTTTAGTTCCCGAGGGAATTCCGGGATAAAAACTTTCCTATCTTTTAAGTTGGACCATATTATAAATGGTTGCAAAATTTTATCAAAATCCGTTCAGTAGTTTCGGAGTCCATCGCGGACAAATAATGTGGCACGTGATTTATATATATTAGACTAGCTGTCCCCCGCGATTTCATCCGCGGTAAATTCGGATTTCCCGCGGAGGTTTCGGGAAAAAAACACTCTATGTCCTTCAGTTCCCGAGGGAATTCCGGGATAAAAACTATCCTATCTTTTAAGTTGGACCATTTTATGAATGGTTACAAAATTTTATCAAAATCCGTTCAGTAGTTTCGGAGTCCATCGCGGACAAACAACGTGACACGTGATTTATATATATTAGAAAGATAGATAGATGTTGACCCACAATATAAAATACTAATATGCATAGATATCTACCATCACCAAGGTTCATTCAAACCTGTTTCAGTTTCACGGTATTGTGTGCGCAAAGAGATCCATTACAGTTTTATTATAATTATATAACTGATTCCTGTAGCTTCGTCCGCGTGAATTTCATAATTTCCTTGAGATCTATTACACATATTATAAACACGCGCGTATTTATGTATGTAACTACAAAGGTACAAAGTAAGTACAAAGATAATTGAATAGAATAAAAGTCAATATAAACACTATGTGACTTAAATAATTTTTAATAGACAAGGTACCTACCTACCTACCAAAATGCAGGATACCACACAGCATAATTATGCCGTTGACGCTGATTTTTAGTGGCAGTAAATAGATAGGTAAATATGTAGACAAAACCTTTTTTAGCATATAAATCGTGGGACCGTATTTTTGAATCGTTCGAATTATTTTTCGCACACGGAATCATAAGATTCGCATGCGAATGTTTAGAAAACATATGAGCATTCGCATTCGAATCTTGCGATTCCCGAATGCGAAAGTAATTCGAACTACTTTGAACTACAATCAGAGCCCTTATTCACTATGACCAATAACATTCCTTACCCATAACGCGCGTCCCAATAACACATTCCCAAACGCTCCAGATGCTAAAAAATTAGAAATTAACATTCTCGATGCCATGACATAATATTGTTAATTTATTTGAAACGAAACTTCTTTGAAAACGGGGGAAAACAATTATGGTAGCGCGTTATCGTAACGCGACGCGTTATGGTCATAGTGAATAAGGGCCCTGACCCATATTTTTGAAACAATACCCGTTTAACCCTTACACCGCCATTGGTAGATCGTGATAATTATTATAACTATCACGAACTATAAAAGACGTGCTCCTGGGGCCAGAAACTTAATATTACGTCACTAGCAAACCGCCGCACTGAATTTTATGATTAAAAATTAAATTATATTAAGCATTCCTAATAGCAGTCAGATTAGCCACGTAGCAAAAGTAGCAAATGTTACAGACCCGCGCATTTGAGGGCCCCGCGCATCAACGCTTTTTGACTGTAAAAAATATCAATTCAGATAGAAGTGTGAAATATTTTATTGCAAATCAATTTAAATGTAGGTAGGTACCTACAATATCTTCACGAAAGAGTTATCATGAATAAAACATTGAAATTGTGTATCCGGGATAAAAAGTACCTTATGTCCTTCTTTGTACCCTTGCCAAAGTGTACCTATGTAAAATTTCATGAAATGCGTGAAACTGTCACAAATAAACAAAAAAATAAACTAACATTCGCATTGAAAGGGAACGCTGGTCACGCCACAAATTAACCAAAATCCAGAAAAGTGAAAGTCCCGTCAAAATCAGTCCAACCGTTTTGTAAAATAAAATCAGAACAAATGGACAGACAGAAAAAAAAAGAATTGGTATTATAAGTTCCGTATATAATACCTCAGAACAATAACAGTAGCGAGCATAATACCTATATTTTCATATGCATTTTTGCTGTTATTTTGACATTACAAACACATTTAAATACTTATTAAATAAGTATGGATGGACAACGCGCCTCTTGTAAACGGACAAAACAAATAGTAGATAGGTACAAATTGTCTGCTACTTTTAGATTAATATGAAAACAGTAAGTAGTTGAAGATAAAATTAAAATGACTACGTACATATATTTGTTTGCCTTACAGTGGCAAACGACGTGTTTCTTGTTATCTCAAACAATCATACGAAGGCGGGGATCACAAACACAATTATACATGTAAACAGACAGTAAATCAGTCCGCCGTCTTATAATATTCACTGGGCTAATATTTAATTAGTCGGAAACGCATGTGACAATTCAAATGTTTGTATGCTAACAAATATTTACTTTTAAGATTTGATTTTAAAAACACTATGTATTAAATATTAATTGTCTATGCCTAATTATATACCTAATAGCAATTCCTGTGGTTTCACCTGCGTTAAGTTCGGAGATGCCACGAAAATTGTGGGACAAAAAGTACCTACCCTATGTCCTTTTCTGTACCCTTGACAACGTGTGTGCAAAATTTCATGATGATCGGTTGAGTAGATAAGGCGTGAAAGCGTAACAAACAAACAAACTCACATTCGCATTTATAATATTAGTAAGGACTAGTTGTGCCCCGCGGTTTCACCCGCGTTAATTTCAGTTCAGTTCCCGCGGGAATTCTGGGATAAAAAGTACCCTATGTAAGTGTTAATCTGATGTACATATATGCTATATTACTGTAAAGTTTCATTAAATCCATCCAGTAGTTTTTGCGTGAAAGAGTAACAAACATCCATCTATACATACAAACTTTCGCATTTATAATATTAGTAAGGAAGTAATAGATTAAGAAAGGATTGAAGCCAGGGGCAAAATTGGAGGTATTTCCATTAAATTAAACGATGAGACCAAATTTTTACGTAAAATCAGATTAGGGACCATCCATAAAAAGTAAGTCACGCGTTACGGGGGGGAGAGGGTCGACGAATATGACATTGTGTGACAAGGGGTGGAAGGAGTCCTCAGTTTCGTGATGTCACATTTCAAAATCTTTTACATGATAAGTGTTAAAATGCCAAATTTGAACTATTAACGAAAAACTTAAAAAAAAAATCCAACTCTATCTGTATGAGCATAAGATTTTTTATTGGCGAACTAAAGTTTAAATTGTTTTGCTGGAACTGCTGTTTTAATTGATTATTATTTTTTTAGATGTAAAATTGCAAAATATGTGACTTCGCACTAGGGGGTCTCACAAATGTGACCAACTGTGACAATGGACGGGGTGGGGGGATAAAAAGTCACGAAATTAGTGTGATGTACTTTATGCATGACCCCTTAATAATTCGAAAATCTTCGATCGAGACTTCGAGTCGCCACCATCTAGGTACCTACAACACCGAAAAATAAATATCTATTAATAAAGGACCAATTTGGCTTGTTTAAAAATTATTCTGCTACAGTCAACCATGACGTATTTAAAATGTACAATAAAGCTCTGATAATATTAGAAGCAAGTAGCAAGTGTGTATTACTTAAGTAATGTTCTAGGTTAATGTGTAGGTATAAGAATAACGTTATACATACGTGTTTATTTCCGAATGAGTGCCTCAGTAGCTAAGTAACTTTTTTTTACAAACTTATTGGGTTAATCTTAACAAACTTAATTTTAGCAACGGAGTTTGCAGGCCCCCTCAGAACAATGATGCTCGATTACAAGTGGCAACTACTTGTTACTTTAAAGCCGTCCATTTTTTTTTCACTGTAGATAAATTGATGATATTTAGGGTAGAAAATAATCCTCTTCACTAGAATACTATATAACAGAAACTAAAACTAGTAGAAGTAGAGGTGGTGATAGGACACCGTATGACTGTGTCCAACCACCACCAGCTTATTACGTCGATTAAATTTCGAAAAAAAAAGTCGATATAAGGTTGAAATTAAATAATACTGCTATAAGAGGAGGTTGGGAGCTCCATGGAGTCCTCTTAGGGGCGCTATAATACAGTGGTGTCAGCGCATTGTCCCGAGCAAAGCAGAACTGCGAGCAAAAGCTATAGTTAACCACTCCAAACACAAAAAAATCATATCTTTTAAGATATTTCATGTAAAAATGAAATGATGGACAGGAATATAAAAAAGGGTAAATATTTAAGTATAGCTACTTATTTGTGTATCTATGCTTGCGAGTTGCAACATTTTGAGACAATAAATGATCAACTATTCATAAGTTTGACTTGCTGTGTCCTATTAACTCCTTTGTTTTGTTAACTTCTTTTTTTATTTTCTTACTAGCTGTGCCCCGTAGTTTCAAGCGCATGAAAAGTTTTTATATATATTATATTATATCCCGACATCCGATTTAAATAAAACAAAGCATACCTATAGGTATGTAGCTCCAGGCTATACAAGCTTAATCTACCTGTGAAAACCGCATGATAATCCGTTCAGTAGATTCGAAGATTATCGTGAACAGACAGACACAAAAGAATTTTAAAAACTTTTTTGTGGTTTAGTATCCAGTTCTTTTATCGCCTCCTCTCAATTTTTGGTAAAAATATTTAATGTACAGAATCGCGGATTCTATTCTTTTATTATAGGTAGTAATCAGTAGTTATAGAAGATAATAGATTTTTTTTTGGGATTTCCATTTTTATATTGTAGGTACCTACGTGTAAAATAGGTCAACGTCGACCACAAATAATTGTACCTACCTGATGTGGTAACAGACTGCATAAATCAAAATACTGACAAGCAAATATTATAAAATATTTATGTGAAAGTGAAGTTTTGGCAGGTCAGCTTATACCTATGTATTTATAACTTTTTCACCACCACGTTTTTGTAGCCTTAATAAATAAAGGCTACAAAAGCATGGCCATTACTTACAGACCACACGCATGATTCTCCTAGTATTGGGAATGCTTAATATCTATCATTTAATCTGATAATTAGGTAATATAAAAGTCAATGCAGTGGTTTGTTAGTAACGTAATATTGCTTTTCTGGGAGCACGTCTTTCGTAGATCGTGATATTATTACGGGGATGGCGGTGAAAGAGTTAAATTAAAAAAGGTGTTACGGTGTTGTACGGTGTAGACGCCTAACTATGCAAATCGTAACCTTATCGTTGAATAACAAAAAAATTAAAATCGACTTCCAAAAACACAAAACTAAAAATCTAAAAATAAAAAGCTAAAAATAATAACATACCGATTTAATCCAAAAGACAAAAACACACGTAATATTATTATTGCTTTGTGCTTCCACTAATCGGTTTGAATTCGGTGACAAGCCCGCTGGTGTCTGCCCACTTGGGTTGTCCTGTTCACAAAAAGCTGGTGGCGGGAGTCGACTTAGCCCATCTACCCCCTCCATATTTGGCTTGTCACCGACTTCATATCGATTAGTGGTAGCACAAACCAATAATAATATTACGTGTGTTTTTGTCTTTTGGATTAAATCGGTATGTTGTTATTTTTAGCTTTTTATTTTTAGATTTTTAGTTCGGTGTTTTTGGAAGTCGGTTTTAATTTTTTTGCTAAAAATTTGTTTTTTTCTCGCTTTTAAGTGACTTAGTTCGTAATTTCTCTAAGTTACAATAGCATAATGTCAACTGCTCATCATCTTTTACAAAATATTGCTTTTCCCGACGCAAGGACGTTAATTGTTGAGGAGTTCTCCTGGTACATCATCATCAGTTCCACTTCACCATATACATTGTGACGAGCATAAATTGTTTAGAAACCATATTAAAGTTAACGAATCGGAATCTGTGAAATACCTCTTATTTAGCAGTTCTGATGACCATCTGTGGTCTTCATCATCAGTTCCACTTCCCCAAATTTTGCTTTTCAAAAGTAAATGAACGATTTACTATAAAAAATACCCAAATCGCTATAGGTGTGCCTATAATTTTTGAAGAGTTCCCTCGATTTCTCCAAGATCCCATCATCGGATCTGGACTTGGTGGCAATGGGACCTAATTGGGAGTATACCCTTTCAAACAAAAAAAGAATTTTTCAAATCTGTCTAACCGTCTTCGAGTAATCGGTGAACATACATAAAAAAAAATAAAAAAATACATACAATCGAACATAGAACCTCTTCCTTTTTGGAAGTCGGTTAAAAAGCATTACACGCTAAGGCCACGTCTGTCATTTCCTAAGATCGGTGTATCCGTGTGAAAGAGAAGGCAGAAAAGGCACCTCATTATGAGACAATGGCGGCTAGGCCTCGGATAATGAGCGAATGAGCTCGTAATGTTTATATCCGAAACATGTAAATTATACTCAAAACAATAGATACCAACATTTAGCGGCAAATAGCTGTGGTTCATTTTTTAAAGCAATATAAAGTAACTATGGAAGTTGTTACCTTAATTTAATTATACCTCCATCGTAAAATGAAACCGGTTTAGTATATACATAGGTAAGTCATTAAGTTTTTCCATTTCAAAGATTGACTTGACTGATTAGGCTGAATATTTTTAGTATCTACTCTAGTGCCTAATGTACTCAAAATATTGTTTATAAATGTAATTGAAGTAAAGTGACTAAACAGTTATATATTAGAAAATTTGTATGGGTAGGTAAAGGTATATCACAATAAAACAGGATCGGTGATTTTTTTCACATTTTTAACTAAAATCTTTGAAAACAAAATTTATTCGAACTTAGTAGGTACTTGACCCGGGCGAGATTAATCTAAAATATTTTTTAAAATTTATCTATTTGTGTGTTATCAAAATGACTGATTTCAAGTTTTTATATACGTTACTTAGTTTTAGAATAAAACCTCCGTGACAAACGGGCAGATGGACAAAGTAATCTTAATTATAGGCATAGGGCTCTATCTTTTAAACGTACGGAAACTTATAAAACCAATGTACCTAGGTATATACCTAGGTTTATGTATTTATGTATGAATATAATTAAAATAGTTTATTTAGTATACTTACTGAATATTTTTTTATGATACTTTTCCCAAAAACATTAGGAAAAAAACATCCCTACATTCCCTACATCTTATTTTATGTTTAAAAATAACATTACATCATGTCAAAATTAAAAACTTAGGACGACAAACAAAACCAAATCAAAAACTATATAATATAAGTATTATTAGAAACGCTAATGCCGTTATTACAAAATTATGGTAATATTGTGCCAATTTATCTATGTAATCAGACGAAATATTGATGTCATTCTTCATAAAACACTAATAAGTGTCATTTCACACCTTCGCTATGTATGCTTCTTATACCTACATCATAAGTTTTCGTATAAATTTCGCAATAAATTTCTGTTGTAACTTAATTGAAAATTGTCCGATTTTTCATTGAACAGAATGAATTGATCAAACATTTTTCGTTGATTTTTCACTGTACAGCAATTATAAAAATAGGTATATTGGATAAATAAAATGGGACTAGGGAGGCATAGGTGGGATAAAGTTATTTGTAAGTACCTATCCCAACAAAAACATTTTCATGTAAAATGTTGTCAAGACGAGACCATATACTAGCACTTTCAAAAAATTTTCAGATCTCATGTAGAGCCAAGCCTCTAACTCTACACGCCCTAACTCTACAAGGTCTAACGTCACAAACTCTACACCTTAGTCAAAATATGTGGCTTGGCCATTTCGCTACATTCACATGGGCCTAAGATGAAAAATTGATCCATTGTTCATTACTTTTCTGTTATATAATAGTTCTTTGTAGTAACGAAACGGCCAAGCCATATATTTTGACTAAGGTGTAGAGTTTGTGAAGTTAGACCTTGTAGAGTTAGGGCGTGTAGAGTTAGAAACTCAAACCCCGAGTTTAGATATCAATAAAATCTAAAGTATGAGAGCTATGCTATGAGTATTGATAAAATATCCCGAAAATTTTGTTTATCTAGTATAATCCAGACCCAGTTACAAGGGATCAAAAAAACGACGAAGCGCTTCGAGCTATTTAATGTAATTGATTAGCCTAGACCAGCATGTCCAGTAAAAAAATTATTAGATCAATTTATAAGTTTATCGATCGATAAAGACGATCGTACATCGCTGTTGCAATAAATTAATCCAAATGCTCGATCAATCTCGATCGACAAGTCCAATCGACTACTATTTTACCGTCGCCGTCGTCTCACATCGTAAACTAAATAAGTGTAACGCTAGGGCTGCGACTAGTTTCATCGATCGAGATTGGAGACTGGTCGAAGCCAATCGATCAGATTGACTTAGAAATTCATCGAGTGCGCATGACTTATGACTTTTTCGTCTTTTAGAGTTCACGCGGGAACTCCAAAATCAAAAGTTATTTTCTTCATCCCCATATTCTTGTCTATACCTACTCTTGATGACGTGTAGTATGTATGCCAAATTTCATGATGATCGGTTGATTCGTAAAGACGAACTAAACGCGTAATAAACAAACGAACTCACATTCGTATTTATAATATCATTTGAGACCCACAAACATGCTATCAGGAGAAAGTGTTGTCTAACAGATTTACTGAACTAACATTGCTTTCTATATTGACATTTTAAACAACCAATAGGATTATTTTTGCTAACAAATTCTAGTATACATTTTCATTTAAAAAACAAGTAACTATTTATTAACCGACTTCCAAAAAGGAGGAGGTTATGCATTTTATTGTATGTATGTTATTTTTTTTTTTTATAAAAAAAAATAAAAGAACTCGAAGACTCGAAGACGGTTGGACGGATATCGAAAATTCTTTTTTTGTTTGAAAGGGTTTAGTCCCAATTAGGTCTCATTGCCATCAAGTCGGGATCTGATGATGGAATCTTGGAGAAATCGAAGGAACTCTTTAAAAATTATAGGCACGCCTATAGTGATTTGGGTATTTTTTATAGTAAATTGTTCATTTGCTTCCGAAAAACAAAATTTCAAGAAGTGGAACTGATGATGAAGACCACAGGTGGTCATCGGAACTACTCAACAATAATAAGTATTTCACGGATTTCGACTGGACCGATTTGGAAAATTGTTTTTTTTTGTTTTGAAGGTTATACTTTAAAGTTGATCCCTTTATCACCAAGTCGAGATCTGATGATGGGATCTTGGAGAAATCGAGAGAACTCTTCAAAAATTGTATACCTATAGGTGTGCCTACAATACAAATACAAATACAATACAAAAATCGCTATAGCGATTTTTGTATTTTTTATAGTACCTACATATATCGTTTATCTGCTTTCGAAAAGCAAAATTTGAAGAAGTGAAACTGAAGATGAATACCACAGATGGTCATCGGAACTACTCAATAATAGGTTCCGATACGTTAACTTTGATATGGTTCCCAAACAATTTATGCTCGTCACAATGTATATGGCGAAGTGAAACTGATGGTGATGTACCAGGAGAACTCCTTAACAATTAACGTCCCTGCATCGGGAAAAGCAATATTTTGTAAAAGGTGATGAACAGTTGACATTAGGCTGCTGTAATTTAGATAAATAACGAAGTAACTCACTTAAAAGCGAGAAATAATAAAAATTTTAACAAAAAAATTAAAACCAACTTCCAAAAACACAAAACTAAAAAGCTAAAAATAACATATTACCGATTTAATTCAGATTCAGACAAAAATACACGTAATATTATTATTGGTTTGTGCTACCACTTTTCGACAATTTCGAAATCGTCAGTGACAAGCCAGATATGGAGTAGGTAGATTGGCTAAGTCAAATCCCGCTACGAGCTCGTCGTGAGCTGAACAACCCAAGTGGGCAAACGTAAGCGGGCTTGGCACCGAATTCAAATCGAAAAGTGGTAGCACAAACCAATAATAGTATTACGTGTATTTTTGTCTGAATCTGGATTAAATCGGTATTATGTTATTTTTAGCTTTTAAGTTTTATGTTTTTGGAAGTCGGTTTTTTCATACTGTAAATCTTATTATAATAATGATGAGCATTTACTTATATCGTATTTTAGTATTGGTTGTAGTTTTTATGCATTTTAGTTTAGGTTATTAAACCTACCTTTGTACCAGCCTTAAAGTTGAAACACCTTTTATCATTAATTCATATTCATAGTAAAAACTCAATTTACCATGGTTTAGATTGTTTAGAACATGAATCTCTTTTGATAGAGTCGGAATTGTAATAAAATTGTGCGTACACTTTAATAGAATATCTCGTTATAAGTAGTTACAAATATGTTTATTATTGATGTGAGTAATATACCTATTTATATGTATGTATATAGCTGTGCATATACAAATATTAAGAGAACGGAAATATTACTTAAACCTATACTGGTACGTACTTATAATCATTTACCTACTGTGTAATTGTGTATAGCTTTAAAAAAAGTAATTGTAGTTTGTGGACACAAGGTTTTAAGCTGCAGGCCTTTACCTTGTAGACCGGTTCCCGGTCGTAGGTACCTAATTGTATATTCTCTATATACCTACATATCTTGAGCTTACGAGCTCTAATATAAATATATCCCAAAAAGTTATATTGATAGCTAAGTACAAGGTAATCTTGGGCTATTGCAACCTAAACAGAAGTTATTATACAATACTAGCTGTGCCCCGTGGTTTCACCCGCGTGAATTTTGGGATCAGGAACCTTTGCGGACGCAGGTAGAACAATCCGCCAAAGTTTGACCAATGGTTTCGAAACGCATAGAGGACAGACATACAAACATACATTTTCATTTATGAAGATTATATTATTTAAATGTGATTATTTTCCTATTTGACGTCATGCCGCGATCTGGAAAATTTGAGAACTCCCGGACTGTGATGTATGTATGTACTCGATAATCGATAAAAACCACCTACCTAATATTTAATTAAACGTTTATTATAAAAAAAGAAGAACAAAGTGAAATCATATTGCGTCGACTCTATATGTCTTATACAACGTACTTATGAATGAATTGACCAAAAACCTGATGAACCCCATTTAAAAAAATAAACAATAGTATGATTAAAATATAAATTATGTCGAAAAGATTAACCGCCGCACTCAGAGTCGAATTTAATTATTACTTAGTTAAGTATAGATTTTTAAAACAAAACTGCCGCAATCAGAGACGTTCAGTAAATTAATGTTAATTGGCATTTAATGAGATGTAACTTAATTAGTTAAATGCCAATTCACATTAATTTATTAAACTTGTCTGATTGCGGCAGTTTTTTTTAAAAATCTATACTTAACTAAGTAATCATTAAAGTTGACTCTGAGTGCGGCCGTAATAGTCTTAAAGTTATTCAACATTAGTTTGGAGGTGACCTATCTACGAAATTTCAAGCGCTACGCCCGCGTCTACGTGTCAATGACCGATTCTATTTTTTTTCTACGGGCGGCGGCGTACGCGCAAAATATTGTATTATAAATAATTTAGAAATGGGCCAGTAAAAATGAAAAAATATAACCCATATTAAAACATGGTGCGATCGATTCGGAAGTCGATTCTGAACAAACTACTTTCTAGTTTTCAGTCAATTCATTAACACGTTGTATAGAGTCTAGGGTAATTAATACTACTTAAGCATTAAAAAAAACTTTTGTTGCTACATCTAATGAAACTAATGTACTTACCTACTACTGACTAGCATGCTGTTGATTATTATTATAATAAATATCAGGCACAATGTAGCACGGATTGTTTATATTGTCATAGTATCTACTTAAATAGGTTCAAGTTATTTGTCTTGGTTTTCATCATAATTGGACCATAGTCCTTGCGTTATTCATGAAATCATAGTTTCTAAGAATATTAATTATTACTAATTTTATCACTATTGATAGGATCTGGCACAAACTACCTATGTTTCATCCAAATCGAGCAGTCTTATCATACCAACTAACTGGTCCCCACGGATGTTTTATCTATTTATTTGTCCCAAAACTTATCACTGTACCTACGTTAATTTGTGGATTAATGTCTTTCCCTGTGGGAATCGATGCTACGACCTTGACGCACAATTAATAAGTACCTAAATCGTATTTGCTATAACGAATTTGTGTTAAAGTTTACGTCTCCGGATGAGACCTCGGTCTGTATCAGAATTGACTAATAAAAATAAAAATTAAAATAATACTATAATACTACTATATAAATAATACTATACTTAAGGGCATCTTTAATAACGTTACGGGAAATGCAAAGATGTGTTTGTCTTTCACTTGGCAGGACGAAGCAACCGATTTTTTGCACAGAGATTATAAATCAAAGAAGAATAGTTTTATATTTTTAAAAATATGTAGATACTACAATGATGACGCAATGAATTGTATCAAAATTTCGTTTTTAGTAAAAAAAAAATAGATTAACTCTGGCAGTAAAATAGATAATCTTGGCGCGAAAAATTTTTGAAATCTTTTTCTGTGAAACAAAGGGTTTCCGACGAAATCCCGAAATTCCCGCGAGTAAAACCGAGGGTAGATAATAGCTAGTAACATAATATTTGCTTAAAACCAATATAAAATTCTTCAAGAACTTCCTTCCTATACCTACATAGGCTTGGTTATTATCAAACAGTTGTAAATAAATACAGTTTTGTGCCAAATAAGGTGCAGTGTCGCAGTGCGTTTATGTTATTGTTAGCGATTTATTTTCAGGGTTAACTTACATAGTATACCTACTTATTCGTAAATATGTATGAAATAAAGATCCCAACAAAATCATTTTCATGTAAAATGTTGCCAAGACGAGAGATATACCAGCACTTTCAAAAAGTTATCAGATCTTATATAGAGCCAAGCTTCTAACTCTACACGCCCTAACTCTACAAGGTGTAACTTCACAAACTCTACACTTTAGTCAAAATATGTGGCTTGGCCATTTCGCTACATTCACATGGGCCTAAGATGAAACATTGATCCATTGTTCATTACTTTTCTGTTATATAATAGTTCGTTGTATTAACGATCAGTGAGTCAGTGACGAAATCGGGGTTTTTTAGATAACAATAAAATCTAAAGTATGAGAGCTATGCAATTAAAACTTTATATATTCAATAAGTCTGCTATTGACAAAATATCCCGAAAATTTTGTTTATCTGCTATAATCCAGACTCCGGTTACAAGGGTTCGAACCTCTTCGAGAAAAGATAGGTAGTGCCCTTGCACTTCGCTGGCTCGTCTTGGCGGGGGCACTACCGTGTCCCCAGATTGTTTTTCCTGCAGTACGAAGTTTGGTAACTTTAGAAATTCATTCCGGAAATAGAATAGGTATTATTCTCTCAAAATGCACCAACTTTAAAATTTTAATTCGGACATATTAATCTTACTTATAGGTTAAGAGGTAAAGTTTGTGAGTTTGTGAGGTTGTAGGCAGTAATCTATGGATAATCTATGGCAGTAATCTGAACCGATTTCAAAATTTTTTTCGCCATTAGAATGCTACATTAACACTGAGTGGCACAGGCTATATTGTAACCCAGAATTCCCGTGGGAACTCCGAAATTATCGCAGGTAAAACCGCGGGGGACAGCTAGTCTAAATATATACTTATACATACGTTTGAATGTTTATTACTCAATTCAATCATGCAAAAACGGTTGAACAGATTAAATTAAAATTTATTACAGAGATAAAAGTATCCTAAGTGTTCAACACATAAGATATTTGTATTTCATAATTCCCAAGAAGACTCCGACAAGGGTGAAACTGCCAGGAACAAGCTAGTAGGTACATGGAAGTTTAATGTAAGAATCGATTAGTATACGCTCATAATAGTCTTACTTCCATGCAATAATCTTACCATAGACGCAAATGTTAGATTAGGTATATTATACAGCCTTGATACAATATTATTATAATATTTTAATTACAATCAGACACAAAAATTCTCATATAAAAGACAAAAATGTTACATTTATTACCATGATGACTATCTGTTTCCCGCGGTTTTACCCGCGTGAGTTTCGAAATTCCCGCAGAAACTCCAAACTTCTTTTATTCTTCTCCTACCAATAACAAACACGACAAAAAAGAAGGTCCAGCCGTTCATGCGTGATGCCGTGACCAAGGGAATTAGTGATTCATTTTTATACATTTACCTACCTAGCTAGATTAAAAATAAACACAGAATTTAAACACAAAAACAATTAAGGGATTCCGTCGGGATTCTTTGTCATGCCGGGATAGAAATTATTCTAAATATTAGGTTAGGATATAAGCTACGTATACATGACAAGTTTCATTTAGACAGTTTTCTGAATAAATATTGTCTATATCTATGTCTAAAGTCTAAATACGTGTAGGTATAGCCTATAGGTATGTCTAGTAATTTTTACGTGTAGCATAATAAATAAAACAATTTTGAAGTGAGTAAATAATGGTACCTACCTACATATGTATATATTTTAGCCCAATAATAAAAATATGTTTAATCCGAAACTGCCAAGACAGACAGTGATTTATAAATTAAATAGCTGCTCCCTGTGGTTTCATCCGCGTTAATTTCGGAGATCCCGCTGGAATTCCGGGATAAAATTACCCTGTATCCTTTTCTGTACCCCTGACAACGGGTAATGCTAAATTTCATGATCATCGGTCGAGCCGTTAAGGCGTGAAAGCGTAACAAACAAACAAACTCACTTTCGCAGTTAATACATTACATAGTAGATACCTCCTAAGGATTTCACTTGTCATAATTTTTTTATACTTATTCTAAAGATTTTATTACTGATCTATTTTTATATTTTAAAAATTTTCCCGCTTACGTCGTTAACCTAAAGTTTAGCCTAGGAGAAGGGAGATATCATAGGTTGATCATCGAACATCTTCGATTATGAAGTGTTAACGTAGACACCTTGAGGTTAATCTTCCGAATAGTTCCTTACTCTTTACACGAAATATTTGAGGCGGAACTAAAAATGCAACCTTAAAAACGAGATAATTATCTGAAACAGTAGCATCCAAGGTGGGTACGACACTGAGACATACTGGCAAAACCGTCGAAGGCGCGAAAACACTGAGCTGCGTGGATCACTCACCCGCGACGCCCACGTCCGACTGCACGTCTCTACAAACAACTATACAAACAACCGCCGATCGCCATCGGGCCCGTGTTCTGGGACCGAATTAAATATTCAAACAAACTGTGCGCTATTGGAGACCAATAGAATCTACGCGAACTTAAAGGACGAAAATTTGCGTGAAATGATTTTAACAGTGATACCCAAAAACTATTCAAGTCACCTTTTGTGACATATTTGAAAAATCTTTGAACTGTGAACAGTTGTGACCGGATTTTTCACACAAAATCATGCTCGTGATATTTGGAACTCAGTGCTGAGATACGTATAGGATTTAGAAAAAACTTCGTCTCCACAACTCCGGTAAGAGACTAAAGTTTTTTTTTTACTTGTTTACGCAGTCTAAGCAAAACACATGAGGCTTATGTGCATATATGTATATGCACCTTAATTGTGGCACTATCATAACACAAACCACTTCTAGAAAAAGAATTAAGAAAACCAACATTGCTAGATACCTACCTACCTCCGTTTTCATTTGATTTTTACCCAACTAAAGAAGCAATAGCAAACAGCAATAATATAGTTTTATTTAAAACTAGTTGATCCCCGCGGTTTTAGTCGCGGTAAGTTCGGAGTTCCCGCAGGAATTCCGGGATGAAAGTATCTACTCTATACCTTTTCTGGAATCCGTGTATAGTTTACGAGTATGTAAAATTTAATAAGGTTCACTGTCGTTAATTTTGAAGTTTCGGCTGGAATTCCGAGATAAAAAGTACTCTATGTCCTCTGTATAACAGAAAACGTGTATGCAAAATTGAGATCACGATGAGCCGTTGAGACGTTGCGTTGAGACGTGAAAGCGCAACAAACAAACAAACAAACAAACAAACAAACATTTGGACTGACTTTCGCATTTATAATAGTAATAAGGATACTCGTGGCAAAAAATATGTATAATTTATTCTGTTAATTAGCGTCACGGTTCCCGCGATAAAAAACATTTCTGAGATATTTCATTGAAAAATAAATCGATGTCAGAATACTATTATTGTTATACCTAATTGTTTTTTTTGTTATGTAAAATTTAATGTAAATGTAATATAGGGTAAATTATTATAATACATAAATGTTCAACTGAAAACCATCCAATTAGTTACCGTTTTGGCGCTTTTTGTTTGTTAATATCAAACTTAAGTATCGCAGAATTATCATAAAAAGTAATATTGACGTCATTTCACTTATAAATTTCCTTTCAAATAAAATATCCTAAACGTAATAATTTTTACAGCGGATATCGCTAATCTACCCCTGCCCTGAAGGGCCTTAAATTACATCAGTATAGGTAGTTATGTCGGCGTTTTTAATAGAATTTACCTTACAATGCGATATGCAAATACAACCTGTTTTGCTATTATACTATACATATAAGTTTATAAGTTAAAAATCTAGTATGGAAATTCAATTTTCTACACATCCAAATGCTATTACGATATTATTTTTACGAGCTAGAGGCATGTTACGAAACTCACGCAGATATCGGAAAATATACGTAATACCTAAAACCTAAGGTACAAATAACAATATAGGTATGTACTTATATACTTATATTTAAAAAATTACATGCGCACATGACTAATTGTGAATGGATAATGTAGCTACGTCAAAATCAACTGAACGCTTATTTACTTTATAAAGTATACATACCTACTTATCTACGTACAAACATAATTATAACAGGTGTGCACCGCATTTTTGTTAGCCAAAAAGCAAGGACACATATTATATGCAGTGTATGTATTAGTCGTCATTTGTTTATAGAGAGTCTATAACGGTTTGAAGTTTGTATTAGACCTCAATACATATCGTTATTCGCTGGTAGATAATATTATTATTATTGAAGATCTTTATAAACGTACCTTTAAATAAAAAAGCTAGAGTCCAAAGCGATAAGTATAAAAAGAGACGGCACGGCAGTGATTTAGATATAGGTATCGATTCTGTATAGTGTTTCTGAAATTATTTGTTTACCAGCTGTGAGGGTGTAGGCACAGATAATATAATACGGTGTAGAGTTTCACCCGCGTGAGTTTCGGAATTCCCACAGGAACAATTCCAAAACAGACAGACAGACAGATAAAAATAAAAAAAGTTTTTTTTATGGAAGTAGTTTATGTAAGTAGAAAAGCTGTTAATTTGGAATTACAAACAGATACTTAAGTTTTATTTATGTCTAGATTTATTTAATTCTTTATTGCACATGAAATAACAATACTTTGGGAAAGGAGCGGTCTGCAGCGTCGGCCGTGGTGCCTCGCTGTTCCTCTCCCGTGTTTGGAAGGGTTGCGGGATGTCGTGAGGAACTCAAAAAACCATTGACATTCTTGATAAACTATATTTTCCAGAAGTCTTAGAATTTATCTTAAAGTAACCTTTTTTGCATAATACTGGGTATCGACTCAGAATCACAATACTTAGTACCGTAGTAAAAGAACCAGGCAACTCAAGTTGGTTTTTTTTTACGGCCCGGGCGGGTGCGTTCCGATTCGCCACAATACTATTACAACAGCTAAAGAAAAAGGAAAATACAAATGACGGGTCTTATTGCATAATTGCGATCTTTTCCAGACAACCAATGATGCGGGAGGAAGAATAAAAATACATAGAAACGGGTAGTTGAGCAATGCGTTTCATATGTTTATACTATATACAGACATAAACACACAAACCATTTGCATTCTCAAAATAAAATTAGAATTCAGGATATAATTAAAATAGCATTTAAAGACCACTAAGAGGAAAATATTTATAGCTCTACAATTAAATTCGGTAGGTACTATGTAATATTCAATTAGAAAAAAATACTGGTACCGATAAAACCAACATAAAATCAAAAGCCGCTAATCCTTTTTATCATCACATTTTAACAACGCCATCTATTGTTAGGTAGCTTTAGTGTTGCTGAGTCGGTAAACCAAGTCAGTAGTCGGTAGTACCAAGCACTCATTTTTTAATTGCCTATGATGTTTTCTAAAAATGAAACCTAGCTAGATCGATTAATCGCCCCCGAAACCCCCTGCATACTAAATTTCATGAAAATCGTTGCAGTCGTTTCTGAGACTCAGATTTCTCGTTTAAAGAAAAACAATTTTGAAGTTGAGTGAATGGTTTTAGTATATTTTAACATTTTAGCCCAATAATACCTAAAATGTTTAATTCGAAACTACTAGGACAAACTATTAGTGATTTATAAATTAACTAGCTACTCCCTACGGTTTCACCCGCGTTAATTCCGAAGATCCCGCAGGAGTTCCGGCATACAAGTACCCAAGATATAATTTTCTGTAGCCCTAACAACGTATAGTATGCAAAATTTACTAAAGTATACTGTATACTGAAGTATAAAATACCCTATGTACCTACTTTTCTACACCCTGACAATGTGTACGCAAATTTCATGACGCTCGGTAGCGCGTGAAAGCGTAACAAACAAACAAACTCATTTTCACATCTATCTATACTATAATAAAAGAGTAGAATCCGCGATTCTGTACATTGAATATTTTTACCTAAAATTGAGAGGGGTGATAATAGAAGAGTAACCAAGCCCAAAAAAAAGTTTTTAAAATTCTTTTCTGTCCGTCTGTCTGTCTGTTCGCGATAATCTCCGTATCTACTAAACGGAGTGTGGACAGACAGACAGAAAAGAATTTTAAACTCTTTTTTGTGGTTGGTTACTCTTCTTTTATCGCCTGCTGTAAATTTTTCTTAAAAATATTCAATGTACAGAATCGCGGATTCTACTCTTTTATTATAGACTAGCTGTGCCCCGCGGTTTCACCCGCGTGAAAAGTTTTTATGCATCAACTTTTTTCTCCGACATCCGATTTGAGTGAAACAAAGCCTATATGTTGCTCCAGACTTAGCTTAATCTACTACTGAAAACTGCATGACAATCCGTTCAGTAGATGCAGAGATTATCGCGAACAGACAGACAGACAGAAAAGAATTTTAAAAACTTTTTTTTAGTCTTGGTTACTCTTCCTTTATCACACCTCTCAACTTTAGGTAAAAATATTCAATGTACAGAATCGCGGATTCTACTCTTTTATTATAGTACAGATAGATACCTATATTATGTTGAAATAAAATCGAATAAATGAGCTACTAAGAGAGCTGATTTACATATTAACTTAATAGTGAGATATTTTTGTTTAGATTTAAGTAAGAGAAAATTAATATTCACAGTTTTATTTTATTGCTATGACAAAGTACTTTGTCAGCAAAAGCAATCGGGAAGTTGATAAGGAATCTGTGAAATTATTTTATACGGTGATTAAATTTAATAGGCACGATGAGTTTAATTACCAAAGTAAATTTATGAAATTTAATTACACTTTTAAACAGTATACACGTTATCAAGATGTTTATTTTTTGTTTATGTACTTAGTATAAATCTATATCGCTTTGTCTTTATCTAATACTAGCTGTTCCTCTACGGTTTCACCCGCGGTAATTTCGGAGTTTCCGCGGGAATTCCGGGATAAAAGTAAACTATTTCACTCGGTACTACTGTAGCTTCCGACAAGTGAAAGAATTTACAAAATCTGTTTTATTATTATTTTTTTTGACAAAATTTTACTTTGGAGTTCATGCGGGAATTCCGAAACTCACGCCAATGAAACCGCAAGGCTAAGCTAGTATTATAAAAATATTTGTGCAGGGCCTTGTATCTCTTACCGCCGCACTCAGAGTCGACTTTAATGATTACTTAGTTAAGTATAGACTTTTAAAACAAAACTGCCGCAATCAGAAAACTTTAATAAATTAATGTTAATTGGCATTTAACTAATTAAGTTACATCTCATTAAATGCCAATTAACATTAATTTACTGAACGTCTCTGATCGCGGCAGTTTTGTTTTAGAAAACTATACTTAACTAAGTAATCATTAAAGTCGACTCTGAGTGCGGCGGATACTGTCTTTTTCTTTAAATTGTATTAGATTTTTAGGCATAAAAAAGGATCTCATAAACAGTAATTATTCATTCATACTGAAAACAGTGATTGTTCAAAGACTCATCGCATTATAAGACGGACACTTTAAACATTAAATATTTGATTATCGCGCTCAAAGACTTCAAAGAGTTATTTTAAACATACTCTTGTTATTTTTCAAATAATAACAGTTTTATCATAACACAAAATCTGTAACTAAAGTCTAAAACTACTCGTTGTATTTATTGTATATATTCTTTACATATCACTTTTTTTCTATACTGAAGTTCTCGAAGGAAT
Source organism: Zygaena filipendulae (assembly GCA_907165275.2). NCBI lineage: Eukaryota > Metazoa > Arthropoda > Insecta > Lepidoptera > Zygaenidae > Zygaena > Zygaena filipendulae. The sequence goes on along the minus strand of OU015667.1, from coordinate 5,948,786 downwards.
GCTGAAATTCAAAATAATCTATACGTCATATAAAATGCTTTGTCCTGAATGACTGACTGACGGATCAACGCACAGCCTACCGCTGAACGTAGAGACCTGACACTCGGAGGGTGTGTTCTTTGTTTGTCGTAGGCATCCGATAAGAAAAGATCTTTGAAAATTCAACCACTAAGGGGATGAAAGGGGGTTTCAAAGTTTGCATGGAACAATTCCGGTGGAAAATCCAAAATTATCACGGCCCGCGGGTGAACCCGCGCAGGACTGCTAGCAAGTCATAAATCTTTTGATATTCTGTCATCTACGAGGGGCAGCGATAGCTACGCACGCGCTACGCACTCGCTACATCATGCTACGCGTTATCTTTGCGTTCGCAACGTAGAGGTTTATTGTTGCGTCACAAATCACAGAGCTTTGAATAATAAACAGTCTATTGTAACTTGTAACAAATCATATGTTATCTTCACACACATCATTGTTGTTGTTATGCAGCAGAAAAAAATTAATAGCTTGAGAGTAATTAATTAAAAAAAACCTTTTTACTAATAACAATACCACTTTGGCTACGACTCCTATACCTACATTGAATAAGTTTCACACGTTTTTTTTGTGTATTCGTACACGATCACGTTTTTAAAATTAACGAAAAATAATATATGTATATGTCGAGTAGAATTTACGACTTATGGTATCAAACATCTACTTCTACGTACATACCTCCTCATACAATTATGGGACTATTTTGGTCTAAGTATTAGGTGTTAGAATTTAGTCAGGCCCCGTGCGCTTGCATGATTAAGTAATCGCTCGTCCTTGTATTATCCTATCTGGTGGTACCTACCTAATCAATTAGTTTGGTTCAATGACTTGACGTTCGCTGTCGCCCTCAAAAGTATATTTTTAACCAGTCTTTTAATGTTAATTGGTTCATTTACGTAATAAACAACCACGATAACTATAATTTGAGGACTAGTAATTTATTTAATAAATGTCTTTACTCTATAGTATTATGTCATCGGTTTCTATTTATTTTCATATAGATACGTATTATAGAGTATTATTGTTTTGTAAAGTTGGTTAAAAAGTAGCAGTTAATTCAAAAATTGGATGATAACTAAAAACATTTTGAATTTCAAACACTTGTAATTTTTGAGTTTAAAACATTTGATAGGGTACACACTGATACACAGGTACCTTCGGAAAAAAATAGTACCTATTGATGATAATAACAGAAAAAACATCAAACTGAGAAGTCCTAAAATCAAAAACAAACTTGTTTAATTGTACCATGCAATTATCATTTTTTAGGGTTCCGTACCCAAAGGGTGAAGCGGGACCCATTACTATGACTTTGCTGTCCGTCCGGACGTCCGCCTGTCCGTCTGTCACCAGGCTGTAACTCATGAAACGTGGTAGTAAGACAGTTGAAATCTTCACAGATGATGTATTTCTGTTGTCGCTGTAACAAAAAATCTAAAAAAACAGAATAAAATAAATATTTAAGGGGGCTTCCATACACCAAACGTGATTTTTTTTGCTTGTTTTCTCTCGATATTGATAACGGCAACGCTGATACGCTTGAAATATTCACAGAATATTTAGTTACATATTCACTTTAAAAATAAATAATTAAATGAAAATAAAACTAATATTTAAGGGGGTCATACACCAGACAATAGATATGTTTTTTTTTTTTTTTGCCGTTTTTATGGATGGTACGGAACCCTTTGTGCGCGAGTCTGATTCGCACTTAGCTGTTGTTTTTTTCTATTGTTTACTTTTCGTTTATTTATTTATCCATATTAAGTGTGATTGATTAAACCTCTGGTAGGTACAGCTAGAAATTAGTAAAAAAATTAGTTAATATAAAACAACGGTTTCATCCGCAGTCGTTTTGGAGATCCCGTGGGTATTGGAAGATAAAAGGACAACCCTATATTTTTTTTTATACTTACCCTTGACAATCGCGTGTAGTATGCAAAAATTAATTTAATTTCACCTGTGTTTATTTTCAGAGTTTGCGAGGAAATTCCGGGATAAAAAATACCCTATGTCCTTCTCTGTACCCCTGATAACGTGTATGAAAAATTTCATAATGATCGGTTGTGCCGTTGAGGCGTGAAACCGTAACAAACAAACAAACTCATTTTCGCATTTATAATATTACTAGCGGTTCCCCGCGGTTTCACCCGCGATAAGTGCGGAGTTCCCGAGGGAATTCCAGGATAAAAACTACCCTGTGTCCTTTCCTACCCCTGACAACGTGTATGCAAAATTTCATGATGATCGGTTGAGCCATTAAGGCGTGAAAGCGTAACAAACAAACAAACCCACTTTCGCATTTATAATATTAGTAGGATTATATTACTTTATAAATAATATATCTGTCATAGGATAATTTGATAAACCAAATTTATGCAAAAAAAAACTAGGGAATTTGCGCAAATACGGATAATTAGACAATGGCTATGATATTTCTCAAACAAGCAGCGAAAGTTAATGAACTTTGAATCAAATTCACGCGAGAATCTTGCGAGAACGCGAGAAAACCTCGAGAACGTGAATGTGGAGCCGAAGTTCTCCGCCGTTTCTCGTGGTTTTCTCGCTTTCTCACAAGATTCTCGCGTGAATGTGGAGCGGGCTTTACGCGCGTGCCGCGGAAGCGGCCGGCGATGCGCCAAAGGTAAAATAATAATAACGATTAAGTACTTATGATGATTGACCATCTTTATCTAGCGCTTGTCTAATTTTCCGTGTTTTCGCAAAATCCCTAGTTCTTAAAACGAAGTTTTTTGCGAAAATTCGGCTTATCAAAATATTATCCTACGACAAAATATAATAAACATAGTAATATTTTAATTTTACTAGTATTAAACCTATTGAAATCGATATGTCGTAGGACCAACTATTTAATTACGAAACACGATTTTCTTTGCTTCTAATGAAAAATGCAAACCATCCATCTGCTTAAAATTATTTACAATCGCATGATAATTTTACCAAGAAACAAGAATATAAAGTAAGTTGTAGTTATTGTAATAAAAGTGCAATATTTATTAGTTCATTGTACAAATGGCATTGAATTAATAAATAAACAAAAATGGATCAAGAGCATTGATTTATTCATACAAAAAAACAATTAGGTAGGTACTTGCAAAGAAGCAAATACCTATATTTTACGGACCTAATCACCGCTCAAAGAAGCTTATATAAATATTATTTTGTTTATGTCTATCTAACACTGCTCAGACGAGAATTTCATCTAAGAGTACTACAGAAGTTGAAACTAGTAAAAACATTCAGACGAATTGAGAACCTCCTCCTTTTTGGGAAATCGGTTAAAAACTCTTTGGAGGATACATAAATGACAGTATATTTTTTTTTTGTAAAGCAAAATGCGGATCAGCTACGTATTGTGGCACGTGCCTATGTGCCACATTACGTACCTACGTACTTTTTGAACGTACCTACTAGTAGGTACATTTTTATTTTCATCACAAGCTGTAATGACAGTTCCACACGTGTCATGAACAACTGTTTTTAATAATACAGTTATGAAAAAATTAAATTAAAACAATATGAATTCTGATTTACATGAAAATTGGTTTCTTAGTAATCTTGTACCTACCTACTATTGTAAATATTTATTCACCTTCATTAAACCATTAAACCTTTAACCATTTATTCTGATCGATGTTTACACGTCTTTACACTAGTATTTTCCGCGATGCGGTTCGTTAGCTATGGCTTAAGTGAGAGTGATATAGGTACCTACGGTCAGCTGTTAGGGTCCAACTGACTCTAACCCTTATTTAAAAAGTAAGTAGACTCGAAAACACTGTCTTAATAGTAGGTAACACAGAAAAAATATTCTACCAGTGCTTTAAGGTTTACACGGTCAATGAGCGCCTCCCCACACCGTGTGACTTGCTGACGGCTGGTTTCCCGCCTATTGTTGAACAGTCATTTATCATCACGGTGGTATGTAAACAGTAAGTAGGTACCTGCACTTTTTCTAAAGTAAGTACCTACTGATAACCATCGAACCTGTATATTATTGATAACATTACAGTGTGTAAATACCTGCGTAAATCATTCTAATTATAGGTATACTTACATTTTGAGATGCTTGAAATTTGTATAATTATGTTTTAAAATAGCTAATTTGTTTAAATATAAAACGTCACGTCGGTCATTTATGGCAATGTACTAACAATAAGTGCGAATTTTATATACATCTAAAATGAATCGCCAAATGTGTTGCTAAGCGCATAACTTCCAAACGACTGCACCAAATTGGATAATTGTTTTTTTTTTGTCAGGACAAGGTTTATACAAAAGAAGCGATCTCTCCCAGGCAACCTTTGAGTGGATAGATTCATAAGAGAGAGGAAATTAGATAGGTGTTTACATAATATATTAGATAGGAAAATGCAACTAGTATAAAATACATAATGTGATTACATACAATATATTATAATATATCAACAGCATACGCAACTAAAATAAAAAAAATATTAATTAATACGTTACATACATAGATACATAAATACGCACTCACATATACATACATACACATACATACGCTTACATACACATTACACATACTCACATACAGATATATACAGAAATAATTACAATGCATATACAGAAATACTTACATGCAGCTAACATTACAGTTTATCAGTGAGGTAGTTACTCTTCACCAATTATTATGACACGTGATTTATATATATTAAGATTAAGATTAAGACTAGCTGTCCTGCGCGATTTCATCCGCGGTAATTTCAAGTTCGCCATTTGTACTATTTGGTGCAAGAAGAATAAATAATATTAATAACAATTCCGGGAAAAAAGTACTCTATGTCCTTCTCTGTACCCCTGCTATAGTAGTTTACGGTGATTAGCTGTTCCCGCAATAATTCAAAATCCGTTCAGTAGTTTCGGAGTCGATCGCGCACAAACAACGTGACACGTGATTTATATGTATATATTAAGATAAGATTAAGATAGTATAATATATATTATGTAATTCTATGTAGTAAGTATATACCACGTTGCTTGGTTTCCACGACACAAGCTTATAATAGTTTACTGTAGGATCAAGTAGATCTGTGTGTTCTGAACTGGTATATTATTATTATTTAAGACGTGCTTAATAATTTAAACCGAAACCAATCGACATCCCCTATAGGCACTTTCGCAAATGTTTCACTTAAACACCAAATATACCTTTAATTGCACACGTCATGTATCTACCTATGCAGGCTATGTATACGCATTCGTAACACATAATAAAATTAATTAGTGGTTATTATTTTTATTTATTTTATTTATTCAAAAGAACGACCAACAAAGCATACACCGTAACATTGGTTGTGATACAATATAGGATATTATAATGAAAAAAATTATGGCGCTGCCTCAATTATAGGTCGCCACAGCATGCACGAGAGAAAGAAGCAATAAATGTACCTACACAAAATAAAAATACAAATTTACTCTTTCCAAACTCAAATGTAAGGGAACTATTTCAATGCATCATTGAACTTTTTTATTATTTGACTGGTAAACATTTGATCGGGTATTAAAGTTTATTGTTATTTTGTCTGTGCCACTCGATTTTTAGAAATCCGTAACTTCCCTATACCTACTAGAAAAATATGATTGTGATCGCTTATAAGTATAGGCAACGTCGCGTCGTAGACAGCGGTTGGCCCCCCGGGCGGTTGCCAGGGGTGCAAAACCGATGGCGGCGCACTCACAGTCCCACAGGCTGTAGTGTAGGCCACTAGGAAATAACTTGGTTACATAAAATTAAAACACGAATTTATCCTTGATTACCTGCGCCAAAAATATCCTCAACATCATTTTATCATTTTACAGATTTCCTCAAACATTCCGGAACAATCTCGATCACACTTCCGTTTAAATTTTTTTTCACCCTTATCTCCAAAACCTCTCTCATTCTCTCAATAAAATAAAAAACATACCCGGCATTATTTTTAACGTAGGTGGTATTCCTAAAAAAATCTTATGAAAATTAAGCGCGCTAGTTGCCGATGCGATAACGCACTGGGCCCTTATTCACTATGACCATAACACGCCGCGCTAGACGCCGCAAAAACTGTCTTTCCCTCGTAATCAAAGAACTTTTCTAGAACGTTTGGAAATTCGTTTTTGGGACCCGCGTTATGGGCAAGGAATGTTGTTGGTCATAGTGAATAAGGGCCCAGGTCGGCAACCTTATAGGCCACAAATGTTATGAGGATATATAGGTGTGGGCCACTTTTTTTTATATAAAACTTTTTGCATTTTTACCATATTTATTGTTACTCTCATTTTAATAATAGGTACCTATAGGTACAAAATTAAGTAGGACTAGTAAAACTAATGCGATTTTTGAGGTTTTTTTTTTAATGGCGAACTAAGGTTTAAATTATTGTCGGAATTTCTAAATGTGTAATTTCAAGTAGCCTAATTTACTTCTTTAATATCAGCTAATTAGCAATGAAAGTACCGTTCAAATCGGTCCAACCGTTTCGGAGAGTCACCCGCGTGAGTTTCGGAATTCCCGGAGGAACTCCAAAATTTCTTTTTTACAAACCTTGTCCTTACAATAACAAACACAAATAAATCGGTAAAAACAATATCCAATTTGTAGTAATTTGGAAGTTATGCGATCATAGTACATTTCGGCGATTCATTTTTATACTTTCTTCGATAAGAACCTTCTCTTACAATAATAAACACAACAAAAAAGAATTAGGGAAATTGGTCCAGCCGTTCACGCCGATCACGCATGCCGATGCCGTGACCAAGGGAAATAGGATGGAAATAGGGATTAACTTTTATATCTATACATCTATGATTCTATAACTATACATCTATACATATAAATAAAATTGAAATGTCTGTTTATAATTCCAAATTAACAGCTTTTCACTAAATGCATATAAAAATTACGTACGGTATATAATTACATAAAAAAATCAATTATTTAAATTTTACTCCGTCTGTCTGTTTGTTCAGGATTTTAACGGGATTTTTTCACTGGCAAAAAGCTGATATTATAAGGTTACTTTTGAAAAAATAGTTCCTCCGGGAATTCTGAAACTCACGCGGGTGAAACCGCGGGGCACAGCTAGTTTATATAAATATTATAAAGAGGTAAAGTTTGTGAGTTTTTAAGGTTGTACCTACCTAGCGGTAATCTCTGGATCTATACTGAACTGATTTTGGAAATTCTTTCACCATTTGAATGCTACATTATCCCTGAGTGACATAGGCTATATTGTAATCCGGAATTCCCGCGGGAACTCCGAAATTACCGCAAGTGAAACTGCGGGGAATATAGATAAAAAATGAAAAAAAAAAAACTTGTTCTTATTTGCGTAACGTGTTTTTTTCGTCAAATAAACGTTTATCTATTTTCGATATTGTTTAAAAACGACGTGATGATATCTATACGTGTACCTACAGACGAACGGAGCGTCATTGGAAGCGATCAGCGAGCCAGTGAGAGTGCTGATATTCCGCGAAGCCAACGCCATACACCGTAGCTTGCCCGCATAGGATGGTAGAAACTGACCCCGGGCCTAAGAAACCTCACGGTAAGCTTCTTTATTTGAAATTCTAAGCATGGCACAAAAGAAATCCTGTTCAAATTTTCAGTCATGATTATTATTAAACAGTTTTTTAGAAGACAGTCGTTTCATCAGCAGTTTTACACCTGACTAAAAACATAAACGTAAGTATTTTGACATGAGTGATCTGCGTCGTTTTATCTACAGAGCAAATAAACTACCGTTGCAAAGGAAGTTAGAGTAAATGATCTAACTTGCCCAAAACATATTTTGCTGCCATCCCAAGCAAAAGATGTTTTGGGCAAGTTAGTTTTTATATTTTTCACAACATTCCCAGTATAAATTAACCATAACAAAAAAGTATTTTTAGTTCGGTTCGACGTGGACATTATATATTTATCTGGTTAATATATCAGAATGATGACAATTTTGAGAAAAAATGCAGTTTAATATCTATTCCTACTCTCTTTATTTGAACTTCTCATGAAAGTGACAAATAATTTTAGTTACTTATAAATGATAAGAATAATAATATTTTATTCACTATTTATTTTCTAGATTGTGATGTAAAGAGGGATCACCAAGCAAACGGACCAGGTTCCAAAACTGTAGACCTTGGTAAGGACCTTTTTGATAGCAATTTCAACTTAACTATTTTTTTTGTAAATAAAACCAACACACCATTGAATAAGTTAGATATCTATAACTAGCTTAAAAAAAAAAAAATATTATCTATTTACAATAATATTATAAAGATGTTTTGTGAATAGGAATTTACAATGATGTTCATAGTATAGGTACCTAATTTTATCTCGGAATACCGAAATTCATGTAACTAGGTATGTGGTTGGAACCGCGGGAGAACAGTTGTTTAGAAAATTACAATGCAAATGAAATTTGTTGAAATCGTACCTAGATTAGAACGTGATGAATCTTTATATAATTTCAGGCGTCGTTCCGTCGCTTAAGTCATCAGCCAAGGCCGATCCGGAGAAAGCTCCAGTGTCAGAAAAAGCTGATTTCGAGAGGGCGATCGAACTAACCGGTGAGTAACAAATGACTACAAAATAGCTGATATTATGAAAAGATATTTGAGTGCTCCTTACCTAAACACTTTTAAAATATAAAGTACCTAGTTTAATAAACAAAACAACCCTAAAAAGAAAACAAAACATTGTGCGCATGCAGTGCGTTTAAGTTACGCGCTATTAACCATTCTTTGACGTTGCTACAGAATTATGACATTGTATATTTGAATATTGCCGCCTTTACAAATAACAATGTAATGCTAAGTTTCCGTCATGTCTTTAATTAGGTAGGTACGCCTAAAAAAGTTTATTTAAAAAAAAAATCTTTCATTTGAAGTAATAATAAAATTGTTCAATACACAATTAGGTAGATTTTCGTACATACATGGTTATGCCCATAATGATTATAATTATAAATTTTTTACCAGTGGTTAAGGTTCTATTTATAATATATGTATATGTGATTATGTATAATATAGATAATATATGACCATAGAGAAAAATTAATATGCTTTATAACTAATAACCTCGACAGTTCTAAAGTTGGCAATTTTTCCCATTGACCGAGCGATGTTGTGTAGATACAATGAGAGTATCAGATGAACAGCTTAGTCATCTCATCGGCCAACTGCCTCCACGTACCGCATACGAACCAAATTACAAAACATCACAGGAAATAGTAGCACACTCATGCCTACTTCCCTTCAACAAGTATCGACCTCATTAGGTGCACAATAACGCGCCACTGTCGTGTTTTTATTGCGTAATAAATTGTGACGATCGAAATTAAACACCGGTAAGCGGAACAAGAAGCCGTCGCATTTGTAAATAAAGTTGTAACATGAACTGGAAGATGGTTGTTTGCGGTGATTTATGAATGAGGTGTGCAAGCGTTGCATTCCTCGCGGGGCATAGTGTGGCCTCGCAGCGAGGCGGCGCGCGTCGTAAACATCGGCTGACTTCTGGGAAGCGTGGATGATGTGGTCAAAGAATTCTAACTATTACTACGTAAATACGACACTCGCCGTCCCCCGCCAACTTCGTGCCTGCCCACGCCCCGCCGAAACGTAGCGGTAAGCCTAGAGGTGATAGCGATATAGGCTGCAACTGGTGTATGAGTGTTGGACAGTGTCAACTCGAATTTCGAAATCAAACTTTGTCGCCCGCTGCAAGTCCTACGACAAACACACACATACATTCAAAACGTGTGCGGACAATAGGTGTATACCTACTCATATATGGAGTGTCACGGGTATGGTATAGGTAGGTAGGTACCTACAGTAGCCGAGTACACGTGTGTCAATTTGTTTACGTTTGGCACAGGATATGGGCGGTTTCACTACCTGCTGCTCGCGGTATGCGGCCTCGTCAGCACCTCCGAGGAAATGGACGTCATCTCTATGTCGTTCATCCTACCATCGGCACAGTGCGACCTAGAGCTTACTACACAGACCAAGGTGAGGAAATTTCCATTACATAGTACCTTAGGGCCTGCATTGTGCACATCTTACCGTGAAATGTATATAATCACCGGAATTTCCTGTGCTAGTAGAAAATTATTTGTATGCCAAATTTTATCCAAACGTTCAGCCTAGAGAGCCTTCGTCCACTATGATCTCCTACTTAAATCCACTTGGAGATCTATTTGGGTTTTTAGTCCACATGATCCACTGAAAGATTTAGTTGTTGTTGTTATTAGTTGTTTAGTTGTTGTGTTTAGTTGTTAGACGCGGTTCCACCCGCGTGAAATTCAAAGTTTCCACGGTATTCCCGAAATAAAAGTACCCTATGTTTTTTACTGTACCCCTGACAACGTGTATGTAATATTTAATGATGATCGGTCAAGCCGTTAATCTACAAGACAAGCTAAAAAAAAATTAGTCAACATGCCCATTAACCTCGGTCGGTCGGCTGTAGTAAAAAAAGTGATGCAGCTTCGACGCGGTCGTTTTAATTTTGTTCGTTCTGTGACTTAACTTTGTAATTACATATAGATGGGCAATTAAATATCTGCCATTTTCGGATTTAAACTCAGGTTTGTAATTAGTAGGTATCTGACCACAGACCAAGAGGAACATAAGTACTTTTAGTTTATGCATGTTAAAGTGTTTCATAACAAAATAAATATGCTCCTCTTCGAAATAACAGTAATAAAAGAAATAGTATCATCCACTAAAAATCCTTATCAAAGAATATCCTATAAAAATCTACGTGTTAATGATTTGACCAAAAATCTGATACACCCCATTTAAAAAATAAACAATACTTACCTAATATTATTAAAATATAAATTATGTCGAAAAATGTATAGTCTAAAAGTTATTCAACATTACTTTGGAGGTGACCTATCTACGAAATTTCAAGCGCTACACCCGCGCCTAACGTGTTAATAAGATTAATAAAAAATATTGGACACGTATTTTTTCTTTATTTACGTAATCAAAAATAACGGCGATACATTGAGTTGAAATTTCTCGTGACGTCACTATCCGGACAGTTTGTGTGGCGGTTTTACCGGTTAGTGACGTCACGACCCCCTCACCCTAAACTTTGATGCGCTTTATCTCTGTATATTTTAATTTATTTGAAAAAGCCAAAAATACCTACGTGTCCATTGTTTTTTATTTTCTAACTGACGGACTAATTAGAATTTTGATTTTCAAAAGTAGTCAAAATCCCCATTCGACAATTGACGTAAATATTTGGGTTTTATGAATCTCATGACCGGCTAACTATTGTTATAAAACTGAAAAGTGAACTGCTTCTATTCAAGTTCTATATGAACTTATTTTATGATTTTTTTTTTGGATTCGACAAACATTTGATTTATTTGTCGCAATTCGCGGCAGATAAAGATGAAATGTTTTTTTTTGTCAGTTTCGGGGGTTTTAATGTGGATTAAGAGAGTAGTTAAATGACTGACGCGGACACGAGGATCGAGCCCACGATGTCGGGCGTAGAAGTCAGGTTTAGGTACTAACCACTACACCAACAGTGCTGTCTGTATACTTGCGAACGTAGCTGTCCCCCGTGGTTTCACCCGTGGTAATTTCGGATTTCCCGCGGGAATTCCAGGATAAAATATAGATATAAACCTCCCTGATGAATCACTCTATCTAGTGGTGAAAACCGCATGAAAATACGTGGCGTAGTTTTAAAGATCTAAGCATACATAAGGTCAGTCAGACAGCGGAGAGCAAATTTGTTTTATACTAGTGATTTAGCTAGGTACCATGTCCATGTATCCCAAAAAGCCCAATGACATCTAAACAACAATAATATTAAAATTATCCTTAGCGTCAATAATAATCTGAATATTTTGTCAAATTGTCTTAACAAACAAATCTTTACAATTAATTACCTACCTTAAATTTTGACAATGACCTCGACTTTTAGTTTGACTACGCTTGTGCAATCAGAAAACTTTTGTTGCATATAGATGATAATAATGAATAATATGTAGCACTTTGTGGACACTCCAATTGCATAGCAACTTTTGATACCAACTCTATATATTATTATCATCGCACGTGTTCAGAAAGCAGCCACTCGCTTGCCACTCTTACTGTATTATAATAATACTTAGTATCGTATCGTACTATATTTTAGTCAATTGCATATGATACAAAATTAATGTAAAAATTATATCATAGGAAAATAATATAGTACAAAATATAATTATATAGATACCATATTTTGACGTAAATTAAACTGTCGCGCTTTTTTGTATGATAACTGTGAACCGAAAGCACCCGCAACGCAGCATGGGGAACATGTAATAATTAATTATTTTTTTCTAAATATCCCCAAAACGGCTGCCCTACGCTAAAACAAACTAATTGCAGCTGAATAAATTTTACAGGAGAAAAAAAAACCGGAAATCGCTTTATTTGAAACAAACCATCCATAGTTTAACGATTTTCTTAATTTTAATTTCTCTAAGACCTTTTCGATGATTGTTGCAGCTGAATAAATTTTACAGGTGGAGCAAAAAAAACGGAAATCTCTTTATTTAAAACAAATCTTCCATAGTTTAACGATTTTCTTATTTTTAATTTCTCTAAGACTAAAGACTTTTTGAAGGTTGTGAGGTTTTGAGTATGTAGCATAACCGTATGCGTGAAAAGTGGCAAAAATACAAATAAAATCATTTCGAATAAAATGACAGTTGCTTCCTTTTTCCGTAGAGCAGCCGAAAAGTACCAGTACCAGTAAGTAGTAGTAGTACTTAGTAAGTATAATGTTTTGAAAATGTATCTTTTCCTAAAAAAAAAAGGTGGCAACCCTTGTATGATTCATACGTGCCGCTTGTGTCCCCAGGGATGGCTGAACAGCATCATCTTCATCGGCATGATGGTGGGCGCGTACGCGTGGGGCTCGGTGGCGGACTCGCTGGGCCGCAAGCGCGTCCTGATCGCCATCTCCGTCGTGAACGGGCTGGCCATCGTCGCGTCCTCCTTCAGCCAGAACTACGAGCTGTTCATGGTGTTCCGCTTCATCAACGGCGCCGCGTGAGTTCACCGCGGCCTACTGGAGGTCGAGCGCTCGAATTTTTTGTTGTATTGACCGCATGGCTTGATGATAAATACCGAAACACGAGGTTGTTTCTTTGTTGGCGCTGTGGTTGGCAGGGTATAATGGGCATGTTGACTATTTTTTTTAGGCTCGTCTTGTAAATTAATAAAAAATATTGGACACGTATTTTTTCTTTTTTTACGTAATCAATAAATAACGGTGATACATTGAGTAGAAATTTCGCGTGTCGTCACTATCCGGACAGCTTGTATGGCGGTTTTAGCGGTTAGTGACGTCACGACCCCCTCACCCTAAACTTTAATACGCTTTATCACTGTATATTTTAATTCATTTGAAAAAGCAAAAAATACGTGTCTATTGTTTTTTTTTAATTTCTAACTAACGAACTAATTAGAATTTTGATTTTCAAAAGTAGTCAACATCCCCATTCACAATAATGGTCACTGACCCTTAATTAAGTAATTTAGTATCTAATAATAGTAACACGGTCCCAATCTCAACAGAGCACTATAGTAGATAACAGAACTTATGTAATGATACAATATTATGTACCTACCTATGCCTACCTACTTAAATATGTTTTCCTTGTAAATATAATTATACTATTACATTTATCATACGATTACATGCTAATCACCCAGACCTCAGAGTAAAGAGTTCATCGCATAAATGATTTTTAATACAGTTGCTCAAAAAGTGGCGTATTGCAGGGACGTTTAGCGTTCGGGATGTGGGCTATTACATAATCGAGCTTTTTGTTTACCTTTCTCGAACTCGTGCGTTCTCTTTGCCAACTGTCAAAAATGGCGACACGACTTTGACACACTTTTTGCATTGCGAAACGTAGGTTTCGCATTACTAATACGACTAGCGCCATCTCTTGATCACAGTTGGAACTTAGTTGAGTTTGTTGTGTTTTTGATATTTTATTAAATTGCTTAATTTTTTCGTAACTGTATTAAAAATAGTTGTTCAGTACACGTGCGGAACCGTCATTGCAACTAGTTCCGACTGTCAACCCTCACCTTCGGCTGCGCCTCGGCTCGGGTAGACATTTGTCGGAACTCTTTGCAATGACAGGCTTTCCGCACTTATAATGAAATATACTATTTTATACTGATGCAGGGATCGAACCCGCGACTCCTGTCATAGCAGTCAAGTTTATTTTTCTATAGGTTATATCATACTAGGCCAAAGGTACTGTCAAAATCAGGCAAGAAAGGATTTCACGGAGTTCCCGCGGTAACTTCCGATTTAACGCGGGTAAAACCGCAGTGAACAGCTGGTATCTAATTTGTAGTTTGCTTTGTTTCCACGAAGTCTTCTTAGTGTGGGAGGAAGTGATTCGTGAGCAGTGAAGTGGTATTATATAAAATTATAATTACTTCTTAATTATCATCTATTCCAGGCTAGGAGGATCGGGTCCCGTGATCTGGTCTTACTTCGCCGAGTTCCAGCCGAAGAAGAAGCGAGGCGCCATGCTGAGCTTCATGGCCGCGTTCTGGACGCTCGGCAACCTGTTCGTAGCTGGACTCGCCTGGCTCATCATACCCAGTGGTAGGTACACACACGTTTATCTATCGCAATACCTACCAGGCAATAGCCGACACCGACAGACTTGCACTGTTCAAATTACAATTTTATGAACTGTACAAAAATCCTATGGAAAAACCATACTTTCAGTTTTTCCGAATTTCTCAACTTTACGGGGAACATTTCAAATTTTTCTTTAGCTAAAACCTTATTCTGGTTATTACGATGGCAAATAGAATTCTTCAAGTCGTTAATAAGGTATTAGTGTTAGTTAAAGGTCCTTTTCATTTAAATAGATTAATTATACATAGACATAACTTTATTAATTATTTGGCATCATAAAATTTCTTAAAAATAATACAAACATCAAAATTAAAAAGAGTCGTATATAGTTGCCGTGATGCCAAAATGGACACCGTCTCAGCATATACCTGTAGTATATACCTATATACTGTTGTGACTAGAATGCCAAGTAGTGCTGTGCATGTGTATCATGAAGATTTGTTGTTCCTTCTAAATGAATAATGTATTTAAATTTCTACCCAAATAACAATAGGTAAACTATTTTTAGAGCGGTGTCCAGTAACTCTTCGTTTTTATTTCCAGAAATTGGAGGAGTGACAGGTGGTTTCGTGTATAACTCGTGGCGTATATTCCTGCTGGTAATGTCTTTGCCATCATTCGTGGTGGCGGCGCTGTTGTTCCTGCTGCCCGAGTCGCCCAAGTTCCTCATATCGACGGGCCGGCCCGACGACGCGCTGGAGGTTTTCAGAAGGATATATCTCATGAACACTGGCCGCAGTAAAGAGGAATATCCGGTGAAACAACTGCTGATAGAAGAACCGCTGTATCCGAAGACAGAGAAGCAGATAGAAATAAGAGAAGCCAAGTCAAAACTAATGAAAATGTTCAGCGACATAGTAGAGCACAGCAAACAGTTGTTTGTGCCACCCATACTCAAGTTCACTACGATCTCTATCACAATCAACTTTACATTCCATATAGGGTAAGCAGCGGTGTAACTACCATCTATAGAATTTCACAATGGATTTTAGTATCTTCAATATTAAGCCTCCTTTTGCGGCGTAAAGAGTCAATTTTTATACAGGGTGTAAGTTAAATGAGGGACATATTGAAGGAGGGTATTTTCTATTCGATTCTCGTCACAAATGACACAAAAAAATGTTAATTTTAACGTAAAAAATATAAAAATAATAATGTACCTATATTCATGAAAATTTTGCGCACAAGTACCTAGCATACGCGCCGACAGATAAAAAGGTTTTTCGTCGCGCCTTTCCTTTATATTGCCGCTGACGCGCCGACAAATCAAATATAAAATTCATTAACCCGCGCAAACCCATGTTTTTATCAATGTTTTTTTCTGTGACGTATCGGTATTTCTTTTATTTTAACTATATTTTATTACTTACATGTAAGTATGAACTATCGGGGGCACCAGTACGGTGTCGATTAATCTTCCATCCAGTTTATAGGTATTCGAGTAGTTATACACGTTAGGGTGCGTCTATTAATCACGTGAGGCTCCAAAGGGGGAGGGGGAATCACAAAATATCACAAGGAGGGGGGGGGGGATATAAAATTTATATATTTTGTACTAACAAAATACACGTGATTTTGGTTAAGGGAGGGGGGTGTCTAAAACCTCACCACATGTTATCACCAGGGGGGAGGGGGTCAAAAGCTTGCTGAAAAAACATCACATAATGGGCATGTTAACTAATTTTTCTTTTTTAGCCCGTCTTATAAGTTTAATAAAAAATATTGGACACGTATTTTTTCTTTTTTTACGTAATCAAAAAATAACGGCGATACATTGAATTGAAATTTCGCGTGACGTCACTATCCGGACAGTTTGGATGGTGGTTTTAGCGGTTAGTGACGTCACGACCCCCTCACCCTAAACTTTAATGCGCTTTATCTCTGTATATTTTAATTTAATAAAAAGCAAAAAATACGTGTCTGTTGTTTTTTTATTTTCTGAATGACGGACTAATTAGAATGGGCATGTTGACTAATTTTTTTAGTCCGTTTTGTAGATTATTAAAAAATATTGGACACGCATTTTCTCTTTTTTTACATAATCAAAAAATAACTGCGATACATTGAGTTGAAATTTCGCGAGACGTCACTATTCTGACAGTTTGTATGGCGGTTTTAGCGGTTAGTGACATCACGACCCCCTCCACCCTAAACTTTAATGCACTTTATCTCTGTATATTTTAATTTATTTGAAAAAGCAAAAAATACGTGTCTACTGTCTATTGTTTTATTATTTTCTAACTGACGGACTAATTAAAATTTTGATTTTCAAAGGAGTCCACATCCCCATTTTGATTTTCAAAAGTAGGCAACATCCCCATTAATTGACGCCTCCTTATTGGTACGTCGCGCGCAGGTACTACGGGCTGATGATGTGGTTCCCGGAGATGTTCAACCGCTTCGACGAGTGGTCGCGCACGCACGACAACGCCGAAGCGGACATCTGCCAGGTGACCGCGTACGTGACGCACTTCGGCACGCACTCCACGGACGCGCTGTGCGACCCGCACATGCACTCCGACGTGTTCATGGACTCGCTCATCACCGTCGCCGCCGCCATACCCTCCAACATATTCGCCGTGCTCGGCATGGACCGGCTCGGCAGGAAGTTCTTTTTAGGTGAGAATTTATATGAAAAAAAGGGGTCTGTGTCAGCTCCGACGCACGACTCGAGTTTACTCTTTATTATTCGTTGTCTCTGATTATTGTAAACTAGCTATGCCTCGCGGTTTCACCTGTGTGAAACGTTTTTATATGTATAATAGATATACATATATAAACTTATATATAAACGTCTTTACTTGCTTTCTATCCATTATTCGCATCCATAATGCTGCTAGAGCAAGCGTGCAGAGGACATGGCCTCCCCCAAAGTCGGCCCGAGTACCTAAGCACTCTGAACAAATAAACTTGAAAGAGAAGTGTGGTAAAAGAACAGTTTTCATTCAAGCGCGTCAGTAAGCGCTGTGGTAAGCGGAGGCGCCAACGTAGGTACCCACGTCCAAATTAAATCGCAAATTAGAGTTCATTAGATATTTGATTGGGAAAGCTCAGTGCTCAGTTTAGTTTGTAAAAAGTTTCATGCTTTTTATTTTTCAAAACCTAAGAAATAATTTACTTGGTGACCTGTGCCTGCGCTAGAGACATAAGTAAAGGATTGTCTGACTAGAGTGATGGCTTTAGCTCAAGACTTTTTATTTCGTCTGAGGGTTTTAGTAAAAATAGTAAAACTCCAATTCACATAGATTAACACATTAAAATCCATTTTATAAAAAATAAACTAGCTTGTTGTTCCTAACAATCAGCTTAGTTATAGTGACCATTAAAATACCTACTAGAATGCTTGAATTTTTTTTAACTTTCTTTCGCAAAGATTCGACTGACGAAAATTATTTTTCCTTTCTTCATGTAGGTAGGTATACCTACCTACATACTTAATAATGTTGATGTGTTTCAGTGTTCGCAACGTTCTCTGCGGGGCTGTGCTCAGCCGCCATGTACTTCGTGTACAACAAAACGAACAATCTCATCGTGAGCGCCATCTTCAGCTCAGTCATATCTTGCGGCAACGCCTCCCTCGACTGCCTCATCACTGAAGTCTTCCCAACAAATCTAAGGTTGGTTCTAAAACTCTATTTGAGATTACTCGTTACTTGCATTGCACAGTTGCACTACATAATAATTAAGGTTAAGGCGTGAAAGTGTAACAAACAAACAAACAAACTCACATTCGCGTTTATATTATTTAGGTACCTAGTTACTTAGATAAAAGCCTTCTTCGCCCACTTCGAACTGACTCTCTTAAATGCACCGCCAAGTGAACTGTCTGTAGACTCCTACCCACCTCCAACTTACCTACTGTCTAAAGCACGAAAGGTTGATTGGCAGAGAATAGAAAGCATTAAGTTCGCATTTTGTACCGTGATGTGCATTTAAAGTTTAAATCCTAAATAGGTAATATTAAATAGATACTAATGTGAGTTTGCTTGTTTGTATGTTACGCTCTCACATTGTGACATTTTGCATATCGGTAGGTACACGTTGTCAGAGGTACCTACACAGGGGCGGATCCAGGATTTGGTAGAGGGGGGGCAATTTGGTTGCACCATGAATTCTTTAGAATTAACAGGATAGACAAAAAAGTCCATTAATAAAATTTAAGTGCCTCATATTGAGAGCATCTGAATTGAGCTTATGTATGTATTATATTATCTATGTGTATGTTTCGCGATTTTTTAACCGACTTCCAAAAAGGAGGAGGTTACGCATTCGGCTGTATGTTTTTTTTTTTTAAATATTACTCGAAGCTAGGGTTGGACCGATTTCGAAAATTTTGAATTTTCGAAATCGGTCCAACCCGATTTTGTTTGAAATCGTATAATCCCAATTAGGTCCTAATGCCACCAAGTCGGGATCTGATGATGGGATCTTATGGTTTAAGAATCTTTATTATCCTCAAAAGATCTTGGGGAAATCGTGGGAACTCTTCAAAAATAATAGGCACACCTATAGCGATTTGGGTATTTTTTATAGTAAATCGTTCATTTGCTTTCGGAAAGCAAAATTTGAAGAAGTGGAACTGATCATGAAGACCACAAGTGATCATCGGAACTACTCAACAATAATACGTATTTCACGGGTTTCGATTGGACCGATTTAGAAAATTGATTTTGTTGTTTGAAAGGGTATACTCCCAAGTTGGTCCCATTGTCACCAAATCGAAAACCTGACGATGGAATCATGGAGAAATCAAGAGAACTCTTCAAAAATTACAGACACACCTATAGCGATTTTTGTATTGTTTATAGTAAATCGTTTATTTGCTTTTGGAAAGCAAAATTTGAAGAAGTGAAACTGATGATGAAGACCACAGATGGTCATCGGAACTACTCAATAAAAGGTATTTCACGAGTTCCGATTCGTTAACTTTAATATGGTTCCTTAATAATTTATGCTCGTCACAATGTATATGGTAAAATAGAACTGATGATGACGTACCAGGAGAACTCCTCAACAATCAACGTCCCTGTCGTCCCGTCGGTAAAAGCAGTATTTTGTAAAATGCGATGAGCAATTGACATTAGGCTATTGTAACTTAGATAAATTACAAACGGACTCACTTGAAAGCAAGAAATAAACAAAATTTTAACAAAAAAATTAAAACCGACTTCCAACAACACAAAACTAAAAAGCTAAAAATAACAAAATATCGATTTTATCCAACAGACAAAAATTCACGTAAGTTTATTTTTGGTAGTTATTACCAGTAGTTATTATACCAGTACCAGTAGTTATTATTGGTTTATTCTACCACTTGACTACTATTACTATTTGAAGTCGGTGACAAGCCAAATATGGCGTAGGTATATGGGCTAAGTCCAGTCCCGCCACGAGCTCTTGTGAGCTGAACAACCCAAATGGGCAGACGTAAGCGGGCTTGGCACCGAATTTAAATCAAAAAGTGGTAGCACAAACCAACAATAGTATTACGTGTATTTTTGTCTGACGGATTAAGTCGGTATTTTATTATTTTTAGCTTTTTAGTTTTATGTTTTTCATATTTAAAAAAAATGTGATGTCGAAAACGATTGAGCTTAGGTAGGTATAGCGGTTTTTGAGTACGATTCTCTGTAAAATCAAAGTTTTTTTCGTATTTCATTATTTTCAACTTGTACTTTCAAGCATAAAATAATCTACATGGAAGCTACAACAGATAAAAGTAAAAAATGAAAAATTTACGTTCCAGTGAATCTGACCTGAATTAACAACTTTAAATTAAAATTTTGTAGCTTTGTATCTATAAAGTGGTAGGAAAGTAATGGGAAGTGTTATGATTAATAGCGATTTTTTTACTAAACTGAGGAAAAATACCATCAGAGGTGCACATGTGATGTGATAAAAACATGTTTCGTGATCAGAAGAACAAAGAACTACCTAACTACCTGACGTAGCTTCACGACCGACATAAAGCAATCTGAAACTTTCTTTGAAGTAAGTCGGTGATTTGGGATCCCCCAGTACCAAGATGGTACAAAGAATATGTGTAGTGCGTCTGGTGAATATGTAAGGCACACACATTTTGCAGCCGCTCCAACTTATCGCGTTACTCTTCTGTCAGATTCATACAGCGCACATCGGCGTAGACAAAAAGGAGAAGGTTACTCCTTGGATTAGTAAAATGAGGAGAAAATTTGGGAAATAACGCAGAAAACTCAGAGAAGTGAATAATTTTCGTCCATATGACGAGATTACGGAAAAATAGGTACTATTGAAAAAAAAAGATGTTTTTGACCATAGAAGATTTTAAAATTTACAGTCAACAGAAGAAAAATTTGATAAATTTTGGAAATTTGCCCAAATTTTTTTCCAAATCGAATTCATCGCGCACCGCACGTGATAAAAGTCGTCGGCTATTTTTTGAGCACAGAGGTACAATATGACGGGGAATAAAAATCGAAATTCTATTAATTCCATTTAGTTCGTCAGTTACATAATATAAATAAATAATATGGATAGATTTGCTTTGAACATGGAAAAAAGTAGAAGAGTTAGGTACCAACTAGTTTTGGGAATTGAAATCACAATAGCTTACTTCCAAGTCTGTTGATGTTGGATGTTGGATGAAGTTAAAGAAAAGGGATAGAGAAACTACATAATAAGGATAATTTTAAAAACATATATACAGCCAAACACAGAAACTTCTCCTTTTAAATAAGAAATATACCATACGGCACGTAGTTTCAAACCAGAAAATTTGTTTTAACGAGAAAGAATTGACAGATTTTTTGTTTGTTTTACAATAATAGATACAAACTTCCATAGGGATTCGTTACGAACTAATAATTTATAGAGTTTTAAAAATGAATATTTGTTCGTTCATTCAGGTTCATTCGCATATTTCTATGCAAATTACGATGAAACTTTGGTGAAAAGCCACAAGCTTGCGAAGATTTTTCTAAGGTATAATTAAAGTAGGTACCTATTTAGGTCTTCAGGGGGGGGCAATTGCCCCCAGTGCCACCCCCCTGGATCCGCCCCTGTACCTACAGAGGACATAGGATACTTTTTATCCCAGATCCCGCAGTAACTCTGAAATAAACGCTAGTAAATCTATACCAATATTATAAAGAGAAAAGATTTATATGTTTGGTGACCCAAAAAAAAAAGCGTTTTCAGAATTTCAGCTTCAAATGTCTGATAAAAAAGCTATAGTTGCTAGTTTTTGAATATTTGTTCAGTACTTGCTATCAATTGACTATTCTAGATACCGATTCTAGTCTTAACTCAATACCCCACTACTGGGGGCCAATTCTCACGCACGCAGTAAAGTTCATATTAGTAAAAAAGTTCGAAATTCGATTTTTTTTCGAACGTAACATAGTTTGTGTATTCTAATAAATCTTGTAAATTCTACTGCGCGAGAATCGGCTTCCTGGTACCTTTTACGTGGACACCCACATATTGCAACCCGGAATTCCCGAGGGAACTCTGAAATTAACGCGGGTGAAACGGCGGGGAACAGCTATAAATGAATAAACTGACGTTTAACTTCAGAGCCACCGGTGTGGCGGTGTCCATGGTGGCGGCGCGGCTGGGCGGCATCATCGGCAACGTGGTGATCGCGGCGCTGCTCGACACGTACTGCCCGGCGCCCACCTTCATCGTCGCCGTGCTGCTGGCCAGCGGCGGGCTCATGTGCCTCTTCCTGCCCAACACCACGCGGCAAGCGCTGCAGTAACACCGCCCACCGCCCATCACCCGCCCGCCTCCTCTCTACCTACCGCGAGACGATCCGCCGATACGGGAACGGAAAGGGCATGAAGCGTTACACACATACTACAGCCGCGTTCTTATCTAGTGATATCATGAACATAATTATCTCATTTCATACATTATACAGAGTGTAAGGTTAAACGAGGGATAACGAAGGGTATTCGATATTCGATTCTCTTTAGTTTCAAAAAGTAAACAGGCGCGTCTTTCCCATAGGAGCGCTGGGTGCGACCGTACCCGTGCACCAGCCGGACCGGGCGATCAACATCTGAATGAATCTGGTGGTAGATAGTACCTACCTACCTACTTACCTTACCCTAGTATTATATTATCTGTGCCTTACCCAACTACAATTTCGCACCCGGGCGCGGCATATGGTTAAGACGCCCCTGAAAGTAAAAAAATAATATAGATATCCATAAAAATTGCACCAACAGATCATACAATAAATACCCTGAGGGTCATTAAAACTTTAACAATATTAAACACTAAAAGGGTCATTAATTCTCTTGTCGCCAACAAATCAAATGTAAAGTTAACTCAGCGTAAACCCACTTTGTTTACTAAGGTTTTCTCTAATATTAATGCATGAATTATAATGGACTTAAATACCTATTTCCCTGGTTTAAAATTACACTGTGTACACCTAATCATAAGACGTGATTTTATGTCTACGTAAAGCAATACTTCGTAATTTCCTGTTGAATTGTTGAATGTTGATACAATAAAATACGTAGCCACTAGAGTATACACTACGCCTGCGCGCCATAATGAAAGAAAACAATCGTACATTTAAGTATTATTAGAGATAATAAAATCTGTTGCCAATTATATTATGATAGTAAATTATAACATTGTTTAAAATCACTAATGTTACCCTAGTCTGTAAATATAGATATTTAGTAAAAGAAATGAATTGTGCATTGTATATAGTGCATTTTCCAATACCTATGCATCCAGAAATGTTTTCAATATAATATTCTCTCCAACATGTACATGAAATGTCTACATCTACAAATTTTGGAGAATGTAAAAATCATAGATGAGATTTTTTTATATTCTGTGTAAGGAAGGACGAATAAAACAATATTCTGATTAAAATTTATTTATTAAAACTACACAAGAGTTTATTTCTAAGACTTCACTTTTAATCCTGAACTAGGTTACTACATAGATCACTCAAATCAAATTATAATAATGTGTGCCATTCAATGGGTTTAATTTAACAAAATTGTACTTAACATTAACAATATCCTATGATAATAAAGTCACTCTGTATTTAACTCTCAGATAAAAAAATCGACCCGCGCAGCAGCTACTCTGGCAACTCTGCCAGAGCATTCACACAGCTCCGATGCTCAAACCGCAACACCATTTACAAAACTATTTGAGAAGGTCGAAAACCTTCCATTATAAAAATATTGTATACCTAAATTTATATATTACAAATATGAACTACAACAATAATAACTATCATAATTCAAATTAAATGTACATTTCTAGTCTCTTAAATACTAAAAGTAATTGATATACTATAGGTACATACCATAAAACTTTCAATATTATACGAATTTAAAATTGAGGACGTAACTGTCGACTCAAGAGTAAAATATGCGTAAAATATTTACACAGACGTTCATAACGTTCTACTTTTTCAGCCGCAATTTATTGTGGAACGAAAAAAAAGCACTTGAAATTTATTGCACTTCGTTTTTATACCAAAATTTAATCGTCATGCGCAAAAACATCCGATAAACCAAAAGGTGCATTTTCTAACAAATTATATTATTTATACATATTATAATTTATTTCAATAATTAAAAAGACCTGATTTAAATGCCATCGATGGTCGGTTGCGTGTTTAACTGTGACGAGTGAAATCGTTAACGGACAACTGTATGGAAGGCTGGAGCGGTATCTCCGCGGAGGTCTCGGAGGTGTCCGAGCCGGGCGTGAGCAGCCGGCGCGCCCACTGCGCCCCGCCGCCGCCGCCCTCCTCCGCCTCCGACTCGCGCACCTCCGCTGACGACGGCGACCCGATCGTCGACTCCACCGAAGACACCGTCCTCTCTGTTATCACGTCGTCGGTCAACAACGGCATCGATTTACCCACCGAATCCTCTTCGGTCAACAATGGCATAGATATAGGACCCACCGCTGACATTTCAGCCTCTTCGGTGGCCACGAAAGACATTTCCGTGCAGGGCGACGTCAACAGCGTGGTGCCGTAATTAGTGCCGCTCAACGGGTCCGTCGTTTTTGGAGCTATCCTAGGATCGGTGACGGTGATGGGCAGCTCGAGGGAGGTCGGCACGGTCGGTGGTGTTACGCCTATCACAGCGAGACCGGCCTCCAAGTTAGAATGAACCGTCGGTTCACCGTCTACTTTGGTCGGCACTTCCACCGGAGTCATGATAGGTTGGTTGAGGGTTGTGCTAGTTTCAGAAACCCGACAGTGAACTGATACGTTGGCGTTCAAGTCTCGAAAATCTGGGGCCTCGTCTCTCGGTGAATCGGCATGGAAAACATCGCTGTTGGCGAGAGCTGCTTCGAGTATGTCTCTACGCTCGGGCGGTGGCAGAAGGACCGGTGCGGGTTCGATCGCCATAGGTACCAGCTGGTTGTTTTCTAAAACTAAAGGCCTATTATCTATAGGCGTCAAAGTACCGCTATCTTCGACACAAAGATAAAATGAACCGTGCGGTCCTCCAAAATGTTCACCGGGCACTGCTAGCAGTTGTCCATCGGACAGAGACGCCGGCGGGGCAACCGCGGCTGGCTCCGGCACGGGCGCCACTGGGGGCTCGTTGGGACGAACTATAGCTGTAGAGGGCAACAGTTCTTCAAAGTTGTCGAGCTCGGGATAGGAAGATGTTGTGCAAACGGGAACGTTGTTAGAAACAGACGGCACGAGCGATGTAACCGCCGCATTGGATAAAGGAGTCAAAGCTGGTATTGGGGTGTTCATTGGGAGCGGTGGCGGGGCCGGCGCTAACATAATTTCATGCTTTAATTTCTTAGCTGGCATAGGCGCTTCCGTTACTAGTTTCCTAATTCTAGGTTTTTGAACCGGTGTAACCGGCTCCTTAGCAGGTACAGTAATAGTTTTCTTCATTATTATTTTATTCTCTTGAACAGGTGCAGCTGACTTTTGCACGATCTGCCCAGTCCTCTGCAAGTGTTCGAATTGTGCGGCAGTAAGTTGCATTACGGTACCGGATTTTTGTTGTAATAATATCAAAGGTTCTGATGTAGTCTTATGTATCGTCGGAATGATTTTCTTAGGTTCTGTTGCCACTATTCGTTTAGGAGCTGGACGAATCTCAGGCATTTGGGCCATGTTTTGTCCTGTGGTGGTAACTCTACCACCCACAATCAGCTGACCTTTTGAAGTAATAATAGCACTCTTAGGCTGTTTAGGAACGATTCTTGTGGTCGTTTTGTTGGAGGGGACTGTTGTGAACACAGTTTTTTGTACAACTCCTGATTGTGTTGTTACTCGTTGCGTTATAGTTTTTATTTGCGACACGTTACCTTGATGTTTATTGGGAAATAAAATTTTTTCGTGTTCAGGTGTGAGAACTATCCTCGATTGTGCTCCTTGAGCATTTGTTATTATCATTACAGTGTTAGTGGGATTTGTAACATCAGATACTGCTGGTATAAACTTGGCTGTTACAGATTTGTTCTCTGTGGGTTTCACCGGCGAGTCTGTGTTTTTTGCAACAATAACGTGAGCTTTACCCGCTTGAGGGTCAATAACGATTTTTTGTGTTCGCCCTCCCTGTGGTCTCGGTGAGCTCGCACTAGGTAAAATTATGAATTTGTCAGTTTTGTTCGTATTTTGAGGTATTGGCTGAATTTTAGTCTGTGTTATGTTAATCTCTTTCACAGTTGTATCTGATTTAGTCATAATAATTTTTTGCTTTCCCGTTGTTTTATCTATCACTAACATAGGCTTACCGCCACGTAGTTTTGACGATTTTGAAAGAATGTTGGGCGTGGTCGGAGTTGTTACTTTAGTAGATTCTGACACTGGATTCATTAGTAACGTTTTCATTTCAGGTTTTTGTGATTTCATTTCTGGTTTATTAGATACACTTGCACTACATTTGTCATCGTTTGCTGCTTTTGTTTTTAGCCTTTGTGCTTTGGATGGATTTGTAATAATGTTGCCATCTGACATTACCATAGGCATTTTTTCAATATTTTCTGGAGTCAAAATATCATCAGACAATACAATCGGCATAGAATTGATGTCAAACATACTATCTTCGGCAAGTGGTGCAGTTTTAACAATTCTACCTTCGGCTAACGCCGGCACTAATGTAGGGTGTTGCTTTACTTTCTGCAACTTAGGTGATGATTTAATTTTTCGTATTTTGGGTTGAATAACTATTGTCTTAGGATCTGTCACTTCGGATGTATTTTTTATTGTATATGTTTGTACAGAACTACCGTCTTTATTTAATTTGTCATCACGTGAAAGAATAATTTTATCAGACGCTGGAGCGTCAGCAAAGCTATTTAAAGTTTTATTGGTCGGGGTACGGCGTATTATTATTTTCTGTTTAGGAGGAGGACTTTTACTTTTTACTGTAGATCTGTTTACATCAAAATTCAAAATTTTTTCTCTTCCAGGTACGATTAATTGTTTAGTGGGTGTAGATTTTTTGTTAGAGACTTTAGGAACGCACGGTTCTTCTAATATTTTAAGGAGCTTAGGTGAACTTGATTCATATTGCTTTATCTCCTGGGTGTCCACCGCAACTTTAGTTATACTTTCATTTGTGATAAGGGACAATTTTTCTTCAATACTTTCTATACCATTATTCGGTTTTGCAGTAAATAAATCAGATTTGAGGGTACTAGAGTTTGGCTCGACTACACTAATACTGTGATCTATAGATTCTGACATTTGCACTAATGATTGAGCAGCATTCAGGTTCTCACTTTTCTCCTGTTCAGTTTCAAAACGAACGTTCAAATTTTGGTTAGATGCTACTGCTTGTATGGTAGGTTCAACAGCCAATTCCGTTTCAATTTGCCCTTTATCTTCCTCTTCGACACTAATATCTTGAATAGTCATCGGAGTAACCGCGATTTCTTTCAGAATTTTTTGACATGACTCTAAATGAACTTGGTCTTGAAGTTCATTAGGTATTTTGTTTTGAATTGCAGTTGCAGGTAAATTCAAAAGTGGTAGCTCATTGGGTATTGTGTTTTGGATTGGTGTTGAAGGCAAATTTAAAAGTGTTTCAGCTATTTGCAAGTCCGATTCAGAAGGTTTGCTTTTGGATATGGTTTCGAGGAAAGCTTCTTCATGAGGGGTTTTTTTCTCAACAGCACTTTTAATTTCAGGTAAATCCATTTTATTTATGTTTTTCGTTGAGTTTATATCATAACTATTTAGCTCTTCAATAACTTCGTTTACTTTAGTCAAATTTTCATTATAACCGTTAGTACTAGTTTCATTATCGTCATCAAATAAATCCTCCGGTGGATCGTCACTAACAACTTTCGTAACTCTGTCTGTTTTACGCGATACACTTAATAATGCATCTACAGCTGAAGCAGTTGATTCGTTCATGTACGGTTCAATGTTATTACATGAGGTTGGTAAACCAGGTTCAGGAATTTTGATAATGGGTTCTGGGACGTCTTTCTTTTTTACGGTTTGTTCAACAGTACTATTATTTAAGTTTTCAGGTAAAGCGAAATCTAGCTGTACTGTATTTTCAGTTGATTCTTCATTAATTACATCTTCAGTCATAGATTCCAGTACAATGTCTTTTTTAATATTTATTTCATTAGATTGTTCATTCTTAGAGATTTTACTAGATTCTTCATCAGTAGATACTTGCCGTGATTCTTTTTCAAATGATATTTCACAAGATTCTTCTTTGCTACAAATTTGATTCAACACTTCCTTATTAGATATTTCATTAGATTCATTTTTAGTAAGTACTTCAGAAATTATTTCTTTATTTGATATTTCAGGTGTTTCCTTATTAGACTCTTCATTAAGATTTTTTGTATCATCCAATATATCTTTGGACATTTTAATATCTTGTGACACAGAAGTTGCTTGGTGATCATCATTTTTTTCGGATTGAGAACTAATACTATCGCTTTCAGAATGTATACTTAGATTATCTGCGGAAACTGATGTCCCAACTATAACAGATTCCCCAGTAAAGACTTTTTCTTTTAACTGCAACGCTTCAGCTTTCATTTTCTTTAATTGTATCTTAGGTGCAAGACGAGCTACTTTAACCTGTTCTACTGGTGGAGATTCTCTGGCTTCTGGAGATGAAACAACTTCTGATCCGTTTATTTCACTCTCAGAAATATCCATTCTTTCAGCTGCATTTAATTGCTCTGCTACATATTTGCCGATGGCATCTTGACTTCTAGAATGGCGGCTTCGAAAAAACGTTTTAGTTTTAAATATAGTTGGTTTTGACTGTGTTTCACTCACTAAAATTTCAGGTAAAACTTGTTCAGTTGAGGAATCAGTTTTTTTGTCAGGAGATTTTACAATTGGAGGCTCAGGAAAATTTTCCTCTATTTTTAATGGTTCTGGAGCAGATGGCAAATCCGGTACAGTAGTCTTACTAAGCAGTTCAGCTACTTCTCTAGCCACATCGTTCTCGTCCAAACTAAGGCTCTTTCTATCATCTTTTTGTTTCGATGAATTTTTGACGCGAGGTATTTTCCTACCTGCATCAGCCTCCACATGCCAATCTTCATCTTCACAAAACTCATATTTGGAATCATTAGGTAGTTCTTGCTTTTCAATTGTTTGTATATTGCTATGTGATTCTATAGTTTCTTCCTTTGGTACATTTGGCACTTGTGCATTTAGTAGAACTTTTTGTGTTGGCATAGCAGGTGACTCTGAATCAAATAATACTTCAGGTGATTCTTCTGCAACTATGGTTGATGATTCATCATTTAATTCTTCATCAAAATCATCCCAATCTGCTAACAAACTACTTTTAATTTCTTCATCTGTTTTAATCTTCTTGACTTGAGGAGAAAATGATTCTTCAGTGCCACGTTTAAGATTTTTCTTGTGTGACTTATCAACTTTTTCACTACGAGGACGTCGTACTTTTTGTGGTTTCGAAGTGTTTGGAGCACATTTAATCGATTCTTTTAAGAGTTTTTTCCTAACTGGTGAGGGAGTATATGGTGTAAATGTAGCACTATGTGTTTTATTGTGTAAAATCATAACATTTAAACGGATTGTCGTAAAAGGACAAGCATGACATGAGTAAATGCCACTTGCTAATGTTGGTGTAGATGCAGCTATAACAGGTTTCTCAGATTTCTCTTCATTCTTTGTTTTCTCTTCTACAGCTTCAGAATCTGTACAACTTGTAGATGGTGTGGATAATTTTTCTGATGATTGTGTAGGTCCTGATTTCGGTGACTGCACGAGTATGTGTACTTTATAATCACTTTTTTCAAAATTTATCTGAAAATCAAGTTAATCATATTAAGTTAGTAAACAGAAAAAATTGGTACCACTTAAATTATAACTATTTTTTACTAAAAATAAAATACCTTTCTGGTAGGTGAATGCTTTGAAGACGCTGTAGGTCTCCCTCTTTTTCCTTTACCTGAAAAAAAAAGAAAAATAAATTGCTAGGGTACAAAATTATCTACACTAATATTAAGAAAAGAAATTTGTAATTTTGTAAGTTTGCAAGTCGACGAGATGTACAGGAAAGATGGAATTATGGATATACTTTTTATCTTGGAACAAAGAGTTTTATGGGAATACTGAAATCTATGTTGTTAAAACCGTGGGGGAACAACGATTTATTTGGTTTAATTAAGAGCAATTTAGGCTTTCATATAGAAGATAGGGTACTATCTTCCTGATATAAAGAATTTGTGCAGTTATTTCGAAATTGACACAGGGAAACCACAAGGTAGCAGCTGGTATATAAATATGTAAAAATCTATAAACAAAATAAAGAATCTATATTATTATGTTTGTTGTGGTTGGCAAACTGGAAAAGTAGTAGATGAATTGACTTGAAATTTGGACGGGTCATAGCATTTTCACCCGAAAATGTTTATACATACTTTGTATCTCAAAGTACCTAGGGGAACTGAATTTTTTTTTTATTTAAAATTTATTACTTCAGTTTTTATTACCAAATTTTTTGCCAATTATGTATAATAAATAATAATATGTATTAATAATGGTTGGTCATTATAAAGAAGTGCTACCTGGTCATAAACATTTATTAACGTTTGAAAGGCAATCCTTTCTAAGTGACATCCTATTATTATTTTACATTGATTTAAAATCATAAAAAATCAAAATAAACCTTAACCTTGGATTTAAAATATTTTAACAGTTGTGGCGACTTCTACGCCACAAGTCACGAACTACAACGAAGCGACGAATATTAGCCAGATGGAAATCCTTAATCGCGCTAACGAAGTTAACACGCCTGCGCTGCATATATACCACCTCTGATGATCTAGTCGTAGCCGCGGTTCCCCGGATATACCACCTCGCCCAGCGGGAAGCTTCCCCTATGGTGGTGTTCGAGCCGTATCATATCTTGCTCCCGCTATTGTGGTGACCACGACGTGATTGAAAGCCTTTATCATCATCGAATCCTCCATCAAGTCGGCTCGAGAGCATGCTCAGCATGGTCACCATAGAACAACGAGCAAGCAATGCACTCCTAACTTACTCGGATATTCAAAGTGACTATTGAGAAAAACTAAGCTTCAGACTATCAGACCTTCGGTATTGGGAGGGAGTACTGTGGTGACCTCGACGCCACAACTCACGAACTACAACGAAGCGACAAATACTAGCCTTGGCCTTAGTAAGGATTGCCTTTCAAGTGTCAATATTAAACATCTACTCAAGAGTAAATATCAATGTTCATCACACAAATGGGGATCACACCAGTGACATCTGGCATAGCAGTGAATTACTTACTACTCAACCTGCTAATAAAGATACCTTTTTTAGGAGAAATTAGAGTTTTCTGTGCCGGTGTACCAAAGAGACCTGCATAGCTTTCTTTCTTCATTTCCTGAAACTCATCTCTGGTTAGGATCTCTATATCACCACCAGTAGCCGTTTCAGCTCTTATGACATCCTCAGGAAATTTTTCCATATGACCATGCTTTGTCCTATATGTATCTAAAACAATAATATTAAATATTATTACCACTATTTTATTAAGTACTAGCTATGCCCCGCGGTTTCACTCGCGTGAATTTCGGAATTCCTGCAGTAACTCCAAAGTAGCTTAATTTACTCCTTATAATATCACTTAATTACCAGTGAAAGTCCTGTCAAAATGTCCCACCATTACAGATTCTCCCACGTGAGTTATGGGACTCTCGCAGGATCTCTTTATATCAGGAACCTTGCGGAGGCAGGCAGAACAACCCACCAAAGTTTCATCACAATCAGACCAGGGGTTTAGAAACACATAGACAACAAACATACAAACATTCATTTTTATTTATAAAGATCATCTATATTTTTAGTGCCAAGCATAAAGTTGCAAGGTATAAAAATATTTACACCCATTGGATCCCATTTTAATATCACTGTTGGTAGATCTCACAAATATTTTAATGTACATACATCACAATCCAAATTCTTTTTCTTTTTCATTTATTTTATTACAAGAAAAGTACATAGTCTAGTCTAGACACAAAAACTAAGTGGGTTTATTTCGTGTAACATCTGGCATTACATATAATAATGGGCATGATGACAGGGTATAAAAATCAAAATTCTATTTAGTCCGTCAGTTGGGAAGTAGAAAATAATAGACACGTATTTTTTGCTTTTTCAATTATTAAAAAAAATATTTAGATAAAATGCATTAAAGTTTAGGAGTGGACTCATAAATAACTATAAAATGTACCTAGGCATGACGTCACATGGAATTACTACTCAATGTATCGCGGTTATTTTTTTAAATACATAAAAAAAGGAAAAAAATATGTGTTTAATTTTTTTTATTTCAAATTATATTATAATTCATAATCTAGAAGACTGACTAGAAAATTTATTTGTATAACAGGTTGATAACAAAATCAAGAGTGTAATTGTGAACTCACCAAGTCCTTTTTTTATGAACTCTGTCTTGCGACTGCAGTTGTATTTGTAAATCAAGTTGGTGTTTTTAACATATTCACTGAAAAATTAAATACTGGGCTATAGTAAGTCATCAAAAATATAAATCTAACAAATGTTGCAACATCCTTATCCTGACTTATTATAAATATGAAAGTGAGTTAATTGTTTGTTTGTTATGCTTTCACACCTTAACGGCTCATGCAATCAACATGAAATTTTGCATGTACACGTTTTTAGGGGTACAGAGGTACTTAGAGGTACATAGGGTACTTTTAAAAAAAAATTATACCATATCAGGCCCCTATTAATAAAGACAAAAAAAAACCTCAGAAATGAAACTACATTAAACTTTGCATACTACACATTGTCAAGGGTAGGTACAGAAAATAAAATTGAGCAGTACTTTTATCTCGGAATAACTGTGAGAACTCCGGAATTACCATGGGTGGAACGGTAGGGGACACCTAATACTATTATAAATGTGAGTGAGAGTTTATTTGTTTGTTTGTTACACTTTCTCAACTTGAACTACTCAACTAATTATCATGAATTTTGCATACAAATTGTCAAGGGTGTGAAGAAGGACATAAGGTAGTTTTTATCACAGATTTGCTCTGAAATTGTCACAGGTGAAACCGCAGGGAACAGCTAGTTTTACTATAAATAAATCAGAATATTGTACTATTAATTATTATTAACTGCAGTTTCATTTCCTTGAATTTCAAGATTCCCTCAAGAACTTCTTGTACTAAGATAATGAGTATTTAACAAATATTTAACTGTTTGGTGATCAGGCAGATAAATCTATACTAATACTACTATCTATCTATACTATAATCATCATTTTGTTAGGAAAAACAAAAAATTATGTTTATGAAAATTGCTATGCTTCTAGCATCCAGTTCACAGATCCCTGTTGTTTTTAACATTGAAAAATATTTTCATTGATAGAAGTTTTCATATTTAGTAGAGATGGGCTGAGTAGTCGCCGACTAGTCAGGAATGCCAACTATTCGGCAACTTTTATAGTCGGTGACTAGTCAGCAAAATATGCCGATTATAATCGGCACTTAAAAGCTATAAAATAAAACCAACATTTATATGCAGGAATGTGTTTTTAATTATAAATTTGAATAATTTTCAAAAAAAAAGTGACTGTACCTACTTATTTTTGTCTTTAAATATTTAAAAGAAAAAAATAAGCTTCCATAGAACTAAATAAAAAATTAGGAATATACTTAGAATCAGTCAGTAATTGAGTATCTTCGAGATTTTACTGGCAGGGTAACACGATAACTTGCAAACAAAATGTATACAAAACATGTCACATGATGAGTTTGTCAACTCACTATCGCTTGTACGCACGCGTGCTGAGTGATGATGACATAGTCCGAATACCTCCGAAAGGCTGGTATTAAATGATCGGCATTGCCGACTAGTCAGCTAGTCGGCAAATGCCCATCTCTAATAATTAGTGTAATTATCATGTGGAATAATAAAAAGGAAAACAATATCTAGAACTAAGTTAACTAATAAGGCTGTATAAATAAATCGAATGGTTAAATTTTTAGTGATACCAACATATTGTAGTTTTGTCCGCACTCAGAGTTGTTTAAATATTACTTCATTTTAAGTAAATATTTTAAAAACAAAACTTTCACACTCAGAGATGGCATTTAACTAAATTAAAGTTTATAGCGCTCAAATTAATAACTGCAATATTATTGTAATCTTATTGTTATATGCACATATCGTCCATAGTAAAAGCATTAGAAAAATATTTAAGTTATTTCTCACAAAACATTCATGAAGTTTTTAAAATTACTAAAGGCAATTAATGTTAGATCACAAAATAATAATAATAATGGTTTCACAACACAGTAACACACCACCGTGTATTAATGTTCAAGAAGTCAACTAGGCATATTTGAAAGAAAAACATGAAAGTACAGAAGCTTAACTGCGATTTCTAACAAGTTTTTAAATAATTAAAGATTTAGACTTTAGAGGTTATAAATAAATACATACTATGTGTCCTCCTGAAAGAACTTGACGACAGCTATAGGAGGTTTACGAAAGGAAGGCAGCACGTCTGGTGGTAGTTTTTCAGGACAAACTACCTCACCGGGCCACCAGCAGGAGCCCAACTTCACCCACACCACCTCTCCATCCGAATAAACTTGCTCACTTTCATCAGACATCACCGTTTATTTGTTCATACGAAACGCACTACCATATTTTGTATCTAAAATAAGTAATCACCTCTCGAGTCAATGAGTAACCGTCAACATAGTATATTTAAAACAAGTCACATCACAAGTGAACAAAATGCTTTTCAAATTGAAATTAATGCTAATAAATAATAGATGAAATGAAACTTAATTGTCAAAATAGTAGCAAAATATCGTAATTATTATTCGCCGACTCCTACCTACGATTTTCATTTCTACACTTTGTTATGGTGGTAGAACTGATTTAACAAAATGGCTTTCGTGAGTCGTCGTGCGAGGGAGCTCATAACAATGACTAACTAATTAAGTATACTTAAAAATTAAGATAAAAAAAGAATAAAAACATATTTAAAAATAAATGAGTTTAATATTCAATATTTTTTTTTATAATAGGAGTATTATTTGAAAGAAAGGTTTAAAAGTTCATTACGTGTTGAACCGGAACCTAAAAATAGTTGGCGTCAGCACTTGGCATTGCCAACATAGCTATAAAATAATATTACCATTGTAAAAAAAAATAGGTGTTATCTGGCAAGTTTTATTAGCTAGGGATTTAAAGCAGGACCTAAATTGAATTGCTCTGCTTTATCGTACTATCACCACATTTTAGCAGGCCTGCTACCGGCCTGTTTAATAATAATAATAAATTTTACGTTGACATCTAGAAAACCTCAGAAGAATAGAAAACCGTTCACCTTTTTTTTGTATGAACATTTCGTATTACGATTTACGACCACTAGTTTGACAGCACGAAAGCGTCGTAAAGGCGTCTAAAATGTCAAACAAAGAGATGGTTAAAAAGTTGGTCTATGATGAACTTTTTCAACATTGTTTTGTAAATTGGAGTGATTTTCGACGGATTTTCGTACGAAGCAGAGATTTTTTTTTTTTGTTAAAATGTGAATCAAAGATAATATAATTTAAATACTACTGCGTTTTCAAGAGATAACCCACAATGTAACTAGACTAGATAACCTCAGACGAAATAACTTTTAATAATAAAATATAACATGAATTTTGTCAATTGTATTTTGGTGGATTTTGATTTTTTGGGCCATTTTCTACCTTACGTCCGATTCATTGGCAGTGAAGAATTAATTTTAACACGTTGCGTTGATGATGATTATCTTTCAGAAGTAAGAATTTCTAAATTGGAGTGGTCAGCTCGAAGCCCAGACGGGAATCCCATAGAATCTCAAAACCAAAAGAGTACATAAGATCTTAAATATAGTTTTCTAGTCGGAAGTATCACTTTGTTTCTAATCTTCTAGCCCATTGTCGATCACTCAGACCGGCCTGTAGTTAGGTGCTTTGGCTATCATCCTGTGCTATTCGTTCTAGGTGACTAGGGGTTTGTGAGACAGATAGTATACAGTGCTCACTTTCTTGCCGATTATTCACCTAAAAGTAGAACAAAAAATTAATCACTAATAATATAGATAGTGTTTTACACTTTTGCCTGTTTTATTTGCAACCTCTGTCTACCCTATAGCTTGTAGAAAACTCACGTTTTAAGACTCCCCATTGTACATGTTCTGTTCTAGTCGAAGCCTCCATAACATAATAGTGGAATAGTAAATAATAAAAATTTAACGAATAGAAAAAAACATGAACTAAAACTGCACAAGGGTAGATATAAGTATAAAGACATCAGCAAAAGCTGCTAATCTATAAATAATAATTAAAATTAGGTGTGTACAATAAAAAACATATAGGTAAAACTACTCCGTTTTTGCTCATAGTGCGAGTGTAAACGCTGTTTATCGCCGTTTACATTCGCGCCTCGTTCCTCGTCTTGTGCTTCGTTTCGTGGCGAGGTACGAGGTGCGAGTGCGACTAGGGGGAGCACGAATTTTTTCGCTCTCGTCTAGTCGATATCGAGCACTTTTTTTGTATGGAAAATGAACAGCGCCACCTATCCAGCGTCGTTCATTTTCCATACAAAAAAACGCTTTGACATTACGACGATATCGACTAAACGAGAGCGAAAAAATTCGTGCTCCCCCTAGTCTCAGTGCGTAGATTCTCCGTCTACGTGCGAGTGTAAACGCTGCCTTGTCCCGTCGCTCGCAGAGAGAAGGTAATCACTGTCGCTCGTGCGACCGCGCGATCGATGGGTAATAGCTGCGGCCGGCGTTTAGTTTTGGTTTAGTTGTCTTTGAGCTAGCAACAAGGGAGGACGTCGAAGTGTTAGCGGCAACAAGACGTCTTTGCTTACTGAGCTTTTAATACTACTCGATTAATTTTAATAAAAGAAATACTTACTTATTATTCTAAAAATCTTTATATTATAATGTTTGTATGGATTGTATGGTTGTTTGTTACGTTTTTACGAAAAACTACTGAATGGATTTTAATGAAACTTTACAATAATACAGCTATAAAAATATCTAATAAAAAATAATAGCTATAGATGCCTATTATCATAATATACTGTCTGCTATCTGCTCTATAGGATTTTTTACCAAGCTTGGCTAATAATTATTGTATTGATATTGCGCCATCTATGTATTGCTAACAAAAGTTTTTTGAAATTTTGAATTGTTCTATGCCTGTATGTGCGTGATACAGGTTCTCGACGATTAAAATTTCATTTATTCCTGAAATAATCAAGAGATGTCGTTAACTATTATTTTGTAAACGTCGAAAATTAAATGCATGTATATAAGCATGGAGGATATTAAGGTTAATATTTTGATCTTGCTTCAAGTAGAAGCAATTCAGAATAACACATAGGTGACATAGGGTACTTTTTATCCCGGAATTCCCGCAGGATCTTTGAAATTAACGCGGATGACACCGCGGGGAAACGCTAGAATATAATAGCTAGTAAAATAAATAAATAATTTAAATTTAAATAATTTAAAAAATAAAATTAATAAAATTAAGCGAGCGTCTGTTCACACTCGCGCTTCGTCTCTCGCCCCGCGCCTCTTGCGCCTTTTTCGTCTCTTTGACTCGTGACAAAAAAGCCGCTCCGAGGGACGCGAGCGGCACGAGCGACGAGGCTAGGCACGCGGTGAGCGACGAAGTGTGAATGTGTACAGTCGCTCGGGGCTCGCCGCGTGGCTCGCCTCGTTACGCGTACGCGAGTGTAAATACCACTTAATAGTTTGTGCCGCTCTTTTTAAAATTCTTCCACTTGCTACTATGCAGCTATGGCGCCACCTTAATTTGCTCCTTTTCAACGGACACTTTTTAATACACTGAGATGGTCCTCCTTACTTCTACCCTCCATATTTTAAAATTTACGTCCCGACCAGTCGAAGCAATTCGAACGGCTTTCATTCGAGAAATATCGATTAAATGTTCGAATTCGAACTTTATCTCGAGTTCGAGTCTACTTCGAATGTGTGAGAATTGTTTCCAGGAAGTCCCAGTAAAGCATCGAAATGCATCAAATGCATCAATGCACCATTGCACTTCGATGTAAATCACTTCAGAAGAAGAAAGAAATAACTGAATTGGCTGTATGGACTAAGTTTCCTTTTCCTTTCAAACATAGAGAACATAGAGTACTTTTTCCTGCAACCTCCACGGGAACTCCGAAATTACCACGCCCCACGGATGAAATCGCGGGGGACAGCTTGTAATAGTGATTACCTTCTCTCTGCTAGTAATATTATAAATTTACTAGCTGTCCCCGGGAAAAAAGTACTCTATGTCCTTTTTTGTACCCCTGCCAGTAGTTTACGGTGATTAGCTGTTCCCCGCATTAGTGCCGGAGTTCCCGCGGGAATTCCGGGATAAAAACCATCCTATCTTTTAAGTTGGACCATATTATAAATGGTTACAAAATTTTATCAAAATCCGTTCAGTAGTTTCGGAGTCTATCGCGGACAAACAACGTGACACGTGATTTATATATATTAAGAAGATAAGATAAGAAGATGACACGTGACTTATATATATTAAGATTATACGAGATAAGATAAGATAAGATGGTGATCATACGAAAGCAAGATGCATGCGAAACCATGCGCACGTAGGTATTGCCGCTGGCTCGTAGGTAAATCCCCTTTTTAGTTTAGGTTTTCTTTGTTATTTTTCAATTTTTATTTTATTTCTATTTTTTAGTTATATCCCAGATAGTATGTTATTATGTTAGGACTAGCTGTACCCCCCGCGGTATCACCCGCGGAAATTCCGGGTTAAAATATAGCCTATAGGGATAATGCAGTATTCAAATAAAAGAGATTGAACGCTAATTTTATATTTGTTACTCTATTTACATTATTAATAATAGCGTCACATTATTGATCTTTTATACGTATTTCACTTCACAGAAATAAATAAAACACTTCATTGGAGTATAATTTCCAATTTAGGAGTATTTGTTATGAAGTACCTACCTAAGTGAATAGTCAATTATAACTGATATAATTAGGTAAAGTACTAAATTGTTACATAATGTATACTCGAGCGAACGACTTTCATGAGATCACAAAATCTCAACCGGTGTACTGACGTATGATTTTTGCCCACTCTTGCGGGAAGTTTCTCTGCACGTAGGATAGAGTGCGTTGGATTTGCTTCGTTTCTTGCGGAGTACACTGCGGACATGCGCCTCTTAAGACAAGCGGCGCTAGAGCTGAAAACAAAACATTGGAGATAAGTAGATGTAGATAATATAACATAAAATTATCATTTGTTTGGTTTTAGGCGGTTTTAGGCTCAGACGAAATAAAAAATAAAATATTTCGTCTGAGGTTTTAGGTTGTTATATACTGATTTAAGGGTAGGTTAAGGGTAGGTTAGGTAGTGAGTGATCTTACCAAAATTTCATTACTTATACGCTATCATGGTAGCAGCAATGATTTGGATTGGTACCTACGGGGGGAAAATTCAAAATTTCGATATTATATAAGTATACAACCCACGCACGCCTATACATACCTACACGTCTACAGTGCAAGTTATAAAAGACTAGCTGGTCCCTCAATGGTTTCACATCGATTTTCGAATTCCTTTGATGTACCTAATATAAGTATCCTGTCACTCATTAGCTCCTATCCTCCTATCCTATAAGCAAAATATTCTTAAATCAGTTTCAGAGAATAATCCCTATAGAGTATAGAAGTAGAGTTTGCATGTTTGTACGTACAAATGTATAAACTCTACGTCTTAACAATATATTATACTAGCTGTCCCGCGCGGTTATATCCGCGATAATTTCGGAATTCTCACGGAATTGTTCCATACAAACTTTGCTCCACTTTGTCACCCCCTTAGGGGTAGAATTTCGGAAAATCCTTTTTTTTCGAATGCCTATACGTCATACAAAGAACCCTCCAAGTTTTAGGTCTCTACGATCAGCGGTTTAGGTTGTGCATTGGTCCGTCAGTCATCAGTCAGTCATTCAGGACAAAGCATCTTATATGTACATAGATGTGGCAAAAGGAAAAACCAAAAACTAACTCACTTTTGAGTCTTCGTCCGACCGGGTCGCAGGGTCCTTCACCAAGCGCACACTTGAGTTGTCGCTGTATGTACCGCTTGTCATTGAGAGCGTCTTCCAGAGCGGTATCGGACACCGTCGGCCTCTGGGTCTGCGTTTGCGCAGTGCATGCCACCATTACCGCACACAACACAACTACGTAGACGAGCTGAAATATGTTCATATGCATTCATTAAACCTAGATTAATTCATTATTTTGTCTTTTGCCATATTTTGATGTATTTGACACAGTGTTTTTAATAATTAGTGTAACAACTACCAAGAGATTTTTATACTTAAGCCTGTCTTGTTGTTGAATAAATAAATAAATAAATAGATGTAAAATAACTATTCAGTAATTAAGTTACATAATATATTAAAGAGAAATATGGAGCCAAAGTTCGGTCAAAATTGAGCAGTGGGTGGATATGTACCCCCCCCCCCCCCTCCCCCCCCCAGGGGACAGAATTAGGTAGGTATTTCTTTTACTGGAATTCTCTTTCTAGACTTTAACCGGTAACTATTGGTTAAGGCGCGTTACATCACGAAAGAAATAAATAAACAAAGACGTGTTGACCTCAGGTTTTTAGTGTGTCACCCCGATTACGCACAACGGAGGTTACATCGTGTAGCCATTAACTGCGGTCGGTTCGCAGAAACGTAGCAGTTACAAAAATCTTGTAACACGCGAAGCTAGTTCAAGCCCGATTCTTGCAGTAGATACTTTCACTTTCGCACAGGAGGAAAACATCGCTTAAAATAAGCACACAACATGGCAATCTAATCGGCGCAGCTTTACTTAGATTGTACCGATTTATTCAGTAAAAAAGGTGCATCCACCTTCCCAGCGAACTATATATTTAAAAAAATTTATTGGATGTATAAGTGTACCACTTGCCCGTTTGCCCCCTATGACATACAAAAATAAATAAAAATAAAAAGTAACTAAAAAAGCTAAATAAAATATAATATTCTACATTTAACCGTTAACGCAGCGTACGCAATGGAAGCTCTCAAAGGAATATTTTTTTACCGTTTTAGCAACATTTTTTATTGCTGCTTAGCCTCTAAGGCCTAGAGACTAGGGCTTAGAGCCTTCCTCGATAAATAGGCTATTTAAAACTTAAAGAGTTTTTTAAATCGGACCAGTAGTTCCTGAGATTAACGCGTTCAAGCAAACAAACAAACTCTTCAGTTTTATGATATTAGTATAGATAACTGTTTCCTATTTTTACCATTGTTATTGTTTTTAATAAAATTAGACTATCGATTAGACCCGTACCTTACCTACGTCAACAGGATGTTACAGAAAGATGTAAGTAGTCATATTTGACGATCGTGTTCAGTGTTCACGTTATCGTCTGCAATGATTTGATACTAGTACAACCTAACTGAACCGGTGCCATAAAATTAACTTTCCTAAAATTTCTAGATTTGCTGTTATCAACTTGTCTCTGCACCCCAACGGTGATAAATTGCATAAAATGGTCCCGAAAGTTGAACCTGTCACCTGTAACCAGTTCATGATCTACCCAGTGATGTGACATGTATATTTTGTTGCGGAAGTGATCGAATTGTTTATGAAATTTTGAAGTAAGGTTTTTGAGCCAAATAGGTACCACCGTCAAATTATTGTTAAAGATTCCCAGATCACAATCTTCAAATATGACTACACTTTTTCGTAACATTTTGTATATACTTCTACAGGCATTAA
The DNA here is from genome assembly GCA_907165275.2 of Zygaena filipendulae. Classification (NCBI taxonomy): domain Eukaryota; kingdom Metazoa; phylum Arthropoda; class Insecta; order Lepidoptera; family Zygaenidae; genus Zygaena; species Zygaena filipendulae. The sequence goes on along the minus strand of OU015667.1, from coordinate 5,906,750 downwards.
TATTATGAAGAGAAACAAAAATCACTTTTTGTATGTTTGTTGCTTTTTGGATAGATAAACTCAAAAACCACAAAACCGATTTAAAAAATAAAGATTTTAAAATTCTTGAGTATCATATAGGGACTTTTTATCCCAGAATTCCCACAGGAGCTCCGAAATAACGCGAGTGAAACCGAGGGGGATCGACTATTGTTGGAATTGCATAATATCCTATAATTATGCAATACTAATTTTGTTGGTTGATTTTCACAAACTTAGGGAAAAGTGTAATTTTTCTCAATAATAGATCAGAGTGCTAAATGTACTAATAATAAAAATCGAGGAAATAAAAGACTTAGTGATTTAAAAAATATTAAACCGACTCTAAAACTTTTTAGTTCTGTGTTTTGAAGCCGAATATTTTTTGTTTTTTTAGTACGAAACCCTGTGAAGTAGTTTCGAAAACATCCTCTTCGTAACTAACTCCTTTTTGGTTCATATACCTACTGCATGGTTAGTCCATATAAAATTTTATGGAGAGTGATTTTACGTAGATTTACCTTCCACAACACACGGATGATATAAATCGACTGCAAATATTGTTATAGTCATCAACAAAAAGTACGTGATTAGAAATCTAATGATTGTGTCATCAATAAATAATTGTACGCGGCACGGTGTCGGTGTGTCGGTCGCGAAAAATTAGACGTGATAAGTTTTTGTTATTGCATTTTGAAACCTTTGGTCAAAGTCGAACACTGTGACTCGTTTTAACATAAATTAAGAGTGAAAACATCTTTGTTCAGTTTACCACAAGGCCGGCGATCAAAGTATTGGCAAATCTGGATCATTGCTGTAGTGAGCATGCAAACAAATTCAAACTATACCAACGAACTAAACTAGCTAGGAAAATAGGAACGCAAAAATCCTTACTAATATTATAAATGCGAAAGTGAGTTTGTTTGTTTGTTTCGCATTGACACCTTAACGGCTTAACCGATCATCATGAAATTTTGTATGTATATGTTGTCAGGGATACAGAGAAGGACATAGGGTACTTTTATCCCGGAGTTCCCGCGGGAACTCCGAAATTACCGCGGGCGAAACCACGGGGAACATCTAGTAAACGTAAACGATTATTATTAAAGCGTATGAATTAATTTAAAAACAACATTCAAACATTATTTTACTGATACGTAGCTATAGGGGGAGGGGGGGCACAAAGATACACGGGGCACATTTATACAGTACCTATATTTAAAAACCAAAAAACACTACGCAATCTGGCACGTCACCAGAATGCTGAAGGACATGCGCAAGAATGATAGTTGTGACGCCGGTCGCCTCCAGTTCACCGTTGGCCTTCAATGGCCTTCAACGGGCATAAACGCGTTTGTGCTGCCGCCAACCAAAATTTTAGCCGATATGTGATCTTGTCTCAGCACCATCTTATTAGTTATTTTTAATGTTTTATGTTACCAAAGGTAAGTGAATATATTCAAAATTGTTTTTAAACATGTTTTTGAGTACAATATTAATAAATAATTCAATAAATTAGTTGCTTGTGAAAAAAGTCGGTTGGGGCACTTTGATTCAGTAAAGCGCGGGGTACAATGATACGTAATAATCTGCCCCGTTAGTGTATTAAAGTGCTCCGTCACAGTTTTTTCTTTTTTTTTCAGAAAATGGTCCACACCTATAAACCAAAGACTGATAGGAAATATATCAACAAAGAAAACAAAAAAGATGCTACACGTGAAGTACTGTCGAAGACTGTCTATACGCAAAGTGGCCGACAAATATGGAATCAAAGCTGCAACCCTACAACATCGCATAGAGAAATCCAAAAAAATATTTGAAGCAATCATCAGGACATCATCTTCTACACATGCAGCATCATCTTTATCACAAGCAGTATCATTAGTTAGAAGTAACAACGTCTAGTTCTACGATGACAATATTGTTTTCTGGTTTATTTTCTTTAAGAAACTTGAAAGACATTGTAAGTCATGTTTACACGCTTAATAAAGTGTATTTTGTGATCTGAATCAATAACATGGTTTTATTTGTTAATTTTAAGAAATAAAACAATTTAGGTTGTGGTATATATATTGCAGATCTCATGGATTTTTAATAAGCATCAAACTGCCCCACCCTATGTATCAAAGTGCCCCTTGGGTGGGGTAGATTGATGCAAAAACGTGTTTTTATTAATATCAGTATATCTCTATACCTAATCACTTTTAGCAGTTATTTCGTAACCAATTTGTAAACTGACATATTAGCCAATGCACCAGTCAAAATAAATATTCAAATATGACGCTTTTTGTCCATTATAAAAAGGTTTGAATTTTTGTGCATCAATGTGCCCCCCCTCCCCCTAAAATCCCTGAATAATATAGAAGAAAGATATTCGGTACATTCACATAAACTAAAAAAAAAATCTTAAGGTATTATAGACCCTCTTTAATATGACCCTCGTTTAGCCTGTACCTGCATTGTAGACTAGCTGTACCGCGCGGTTTCACACGCAATAACTTCAGAGTTCCCGCGGAACTAGATTCCCGCGGAACTAGATTCCCCAGATTAAGCTTAATCTACCTGTGAAAACCGCATGACAATCCGTTCAGTAGATTCGGAGATTATCGCGAACAGACAGACAGACAGAAAATATTTTAAAAATCCTTTTTTTTGAGGTTGGTTATACTCTTCGTTTATCCTCCCTATAGAAGGTAGAAGAAGATAGATATGATGATGGTTTTAGTGAATATTGAATTTATTTGGATACAAAGCTAATTAGTCACCTTAGCACATAACAATATTTTTTGTTACATCCGTTAGAAATGAGTCAATAGACATTTTAAAGTAATTTAGGTTGCTTTAGCTTTAAATAATTCTTTGTTATCCAAATTCTCTAAGGAGCTGTGTTCGTGTTACTGTAATTTATTGTTAAAGGACCATAGAGAATCATCACCACCAGGCTACTAGGTCAGCAGGACTCAGCACTCAGCATTGATCTCTCTGAACTCTTGAATCAGGAAAAATTTCGGATAAAACAAAAAACTAAACCGACTTCAAAAAACACAACACTAAAAAGTTTAAAATACCAAAATATCGATTTAATCCCAAACACAGAAATACACGCAATATTATTATTGGTTTGTGCTACCACTTTGAATTCGGAGCCACCCGGTTAGGTATTCTGCTCACGACGAGCTCGTGTAGCCCATCTACCCACTCCCTATTTAGCTTGTCACCGACTTCAAATCGATCAGTGGTAGCACAAATCAATAATAATATTACGTGTATTTTTGTCATTTGGTTTAAATCGGTATTTTGTAGAGATGTTCCGACTAGTCTGTAAAGCCGACTATCTGGCCACTTTTGTAGTCGAGGACTAGTCGGCGACTATTCTGAAAAGAGCGCCGACTATCCGGTTTCTCACATTGTATGTATTTCTCAATAAAATGAATGTAGGGGAATTACATTAAATAAATTCATAATAAATAAGGGAATCATTATCGAATTGATCAAAAAAAATCCATACACGAGACCTTATTTTTAACCGACTTCCAAAAAAGAGGAGGTTCTCTGTTCGATTGTATGTATGTTTTTGACAAGATATATACAGCAAAAATAATACAGAGTAAACAATAAATCTTTCGACTAAATTTTTTTTTTTTTCACAAAAACACCGCTCTGGCATACAAAAGCAAAAATCAAGAAATAATGCGAAGTAAACGAAACAGTCTCCCTAGCCAAATCGAAATTCTACTATTGTTAATTTAATGCTTAGAAAACTAAGTAAAGAAATTTCATGTCACTTGGTCAGTCAATCAAAACTTTAGTTTTGCGTGACCATGTGAAACTAGAGTTCTGAATAGAATAGAATAGAATCATTTATTTCACATTATCAATTTCATAGTTATATTACTTATAAAAATGTCAGAGGATAATATGATCGTCAATAATAAAATAATAATAATAAAAGTATCATAATAAGAATGTCAATAATTATTAAATAAAAAAATGAACATGTCAAAAATGTAAAAATAAAGATTATAAATCGATCAATCGATTGTGTGCAAATATTCATTTAAACAATAAAATTCGCTATCCAACAAAAGATTCTTCAGCTGGCGGTAGAAAGTTTCGTCAGATGTATTTTTTAAACTAGCGGGTAGCGGGTGATTGGCTGACTAAGTGCCATGACGATTTGTTACTTAGTTTTCTATGCATTAACGATTGTAGAATGTCGATTTGACTAGGGGGGCTGGTTCAAACAAGCACATAGGCGGCGGCGGCTGCGACTTGCGCGCGAATCAGTTGTAAAGGAAGAGTCACGGAAATCCCTGAAAACGTGATCGGCTCGGCCGACTAGTCGGCCTCTTTGCAACCGACTAGTCGGCCAAAGTCATAATCGGCACATCTCTAGTATTTTTTTATTTATAATATTTTAGTTCAGGGCATTTTTTGAATCATTGTAGATACCTACCATTCGAAGATTCAGAAATCGATTATTTACTCTTTACCCGAGTATACCTACCTATGTAGGTACATAATTAATCCATGGATAGAATCTACATATTTATATAGTAACAGCATTAGTCTTTACATACGTGTACCAATGAACCTAAAAGTAATGAAATGTAATCGCTACATGTCCTGCATAAGACCCCAATTAATAAACGCTAGGTACCCAAGACTCGGTCACCTCTTAAGGTTTTTCTGTTTCGCTCATTGCGCTGGAAAATGAAGAGAAAAACTAAGAGTTTGAATAGTGTTTAAGAATACGATCTCAGTTTTTGTGAAGAACTTGATGCAAATATGCATTCCTCTGCAGTTGATAGTTGCAAAACTTATTCATATTAGGTATGTTTTGCAATGAGCTAGCTAGGTAACAACTTGTCTGCTTGTGTAAGGTGCTTACATTTACATTACATTGTCATGACTATAGGATAATTATTTATCAAGTAGAATTAGGTATTAAATTAAAGAAACGACAGCGACTGCTTACCTGCATGTTTGAGATTAGCTTTGGTGGTCGGGAACTTGTGCGGGGGTTATGTAGAACACTTTTGCTTTCGATGCCTGTAGCACAATAATCGAGTTATCAACTTCGATTTTCCTTGAATTTTAATATCGAGTCACAAATATGTCTTCGGGTCCGGCGAAGCGATTAGTTCTGCGAGTGTGTACCTAAGTAGTGAATGTTGAGCGGAGTCGCGATGCCGTTACCTCTTACATAACACAATCCCCCTCTCTAGAAGATCGACAGCTCGATTGTCTCGAGTCGCGTGCGCCTGCGACTGCCTGCGAGTTGCGACCACCGACCATACCTGCCATTAGTTACGTGGCGTGACCAATAATTAAAACGAAAATCATTTTGACCCATTTCTTTATTACACTAAATCATTTAAAAAATGTATATATGCAATATTTTTGTCAAATAAAAATCTAGGTAATATAGAAATTATACTCTTAAAACGTTGGTCTATATTAATTAAATAAATTAACTTACACCTACATATAGTGTGAATTGTGAATTGTGAATTAATACGACTATTTTAGACTCAGCCTATGAAGTATAATTCCTGTAGGTAAGCACCTCAAACTCCACCTCTCTATTAGGCATGATATGGTAGGTCGGAAATTACGCTTATCCAAAAGCTTTACAGCAGGCATAAATTTTACGTAAGTAGTATACCTAAGTATTAACTACTAACATATGTATTTGGTAGGTACTACATAAAATATCAACCAATACCTAGTGCATAATTATAATTACGAAAACATCAGTTACTTTAGTTGGGGCTGATTTTTTTTCTAATTATTACATTTGTCATGATGAAATATAAATAAAAAATAGGTGGAGTTATAGTTTATCTTCAGTAAGTAATAGAATCCAAGTTGATTATTTTAGCCATACTGACGGATCATCTTATTCCACTCCCATGGGTAATTCCTCTGCACATAAGCCAAGGTGCGGCGTATTTGCCACACCTCTCGTTCAGAACAACTAGGGCACATGCCTCGCAGCACCAAGGGGGCAGCAGCTGTAAATTTTAATAAATACGTATTATTTTTCAAGTGGGCGTGGATGGTCAAGTCCTAAAATACAAGGTGTAACAAAAGACGTCATGTAGATGTAATTATTATAAAACTTAAAGTCCTCCGCCGCGTCTGTCTGTTCGTTCGCGATAAATTCAAAAAATACTGAACAGATTTTCATGAGGTTTTCACCAATACATAGAGTGATTCAAGGGGAAGGTTTATAGGTAAGTGTAGTTTATCGTCCTAGAGTTCTAACGGGAACTCTGAAATTATCGCCGGTGAGACCGCAGGGGACAGCTAGTATAGATAATATACCTATAGTGCCATTACATATATTATATACGTATATTGTCATGCACATAAAAGATCTAATTCTAAGAAGTACCTAGCAAACAGACGGACACTTAGTTCAACTAACAATAAGTACAACGTTGTACCTAGTTGATCGAACTTCGAAGGATGGAGAGGTCTCACTTCTAAGAAAATAATAGATTTTTTAACGTTCTGGCTTCCGAATAACTGACTATTATAGCTTAATTTTATTAAATAAATATTATAAATATATAAAATAAATCGCGGGTAAAAGCTAGTCAAAAATATTTAAAGGAAAATAATGCAAGATTCTACCAGAATTTCATAACAACAATTATTAAAACTGTCCGTTGTTTGTACCTATACTTACGCGCATCACACAACTCACAAGAACTCTACCTAGCTAGTAGGTAGGGCACTCAGAAAGTTTTGCGAAAAAAAGTTTTTATGCATAAGACACTGACCACTTGTAATTATTTTGAAAACTTCGATTATTTAAAAGTAAAAATACCACTGTTCGATTTTCAAATTTCCCTCCGCATTTTTTTGAGAGCCAATTCAAATTTTCTTGTCTCATTAATGGATCTGCGTCGAGAAAATTTGCGTGTTATGATTTTTTACAATTTCAAATGTGGCTTAAAACCTGAATGAGTCATTTGATCGACTTCGAATTGCTTTTATGGATGAAGGATCTTCAAAAGCAACCATCTACCGCTGGTATAGCGAGTTCAAACGCGGTTGTCTTACTTTGGGGGATGAACAAAGGAGTGGTCGTCTTACGACGGCTGTCATCGAAGAAAGTGTACTGGCAGTAAAAAAATTAATTCAAGAAAACAGACGAATTACCTACGAAGAGATTCAGCATACTCTGCAGATTGTTTCAGGAAGTGTCCACAAGATTTTGCACGAGCACCTTCGCGTAAGGAGGATAGTTTCCCGCTGGGTGCCGCACAGCCTCACCGAAGCTCAGAAGCAGGCCCGTGAGGATTGGTGCCGTGATATGATACAAAAATTTGATGTAGGCTCGTCACGGCGCGTTTACGACATTGTGACAGGTGAAGAATCCTGGATTTATCAATACGATCCAGAAACAAAGCGTCAGTCGACAGTTTGGCTGTTTCAAAATGAACCAATGCCTATGAAAGTGAAGCGATCGAGGAGCGCTGGGAAAACTTTGATCGCTAGTTTCTTCACTTTGACTTTAACCTAATTTCAATTCCACTTCGAGACCAAAGCAGCATCAACGCCTAATGGTACAGCACAAAATGGCTGCAACAAGCGACCGAACACCGGGCTCCGCGGGGTCCTTCTTCACCACGACAACGCGCCCGCGCACTCTGCGATCAAATCGAGGGACTTCCTGGACTCCACACCGGTCAGAGTCTTGGGACACCCTCCTTACAGTCCTGATTTGACTCCGTGTGACTTCTTTTTATTACCTAAAATTAAAAATCAGCTCAAAGGGATACAGTTTCCATCGCCGGAAGTCGCGCTAGCAGCGTTTGAGAAGGCCGTGGAAGAGGTGTCTGCGGAGGACTGGGAAAAATGTTTTGTAAATTGGTTCAGACGCATGAAACTTTATATAGAGACTGGTGGAGAGTTCTTTGAAAAGATTTAGTAAATATTTTTTTTCATAGAGGTTGGTTTTTTAGTCTCTCAAAACTTTCTGAGTGCCCCACGTATAATATATTAATTGTATCTACCTACCTACTGGGTAAAATAGCATCTTTCTCGTAAACGTGGTTTCTTAAGTGCTATGTTAGCTATCTTTTCTAATGTAATTTTTGTTCTTGGACGAAATCTTAGACGAAATGTCTGAGTTTTTGTTTTGGTAAATAAAGAGAAAAACAAAATTATAGGTAGGTATTGAATGAAATAACAGGTCAATCAAACGTTGAGCCTCCCCCATATTAAGTTAGGGTACCTACCTATACAGAAAGTTAAACCCATGAACCCGCCCGCTCACCTCTTTAGCAATAAAAGAGTGTAGATAAACCATGAATATGATTTGGTTTGGTTAGGTCCTTCATCTATATTATATACCTACTAATATTATAAAGAGCTAGAGTTTTTAGATTGTGTGTTTGTGACGTTGTAGGGGTAGGTAATCTCTGGTTCTACTGAACCGATTTTGAAAATTCTTTCATCGTTAAATTCAAACCACGGGAGGGAGCTAGGAGAATAGAAATATACCTAAGCATGTTATGATAATTTGTGTACACAGACGCGCATTCCTTCTAATTTTACAGCAACAGAGATAGGTGACGTACGCCACACGTAATCCTGTTACTATTATTATTTAAACACAATATATTATGTTACCTACTAGCTGTCCCGCGCGGTTTCACCCGCGATAATTCCGAAGTTCCCGCGGAATTGTTCCATACAAACTTTGCAACCCCTTTTTATCCCCTTAGGGGTTGAATTTTCAAAAATCCTTTCTTATCGAATGCCTACGCCATACAAAGAACACACCCTCCAAGTTTCAGGTCTCTACGATCAGCGGTTTAGGCTGTTAGGGTGACAGAGCATTTTATATGTAAGTATAGATTATACTGCAATCTGCATTACTTTATCAACTACATTAAGTTACATACTTAATTATAATATTATTATTACAGGGCGGAGAACAGCTAGTATTGATATAAATACATAATAATATGTTCAATGCGTACCTATACCTATCTTCACCATCAACTACTAATGTGTATTTCGTTATAATTATACGTACTCTTGAATCTCTTCCCGATAGTGTCGCACGGCCCTTCGCCTAGGACGCATTTAAGATGACGCTGCATAGTCTGGCGGTCTCCCAGTGTCTGCTCCAACTGTGCATCAGACATCTGTGGAGCTGCCCACGTCACAGCGAACACCATCCCTCCAGCAAATAGTAACACTGTCAGAATCTGTGACAGTGTCACACTTCTAAGTTAAATATTTCACTTTTAGATAAATGATTGGTCTCCGCTGCGCTCCGGGAGATCAATCATTTATCTAATATTTCACTTAAAAATTCGATCGGTGGGTGGGTGGATGTTAAAAAATAGAGTCAATATTTATTTCTTAAGAAAATTCTGCAGTATTTCGATGTAGTTAATATCAAAAATTTAAATTGAAAAAAACCCAAAAGTGGATATTTCTGGAACTGTTTGTTTACAAAAAATTATACATTATTTCGTATTAAGTGTAAATGCTGCAGATTTATCATTGAAACAATTGTTTTACTCTATTTTACATAATTACTCCCCCCTTGATTTCTTTAAAATTAAATAACCTTAATATTAGAATATAATTTTATAGCGGGTGGCGCCAGTTTTGTGAGGGCCATAAAAAACATAGCAGTAGATAGTTATTTAGTATTTACAATGAACGAGAAAAAATATTTTATCTCCTTTCATTCAAAACTTTGTTTGGCCGACACTTTCACCGCTCGGATTTGTAGCAGGTAACCATCTCAAGGTACTTAAGCTCCTCTAATAACTATGTTTCTACTACATATAATAAAGTATCTACCTATATAACTCAATGTAACTTATTAAATTATTCGATTCGAATTAGAGATAAAAATCCATTTAAAAAATTTAATGTAACTTCTGAGACGGATTCCATTTTGGTTCGTAAATTAAAATTTTCTCAACTCAAAATCATATTTTAATTTATGATTTGCCAAAAGTTTTGAGATAGGATACCTATAGATAGATCAAATAAAAACCTAAAAACCAACAGAATCGCTTCAAGGACAAAATAATTTTTGTTATGTAACATTACCTGCATTTTAATAATATTCTAAGAAGTCTTTTGTACACAAAAAAAAAATATACACACAAAACTACGGCCGTCACGTGGTCCTCGTCCCTTGTAGGGTTCAAGTAACTACTAAACCAACGACAATCATCATGTTAAGACGACACGCGGCGGGAGCACTCCCCTCTCCTTGGTGGTTTCGAGGACTATCAACAAAAAGGTTCTTAACGTTTTTTTGTAAGGAGTCAAACGTACTATGAGTCCCGGATGCGGCAAATATTAAGTACTTAACCTAACCATTGTGCACTCATTGTCACAGGAATTTAGGCATTCTATGACTCCGTGCCACCACTCAAATTCAACGTTATCGGCGCCACAGTAGTCAGTCACAATAACATTATAAATTGTGTGTGGGTGTGTGTGTGTGCGTGTGTGTGTGGGTGTGTGTGTGTGCGTGTGTGTGTGTGTGTGTGTGTGTGTGTGTGTGTGTGTGTGAGAGAGTTTGTATGTTAAATCATGGATTGGTCCATGGTTAAATGTTTATTACTTTGGAGGCAATTTGGAATTGAGATAGCTTATAAGTCTTTGGTACAGTCTCGTAGCCTCTCCTTTTTTGGTCACGTTTGCCGCCGAGGAGAGGTGGCTGACTTGAGGAGGTGAGCGACTTGTGGTCCAGGGAAAGGTTGAGGGTACCAGGCCACGAGGAAGATCGCCTATGAGGTGGACTGACCAAATAAAAGCGGCAGTGAACGGCTCATTATCTGTACACGAATGCACGAGGAAGGCGGCCATCAGAGAGGAATGGCGACATGTTGTGAAGCTTGCCACCAACACCTGAAGTGATGACCACGACCACTCTGTCTAGTATTATATTATCTGTGACTCTGTTAAGAGTGATACCGACGAAGAAGAAGATAAGTTATACCCTAAATTAAAACATATGCTACCTTTTATGCTGAAGTTTCTGCGGAGAACCCGAAATTCTAGCCGGCAAAACTGCAGGGACAACTGTTAGACGGAACATGCAGTTAGTTATAAAGAGGAAAGATTGGAATTTTTGTTTGTTTGTCTGTTACGATTTAACTCATAAACTACTGGACCGATTTATAAAATACTTTCACCGTTAAAATGCTACATTATCTGTAACCTATAGGCTATACCTATTGTAACCCGGAATTCCCGCGGGAACTCCGAAATTACCGCTGGTGAAACCGTAAGGAACAGCTATAGCCTATAGGTAGGTATTTAATAAAATATGACGTGTAAACTATAAGCATTAATTTACCTCAAAGGGGGAGATTTCAAAGTTTATTAATATTGTCAAAATACATACCTACATACTATGTAGGTACTTAGATTTTTACAATAATCTCATATTGTAAACTATTATACTTCAGTAGCTATAATATTTTAGTAACTAACAGTTCCCTTTATGTGGTAGCGCTTACTTACGTACCTACCTATTCTACTAGGACAGTTAAATAGATAGAGAAAACGATATAGTCGATTTCAAGTTTCAACTTATTAAGTAGTAAAAAGCCGGTCAAGGGAGAGTCGGACTTGCGCACTTAAGGTGCCCATTGACGATCAGTTTTTCTTATCAGTCTGGATGTAATACGCTGGCATCAGTCCAAATCAAGTCCAAATGGTTTTAAACCAACTAGATTTCCAAACTCATTGGCTTCACTCCGGCTCTTTAGTTTTCGACTGTTCATAGAGAGTTATAGACCTACTCATCTGTGAAAATTTCCGGGCGAGTCTTCTGTTAAAACTCTGGCGTCATGATTCCACAATCAAGATCAAATTTTGGAATGACGCCAGTTCATCTGATAAGAAAAACTGATCGTCAATGGACACATTTTCGGGTTCCGTACAAACGTGTATCATGTATGACAGAAAGTAGTTAGGTATCTACATGTAGTTACACTTACTACTTCTGTTATATGACATTGCTTCTTGCCAAACTTACTTTGATTGTCAAAATATGCGGCATAAACGGCATTAACTTTAAACTGCGTTATCTAACATAAGAAAGAAGAACAGTAAAGGACATAGGGTACTTTTTATCCCGGAATTCGCTCGGGAACTTCGAAATTAACATACTAAGTCAAACCGCGGGAATGTTTTAATTACTTACGAGTTACGATGTTTTTTAATTCAATCGTTCGTAGACCATAAACCTTTTCCCACAGATTGCTCATGTTTTTCTCTCGGTTATGCGTATAGTTAAACTGGAAAATTTATCTTTAAATTGGACGTTTTTTGATGACCGCGTGACATGACGGTGTCTAGTCTACGTTCCATAGATTTGTAAAGCGTAAACCGCGTAAACTATCATAGATTTTCAACTTGGTTAAGGGGGCTAGACAGATTTGAATGAAACTTGATCCTGAATAAGATAAACTTTTTATCCCGGTACCCATATCAAAGAGGTTCCTAGGGAATCTCCTTGTTGATATTCCCCGACGAACACAACAGAACAACTAACAACATGCAAATGCATTATTCACTCTCAGACGAAATAAAATTCACTATGACCATAACACGTCGCGTTTAGAAAACACGCTAAAAAAATTCCCTTCCCTCGTGCTTAAAGAGGTTTCACTTAAATAAATACATGTACCTGCAATGTGAAGGCATTACAGGACTCGCGTTATCGGTAAGGAATGTTTTTGGTTAGGTATAGTGAATAAGGGCCCAGATGCAAACTAAGCGGTTCTAGAGCCTAGAGCGATCCAAATAAAGCTAGAACCTAGAAACTTATCTATAAATGGTGTTATTTTAAGTGTACCATAAAAGATAAAACCGGTTCTATGCATCCGAAGGACAACGCTACAACGCACATGAGCACATGGAAACATGGATCAACAGACCGGTTTAGAAAACACAGTTCAGTGCTCTGCATGTGAAACAACATCAAAACTCTGGTAAATCTGCGAAAAAGACTTTCTCTGTGTGAACATTGCGGTTTATTTTGAAAAAAAAAAATGTTTTTTGGCTATCAGTTTATTAGAAACTGTTTGTGCTCACGTAGGTAGGTACTAGGAACAGACCCTCCCAACAATGACTAAAAACACGGCTGTGTTTTCCAAAGATCCGCTCCGTCTTTTTATTTCGTCTGAGAATATAAACGAGAATTTCTATATGGATGTCTGTCTGTTACTCTTTCACGCAAAAACTACTGAATGGATTTTAAAGAAACTTTACAATAATATAGTTTTACAATACCAATTACAATAATACAGCTTAGGCATACATCAGAACAACACATAGGGTTCCCTTTTTTATCCTGGAAATCCCGCGGGAGACCTCCGAAATCAATGCGGGCGAAACCGTAGGGAACAGCTAGTTACATATATATATCCAATAGGACTACCGATACATAAATCCCATTTATTTATTTATTTTTATCTTATATCTTTTATCTTATACTTATATTATCTCAGAAACTAAATGCCGAGAACTGGGCCGGCAGTCTCGACAATGTTTGGCAAGGCTTGCATTTAATCTAATGTTGGTTACTGTAATGATGGTGATCGTTATGATTTTTGGGTCCCTAGTTAACGATCGATACGATAACGTTGTCAAAAAGTTGTCGAGACTGCGGCCTTGGGCCGGCAAAAATATAGTGGTACGCCCTTCGGGTTGCCAACACTGGTTCGTTTGTGGGTACGTACTACGCTACGGGGACTTTTAGCGGGATTTTTAGCAGAAAGGACGTCAGTTTTATTTCTTTGTTTTGCAAATTAGTTTTTCATGATTAATATTGTGTGAATATGGTTGATTTTACATAATAGTGATCCATTAGTGATGAAGAGTGTGCGGAAACAGTGAATGAAATAGGGCGTTCGTCGGTTTAGGTTTTCGTTTTTAACCGACTTCCAAAAAGGAGGAGGTTCTATGTTCGTTTGTATGTATATTATTTTTTTTTTTATGTATGTTCACCGATTACTCGAAGACGGTTGGACAGATTTGGAAAATTCTTTTTTGTTTGAAAGGGTATACTCCCAATTAGGTCCCATTGCCACCAAGTCGGGATCTGATGATGGGATCTTGGAGAAATCGAGGGAACTCTTCAAAAATTATAGGCACACCTATAGCGATTTGGGTATTTTTAATAGTAAATCGTTCATTTCCGAAAAGCGAAATTTTAAGAAGTGGAACTGATGATGAAGACCACAGATGGTCATCGGAACTACTCAACAATAATACGTATTTCACGGATTCCGATTGGAGCGATTTCAAAAATTGTTTTATTTGTTTGAAAGAAGATACTCCTAAATTGATTTAATTGTCACAAAGTCGAAATCTGATGATGGGATCCTGGAGTAATCGAGGGAACTCTTCAAAAATTATAGGTACACTTATAGCGATTTTTGTATTTTTTATAGCAAATCGTTTATTTGCTTTCGGAAATCAAAGATTGAAGAAGTGGGACTGATAATGAAGACCACAGATGGTCATCGGAACTACTCAATAATAGGTATTTCACGGGTTCCGATTCGTTAACTTTAATATGGTTTCTAAACAATTTATGCTCGTCACAATGTATATGGTGACGTGGAACTGATGGTACTGTACTAGGAGAACTCCTTAACAATTAACGTCCCTGCGTCGGGAAAAGCAATATTTTGTAAAAGGTGATGAGCAGTTGACATTAAGCTATTGTAACTTAGATAAATTACGAACTAAGTCACTTAAAAGCGAGAAATAAACAAAATTTTAACAAAAAAATTAAAACCGACTTCCAAAAACACAAAACTAAAACGCTAAAAATAAAAAGCTAAAAATAACAAAATACCGATTTAATCCAAAAGACAAACACACACGTACTTAATATCATAATTGGTTTGTGCTACCACTGACCAGTATGAAGTCGGCGACAAGCCAAATATGGAGGGGGTAGATGGGCTAAGTCGACCCCCGCCACCAGCTCTCCGTGAGCAGAACAACCCAAGTGGGCAGACACCAGTGGGCTTGTCACCGAATTCAAACCGGTCAGTGGTAGCACAAACCAATAATGATATTACGTGTGTGTTTGTCTTTTGGATTAAATCGGTATTTTGTTATTTTTAGCTTTTTATTTTTAGCGTTTTAGTTTTATGTTTTTGGAAGTCGGTTTTAATTTTTTTGTTAAAACTTTGTTTATGCTATACAACTTCCCACAGAGCGCCCTATTAAAGTTCAACTGTGAAGAGTTACTGCCAAAAGTTCCGGTAAAGCATCGAAATGCATTTCACAAAACTCCAAAGCATTTTGATGTACTACTTAAATAAATTCAGAAGAAGAAAAGTACAACTGAATTGGCTGTATGGACTTAGCTTCCTTTGCCTTCCCCATTGGGCTAAATTTAACAAAAAAAAAGTGTACGTACTCGTCTACTACGTCATAATATACTTTTTTTGCGATTCTAGTTTCTTTCTTGCTTCTTGTTCTTTCATCTTTCATCTATGCGTGAACGAAACCCTAGTTTTAATTTACTAGGTACAAATTTTTAGATTTATCTTAATTATTAGATGGTAATTAACTTTAAATAACTTTATTTTCGGCAAATATGTTTTCTTTTGATTTAGTACATAAAATATCTAAATAAAAACGTGTAATTAAGTAGTTGTCATTAATCATATGTTATTAATTAGTGATGTCAGTGTTTGTTTACTAATGGTATGAAGATACTTTCGACTTGAACTGAGCTTTATACCTATTTTTTAATATGAATAACCCTGAATCAATCGAAGGATCTTCGTGTAAACGACAAGAAAATGGCGACGTATCCACAGTAGTCGATCGCCCACTCAAGAAAGCTCGATTTGCGTGGCAAGTTAAAGGGAAATATCATTTAAGAAATGAAACTCCTGAAAATTCGAACCCTTGTGCGGTATTTAATGAATCTGAACGAGCTGGAACCTCATCTGATATGGAAACCCTTAATAGTAATGATAATGCAGGCAATGCTGAGCAAAACCTCGAAATACTGGGTGATTATTTACTTAAACAAGATTTCAATACTTTAGATTCAGTTATAAGTGATTCTGAACATTCATCAGTTAAAGCGGGTACTAGTTTTGATGCAGATCAAAGTATACAATACCCTAAATATTCAAGTCGCCATAAAAGTATTAAAAACAAAGGATTTAAATCACCAATTAAAGATTTCACTGAAGATGATATGGTATCTATGACAATGGTGATGTCACATACCTATATTGAAGATCAGTGCATCGCTAGATGGCAAGCAAGACAGGTAAACAAAGTCATGGAAATTATTGAATATCCTTTGTTCCCATAGAAATTCTAGAAAATTGATCATTAAAACTAGGCAGCAGCTAGTTTTGACTATAAATAAACATCAAACTGATATTTTTCTTAGAGCCTGAAGACTTAATTTATTTGCTCCAAAAATACAATGATTATTTTTTTTTACAGATGGCAAAAGGTTTTGTGGACAACACAATAAACCGTGTACTGGACTCATGGATGGTTACTCCCTTACCTGCTGAAGTAGACAACAATAGGTTCCTAGCGCTTAATGTTGCAGATTTCATCAATAATCTTCCTGGAGACAATAGTATTGAAAATGAAGGAATACTCATGGCCATATCAGCACATGGTTTACATAACACTTCATGTTCAAGTAGTAATGACAATCAAAGTTCAGAAGGGTTAAGTTTTTCATCTTGTGCCAACGATGATGATATTTTCTTGCCACCTCCTAGAACTCCACATCGAACAACCGAAGGGGAGATGATTACATTAAATGAATTAAATAGCCATGAACAGAATGATAACAATAGAAATACATATAGGGATAGCCATTTGGGTTTAAGATGGACTTTCAGTAACGAAATGAATGGTACAGAGGAAATGTCTTCATTGACTTTATTGCCCGAATCATCAATTTCTTCATGTCAGTGTTTTGGTGACAGTGATCATCTGCAAACAAATAAAATTGACTACAACACTGAGGTAAATAAATCTGATGAAAATAATGACCTGAACAGTCACTTTGATTTCATGGATGCGGCAGTGTCATTTGCAATACAGAACAAAGGATTAACTTCTTTTGGTACTGATTTATACTGATTTATGGTTTTTATAAAAAATAATATAATAAAGCTAATGTTGAGAGTATTTGGGCAATAGTCCAATCAAAAGAAATAAGTGGAGATTGATGGACATCACACACTTAACACATTTTTTTGTACACCATAAAGCTTCAGGAGCTTTCAGTAATCCTTTAAAAATCAGAAAAAGAATTTATAATTTGGAAAAGATCCATAGGATTGGATCCACCACTAGATGTACTAATATAGTAATAAAACTATCATAATTTAATTCAGTAAAAAATATTAATATTTATTGTACCTACATTTTATTGTGTTTTTAAGAGCATAAAATCTTTTACCATAAAACTGAGTGTTAAACGTGAACTTGACATTACAACACAATTACAATAAATTTTGGAATTGCCTTTGGCTTAGGTCTGAATTTAATGATATGCCCATTTACGTGCTTGTATTATAATTAATAATAGTGCTATAACAACATATTATGTCTTTTTTTATGTTAGTTTTGTTATTACAATAAAACAGGGAAATAATTGTCATGGTGGCATTATTTATGTAAATTAGTTTGAGGACAAGTAATATATAAAAAAAAAACTATTATTGAATTTTTTTTGAAAATTACTAAAAATTCAGCAGGAAGGTAAATAAAATTTCTTTTGATAAACTTTTATAAATATTCTTCAGTCTATAACTCTATGTAATAATTTGAATTAGTAATTATTTTCACTAAATTAAGCGTGCCAGTTAGCCAGTAAGTCTGTTTAGATTGTTTTTTATGGAGCTCCCCTTTTTGGTTTTCTGTTTCAGGCACTTGGTGTAACGATGATATGTTACATACATTGTACATTTCATTTAAATTATCTTTTATTATTATAATTGAAACTGCGTGATTGTTCTTTATAATAAAGTACTTACTAAAGTTGGCAACATGTAGGAATAATAAAAGTTTTCATTTTACTATTGGAAAACTGCTAATCCCAATGGATTCAGTTCAACTATGTACTGCCAACAGTGGCAGATTTACATATTTTCCGCTAGTAGGCTATTCAAATTTTGCCGCCCCTGCCGACTTCTACAAATCGAATTTTGATACCCTAGTTGCAATTTTATTTTGCAACTAGCTGTGCCCGCGGTTTCACCCGCGGTAATTTTGGAGTTCCTGCGGGATAAAAGTACCCTATGTCCTTCTCTGTACCCCTGACAACGTGCATGCCAAATTTCATCCAAATGAGATCAGCCGTTTTTGCGTGATTGAGTAAACGTATTCGAAAGCGGATTTTCATCCGATTTGCTTCAAATTTATCGTCACTGCTCAGCTCCTATGTGTCTTAGCGTTATGTTATATAACCTATAACCTGCCCAGGAGTATGAACTACAATCGTACCAAGTTTTGTTAAAATCTCTTCAGTAGTTTTTGACCCATGCGTGCACATACAGACAGACAAAAAATTTACTGATTGCATTTTTGGCATCAGTATCAATCACCATCCTCCAATATTAATTTTGACTATATATTCAATGTACAGAATTGACCTCTTTACAGTTTTATTATAAGTATAGATGAAATTGTAACTTATTTGTGTAGGTACTTACTTACTTTAATGTATCAATGTATGGTTGGGTTCGGTTCTTCGATTTTTTTGACAACCCAACGATATAGTTATGATTTTACAATAGTTTGCCGCCTTGAGCTGAAGACTCCAGTCTACTCAGCCTGCTGGTAAATCCGCTAGAAATCTGAAACTGATTGCTATGTCGCACCTTCTTGTCAAGGCGGCTTGGTGAAGCGATTTGTAAAGCGACTAGCCGCACGGCGAAAATCGATCCGTGTAAAGCATGTCGTCCTCCATGGTGTAAAGTGTAAACCTCTAACGGCCGCCGGCCGCACTCACGGTCGCACTCAGAGTAGTTTTAATTATTATTATTATATGATTAAGATTATTTGATTTAAGTAAATAGTTTTTAAAAGAAAATTGCCGCATATTTGACTAATTATGTTAAATTTAGTTAAATACCAATTAACATTAATGAACGTCTCTGAGTGCGGTAGATTTGTTTTAAAAATCTTTACTTAAAATTAAGTAATCATTAAAGTCGACTCTGAGTGTGGCGGTAAGTGCGGCCGACAGAGTAGTTTTAATTATTATCTACTTAATTTTAAGTAAAGATAAAAAAAAAACTAATTAACGGCCGCACTCAGAGTCGACTTTAATGATTACTT
The DNA here is from genome assembly GCA_907165275.2 of Zygaena filipendulae. Lineage (NCBI taxonomy): Eukaryota > Metazoa > Arthropoda > Insecta > Lepidoptera > Zygaenidae > Zygaena > Zygaena filipendulae. The sequence continues at coordinate 5,887,373 of OU015667.1, read as the reverse complement.
AGTTAAGTATAGATTTTTAAAACAAAATTGCCGCAATCAGAGACGTTGAGTAAATTAATGTTAATTGGCATTTAATGAGATGTAACTTAATTAGTTAAATGCCAATTAACATTAATTTATTAAATTTGTCTGATTGCGGCAGTTTTGTTCTAAAAATCTATACTTAACTAAGTAACCATTAAAGTCGACTCTGAGTGCGGCGGTAAGTAAAATTTAATCAAATGCCAATTAACATTAGTTTAATGAACGTCTTTGGTTTTTTTTTATTTTTACTTAAAATTAAGTACCTAATCATTAAATCGACTTTGAGGACTGAGTGATGCCGTAAGTGATGGGATGGCCGGGTGTGATTTGCACACAGTTCGGACTTCGGACTAACTTGTAAGTATCCATAATGTCTTTGGTATCCATTATTTTTTTGTAATCGAGCTAAAAGTAAAAAGAGATATTTTTGACATTGTACTGCAAAAAAGTTTAAACAAAGAGTGCCATATACAGCGACTTTTATAATAGGTAGGTTACGGTAGGTAGTAGGTACATTACGATAAGAGTGCGTAATGTTGGTTATCTATACTAATATTAAAAAGAGCAAAGGTTTGTGAGTTAGTGACGTCGTAGGGGGTAATCTCTGGATCTACTGAACCAATTTTGAAAATTCTTTCACCTACAGGAAGCTACAGTAGTCTTGAGTGTCAAAGGGTACTTTTTATTTCGGAATTCCCTCGGGAACTCCGAATTTCCCGCGGGTAAAACTACGGAGGAACAGCTATCTCTGGATCTACTGAACCGATTTTGAAAATTCTTTCACTTACAGAAGCTACAGTTTTTATCCTGGGATTCCCGCGGGAACTCCGGAGATTCTGAGTTTGTGAGGTTGTAGGCGGTAATCTCTGGATCTACTAAACCGATTTTGAAAATTCTTTCATTTATAGGAAGCTACAGTGATCCTGAGTGTCTTAGGATACTTTTATTCTGGAATCCCCGCGGGAACTCCGAATTTCCCGCGGGTAAAACCACGGGTTAACATCTATCTCTGGATCTATTGGACCGATTTTGAAAATTCTTTCACTTATAGGAAGCTACAGTGATTTTGAGTGACATAGGGTACCTACTTTTTATCCTGGAATTCCAGCGGGAACTCCGGAGTTCGTAAGTTTGCGTGTTTGTGAGATTGTAGGGGGGAATATCTGGATCTACTGAACCGATTTTTAAAAATTCTTTCACTTATAAGAAGCTACAGTGATCCTGAGTGACACAGGGTACCTACTTTATATCCCGGGATACCCGCGGGAACTCCAAAGTTTGTGAGGTTGTTATCTATGGATCTACTAATTATAGATAGCAAGCTAAAGTGATCCTGTGACATAGGGTACTTTTTATCCCGGAATTCCCGCGGGAACTCCGTTATTACCGCGAGTGAAACCGCGGGGGTCAGCTAGTAAATTATAACTCACGAGGCGTAGTGGAGCCGAGTGTTTATAACCATAAGCTCAGACGAAATAATTTATTTCGTCTGAGACCATAACCATACCATATACCTACCTATCGATTATCGTAAGATGTTTTCCAATACCCTTGTGTGGGCGCTAAGATAAGGTAGATACCTTCTTATGTATTTAAATGTGGGCGTCCAGGCGTCCAGCTAAGGGCGTCTCCGCAGTCTCGGCGGCGGCGGCAGCGGCAAAAACAAATGGTAGACAACATAAGAAGTAGGCCACAGCTCGCGCCGCTGATAGCTGTTGCCGACTTCGTAATGTTACCATTTGTTTTTGCCGCCGCCGCCGCCGAGACGGGGGGGGGGGGGGGTGCAAGGGGTAACAACTAGCACAACAGCAACTCGCACAAAGTTTTTTATCAGACATTGAAGTTGAAATTCTGAAAAAGTTTGATTTAAAAAAACCATTATAAAAGTTCACTCAAAAAACACATGCTTGTTACATAGATTATTGTATATTATTATTGTAGATTAAGATATATGAAATTGTAGAAAATTGAGAATTTATTAATAATTAGATAATAAATAAATAAATTATAATCTCGGACGCAATTTTTTTCACCCAACTTGACAAAACCTCTTTATATCTCGGAAACTAAATGCTTGTTGCTTGGACGCCCACAAATTATGAAGAAATGTAATATAAGAAATTTAAATTATTATAATATGGAGTAGGTACCTAATGGAGATAGAATTATTTGATTCTTTTGTAAGCTGAGGGTTGACTGAGGGGCTAGAGTCCTCCGGTTAGCTCAATAGTAAATAAATAAAAACTTTGAAAGAGTAAACGAATTTTATTAGATATTTTTTTGTGCTATCGGAAATGGTAAAAAATATAAAAAGATCAATTTTGGAAAACAAAAAGAACAGATTTGAAAAATAAAAAGTATCACAAATGAGGCGGGATACTCAGACCATCTGAGGCGGGATATCATAACGAGTGGCATAATAATATAGCCGCCTCGTTACAGAATTAAAATAACATGTTAACAGTTTTATTATTGCTTGTTATTTATTATTATTCACATAATACAAAATAAACTATGCACAATATAAGATCACTCATATTGATCTATACATGATAAAATATTCTGCATTAAAACTTGTTATTATTCACAACAGTCGCATTAATGGCAAGGAGGCCTTGAAACTCAAAGTTAGGACTGTAACCTTAAATTAATGCTTTAAGCTTATAGAGAGGGCAATGTAATTAATAATAATTATTATAAAACAATGGTACTGCCGTTGGTAGATTATTCTATCTACTGCCAAAGTTGGACATTACAATACCTAAAATTTTTAAATTTATACACAGTAAGCACAGGATGTTTTTTGTGCAAGGACAAAAAGAATAATTTGTACTAAGAAATAGTATGGCTTAAGTTATCAATTTCCAATTAAATATTTACATCTCAATCTTGAGTAGTAAGGTAAATGGTACAAAAGGCAACTACTAAATTGAATTTCATTAAACATTCTGAAGTGCATACCCATGGGCATACCAGGTTACCAGGTCATAAAATTATGACGAAACAGTTTCCAGCATAATATATTGTGTGATGAATTCTTTAAGAATTAATTTAAAATCATTCATTCCAATATAAACATATTATACGTGACTGCATCCTATTGTAATTAGAAATATAGTTTTACTGTACAATTATTTTAAAAGTACCTAGCAATTATTATTGGTATGTTTATAATTATAATATATACAATACATAATTTCAACTTACTATGGTGGCTCTCATTGTTGTATATCACGTCTATCACGATTTTATTATTTATTTTATGAAAATATATCCATTACTATCAATGTGGTATCCCAATTTAATAAAAAAATGGAATTTAATTTTCATGAAAAAAATACAGAGCCTTAGAGGATAAAAAGACGTAAGAGGGACTTCAATAGGTACCCGATTCTCGTCTCAAATATTTCAAAAAAGTTAATGCAGATGCAGAAGTAGTGAAGAAAGCTGAGCCCGGGAGTTGCCGATGCGCTTACGGATCGTACCCTAAAGGTCGTACACCCACGTAAAAAAACCAAATCCACGTCTTCACTTGAGATTTAGATCTATATTTTTTACATGTAAGCATGAACTATCGAGGGTTTTAATGTCCCTCGTTTACATTACATCCTGTATTTTAGAGCAAATATAAAAAGTGCGTTAACCATTAATTTTATTTTTTTGTAGTTATAGTAGTTGCGTATGTTCCGCACTTGAATGAAACTTATAAGGATACAAAATTAGTCAGAGGGGGTGACCCCCCCTTCCTAAAATCCCTAGCATAAATATTAATCTTTATATTTTTATTTAATGTTGACTTTTGCTACAAAATCAATTTATTTATATTTACTTATATTGTAAACCGAGAAGAGATTAAACCACTGTCTCTTTCATTCTCACTATAGAGTTTCTATAAAACAATTTCGATACACGTATTGTTTTGGAATTATATAATCCTGCAATATAATAATATCCTGTGGATATATCAGCGTGAAATTGAAAACATCGAGATTTATAATAGTTAAATCTAGTGTTATTAATTATTATAACCTGGCGATTGATTGTGAACTGCACCGACCGCTCCGCGCTATTTATTGCAAACTAGCAATGTTCACAATCTCACGCTGACAGATATAATATTACTATCCCTATCAATATAATATTATAAATGCGAAAGAAACTCTTGTCTGTCTGTTACGCTTTCATGCCTTAACGGCTCAACCGATCAGTATGAAATTTTGCATACACGTTGTCAGGGGTACAGAGAAGGTCATAGGGTACTTTTTATTCTGGAATTGCCGCGGGAACTCCGAAATTAAAGCGGGTGCAACCGCGGGAAACAGCTAGTTATATAATATAAGAGCACAATTTATATCTGGGTTACAAGCACTTAAAAAGAGCAACAATTTACTTATGTACCATCAATTAAAGAAACACTGGGAACAGATTGTTTTTCTAACTGTGACAGTAAGAGCAAATCAGAACTAATAATTATGATAGTACAATTGTTATTTCTTTACAACACGTGCGTTTATTTTAAGTAATAAGTATTTTTTTCTGTTCATACACACATTTATGGCGTTAAATTGTGACTAAGATTCCAGCAGATTTGACGCACTTACATTATAGAAGTGATAAGACAAAAAGAAAATTTGTTACATCTCATAAATTAAGTCACAACCGCGCCAACTCTCACCGGAATCATCATACTGTTGTAAATCTCATTTTACTAAAAACTAGGATTTTATTTACACAAGAGTACAATATAAAAAAAAACAATCTCCAAAATTTCACAAGTCGACAAACACATAAAGCACTCTTATACTTAAAGCGTATGGATTCATCTTATTTACAAGTACGTTATTTATATCATTATGTAACATGCACAACGTCACACGCGAATAGGGCACCAGAATAAGTACATAACATTGCTGTATCCAATCCGAACAGTGGTTTTGGTGGTGAAATGCATAGTTACTATAAAAGTTCGGATCGCTATCTATTGATTCAGAAGTATATTCTATATTAGTCATATTTTATAATTACAACATGTATGATTGACGTTGTTGTTTCTATACTAATATTATAAAGAGGAAAGATTTGATTTTTTTGTTGGTTTTTTACGATTTAACTCAAAAACTACTGGACCAATTTCAGAAATTCTTTCACCATTAAAAGCTACATAATTTCTGAGTAACATAGGCTATATTGTAATCCGGAATTCCCGCGGGAACTCCGAAATTATCGCGGGTAAAACCGCGCGGGACAGCTAGTTGGTTTATAATTTGGTAAAGCCTTGGTTATCCAAAATCCGAATCTTTGAATTTTATTTATCTGAAATATATATTTTAAATACTTATATGCCATCAGAATTTCATTTAATACAGTAGTATAATATGCTATCAAATTAGAGTTTAAAAACCTTACCACCCAATTTCAGAATAAACTATCAGAATATAAGTAAATTTTTGGGGTATTTTTGGGGTAATTTTTTCCCACCCACGTTCACATTTTAGTGCGTATTCTTGACTCAGGGCTAAGAGTATGCTCTTAGCAATATATTTTCATTATTGTACAGAGAACAATCACAATTACGATTCACAACTAAATAATTACGGAGTCATTATGCTGTAAGACAAAATAGTAACACCCAAGCCTAATATTACAATGTGCCTCATAAAACTATATTTACATTAATATGCACAAAACACAACTTTTAGTAGCAGGCATTCACTTTTCGCATAGTAGCATTTATCAAGACTTGATACATAAAACACTTGGAACATATTCTACAAATTTAAATAGAATTGCTTATTTAGATATGCCAATATTAAAGCACTAACTAAACGATGTTCAGTATTAACATAAATAAAAACAATAATACAAAAGTTTGTAAGTTAAAGTTATTATGCATAGCTACATCCAAATTTGTGTTAAAGGAAATTAATTATTTATCTCCTTATAAACTGCGAGGCTAACCAGCCAAGTTGACATTCTACAATCGTTGACACATAGAAAACATAAGTCACAAATCGTCATATCACTTGGTCAGTCAATCAAAACTCTAGTTTTCAAGTGGTTACGTGAAACTAGTTTTGATAGGCTGGCCAAAGTTTTTTATTCTAGTTTTCCATGTGTTAACGATTGTAGAACATCAACTTGGCTAACCCCGCTGGCCAGCCTAAAATACTTTGCTATTCCTTTTTTAACGAGGAAGTTAAGTAGATAACACTAATCTGAGTTTTACACAGAATTTCTAATCCATTAGTATCGGGACATACCTTAATATTGATTTAACTATGTACCAATTTACTATTATACAAAAAGCTTGTAGGTTAATTATTATTTTACCATTTAATTTCAGATCTTTAGATTTATTTCCAAATAATGTTTAAATATATATGACCAAGTTAAAATTATAATAATTAAGTATCACACAGTCTCCATCTTAGTCAATTTGGTGAAATAAATATTTGTGATGATCATGTAAAGCAGTAAGACTGCTCAGATGGGTGACAGGAAGAGTGGGAAGGGAAACGGGGCACAGCGCTATGGCTTGAACTTAACAAGAGGTATATTTTTAGATTGCAGGCACTTGTCACATACCCACTCTGCATACACTTCCGCTGTCAACAATTGAAATGCTGGTTCTGTTAGGCCTGTGCAGCCTCTGAAATTGAAAGAATTGTAACATAAATGGCACGGTCTCAATTAATAGATGGTTAAAATACATATTTCTTAATCAGGTTAAATTGAGCAAATATTGTAATTATTTTTATTTAGCTGTGGCCTGCAATTTCACTGGATTTTTGGAAATCTTACAGGCCTTTTTAATGTACCAGATATTGTAATGTATATTTTGTTCATTAACCACATGCAGCACCAGTAGAAGATCAGCTTCGGGCCCCAAACGGTTCCCTACATATGCTGAGCTGGTTGCTTTTTTTGTTGCGACCCCCTATTTATGCTTCTTTTTTATTACATATTAGCAATTGTCGTAATGAATAAAGTTAATATCATTTCATATCATATTTACCTACTTACCTAAAAGTTACATTTTTTAGATTTTACATTTTTGTTACATTTTTTATTTATGCTTAACGCTTATTACACTACTTCCCATTTAGGGAATCTAAATCTCCAATTTAGGGAATCAAAATTGGATACAATTTAGGGAATCAAAATTGGATACAATTTAGGGAATCAAAATTGGATACAATTTAGGATCAGTGAGTGTTTGAGAGAGAGTGAGTGATCATACTACACTAAATTGTACCCTAAATCGACTACTCTAGGGTACATTTTGATGTAGTGTGATCACTCGCTCACTCTCTGATCCTAAATCGGAACCAACTGTTCTAACTTCGATTACACCTTCCGATTTCCTAAATGGGTGTCAGACAAATTGTAAAGTGTACTAGAACATATAAACAAAGGAAGATGGAGCCAAAAAAAAAAATCTCTATAGGATTGCAAAAGTTTTACAGCCTAAACATAATTAAACTGTACTTATACCTAGTTAAAAAAATTTGTTCTTACCTATGAAACCAGAAGTTGCAACCTGATTCACATAAAATTGCTTGGTCGTTGTCATGTACTTCTTTGTGACAAATTCCACATGGATATATAGGTGGTGCGTTAGGGTTTTGTGGGTTAAAAACCAATGATTGATCAGGTGGATACACTTTTCCAGCACTTACTGGCATGGGTTTAGGTCCAAACATTCCCATACTTTGACCCATTGGACTTTGTGCCCCAGGCCCACCCATTGCCATACCACTCATGCCAGCCAATGGTCCACAATTTCCCATGTTACTGGGGCCTGGCCCCATGCCCATAGACGCTCCACTAGACATTCCCATAGGACCATGGCTCATGTGACTACCTGAATAAGGAGGTCCTGGACCCATAGAACCCATCGGTCCATTACCACCCATTGGACCACCACCCATTCCAGATCCCATTGGACTTCCATGTCTCATTGGACCACAATGTCCTGGACCCATTCCACCACTCTGCATAGTATTTGAAGACATTATTGAACTGCTAGGGCCCATAGAACCATTAGAACAATTGGGCCCCATTGGGCCATTCATTCTGGGCACATTCATTCCTGGACCTCCACCACCCATTGGTCCGTTCATAGGGCCATTCATGGATCCAGAGCCTAAAGGACTATGCATAGGTGGCCCCATAGGACTATTGCTCATGTGACTTCCTGCCATCGAGCCCATATTCATAGGACTTCCCATAGGCCCAGAGGACATAGGTGAACCCATGGGCATTGAATTCATAGGACTCATGGGGCTTCCCATTGACCTTGATGTTGGCCCCATCCCTGGTCCCATATTGTGATTACTCATACCCATATTAGGGCCTCCCATTGGTGACATACCACCCATATGACCCATGGGGCTCATGTTACCCATTGGGCTAATACCTCTTTGTGGCATCTGTTGACTCATATTACCCATATTGTGAGGCATAGAACTCATGTGTCTCATTGGGGGACCACCCATACCATGCATAGGTCCCATCATTCCCATGGGACCATTTTGACTCATCATAGGGCCATTTTGGCTCATCATTGGACCATTATGTGATACTGTTGGTGAATCATCAAATGGATTTGATGCAACAATAGTGTCACCATAACCCGTCAATGGTGGAGGAAGCAAGTCTTGTGCGGTTGGTGGTGGCTGAGGTGCTAAAGCGTTATTTGCATTTGATGTTTTTCGTCTCTTTTTTGGATTGCTGGGAGCCGGTGCAGACGATGTCGGTGTGTCCATGGGTGGCTTGAAGTCAGGAGGCCCGAGGCCCGGACCAGGCAATCGGTAAGATGGCATCCCAGCTAGATTATGACTCATTGTGATATTATTCAGTTTGAATTAGTATCATGATGATAATTTTAAAAAGTTGCTTCGAAAATAAGGCACCGCATCTTCACAATATATTGAATTATCGAGCCTAACTGCTGCCTGTGTGTAATTCTGTAAGAAACACAAACCAGATTAATAATCATCAAACTGCAAAAGAATGAGCTAGCTACCAGCAAGCTTGTCTATGATAAGCATAACAATACTCAAATGTATGATTTACATCGGAAGAATATAAAAAATTATCCAATAATTTTAAGTGATAACCTGACATTTTCACTAAAAACCAAATCTAAATGCAAACTGGCACAGTCAAACTAATACTGACCAATTATTAAAGAATAACATTAAATTGATATTTAACTTACAGCATTATCAATTCAAAAGCGAGAGAGTTTATTTTTTGTTCTGAAGACCCCAAGGCAGGCGTACGTCTTGTGATAAATACTAACACCTTTAATTCCAAACCAATGTTCGAAAATCACAAACTTTAACAACACAAAGTTATTAAGATAATACAGAATATGATCAAATTACGCAATACGCATCAAATATAATCTATTTAAATGCTTTTTTATTTACGATTCCCAATAGGCAATAATCCAAACAACACACGCCACATTCACGACGTTAATGTTGTCAAAATTTTCTGACAGAGGTCACTAATGTCGCTAATCGCTAAGTGATTAGCAAAATGTAGAGGTGGTACACAATAGCACTTAGCAATAAGTATTGCGAAGTGCGAACAGTTGCATAAATCATTGGTCGACTTTTGGCGGCATTTAAGCAAAATGGACGTCAGTTTTATTTCTTTGTTTTACAAATTAGTTTATCGTGGTTAATCCTTACTAATATTATAAAGGTGAAAGTAAGTTTCTTTGCTTGTTTGTTTGTTACGCTTTCATCCCACAACGTGCAACGGCTCAACGGATCATCATGAAATTTTGCATAAATGTTGTAAGAGATACAGAGAAGGATAATATAGGGTACTTTTCATCCAGGAATTCCCACGAAAACACCAAAATTAACGCGGGAAAAACTATATTAAATTTTGCAAACGTTGTGAAGGGTCGGCACAAAAAAATTTAGAGTAGTATTTTTAGTATCGAATAAATGTGGCGAAAGTATAATAATGATGAACCGTGTGTGGAAACAGTGAAATTTAATAAGATGAAATGGGGTGTTCACTGAGAGGTTATGAAAGAAAGAAAAGGCATTTATTTGGAAATAGAGACACAACACAGGGTACTTGCATGAAATTTATAATAAGAAATTGTGTCAATATTTCAAAAATACAGCCTTAGAAAAGCGTTATCGTGAAAGATTTACTAAAAAAATTTCAATAGTTTCCAAAATATTTAATTAATAACTTAATAAATTAATTAACTTTTAATTTTGTGAAACGGAACGTTGCAATGAAACACCAATCACAGCCAAGCTTAACACATGACGTCACTTTTATTTTTTTAGGAAACATTTACCTCTTTCAGAGAAGGCAAAAGAAACTAAGTGCATACAGTCAACGCATATTTTCCATTTTCTGAAGTTTTTTACTTTAAAATGCATCGGTAACATGCATTTCGATTCTTTACTGGAACTTTTGGAAGTAAATCGACACACTTCAACCTTAATTTCGCTTTTGAATATTGAAGTTATCTGTCTGTCAGTGTCACATGACCCTGTCAATACGACAGTGACATTTCTATCACAGATTAATAAGGCGTAATTTTGAACAAGTGACGTCATTCCGCGTATCGGCGGTAAAGTCTAAAGTAGGAACTTTGAAACGCTCTATTTAATTAATTTATGCATATATTTTTTTTCTTATTCTTGCTTTGTTTAAGTAGGCAATATATCTTTAAAATAGACTGAAAAAAAAAAATCATTTACGCGTTACGTTAGAACACGATATAATAAAATACTTTAAATATATTATGATAACTAGATTCGCCCTGTGCGCGAGCTGCGAGCAGCTCGCGTTTCCGAGCCAGAGCCGAAACAATTTCCCCATACAAACAACTAATGTTCGGCGGCCATCTTGAAAAATGACGCAATCGAAAAACTGATTCGATATTCGGCATCAGCGACCCCAAAAACCCCCGGATGCCGAACCTCACCCGGATCGAATCAACTTTTTTTTCGGCCGCCATTTTGAATCCGCCATTTTGGATTTTTACCACGCCAGGCGGTTGCCCCCCATTGACCTCTATGACATTTGTTTGAGCACCCCCCATCAAACTCCTATAGTTTCGGAGATAATCGAGTTTGAATTTTGTTCGGCGGCCATGTTTTTTTCCGCCATTTTGAAAATAAAGTTACACTATTGAAATTTGCCCAAGGTGTGGATGAAATTTAGTAAGAAACGTTTTCACTTTCGATGGATAGTTTCGGCGGGCAGTCGACTCACTACCTGATGAGAAGCAGGAATCGAAGATGTCGAGGTTTTCCCATAATCACCGAAACGTCCCCTCTACATGTTCCATACATTATATCAACCTAGAGATGCTCCTTCTGGGAGAACAATTGATGTGAATAACACTGGCCACTTAATATTGTTTATCTCTATGATCTTGTATCTTATGATGTTGTCATTACTGTTCCATAATGTCGAAGTTTTTTAGTTAATTAAAACCAAGTTTCCTTCTGGTGAATCGTTTATTTCATATCAACAATTATGTCAGTGAGTGAGTGGTAATCGAGCTTTATATATTATAACTAGATTCGCCCTGTGCGCGAGCTGCGAGCAGCTCGCGTTTCCGAGCCAGGGCCGAAACAATTTCCCCATACAAACAACTAATGTTCGGCGGCCATCTTGAAAAATGACGCAATCGAAAAACTGATTCGATATTCGGCATCAGCGACCCCAAAAACCCCCGGATGCCGAACCTCACCTGGATCGGATCAACTTTTTTTTCGGCCGCCATTTTGGTTTTTACCACGCCAGGCGGTTGCCCCCCATTGACCTCTATGACATTTGTTTGAGCACCCCCCACCTGACTCTTTTAGTTTCGGAGATTGAGATGATTTTTTCCGCCATTTTGAAAAAAAAGTTTCACTATTGAAATTTGCCCAAGGTGTGGATCAAACTTTGTAAGTAACAGTTTTACTTTTGATGGATAGTTTCGGCGGGCAGTCAACTCACTACCTGATGAGGAGCAGGAATCGAAGATGTCAAGGTTTTCCCACAATCACAGAAACCTCCTTTCCACATCTTAAATACATTATATCGACCTAGAGATGCTCCTTCTGGGAGAACAATTATGCTTAACTTTTTTTCGCCAGCCATTTTGAATCCGTCCGCCATCTTGGAATTATTTATATCCCGATAGAAGAAGATAGTGCACCACCAACTGTACAAATTTTTTTTCAATACCCACGGCCGATAGTTTTCGAGCCAGGGCCGAAACAATTTCCCCATACAAACAACTAATGTTCGGCGGCCATCTTGAAAAATGACGCAATCGAAAAACTGATTCGATATTCGGCATCAGCGACCCCAAAAACCCCCGGATGCCGAACCTCACCCGGATCGGATCAACTTTTTTTTCGGCCGCCATTTTGAATCCGCCATTTTGGATTTTTACCACGCCAGGCGGTTGCCCCCCATTGACCTCTATTTGTTCGAGCACCCCCCACCTGACTCTTTTAGTTTCGGAGATAATCGAGTTTGAATTTTGTTCGGCGGCCATGATTTTTTCCGCCATTTTGAAAAAAAAGTTTCACTATTGAAATTTGCCCAAGGTGTGGATCAAACTTTGTAAGTAACAGTTTTACTCTTGATGGATAGTTTCGGCGGGCAGTCAACTCAATACCAGATGAGGAGCAGGAATCGAAGATGTCAAGGTTTTCCCACAATCACAGAAACCTCCTTTCCACATCTTAAATACATTATATCGACCTAGAGATGCTCCTTCTGGGAGAACAATTATGCTTAACTTTTTTTCGCCAGCCATTTCGAATCCGTCCGCCATCTTGGAATTATTTATATCCCGATAGAAGAAGAAAGTGCACCACCAACTGTACAAATTTTTTTTCAATACCCACGGCCGATAGTTTCCGAGCCAGGGCCGAAACAATTTCCCCATACAAACAACTAATGTTCGGCGGCCATCTTGAAAAATTACGCAATCGAAAAACTGATTCGATATTCGGCATCAGAGACCCCAAAAACCCCCGGATGCCGAACCTCACCCGGATCGGATCAACTTTTTTTTCGGCCGCCATTTTGAATCCGCCATTTTGGATTTTTACCACGCCAGGCGGTTGCCCCCTATTGACCTCTATGACATTTGTTTGAGCACCCCCCATCAGACTCCTATAGTTTCGGAGATAATCGAGTTTGAATTTTGTTCGGTGGCCATGTTTTTTTCCGCCATTTTGAAAAAAAAGTTACACTATTAAAATTTGCCCAAGGTGTGGATGAAATTTAGTTAGAAACGTTTTCACTTTCGATGGATAGTTTCGGCGGGCAGTCGACTCACTACCTGATGAGAAGCAGGAATCGAAGATGTCGAGGTTTTCCCATAATCACCGATACGTCCCCTCTACATGTTCCATACATTATATCAACCTAGAGATGCTCCTTCTGGGAGAACAATTATGTCAATGAGTGAGTGGTAATCCAGCTTTATATATTATAATAATAATAAAATAATAATAATAATAATAAATAATAATATTATGAGAATAGATGACAGAGGTGTTTATGTGATACGTCCCTATGACCAAAACGGTCACTGTCTCAGCATGTTGCTATGAGTGCGGGCAGAGAGAAGGTAATCACTACGTTTTACCTCGTTATTGTTCTGAGCGTTTTACACGCCTAGCACTGATTTTCAGCCAGGACCAGAGATTTACAAATATAAATACGCACATAAACTTGTCGGCGTGAGGGTAGTTTCGTTATCAATAACGTTTCCCGCCGACGTATAGTTGTCGTAACTCGTTCGTTCCCCCGCTCCACTCCATTGCCCGACTCGTCTTTGTTAGAACTTGATATAAAACGCGGGTATGCGTAAGCCACGGTTCATTGTTACTTTGTGTTCGGTTCAGTGCAGTTATAGTGTCGTATCAATCTAATAGTGATTACGTGTGCTGTGTCATCTAATTATTTCCAGAGGTTTGCTTAAGTCGGGAGCACGGGCAGTGGAGGTGAGCGTTCATGCATTGTAAAGGGGCCCCATTAAACCTACACCTGGGTCGCAAGTCCTAGGCACTGCTCCGTGTTCCTTACCGATATCTGGTATGATGTATAATCTATAACTATGTTGGTTCAATTGCTTATTATAGTTCCATATTCCTATCTCCATTTCCTACAAACTGAATTATTTTTTTTATTACATAATAAACGTAGGTACATTACATAATAATTATATGAAGGTATATTCACAGGAGTTTTTTCCTGTCTGTCTGTCTGTTTGTTCCGGCTAATCTCTGAAACCGCTGGACTGATTTTAACGGGACTTTCACCAGCAAATAGCTGATTTTATAAGTATAAGTTATCGTTTTACTATAATTATAACTTCCTACAGAGCATTCCATTATGGTTCAATTATGAAGCAGTTGCTTCCAGAAGTCCTGGTAAAGCATCGAAATGCATCTCACCGATGTATTCAATGTACCTACTTAAATAACTTCTGAAAAGAAAAACATATGAACTGGCTGTATGGACTTAAATTCCCTTGCTTTCCTCATAGGGGTAAATTTAACAAAAAAAAAGGGCGTTCGGGTTTCGTCCGCCGGCCGTCTTTAGACATAAGTCTAGTTAATTTGTGCGGCCGTCCACAGAGCTCTCTTATAGCTAGGGAGCTGGTGGCAATTTAGGTATATGATTTCATCGTCGTTGATACCAAGACGTAATGTAATCTGGACTTATATTTACTAGAAAAAATAGGTGGCGAGCTCAGATAGCTCTGATTTTTTTTATTAATAATTTTGAAATTGTAAAAAAAAGTGTCATAAATTATATTATCGTTTCTATCATCAATTATATCTTATTAAATACGTTTCATAGATAGTGAAATTAAAGCTGGCAAAAGTCAGGATGGTGGGAGTTTTTCTTAATTCAGCATCTTATCTTATTTTTCTTACAGTTATTTTTATAAAAACTATATAGATATAATTGATGACAGAAACGATAATATAATTTATGACAGTTTTTTTACGATTTCAAAATTATTAATAAAAAAAAATCAGAGCTATCTGAGCTCGCCACCTATTTTTTTAAATAGGGTACTTGCATGAATTTTTTTTCAGTCTATTTTAAAGATATATGGTCTACTTAATCAAAGCAAGAAAAAGAAAAAAATTATATGCATAAATTAATTAAATAGAGCGTTTCAAAGTTTCTACTTTAGACTTTACTGCCGAAATGCGGATGATGTCACTAGTTCAAAATTACGCCTTATTAATCTGTGATAGAAATGTCACAGTCGTATTGACAGGGTCATGGGACACTGACAGACAGATAACTTCAATATCCAAAAACGAAATTAAGGTTGAACTGTGTCGAGTTACTTCCAAAAGCTCCAGTAAAGAATCGAAATGCATCTTAAAATACATCGGATTTTAAAGTAAAAAACTTCAGAAAATGGAAAATATGCGTTGACTGTATGCACTTAGTTTCTTTTGCCTTCTCTGAAAGAGGTAAATGTTTGATGACGTCATGTGGTAAGCTGGGCTGTGATTGGTGTTTCGTAGTGACGTTCCGTTTCACAAAATTGAAAGTTGAATATTTCTGAAACTATTGAAATTTTTTTAGTAAATCTTAAAAGCGTTATCTTTTCTAAGGCTCTATTTTTGAAATATTGACACAATTTCTTATTATAAATTTCACGCATATTTTCCATTTTCTGAAGTTTTTTAAGTTCATGCAAGTACCCTATTTTAGGAGTTCCTGCGGGAATTACGAAACTAACGCTGGTGAATTTCCGAAACGGAAATTTTTTACTGGACTAAACTGCTAATTTTTTACTGGATTAAACTGCTAATTAGCTGATGTTGTAGGGAGTAAATTAGGCTACTTTGGACTTCCTGCAGGAATTCCAAAACTCACGCGGGTGAAGCCGCGGGGCACAGCTAGTAATCTATACTAATATTATAAAGAGCAAAAGTTTGTTAGTTTGTGACGTTGCGTTGTAGAGGGTAATCTTACCATCAGGTGTACCACTTGCCCGTTTGCCTCTATGACATAAAAAAAAAAATATCTCTGGATTTACTAAACCGATTTTAAAAATTCTTTCACATATAAGAAGCTAGTGAATCTGAGTGACATAGGGTGTTTCTATCCCGGAATTCCCGCGGGAACTCCGGAGATTTTGAGTTTGTGAGGTTGTAGGGGGCAATCTCTGGATCTATTAAACCGATTTTAAAAATTCTTTCACTTAAATTTCCCGTGGGTAAAACCACGGGGGAACAGCTGCTATCTCTGGATCTGTCGAATCGATTTTGAAAATTCTTTCAGTTATAGAAAGCTACAGTGATCCTGAGTGACATAGGGTACTTTTATCCTGGAATTCCCGCGGGAACTCCAGAGTTCATGAGTTCGTGTGTTTGTGAGATTGTAGGGGGTAATCTCTGGATCTACTGAACCAATTTAACAAATTATTTCACTTATAAGAAGCTACAATGATCATGAGTGACATAGGGTACTTTATATCCCGGAATTCCCGCGGGATTGGAGTTTTTGAGGTTGTCTATGGATTTACTTATTATAGATAGGAAGCTAAAGTGATCCTGAGTGACATAGGTACTTTTTATTCCGGAATTCCTGCGGGAACTCCGAAATTACCGCGGGTGAAACCGCGGGGCACAGCTAGTAGTATTATAAAGAGCAAAAGTTTGTGAGTTTGTGACGTTGTAGGGGGTAATCTCTGGATCTACTGAACCGATTTTGAAAATGCTTTCACTTATAGGAAGCCACAGTGGTCCTGAGTGTCATAGGGTACTTTTTATTCCGGAACTTCCGCGGGATCTCCGAATTTCCCGCGGGTAAAACCACGGTTGAACAGCTATCTCTGGATCTATTGAACCGATTTTGAAACTTCTTTCACTTATAGGAAGTTACAGTGATCCTGAGTGACGAAAGGTACTTTTATCCCGGAATTCCCGCGGGAACTCCCGAGATTGTGAGTTTGTAGGGGTAATATCTGGATCTATTGAACCTATTTTAAAAAAAAATTCACTTATAAGAAGCTACAGTGATCCTGAGTAACATAGGGTAGATACATTATATCCCAGAATTCCCGCAGGAACTCCGGAGTTTGTGAGGTTATCTATGGATCTACTTATTATAGATAGGAAGCTAAAGTGATCCTGTGATCCTGAGTGACATAGGGTACGTTTTATCCCGGAATTACCGCGGGAACTCCGAAATTACCAGGGGTGAAACCGCGGGGTTCAGCTAGTTTTATATATATTTATAATATTCTATTTTACACTATTCCATTCATTGATTGAAAATTTAAAATTAATTTAATAAACATTACACAATATACAGTTTTTCTACTGCATTTGTCCACTTTTGTCGTTTGACGGTTATCCATGCAGTGTTCAATGAACTTTCAAGAAAACGTTAAAATTTCACACTCGTATTGTTCTCATTACCCCATGACCCCCCCCCCCCCCACATCATCACACACATCTACTCGATCCCACAGTAAGCTACAGTAAGCTTGTGTCGTGGTCCGTGGAAACCAAGTAAAAGTGGTATCTTAGGTATATACTACATAGATGGGCAATCAACCCAGTGCTTAGGTTTAAACCCGATTGAAACCTGGGCATTTACAGACTTTTATAAGCACCGGGCTTAAACCGGGTTGATTGCCCATCTGTACATATAGTTATATATAGATATAAGTATAAACACACCCAGACTGGAAAGTGGAAGTAGGTGTAAGTCTACCCCCACCGAGAATCAAACCCTTGATTAGCGGGTAGGCATGGTGACCTACTGCGCCAATCGGGTCGTCAAAATAAAGTCAGCGTTAAGATAAATGTATTCGTATATGTCAGTGTTTTAAGGGTCCATAGGTGGATTAGTGCGCCAATTAAGGCATTACGTAGATGTGGCTAACATATTAACGGGTTAACTTACTAACGGCATTACTAATGACATTAAACGTTAATTGATAGCTCGGGTGTCGGTTTTTTGGACACATCAAAGGGTTTTAGCGCGTTATTTAGAGCACTAAGCGGTGTTGGCTACATTAACGCCTTCTCATTCTGCGTGGCGCACGCGCGGAGCAAGACCGTATTTATTTTGTTTTGGCGGGAACAATAATAAATACGAGAATGGAATGGTCTAAAATTACAGCTGCTTCTACCTCCATTGCAAAAAAACAGCTGTTTGAAGCTTCGACCTCCATTTTGTGTTATCGCGTTATTTCACTAGAAATTAACGCATAACGGCACGTTGCAAACTGAACGTAGCCAACACGTATTTTAATGCCTTAATTAACGCGTAGTTGGACATTAACATGAACGTTAACGTTAACTCAGGTGGAGCAGTAGCATTACGATCAGTCAGCCAACAAACTAGTCGCCATTTGCAGCTTAGGCGCCGCTTACTAGGTTTTCTAGTTGGGCGCAATAAAGAGTTAGATAAATTATTAAATAAACAAAATAAAATAAAACCATGGTTTCGTGGTAAGAATTTAAAGTAAGCAATCAACAAAAAAATTTAATGCCAGATCTTAAAGTTTCAACTTAGACACCTTCCTACAATTGAATACTTAATGTACCTACCATACAAAGTGAATCAACAAAAACTTAAATGATTAGTAAGTTCTGGATCAAATACAATCACCAAACTGTCCCGGGCACGTATGCGCGACCTACTTATCAATATTTTATTACCAGCGGTCTCTTCTTCCACGACCACGCCCCCGACCACCACCTCTACCACCTCCACCACCCTCATTCTCCCTTCTTTGTTTCATGGAAGCAAACCTTTGAGCCATATCTTGCAACTCGCACGGCACTTCTTGATTGGCTTCTTCCAAAATTTTTATAAGGTCAGCAGCGTTAGCCCAATCTTCTCTAGTAACAAAAGATATTGCGATACCAGTTCGCCCCGCACGCCCGGTACGCCCTACACGGTGGACATATTCCTCTATATTTCGCGGAAAATCCAAATTCAGCACATGCGTAAGATCTTTTATATCGATCCCTCTAGAGGCAAGGTCTGTTGCAACCAAAATGTTAACAACACCATTCATCATATCTTGCAAAGCAGCTTCACGATCCGATTGATCTCTATCTCCATGTAAAGACTCAGTAGCAATTCCTTTACATGCAAGGTCACTAGCGATATGCGAAGCCGTTGCTTTCTTGCCACAAAATATAAGAAGTCTATCAGTGGGATCCATATCTTCAATAAATTTCATTAACATTTCATCTTTGTCTTTTTCATCTAAAATAATAATTTTCTGCGTTACAGTGTGGACAGCAGCGAGGTCTAACGAGCCAACATTGACTTGAATCGGATCACTCATGTAGGATTCAGCCAGACGTCTAACACCGGACGGCCAAGTTGCAGAAGTCATTACAGTCTGTCGGTCAGGTCTTACGTCAAATAAGGACGTCCTTATCTGGGGTTCGAAGCCCATGTCTAACATTCGATCAGCTTCATCAAGAACAATATAGGAGAAATTAATAATATTTAAATGCCTGGATTTTATCAAGTCATTAAGGCGACCTGGCGTAGCAATCACAATATCCACACCTTTGGCCACAATATTTATCTGGGCATTACGGTCAGAACCACCATAAATGCATACAGACTTGATTCCTCTGTATTGATATTTTGTTACTTCACTTTCTATTTGTAAAGCTAATTCTCTTGTTGGGGCTAATACTAAAACCGTGGGACCTAATCTCTCCTCTCTAGGAATTGTTTGACCCTCAATGTGAATAAGTGCTGGAAGTAAAAACGCCAATGTTTTACCAGTGCCAGTTTGTGCAATTCCAATAAGGTCTTCACCTCTCATGAGTATGGGCCATGCCTGGCTTTGTATTGGAGATGGTTTTTGGAAACCCTGTTTTTTTATCTCTGATAAAATATCAGGATATTGACTAAAAGCTTGTTCAAAAGTTAAAACCGGATTTGGTATAGGTCTTAATCCCGGTTTGTCATCAAATGTCCGTTTTACCTGAATATCATTGTTAGCTTTACGCCATTGGGTGACCTCAGTGCGACTCATTGCGCTTACAGCCGGATCTTCTATGTAAAAGTCTTTGATTATAGGTGGTAAATTTGCCCATCTCTCGCGCTGCTTTTCATCATAAAATGCGTTAAGTTTATCCCAATTTGGAACTCTTCTGCCATCATCAGATATTGTGAAACAATCATCTGGGGCTTGTTCACCTTCGCTGTTATCACTGTTTTTAACAGATTTCTTTGTTTCAGGCCTTTGGTCTAGTACCAGATCTTGTATCATTTGCTTTACTTTAGCTATAGCTTCATCGGAACCACTTAAAGTAACTTGAGTTTGGTCAGAGTCAGCATTGCCAATTTTTATTTTTGCTTCTGACTCGTATTCCAGATCTTTTATCTTTGCTCCTCCTTTTCCGATTATGCGTCCTACTTTATTTGATTGAACATAAATCACGTCACTGTTATTGTTCACGGGTTCACGGCTAGCGGGATAGCGGCTTGCAGTGCCACCGCCATAATTACCACGGGCACGTCTGGCATTGGCACGACCACTAGTTGAAGCAGAGCCACCGCGTCTCCAGGAATTTTCACTATTATCACGTCGATTGTAACTTCTAGTTTCCACCGTGTGTTGGGTTATAGTTGTATCTTCACTCTCCTGCCATTCATCAACCCAGTCGTCTGCCATCTTTTTAAATAACTTTGTGTTTATTTCCAATCACTGCTAAAAAATTATCATATGGACATAGATAAGCAATAGTGTGTTAATCCACACTGGAGAAATTTTGAGTAAATTAAAGTTTTAAAATTATAGCGCCATTTTGTTTCAACATTTTTATGTTCAATATTTAGTTACATATTTAAACAATGTAATAAGGTAAACACATAATTAAAACACGTTCTCTAACTCTCAACAAATCGTTCTGAATCAATAACTTTGTGGGTTAACATGTTATTGCTTATCTGCGTCCACATATAGTATAATAGTAAGGAAACCTTTACAAAATTAGCCCTAGATTTCACTGTGTCTACATTTCGCATCCCGATATGCACCCAATCAAATAGAATAATATAACACCCAATAGGCCTAGTTGCAAATGAATGGTTATCTCGTCCGTAACCTTAATAATCAAAGGCTATTTTACATCGGCTGCCCTGATTTGCTAAATTAAAACTTACTACTGAAATATTTTATAAAATGTAGATTACTGTCTAATCACGAAAACTCGAAAAGTACTTGACCTATGACACTAAAATTTGGCAGGCAGGTAGTTTTATCGTGGTTAGACATCAGCTAGGAAAGGATTTTCATGATGGGAGTTTTAGAAGGAATTCCATAATTTCAAAACCACGGAGACAGCACACAACCCTAAAAAATAACTGCCATCAATTTTATAAATGTTATAGGTAGGTAAAGTTTGATCCCTCTTTAACTGACTTCCAAAAAAGGAGGAGGTTCCCAATTCGACTGTATTTTTTTTATCTCTGTAACGCGATTACTCGAAAACGGAATAAATTTGGAAAATTCTTTTTTGTTTGATAGGGTATACCTACTTTCAAGTTAGTCCCAATGTAAAGAAGTCAGGATCTGATGATGGGATCATGAAGAAATCAAGGAAACTCCTCAAATATACAGTATTTCATGGATTGTGATTCGATTAAAATATTAGATAAGTTGTCACTTTATTAAATTATAAACCATCCCATTTAAAAGCAAAAAATAAACAAAATTTTAACAAAAGAAAGACAAAAATGCACCTAATATTATTATTGGTATGTACTACCTACTGATCGTTTTGAAGTCGGTGCCGGTGGTCACCGACTTCAATCCCATACCAGGGATATTGCGAATATTCGCATCCGAATCCGCAAATGCGGAGCTTCCGTATAGATTTGGACATCTGCATCCGCAATAATCAATGTGGATGTTCATGCGGATGCGAATATAATACAAGTTGCGACAAGAAAGAAAAAACCAACGAAATAAAAATTTGTAAGTTAAAAAAGAATTGGGAGGATTATTCTTAACACTAATTTTTATAAATAAAAATGTTAATAATTACTTTACCATTGTTTTAATTCTTTATTAATATACTTATCGGCGAGAAGTCGGGAGCACGGGCAGTGGAGGTGAGCGTTCATGCATTGTAAAGGGGCCCCATTAAATCTACACCTGGTTCGCAAGTCTCAGGTACTGCTCCGTGTTCCCTACGGATATCTGGTATGCTGTACAACTTCTATGTTGGTGAAATTCATTGTAATAGTTTCTAGTTCGTTCTAGATGTGTCGCTCAGCTAATAGTCTGAGTTATACCTTTCCCTGCCTTCAGTTATATTGTGTTATGTTATCATCATCAGTTAGTCAGCTATCATTACAACAGCAGATAACTATCTGCTGTTATCTGCTACTATATTCCTTTCTATGTATAATCTACATACTAATAAAAGATCTTAAACAACCGCATCCACAGTTGTAAGCCTTCAAAAATCCGCATCCACATTCACACGGATGTGAAAAAATCGGCGTCCGCAACATCCCTGGCACATATCATGCCATTAATAATACTACGTGCATTTTTATCTTTTGGATTAAATCGGCATTTTGTTATTTTTAACCGGCTTACCAAAAAGGAAGAGGTTCTCAATTCGTCTGTTTCTTTTTTGTATGTTTGTTACGCGATTACTCGAAGACGGTTGGACCGATCTGGAAAATTCTTTTTTTGTTTGAAAGGGTATAACTCCAACTTAGGTCCCATTGGCACCAAGTCGGGATCTGATGATGAGATCTTGGAGAAAACGAGGGAACTCTTCAAAAATTATAGGTACACCGGCTTAAATCGTTTATTTGCCTTCGAAAACCAAAATTTTAAGGAGTGGAACTAATGATGAAGACCACAGATGGTCATCGGAACTACTCAATAATAGGTATTTCACAGGTTCCGATTGGAGCAATTTGGAAAATTGTTTTATTGTTTGAAAGGGGATACTTCCAAATCGGTCCCATTGTTACCAAGTCAGGATCTAATGATGGAATCTTGGAGAAATCGAGGGAACTCTTCAAAATTTACAGGCACACCTATGGCGATTTAGGTATTTTGATAGTAAATCGTTTTTTGCTTTCGGAAAGCAAAATTTGAAGAAGTGGAACTGATGATGAAGACCACAGATGGTCATCGGAACTACTAAATAATAGGTTACCTATTTCACAGGTTCCGATTCGTTAACTTTAATGTGGTTTCTAAACAATTTATGCTCGTCACAAATTCACAATGTATATGGTGAAGTAGAACTGATGGTGAAGTACCAGGAGAACTCCTCAAAAATTAACGTCCCTGCATCGGGAAAAGCAATATTTTGTAAAAGGTGATGAACAGTTGACATTAGGCTATTGTAACTCAGATAAGTTACAAACCAACCCACTGAAAAGCGAGAAATAAACAAAATTTTAACAAAAAAATAAAAACAGACTTCCAAAAACACAAAACTAAAAAGCTACAAATAACAAAATACCGATTTAATCCAAAAGACTAAACTACACAATATTGTTGTTGGTTTGTGCTACTACTGATCGGTTTGAAGTCGGTGACAAGCCAAATATGGAGTAGATGTGTAGATGGGCTTAGTCCACTCCCGCCACAACCCAAGTGGGCAGACAAGCGGGCTTGGCACCGAATTCAAACCGATCAGTAGTAGCACAAACCAATAACAATATTACCTAAGTATGTATATTTTTGTCTTTTGGATTAAATCGGTATGTTGTTATTTTTAGCTTTTTAGTTTTGTGTTTTTGGAAGTCAGATTTATTTTTTTGTTAAAATTTTGTTTATTATCTATAAAGTTTACTATGAGTGTAGTTCATTTTTGTTTTGAGTTTGGTTTTTAATTTTTTGTTAAAATTTTGTTATTGCATTTGTTTATTGTTTATTAACTTTATTTTGTGATTGTCAAAAAGTAACATTAATGAAATTGTTAATATTTTTAGCTTCTATTCTCTAAGTACCTTTGAAGACATACTGAATAACCAGAAATATAATAAAGCCCCACTAACAGTAGCATTAACAAATACATGAAAATTCAAAGAGCTACTAACTAGGATATATATAATATTATGTATTTTAGAAACACAGACATATTGAAAAAACTGAGCCTGTTCTACCTAGACATTGTGGATTAGGTGATAAAGATTAAAGGCTTAAGGTAAGCTAAAATATAGGATTATCGTATAAGAGAACACATGTAGCCATCTTCTCAGTCACAGACCACAGTTGAACCTTGAAACACACTCTCATTTAAAACAGTTCTGATTATGTTTGGTGAAGCCATTAACATCAGGGTTCTTCTTCTCTTTTTTCTTTTCAATATGGCAACAACACCTTGGATTGGTAGCACTATTCATGCCAATTTCAGTCAAAGAAAACAGTGGATAGTTACAAACAAAGAGTATATAACCATTTTATGTGGTTACAAATATTTGTTAAGACAGATTACAATCAGAAGAATTGTTGTCATAATCCCTACGAAGACGACATACCTACTGGGCTTAAAGGAAGTTCTATAAATATTATAAACTACATTGTAATACAAAAGGAGCAAGAAATAAAAAAATAAATAATAAACAATGAGGATAATGCAAAAGAATAAAAAATTGATAAGTAAGTATGCAAAAGAATAAAAAGATGATAAGTAAGATTACAGTTTAATTTTACTATTTTCTATAAAATTACAAGCGATAATGGTGCGCAATATCAACAACAATAACAACAATGAATATGTTAAAATTCACTGAAGTATTGGCAAATTTATGCAAAATTGGTTAGATAAATTGCTTTGTTGTAGGTATTATTATATTTGTTATTCAACCCCAATGGCATTATAAATATTAACATTGTTCAACCCTAATTGCTTAAAAAAACTGATGTGTGAGTCTTTATTTTTTAACTGTAACAAGTTAGAAATTTTTTAATTTAAAGATAAGGGTTTGATTAACAACATCATAGCCTGTAAAATGCAGCGATTTCATTAAAATAGTATAACCTATTGGTGCAAAAACTAAAAAAATAACTGGAACGTATACATAGGTGGTTAATTTCAACAGAATAATGAATATAACATATTATTAATTCACATTAAAATTTTAATTCATTCAGAATGAATTCCAAGAAATAAAGGTACCTGTTATAATTTTTTTAACATAAAGGTACACAGTGAAATCTTGGGACTAATAAAGGAACTTACTCTTCTAACAGAACACGAAAGTCAAATAGACGAATTGCATTTTCTGTACGAAGGATAAGTAGGTACCTACTTAAAGTTTACAAAGAAAGGTTTTTTCGACTTCTGTAATGGATAATCTTCTGTATTTAAAAGATAAATGATCACGACTTTTTTACTTTATATATTTCCAATTCGGCAATTCCCAAAATTCAACTGTCAGTGATTACCTTCTCTGTCTCGTGCACAGACCACGGCACAAGCACAAACTACTTAGAGATACAAGAGAACATACTGTCTCGTGTCTTTTTTTTTTTTTTTTGATTCTCGATTTTACTCGACAGTAGGGATGTGAAAAAATAATCGATTTTTTTTAAATAATCGATTAAAAATAGTTTTTTTTTTTTTAAAAAATCGATTTTAATAAATGATTTTATTTTAAAAAATAAACCTCTAGCGCCATATGCTTTGAGCATGATTTTTCTTAGTGTCGAGAATGCTTAATATCGATAAATACAGTAGAATCCGTTTATTATGACATCGAAAGGAATTGACAAACACGTCATAATAAGCGGACGTCATACAAAACGTTTTGTGAAATGAAAAACCTTTTTTATGTAAATATGTATGTACTTAAGTATTTTAATACAGAAAAATAGTACATATGTCTACATACATATTAAATCAAAATCAAAATTGTACATAATCAGCACATTATAACACATACAAGACGTGTATTTTTTACTATAAGAAATCTGTAATTTTTGACTGCTTTTGTTTTTTCATTTTATTGTAAAAACAGTCTCTAATACTATTGTGTATAGAAGACATAGCTATGGTCAAATTATCATTTTCAATATTGCTGTGAACAAATCGTCATTATAACCGGACATAATTTATTAAAAATGGGTCATAATAAGTGACATGTCACTGTAAGGGAAGTCATTATATCCGACCTTTTATATGAAAACCAAACTTCGTGGTGTAATTACGTCATAATAACCGGTTGGTCAATATAGGCGGAGTCATAATAAACGGATTCTACGGCAATTAAATCTTAATTTAAAAAGTCAGTGCAGTGTTTTTGTTCGTGTATACCGCTAATCGAGAATATTCTGAAATATTTGAAAATTATCTGGAATATTCCGAAACCTTATAAAACCGTCTTGAAGATTCTGGAAAGTTCTGGAAATGTCCAAAAGCGAAATTAAGGTTGAACTGTGTCGAATTACTTCCAAAAGTTTCAGTAAAGAATCAAAATGCATCTTACCGATGCATTTTAAAGTAAAAAATTTCAGAAAATGGAAAATATGTGTTGATTGTATGCACTTAGTTTCTTTTGCCTTTCTGAAAGAGGTAAATGTTTCCTAAAAAAATAAGAGTGACATCATAAGCGTTGCTGTGATTGGTGTTTCGTTTCAACGTTCCGTTTCACAAAATTAAAAGTTGAATATTTTGGAAACTATTGAAATTTTTTTAGTAAATCTTTCACGCTTTTCTAAGGCTCTATTTTTGAAATATTGACACAATTTCTTATAAAAAATTTCATACAAGTACCCTATTGTTAAAGTTATTCTCAGAGTTTTATTACTAAAACCATGCAGATTTTCATCGTAAAAATATAGTTTTTTTTACTAAAAAACGATTTTTTTCCTCATTTAAATCGATTAATTAAAAATCGATTAACATAGAGAGACAAAAATCGATTAAAATAATTCTCTCAATGTCACATCCCTACTCAACAGTCGACTCAAGGCTCAAAAGATCATAGTTAATTTGTGGTCGTGAGTCGACCACAAATTAACTAGACTTATGTCTAAAGACTCACAAACTACAAACTTAGACTTACTAGTCGACTCTCGAGTCTCGACTCTCGCTCGAGTAGGAGGGGAACCAGCAACACGATATTGAACGACACCGGAATGTACAGTACTGGAATTAGGGATGTGACATTGAGAGAAAAAAATCGATTTTTCTCTCTTAAAATATAATCGATTTTTGATTAATCGATTTAAATAAAGGAAAAAAAAAATCTGCATGCTAGTATTAAAACTCTGAGAATAATTTTAACCATTTATGAAAATACAAATCAAATAAAATTTAAAATTTGAATACAAACTTTTTAAAAGCTTCAATCGACTAAAATATAAAATTATCCTGATCATTAAATCCTAACCTGATTATAAATAGGCCGTTTCCAGGGTTCCTGCGAAGTATACCCTTTCCAAATTACTAAACTAGTACTAAGATTTTTACCAAAATAAACTTTTTTATTATTATTATTATTATTATTAAATTAGTTTACAAATAACGGAGTTTTAAAGAAAAGAAAAAAACACGGAGGGATGTGACATTGTACGTAAAAATCGATTTTTAATCGTTTACTCCACGTTTTTGTAGTCTAAATTTACCCCTAGCGCCACACGCTTTAGGCATGATTTTCCAAGTGTGGGGAATATTATTAATATCAATAAGTAATAGAATCTTAATTTTAAAAGTAAGTGCAGTGTTTTGTTCGTGTATCCCGCTAATCGAGAATATTCTGAAATGTTTGAAAATTATCTGGAGTATTCCGAAACGTTATAAAACCGTCTTGAAGATTCAGGAAATAAGGAGATAAGACAGTTTGTAACTAAAATAATTATTTTTATAGGTACTAGCTGTTCCCCGTGGTTTCACCCGCGTTAATTTCGGAGATCCCGCGGCAATTCTGGGATAAAATACCCAAAATTGATTTCTGTAACCCTTATAAAGTATAGTATGTAAATTCTATGCAAATTCACCCACGTTAATTACGGACTTCCCATGGGAATTTCGAGATAAAAATCGATTGAACGATTATAAAAAAAATCGATTATTAATCGATTATTCATAATAATAAAATCATTTCTTAAAATCGATTTTGTAAAAAATTAATCGATTTTAATAAATAAATTATTAAAATAGTTTAAAAAATTAAATTATTTTAATAATCGATTATTTTGTCACATCCCTAGCCAGTGCTTATGGCCACCAGGCACCAGACATATGTCTTTAGACATATGTCATATGTCTAGTTAATCTGAGACCAGCACATAAGTCTAGTTAATTTGTGGGCACCAGGCCATTTCATTGGCCAATTAACTAATTATAATAATCATTCTATAAGTCTGGCCTCAAATACCATATATTATTCTAGTAAGTAGTAATAGAAGAATGTCGTTAAAAAGATTGTTTTCATCTTTGCTAATATCACAATCATTCAACACAAAACGGAGTATAAATGTTGCTTGTGCTAATTTCGCAAGTAAACCATCTGTTCAGAAGCCGAAGCCTGGGTTCGGCAAAAGCTACAGGCGTATTGTGCATTTTCTCGATGAATATACCGTGAAACCATTGGAGGTTACAAATCTTGCTGGCAGAGATCCTGTTACTGGTCAGTGTTAACTTAAGTGATTTTGTTAGTAGGTACCTACCTACCTATTAACTTTACTATGGAGTAACATCTCAATATAAAGCCAAATGCCTCTGTACCTACTTAATAAGGTAACCAAAATAGCAATGCTGTACTTCATTATTTCTATGTTCTTGCATAAGAAACTCCAAGTACCTAGCTGAGATATAAAAATTTAATTATAAACCTGTGCAAAGTACTGAGTAGTGAATAGAAAGATGACTTTCTAAACACTAGATTTTCATCATGCAAAATCACATGCAACCAGGTGTAAGTTTAAACAGATCAACACATCATATGTTACACCCATCCTCTAATATTATAAATGTAGATGCTTGTTTGTCATGCATTCACATCCTAACTATTCAACCAATTGTCTTGATATTTTGCACACATGTGGTCAGGGGTACAAAAAAAGGACATGGGGTATTTTTTATCCCAGAATTTGTGTGTTTACATTGTGATTTGTAAATAAAAGCTAAAATTATAATATTTGGAATTGTGTTTGTTGTAGGTCGCCTAGTAGCAAAAGGTATTGGAGGAGGCATTAAGCATAAATATCACTGGATAGACTGGCTAAGAAATGGACCCACCGAGGGTCCACCCCTGGAAGAGAAAGTTATACAGGTTCATAAATATCATTAATTGATTCCCAATAGCAATGTTGTGTTATGATTTATTTGGATATCTGAATATGTCCAAATCATAGATGAGATTTAATTCACTTATACAAAAAAAAATTAAGTAGGTAACTATAATAATATGAGTGAACGTGATTATCATAACTATTTTATGTATTACTACAATACAATACAAAAGAAAATGTGCTGGGTAGCTTATTTCTTCATAATTTAAGAATATAACATCTGCAGACTGATTGTAGATTTATAAAGAAAAATTTTGTAGTTTATCATATTATAATCCTTACATATTACTAGATGTTCCCCGCGGTTTCACACATTACATGCAAACATTATACATAAAAATACTACAAAATAATAATTAAGAGTGTTATCAGTTATACAAAATGGATATAATTTTAACATATTTTTGATATACCTACATATATTACATATCCGATATATATTATATTTATAATAAATATCGGATATTTTCGCACCCTGATTTTACATATCTTAATAGTTCTATAATTTTCAACAGGTGTTAGGAATTTAATTTTTTATTTATTAATTCAGACACAAAACAAGTTACAGTCTCTTAGACAATTAATTGTAAAGTAGATTTGTAGGGCCTCTAGCAACTCAAAACTTATGTCCACAGCGGGGTTATAATGTGTACAGTGGGCCACATAGACAAATATACCACCTTGTATAATTTATACTGTTTGTAAAATGTGTTTATGACATTATAAGTTGCCGTTTTTGCAGCTCCAAGCTCCAAATTCCAATACAAGCGAAAAACGAATATTGGAGCTGTAAAAAAGGCAACTTATAACATCATAAAGACATTTTACAAACAGTATAAATTATACAAGGTGGTATACATGTCTATGTGGCCCACTGTACAATCAATCACACAATAAACTTAAATTGGGAATTATAATAATAACAAATAATGAATTAACTAATAAGTATTAATAATTAAATTGTGGAAGAAAAAAAAAAAGACAGTATTAACAAATTAATCAGAAAGTAAACAAAAAAAAATTACTCTATGGATGGAGAATACGCCTGAAGACATTTAATGGAGAAGCTCTTAAAGTTAAAGAAGTTAAGAGTCGAAGCGACGACGTACCTCGTTTAGATCATGTGCCCCGTCATCTCTGCCCGCATCCACCGCATTACCTAGTGAATTGAAATTACTATGAGCTTAGCTCAAATCTGATAGTTTCTCAGTAAAATCACCACCAAAATGCATATATTGTGGCATAATTTTACTAGGGCTCGTTTCGCTCGCCTTGGTAAAAAGTGAATATGAAGTACCTACCTACTTAATTTGTTTTTTTACATTTTGAATTGAATTGAATTTTTTACATTTTCTTGTAATCAATTCTATTTGTTTTTAATCATGTTTGTTATAGATAATGGAGGATGGCTGTAGAACTGCCCACATAGCTCTAGTAGCCAGTGGTGATAGACTTAAGTATATACTAGCAACAGAAAATATGAAAGCTGGCGACATACTGAAGTCATCTCGTCATCTGCCCAGAATTCCAGGTTATTTAACACCCTTTTTCCATTTATATTATAACAGCTATTTTTATTTAAATATTTTTTACAATCTTATAATAAAATTATAAACAACGAAAATAAATGCAAAAAATCTAAATAAAATCCTAGACAATGTTCAAACGCTTAGTTGATGTAAAGACTGAAAGCAGACAGTAAGTAGTTGCATACATACCTACACCGTATTTTTTTACGGTTCTGTACCTAAAAAGGAACGCTCAAAGGATTATTTCATTGTCCGTATGTCTCACTATCAAGACCTCTTCTCTCAGGAAGACACAGAGACACTGAATATCGAATATTCAGGTCTGTAATTTCTTGAACCTGTGAAAAAACTAACATTTGCATTTCTCATGAGAAAAGTTCCGTCACCGAACTGCGACCTCTGCGGTGTACCGGAGGACGTAATGCATGTCTTGATGGAGTGTGTCCTTGGCGAGACCTACCTTACTGACAAGTGCAAATACTTCTTGAAAGAATCTGCTGATTGTAATATTGTACTGTCA
Organism: Zygaena filipendulae; assembly: GCA_907165275.2. Taxonomy (NCBI): domain Eukaryota; kingdom Metazoa; phylum Arthropoda; class Insecta; order Lepidoptera; family Zygaenidae; genus Zygaena; species Zygaena filipendulae. The sequence continues at coordinate 5,856,001 of OU015667.1, read as the reverse complement.
GATTCTCTTTCAGTAGGGCAAGTAACTTTCGTTGCTATCATTTTTCGATTTCAATCGCAAACATAGCGGTTTTGTGATGAATTGAGCATGTTTAGGCAGCTGCAACTTTTAAAGTACGTTTATTTTGGTTGATTGCTAGATATTGCAGGTGCCAAAACGTGCATATTGTAATCGCAAAACCGCCAAGTTTTTGGTTGCAACCGAAAAATGATAGAAACAAAAGTTACATAATAGCCCCTCAAATCAGACTAAATGTTTGGTTAAGCTGTATGAGTTGAAGTTTGACTCAGGTCACTCAGATCTCAGTTGAACTGCAACTCTAGGCTCTTTTATCTTATCTTACGGCCGCGCTCAGAGTCGACTTTAGTGATTACTTAGTTAAGTATAGATTTTTAAAACAAAACTGCCGCAATCCTCTGATTGACGTCTCTACGTTCAGTAAATTAATGTTAGTTGGCATTTAACGAGACGTAACTCAAATAGTTAAATGCCAATTAACATTAATTTATTAAACTTGTCTGATTGCGGCAGTTTTGTTTTAAAAATCTATACTTAATTAAGTAATCATTAAAGTCGACTCTGAGTGCGGCGGTAAGATTTAATCTTATATTTAAGCTCGTTATTTAAATAGTAAGTAGTGTGTTTTGTTGATACAACTGAGCGGCATAATCATATTGTGATTAAGCTCATTAATAAAGATTAAAAAAAAAACCTCTATGTCAATCCAATCAAAAGAAATACGGCATAAATGACTGTTTATGCGGTTTATGCTGCATATTTTGAAAATCTCGAGGGAATCAAATCTTATAGGGTACACCTAGAATCATCAAATCATTAACTGTAATATGAAACCTGTAGATTTGTAGATACATCAATATTATTTTTAGCGATTATAAATTTATTTGCAATCGGTAAACTCACCATGGCCTGTATTAATGTACGGGAACAATAGTTTCTGACGGCAAAGTTTTTCTCTTAATCCAGTTTATGACGAACTACAATTTACATACATACTTTATAGAGTTTATAGTAAGGTTTTTTAAGAAGTTTTTTATTGTTTTAGTTCGTGCCAATGAAGGGGATGCTTATGTATTAGGTGCTTTGCCCACCGGTACTATTGTTCATTGCATTGAAAAAGAACCAGGTAACTTGAAATATATAACTAAATATCACCCACTACTATTGCAGAGCTAATAGTAGAGAAGATCAAGGTTACTCAACATCTATCTGATTATCAAAGTTAGTCTTGGTCCAGATTCACTAGGGCCAACCACATTCCTAACCCGTAACGCGCGTGCCTGTGACAATCCTCAAAAAATTATAATCCTAAATAGTAGATGGAAATAAATCACAAAATAAGTATTCTACACGCCATTATGTATATTTAAGTGAAACCCTTCGTAAAGCAGTGTTATGGCCAAAGTAAATTAGGCCTTATAACATTAATAATTTGAAGAACGTGTCTATTATGATTGCTACAAAAATTATTTATTTCGGTGCATAGGTGAAGGCGGACTGTACATTCATGCAGCTGGAACATTTGGTACGATATTGAGAAGACAAGAAGACAGGATTATTGTGCAAATGCCATCCAAGAGGCTGTTCAGTTTTGACCAAAACTGTATGGCAGTTGTTGGTCAGTGGTTTTATAATATAATACATGTAAAGAGAGCATAAGGTTTTACACATTAATTCGTTAAACCCAGTATTACCAACTTTCAAAATTATTTCCCCCTAAAGCTGAAATTAAAAACCCCTAAAATCATAACAATTACTTGAAAATCCCCCTAAAATATTATATTATTAAAAAATTAAATAATAAATAATAAATTAATGATAATTACTTAATTAGTAAAATAGCAAATAATATTCTTTAATATTTTTTATTTAGACATTATTTCATTTTATTTTATTCATACTTTGAATACTTACCTACAAGTAATTTAATTTTCTTCTGCTTCTGACTTTTAGTTAAGTTTACTTTCAATTTATGGTAAACACTATTTAACTCCACATACTTAGTAATGATTATTGTTCATTGAGGAACCGAACTAAATCTTCAGACTTAATTAGAAAAAAAAGAAGTTGAAAGAAGTCCTAAAAATAAAACGCCCCTAAAAAATAAAAAAAATATTAACCCCATAAATTTTAGGGGAAACCCCCAAGTTGGAAACCGCTTTAGAGGTAAACTTATCGCAACTGACAACCATATTCATACCGATTACCGATCCTTCTAGAATCTATCGAGACTCATTTTAAAGTCAAACAGTATAGTCAACTATATCGTTCCCTTTTCTCTTTGGCTAAACTTTCCCGCAGGATGTGGCAGGACGCGGTCGCTTTACGTCCCACATACATACCTACGCACTTAAAAGCTTACGTTTCCCAGACTATGTAGAGTGTCTTGTCCATATACATATTATATTCCCAGCAAGTTTTTCATATCGGCTCCTCAATAAAGTCGGTACTCGTTACTTTCAGAATAGTGCTCGTTTTTTTTTTAAATTGGATTCATTTATATTTTATTGGATATATAATGGAGTCCCTCGTAGCTTACTTTATACTCCTTTAGACGGATCAATAATTATTTATTCGTGTCTTTCAGGACGGCTATCAAATGTAGATCATGGAAGCACACCGATAGGTTCTGCACAACGTAACAGATGGCTCGGCAATCGTCCCCGCTCCGGTCTATGGCAAAGAAAAGACGGACGGCACGGAAGAAAAATCAGACCTCCAAAACCAGTGAAAGAAATATGCAATCCCAAAAAGCTTCCACTGCCTGCGATTTCACTAACAATGGCACCATGAAACTACTTAAAATAAATTTCGTAAACCCTCAATATTGTTAATGCACGCATAGTAGTTTTTCTTAGAATTTTATTTGAAGAATAGGTACCTACTCAAAAACAAGTAAATACAATAAACTTTACATGACGTTACCTACAGTTACTTTTATTTCATAACCTTAATAAGATAGAAATTAATTTATTACAGTCATAACATACACATATATAGTATTCTTAAAAATTAATGAAGTCTAGATTTACAAATAAAACAAGTAAAACAGTAAATATGTTACATACAGTCATGTTACATTTTTTGCTTAAGTATTAGTACAAGGAACACAAAATTTAACTGTCATAATAAGGAACTGTATTTATGGGTTAAAAGATTCATTATAATATTATATTGGATATACATCCTACAAATATTATAAACTAGCTATACCCCGCGGTTTCAGAATTCCCACCTACGTGATTTTCAGAATTCCCGCAGGAACTATTTTTTTCTAAAATAAAAGTCGCCTATCTTATAACATCAGCTAAGCGCCAGTGAAATTCCCGTTAAAATCGGTCCAGCCGTTTCAGAGATTACCCGGAAAAACAGACAGACAGACAGTAATTTTTTTTTTTTTTAATGTAGGTAAGTACCGTATACAACGTGTTAATGAATTAACTGAAAACTAGAAAGTAGTTTGCTCAGAATCGACTTCCGAATCGATCGCACTATGTTTTAATACAGGTTATATTTTTTCATTTTTACTTGCCCATGTCCAATCATTTATAACAATGCGGGCGTAGCGCTTGAAATTTTGTAGATAGTTCACCTCCAAACTAATGTTGAATAACTTTTAAACTATTAATTTTTTCGACAAAATTTATATTTTAGTCATATTGGTAACTTTTTTTAATAGGGTGTATCAGGTTTTGGTTAATTCATTCGTATAGTTTCATATGCATTCAGTGAAAATCTGTTAATTTGGAATTACAAACAGACACTTCAATTTTATTTATAAGTATAAATGTAGGTACCTATACATAAAGCCAATTAGTCTGGGAGCCCCCGTACTTGCTTTCTCAGTGATTAATAACAGGCTGAAACTTCGTAAATAGGTTTAGTTCGACAAGACGCAAATGATTTTCCCCTGAGAAAATTCTCGAAACGGGTAGCTAATGAAGTGAGCAAGTGACAAAAATTTCAATTTGGTGGGGTGTCGAAATTGAATGAGTAACAGTAAAATTTATTAGTGAAATGTTAAGATAGTTGGATGATAAACCCGGAAAAATAATTGTCCTCCAAAATGGTTGGTTTGACTGGAGAGTCCTCCATTCCGAATATGTACAAATAACGAGGTCATAAAAATTTATTAATAACCGGCTGTATTTTTGTATGCAGCTTAGTAAATATTTGTATCAGCTTAATAAATGAAATGGCCACATAGTCCTACAAATTTAGTGGTGCGTTTTCCCAGTCCTACGCTTCGGAGTTTTCGATTCCATGGAAGATTTTTAGCTACCCGTTTCGAGAATTTTCTCAGTGGAAAAGCTTTTGCGTCTTGTCGAACTAAACCTATTTGCGAAGTTTCAGCCTGCTATTAGTCACTGAGAAAATGAGTACGAGGGCTCCCGGACCAAATGGACATAGATAAGCAATAGTGTGTTAACCCACACTGGAGAAATTTTGAGTAAATTAAAGTTTTAAAATTATAGAGATTTTAATGACATTTGGCACACAGATAGTTTATTACTGGGATTAACATAATATTATTATAGATTACTTTTCATCTCAAAATTTGCGTGATAACTTCGAAATTAACGTGGTCGAAACCGCGGAGAACAGCTGATATTAAGGTTGTCTCGTTGTACGAAACGGTTGATCAATTCACAAGATGTACACGAGCTTCTTGCTTCACCGAAAGTCCTGAGTCGGTCTCACGTACAAGTTTTTTAAAAAGCAATTGTTTTTTCTGTTATCTTTTTTATTTTTCCTCTTTTTGGATCATCATGGCGTCACATCACAGTATTGGAACGTATATTTGATAACTGAATGTACTTATTTAATTAACTTATGTCTAATTGTAAGTTATTCTTTAATAAAATGCTATAGTAGATAAATCTAATTAACCATAAAAATAAAAGAGGATCGGAAAACAAAATAAAATATGGTTCTTTTAAAATGGAAGGATCAATTCAGCACACGCGAAACAAATCTGCAGCCACCACTCCCGCCCGCCTCAATAACTTCCCATAGATACCTACTCGAATCGTATTTTCGTATTATTTTAATTTTGTAGTCTCCCCACATCATTACGTATATTATACAACTAGCTGTGCCCCGCGGTTTCACCCGCGTGATACGTTTTTATACAACAACTTTTTTCCCGACATCCGATTTAAATGAAACAAAGCCTATAGTAGCTCCAGGCTAAGCTTAATCTACCTGTGAAAACCGCATGTCAATCCGTTCAGTAGATTCGGAGATTATCGCGAACAGACAGACAGACAGAAAAGAAATTTAAAAACTTTTTTTTGGCTTGGTTACTCTTTTTGTATCACCCTACTCTTTTATTATATAGTTATACAATTACTTATACAATATACTACATACTCCATCGCTACTAGCATAAGTACGTATACTTACTTGCATTAAGCTGAAAGGCCGTCGCGACAGGAATATACAAGAGAACTTAATAGATAGGTAACAGGAGCGGTGCGGTGTTGTTTTGTGTGAGCGGAAATCACCCTCAGTTCGATGGGCATAGTTGGTGGCGTATTAAGACTATTTACAAAAAGTCTTTTGTTTTTTTATGATTTTGATGACCATCAACATTAAAATTAAAAAAAAAATTGGCAAGATACCGAGGTAGACTACAGATGCAACAACCAAGAAGGTTTAACTTCAAAGGAGGCGGTAGAATATAACTCAAGAAACTTTTACCGCCGCACTCAGAGTCGATTTAATGGTTACTTAACGGATTTTAAGTAAGGATTAAAAAAAATTCACTCTCAGAGACAGTTAATCCTCCATTAATCACGTTTAATGAGGATTAACTTTAAGTGGCGGCTGACCCTTACTTAAGACTTAATTGGAGATTTTTGACATTTAAAAGTAAGGTTATGTTTGTTTTTGTTGTTAAAATTTCAAAACCAAAGTTGGATTTTTTAAACTTTTAGGGCGTCGATCACGTCACAGTAATTAGCAAAGCATGTCTGACCTAGAAGATTTTATTGAGTTTACGAATTGCTGGACTTCCAGGTGTCATGTGCTACACATATTAAAATAAGAAGTCCTGGTGGAATATCATAGAAGAGGATTGTTTTCTTTTAATGTTCAGGCAGTAACAGGCCCGAATTTGGATTTTTTAAAGTTGTAGCTCGATGGCCTAGCGGAACTCATGATAGTTTTATTCATTATAGTAGTGCACTAAAACAGCTGTCAGGTGTATTGCAAGGTATACTGCTTGGTGAGTGATTATGTAGTAGGTAAATGATGTGCATTTAACACCATTCTTGTCCTAATTCAAACAGTCAAGAAAAGTACAATAAAAGCCATATCAGTAATCAAAACGAAAAATACTGTTGAGAGTTTTTAGTATTTGGAAAAGGAAGTTTCCATATCTTCAAGTGAGTATGAGTATCAAATTAGACACAGTTGTGGCTGTAATTTGTGTGTGTGCTACATTTCACAATATCTCATTACCATTAGATGAACTCCTGCTTTATACTGACAATAGATCACTATTGCGATTGTGATTCTGATCATATTATATCCGGTACCTAACATAAATGATATACATAAGAAAATCCCAATAGTAATGGTTCTTGTTCAGGCAATCCATAGTTGAGAGATTTTTTAGAGATAACTAGTTAGGTATAGATAACTTTTTATGAATAACTAGCTGTGCCCCACGGTTTTACTCCACATGAGTTTCGGAATCCCCGCAGGAACGATTTTCTTTTAAAATAGTTTTATTCTTCGTTATAACATCAGCTATTTGCCTGAAAGTCCCGTTAAAATCGGTCTAGCTGTTTTAGACAGAACAAACAGACAGACGGTTTCACCCGCGGTAATTTCAGAGTTACCGAAGGGAATTCCGGGATAAAAAGTACCCTATGTCCTTCTCTGTACCCCTGACAACGTGCATGCCAAATTTCATCTAAATCCGTTCAGCCGTTTTTGCGTGATTGAGTAACAAACATCCAAACATCTAAACATCCAAACATCCACACTTTCACATTTATAATATTAGTAGGATTATATTATACTTTCATATGCATTGAGTGAAAAACTGTTAATTTGGAATCACAAACAGACACTTCAATTTTATTTATATGTATAAATTTATAGATTAAAAACCATAAAATAATAAAAAAAGAATTGGTTATACTCAGATTTTGTTTGTTATTTGTTTTTTTAAGGTGTAATAACAATTTTTACTTACAGAGTGGTTGCACCTTGGAATGGGCTACCGGAAGAAGTCTTGGCACCTTACAATTATTATTTGAAAACAGACTGGACAAATATTAGAAACAAAAGATAGAAAAATAGTAATGTATAACTGGATACAGGCACCTATCAGCTGCTTCAACTACCTGCCTGAATTTTAAATAAATAAAATAAAACTAGTTCATTTAAAATAAATAATTTTATTATTGTAATTCTAGTTTTTTTTTTAATTCAGCTAGCTCTAGTTTTGCCATCTACAATAGCTTAATTTTTTTCTTCCTCAAACCCAGCAGCTCTCTCAGCAGCTTGTTTTAATGTCTCCAACTAAAAAAATACACTCATTAGAACTACATATTTTAGAATACATATTATAACACACATTAGCTGTGCCCTGCGATTCCACCCGTTTGAGTTTCTGAATTTCCGCAAGAACTCCAAAGTAGCATAATTTACACATTATAACATCATTTAATTGTCAGAGAAAGTCCCGTTCAAATAGGTTCAACCGTTTCAGAGATTCACCTGTGGAAATCTCAAAGATCCCACAGGAATTCCCAGATAAAAAGTACCCTATGTTTTTCTCTGTACCGGTGAAAATGTGTATGCAAAATTTCATGTTGATCGGTTAAGCCATTAAGGTGTGAAAACGTAACAAATAAACAAACTAAGTTTCACATTTATAATAAAAGGATTTCAATTACAACTTGGTATTTTGCCCAGCCCTGTTGAGTTGTTATTGAATGTTACCTTTTCTATTATGCTTATTATGCTTCGGTTGAGGTGGTGGATTTGATGGTCCACCTCTAGTTTTTAAAAGATAGCCTTGCTTTTACGGGCCATAGCCTTAAGGTTATCCCATGCTCTTTTTAATGTAGTTACATCACGCTGCAAGTAAAAAAAATATAATTAGTTCTAGTTATATTAACAAAAAGTGTATACAAGCAATAACTAGAATACAAGTATATACAAGTAATACAATACCTTGTATACAAGTGCATTATATACCTTACCGTGCCTTGTATACAGTGACTGAAATCCAGGCCATTTTTTCTTTAAAACTGACTTTCCGTCGATCAGTTTTGATTCAATTATCGATGTTTAATTAATGTGCAAATAAAAATTTTTCGTCCGGGGTAAAGTTTGCAACTCATTTGCTTTGTGTTTTATTTTGCTCCTGAAATATAAAGAAAACCATATTAATACATGCCTAACATATTTTTATCTTTTAACAATATGAAACCAATAATAATTACTTAATACTCACCATTTTTTATACAATAATTTCAAATTATTATTATATGTATAACTAAAGACGAATTCTCCTTCTTCTACTTCAAGCGCTCTCCACATTCGCGCGTAGTTCGCGCGCGAAGCCGCGAAACACCCGCGAACTACAAGTGTAGAATCATGGTTCGCGGGTGTTTCGCGGCTTGGCGCGCGGTTCGCGCGCGAATGTGGACAGACCTTTAATAGTGGCGGCTATTCCAATTTGAAAAATTTCGCGGACTGATTTGACGTAGATAATTGAAAAATGAAAATGGCGGCGTTCAATGTTGTCATATCACAAAAGTCATGGCATTCACGATTTAATTTTATTGAAATCAATTATTATTTCCGATTAAAGTAATAGTAAATTAACGCAATTAATTATTTCTAAAGAAAAATAATAACTTCACCTCATAAAAACTACAAAAACAAAAGTATCATTTCCATGAGTTTATGCATGTGGCAATGTCGCACTTTATCGATACGCATTTCGATAGGGTGTACCGCCCTATGCTTACATATAGTTGTCAATCTACTAATCAACATTAAATTTTTGTCTCTGGGAGCTACGGCGATTTAATTGTCACTAGAGGTTTTAAGTAGCATTAGTTATGGGCCGATTAACGTTATTTTAATGAACGACTCTGAGTGCGGCGGTTAATCTTTGTTTTTAATCATCAGTATCTTCATCAGTCAACTCTAATATCTGAAAAAATAAGAACATTATGCTTTTTTGGGTTAATACGATTTTCTGGTTTTATCCATACTAATTTTAGGTAAAAAATGCAAAAGTACAAGCCTGTCTGTTACCTTTTCATGCCTTGACTACTGAACAGATTATCATGAAATTTGCATACACGCTATCAGGGTACATTTTATTCCGGGTTCCTGCGGAAACTCCGAAATTAACGCGGGTCCAAAACGTGGGGAACAGCTAGTTATTAAATAAAATAATAAATACACGATGCATTAGGATTTACTGATCGCTCACCTCGGTCATTTCAGCAACCATGTTCATAGCGGCCAGACCCGTCACCTCTTCTAAATAGCTGCCACTATTGAACACGTTGAGTAAAAACTCTATTCCATTTTGTCTGTATTGATCAATGACTAGATCAGAACAAGCAATGCAGTGTACGAATTTGGGACAAGTTGGCACAACTGTTTGATACGAATGTAGAAAACCCCGTATCGAATGTGGTATGGCACCTAAAACGCCTTCCATTTCCGGGTGCAACTTCGTGTCGGCTGTTAGATTGTAGACGGCCGGAGCTCGGGCCCTGAAAAGTGGAGTATCAACGTAGAATGGAGATGTGGACTACTTTTGAAAAACAAAATTCTAATTAGTCCGTCGGTTAGAAACTAAAAAAAAAATACACGTATTTTTTGCCTTTTTAAATAAATTAAAATATACAGAGATAAAGCGCATTAAAGTTTAGGGTGAGGGTGTCGTGACGTCACTAACCGCTAAAACCGCCATACAAACTGTCAGAATAGTGACGTCACGCGAAATTTCAACTCAATATATCGCCGTTATTTTTTGATTACGTAAAAAAAGAAAAAAATACGTGCACAAATAAGTCAACATGCCCCCATTGTATCTGATGCAAGTGGTCGTATACGCTATTTAAATGATGCCTACTGCCTAGTATATTTACCTCAAAGGATGTTGTAAAAGTGCTACTAGGATCTCAACGGCGAGCGCCCCCGCAATGGCGGCTGATCCCGGCCGAGTTACCGTGCATTGCTGATCGAGTGTGCGGTCTTTTAGCGACTACAAAACAATGTAATATGTTATGTATTATAGTATAATATTTATACTCTGTTTAATAAACATGTTTTTTAATTTAGGTTTTAACTAGCTGTCTCCCGCGTTAATTTCGGAGTTCCCGGAATTCCAGGATAAACTATGCGTATAAAGCTTCCTCTTGAATCACTTTATTGGTGAAAACCACAAGAAAATCTGTTTAATAGTTTTTAAGTTTATCGCGAACAGACAGAAAGACAGATGCTGCGGAGTACTTTGTTTCATAACTAGCTGTGCCCCGCGGTTTCACCCGCGTGAGTTTCGAAATTCCCGCAGGAACAATTTTTTTCTAAAATAAAAGTAGCCTAATTTACTCCATATACAATGAAAGTTCCGTTAAAATCGGTCTAGCCGTTTCAAAGATTAGCCGGAACAAACAGACAGAAAGACAAAAAAATTATGAAAATAGATTTTTATGTAGGTATAATATGCATTTAGTGAAAAGCTGTTTATTGGAACTACAAACAGACACTTATATTATTATGTAGTTATAATTTATTATTATTATCGATTCATCTAAACCAATATTATAAAGGGGAAAGATTTGGTTTTTTGTTTGTTTGTTACGATTTAACTGAAAAACTACTGGACCGATTTCAAAAATTATTTCACTATCTAGAATGCTTCATTATCCCTGAGTAACATAGGCTATATTGTAACCCGGAGTTCCCCCGCGGGAACTCCGAAATTACAGCGAGTACAACCGCAGGGAACAGCTAGTATAACATAAAATAATATTATATAATAGCTGGTATCTCACATCGCCGGGCGCCGTGACGTCGTTGCAGAAGTAACACCCGAGAGCCTCCCCCGGCACGAATGTGTCGTTGACCGAGGTGGAGGCGGAGGCGGAGGTGGAGGCGTCATCGCCGCTCCCGACATCTGCAGCGGTCCCGGCCGGCCCCCCACCGGCGCCGTGACGAATTACCATGTAGCTATCGAAACCGAGAGCAGCGTTTATAACAATCTGTGAATAAATTTGTCAATAAATTCTGGGTTGGGGTATACTATATAATACTGGTACCGGTATTATAATCTGAAGTTGAGGTCATGCTAATTGATTAGAAAATACACAAAACAAAAACAAACAGGAGAACTGTTATACATTATTTATCTTTACTATACTAATATTATAATTACTATACTAATATTATAATGTAGTGTAATTTGTGAAGAGGATTATTATTATTATAAAGAGGTAAAGTTTGTGAATTGTGCGTTTGTGACGTCGTAGGGGTAACCTGAACCGACTTTGAAAATTCATTCACTTATATCTTATAGGAAGGTGCGGTAGTCCTGAGTAACATATTTTTTATCCCGAAATTCCCAGAAACCGCGGGGGCAGTTCTCCTGATTGTTTTTGGTTAACTTTTACACATAAACCTATTTCTATACTAGCTGTGCCCCGCGGTTTCACTCACGTGAGTTTCGGAATTCCCGCATGAATTCTAAAGTAGGTAGCCAAATTTACATCTAATTAGCAGTTAAGGCCCGCCAAAATCGGCCCAACAGTTTCGGAGATACACTTGCTTGAGTTTCGGAATTCCCACAGGAACTCAAAACTTCTTTTATAAAAATCTTGTGCTGACAGTAACGAACATGATACACAGAAGGGATCAGATGTCGAGTATTGGAGCTGTTTGACCAAGCAAGGGCGACTGCGGCCACCGCATACATCGGCCTTGAAGCGGAGCCGCAGCATCGGTTCCACGAAGCGATAAACAAACCGACGCGAATCCCAGATATGTATGTACCTAAAATTTTTTTTAGTCCGTCGTCGTGTAGATTAATAAAAAATATTGTACAAGTAGTTTTCCTTTTTTTTACGTAATAAAAAAATTAAGGCGATACATTCAGTTCAAAGTTCGCGTAAAATCACTACTTGGTGTAGTTTGTTCGCATGCGCGCGTGGGGGGGGGGGGGGGGGGGGGGGGGGGGGCTGGCTCTCCCAAAGACGGGACTCTGAACAAACTAGAAAGAAAAAAGTAAAAGAATAGGTACTTTTGAGAGTTTAAGAGTTTGATTTGTAAAAAGCTTCATGAAAAATATAAAAGATAATGTATTAATAGCTTTTTATTTTCCAAAGAATCAGTAATAATTTTCCAACTGACTTTTGAATTTTTATTAATTTTTTAATTAAATTAATTAGAATTTTGATTTTCATAAGTCGTCAACATCCCTACTTACGTGTTTTTAGTTTCCTTGACAAGCCTAATCCTTGCTAATCCTTGACAAGAATTTACCTTTCCATAATGAGCGGCGATCAAAGTCGGCATCCATCGCGCTTCCCTCGTGTCGAGAAGCAAAAAAACGACATCGTGCTCTGCGATGGCGTCGGTGATGCATCTGATGTTCGATATTGTTTCTTCTTTCAATGTCTCCCCAACAGGGTGGCCGGGCATTGGAATGTGCGCAATCAGACCTTTGCTGTTCTGAAAGTTCACTCAATAATAAGTACCTACTATGTCGTTGACTATGACGTTGATTATAATATTATTTCGACGGCACAGGCCTCCCCTCTGCCGTTCCTTAATATGGTGGGAATAGAATACTTTTAAGTGCAGTCCTTGGGATTCTCTATATACCTACTTAGGTTTAGAATTGATAGAATATGATTTATACTTATATTACATAGAGGAAAGATTTGATTTTTTGTTTGTTTGTTTTTAACTCAAAAACTACTGGACCGATTTAAAATAAAATAGAATATTTTTTTTTTCTGTCACCATTACAATGCTACATTATCCCTGAGTAACATACGCTATAACATTGTAGCATTCTAACCCAACATTTCCCGCAGAAACTCTGAAATTACCGCAGGTGAAACCCCAGGGAATGGCTAGTTATGTATATGACTATGTACTTACAACAGTGGGTAGAATAAGTTTGAGATTGTCAGCGGCCGCTTCAGCTTTCTTCCGACCACCGCCGAGGCAATCCTTATAGTTGAATAGCACCTGCCTCGTGGGATTGGAATATGACACGTTTCCACTATCCAAAAATGTTATATGACGAAAACCCCATGCCTGAAACCGATAGATATGGAGGATTTGAGTAACTGACATAATTATGAAACAACAATACCCCTTTAAAAGTTATTGAATTTCAACTTCTCGAGTATAAGCTGTATGCGAGAGTAGCGTTGAAAGTTGTAAAAAGTGCTCAATCCATATATTTTTAGCTAATGCGACTTTGTTTGTTACGCCTTCACAGATTAACCAGTCTACCAATTATTGTGAAATTTTTCATAGACATTAGGGGTACAGAGAAGTATATTATATATAGGCTAAGTACTTTTATCGTGAAGTTCCCGCAGGAACTCCGAAATAAACGTGGTTGTAACAGCTAGTAAACACCTAATAAGTACACATTGAATTTAATTGTGTCTTATGAATATTTTGCACGTTGGATGTAAGCCTTGCGCGAGTTGAAGCTCCCCAAACAGTTGTATAGTAGGTAATAACCACAAGCGGCGTGTTCGGATTTCTAGTACGCACCCCATTATCGTGTGGGATAAATTATGTCTCACCAAAAGATCTCTTGCGACGTGACACCCCAAGGTACCAGAGCCAAGCAACAGGCATTTAGTAGATTTCATCACATCTACATCAAGATTGGGCACCAATCGCCATTTCATAAGTTTAATGTTCAAATCGGATGATGTTTCAGCTAATCTAAAAATGTGATGCAACTTGGTAAAATTGCTTTCATTTGTTTTAAGTGGATCATTTAAACCAATTGGAGAGTACACTGTTAAAATAAAAGGACCAAATAGAAAATTCAATCATTTGAACTAGTGGACCCATCAGGAAAGTGAAGTTATGGTTTCTGGGGATTAGGAGTATTAAGAGTTGTGACTGCAACTGTCCATGTACTTATGTATGATACCTATGGGCAATGGCTTAAGATCCAAAGAATTCTTGACTAGATTCTGTAAACTTACTTAATCGGATCCATTGAAGCAGACATATTTGAAAGTTTAGGTCCAAATTTTCCCTTATCATTCCTCTCCCAACCTACCCAATTTGGCTCTCCTTGTATATCCTAAAATATTATGTGGTATTATTTTCAACAATTACTTAATCTTAATGAAGAGTGAGATTTTATACAATCATGGCACCTAATAGGTATATTAACTACAGAAACTTTGGAACACAAATGGTTAGAAAAGAAAAACTAGAGTAATAAATTACCTGAGGTATTTTCAGTTTGAAAATCTGACTACAGTCTATGTTACCATTAAGCTTACATCTCAGTCCAATAACTTGTATGTTCTTATTAATAAGACAAGGGCAGTGTTCTAATAAAGCTGCCACAAACAGTCTTAGAGGCCATCCAGGACTTTTCCCATTACTGGGATCAGCAAATGTAAAATAAATCTTAGACAAATCTTTGTTTATTTCTTCATCCAGCTTTAGTATTTCAGATAAGGGTTTGATTTCAACATTATTTTCTTCTTTTATAACAACAAAGAAGGCCTGTTGTGATCTTTCAAGAGTTTTAAAGCCTTGCAGTAGCTGTTCAAGCTCTTTATTATTAAATATTGTTGTTATTGTTGTGCTGTTATCTTCGACATACACAGTAGGTTGAGAAGGCGATGGAAATGCAAACCAGTACAAGTAATGAAACTTTTTGAGATCCTGCAAAAGATTATTGAAAAAGATCTAAGCCACCAAATAGTCACATCATTTTCTACAGATACAAATAAGGAATTTGCAATTTAGCACAATCAGAAATTTACAGCGTAACTATAGGTATTAAAAAGTAACCAACATACTAAAATTAGTATTCATATTATTTATTAAGGAAATAATTGTAATAAATACTTACAGCAAAAGAAAGAATGACAAAACTTAACAATGAATTAGGATTTGAAATCCATGTTTTATTCTTAACATTCAACCAAATCTGTTCACCAAGAGCTTTGACAAGTGATCCTTTATCGGCACTTTTAAAATCTTCTATTGTATTTTTATTTATTAGAATACCATATACATTTTGATAGTGAAGATCTGATTCTGGAGATCTATAACACAAACATTTGTTACTGGCATTCCATAAGTGGCATTATATTCTACCTTGGCAGTTGGCTTTCAAATTTTGATCAAGTTTTTATCATAGAAAATATGTGAATTGCCCAAGAGTTAAGTGCCAATTTCATGATAAAACTGTTAAAAATTAAATCAGAGCGAGTCAGAAGATTGACACTACTGACTCTTGAGTAATGTGCAATATGCCTAACAGACTACAAGCAATTGAATATTTACCAACTCACTTATTGAAAGAAGTCCCATCCACTTCAAAAACAGAACTAATATCCGCAAGGTATGTGAAGCGACCATGTATTTTTTTAGAAGTTTCGTCTAGTTTATCTACATCTAATTTAATATCAGTTAGTGTGTGCCAAAAAGAAGGATTAACGAACGATGAAAAGGGCACATATTGCAATGCGTTGATTAGATTAGTCGCCGACATATTACTAACTTAGGAGGAAGCAAGCACGCACGACTAAAAGTTAGATTTATTTAATAATTAATTTAAGAAAATCTGCTCTGCTTTGGAAGGAGTCGAGCAGGTTTTACAGAAAAGTCAGGACTTGGGAGGAGGTTGAACTATCTTGATTCTTCGTCAATTATGTCAATCTATCGCGATTTATGGCATTTAATTCTGCAACAACAACAGGTAAATAATAAAATATTATTATTCTTCTTCTTTTTTGTTTTATGGCTTCGGGCTCGGATTAACTAGACATGTGCTTCGGGCACTATGGGCACTTCCATACTAATCGCTGATCCGATCTATGAATTATGAAAGCATTTTGTGCCAACCATACCAATTGGTTAAGTATTCCAAAGTTGGTAAAAAGTTCGCGCAAAAATCTTTAGTAACTTTTGGTTCAAGGGACTAGGGAGTGTCGCTGGCCTGGTTCTGTCCGTAGATGGAGAATGAATCACAAATTAACTAGACTTAGAATGAATTCATTCTCCTTGTCCTTGTCAGTATAATAGCTTTTTTTTGGCGAAATTTACCCCTTTCGGGGAAGGCAGAAGGAAACTTAGTCCATATAACCAATTCAGTGGTATATTTTTTCTTCTGAAGTTAATGCATCGAAATGCATTGGTGAGATGTATTTCGATGCATTACTGGAACTTTTGGCAGCAAATCTTCACAGTTGAACCTTAATAGGATGCTCTGTGTGAAGTTGTATAGTAAAACGAAAACCTCCCGATGAACGCCCTATTTCATCTTATTTCACTGTTTCCACACACTGTTCATCACTAATGGATCACTATTATGCAAAATAAAACTGACGTCCGTCACTGCTGAAATCCCGCCAACAGCTCTCCTGCAAGAGCCTTTTTTTTATTTATCCCAACGGGGAAGGCATTGGTGAGATGCATTCCGATACTTTACCGGAACTTTTGGCAGCAACTCTTCACAATAGGGTACTTGCATGAAATTTATAATAAAAAATTGTGTCAATATTTCAAAAATAGAGCCTTAGAAAAGCGTTATCGTGAAAGATTTACTAAAAAAAATTCAATAGTTTCCGAAATATTCAATTTTTAATTTTGTGAAACGGAACGTTGCAACGAAACACCAATCACAGCCACGCTTAACACATGACGTCACTTTTATTTTTTTAGGAAAGATTTAACTCTTTCAGAGAAGGCAAAAGAAACTAAGTGCATACAGTCAACACATATTTTCCATTTTCTGAAGTTTTTTACTTTAAAATGCACCGCTAAGATGCATTTCGATTCTTTACTGGAACTTTTGGAAGTAACTCGACACAGTTCAACCTTAATTTAGCTTTTGGATATTGAAGTTATCTATCTGTCAGTGTCATATGACCTTGTCAATACGACAGTGACATTTCTATCACAGATTAATAAGGGGTAATTTTGAACTAGTGACGTCATTCCGCGTTTCGGCGGTAAAGTCTAAAGTAAGAACTTTGAAACGCTCTATTTCATTAATTTATGCATATATTTTTTTTCTTTTTCTTGCTTGCCAAAAGTCCTCCTGCAAGAAGCAAGAGTACTCCACTCAGCTGTTTTTTTTTTATTTATTACGGCATTGGCTACTAAGTCATATCAGGAAAACAAACAGCTAATGAAAATCTGCATACTATTCTGTATAATAAAAAAACAAAGAGCATAAAATTAACAATTTATCAGAATAAGTAGTAGAAAGTAGCACATACTATAAATTCATATTATTATGTCCATTTTAATATAAAATTCGTATAATTTTTCACTTATCGTGAAAGATTTACTCAAAAATTTTCAATAGTTTCCAAAACATTCAACTTTCAATTTATTAACCGACTTCCAAAAAGGAGGAGGTTATGCATTCGATTGTATGTATGTTTTTTTTTTTATGTATGTTCACCGATTACTCGAAGACGGTTGGACCGATTTGAAAAATTCTTTTTTGTTTGAAAGGGTTTACTCCCAATTAGGTCCCATTGCCACCAAATCGGGATCTGATGATGGGATCTTGGAAAAATCGAGGGAACTCTTCAAAAATTATAGGCACACCTATAGCAATTTGGGTATTTTTTATAGTAAATCGTTCATTTGATTTCGGTACGCAAAATTTGAAAAAGTGGAACTGATGATGAAGACCACAGGTGGTCATCGGAACTACTCAACAATAAATACGTATTTCACGGGTTTCGATCGGACCAATTTAGAAAATTGTTTTTTTTTTGTTTTTGTTTTTGTTGGTTACAAAATTTTATCAAAATCCGTTCAGTAGTTTCGGAGTTCATCGCGGACAAACAACGTGACACGTGATTTATATATATTAAGACTAGCTGTCCCCCGCGATTTCATCCGCGGTAATTTCAGAGTTCCCGCGGTAATTCCGGGAAAAAGTACTCTACGTCCTTCTCCGTACCCCTGAGTTCTGGAGTTCCCGCTCGAATTCCGAGATAAAAACTATCCTATCTTTTAAATGGTTACAAAATTTTATCAAAATCCGTTCCGTAGTTTCGGAGTCCATCGCGGACAAACAACGTGATACGTAATTTATATAATAAATATTAAGATAAGATAAGATTACCTAAGAAGATAAGATAAGATTTATCTAAGCATGCTGAAGTCGGAAAGCCTAACTTTTGGGCGAGAGAAGAATAGCTTCGTGCATGTAAAAGCTAGTAAGTATTGTGGTCAGTAATTTAGGTACGATTTCTTCGAATTATATAAGTTTTTTGGTAATAAATATTGGTTATCGTTTTGTGATCTGACAGGAACAAGGGACTTTGTATTTGATCTGAGGGGGGCCTCTATCGATCGCGGGGCCCTGGGCTCTTGCCCAAAAGTGCCCACTGGGAAAGAGGCGTCTGAATAGAACGCTACAAAACGTAGGTAATTACCAATCTTGACACGTTCCTAATCAAAGCACACTGACCACGCACTACGCAGTATACCTTACTTTGAAAATGAAAAGGAAAGGAAAGGAAGGTTGTGGTTATATTCTCTTTGTAGCACATATCACGTAGGCACAGATAATATAATACTAGACGTAGGTGATTATATTTGCTCGTGTCGCGGTGTTAAGATCAATTGATATTAAACAATGCATACTTACTATTTTATAGTTTCTGGCCACTACATAATATTTTTTAATAGGTATTCTAATTACTTTAATACCTAATTGTTTTAAAAAAAATGATAAAAATGTCAATACCAGTCAATACGCCCACCGATATTTTCATTAGATCACGTTAAATTTGTATTTATAATTATAAGTTTAGTTCCATGTAGGGGTGCTATTAAATATTTTAGTCATCGAAATCGAAATTATTGTAGTGATAAAGGGTAAGTCGTTGGATAGTTAGGTATGTAAGTACCTACCTAAGTAATGCTTTTAACCGTTACCAAAAAAATCTGGAAATTTTTGAACTCATCAGCATTCTAAAAAAATTTTAAACTCATATCAGCATTACCAGTAGAAGTTCTGTGGTAAATCTTTGTGTGCCGGATTTGTTAACTTCGTATTTATCAAATTCTTATAGTAAGTAGGTACCTATATTACCTATGTAAAATCTGTTATCTAGGTAAGTATATCTAATTGAATTTAGTTTTTATTCAACAAGTAGATAGATAGTATTTTTCATTACCTACCTAGTAGTTTAACGTCGTTCTGCATACCTACTGGTACCTACTGTACTTTAGCGACAGCCGACAAGTCGATAAATAGATACTCTGGGTGCTTTAACAACAGTTGATTATAGTTGATATAATCTACAGGTAGTATTTTTTTACTATTAGAGATCGCTTAAAGTGACTCCAAAATTCTTTTTTTACAGATCAAAGTTTCATTTTATATGTAGATTAAACTCTTTGAGGCTATGGCAATTAATTCATATGACACGCCTTCATGTGAAAAGTATCACACGATAACCTTACCAAACAGTGTGAAAGGTGATATCGCTCTTTACCGTTCCTCAAAAGCGAATGTTATATCAGACGACAACGTTACTGGCGCTTTAAGTAAACGCGATAAAATAAAAAAGAATAAGGAAGCTAGTTCACCTTATCTAACAAATGAAAAGGTGCATCTAGTTTCACGTGTATCTGAAAAAAAATGTTCTCAGCAATTACCCGATTTATTTACTTCTCTTCCATTGGTATCTAATATTTACAAGGCTAGTTCGGATGATTTGAAATCGGTCAAACGACCCAATAAAAAAGTTAAGAAATCAGTGCTGACCCTTCCCAATGAACCGTCTCCTGTGCCACAAGCATGTACAGTCAGCGATATGAATGAATATGTCCGTGGAAAGGACAATGTCCAAAAAGTTAAACCTAACAAAAAGCGATTCTCTGATGCGGCAAATAAGAAGTGTAAGAATAGAAATAAAAATTACGAATTTTATGATAGAGATGCCCGATACTGTGACTTAGACTGTAGCTCTACAGATATGATCAAATATAAAGGTGATGGAAAGAAAATATCGTCCAAATCATGCGTTTCTCATAAAAATGAATATGAAGACGACTTTAACCCACACGATGTCTGGGCGGTGTTGAGGAACATTAATAAATTTCAGTTTAGACCGTCTCCGCCTATGTCGAGTGAGAGCATAGTGTTGTCTAAAAAGAAGAAAGCTACTAAAACGAAGCGTAATACCAAAAAAGATGCACGGTAATGAAAATCCAATATAGTTATTGCCGACATTTTTTTTAACAACGTTAAATATTTTTTGAAATATTGTAAAACGAATTATTTTAGTAGAACGTAGGTATATCAGCTGTTAACAGTAATCTGTTTTTTCAGTTTCATAGAAACTTGTTGTACTGAGGAAATTGCTTTTATATCTAGCATAGAAGTGGATAGTAGAACTGGAACCAGCTTATCAAAGTCATCTAGCTTTGATCGTGTTACTGTTATTGAACAAGACCCTTTTAACTTTAACAAGGCATTTGAAAATACTTGTAAACAAAGCGTTAATTTTGAAAAAACTAAAGCGATTGCAAGGAGCAGGGGTCAGTTAAAAAATAAAACCTCTACGTTAAATAATGCGAAAAATCAAGCAAACAGAGATAATCAGATATCTGTTGTATACAAGAATGGTCCGGATTTAAAAAATTATGAAAAAAATAATACAGATTTCCTAAAATTGAAGAATAAAAATGGTTTGAAGGACCAACAACTGACTGTTTCACCTGTCAATTTTGATAAAGATGTACACATCCAAAATGAATCCAAAAGAATTCTGCCTCATTTTAATGAACGCAATGATAAATTCCCGATTAGGTCTTCATGTAACCTAAACCAAGTCAATACTGGCCAATATGGCGAGACTGAAGATCGCTTCATTCATTCGGGTACTTCAGGTTCCAGTAAAGCAAGATTTCATGTTGGAAAAGGTATGTTTGAAGTTAATTTTGTTTTTTGTCTAGAATTTGAATTACTTACATTGAATATCTTCTACCGTTTGTAAATCCAGATCATTCAAATAACGAACTTAACCCAATAACGAAAGTGGTATTGAGTAAGACACATGGTACGGTATCACCTGACGCACCAATTGCACAGAAAAGGAAACCTCGTCTCGTTACAACAATGCCAAGTACAGTTATACCAAGACTTACTCAAACTGAAATAAAGAGACGGCTTGCTCATATCAAATTTCCATTGGTAATATTAGGAAAAGATCAGCTTCGGTCTAGTGTTGAAGTATTGGATTATGACCCACCTCAATTTAGCGGGTTAGACGAGCATATTTGGCCATTTATGCTTAAATGGACCCAAACTTCTAATAGAAATGATGAAATTTTAAAATCGCATGCGAAAATAACGAAGATAAATAGGCCAAAGAAAACTCTTGAACGAATTGTAAACATTAAAAAAGGTAACAATGAAAGCGTTATGACAAAACCAGGAAATAACAAAGATAAAAATAAAAGAACAAATTTTGATTCTCCACCAAACAAGAAAAAGATGGACATAAAACCAACATCACCATCCGAGGTCAGTTATTTAGAAAATACTCGATTAATTAAATCGAAGCCTGTTAAACAATTCAAAGATAAAATGATCAAGTTCATTTATAAAAAATCGTCGTCTAACACTGTGGTTGATGATAACCACCGACTAGGTGGACAAGGTGATGCGAAGGAAAATAAAATTCTTGGAGTGAAAAAAATTCATGTCAACAAGAAACAAGTTAATGTCGGTACAGAAACAAACGTCAAATTTCATTTAATTAAAAACGATTTAGCTGTGCGACAACTGAGTCCACCAGCGGCTACAAGGAAACCAGTTAATATGAAATACCCCTGGTCAAAAGCAAAGTGGGCAAGTGATTTCATTGATAATGTAATGCGGAAAATTAAGAATGGTGTTTATTATAATGACGATCAGAAACATCATCAAATGATTAGGAACGGTAAGAATTTCGAAGCATTAATAATAAAATAATTAACTGAGTGTATATAAAAATGAATCCCTATTTCCCTTGATCACGGCATCACGCGTAAGCGGCTGAACCAATTTCGCTATTTCTTTTTTGTTGTATTTGTTATTGTAAGAAGGAGAATAGGAAAGATGTTTGGAGTTCCTGTGGGAATTCTGAAACTCACGCGGGTGAATCTCTGAAATGTTTGGACCGATTTTGACGGGACTTTCACTGCTAATTAGCTGATGTTATAAGAAGTAAATTAGGCTACTTTGAAGTTCCTGCGGGAATTCCAAAATTCATGTGGGTGAAACCGCGGGGCATAGCTAGTTATAAATAATAATAAAAAAACATAATAATGATTAAAAAAAAAAAATGTCACACGCGACGCAACCATCGATCTCATATTAAAAGTAGATACCTACACAATTAGCGTCAAAAAATGTCCTCATGAAATGAGTGCCCACTTGAACATTTGGGTGCGCTTTTAAATCAGTCGCATTCGTGCTCGTTTAAAAATTGTAAAAATCATACATCTAGGATCCTAAAAAAGGACGGAATTTCATATTTTCGGTAAGTACTATTGTAATACCAACCAACTATAACTATAACCACAGCTATAACTACGTAAACACGACTGTGGACAGTTTTTAAGTGAACTTTTGTACCTACTGCTTATCTACTTTTTATATGAGATCGATGCACGCAACTTACAAAAATAAGTGAAATCCCACAAAAAAAACATTTAGATAAAATGTTGCCAAGGTGAGACCATATTACTCGCACTGTCAAAAAGTTATCAGATCTCCTGTAGAGCCAACTTCTAACTCTACAAGGCCCAACTTCACAAACTCTACACCCTAGTCAAAATACGTGGCTTGCACGTTTCGTTACTACAAGAACTATTGCATAAAAGAAAAGTAATGAACAGTGGATAAATTTTCCATCTTACGCCCATGTGAATGTAGCGAAATGGCCAAGCCATATATTTGACTAAGGTGTAGATTTTGTGAAGTTAGGGCATGTAAAGTTAGAAGCTTGGCTCTACATGAGATCTGATAACTTTTTGACAGTGCGAGTTATTGGTCTCGTCTTGGCAACATTATGAAAATGTTTTTGGTGGGTAGTTTATATCAATATTTGGTTAGATAAACATAATTTACTGGTTCTGGTACGTAAACGCAACATAATTTTATCTTAAAAAAACTTACTTTATGATTTTTTCATAGATTCCAAAGAGGTATCAATACAAACAACACTAACGATGAAGAAGATTACTAATTCAATGTGTGATAGCATCGACGAAGATATCGGTCATCTTTTAGATTTAACTCCTAAACTGATAATAAGCAAAAAAGATGATCCTTTCAAAGTCATACCAGGCTTTGATGATACACTCCCATCCTTAGAAATCAAATCGTTGAACACTAACCAGATATCTGTGAAAAATTGCTTAACGAATGTTATGGTCCAATTTGATGTAACTGTCCCGCTAGAGTCGAATCAAGTTGTTGTAAATACAAAGAGACCGTCTGCTTGTGTTCCTATAACAGTGAACAATAGCCACATGAAAATATTTAAGTGTAAAACAACGATATTCAATGCTATGTTACCCGCAGAACTTTGCAGCTTGCTGCCGAAAATGATGCGTAACATCATACGAACAAATGATAAACCAGGAACGTCGTATCTACCTTTGTGTCCATCTAAACTAGAACCATTGTTACCAACAATCAAAGCACAGAGTCCAATAGTTTTAAATAGTATTATGCGTCCCCTATCGCCAATACCGTTTGAACTTCTGTCAAGATCTTCGCTTGACGAGGATGATCTTGAAAACAAGAATACTAATGTGAAAGCAATAGCAAACATATATAAAGATGTATCTAAAGTCTATTCCATATCACTACCACTGAAAATTTTGAACTTTTGTTATTGTATGCACAATCCACCGATTGTTTTACACGCCGACATCAATCCTCGTTACATACAAAACAGGATTCTGATGTCTGCACTAACTGAAAAACTATCATCACGTTGCACCTCTATTCAGCCATACACGGTATTAAATAAAAGAATAGTTCCTGCTTACACTAGGTTTGATATTGCCAAAGTTTTAGAAACAATAGAAAGCTCTCGTAACATATGCTTTAAAGAGAAAATACCTTCATTTATTTTCACGGTCTGTGGGAAGCCGTACCAGCAGGTTACTGTAAGGCTTATGGAAGAAAATATAAAAGATTATAAAAAAATCATTAACAATTTAGAGATTGACTGCTTATATAATGTCACAATGTATAGTGCCACTAACGACGCTCCAAATTACAAAAAATCTGCGGATCTTCGGCTGATGAACAAATTGAAATTCAATGATGATGTAACGAATAACATAAAACAAACCGCTAAGAACAGTAAAATCACGAAGAAAACTCATGTGAAACTTAATAAGAAATGCAAATCAGCATCTAATATATCAAATGAAAAAAGTTGCACTTCACTAAGTAAAGTAGTTAATATTGATGATTTTCTCCAAACTATTGGATCGGGAAAAGCTCTGTCCAGCGTTTTTGATGGATATGCAGGAAACAAAATAATGTCTTCTGTATTAGAGGTACCTAAATTGTTTTGAAATTCTAGTCCTAAGATAACAAAGTTGAAAATATTCTTTTTTTTAGATGAAAAGTTGGATAACTGAAATCAGTCCCGTTCAAGCAATACTAGTTCTTTTGCTAACCAGTAAAAAAGATACACCGAATTTGGTGCGATTCCGTCCGCTATTACTGCAAGGCATTGCTGTAAATAGGATCACAAGGGCAACGGAACTCGATATGGAAATCGAAGTAATAGAAAAAGAAAATTTCAATAAATTTTCACAGGTTTGTCATGAAGTTTTTTTTTCTTTTTATATAGGTACCTATGTATATTGTATAGTGTATAGGTATCGATATGAAATAAATTTACAATTGTTTTTTTTTTGTATTATCAGTTTGAGGGGATTTCCTATTCACCGATTCCAAATGATCGTAATCTTATGGAGGAGCTTTATTGGATTGCCAAAACTACTGTAAGTTTTTTTTAATGTAGGTACCTACCTAAGTAGGTATGTAGGTATATCAAAATTTCGAAGAATTCGTGGGATCGGAAAAAATAATAGTATAATATGGCAGAATATAGCAAAAATTTATCCATTAACATGTAAAATACTTTTTATCAAGCACGACAAAGAGTTCTCGAGAGAGGGGTAATCTCAAAGGTAGGTACGAGTGAAACTACGGGCATCACCTATTCAGTATAATATTGGCTTAAAAAAAAGAAAATCACAAAATCTGGACATGATCGGGGGTCACGGCAGTGCCCCCACTAAGTCGATAATAATATATTAGGTGACATTGCAATCGATCCTGCCGGAATTCCGGGGTCAATAGTATCCTATGTCCTTCTCTGTACCCCTGACGACGTGTATGCATGATGACCGGTTGAGCTGTTAAGGCGTGAACGCGTAACAAACAAAACTCACTTTCGCATTTATGGACGATCCCAACTAAGAGAACGTCCATTAATCAGTAATCACGTGGTATTTTATTTTTGCAATCGTTGCCTGGCAATGGTGAGTCAAGGCCACGCATCGTGGTTTGGTTTAGAGATCGTGCGTTCAACAAAAAAATAAATACGTGATATCCCATTATATCCCCCCTCCCCTCCTTGTGATATTTCGTGCATTACCCCCCCTTTCGAGCCTCACGTTATAAATTGAAACCCCTCACACATTATATACAATATATTATACTATAATATATGTATACATGAAGAAAAAAACATACATTCAATCGAACGTAGAACCTCCTCCGTTTTGGAAGTCGGTTAAAAATCCTGCGTTTCAGGCGTCGGATTACCAAAGACCTTTCGACGAATCGTCTGAAAGATTGTTGAAGACACTATTGGGGAAACGGAAGAAACTAAACCCGTCCTATCTGCGAGTCATGGCGAGATATGTCGGTTTGGGTCTACTGAAATCGAAATGAGCAACTTATTTTTTTTTAACAAATGAGCAAATTGTGATTGTTGTGATTTTTTTGTGATTGTTATTTCGTACTCTTGATTTATATACAATTATTTCTTATACTTGGCTTTCTTTTTTCATTAGATAGGTACTAACCTATGTTTAGTGATAAATGATTGTGATTACGCTTATTATTATTAAATGATCTAAGGAAGCCGGTGAAACCGATTTTCAGATTATTATTCCGCCAAAAACATTTTCATGTAAAATGATGCCGAGTCCATATGACGGGCACTATCAAAAAGTTATCAGATCTCATATAGAGCCAAGCTTATAACTCTTCCAAGGCCTAACTTCTCAAACTCTACACCTTACGTCAGAATATGTGGCATGGCCATTTCGCTCCGTTCACATGAGCGTAAGGTGAAATTTTTTCTTTTTTTTCGTTATACATATTATCTGTGGTTATACAAAGGTTCTTGCAGTAACGAAACGGCCAAGCCATATATTCTAAGGTGTAGAGTTTGAGAAGTTAGGCCTTGTAGAGACATAAGATCTGATAACTTTTTAACAGTGCCCGTCATATATAGACTCGGCATCATTTTACATGAAAATGTTTTTGGTGGGATTTCATTCCTTTTTGGAAGTCCAAATTGCGGAATTCTCATACAAACTGACATCCCCTAATTTAAGGGGTTGGAGGATAAAAGTTACAAGTTTTATAGTTTTTTTGTTGTTTGTGTACTAATACTAGCTTACATGCCAAATTTCAGTTTTCTAGGACATTAGGAAATACCCTAAGAATTTTGATGATCAGTCAGTCAGTGACGAAATCAGGGTTTTTAGATAATATCAATAAAATCCAAAGTATAAGAGCTATGAAATTAAAACTTTATATTTTGATAAGTCCGCTATTGACAATATATCCCGAGAATTTCGTTTATCTGGTTTATATAATCCAAACCCAAGTTATAAGGGTTCAAAAAAACGACGAAGCGCTTCGAGAAAAGATAGATAGTGCTCCCGCTTCGCTTGGCTCGTTTTGGCGGGAGCACTACCGTGCCCCCAGATCACTATCACAAAATCGAATTACGTATTATCACAGATAATATACTATTCTGTATTATTATATTATTTATAATCCAAAAGAAGATTGATGGACCACTGCATTAAAAGTATACGAGCAACATTTATCGATTTTACTTATGTTACCTCCTCTTCCCTGTGGCGTCTCCTTGGGTGAAATGCTAAGCTTTATTGAAATAATACTTAAGACTAAAGTACAAAAAACAGTTAATAATAGATTTTAAAATATTTATTGTTAAAAGCTACACTTCACTTTTGTGGTGCACTCGTGCTGGAGCTTTTCGAATCACGCATAGAGGCGGACCTCTTGCGTCTTAGCTCTTCTTGGCGGCGCACCTGTAAAAGACATTAAAATATTGATATCAAAATTTTATTTTTGACAGATATATTCTCTATTATTTAGTGGTAGTAAAGTAACAGTGAATACAAACTTGTTTCTGATTTAATACCTTAGTTTATACTGATAATATACTAAGGGGTAAGACACAGAACCTTACTTTTACAGCTTAGTATAATTTCCACAAATAATTTTGTGGTCATATGACACAAGCTGTGCTAGCTATGATTATGTGATGTGCTCAACCATGGTATCACGTTAAAACAGCTGAGTGTTTTAGACAGTCATCATAAAATTTGGAAAAATTGATTGTTAAGTAAAAATATTGTCCAAAAAGATTTTAATTACTAGCTATTGGTATTTTGACAGACTGGAAAAAAAATCTATTTGCATGAGTAGCAATACCTTGGACTCCTTCTTTCTCTGAGCAAGAAGCTTGGCATATTCAGCCTCTGACGACTTGCGTTTGGCCAGACGCTTCTTCTTCAGGGCTAATCGGTGGCGCCTGCGCTGTAAGACTGCAGGGGTCACTAATCTCTGGATTTTTGGAGCCTATAAAAGACAATTGACAAATACATTTCTAAATAATACACATGTTATAAAATGTATATCTTTGTGTTAAAATACAACTAAACAAATAAAATACTAAGCAGAGTAAAACTTAGCATGAAGGTGGGTTGTTCTCAGTGATGATTTAACAAGTAGGATGTTTTTTTTTTATCACGGAAACAGAGTTCTCCCACAAATTAACACATTTCAATAAAGTATTGGCAAACGTAACGTATTGAAAGTCAACTGTACATAATATTTTGTTGTTCTATATGTTTGACACATTGTAAGAGAAGTCAGTCAAAATTCTGAATCTTCTGCTCAGTGTCATTTTGCTATTCCCTGATGCTGCTGTCTCCTAATTCTAAATAATTAGGAACCAATATGTTATTCAGGAATCAGAACTTATTTCATTTAATTGCTCAAAATTCTTTTTATTGTTTACCTTGTATCTAGGCTTGGCATTCTCTTTGCCTTCCTTTGGAGGCAGAAGACGTTTCACAACATAGCGACGGACATCATCTTCTTTGGTCAGGTTGAAGAGTTTGCGGATTTTGGATGCACGTTTGGGACCAAGGCGGCGGGGTACATTTCCATCGGTCAATCCAGGAATTTCCTGTACACAATTTTATAGAAAAATGAAAATCAGAATCCGATCAGTATTATATAAAAAAAAAAAAAGAGTTCACTTTAGAATTACATGTTTGGCAAAAAGGAAGTGCCACTTATTTTTAACATAATAAATGGCTTCAGCTTTATACCAGATCGATATACCCTGGCGCATATAATTACTCAGATTTGATGAACTGAGAAACAGTAAGAACAGGGTGTATATGTATCGCTTACAGCTGCACTCAGAGAGATGATTATATAATTTTAAGTAATATTTTAACAATACTAGTGCAGTTTTTTTTTCGAAAATCTTTTCTTAAAATAAGTAATCATAAAACTACTCTGAGTGTGACTCTAAGTTTCACAAAAATACCACATACCTGTAGGGAGAGCACGATTTTTTCACTCTCGTCCTTTCAATATCAAGCGTTTTTTTAGTATGGAAAATGAACAACGCATCTGTCCAGTGTTGCTCATTTTCCATAAAAAAAAAAACTTACAACAATGTCGACAGACGAGAGCAAAAAATTCGTGCTCCCCCTACTGCATTCACATGGAATAAACTAGATCCAAAATAGATTAGATCTTTATTACCAATTATAATATTTATAATAATGATTGATTTACATGTTATTGTTACTTTATTTTAAATTAGCTGTTCCCTACGGTTTCACCGTGTTAATTTTGGAGTTCCCCTATACCCCTGACAACATCTAGAATGCAAAAGATTGAGCGTAATATAGGAGCTCCATCCCAGACCTTTACGTGGATGACTTCTTTTAAGATTATCATTTAATAGTTGTACCTGTACCTCACAGTTGAATTCTCACAGAGTTCCTGTGAGAATTCCGGATTAAAATATAGCCTTTGTTACTCAGGGATAACGTAGCTTCCTGATGGTGAAAGAAATGTTAAAATCAGTTCAGTAGTTTAAGAGTTAACTCGTAACAAACAACAAATCAAATCTTTCCTCTTTTTAATATTAGTATAGACCATGCCTACACACACTGATTATATATTTAACATTAACATACCCAACAATAAAAAGATTGTAGAACTTTTAAATGGCTTACCTGTTCACCCTTGCGGACAATAACAAGAGCGAGAACGGAAAGGTTAGAATCTACAATGCAGCCACGGACAGACTTGCGTTTCCTCTCACCGTCACGACGTGGTCTATAGCAAGAGTGACCTTTTGACATCAAGAGACGCACACGCACTGGAAACACAATTATTGTAATGTTAGAAAATTCAGATAAATATGTAATTATGAAATTACTCGGAATAATATTAATAGGTTATGAAATTTTCAATACATCCACATACCATTAGTCAAAACACCCTGTTTCATGGGAAAACCCTGCTTGTCATTGCCGCCAGCTACGCGAAGAACGTAACCTTTCCATTCATCACCGAGTTGATCAGCTTCAACTTCAGCGCCCATGCGCTTCTCGTAGAATATACGGAGTTTGTGCTCGTCCACAACTTCGAATAGTTTCTGGCATCCTGTCGCCGGATACGACACGTTCAACTAAAATAGATATTTGGGGTTATATGCAGCGGTTCAATTTTATTTCGACAAATTATAAAAGTCTTTAAGCTGATTATTTTAAATAATAAACTAAAACACAATATTTGCGGCATGAAAGTTGATTTCCCGAATATTTTGTATCAACGTTATTTGTTTTAATCACATATTAATTTTTGTATTAAAGTTAAAGAAAAACTACTTAAATTTATAAAAAATCACCCCGAAAGCTTATTTTTAAAGTTAAGGTATTTTGCGACAGAAATTTAAATTAATTTAACCTTCATGACTGCCCGATTCTTCAACAACCATGCATGAAAAGAAAGACAAATGGTCGAACGGGTCGAACCGCGCAAGCAAACTCGAATCGTTTTTGACAAATGACATTTAACTTGACAGTAGTTTTTTTTGCACTTCTTCTTTTTTACGACTTTCGCACTTAGCTCATAAAGCCAGCGCACACTATGCGACACGCGACAGCGACAGCTCGACGACTAGACGCGACGACAGGCTGCGGCTTACAATTTTATTTTTATATTATATTTTGTTCAAAGCTCCACACACTTGGTGTCAGAGTCGCAGAGCCGCAAGTCGCAACGACAAGCTACGGGAGCGCGCTCGTTCGTTCGCGGTGACGTCGCGGCGACAAGACGCAGAGCTTTCGCTTGCATCGACGACAAGTCGTTGCGACAAGACAAAACGACATGTCGCATAGTGTATGCAGGCAAATAAAGTTACAAAGCTAATCAAGAGGTTCCAGGTTCGATTCCTGGTGGGGGTGGACTTTGTGTGATGAACACAGGGTTCCACTTTCTAGTCTGGGCGTGTATATAACATAGTATAATATATTAATATTATATGTAATTATTTACCTATAGTCAATGACATTCCATGTCCTATTGTATATATGTGGTATATACCACGTTTGCTTGGTTTCCACGACAACTTTAGCTTATTTCATTTTATTTCATTACCTTTATTCTGATCAAGTAGATTTGTGTGTGTGCAATAAATCATAAAAATATAAATAAAATATTGCTATAAAACCCTTTCGGAGAAGGGAATTTTGGCGGGATTTTAGCAGAAATGGACGACAATTTTATTTCGATGTTTTACAAATTAGTTTATCGTGATTAGTGTTGTGAGAATATGTTGGATTTTGACTAATAGTGATCCATTAGTGATTAACAGTGTGTGTGTGTGTGTGTGAAATAAGATGAGGTTATCCTTTTATTATACAACTTCCCACAGAGCGTTAATTGAAGTTCAACTGTGAAGAGTTGCTGCCAAAAGTTCTGGTTTTACTGTTTTACTGTACAACTTCCCTCAGAGCCTCCTATTAAAGTTCAACTGTGAAGATTTTTTGCCAAAAGTTCCGGTAAAGCATCGAAATGCATCTCACCAATGCATTTCGATATAAATAACTTCAGAAGAAGAAAGATACTACTGAATTGGCTGTATGGACTAAGTTTCCTTTGTCTTCCCCGAATAGGGTAAACTAAGTTTACTAAACTTCAACAAAAAAAAGGTCAGTTGTAACAGGTTGTAACTAGTGATAAAACGATACCACTCGTAGACGGACTCTCCGTCTTCGATACCACTGAGGTATCGATACATGTACTCGATACAGTATCGATCGTGAAATATCGATACTTACTCTGTATCGATAGGAAAGTATTGATGCTTACGGTAGTATCTCTAAGTAGTTTGTGATGCTTACCTTGTGTGCGTTCCGTGGGTTTGGGCGCAGTTGTACGGTTAAAATTTCACTCGTTTGAGTTATAACCAAGCCACAGAACGATTGAATTGTTTTTATAACCTCAAAATATTTGAAATTTCAGGCGCCATTTGTTTTCTCTCAACTCACATTGCAAATAAGACTGTTTTGTTTGTAAGAACTCCGATTGATTTATCTTTCGACGAATCCGGTTTATGGCGCAAACTTTGACACTTCTTAAACAATACATAGCTGTCAGAGTGAAAATTAACCTGGTTCGGAGATGGTTTGGTTTATACCTCATTCACACAAAGATGAATTAAGGCAATGAATTTTGTGAAGATGAACTGGGATGCAACAGTGACCTAACCTCATACGAATAATCGAGGAGCAGATTTTTTTTGTTGAAATTCCATCGGGAAAACCAGGGTTTATTAGGGAATAGGGATACTTGGTTGGATTACCCCAAACCAAGCACCCTTTATCCCTAGTTGTCATTTGTCAGTTGACATTTGACAGTTCTGTTGTCAGTTGTAACTTTTGGTTTGTACTGCAGTAGGTAGTTTAAATTTTAAAATATTTTTGTCTAAATTTTCGTGTAGGTAGGTAGTAAGTAAAAAAAATAAATTAATTAACAAATTAAGTTATTCATAATAAGCGAAACCTGCCCTGTTTTTACGATTTATAAAATTTGTAATTATAAAAAATTCAAAATCAGCATGAACATTGAACAGAATAATGTATTAGCTCACAGGCAGCATGTGAAATATTTTATGAGATTTCTAAATATTTTGCCTTCTTCGTTGTCCTCACACGATACGACTAGGTAAGTACTTGTACTTCCTTTAGAACTTCGTAGGATCAAAAGTTTACTAAATCTAACCAAATCTAAATAATCCTGAATGACCTCAAACTGATTCAAATTCAGGAATTATAAGTAGTTATACACATAATATAACGCTGAACTATGTTTGATATAATCGTCATAAGCAATTAAAATAATTATAGTGATGTGTTTAAGTAGTCATAACTTACATATTAAATATTATGCATAAATCTATAAATATTCCAATTGTATACTATTAGATGCAGAAAAATTTCTAAACTAAATTCTTCCTCAAAAATACATAGATACCTAAGTCACCTAAGTGCATGTTCAATCAAAACAGTGAATTATATTAAACAAATTAAGTTGTGAAATCGTTTACTAGTCATTACTCCCCATAAAAAGTTTTAAAATAATTTGTTAATGTGATGTTTGTTTCAGAATGACCATAGCTTACTTCTCTGTGTCAGGTCTAGATGTACTTGGCTCAATATCATCTATCTCCATAGAACTGAGGTCTAGAATAATTGACTGGCTTTACATGTTACAAGTGCATTCTAAAAATGAAAGTAAGTTTACTCTTGAGATATGTAGAAGGATTGTCGCTAGTAATCTTTCTTAAAATACATTGAAATTTTCTGTTTTTATTTATGATTTTTGATGGACCCTAAATCTACATTGTGTTCTGGACTGGATGTTATATATTAACTGCAGTATACTATTCAGACCACTGAAATAGTCATTTTTCTAATAACACTTTGATTTAAATTTTTTTTTATTAAGTCCAAACCTGACACGCATCCAGAGGGATTAGCTGAAGTCTTTTCTCCTTTCACATGAGCTTTATTTGTGATAATGTACAAATGAAATGTGAATATCACTATGCGCAGTAGTGAGTAGTATGATCATATTTTTTTATGAGTGTGATTGGCAACATAGCCCATTAAAAGGCTATTTCATAGTGTCAGTCATTAAAATAAAGTTTCAAATAACTTTATAACAAACAGTTTTTGAGTATTAGTTCTATGGTAAAATAGGAACACAGTGTATATACATATATTAAATTGCAGGCTCATCTATAAGTGACTAGCTATGCAAACGGTTTCACCCGCGTAAGTTTCGGAATTCTTGCAGAACCTCCAAAGTAGTCTAATTTCTCCCACATAACACCAGCTAATTAGCAGTGAAAGTTCGGTAAAAATTAGTCCAACCATTTCGGAGATTCACTTGTGTGAGTTTCAGAACTCCCACAGGAATTCCAAACTTTTTTCTTTTCCTAATAGTACAGGAGCCCAAGAGGGGATTTGTGGATTTACTAGAGCACGTCAGCTTAACATAATATGGGGGGTACCTTGCACCATGTTCAGTACCTCCACCAAATATGGGCCTTGTACACAGAAGGGCGCGTCTAGGATAATCCATCAGATTAGTTAAAAAAAAATCGATAGCAAGAAATACTCGAGCGCGTCAGATTAATATATGGTGGGTTAATTACATGCTGAAAAGTGTGTATATGAATAACCTGACGATTTGAACGTGACATAAGAGAGTTAGAGGATCACAAATTTGCAAAAAAACCGTCACCTCGACATTCTCGTGCGCGGTTGATTTTTTTATATTTTGAAGTAAATCACTCAAGGAGAGCTGTGAGGGTTTTATTGGTCGCGACCTTGACACTTTTGTATCAAAGAACGCCGCTTGGAACAGTTGATCCTCGGGTTAAACTAAGCTGATTTAGATCTGGCGACATGAGGGCGATCCCTCCCTTGCCCAGGGGAGGGGGGTGAAGAGTGCTTCGCCCGCGTTGCAGTCTGCGCTCGATTTCTGCGTTTGGTATCGTTTTCATATAATTCGTGGATGAGGGTTTTATTTCTGGAATAAAATTTTTGCCCGTCCATAGAAAAAAACCGAGCAACCGGCAAAAACAAAAAAAAAAAAAAAATCGGAATATCGTCGCTAATAATTATACTACGAGTAATTTCACCATATAAAAAATAAAGTGTTATAGCCCCTTTATTCTTAAATATAAAAAAAAAAAATTTGAAAAACATATTTTAAGTATAAGTGTGTTAAAAAAAATATTTTACATAGCACGGCGGGACCGAATTTCTTAAACGAAATTTTAAAAAACTCTTAACTCCTATAACTTTTTACCCAGGCTGCTAGACTGGCATTGTTTTTTAACAACATAATATATGTGACTTAAATATGAACACAAACATAATATTAATTTATTATTTATTCATATTTAAATAAAAATTACACCATTATTTACAGTTTCGACTACATCTGTAAAGATCTGTACACTTATAACGTAGTTGCATTTATGTGCTGTACTTAGCATTTGCATCTAATTAAGACAGGGTGACACGCGGAACCCCCTGCAGCGGGTGGGCAGGGGAGGGGGTGGAAAATGCATCGTCCACGACGCAATCCGCGCTCGATTTTTGTCTCTATATGGCTACTAGGTCGAGTTTGGTGTCGTTTTCGTATAATTCGAGGACGAGGGTTTTACTTCTGGACTAAACTTTTGCCTCTCCATAAAAAAAAAAAAAAAAACCGAGTAACAGGTAAAAATTAACAAAATTAAATTCGGAATATCGTCGCTCAAAATTATACCACGAGTAATTTCAGTAGGTAAACAAAAAATATTATAGTCTCTTTACTCTAAAATATAAAAAAAAATACTTCAACAGTATAATTATGTGAAAAATATTTTTCATTACTCATACTCGGAAAGTAGGTCTGAAGTTGCCTGAGAAGCGGGTTGAAAGTAACACTTTTCAGCCCTAGGGAGAATCGCTTTCAACTGACAGCTGGATACTGCAGAAACTCAAGTTTTTTTTTATGTCATAGGGGGCATACTTACTGGCCAGTAGCACACCTAATGGTTGATTTATGTAAAATAAAATTCACTCATTATTTTCTTTAGCTAATTCCTATTTTTATTTTGACTTTCCTTGCATTCGTAATAAAAAGCACAGTGTTATCCTCGGGAGAAAGACTTATTTAGTCCCGAGACGGAGTTTGGCACCCGAGCGTAGGATAACAATGTACTATTTTATAGCGAGCTATACTTTCTCCTGTCACGGTATTACAGCTTCTAAGGGTAATTAATACAAGAAAATCATGCGAAACCTAGGTATATTTTTTTAGAATACTTACCTCGGTTACGCTCTTGTTGAACAGACTGTAGAACTATGTATATTCCTATACTTAAATTTTCTTCCATAGAACCTGAGAAAGCAGAAGTAACAGCAATGTTTCACGCCTTTACTGGTTGTGATTTTTTTTGCGGTAAAGGAAAAAAAAGAGTGCCTTTGAAACCATGGTGTGCATATCTTATTATACAGCTACTGAGGCTTTACTAGACTAGAAACATTAATTGTCACTGCTATGTATGACAAGTACCTAAATAAAAAAGGATATAACTAATTTAAATAGAGAGCAGACCGACTGTAATTAAAGCCAGTACCTATCCTATAAAATTTAAATAATAGTTTGGATTTTACGACGTTTTTAAGATCAGAAGCAGTGCATATTTTTATCTTTTAACATTCAACTCAAAACTTGGAAACAACGACAGTGATTGCATCATTGTTTAATTATTAATATCCGATCAGACTTTTAGATGGATGTGAACAACTGAAGAAAACAATTATTCACGAAAAAGGATCGAGGCATTGAAAACATATCGCCGACTAAAGATTCTTTATACCTATCAACGTTTGCTAGTACCTACTTAAGATCTCAAAAGTAAAAAGTGAAGGCTTCTCAAACAAATATTTAAATAGTCAGATCTTATCTTGTTGATCTTGTTACAGCTTGTTTGATTTAAAGATTAGATTGGTAGCTTATTATTTTACACTATTGAGTGCTATACAGGCATTATATTACATCAGCTTTTCCCCGTGGTTCCACCTGGTTGAATTTTAGGATTTCCACAGGTATACTTTGTTAAACTGGAATATTTTTTCTTAAATGTATAGTTATGACATTAGCTACTTACATGCCAAGTTTCATTGAAATCTGTTTAATCAAACCAACAAACAGATAAAAACAGACAAGTCTAACAAAAAATTTACAAAGTTCTATTAGTTTTAGGTATAAGTGTAATTTTTTTCTATGTATATTTTCACGGTACAGACAAATAATTTAACAGTGTTCGAAAAAGAAAAGGTATCCTTCAATTCCTCTGTAGTTTTTGACGTTAATGATTATAGAACTGTATGACATTATCTTTAAGTATAAAATCCATTGACAATATTAAGTGTTAAAGAAATAAATTTGTACCATGCGTCATCGCTTCAGATAAATGTACTAAATAACACGATACTCTGTATTTATCGATCACCGTCAAACCCAAATGCTGAAAATTTTACTAACTCGTTAAGCTCACATTTGGATACTCTCCCTTTGCATAGTAGCATAATAATCACAGGCGACATAAACATAAATATTCGACCAAAGCCTGTTGAAACGTCTCAGGAATACAAAAATAGAATGCACTATCTGGACATACTAGCAAATTATGGTATATTAGCGGGACACACATTACCTACTAGACAGCAAAACTGTTTAGATCATTTTATGTTGAAAATAAATAAAATCAAATACAAAGCATCCATTGCTATTATGCATACCACAATAACAGATCATTACACTACCTTTCTCTCAATTGCAAAAATAAAACACCTACCAAAGGTAAACAAAAATAAAACAACTATAAATTACCAAGACGCTTTAAAATATATACAAAATAAAAACTTATCCAGTTTACTTTTTTGTGATGATCCAATAGAGGTTGCTAATACTCTGATATATACAATAATTGAAAGCCTCAAACTTAATACTACAGTGACTAATGTACCCTGTAGTAAAAGAATTATTAAGCCGTGGATTACCGCAGGCATCCTGCGTTGTATAAGAAACAGAAATAACCTACAGAAAAAGCTGTGTAGTGACCCACACAATGAAATTATTCGTATCACATACCGCCGATACAGAAATTACTGCAATAATTTGATAAAAAAGGTAAAAAGAAATTATGACAGGGACAGTATTATTAATTCTTTAAATAACAATAAATTACTTTGGGAAAATATTAAAAACATTACATACTCTAATAAATCTAAAACTGCTAACACTGAGCTCCTCAATATCAAGTCGTCCCCCACGGAATCTGCAAATTATATTAATAATTTCTTTGCTAATATAGGACTACAACTAGCTAATAAAATTAAAACAAACACAATTACATCAAATACGGGTCCCAATAACATACAGACACCACCAGGTCGTGTGCAACCATCATACTCTTTTGCTCTGTTTCACTCGAATATTGACGAGGTTAAAACTACTATACGAAACCTAAAACCCAACAGTTCTCCTGGGTGGGATAACATCCCTAATGAATTTTTAAAAATGGGGATAGATGATCTGGCTCCAGTTATTACTCATTTGGTTAATCTATGTTTCAATGAAGGAGTATTCCCGGCACAGCTAAAACAATCAGTTATTACACCTGTACACAAGGGAGGGAATGGGGATGACATCAATAACTATAGGCCTATATCGATTCTGCCAGCAATATCAAAAATTTTGGAAAAGATTCTAAACACTCGATTACTTAATTACTTAGATAAATTTGACTTACTATCACCTATGCAGTTTGGATTTCGACGAGGAAAATCGACAGAAGATGCAATTACTGAGTTAAGCTCTTTTGTCACGGAGCAACTTGACCAAAATAAAAAATGTCTGTCGGTTTTCCTTGATTTGAAAAAAGCCTTTGACACTGTCTCCATTCCCTTGCTTGTGTATAAGCTTGAGCAGATGGGAATAAGGGGGACCCCCCTTGCTCTTTTCAAAAATTACCTGTCAGCCAGAAAACAACAAGTAAGGCTTCCTGGGTGCATAAGTAGTGAAGCGGAGGTATTGTACGGCGTGCCACAGGGCAGCGTCTTAGGACCTACCCTATTTTTAATTTATATCAATGATCTCTGTAGTA
The DNA here is from genome assembly GCA_907165275.2 of Zygaena filipendulae. Classification (NCBI taxonomy): domain Eukaryota; kingdom Metazoa; phylum Arthropoda; class Insecta; order Lepidoptera; family Zygaenidae; genus Zygaena; species Zygaena filipendulae. The sequence goes on along the minus strand of OU015667.1, from coordinate 5,817,119 downwards.
TGAAACTAAATGAAGCCAAAATTTTGTCGTATGCTGATGACACTGCCATAGTATTTGTTGGTGAATCGTGGGAAGCAGTCAAAACCACTGCCGAAATTGGTCTGGCTCAGGTTGCATTGTGGCTGCAGCAAAATCTCCTTACCTTAAACACCTCTAAAACCAATTATGTATGTTTTAGTATCTATAATTCATCACAGCCAAGTAGCGACTTCAGCCTAAAAATACATAGCTGTACTAGAGACACTAACACCTGCACCTGTCCAACAATAGAAAAAGTGGCACAAGTGAAATATCTGGGTATCCTGGTGGACCAAAGGTTGTCTTGGTATCCACAACTAGAACATGTAATAAACAGAACCAGGAAACTAGTATGGTTGTTTAAAACCCTCAGGCACGTTATACCGGAAAACTGTAATGGAAATGACTCTCCTAAATTTCTCCTCAATCAAATATATATTTCTCTCGCACAATCTATAATAACTTACTGCATACCAGTCTGGGGTGGCGCTGCAAAGACACAGTTCCTCGATTTAGAGAGAGCACAAAGAACCTTAATTAAGGTTATGTATTTCAAAAAGAGACGTTTTCCCACCGTAGATCTATACCGCATTAGCAACCTCCTCTCTGTCAGAAAATTGTACATTCTATTAACAACCCTGAAAACTCACAAATCCTTGTCTTTTGATTCTCGCGTACTAGAAAAACGACGAAAAGATATCGTAGCCCCATTCTATTTTACTAAAACTGCTTTTGCTAATAGACAATTTAACTCACGTTCTGCATTCCTATATAATAAAATAAATAAAGAAATATATATATATGATAAAAAGCTATATGAATGTAAAGAGCTTTTAACGAAATGGCTTGCTTCTAAAACATATGAAGAAACTGAACGTCTATTTAACCTTATTTCATAAGTCCATAACTCGTATAGAATGAATAAACACATGCATATACCTACACCCACACATATACCCACACACCCCTACACACACACACACACACACACACACACACACACACACACACACACACACACACACACACACACACACACACACATGCACACACACACACACACACACACATAACATTGTACTGCTGAAATCTTTGTAAAATTATTTAAATAATCTAATATTATAATATAGGAAGAGCGGGGTCTCCAAACACAGGCTTTAATTAGCTTAAATGGAGACCTCAATCAACCTGTTAGATATAACAATTTTTGAAGTAAATAAAGAAATTATTATTATTATTATTAAAAAAGTGTCTCTTTGTGGCAAATCAATATGACATATTATTATGCATTTGATGTATGTAGGTATATGTGCATAATGCTACCCTGCATGAATAACATAGTGTATTTTGGCCTTAATAGTCTCTTCGTTTTTAATTTCCAGGTGGTGACATGTCAATGTGTGGTTTCCAAGGATCATCCACAATCAACATAGATCTTGACCCCTCGAATAGTCACTATCGGTGTGGTCATCTAGCTATGACGTATACGGGTCTCTGTATTCTATTGACACTTGGCGATGACTTCTCCCGGGTTAACAGAAAAGCAATAGTTGAAGGTTATTTTAACTTCTGCCTGTTTTACCACCTCATTACATATATTTAGTTGGCTTTCAAAAACCAAATGATTTTAAAATAAAGATGAAGATAGGTATATTCAAACACCAGTACTTTTAAAATAAAGATGAAGATAGGTATATTCAAATACCAGTACTTAACCATACTTTGTAGACATATTATAGAAAAAACAATACCTATATCATTTAGATTTTTATAAAGAAAGTTTGTTTTTGAGTAATCTCTAAAACTAGTGAATCAGTGTTTAAAAATTAGTTACTGTTAGGAAACTACACCGTGGACTTGAGTAAGTGATTTCTTGGAGGTGTTGCCGAGGGAATGGTGGAACTTAATGGAGGGTATCCGCTAGTCTTACATTCTAATTAATATTATAAATGCGAATGTGAGTTTCTTTGCTACGCTTCACGCCATAACTACTCAACCGCTCATTATCAAATTTTGCATATACGTTATCAAGGGAACATAAGAGAGCATAGGGAATTTTTTACCCCAGAATTCCCGTGGGATCTAGTATTTTTAACAAGTGCAATACTTATAAAAAAGGCTTCCTACACACCTCCACCACCTCCACCACATTTACAATATTTCAAATAAATTTTCTGCTATTTATTGTATATGCCCTCGGACGCCTCCGCGTAGTATCTCGATGCTATCTCAACTTTACAATGATAACATTTTAAATATTAGGTATATAAAAAAAAAAACTAACAGTAATTTTTATCGTTTCGTGTTTCTTTATTTTCAGTATTTTATACTATTCAGAATATTATTGTTAAGTACTATACTTATCTAGTAAAACCTACCTACAGGAAAATTATGTAGGTTTTGGTATTAATTGTAATTCTGTTAAAGTACCTATCTACCATAGTATTATCACTTCACTACATATACTCAGTATAAAAAAATTGGCATCCCTGTCTGTCGCTATGTATGCTTAGATCTTTAAAACTACGCAACGAATTTTCATGCGGTTTTCACCAATAGATCCGAGTCGCATTTTCGGCTTGGTCTGTAGTGTCGGAAGTTGTTGGGGACGTACAGCCGACCAAAGAGCTCCAGAAAACCAGGACCTTCAATGGGAAGACTAACTGGATAAACCCCCGTCTTACCACCAAAGCATCCCCAGTAAAAAATAGGACCGTTCAATGACCGTTGCCGTCACGTCACGTCACGTCACTTCAACTTAGGCGCAGTAGGTCACCATGCCTACCCGCTAATCAAGGGGTTCCGGTTTCGATTCCCGGTGGGGGTGGACTTCGTGTAATGAATGACCACAGAGTTTCACTTTCCAGCCTGGCCGTGTTTATATGTCTATAGTATAATATATAATAGGTATATATACCACGTTGCTTGGTTTCCACGACACAAGCTTACAGCTTAGTGTGGGATCACGTAGATCTGTGTGTTGTGAAGTGGATTATTATTATCAGGCGTGAAGGCGCTGCAGTCGTGCGAGGGCAACTTCGCCGCGACGCTCTCCGGCTGCGAGTCGGACATGCGCTTCGTGTACTGCGCGGCGTGCGTCAGCTACATACTCGACGACTGGTCCGGGTTTGATGTTGACAAAGCCACACAGTACATCATCAAATGCATAGTAAGTATAATTACAATCTATAAAAATAAACAAAATTTTAACAAAAAAATTAAAACCGACTTCCACAAACACCAAACTGAAAAGCTAAAAATAAAAAGCTAAAAATAACAAAATACCGATTTAATCCAAAAGACAAAAACACACGTAATATTATTATTGGTTTGTGCTACCACTGATCGGTTTGAATTCGGTGACAAGCCCGCTGGTGTCTGCTTGGGTTGTTCTGCTCACGAAGAGCTGGTGGCGGGAGTCGACTTAGCCCATCTACCCCCTCCATATTTGGCTTGACACCGACTTCATACCGATCAGTGGTAGCACAAACCAATAATAATATTACGTGTGTTTTTGTCTTTTGGATTAAATCGGTATTTGGTTATTTTTAGCTTTTTATTTTTAGCTTTTCAGTTTGGTGTTTGTGGAAGTCGGTTTTAATTTTTTTGTTAAAATTTTGTTTATTTCTCGCTTTTAAGTGACTTAGTTCGTAATTTCTCTAAGTTACAATAGCCTAATGTCAACTGCTCATCACCTTTTACAAAATATTCCTTTTCCCGACGCAGGGACGTTAATTGTTGAGGAGTTCTCCTAGTACAGCACCATCAGTTCCACTTCACCATATACATTGTGACGGGCATAAATTGTTAAGAAACCATATCAAAGTTAACGATTCGGAACCCGTGAAATACCTATTATTGAGTAGTTCCGATGACCATCTGTAGTCTTTATCATCAGTTCCACTTCAAATTTTGCGTTCCGAAAGCAAATCAACGATTTACTATAAAAAATACCCAAATCGTTATAGGTGTGCCTATAGTTTTTGAAGAATTCCCTCGATTTCTCCAAGATCCCATCATCAGATCCCGACTTGGTGGCAATGGGACCTAATTGGGAGTATACCCATTCAAACAAAAAAAGAATTTTCCAAATCGGTTCAACCGTCTTCAAGTAATCGGTGAACATACATAAAAAAAAACATACATACAATCGAACATAGAACCTCCTCCTTTTTGGAAGTCGTTTAAAAATGAATCTCTATTCCCCTTGGTCAAGGAATTACGCGTGAACGGCTGGGCCAATTTCGCTAATAATTACTTTTTGTTGTGTTTGTTATTGTAAGGAGAAGAAGAATAAAAGAAGTTTGAAATTCCTGCGGGAATTCTGAAGTTGCTACAAAAAAGGAGGAGGTTCTCAATTCGACTGTATTTTTTATAATATTAGTTGTGATTATGAAGATGTAAAGTTTGTAAGTTTGGATGTAGGGGATAACTTTCTGGAACTACTGAACCGATTAAAAAACAATTCTTTCACTGATAGCAATATAAATAGGAAGCAGTGTTGAGTGTAGTATCTCCGAGTGACCTAGGAAACTTTATATACCGAAACAGTTTAAAAGTATATAAGTATTATATTATTATTTGGTGCTCTTAATACAAGCTCTACTTAGTTTGGGATCAGTAAATAAAAAAATTTGGTTGATTGAATAAAAACCATTGCTCAACTTTTTGTCTTTCCACCAATAAAGAGGGAAATTGCGACATATTTATAGTTTAAAGAAAGTAGACACTAGACAGATAAAGGCGTAACAAATGTCATAATATACTAATTATAATTATTATGATTCAGAAACGGCTCCAACGATTTTCATGAAATTTAGTATCTATAGGGTTTCGAGGGGGATTAATCTATCTAGCTAGGTTTCATTTTTAGAAAATGTCGTTGTGTCCGTGTTTTCAGGCAATGAAAAATGAGTGTTTGATACTGCTTTTCTACTTAACAACAGCGAAGCACGGTCGCCCAGATATTTTTCTTAAGAACGCAAAGGTTGAAATTTATTTAACTCCTCTTATAGGGCTACGACTACGGCATCGCGCAGTGTCCAGAGCTGGAATCGCACGGAGGCACCACATACTGTGCCCTGGCAACACTCAGTCTGAGCGGCCAACTGGACAAGCTATCGGAGAAACAAGTGGAGGGTCTCAAGCGGTGGCTGGTGCTCAGACAGGTGGAGGGTTTCCAAGGCAGACCCAACAAGCCGGTGGACACGTGCTACAGTTTCTGGGTCGGCGCCTCCTTAAAGATCCTAGACACACTGAACTTGACCAACTACGAGAGCAACAGGAAGTACGTGTACGGCACCCAGGACAGTGTCGTAGGCGGTTTCTCGAAATGGCCCGACACCTGCACAGATCCGATGCACACCTACCTGGGCCTGTCCGGCCTCAGCCTGATAGGCGAAGAAGGTTTATTAGAAATAGTGCCTACGTTGAATATCACCAAAAGAGCATACGAACATTTGAAAACGTTGCACGAACAGTGGGCAGGTGAATTGTAGTTAAGGGTATGGTGTAGTAACAAATTGACGAGAGTTCCGTTTCTATTTTATACTTTTAGTAAGTAATGCGAGTATTTTTTGTGGTAAGAAAAACATACATACATATTTTATTTATCTCGTCGAAACCGTGTTGTAATCAAGGTCGAATTTTCAAAATCTTTCCAATACAAGTTTCTTCAAAGAAAGAGCTAGTCACCTCTGAAAGTATTGTCTGTCTCGCTTTTTGCGCTGGAAATGATGAAGACAGATCGAGACATATACATATATATGTATAGAGTGTATATACTTTTGAGTTGTGTTTTATTGTTTATCTAAGGGCTAATGCGAAATTAAGTTCTGTCCATTGAAAAATCGGTCCTAAACTACATTGTTCATTTTTAATCAAACTCCATAGTATATTTGTTCTATTTATTAAAGAATTTGGGAAAATATTGATCTTTTTGTTAGTTGAACAAATTGAACTTAGGTTTATTTATCGGTTGTATTTATTGTTTGGTTTCCGTAACTATATACTGTACAACAAGGAAAGATAATAAAAAAAGAGATATTTTCCTTGAACGGTCTTATCTCCGATGTTGACTGAAAGATAGAAACCAACAAGTATTGTTCACTAATATGTGTTGTTATAATATATACCTTTGTTTTTTAAGCAGTTCTAATTTTCATTAAAATTTTAATTTCTTATCACATTTTAACCAAAGTTTTACTTATTGGACAATTATGGAGGTAGAAAAAGAAGAAAACACATTTGTTATTAGGTGAACTATTTAAAAAGAAAAAGAAGAAAAGTAGGTACGTGTGCATTTGTATGAGAGGAGCTCGTTTTTACACGATGTGTTTTATGCGATCGAGATCTTGACCATGTCCCTTGTTTAAAATTACATATTATATTGTATATTATGTCGCAGTCAAATTGTATGATACGTACCTACGTTTGTAATATTGTATTTAGAAACAGACATTTTGTATAAAGCCGAGAACCGAAAACGCCGCTGTTTGGTATTTGCTGGCACGTTGACGTGCTAGTATTGTTTCTATATATAATAGTACCGACATGTAATTGATTTTATAAAGGTCCTTTAAAATAAATATGATTAAAAAAAAATTGACGTGCTAGGTTAGGTTAAAACTGTGCTCTGTTTATTGTTTATTATACATCATACCAGCCGTTTGTAAACAAGCGAATTATGCAAAATGTCCATTATACCTACTATATAGATTATCCCAGTGAAACAATCATAAAAATAGGTTGTGTAGTTTCTGAAAAATCTGCGCACATAGTATTTTTTATTTGTTTGAAGTCGGTTAAATGGTTCGATGTCGTTTATTTCTATAGTTCGCACACCTGTAAATGTGAGAATATAGCTTTACATTCTTAACGATAATAATAAGAGTCTTTATAAATTGAATGAATAGGTGCTAACTTTTATATCACACGGTATATGCTGTAGCTGTAGTTACAAAAACAACGAGATTGTAAACTTAATCATCAAATTTTAGTACAATATTTAAAGAATTTTATCGTTTTGTGCCATTGCTATCTTCTGCATATTGGTTAAAATTGAGTCGAGGAGCATAGTGGAAGTGTTTGAGATGGTAAAATTATAGCACAAACAATTGTTAAATGCCCAATATAGTGCTTTAAACTTACTAGTATATATTTATATTGTTGTGAAATCTCAGTCTCGAGCTTTGAATGTAATAACATTATTTGAATTCAAATTATTGATAGGATTAGGGTTGACATCTGCATAGGTAATAATCAATGAAATGGGACAAGTTGGAGAGCCGGACATTCTAACAAAATCGATTTACCTTGCCTATGAAATAAATTGTTATTATAATTTGCTATTTTTAATATATTTTTATAAAAGTTAATTATTATACATATAAATACAAAAGGTAAAAATATTTAATTAAATATTCCAGTACAATCAGTGTTAAATGAGTTTTTGTTGTGGGCGCTTGTGGTAGATTGAAATCTGGCTGTATACAAAATCCCACGTCACTTGCCAAAACTAGGACGAATACAGGAAAACACGGACGAATAGTAACCCTAGAAAGAAAGAACTGTGAAATGTTATTGTTTAAAATGTGTATAGATTTTATCTTATCTTAGGCAATGGGGTGGGCAAGTAAAGCCTCAGTACTTCGACCCTTGGGATCTTTTGTATCATCCCCATCCTGTGCTCCTCTCTCTACTCCCTGAAAACCTCGGCGGCGAAGGCTAGTGTGCAGTGCCTTCCACTAAGAGCCTAAAGTCCTCTGTTTCTGGGTAAGTCGTCCCCAGAAGGTCCATACGTTTACGAGCCAAGGCATCGCACTCGCACATAAGATGTGCCATTGTTTCCACCTCTACGCCGCACTTTCTGCAGGATGAGTCGCTCGCGAGTTTCATTTTGGTGAGGTGTTCTTTTGTCCCGAAGTGACCTGTAAGCACACCAGTGATTAGGCGGGCCTGATATATGTATAGTAGATAGTCATTTCACTATTTTATAATGGATGTTAAATTAAAATAGAAAAAGGGAATAGCACAAAAAAGTATACGGTTTTAACTTTTAGGCTAGAAACTAATTTGACAAAAGACGTCGACTTCTTTATGATGGGACATCTCTCTCGGGATCAGGCATTTATCTCTGGTATGGTGATTTTAATTGACAGGTATCTCCAATACTCAACATTAAGAAATCCGTGCTAGTATAGTATTATATTATCTGTGTCCGTACTAATATTATAAATACAAAAGTGAGTTTGTTTGTTCGTTTGTTTGTTACACTTTCATGTCTTAACGGCTCAACCGATCATCATCACGTCATTTTGCATAAACGTTGTCAGGGGTACAGGGTACTTTTTATCCCGGAATTCCCGCGGGAACTCCGAACTTATTGCGGGTGAAATTTAATTTAAACTATTGGTTATCCTTTGAACTCCTCGATATTGTCTGTTTAAAATAATTTCCAACAGCGGACTGAACAACGTAACTTAATTACTATCACATTTAATCCAAATAGGTACCTACAACCTTAAAAGTTAAAACTAAATAAAATATCTATCATTTTATTGTGTTATTTTTTTATTTTGTTTGTTTGTACTTAATTATTGTAGATATTGTATTTTCCCTATATTACTTTACGTAAAAAAGAACACAAGTTTTTACTATGATATAAACTATTATTAAGTAGGTAGGTACCGAATAACAGTTGAAGTTACGAATTTAATGTGTTGTTTCTTTCGTCACATAAAAATAAAAGAAATGAGTTTCTCGGCACTTCACAATAATAATATAACATTACAGTCAAAAGACCAATGCGTTAAAAAAAATTATAAATATTTTTAAGATAAAGATACGTTAAAAAAATTATAATCTTCTTGTAAAAGTCAAATATATTTAATTATTTAATATAATTAATATTAATTAACGAAAAACTTCAGTTTAATTATATTGTTTAAACTATAGTTTTCATACTATCTGCATCCGTGTTTTCTGATATTGAACTCTGTAAATAAACAGTACCTAATCGGAACTTACCCCAAATTAGGTATAAGTAATTTTTTTTGCGTAAAATTATTGGTTTTTAAAATAACCGTAAACAACACTGTTTTTAAATTATGTTCAAGTAATTGGTTTTTTCTTTGTAAAACTCAATTAGTGGATAACGGAGACGTGGCGATGAGCTGGCTGCCTACTCGGAACAATTAGTCGTGTCACCGCCACAATGGGATTTAACGGAAAGTTGAAGGGAGAACTTTATGCTCGCGCTCGCCCGCCACGTCGCGTCGCAAAGTACAAAGTTGTGATTTTATTTGAAGCTTTCAAATATTTTTATGATAAACCAGCTATTGCCTGCGGCTTTGCTCGTTTTGTTTTCAAACTACCTATCTATATAGTTTACGCTATAATTTACAAATTGACTTGAATCCCAATTTCCGTGGACAGATTATATGGACAAAGTAAGTATTAGGTAAATAGCTGTGCCCCGCGGTAATAAGTAGTAGTAAGTATCTATCGTATTCTATCCCTGACAACGTGTATGCAAAATTGATATCATGCAGATTAATGATGACTGGTTGAGTAGATAAGGCGTGAGAGCGTAACAAACGAACAAACAAACAAAGTCACATTCGCATTAATAAAAGGGTTTATCTAAGGATAGTGATAAATAAGCATAATTAAATGATGTATCAGTAACAACCAACCACCTTATCTAACCAAAAGTTGCATAGCATTTTGTACCTACTTTACATGAATTATTCACTACACCTATATCTACCTAGATGAAAACTTCAGCCAAAGAACTCTGAGCATGCAGCGTCTGGGACTTGCGATTCAGTATAGGTTAGGGTTTAAGAGGCCCTTTTTAAATGCACATTGATGCTGTCTTTACTCCTAGCCTAACAAAGTATAGGTACGATCCTGTAGTGCTCTGCCGTTGTTGCTTGTCGAAAGGACATGTAAAAAGAACCTCGTAATTTACAGTCAAGAGTAGTACCTAATCCGATCATAAAACCTTATTTTTTTATTTTTAAGCTCTGTGTTACCTATTATCTTATAAATTGTTATGATTTTGTGTACCTACGTACTGCTAAATTCTGTTCTCTATAGGTATACCTAAGGGTAACTATCATTGGCTAGGTATAAGTGTAATCTTGAAACCTAAACTTATTAAATGTTCTTGTGGCTGTTGTTGTCCTAAATAAACGAAAAAAAAAGTAATACCTACTCCAAAGTACCTACATACATGGTGGTGTTAGTCCTCAACTAAGGATGTGCAGGAGCCTAACGCCTTGGAATTAAATAAAACTGTGTGAACTGTATAAAAAATATAATGATTAATATGAAAATGATGGTAGGTAGGTACAATAGGTTGATGCGACAAGAATAGATCGTGCTATGAGAGTGTGAGTATGTGAGGTACTTAGATATAGAACGGCGTCTTACGTCGCGTCGCGTCCACCACATTCTACTATGGAGATGGGACAATGCGCTCCCGAATTTTTGCATATTACGTAAACCTGGGTCTAAACTAAGGGCGTAATCTCAAGGCGTACGGCTCGAGCCTCAAATCGGTTCGCGTATAGGTAGGTATAGCTACGAGTGCGTTGTGAAATTGAAGCAATAAAATCTTTTTGGCGTTCGATTGTAGCATTTTCAAGTAGTTTACTTGTTTCTTTGTAAGATAGAACGACTTCATAACGAGTTGCAGGACAAATGAGAAGCAAACTGCATTTATATAGGTACAGTAGGTAGGCACCTACTTTACCCCGGCTTTGAAGATAGTCACATCTTCAGTTAATAAAATTAGATAGACGCAAACCTAGGTAAGTATATACATACCTAGATTGAGACTACGCCCTTGGGCCTTGGGAGCTGTCACCGCTACCAATTGCTGCACTATCTACCTTTGTTCAAACCTAGTAACCCTTTCACCGCCATCCCCGTAATATCAAGATCTACGAAAGACGTGCTCCTGAGAAAGAAACGTAATATGTTAGATTTACCTACCTACTAACAATCCGCTGCACTGACTTTTATATTTAGGTATTAGATTAAATGATATACCTACATATATTAAGCATTCCCAGTAGGTAGGTACTAGGAGAAATTATGTCTAATGAGTGTGGACTGGAGGTTATGGCTATGGCCATGTTTTTGTAGCCTTAACTTATAAAGGCTTTAAAAACGTGTCGGTGAAAGAATTAAATTAGCGAATAATTCTTAAGTATCGGTGAGCAGATATCGTAGGCCTCAACTTAGTCGACTTTTGAAGGAATTTACATGTGAATAACATGTGGGAATCTACCGGAAAATCTACCAGTATCTACAGCCCTCTAACGTATAGGGACCTATTAAAAAAGCATGTAAATAATAGCTATTTATAGGTACCTAAACTAAAGAAATTAAGTATTTGTAATAGAATGTGTTTCGAGAGCACTTTATTCAGAATATAAATTCAGAATAATCACACAAAATACTTCGATTAATTGAACTAGAAAACAAATGGACTTAGATAGCAAGCCATAAATCTAAATGACAAATAGACGCACTAACCGATTCTGAACTGTGGACTAATTAATTATTATCTGTGTATCTAAGTGTAAAGCATGTAGGTGCCTAAATTGAGTAAGTTGCCAGATAAAAGTAGAAAAAAATCTTATACTTATAATAAGCTTTTTAAAGAGAATATGGAGTAGGTATACCGGATATCGTAAACAAAATAATAATATTAGTGTTAATTCCATAAGGAACATCTACTGCAGGCAGCCTATATTATATTCTTTTGCATTTCTGCTCTTTGATTTTGGAGTTCCTAATGTCATTTTTAATTTTGTAGGCACTCTGTTTATGTTCATTACTTTTTTCTCTTCTACATGGCTAGCTCCCTAAATAATAAATTATTCTCTTTCATATTTGATATAGTCTTCTGATAAAATGAAAATATACCTACGGCATCTATGATTAATTCGAAAACCAACATTCATTAACTTACCTATAGCTGTACATTTTGCCTCAAAATTATACCTATTACATAATACACACATCAAAAGTGTCTAGGGATCAAGAACATTTTTTGCTATAAAACGAAACTCAATTAATTTAAATCTAATTTAATCTTCTGGACTGGCCGCCTACCTTATTTCCCATATCTAAAATAACAACTCATCCCCACATTTTAAATAAATTAAGAAAAATTTCATTTTTTGTAAGTTGTGAGAAATTGAACCAATTCCAAGTCGACAATAAAATAGCAAAAAAAGGCAAAAACAGGGGATTTTGAAACTTATATTGTAATGACTAAACAAATTAATACTCTGTGTTCCTTCCATTGATACGAATCACAGATTCGCAGCGATTTGGCATGCTTAAAATCAGTTCATCAAAATCACTTTGAGGAATGGCCACCCACGTTCTTTGTAACAAGTCAAAAAGTTGTTGTGCGGTATTTACGGCGTCAATACTCGGCAAAGCTCTTGTTTGGAGTATATCCCATGCGTGCTGAATAGGATTTAAGTCTGGTGATTGAGCAGGCCACGGCAGGATGTTGATATCAGCATTGGCAAGAATGCGTGTTACGATTCCAGCAGTGTATGGACGTGCATTGTCGTGCATAAGTTGAAACGAATCACCCGACTGGTTTCGCAAAGGGATGATTACGTCTGAAATAATCCTCATCGCATAAATCTGAGCATTAAGGTTGCCCCTGATCCAAATGAGATCGGTTCTTCCACCGATCCAAATACCGGCCCAAACCATAATGGTTCTCCCTCCATATGGATGAACTTCCTGACAGAATTTCAATCGTTCTTGACGTCCAAAGCTTCTTCAAACCCAGGCACGTCTTGTATCCGACCTTATACCGAAACGAAATTCATCGGAAAAGCAAAAACCACGCCAGTCTTCTTCTTCCCAATTACTGTGTTCGCGAGCCCATTGTAAACGGGCTCTACGATTGCGAGGCGCTATTGGTGGAACTCTCAGAGGCCTTCGGGACCACAGACCCACTTCTCGTAAACGATTACGTATGGTTTGATCGCTTATCAGTAAGCCTGAAGCGCTGTGGAGCCTCGTAGTTATCACCATGGCGGCCATGGTACGATTTCTTCGCGCTGTATTCTGGATATACCGGTCCTGTATTCGAGTGGTGATGCGAGTTCGCCCTCCATGTCACTCGGCCACACTGCCCGTGATACGATAGCATGTCCATAGGTGACTATGACGCTTTGCCTTGTCCCAACAGCAGCAGCCACAGTGCGTTGCCTGGCGCCAGCTTCCAACATTCCAACGGCTCTCAACATCTCTTCTCGAGGCATATGATGTCGTCGCTCCATACCGATGCAATTTTTTTCAGTTACGATGCAGAAATTGTAATGTTTTTGTAAAAACGCCATTACACGCTTTTATAGGGATTTTTAATGACAGTTATTTTTTAAATTTTAAACAAAATTTGAATAAAATTCTTTATTTAAATGGTGAAATTCAATAGAAAATTTCAATAAGGATCCAGAAAAGTTACAATAATAATCCCAATTTACGGCAATTCTCTAAAATGTACTTGATCCCTAGACACTTTTGATGTGTGTATTATGTCTAACTCTAATCCTAGGATCGGATCTTCGGAGGATCTTTTTATGAAACTTAACGCAAGTTGCGTGATCTAAAAATAATAGATTTATTAAACTCTCGGTTATCTAAGCAGAGAAAAAAACCAGTTTGATAGATGTTCTGCAGAAGGTTTTAAATTTTCGTTTAAGTTTGGTACGTTAGTTCTAGTTAAGTTCTTTTTCTATGAAAGAAAAGTTTGGAGTGGTTGCCGTCGATTTTTCAAAATTAAATGTAGGTAAGTACAGTTTCAATAAATCTTGTTCACAATACCTATGGATTCTTTGGGCGGTCAGTCAGCAAACAGACACAGTGATCGATCTTGTGGTTGAAGGATGCGAAGGTCACAGGTCAAAAAGAAAATCTGGTGCAAAGGTAATTATTTTGTAATTTTAAGAAAGAGAGAGAAGAGTTAAGAGAGAGAGAGATAGAGCACTTTACGAGTAACTAGACTTAGTAGATCATATGCAACACTGTTATGCCTAAATAAATTAATCCAAAAGACTTTATTACAGTAGCTACCTATCGGATTACGCGTCGGGTTTACTAGAAAAATACGTATGAACGCATTCGACTTGACTCTTGAATGTCACGACAAGCTTCAGAATCAAGGGGAAATCAGATGTAAGGGGGCACCCATCGATCGTGGATAAGAATACCATACTCTAGCAATACCCACACAATTTTGGATTTTTTTCGTTGAGTGTTCTAATTACAGGATACAGGCGCGGTCGCAGGCTGAAATTTTGGGGGGGGGGGGGGGTCACTAATAATATAATATGTGGAGTAAATTAGACTATATGTATAGCACAATTCACAATTTTATTGCACAAATTATGAAAAAAATGGATTTTGGGGGGATCCCCGTGGATGTCCCCCGTGACCGCGCCTGACAGGATACAATGTAAAGAGATACCTACCTAAAGTAAGATGTGTTCCGTATAATGTTTTGTTTGAAAATCCTCTGTAGGTACCCACCCATAACTAGTAACTACTTAATACTGCAGGTAGGTATATTATATCTTTAGTTTGACCGGGTAGGTATTTGCGGGCCAACCGCTCTGCTACAGTCAGAGCGACCGCCCAAAGTTGTGCGTTTATAGAGGCCCTTAGTCTTGGATGCACAACTGCTCGGGAGAGATAGTGCAGCGCTCGCTAATACCTCAGTAAGTCTAGATTGGCGCAAGAGCCAGCCGACTCCCGGCTCTAATGTGTATCTGCCTGTACCAAACAGCCGGCATTAGTCGACTAATGAAGCGAAGTGACGCTATGTAAAATCGAGACCCGCTTTTGTTTATTTTATACACTGTATATTTTCTTGAAACTCAATTTTAATCAAAATCAGGAAACATTTAGCTGACTTATAATTTCTACAAACTTCGTTAATTAAGACAATTTTCATATTGTCTAATGGAACTCGTATTGTTTATGAGAAAAGCTATAGGTACGTATATTAGGCATATTATTATCTGTGGCACTATGTGGTTTATGAAAGGCCCCACAAGATTTCAGGTATAAGCTATGTATCAGTTTGTATATAATCTGTCGCGTCACGCGTGTGGTAATTACCTACTATCTATAATATTTTCATTTTAGGTTTCTCATTCTTTGCTCTGTAATCAATGAATTGTAGATTCTCCAGCTTTAAAATAATATTAGGATATGTTTTCTTAAGCGTCTAACAATTAAAACTGAGTTTAATTGATAAAAAGAAAAATCTAAGCAACCAGCATCCTGATAGATGATTGCAGGCAAAGTCGCCTGTCCCATTCAGAGGCACTGGGTGTGTAGTTAAACCTAAAGGTTAATTTACATAATTTACTGACATAAAATTACCTAGTTACTTACCTATATCTAACAGTTTAAAAAAATAATATAAGTATATGTATAATACTTATACAAGTAGGTACTTAGGTACTAGAAGGTACGACTACGAATGAACTGATTCAAGTACTTTCCTACTCGTATATAATGTAAAGACGGCCGGCTTGTACTTACATAGATACGTAAACACTACACTTACACCTATTGTGCGTGTGTGATAGTACCTAACTATCAGCTGTAAATAATGGGGATGTTGACTACTTTCGAAAATAAAAATTCTAATTAGTCCGTCAGTTAGAAAATAAAAAAACAATAGACACGTATTTTTTGCTTTTTCAAATAAATTAAAATATACAGAGATAAAGCGCAATAATTTAGGGTGAGGGGGTCGTGACGTCACTAACCACTAAAACCGCCATACAAACTGTCCGAATTGTGACGTCACGCGAAATTTCAACTCAATGTGTCGCCGCTATTTTTTGATTACGTAAAAAAAGAAAAAAGACGTGTCCAAAATTTTTTATTAATCTAAAATACAGGCTAAAAAAAAAATTAGTCAACATGCCCATTGTCACATGTGGATTCTACATGTAACAAACTTTCCTCGGAATTTACCAAGAACCTTTCTCGGGGTATAAGTAGGCATGAAATTGGTGGGAGGCAGAGATGTATTAAGTGAGAAGCTGTTAATTTAGAATTTCAAACAGACACTTCAGTTTTATTTATATGTATTTACAGATGAACAGATTCTTTGCTTATACATAGCAGTGGCGAAGGGTGAAATATTGAGAGAGGTAACCCGGAACAAAAAAAAATGCTACCTAATCCGGGCGCGGGCACGCAGTCATGAGTCCTTACCGAAAATCTGTGATTGGCATCCTGGCTTCAGTCTTGTATCTAGGCAGATGACAGCTAATGTATCTTTAGTCCACTTTAATTATACGTGTAAGCACTCAGGTATTGAAACAGTATCTTGCAACGCAAGTATACCTAATGCAAATCTACTTTAAATACCTACCTACTTAATTTCTACATAGTAAACTATCTACTTACCGGCGGAATACCTAATTACAACGTACGTCTACGTACTAATTGCTTTCACTATCACTAAAAACAACACAAATAGATAAACAAAGTCCAACTACAATACAACACTAATCACTATTTTACACCAAGAAATAAATTGTAATAGATGAAACTAACTAATAAATTCAAATACAAATTTAAGCATTTATGCAAGGATGGTGAATAATGCAGGACGCAGGTGCATTATGCAATTACCTAAATACGTCAAATTATCTGTCGTGTCAACAGTCAAAGTCGTTACGAATTTCTACGAGCGATAGCGATGCAAGCATGTCGTAGACGGAGAATGAAAGCATGTATTCCTCCATCTCGCTCACGCGCACGCATATAACTCGATTTTCGTCGGCTTGCCAGAGTTCTACTGGGGTTTGAAGTGACCTTGAGATGTGACGTCATTCTTGACGTTTATTTGTATAGAAGTTTAACTGCCAAAAAGCCGATCGTGCCTGCGAGTTACTAGCAAGTAGTAACACGTTGTTAAACGTTGAAAAGCAAGTATTGTTGACTTAATGTGTAGGCGTTTTGTAATGTTTTATTTTATTTATTTTTATTTAATGTTTCGCTACTTTTAAAATTGTGTAAGCGTTTTGTAATGATTGTTTTCTTTTAAAATAAAATTACTGATTATGCCATTTCTCAATTACGGTAGAGAGAGTAGTTACGTTCCAAGCTTTTGAAGGGAAGCCGGTGGGAATCGGGTTATATGGTGTCTTCGCCACTGATACATAGTATTAGCAATAATATAATATATATATAATATAATAGTATTAGTATTAGTGCTTATACTAAGTACCTACTCATGAATTAATTAAGTACTTATTCAAATAGTTAACAGCTTGTTAACTTTCGATTCATTTACAGTATCTAGCTACAATTTCACGCTCATGTGGTACTGGTAGATTGGCACCTTGTTAGCGAGTGGTATACAAGTAGGTAGAGCTAAATGTTGATTCCCCGAGTTCCAACAAGCCGATAGCTCAAGGCATTTCGACTTCACTGGCTGTAATTAGGAATGTTACGCTAATCGCTTCCCGTCTTCCTATGAATGTTGATGCGGACGGACGTTATGTAGGTGCACTGTTCACTTTTGTCGTGCCCAACGGAGCTTCTTCTGGATGATTACTATCGCACGTAGAAGTATACAGGGTATGATTCTCATAGAAGAATATGAAAAAACACATTGTTACTTATCTACTTGATTAATTATCTAATAAAATTTATACCTACGTATAATTTATGAAAACTCATCACACAAGAATATAGGCGTGCTGACGGATCATACCCATATATCGCTCCTTTTCGCCGATGCACCGAAAAAATCATATTTTAAGGTCATTCACCTGCGTAAAAACGCATATTTTCTCAGTTTTTTCTCTGTGATTTATCAGTGTTTTTCTTTATGCGCCTGCATATTTTGATTAGTTGCGTGAAAACATGAATTATTATAAAGTTTGAAATATGGGGGTACGGTAGTGCCCCGCCAAGACGAGTCAAGCGAAGCGCATTAAGGGCACTACCTACCTTTTCTTGAAGCTATTCGTCGTTTTTTTTAATCGTTTATTCCGTCTGATTCGTCGTTCTGAATTACATATAGTGTATAACATCGTTCTTTAACTATCAGGAGATGGATATTCATCTTATTTGATTTCTCTGACTCGTAATAAGAAATCATGTCAGGTAAGTATAGGAATACTGTGATTATGGGGGCGTGTCTGTAAAAGGTATTAAATTATCTCGGTAATAATGGCAGCAAGAGTAACTCAATCCGCAATAATAACCTAACAATGCTTCTTAAATATTTTCTCTTTTTGTATATCTTTCTGAGTGCTCAGAAATTACATATTGATTTCATTGAAAGAGAACATAGATAAACTTATTTGAAAGTGTCTCACTCACCCAGACGTATAGCTATTATTATTGTACCCGTACCAATTACTATGCAAAAACTGTTGATTGAAACTGAACTGGGTTTTCACAGTTGTCTTGCTCCGCGGGGAACTAGTGGTTCAGATTTTAATTATAATTATATAAACTTTTTATTGGAAGGTATTGTACTGTTGCCCTTTGTCCCGTTCTGGCATAAATAAAGTGAGTTGGTTTGCGAGGGCGGACAGCTACAAAATTATATCACGTTGGACAAAATCGTGACATAAACCTCTAAGTTAGGATTAAAATGGAAGAAGGCTTTTAACTGTAACGAAAATACTCGAGAATCATCAGGCATTCTCGTTTCTTTGTCCATTTAGAAGTCTGTTCTAAGAAATGAACATTTGGACAGTGATAAAAGGCAACTTTTGTTTAAAAGGAAGTTGAATGTGTTGGCAAAGAAGCAACTTTGTCGAGAGCCGTTTGCCTTCTGACACACCTCACTTCTGTCGGATTCTTTCTTTTTATCAACTCCGACTAAACATCCATATAGGAAATGACTTTAGATATTGTATTTAAACGAATCCCTCAAATAGGTAGGTAGGTACGTTGAGAGATTTCTTTAAAATATTTGAAGAGAACCAATTCATCTATTCTAATATTAATATCTAAGTACGGGAATAATTTAAAATCAAATGTAAGTAGATGTGTACCTCACTGTGTATATTATTCATCTCTTATTTCCGCTACTCTTAAATTACACCATTGTCATGTTTACTCGAATAGTTGCAAGGCTATTAGATTAGTATCAAACCATTAAGTAGTATCTATACCATTACACTCGTAAACACACTATAATGAAATATTGACATAACATGACAATACAATACAATTTTGCTTGTTATGTATGTAAATATTAAACACAGATTATGCGATAAAGCATATTATAGTGTACTAGACTATTTAAATGATACAAACGTTTCGGAATGAATTGCTCTATCCAATTACTATTTTTTGCTCTCCTAATTTATAAGTACGATCATTAAAAGACAGCCCTGCTGAGTTTGTTGTCAGTTCTTCTCAGCAGAGGACGTATTCCGAACTGACGGTAATTTATAGTTCTAAGAACCTGCTGACGATTAAAGTGATTGTAACAACCAATCCTAAGTAATAAATACCTTTGAATTTTGAATTTCGATTAAAAATACGATTCTTACCAAGGGCATTGATAGAAAAAAAAAATTGAATGCATAAAAGGTAAGAGAAGTGGTGTACTTAAACTTTTATATAAATATGCTGATCCCCGAGTGACTGGAAAGATTACCATCGAACCGCGAGCGAAATCATTTCTGTACATTAAAATTAATATTGATATAAAACTGATTTATGACAACAAGTTAACTAATCTAAGTCTATGTTTGTTAAATGTTTTTCAATTTACCACTTTTTTAACGTACAAGCTCAGACGAAATAAGTTTGGTCTGAGCGTATAAGCTACAGAATTTAATTTATTCCATAAGCTAACATTATTCCATAAGATAACATATGACATTTTATGTAGATATCTAGAGACTCCGAAACATTAGTAGTCGCTACTCGCTTTACATTCGGTGTCGAACATCACCCATTAGTATGTCTACAAAAAATAGATAGTAAAACGTAATTAATCTGTTCTTCTTTAATAAGGGCATCTACCTATTATTATAATTCAGCCAATGACAACGATTTCTTGGATCTCTTCTTCTTCAATTATAGTGAAACGTCAATAGTAAAACATGGTTCTCTCGAATACCAGTTTCCTGCTCAGGGTTCGAAATAGATGCTGAAACTGAAATAACGTAGACTAATAGGTGTGTTTTCGATACGGCTTTCACCCTTCTGGATACATTCAAAACAACGAAGAGCGGACGATGATATTTTCAAAATTGACAAATAACAGACCAAAAAAAATTTGCGTTGAGTTGAGATTTGATAGCTCCTTTAAGAAAAATAAATAAATGGCTAAGATCCTTTCCGGAATGCCAGCGTTGTTGTTGATATAATAAACTTTCTCAGAGAAGCTTACTAGACAAACTCGTATAATCGATAACCAAGTACAAGAAAGGAATGAAATAACAATGCCATCTGCGACTCTTGCGACACGGGCTTGCAGTGCGGGAATCTTGTTTTATCTATTGAAAAGTTGGAATTACAAACTCACACTGCCCATACTCGGTAACTTTCAACTTTTAACGTTGGAAATCTTTGAAAACAATTCAATTGCGTGAACGTACCCATTATATAGTAGCTTCACATAAGTGAATCCATCCGCCGCACACTTTATTAGACATGGTTACTATCCTTTATTTCAACATACCTAAATGTCCCAAAAATATATTCTATAAATAATTAGTATCCATATTTAAAATTGAGAATTACCTACACATAATAATATAATATCTACTCACAAATTTAAACAAACTGTTTTGTCTTTTAGATCAAATTAAAATGTTTTTTTATTAAATGATGTTTAGTACGATAAACGCTTTATTTTTATTTCTAAGAAAGTTCTTTTCAACGCTACCCAATGGTTCTAGCCGTGTGTCAAGGGCGCTTTAAGCGCCGTCGAAAGCTCGGGCGACGAATACTCTAATCTAACTCCGTCGGCACTTCTGAAGACACGAAAAATGCATTTGTGATTCCGTCATAAACGCTTTTGTGTGCTTTCAAAGAGTCACCGCTACGTGCGTAGAAAACAACTTGCCTGTGTCTCTGCACAGGATTACATAAACATTTAGAAGAAATTCTTGACTTACCTACGTATTCAGTAGTCTTTTATTATAAAGATTTATTTATAACTCCATTAATGTTGATCGTACAAAGAATATGTTTTTAAAATGATATCTCAAAGCTGTCATTCGCGAGGAGCCGATGAATGTTAAGCTGACCTCTATAAATTTAGCCAGTCGAGTAGGTATTGGTAGGAACAACAACGGCGAGGATTAACTCGGGGACGGACGCAACGCACTGGGGCCGCTGCTCCGTCCGGCCATATCTTAAAGGCTGGGTTAATGGGAGCAAACCGGAACAAACGACGACCATACATCTTTGTTCTGTGAACAGACCGTTCAAAGCCACGAGTGTTTTTGCTCATACTGTAAAGATTCGATGTGAGATAGCTATACTTGCTGTATATATACAATATTTTTTTTTTTTGTATATAACCATGTCTTCCATAGGAGGTACCTACCACAGTATTACAACGTATATAATATTATCTTTCTTAATATAATAATATACGTAATTCCAAAGACTAAGATAAAAGAAGTGTAAAAATCGACGCCGTGATGCTTTAGTCAGCCTGTGACCACGGCGTGATGCAACTCAGCTGAAACGTCCGGCAAAGCAAGGTAATAAAAAAACATCGCGTTCAAGTCCCGCGTAATTAACAAAATATAGTGTAAAAATAGTTGTACCTACCATACAGTACTAGTATGGTATTATATTTGTGTTGCTTTGTGTTATATATCTGCGTGTTACAGGTTTTAAGATAAAAATACTTGAAAGATAAAAATAGCGAGAAAACAGCGTGTTACAGGTTTTAAGATAAAAATACTTAAAAGATAAAAATAGCGATAAAACAGACACCTATATAATAGACGAAAGTAGTGTAGTATGCATGTGACGTACTCTTGGGTAGTTGTGTTTATTATCGCTGCATTATGACCACAATCGCAGCACAGTGGTTTGATTAGTTCCTATTCATGGAATTATTGCAATATCGCGCAGCCACAAATCAGAGGTGCGATAAATCAACGCGCTGATAACAATAATTGTCAACGTAGGCACATATTAATATGTACCTACTCGTATGTTATAATAATAATAATAATCCACTCCATAACACAGATCTACTTGATCCCACACTAATAATATAATAATAATAATAACTAATAATACTATACATAAGCTTGTGTCGTGGAAACCAAGGAAACGTGGTATGGGTATATATACTTATATACTATATAAACACGCCCAAACTGGAAAGTGGAACCCCGTGTTCTTCACACAAAATCCACCTCTACCCGGGAATCTAACCCGGAACCTCTCGATTAGCGGGTAGGCATGGTGGCCTACTGTGCCAATCGGGTCGTCTATTTAGTAGGCAGGCTGATTACTATACCTACATATAAATATTATTGCGAAACTTTGTGTGTGTGAGTTAGTGTATTTGTTACTAGTATTAGGTACTACTAATGCTGATAATGCTGGACGGACTTGGATGAAGTTCGGAATATTATACCCTAAATTCAAACATAGAATTTTTATCCCGATTTTCCGTGGGGATCCCCAACTCAAATCACCAACTATTGACTGACATTACTGACATTAAACGTCATTATAAATTTCAAGATCTTATTTGATTTGAATTATTTTTTTCATCGCTCAGTTACGTATTACGTTATACGTTAATTAATTACCTACGTTATATGGATTTATTATGAAAAAAGAAGGAATAGCTGTTGTGGGCCAAATTTGGTGATCTATGTAGAACTTTCCAATAAAGTTACAAGTGGTTATACCTATGTAGTGTAACGAGTTTTACGATCAAAATATGTATGAGGTATATAGTTGAGGTACAAAAAGGTGATTATATTGAAATAAGTTTAAGAATTATTTGAAGTACCTAACTACATTTTTTATATATTATTTTTATATGTTGGTCCACCCATATATCTACTCGTTATATACCAGTAGAAGTTATATAGAAAAGTCAATGCTTTAACCGTATCTCGAGTGGTTTAAAAAGTTAGACGGTTAAATTGTACCTGGAAGAGTTAAGTTTTTGGCAAAACTCCAACGCGCTAGCTAAATGTTGGAGGAGGCGCATAAAAAGCAAAGACACGACATTTAACGCGAAGAATGTAATTAAAGTGGTAATTAACATCAAAGAAAGTGATAGGTGATTACAATAAAATAGAATATTACGTTGTTAAACGAATTTGTCTTTAGATATTAAACTAGGATTACAAGAAAAAAGTTTATACCATAGTGTGCATGGGAAAACTCGTTTATAACTCACATTAGGTTATAAGACCTAGAACAGAGTTCGACTCACTAGTTCTTGATGGTTTTTTTTTACGTATATCTACATATATATAATTAATGGTGATTAATTTTAACTGATGAAAGATGAAATAGATGTCCACAGATATAATAGACAATCGTTGTTTCTTAGTACCAACTCCGAAGTGGGCGTTTCAGATTATTCACATGAAAGACGACTGTCCTGTTTAGAGGAAAATTTATACTCAGCAGCCTGTCGTAGAATACCTATATTTATCTGTGGATGTCTTGTCTATTTTTTTCTGGAGCAGTAGGTACTGCAGGGTTAGCTAAGTTGACATTCTACAAACGTTACGCCCAGCAATCACAACTCGCAAACGCGCTAAACTAGATTTTTTATTGACTGACCAAGTGACATTACGATTCGTTACGTAATTTTTCTACGCGTTTTTAAAATGACGACTTGACTAACCCCGCTGATCTCAAGATATTATCTGTCGAATGGGTAAGTGTCAATTTTACCGCTTTCTTTGATCGCATCCTTAGGATGCTATTAATAAATTATTTCAATATACCTGGTAAATGTTAGGCAATATACCATAGATAATAGATTTTGTACATTGATTTGGGCACACAAACGAAAGTTGATGTCTTCCCTTACTTTTGTTTTCTGTTCGAAGTTCTTTGATATGTTACAATTTATAAGTATGGCTTCACTTTGTTTATGTATTAATACTTATTATTAGTTCCTATACTTCCATACAATTGCGAGCAGAACTTAATACTTACTTTGTGTGAAAGAAACTAGTCACACAACACACACACACACACACGGAATTCTAATTCAATTTCCCGAGCGAATCTAGAAATTTCGTGAAATCGCTGGGGAATATGAAAGTAGTTAAAAATAAAATTAAGAAGTAATGATATTTACAGCAATTTTAGCAAATAAAATTATGCCGTCTCGTTATAACAGTAAATCTACTCGTACGTATACAAGCATTGTTAGTTAATCGTTTTGTAAACTACGGGTAAGCAGTAATTGTTTCGAGGACATAACGTGTCGGGAGTCGGGACATTCTGGTACAAACAGGGCCGCGTGCAGATAATCGCTGTCAGCGGCTCGCCTCTCTACAAAACTGCTAATTATCAAAATTATGTCGCTATATTTAAAGTTTAAAGCCGTTGTTTACAATGTTTAAGCTAAAAAGCGTTTTCATTTCGTTCCCATTATGGCGAAAATTTTACGAGGTTGTTACGATTGGAATAAACTTTTATCGAGAGTTTAAATTTTTAATTATCGTGTCTGATAAAAAAGGTTGTTTTTAATGAAAACGCTAGTTAATGGAAGACAAGGTTGATCTTAAGATTCGCTATTCCTTGTTATAGAATAAGGTTCAAAGTTTCTATATTTACCTACATAATATTGTATTTATACCTACAGTCCTTTAGGTAATTAGGAATCATAAAGTTACATCTGATTTAAAAGAAATCGGAATCATGATAATATTTCCAAAATTTATTAAAACAAAAATATAATGACACCTATTTATTTATTGGCACACAAAACGAGACACAAATAATGAGAGGTACATAAGTATGATACATACCTATTATATTACTAGAACCGGAATGTGTCCCAAACTATGGGTGAACACTAATATTTTTTTTTTCTTTAATACTAGAACTTAGAAAAATTACTTAAACAAGTGCAAAGCTGTAGAATGTAGCTGTAGCTGTAGTACTTTAGCTGTAGACTTATTACTAGAACTTAAACAAGTGCAAAGCTGTATGTAGTTCAGCATCTAATATCAATGAAAAAGCATTAGGTACTTAAATTAGATTAAAGAGACAAATATTAGGCTGTCTCCGGACAACATATTATAATCTACTGTCAAATATATTATCCAGTTTTAAACAAGAAGCAGCTACCGAGTTATATCTACTAACGACGGGATTGTGGTAGGTATGAGGTGTTATTGATAAGTAGATATAAACTTTCAGGACACAGGGTTGAAAGCATCTGAATCTTGTTTGCGTGTTATTGAAAGAATACATTTAAAAACATCGTGATAAGGTATAGAAAGACAATACAGAGAAAAATTAATTAGAGATCTATCAATTAAATTATTGTCATATCAACTTTGTGGGTTCACACATCGTTTTATCTGCTTTAGTAGGTTGTCGACGAGTGAAAGCCATACCGAAAATACGTGTGTCACGTTGTCTTCGTTATTTCAGTCACTTTTCAGCATCTATTTTGGACCCCGAGCAGGAAACTGGCTCTGAAGGGAGCCATGTTTTAACTTGGGGAACAATCTAACATTGTCATTGGCGTTTCGCCATAATTGAAGAAGTAGATGAAGAGATTTTTATTATTATGAAACATTGTCATTGGCAAATTATAATTATAGATGCCAGTATTAAAGAAGAAGATAAGATCAGCTTTAGTATTGTTTTCTATCATTGACATATCTATCACTTCGAAAACCTGTGTCAAATGTGTAAGTAACTAGATACAATAAACTTATCTTGGGATTTGAGTGCCTAGGCCTACGACTATAATATAAATATAATGATATACTTATATAATAAATATGTAAATGAGAAAGTAACTGAACCTGTCTGTTACCTTTCACGTTTTAACTACTTGACTGCTCATCATATGATGCATTATGATATCTAAATACCAATATAGAATTCTATTGTAACAGTTCGATCGAAGCTATGACACTTCAAAGTCATGTAAGGTGTCCTTAGAGACGACGGCGCAGTAGAATTAACAGAGTTAAATCAAAGCAAAGCTAATTCAATGAAGCAACTCCCGCATTCAGATCATGTGAAGCTTTAAGGTGGGGTTCACGCATTGTGTGACGGAGTCTATAAGGGGGTGACTTTGGATTAAATTACTGAGTCTGCTGCCTATATGAGTTTAGGAGCTATTGGCTGTTGGCAACACAGATGATAGCTAGTAGACAATATTTTATTGCGCTTGGGATTAGAGCTATTATAGTCACGTCCGTATCAATGCTTTGATGTTAAAGTTCAATTCGGATTCAAGCTAAATACTAATTCATATACTTGCGTACATAATACATATTTTTTTCTTTTCCTTATAAGCGACTCGCACTTATAAATAATTAAATCTTAATTCAGTGAAGTTTAAACCTCTAAAGTTAAAAATTGGTAAAAGTATTATTAGGTTAAATTTAAATGTTTTTGAAGAATCAGTCCTTTGTATTTTTAGGTGTTTAACAGATAAAACCCTTAGTATTTTCGCGAGTGAATAGCCTGAATTGTCGGCGCGTCAGCGGCGATATAAAGGGAAAAAGACTTTGTATTTACTTAGGGTATGTTTCGTCGGCGAGTCGGTAACTTACGCTCTCAATTTCCATGAATATTTTTTTAAACCTATATACCTTCCTAAATATACTAAAACCCCTATATTTGTTCGGTTATTATCGCACGCGATATTCTAGTTAGAGCCTAGACCAGTAGACGTTTGTAGTGGA
This sequence comes from Zygaena filipendulae, assembly GCA_907165275.2. Classification (NCBI taxonomy): domain Eukaryota; kingdom Metazoa; phylum Arthropoda; class Insecta; order Lepidoptera; family Zygaenidae; genus Zygaena; species Zygaena filipendulae. The sequence goes on along the minus strand of OU015667.1, from coordinate 5,790,171 downwards.
AGATATCTACCTATACAAGTAGACAGATCACTAACACTCCAGTAAGTAGCATGTTCCAGCCAATGGGTGCTCTCAGCAGAGCGCAGAGCGCTGCGCCGCGCCGGTCTCCAGGGTGCAAACATTGTTAACGGCATCCAATTAATTTCTCAGCTAAATTGTAAATCTGTTACACACTCTACGCGTCATTCTGTCATGCGATCATCGTACAATTTCTGCATTAATGCACTTTTATCTCACCGCTTTTACGGGGAAAAGTTAAAATAAAATTATATGTATTTACGTTTAAATAAATTTAACTATTTTTTATGTTATTCTAATGACCAAAATGTTAAAAATAATAATTATTAGACATAATTTCCATGAGAATTTAGTACCTACATCAATGTAGGTACGAATAAAACAAATGCTTTCAATTTACTTTATTTAAAAATAATGAATGAAAAAAATATCCAAATTATTTATGATTTTCACAATGTAAACTTATAACTAAATAAGTAGCTGGAGCCTCCTTTTAGGAATAAGTAACCTATGCCTGTGCCAGGAGACTCCGCTCCTCATAACTAATTTAAATTTAAAAGAATCACATTCTGAAAGAACAGAATATAATATTGCAAACGTATCTTCCTATTAACAACCGATGCCAAATAATTATAATATGATAATAACCTGATAATCTCACTAAAATGATCAGCTTATGACCTAACAGGTATAGTAAAGTAGTAAAATAGTCGAACATACAACAAAAGGCGATAGGAGTTAGGATACTGTTTTAAGTCACAAATAAAACAATCTTTTGTTTGTTAAAAAAAAAAACATATTACATTTTTTTTAATAAAATTTTATTTTATCATAATAATAATATAATAATCCACTTCATAACACACAGATCTACTTGATCCTACAGTAAGCTATATTAGCTTGTGTCGTGGAAACCAAGCAAACATGGTATATACAACATAGAATTACTTATATGTATATTATACTATAGATATATAAACACACCCTGACTGGAAAATGGAACCCTGTGTTCATCACACAAAGTCCACCTCCACCGGGAATCGAACCCGGAACCCCTTGATTAGCGGGTAGGTATATTATACCTATTGCGCCAATGTAGGTTGTTCGTAGAAGCGTAGAACATCAAAGCCGAAATGTATAGTATTGTAGACCGTTCGTAGTTCGTCGTAGCAATTTTGTAGCATTTTCGTAGCGTCATAAATGCGGATGTGAGTTTATTTCTTTGTATGTTACGCTTTAACTACCCAGCCAATCATGATGAAATTTTGTATACACGTTAGGTATACAGAGAAGGACATAGGGTATTTTTATTCGAGGATTCCCGCAGGAATTCGGAATAATGCGGGTGATACCGCGGGGAAGAGCTATGGTCCTGTTAATGTTTTATGAGTAGGTAGGCTTGTTATTCTTCCCGATATAATTTATAGTAAAGAAATATATTAAGGATTAGGTTAAGCCGAGTGCGTATTTGAGTCGACATAGCGCATTTTGACGACGTCACACGCCATGTTAGGTACGATTATATATTTAAAAACTTCTCTTTACTTTAATCTCTTATTCTTAGGTAATAAGTTTAATTGAACAACGAGGATACCTACTATTAAAAATATAATTGTAATTTCTTATAGAAGAGTGGGGTCTCCTAACACAGGTATTGTTATACTCAAAAGGAGACCCCAGTCATGTTCTAGTTTACTTTTAAGTTACCTATTGAATAAACTTATTATAAACTTATTATTCTGGTATTGCTCATATACGTATAGTCACTAATACTGCGGATGCAGATACGTTGTTGCTGGAATTTGGTCAAATTCACCGGGTGTATTAGAGCAAAGCTATAGTGATCTCTCACTGCCGCGAGGTAATGCTATATGATCGCCTCTGATGGATGTATGCACCACTTTACTTCGATAAATTTAATGCTTTGTTTTACGCAATACTCTATGTAGAAGAATAATTACATGATAAATTCATACTCAATACTCAATACTCAAATCATTTATTCAAATTAGGCCCATAATATAATTAACACAATTAGTTTATTGTATTTGGAAAGTTATGTTTTTTATCGTTTAGACACGTAATGTCCATATCCGGTTTTTATGAATATTTTAAAACTAATCATGATGATTTCCACTAATTTAATTTAACTTAGAGTTTTATTTGTTTTTCTTGATTAATCTAAATCGTGTTTTCTTATTTTCTACAACAATGTTAATTTTACTTACTAATTTTAAACAACCCCTAAATAAATGCCACTATACCTACCTGTTTTTACGCTGCTGACTCCTTGGTTTGCGTTTCTGTAAAGTATATTCTGGATTATTTAGCTAATCAAATAATTTTGTATCTCTATTTCAATTCCCGAAGAAATCCCTAGATTCACGCGACTGATGCCAAGAAAACAGCTTTTATTTAAAAAAAAATGTAAAATATTTTTCATTCGTACAGTAGTACGTAGTGAGGCAGCAGCATGCAATGCGCTAAGACTTGCTATCAAGTGACCTCAATAAAGAGTTGGAAGTCAGTTGGCTTTTTGAACGCCGAACTTGGGTGGCATAAAAGCCCGCAAATGGCCGGAGGCGTCTTTAACTTCAGGAAAGCATCAAAATAGGGACGGGACGCCTGAATTTAAATTTTATGTCCGGACACTATTGGTTTTATAGATCGCTCTCAATACCAGTCTCTTTTCAGTTTGATTATGCAGCGGGATCTTTCTTTATTACAATAATATTTAATTTATAAAAAACTAGCTGTGCTTCGCGGTTTCAGCCGCGTTAATATGAGGATAAAACCTACCTAAAGTCTAAAATATATTATATATACCTATAGCTAACCGTTTACCTACGCAGCGAGCGTACGCAACGGAAGCTCTCAAAAGGAATATTTTTCCCCTTTTTTGCAACGTTTTTCATTGATGCTCCGCTCCTATTGGTCATAGCGTGATGTTATGGACTATCCAATACAAAAAGAATTATTCAATTCGAACCAGTCGTTCCAGAGATTAGCTCGTTCCACCAAACAAACTCTTCAGTTTTATAATATGTGTTGATCTAAAATAGATATACTATAGATGTCTTTGTTAGTTAACTGGGTTATTCCTATACAATTAGCAAACCTATATAGGCACGTTGAATCTAATTGGGAACGATATGTCAATGAATAAAAGTTCATCATTATTAGTGTGCACTGTATCACGACGTTTGCTTACGTCTACCGTTTGTCGTGTGGGATTGTGAAAAAAATAGATAAAAGAGTTATTTCCTTTTGAGGACAGTTAACGAATAAAAGAATTTAACGATAAACATACGTGTGATGATTTTAAAACTCATACTTACTCTTTAATCTTTTTCCTGCTCAAGCGAACCGGCTTTTGGTACAGTTTAACATATTCTAAAATAAGTTTTGAAATTTCCTGAAGATGTTTTTTTTCGTAAATAGGTACATTTGTGTATTCGTTACGTAAAGCGATCTGCAGTCGATTGTTACGTAAAACATTACTTAAAAAAATCTCCGAATTTTAATTAAATTACTAGAACACCTTTCATTATTTGGAACAAGACGTTGTCTGTGGTTTCATCCGCTTAGAATTCAAGATTCTTTCAAAACTTTTGCTTATACATAAATAAATGGTGAAATAAAAATCTAGATAAGTAAAATCTTACTAGTTTGATCTCTGTGAAATGTGCTAATGAAAATGATTTTTTTTATATTGTAATTTGACGTTTAGAAAAATAGAATCTTGTAAATGACATGAAGAAAAAGAAAGAAAAAATACCTACAAGTGCTACAATCTAGATACATTCTGTCTACAGGTCATACCAATTTCTTAACGCTAACATATTTGTGTATCGGTAGTGATATAATGTGTCTATAGAATTGGCGTCACTCGTTCCACACGGATTGTTTTCAGATCAATCGTATGCGGATTGTGGCCGCAGGACAACGACACCGACCGACGCGCTGCGTCAGAAGCAGAACCGAATAGAGGCAACAATTTGAGCAGATTGGATCTACAAATGACATGCCGGTACCTGTCGGTCATACCCGTTGTTAATCTCTACGATGTTCAGGTTGTCCCATTTTTTGGAACAAACTGACTATTACAGACGTATAGCAGCTTTTAAAGATTAGGCACACCGTTCATTTCATTTTTTTTGACATCAGATACTTAATAAAGGAGTTTAATATTGTTCATCCGTATTTCATAATGACGCAAAAGATACTTATTTTATAAAATTAAGACACCCTTGGGTCGGCAACTTGCTTCTGGACTAGCTGTCCCCTGCGGTTTCACCCGCGGTAATTTCGGAGTTTCCGAGGGAATTCCAGGATAAACTATACTTATAAACCTTCTTCTTGAATCACTCTATTAGTGAGACCCGCTTAAAATCCGTACTAGTCTTTGAGTCTGTCGCAAACAGACCGACCGACAGACAGACAGACGCGCAAAGAACTTTGTTTTATAATATGCAGTGATTAGACGTTAGTCTTAAGTTTTTACAAATACCTTGAATTAACTGAACGTAGATTGAGAAAATACAATAGAACTAGAAATATTTAGGTAGTAAAATATTGTTTTCAAAGAGATTATTTATTGAAAAAATTGTTTAGTAAGTATGAACGACTCAGACTCATCTCTCAGAAAGTTTACTTCAAAGTTTCGCTGGGCTTTTGGTACCTATAGTCTATACCGATTCTTTTATCGGTTAGGTAATTTCCATAGCTCCCATATTACAACTTTTTTAATATCCGGAAGTAACGTTGTAAAGCGCACTCCACATTCGCGCGCTCCACGCGCGAAACACCCGCGAACCATGATACCACACTTATAGTTCGCGGGTGTTTCGCGGCTTCGCGCGCGAACCGCGTGCGAATGTGGAGAGCGCTTTAAAGACAGGTTTAGATCTTTGTTACACATTAATCTTTGTTATTAATTAATCTATTAATTTTTTTTCACCACTAATATTGTATTTACGATACCTTTATATTATAGTTATTGTACACCTAAATGTGATTATAAATACCAAACACGAATATTAGTAAAAAAATTTGTTTAATTTAAAATTGAAATTTTGCCAATCAGAAAAGCGTTATTTGTATCGTGCGTTAACAGAAATGATTGTGAATGCTATCGGCCTTTGTGAAGTTAATTTAATTAAATGACAACGAATTGGTCCGCAGATAGCTACCTACTATAATTGCTAAAAATTTTGATTGTGTTGAATGCCGAGTTTCATAAAATGAAAAGCAATTAAGTTTAACAATATAATTATTTTCATTATTTCTACTAGCTGGTTTCACCCGCATTAATTTTGGAATTCCCACGGGAATCCCGGGATAACAGTACCAGTCCATATATCGTTTTCTGTGCCCCTGAAAACATGTATGTAACTTGTATAGTAGGTATACAAAATTTTATGCAGTTTTTCCACGGAAATTCTGGGTTAAAAGCACCCTATGTTCTTCTCTGTACCTATCACTGATAACGTTTATATAAAATTTTATGATGATCCGTTGAGCCGTTGAGGCGTGAAAGCGTAATAAACAAACAAACTCATTTTCGTATTTATAATATTAGTAAGGATTGTACCATAAAAATATAAGAGTGCAGTCCATAAACAAGCTCATATTCAACGATTTTGCACTCACTAAAGTTCATCATGAATACTTATACATCATTAATTAATCACTAGCTGTTCCCCGCGGTTTCACCCGCGATAATTTTGGAGTAAATGCGGGAATTCCGGGATAAAAAGTACCCTATGTCCTTCTCTGTATCCGTTTATGGAACTAATGTAGTGTCAAGAGTAGCACAAAGTTAGTTTATTCGTTTATAATCCGGGAATTTTGATGTCAAAGGTGGTCGGACCTTTGGTCGCCCTGTTACGGATAAAATGGACTCCATTTTTGAAAAAGTGGAGCAAGATCGACATATTAGTAGTTATGATAATATAGCTGAAGAACTGGGGATGGATCAAAAAACAGTTTTGTCCCATTTGATCAAATTTTGGAATTGGGTATCTCATTGCTATGTAAGTAATGTAGACGTTGACTTTTTTCATTTTAGACCTCCATGTCCACACTAAAAGAGAAGTATGTTATCAATTCAAAATTAAATGTCGCGTAAAGATTTTGGAAAAATTCTTGTTCAGCTGTTGTTAATTATGAAGAGAGCTTAGAAATATGATATTATTAAAATATATTTTCCGCCTGGAGCAACCCAGAGCAGGCAATTCTGATACCTGTAGTTATTTAAAAAAACATCCTTTGAATAAAATATTTAAAAGCTGATAATTTTAAAGTATTTTCAATAGTAACCCAGGTCAATGTTATATGCTGGAGGCGCAGGGCATACACAGTTTCAAAAGCATCAATGTTAAAGTAGGTAGGTACTTACCCACTTGAGAATCAAATATTATTAAACTCGAAAACTTTATACTCGAAACACCTGGAACGGTAGAAGCCGCAAGAAAAGCTAGCCTTTGATCAACGTTAAAACGCTGTAACGAGCTCACCAAATTACCTCCTATAAAGTAAGGACGTAATCCACCCGTCTAGTAATATAGGTCTGTGCAGGGGCGGATCCAGGGGGGGGGCACTGGGGGCAATTGCCCCCCCTGAAGACCTAAATAGGTACCTACTTTAATTAGACCTTAGAAAAATCTTCGCAAGGTTGTGGCTTTTCACCAAAGTTTCATCGTAATTTGAATAGAAATATACGAATGAACCTGAATGAACGAACAAATATTAATTTTTAAAACTCTATAAATTATTAGTTCGTAACGAACCCCTATGGAAGTTTGTATCTATTATTGTAAAACAAACACAAAATCTGTCAATTCTTTCTCGTTAAAACAAATTTTCTGTTTTGAAACTACGTGCCGTATGGTATATTTCTCATTTAAAAGGAGAAGTTTCTGTGTTTGGCTGTATATATGTTTTTACAATTATCCTTATATATGTAGTTTCTCTATCCCTTTTCTTTAACTTCATCCAACATCCTTGAGACTTGGAAGTAAGCTATTGTGATTTCACTTCCCAAAACTAGTTGGTACCTAACTCTTCTACTTTTTTCCACGTTCAAAGCAAATCTATCCATATTATTTATTTATATTATGTAACTGAATAACTAAATGGAATTAATAGAATTTCGATTTTTATTCCCCGTCATATTGTAGATACCTCTATGCTCAAAAAATAGTCGACGACTTTTATCACGTGCGGTGCGCGATGAATTCGGATTTGGAAAAAAATTTGGGCAAATTTCCAAAATTTATCAAATTTTTCTTCTGTTGACTGTAAATTTTAAAATCTATTGTCAAAAACATCTTTTTTTTCAATAGTACCTATTTTTCCGTAATCTCGTCATATGGACGAAAATTATTCACTTCTCTGAGTTTTCTGCGTTATTTCCCAAATTTTCTCCTCATTTTACTAATCCAACACCTTCTCCTTTTTGTTTACGCCGATGTGTGCTGTATGAATCTGACAGAAGAGTAATTGAAATTGAAAATTGAAATTGAAAAAACTTTATTTGACATAACACAAAGATTTACAGCATACGTATACAACAACTAGACATAGTAACGCGATAAGTTGGAGCGGCTGCAAAATGTGTGTGCTTTACATATTCGCCAGGCGCACTACACATATTCTTTGTACCATCTTTAAAGTGCTGAGGGATCCCAAATCACCGACTTACTTCAAAGAAAGTTTCAGATTGCTTTATGTCGGTCGTGAAGCTACGTCAGGTAGTTAGGTAGTTCTTTGTTCTTCTGATCACGAAACACGTTTTTATCACATCACATGTGCACCTCTGATGGTATTTTTTCTCAGTTTAGTAAAAAAATCGCTATTAACCATAACACTTCCCATTATTTTCCTATCAATTTATAGATACAAACCTACAAAATTTTAATTTAAAGTTGTTAATTCAGGTCAGATTCGCTGGAACGTAAATTTTTCATTTTTTACTTTTATCTGTATGTGTAAAAATAACAAAATACCGACTTAATCCATCAGACAAAAATACATGTAATACTATTGTTGGTTTGTGCTACCACTTTTTGATTTAAATTCGGTGCCAAGCCCGCTTACGTCTACCCACTTGGGTTGTTCAGCTTACAACGAACTCGTGGCGGGACTGGACTTAGCCCATGTACCTACGCCGATTTCAAATAATAATAGTAGTCAAGTGGTAGAATAAACCAATAATAACTACTGGTACTGGTATAATAACTACTGGTAATAACTACCAAAAATAAACTTACGTGTATTTTTGTCTGTTGGATAAAATCGATATTTTGTTATTTTTAGCTTTTTAGTTTTGTGTTGTTGGAAGTCAGTTTTAATTTTTTTGTTAAAATTTTGTTTATTTCTTGCTTCCAAGTGAGTCCGTTTGTAATTTATCTAAGTTACAATAGCCTAATGTCAATTGCTCATCGCCTTTTACAAAATACTGCTTTTATCGACGGGACGACAGGGACGTTGATTGTTGAGGAGTTCTCCTGGTACGTCATCATCAGTTCCACTTTACCATATGCATTGTGACGAGCATAAATTATTTAGGAACCATATTAAAGTTAACGAATCGGAACTCGTGAAATACCTTTTATTGAGTAGTTCCGATGACCATCTGTGGTCTTCATCATCAGTTTCACTTCTTCAAATTTTGCTTTCCAAAAGCAAATAAACGATTTACTATAAAAAATACAAAAATCGCTATAGGTGTGTCTGTAATTTTTGAAGGGTTCTCTTGATTTCTCCATGATTCCATCATCAGGTTCTCGATTTGGTGACAATGGGACCAACTTGGGAGTATACCCTTTCAAACAACAAAATCAATTTTCTAAATCGGTCCAATCGAAACCCGTGAAATACGTATTATTGTTGAGTAGTTCCGATGAACACTTGTGGTCTTCATGATCAGTTCCACTTCTTCAAATTTTGCTTTCCGAAAGCTAATGAACGATTTACTATAAAATATACCCAAATCGCTATAGGTGTGCCTATTATTTTTGAAGAGTTCCCACGATTTCCCCAAGATCTTTTGAGGATAATAAAGATTCTTAAACCATAAGATCCCATCATCAGATCCCACTTGGTGGCAATAGGACCTAATTGGGAGTATACGCTTTTAAACAAAAAATGAATTTTCGAAATCGTTCCAACCCTAGCTTCGAGTAATATAAAAAAAAAAAACATACAGCCGAATGCGTAACCTCCTCCTTTTTGGAAGTCGGTTAAAAAATCACGAAACATACACACAGATAATATTTATAATACATACATAAGCTCAATTCAGATGCTCTCAATATGAAGCACTTAAATTTTATTAATGGACTTTTTTGTCTACCCTGTTAATTCAAAAAATTTCATGGTGCAACCAAATTGCCCCCCCCTCAACCAAATCCTGGATCCGCCCCTGGGTCTGTGCGTTATTAAGACAAGAAATATAGTCACAGCTCTGTACCTACTCGTACAAGACAGCGTTGGGAACACTGTATGGCCAAGGCCACAACATAATATTTTACACTAGTCGAAGAGACAGTTGCATGCCACACAGTTGTAAGATTTAATTAGATATCTATCTGAAAGGGACAACATAATATAGCGCAAGAAGATATTGAATTTGTTTGTTTCAGAATACGATAGAAAAATATCGGCGCGCCAATATTCGTAGGAACGTCATTTTATTTCCTTTCTTACGATGCCGGGAATTTGTTCACGGTTTGATATTGAGTTACACGCGATGCGTTGTTGAATAAAATGTATTTACTTTCCTACCACCAAGATAAATCGGGTTACTAATAATGACTGGCACCTAATATCTTCTATAGTTTTGTTTAAAAATTTTTACTATTATGTTGAGTAATAAAATATAATGTAGATATGTTTGAACTATTCAATCACAAACACATGACGTCGTAATCTCGATAACTAACGCAACCAACATTCATTTAATATTATCCTTTTCATTCTTTCTACCAATGATTCGCTGAATGTCTTATCAAATTAATGATAGTCACTATGGTCGAATTACGACCATCGAATATATTTGCTGGTTCATCAATCTTTGTCTTTACTGGTATTACTGGTCATATTGGCGTGGCCAAGTTTCATTTGAATTTGCACAGGCGTGACATTTACAAATGGTACGCAGATGGACACAGGGTTAGATATCGAACGACATAATTGATGGGCTGATGCGGTTGGAGCCTCCCGCAGTGTAGGGCATTATGTCCTATCTATTTACTGTGGGGAAAAACATAATGTATTTTTCATTCAATAGAATAGTGTACGGTGTACCTACCTGTCGTAGACAGTGCCCCGAACTTAGAAGAACAGTGCTGGATAAAAATTTGTTGATTCACACTGTCGATTCAATATTGAATTTCATTTACATATTCAAAAGCGCGTTTTAGGTAAGTTTTAGGTAAGTATATTATGTGTTGTGAAGTGGATTATTATTATAATACACATAGAGTGATAGTTTCATTCGAAATTTCGTTTTTGAAGCACAAAAAACTGCATCAAAATCGATTCAGCCAAACGCAAGATAAACGTGCACAAACATACTAACATACATACAGGTCAGGTTTTTTTGGAATCGGTTAAAACAACTGGATATGGCGGCGCGACAATAATATCTATGCTAAGTTCGCGACGAGAGACGTCGTAAAGTGTGATGGAACCACACTTTCAATGCCATGACTGCCACGACTCAGCGTGCGCCGTTCTATGTCTAATGTTCCTAATTCCTACGTCCACACGAACTATAAGTTATTTACTTATAAACTGTTCGTCACGGTTTCACCCGCGTTATTTTCGGAGTTCCCGCAGGAAGTCAGAAATGACCATGGGACCGCAGGGAACAGCTAGTGTACAATAAAAATTCTGATCAACCCATATGCCAATAAGTCCACAACAAAGGAGTATGCACTTGAAAATACTTAAAGCTTACCAGTATATTCCCGACAATCGGTTAGTATACAGAGTGAATTTTTGAGACGGGACAGTAAGGGCAGGGTAGGTACCTTAACCATTATAGTTAAAGGAAAACGCTTTTAGGAGACTATCTATAAATTTTTAAAATATTCTGAACTGCATTTACAGATTTGGGAAAAAATGTACAGTCAGCAAGAAAATGGTCATTTTACACTAAAACTTTTTTGATGCCATTCGATCCTGTTTCTTATAAGGATCAATTGTCTCTACTGGACCGACAGTTTTTTTTAGCGATTTCTGACATTTCTAGTACTCAAACGTCAGTTGGTCGGAATATCTTAAAAATTTATGGATAGTCTCCTAAAAGCGTTTTCCTGTAACAATAACGGTTAAGGTACCTGCCGTTACTGTCCCGTCTCAAAAATTCACCCTGTATGTACCCACCTAATCCATCGTTATGCAATCTGCTGGCAATTGAGTTACAAATAAATACGTTTACAAGCACTTGTATTTTGCCAGTGTCTTTGTGATGGAATCCTGCATAATACAGCTCTCAAAGTAGCATTCATTACAGCGCGCCAGACTGGGAGTGAATGCGACATTTGTCTAGTAGGTGGGTGTCTTGGTATACTCAAAGTAATCTGCCATTTGTACCCGTCTGGTGGCTTCCTTCTCGCAACTGAAGACAAATGGTTCCGAGGGAGGTGGCTGGTTGACCCTAGTTAAAACGCTTCTCGTCATGCAACTAATATGATTTTGAGCGAGATAGAGCTTCTTTCCGTATGGCATTTAGTTCTATTTAGGTTTAATTAATATCTGACCTCGGTCCCAACTCTTTTTTATGGATGACGTCTTTTATGGTTAACATAATATAATACCACGGTATGAAGTTTTACGATGCTTAGGAAGAAATCGACCAGAACTCATACAAAAAATATGTTAGTTTAAACAATCAAGTCTTTATAACACGCAGTAGTTACAGTTAATAACATAATAGTTTATTAATGACGGTTTTAATAAATTGCTTCTTTAAATCTTGAAGAAAAATTACAAAAATGATATTTTTCTATGTAAAATAACTTCTTCATATAAAAACACGTTCAACGTTTAAGGTCTTTAAAATGACTTCTTTCTATCTTTATAATACAGTGCTCCAAAAATGTGCTATATTACGCAGCTGTTTAGCGTGCGGAAAGTTGACGATTACGCAATAGTACTTTTTACTTTACTAAATTGGAGAAAAAACAGTCAAATTTTAATTATTTTTATTTTGTCACAACTTTATTAAAACAGTAGTTCATTACACGCGCGGGACTGTCATTTCAGTAACAACAGACTTGTGACGAAATGTACCTACTATTCTTTTTTCCGTTGTATTTTGGTTTCAAATAAACTTTTATTCTCTTCTTTTCCCTTTGTTTGAGGCAGAATGATCTTCAACTACATACTGACAATAAAGTAAAAACAAAGTCGGTATAAGATTGTTAAAAATGATCTGAAAAAATTGCATGCTTATTTTGTATACCTACGGTCTATATTATATAATCTATTTCATTAATCGTTTTTACTATAACGTTAACTTGGTAGCTTAAGCACTTTAAAATTCAATTATTGCTTTCAAGATTACCTTGAAAGCAGTGTCATTTTATTGTAGACAATAAAAACTTAATGGAATGGAAGGTGTTCGCGCAGGCTGCAGTACAAATTATGTTGGTTGTATTAGTCTTGAAATAGCTTTTAACGAGGGTTGCCACTTTTTTTTGGAAAAAATATAGTATTTTTCCGGAAAAAGATGCAAAAATATAGGACTTTTAGAAAATGCAGGGAAAAATGATTGAAACTACTTATACAACGTGTTAATGAATTAACTGAAAACTAAAAGTAGTTTGCTCAGAATCAACTAGCGAATCGATCGCACTATGTTTTAATATAGGTTATATTTTTTCATTTTTACTAGCCCATGTCTAAATTTATTATAATACAATATTTGGCGCGTACGCCGCCCGCAGCAAAAAAAATATTCAAACCGGTAGCGCGATTTCGTAGATAGGTCACCTCCAAACTAATGTTGAATAACTTTTAAAGTATAAATTTTTTCGACGTCAAGTATATTTTAATCATATTATTGTTTATTTTTTAAATGGGGTGTATCAGGTTTTCAGTTAATTCATTAACACGTTGTATATATTTTTTTAATCATTAAGTACATAAGGCAGCATTTTTGACAGTTGATATTTTGTTGCCGCGTATAGCATTTCGTTCTGAGCTGCGGGTGCTTTCCAGACCAATCACAGTCAATATCAAAAAGCGCGACAGTTGAATTATGGATAAAGATATAGTATTTTTCGTACTATATTATTTTTCTATAATATATAGTACAATTTACTGAAATATATTACGATACTATATAATATAGTACGGGTGGCAACCCTACTTTTAACCCTAGTCCATTTTTGAGTACAACTATAACGTAAGAGTTTTGTTCTGTGTCAGAAAACGAGTGTTATCAATAGTACATTGTTATCCTAGGGGTGAAAGTAACCTAAATCCTAGGGGCGCCAATAGATCGAGGGACTAAATAAGTCTTTCTCCCGAGGATAACACTGTGCTTTTCATTACGAATGCAAGGAAAGTCAAAATAAAAATAGGAATTAGCTAAAGAAAAAATGAGTGAAGATCGGATAGTCGCTTGACACTTTCCTACCTATTTCTTTTTCTTTGGCCGGCTAGCTATTCAGCCAGTATTTTTTATTTACATTGTGGCGACCAAAAAAAAATATTTTCTTTAATTATTAAGTATTAATTAAAGAAAATAAAAAAATATAAATAGGAATTAGCTTAAGAAAAAGTGAGTGAATTTTATTTTAATTAATACCTACTTAAACTTTACGTTATTTCAATTTTACATCGCGCTGGCTGTATAGAAAGTTGAAACATGGTTCAATAGAAATGTGAAAATAGACCTAGTTTTTTTTTAATAATTTGACAGTTGTCAGTTGAAAGCGATTCTCCCTAGGGCTGAAAAGGGTTACTTTCAACCCGCTTCTCAGGCAACTTCAGACCTACTTTCCGAGTATGAGTAATGAAAAGGTAATTGATTGTTTACTTCCGTTACATTCGATTACCGTAAATGACCAAGTTATTAGGGCGATGTCTGGTCGTGTTAACATTTCTCAGTCAGACGTTGACGGATGGTGTGTCGTGATAGCTCGAAAATTATACCCCTTACATGGCGTCGGGTACAAATTATATATTTACAAACATGATCTAAAACTTAGGCTGCAGCGTGCGACGCATTTTGAACATTGATCTATTGATGCACTGTTTTTTTTTTTTAATTAATAATTGCAGTCTGTTATTATTGCAGTCTTTTTTGTCGGTTCAAGGAAAACAAAGAGGCTTTGCAGGTCGGCGCCCTCAGGGTGTGTAGCGAAAGTGAGTTTGTTTGTTTATTGTTACGCTTTCCCGCCTTAACGTCTCAATCGATCATCGTGAATTTTGCATACACGTTGACAGGGGTACAGAAAAGGGGTAGGTTTAATTTTATCCCGGAATTCCCGCAAGCACTCTAAAATTTAAGGAATTTAAGGAATCTTTCAGTGTCAGTTCCGTCAAAATCGGTCCAGCCGTTTCTGAGATAAGTCCAAACCAACAGACAGACAAAAATAAAAAATTGATTTATTATGTGTAGTTGCCGTTTAAGCTTTCATGTGCGTTTGGCGAAGGACTGTATATGTGGTAATTACAGACAGACAATTCAGTCTTATTTATATGTATAGATATCGAAATATATAGTCATGGATATAATATAGATGTAATATATAAATAAGTGTACTGTGTGTGTGATTGTCGCATGGTCATAATATTATGTAACGTTCCACGAGAACTACTGCCGACAAACTGCTATTGATTTTTTGATTGGATTGTAAAGAAAACATGTTCCGATTATTTATAAATTTATTTCCTTTCTTCTTCTTTTCTTTCTTTCTTCAATTAAGTATGGAAAAAAAATATTCGTCAAGTAGCCACCACGGCTCTGATGACAGGCCATTTTATTTTTGTCATGAAATCCATGTCTTTTCCACAGATATGTGGCTGTATCTCACCGATGACGCGTTGGGTCTTGAATTTAAGCTCAGGAATTGTTTCTGGTTTATTCGCATTAACCCGAGATTTCACAAAACCCCAAAGAAAGAAATTGCACGGCGTTAAATCGCATGATCTCCGAATTTCATGATATCACCCGAGTAAACCCCATTGTGAGACACTCTTTATATGTGCCTGCATGTGAGTATTCACACACACGCACATAATATACACTCTTACGCATGCAAGTTAGTAATCAACATTAAAAAGGCTTTTCGTCTCCGTTGTTCTGAATTTATATGAAAACTAGCTGTGCCCCGCAGTTTCATCGGAGTTAATTTCAGAGATCCCGCGGGAATTCCGGGATAAAAAGTAGCCTAAGTTACTCCTTATAACATCAGCTATCTGCCAGTGTAAGTCCCGTTTATATCGGTCCAGCCGTTTCATAAATTACCCGGAACAGACAGACAGTTTTTTTTAATGGTTTTTTTGATGTAAGTACTGTATATAAATTTGTATGCATTTAGTGAAAAGCTGTTAATTTGAAATTAAAACATACATTTCAATTTTATTTATATGTCTAGATAAAAACCAATTCATATTTCATTTTCATTAAATCACTTGAGAACGACTCGACTGATTTCTTTTTGTTCTGGCTGTCAGAACAAGGTTTGTATATGAAATAGCCACTTTTTCAATTAGATAGTATTAGTATATGTTACGCAATGATATTGGTCAGGATATTTTAAGGGTTGATACTCCAAGTTTTATATAAGAGCCTTCCGTTTGACTGTCAATAAAAATACGTAAATAGCATTGGTCCTCTCATAAAAATGACATAATCGTCGCATAAAGCGAAAGGGTGCCAATAAAAGGACCCTTTTAACGAAAGATATTATTTACTGTTGCATTCCGTTAGCATAAATCCTCGGAGATGATTTTATATTTTGTTTATTTCCTGAATTCATGGCTGGCCGCGTTCAGTTGAAGCTGGCGCCTTGTGCCGATGATTCTTTATTAGATTTACGTGTTTAACTTACAGATTAAGGCGATTCTGCAGGCACTCGCATACCAACCCTCTGATACGGAATATTTCTCGATATGTATACAGGATGTGATTTTCAACGAGGGACATATTAAAACCCTCGATAATTTATGCTTACATGTAACTTAAAAAGATAGAAATAATACCGAAAACTTTAATACAGAACGTGGGTTCACGTGAGTCGTGAGTATAAATTATCGAGGACTTGAATACTATCGCCCGCACTCAGAGTCGCTTTAATGATTGTCATTGGAATTGGCATTTAAGTAATTAAGTTAAATTTAGTTAAATGCCAATTAACATTAATTGAATGAACGTCTCTGAGTGCGGCAGGTTCGTTTTAATATCTTTACTTAAAATTAAGTAATCATTAAAACGACTCTTTGATAAATAAATTCTTTCTTGGCCAGACTTGTAATATGGTAGGTACATGATTCGTTCATAAACGACCTAACTACATATGTTGATTTACATAAAATTTTGGATTTTTATGTGTAGGTACAATAAAAAATAAGAAATTGCTATTTTATATGTACGAATAAAATAAAATCTCGTGTTTGTATGTCAAAAACGTTTCGAATACAACACGGTTTTGTTATCCTTATTGGCACTCGATCGCTATATGGGGTCCATTCCGTCCGCATCCCAAAATAAACACATTTTTATTCGAAACTCTCACTAATAAAATGCAAATTTGGCCCCATCGGCTTACGGTTTTGTAATTTACAACAAGTGTTTCCAATTGAATTTTATTTGATTCTCTTAATTGCCGTTCATGTTCCCACTCTGTAATACTAATTACACAAACAACCCCCTATTTGATTTCAGTTCATACCGGCCTTGGCAAGTGGCAACGTGATTGTAAAATTAAGTAAACACATATTATAGTTTAATGTTATAACAGCAAGACAGGATTGATGAAAATTTATTTCCAATTAGATAGATCTTAAATTTTGATAAAGTATGACACATACAAGACTAATCTGTTCTTTATTTATAGGTTCTAGCGAAAGCTAAGTTATTGGTAGTATTTATCGGTTTTATAATAGCAACCACTTGCATTTGTTGCTTTTGCATATCCGAAATGTGAACTACTGCGTTCGTGGAGCAACTTAACCCATGATTTCAATTTCATAAATCTCCATTTGCTGGCGGTGCGTCTGAATAGGCTCGTTAGACATAAATAACCGAAGCTTGCTCGTTACCTCTTATTCAGGACGCTATTTTGGTTAACTTTTAAATTTTGTTTGTTTTCTTTCATGTAAAAGCGCTTAAAAAACGCTTTCCCTACTGTGTACTTATATACTTACCTGGGGAAAAATTCTTATAACTTATGAATGTAATTTGAAAGCTTCGCTAAGCAAAAAAATATGAATGCGTATTGAAGCAAAGTTTATGTCCAATAGAGATTAGCCAATGAAAGCAGTGGGAAGTAATAAGTTCACTGTCTAACGGCTAACAGTCTGGTAACATCTATACAATATTGTAACAAGTCGTAGTAAAACACGGTTCATAAATTTATGAAGAGTGTAGGTAATCAGTACAGGAGAGTAAGTAGATACCTATAGTCATTGGCCTTCGCGATCCGTGGTAGAGTCTGAAGCTGCAGTGGTGTCGGCCAGGATGTGAAGAACAGGAAGAAGAAAGAGTACCTACAGGAACAGCAAAAAATCCACAGGCTTCAAGATGGTTTCAAGTGTAGGTTGAAGATAGTTTTTTAATCCAAGAAAAGAAGCTGGAATCATTTGTCATAATAATGCCGGCAGCTCTCCAGGTCTCACGCCACATCACAAAAGACCAGTGAGTGATATAAAAACATTATTTACTTGAAACCTGGATCAAGGTTTACAAGTATTAAAATATTATGTACAATATTTATAAAGTAAAAAAATAGTAAATACCTGTTTAAGTAATTGATGTTTAATTTAAGTACCTATAATAAGTATTTATGATTATATAATATATATGTATTTAATTGATATTAAAGAGAATAGAATCCCAGCGTTGTTGGTTTACGCAGCATGAAAGAATCTGAAAGGACCCGAGAGAAAAAAAAAATAACACCGACGCTCAAAAAAATAAATTCTGTATTTCGATGAAAAAATAACGTAGTACTACCTCCATGGGCGCTAAGGGCACCACGTTACAATAATATGTAAAAATGAATCCCCATTTCCCTTGGTCATAGCATCACGCGTGAACAGCTGCACCGATCACCATTAAATTTTGCATACACATTGTCAGGGGTACAGAGAAGGACATAGGGTACTTGTTATCCCGGAATTCCAGCGGAACTTCAAAATAAACGCGGGTGAAACCGCGGGGAACAGCTAGTTATGAATAAAATATCACTGGATTGAAACATAAAAGTGAGTAGGAATAAGTTTTAAACTCCTACCTGATCTGGTCTGAACTGCTAGACAGAGCAACACTGCTTAGCTGGACGAAATATAATAATAGGCATTTGACCTATTTTACGAAAAATAAGATACCTATTATACTGAATACGATTGGGATAAGAATTTAATCTTTTTTCAAAATGTTTTTTTGACATTACTGCATTTTATCCTATTCCGTTTAGTAAGTTAATCTCATTATTTTTTCTATTTTAAATTTACCACTGAAGACGATGGAAAACAAAGTTCATAATACATATATCAGCGTATCAACCATAAGAACTGGAAACTTTTATATAATAGATAGGTAACAGCAAATAGTCCTAAGCAAAACCGTAACTCGAAGTGGCATGAAGAAATAAGAAATATAAAACGAATAAAATCTATCGTGGTTTCTCGCGTGCTTTATTGCCAGGCCCCCTTAGCCACGTTGACCTTCTATAATCGTTAACGCATAGAAATCAAGGAATGAATCGTCACGTGATCACGTAAAATCGTCCAATCAAAATTTCGGTATTGCGTGAACACGTGACCTGTAACGATTCCGTTCCCTAGTTTTGTGTACGCGTTAACGATTACAGAATGTCAACTAGGCTAAGGGGGCAGCTAGCTGATAGCTAGCAATATAAGAGAATATGCTCTTAAAGTAGGTGGAGTTTTTATTATTGTTAACAAACATAACATTTCCAACAGTGTTAGAGGTTCGGTAAAGAAATAAAGTTTGTAGCGCTATGAAACCGCATGACTCAAATATTTACAGGCTAAAAGCTTTCAGGTGTAAACGTAAATGCGTGTGCCGCGTTTTTGTTGTGCCTTTCAGCGTTCGTTGTAACGATCCTAATCGATTGACGTTCCAGACATTTTTGTTTGTGTAAGATGAGACTGCTAATTTTTTGGAGTATATTAGATTTGTACCTACCTCGATTTTTATATACAGTTTCCGACGGAAAATATTTTTTATCCTCATACAAAACCTTAATAATAATAATAATAATAATAAAATTGTTTATTGCCGTCAAGAAGGTGTACAAAAAAAATAAAAATTAAACTTAGTCAATTATTCTAGGCAAAAGGAAGTGATTCAGCGTGAGCTACTCGTGACCTAGGTCCCGAGCAGCGCTGGTTTTCAATCACTTTAATATACTTTCAAATTTAGATTGTGAATTGTGATTTTACCTATTCTGTACATATAATGAAATTGTAATAGGTCGATGTCTGTACATGGGAGAAAAATAAGAAAAAATAAATTTAGGTGACTCCATGAGTGATATAGTAGCCAAAAATACCGTGTTTAAAATTTTTGTCTGTCTGTATGTTTGTATTCGTGCTACGCAAAAACTGCTGCACCAAATTGAATGCGGTTTTTTTGTTGTATTGCTAGGGGTCTAAATTAGATACTCATGTTTCGATTTTTTCGAAATTCCATCTGGAACTCGAGATATTAAAAAAAAAAAATGTTGGTTAACCTACTAATATTATAAATGTGAAAGTGTTGATGTTTGTTACTCAATCACGCAAAAACGGCTGAACAGATTTGGATGAAATTTGGCATGCACGTTGTCAGGGGTACAGAGAAGGACATAGGGTACTTTTTATCCCGGAATTCTTGCGGGAACTCTGAAATTGCCGCGGGTGAAACCGCGGGGCACAGCTCGTAATATATATATTTTTGGAATTTAAAATACATTTGGGTGCGCAGTTTAGTTTAGACTGCTACAGTACTGTAATCACAATTTATTTAGCAATATAAAGTAAAATAGTGGTTGAAAGTCTGTCTACGCTCAACCGAATGGGAATACCCACGGTACGGCGGTTGTTAACAATGACGCTGCGCTGTTTGCGGCTGTCTGCGCGGTTAACTACCTATAGCTTTTATCAGTATATATTTCAACTGAAAGTGTGACAGTTATAAATGTCTTTTTGGAGCGTTTGTGCTAAGAAAATTAGTTTCGCAAATTATTAATCTTTTTTTATCTATCATCAACTTATTCAGTAGATATTATAATTAAATATAGCAATTGTATACATAGTATTTTTAAAATTTTTTTGTTTTCCTACTACCTATTGTAAATGGATAAACGAAAAAATATAACTATTTTTATCAGATTAAATGATTACTTGTAACTACTTAAAACAGTTGAGGTAGATAACCTCTAACAGTTTTAAAAATAAGCTCAATTTTTTGTTGGTATAGGTTCTACTCTACGCTATCCATAAAGTTTACTTATCTATACTCACATATATGTATATATAAATGCTTTGTCCTGAATGACTGATGGATCAACGCACAACCTAAACCGCTGATTGTAGAGACCTGAAACTTGGAGGATGTGTTCTTTGTATGACGTAGGCATCGGATAAGATTTTTGAAAATTCAACCTTTAAGGGGATGAAAAGGGGCTTGCAAAGTTTGTATGAAACAATTTCGCGGAAACTTCGAAATTATCGCGGTAATTAAAGTTTTTTTCATTACTCATACTCGGAAAGTAGGTCTGAAGTTGCCTGAGAAGCGGGTTGAAAGTAACCCTTTTCAGCCCTAGGGAGAATCGCTTTCAACTGACAACTGTCAAATTATTAAAAAAAACTAGGTCTATTTTCACATTTCTATTGAACCATGTTTCAACTTTCTATACAGCCAGCGCGATGTAAAATTGAAATAACGTAAAGTTTAAGTAGGTATTTATTAAAATTAAATTCACTCACTTTTTCTTAAGCTAATTCCTATTTATATTTTTTTATTTTCTTTAATTAATACTTAATAATTAAAGAAAATATTTTTTTTAGGTCGCCACAATGTAAATAAAAATACTGGCTGAATAGCTAGCCGGCCAAAGAAAAAGAAATAGGTGGGAAAGTGTCAAGCGACTATCCGATCTTCACTCATTTTTTCTTTAGCTAATTCCTATTTTTATTTTGACTTTCCTTGCATTCGTAATGAAAAGCACAGTGTTACCCTCGGGAGAAAGACTTATTTAGTCCCTCGATCTATTGGCGCCCTCGCTACGCTCGGGTGCCAAACCCCGTCTCGGGACTAAATAAGTTACTTTCACCCCTAGGATAACAATGTACTATTTAATACAATTGCTAAATGTTTTATGTGTATAGTAACCAAGTTTACAGATTCTTCCAGGGACCGTATTTGTGAGGCGTTAGAATTACTTTCGCACAAGGAATTGCAAGATTCGCATATTGTGAATGCATGAAAAATGTATGAGCATTCGCATGTGGATTCGCAATTTCGTGTGCGAAAGTAATTCGAACGATTCAAAAATGTTCCTATGTTGTTAGAAGAAACAATTGTTTTCTATAGCCTTTGCTTTTTCAGTGTTCTTCAATTAACGTTGACAAATTCCGAGTTCGTCATTAATACTTTTGGTGATCAATTTAATTGTACCTACTTACTAGTAGTTATATTGTAAAGTATATAGATTGGCACATCAGTTTATTGGTGTAGAGTACTAGTATAGTATTATATTATCTGTGGTGTAGAGTGTAATTCTTATATGCATGTCGTGGCCACATCAAATAATTGGGTATTCTCCAGGGTATGAAAATAAAAATTCTATAATTAGGCCGTCAGCTAGAGAATAAAAAAATAATAGTCACGTATTTTTTCATTTTTTTAAATAAATGAAAATAAACATAGATAAGCGCATTAAAGTTTAGGGTGGGGACTCGTGACGTCAATATTCAGTATATAAGCCCCATATATAAGCCCACATACTGCACCGGGTTGTGACGTCCGCATCATGCGTAATCTCAACTTAATGTATCACCGTTATTTTTTGATTACGTAAAAAAAGAAAAAATACGTACGTACGTACGTGTCCAGTATCAATCTACACGATGGACTAAAAAAAAATTTGTCAATAGCCAATTGGGCATTTCATGAAATGGTCGTTCACATCATGAACGATGAAAGCAAAATATGTGATAATAATGATGATAATAATACTTGACCATATATAATATACATATGCGTATAATGGCGCATCGCCGGCCGCTACTGCGGCACGCTCGCTGCGCTCGCTCGATTCGCGCGACTTGGCAAGCAGTACAAACCTAACCTACCAGAATGATGTTCTAGTGGTAATAATTATATCAGTGCAAGATGTGGCCTACCATTTCATGAAATGCCACCATTTCAAGCAAATTTATAATACTTACGTACACCTACCTCTTAATATTTTTGTCCCGTTTTGTGTGCCAGTAAATAAATAAATATAGTCACAAAATTATTTAAATTCTTATACCTAATATACATATCAAATACAATCTACAAAATATTTGATAACGATAACCAAAAATGTCAGGTATAAAAACTTGACTAAAATATAGAATAAGGTATACAATTTATAAAATAAATAAAAAAACGGCAAATATCGTCTGAGGTTTTATTTTTAACCGACTTCATTAATGTCTACGACTAGTATTATATCATCTGTGTTTACGGGTAGTTTTTCGTAGAACGTAGGACGAATAAAACTCCTGCCAGTCTCCTAATTATGACAATCATCCCACCCCCCACCACACCATTGTGCGTTGATGCTATCAATAGCCTGCCGTTGCTCGATTGTTTTCTTTGTTAGTCGCGTTGCTTAGCAAGTTAATACAGTAAAAAGCATCCTTTTACCATTATTTCCAACTCCATAATTTTCAGATATTAAATAATTTTATTTTGAGACTCGTATTATACACGCTCAGTTTCTGCCGTACAAAGCTCTTTCTTCAACTGGCGTAGCATTTTGATGTAGGTACGTAATTAGCTTTCCGTAATTCGGTAATTTTGTTAATTCTCTTAATGCCACTTTACTTAATGCCGCCTCATACAGCTAAAGTATTCGAATTTTTAATAGTCAGCTCGTTATTTTAACGCATCTCCTTGTATAAGTTTTAATGTTCGCGATAACTGCTGATGGAAATATGTTTTATAAAAAAAATTAAATAGATTATTACTATCTTTTGGTAAAGCTTAGTACATACCGTATAAAACGTACTTTTGCCTGTTCGTCATATTAATATTCTTCTTGGAATATGATTTAGACTAAACTCCATGACAGTAGGTAATGTTGATAACTTTCCTGTTTATTTAACAAAATAAAAAGCGTAGCCAGTATTGATACTTTGCAAACGACAAAGTTCTCTCGAGTGCGGCACTCTGCGGGGAGTCCGTGCATTTGACAATAAAATGAAATTAAGCAATTCTCTCTCTGGACGGTTATGAAGAGAGACGTGGACTTTTATTACTCAAAAAGCGCGACGTGGAGCGCTATTATTATTTTCAATTCCTCATTTCTCATCCACTTTGCAACTAACTCTAGGGCAGTAACAAAAATACGAAAATAGACAATTTCAATTTAGAATTTTGGAAAGTTATGTATACAAAATGAGGTATCTAAACAATTTTAATTTGTAATAGTTTTAGCCCGGGGCTGTTTGTATTTACAATTGTTTGAAAATTATAAGTGGTATTGTTGGCCGAAACAGAAATTTATTTAGTATTAGATTTTGACTGTTTTTAGAATTTGATTTCAAATCGAATTAATTTCGAATTGATTCAATTAAAAATATGTTGAAATACGTAATATTCTTATCCAACACAAAGTTCGTGATGTACCTATACGCGGGTATAACGTGGACGATTGCCCTTAGGTACATCAAAAATTTAAACAATTAGTTTATACCCGTATATAGTTACGAATCATCGCTTATCGTGTTCTTTGTCATAATAATACTTGCTAAGGTATAGGTTAAAGCATTGGGCAATAAAAAACTACATCAGAACAATCGTCCCTCCACTTTCATGGAATTAATCGCAAATATTTACCTTTATTTCCTGTTTCGTACAGCTGTTGACATTATAAAACAATGTGTGTAGGTAGCTACTGTATGTGCAAACAGATAAACAAACTAGCACATCGAAAATATTTTTCCCAATTTGTGTGGAGTTCCTGCACTGGACAGTGATCGATAGAGCGTCAAAAGAGCGGGTTACCAGCGCAAATATTTACAAACTCTAGCTGAGATGAGGCAGGCAGGCAGCATGCCGGCTGGAGACGGTCACTGATCTATCGGTTCTGAAAAACACCAAACCGCTAAAGAAAGTTTGTGACAAACTCTACGTAAACAAGATTATATATGTATCGGTAATCTTGTCAGAAAGAAGTAGATACCTACGTAGTATGTGTGGTTATTTCTATAGTAAAATGGAACGATATAGTAAGTAGTGAGTACAATATTTCTTGATATTCGATAGATTTTGTGGTATTAATTGGAAATAGTTAATCGTTTTTTTTTAAGTTACTGACTAGTATGCATTTTAAGATGTTGTACTTACATATTTTAGCTGAATAAATTAATAGGTATAAAGGTGTAACAGCCTGAGCAGTAGAAATGCGTAAAATATCACCTTTCAGTGCATTAATTTTCCGGTCGGCTGATATCACTCGCGACACTTTACGGAGACGCGACTTAGCGTTCGACACTTTTAGAAAAATGGACTTGGTAGCTGTCATTCCCTTTCAAAATCAAACAAACATTACGTATCACTCAAACATTACTCGACGCGTTCTAAAGATATAGTAAGTAGTTTAACGGTCATAAACTTCAAAATCATTAACAGTTAGAGATATTACGTAGAACCTATTATTGGTATCTTTCAGTCAACTGCCGAGTAGGCTGTAGGACTTATAGGTGTCAGCCGTCAGGTGTGATGTTTGTTACTCTCGCGTAATGGTTGATGTTGCATCACCTTGTGGAGTCTCGAGTAATATTACTCGCATTACTTTAAGTCTAGGGTACGTTATTAAATTAATTGTGTGATACGGTGTGGTTTATTGTTATAATGAGCTGCTGGCCGCGGTCCCACGCACGAGTATTTTGGGTTGCCCTCTCGGAAATTCTTTGTTGTACCGAAAAAAATCTACCAAACGCCTACCATTAACAAAGCATCGATCGGGTGAATGAGGGAGCGGAAGAGCGCGGGACACAGTCCGGGGGCGGTGGCTGCGGGTGTTGCGTTTCGTTTAAGAAGTGTTATGTCGAAACTCTAAATATTAGAATTAAATACAAGCCGTCCCTCGCGGTTTCACATGTGGTATTTTCAGAGTTCCCGTGGTAATTTCGGGACAAAAATTACCCTATGTCACTCAGGATTTTCAAAATTGGTTTAGTAGATCCAGATATTACCCCCTACAACGTCATGAAAACACAATTCACAAACTTTAGGTATCTCTTTACCATTAGTATTAGATATAAATACAACTCTGAGTTTGATTGTTACAATTTCACACTTTACTACAAAGTAAAATTCGTACCCACACTTTCTCTAATATAAAAGACTTTTGTGTTATTTTATAGTAAAGATATTTATTTCAAAAGGAAACCATGTTATTATACACGTATAACTTCTAAGCTTTCATTGTCAATTATACATATAAGAGATTTTATATTTATGACATCTCATTCAAATCCAAATATTATAATAGATAGGTAGTAGGTACTAACTTTTTTCTTAATGCATTTCTAACTAGAGGACCAACTTTACAGCGTCTAACCATTTTTTTTTAAATCTGTTCAAATGCCGTTTCGATGATTGTCTACTCGATAGACAAACGAAAAATGTAAAATTTTTACTCATTCATGTTTTAATAGTAAAAGGTAGTAGGTACGAATAAATTTCAATATTACAGACATGAGACACATCGGTTTTATGTATAAATAGCTGTGACCCGCGATAATTTGAGAAAAAAACCTACTAAAATGTATTCCACCATATTACGAGTAGAGTATAATCCGCCCATCATAAATGCGCGTGGTATACTTAATCATTATTTTGTTGCGGAGTCATTTTAAAACTATGATATCTTTTAAGCTATTACTTGAAATCAAATGATCAAATGATGTATTTGTGATGAATACCTGTCGTAAGTAGGTACTTATTTGGATAAGGATTAATATCGTGTTTATACGTTAAAAACACCTTCGCAAATAATAAATAGATACATTGTTTTAGAAGATTACTATAAAAAAGGTTATAGTGAGTCAACCTTAAAAGACAGACATTCATGCTCTCGCAGACTTTTTTTAGAACTTTTAAAGGGGAACTATTCTATAATACATGATTTTTGGGTAACTTTAACCGTTTACGCAGCGTACACAACGGAAGCTCTCAAAATAATTTTAATAATAATTTTTCAGTTTTTTTGCAACATTTTTCATTGCTGCTATGCTGCTCCGTTTCTATTGATCGAAGTGTGATGTTATGTAGTATTCTATAAATGGACTACCAAACACAAAAAGAATTTTTCAATTCGAACCAGTTGTAGTTCCGGGGATTAGTGCTTTCAACCAAACAAACAAAAAAAAATAAACTCCTTTATAATATTAGCTTAAATAAAATACATAATTTACTAATTTACAGTGTGAAACTTTTAAATATATTTAGCTTTCTAATGTGGTTAAAATATGTACTACATGAAAAGTATTTGGAAGTTTCATGTGTTCAGAATAGGTAATAATTATTGTAACATAAATTGATGCAGTACAAGTTGCAGTACACGAGCCGGGAGCTCGCAACTCGTAATAGAGTGTACTGTATAACAAATTCACCCGGCTCCACACTCCCGGACAGGGTTGTCATACATACCAATTAACCAATTCCGGGGCTATTTAGGAATATTATTTAGATAATGGCTGTAAACTAAATCATCAGTGTTTGGAACGAAGTTCTTTAACGCGGCTTGCGGTAGGAGTTAACTGGCGTCATGTCAAGAATAAGCGTTATGCTCATGCAAATCGAAATGTTTGGTTTCGTCTGGCGTATTTCGGATAGGTACCTATTATCGTCTAGCCCCGGTTACCATACTTGTTTTCGATTTTTAACGGTAACTGTTTACATACACCACAGAGAGGACTTCGTTCCTGGCGGAGGGGTGGGTCCCTTGACCGCATAAATTTGTTTGAAAATTAGTAAATCTGTTTTGTGTTCTAAATAAATAAATAAATAAGTATTTCTCACTTCAAACCATATAGGAGTAAAAATAAAACCAAAACAAAAATGTTTTTTTTAAAGAGAATCGCCTTCAAAAAGTAGTTAAACCCATTGAAAATCACAAAATAGTTTTTATAAACCACATCCCTATTATCTGGTTATTTACTTAGTTCTTGAAGCCTTTTTTCAGGTTTTTAGTAATAGGTTTATCATTTATTTTTGGTTTTGGGTTAATTAATTCCTAACCTACGGTTAAATACATACGATGCTTAGTTATAGAAAAGAAAAATTTAAGTCGGTTAATCAGTATTGTGACTCAGTTTTTTTGGAATTCTGAAAAAACTACCTACTGAACCGATTCATGAAAATTTGATACTAAAACCTTCTCCAAAATCTAACTGATACTTACCTGAAAACCGCATTAAAATCAGTTCAGCCAAACACGAGATAATCGTGCACAAACATAAAAACATACCTACATTAAAGTCAAACTGAGAACCTACTGTTTTTTTGAAGCCTGTTAACGCACAGTTTTTGTAAAATACTAGTGCGTATAATTTGTATTTTTTTTAAACAAGGTTTTTATGAAATATCTAGATACCTGCCGGGCTAAGATGCGCAACACGATAAAATTTTATCGAGCCATTTTATCGATTCTCGTCGACATATTGTATGGCTTTGTCGACGAGAATCGATAAAATGGCTCGATAAACCGCATTAAAATCAGTTCAGCCAAACACGAGATAATCGTGCACAAACATAAAAACATACCTACATTAAAGTCAAACTGAGAACCTACTGTTTTTTTGAAGCCTGTTAACGCACAGTTTTTGTAAAATACTAGTGCGTATAATTTGTATTTTTTTTAAACAAGGTTTTTATGAAATATCTAGATACCTGCCGGGCTAAGATGCGCAACACGATAAAATTTTATCGAGCCATTTTATCGATTCTCGTCGACATATTTTATGGCTTTGTCGACGAGAATCGATAAAATGGCTCGATAAAATTTTATCGTGTTGCGCATCTTAGCCCCCCTGGACTATTATTGGATAGGGACATGAGTAAAACTTCCGGAACTTTCCCGGAAATCCCGACTATCTAGCGACCCTACTCCCAGATCAGTGTTTGAGAGCAAATATCAGACTTGAATTTACGTTCCTATTCGTGGTAACTAATTGGATGTGGACCATGTACCTATTTGCACTCTAAGTGAGTTGATTCACATCACACCACCGTGCATCGCCACTGAGAGCGTGATTTTGTATGTAGTTAGTGGATCTTATAACAAAACTAGCTGTTCCCCGCGGTTTCACTCTCGTTAATTTCGAAGATCATGCGGGAATTCCGGGGTAAAAATCCGTAAAATACATGGACACAAATACATACATCCATGTAAAAATCTGTACTCCTGCAGGACAACGTGTATGCAAAATTCCATGATTATCGATTATGTAGTTGAGGCGTGGAAGCGATATAAAGTTCTTTTTCAGACACATCCAACAATTATCAAATCAAATCAAATATACTTTCGTATAATCAAATTATCGTTATAAACGTTCCTATACATATACTCCTATATCTAAACCTTCTTCATGAATTACTCTATCGATTGGTGAAAACCGCATTAGTTTTGAGTTTATCGCGAACAGACAGACAGACAGGACTAGGAGGACAGGAGGATTGTTTTATAAGATGTAGGTACCTAGTGATAAACACATATACCTAAAACTTATTAATATATTTTAAAAAATATGACCCAGTAAAGTTATCGTATATAATAAGTAACTGGAGGTTCCTAGTTTCCTGCTTACCTCTCGGGAGACGGGCATGATAATAATATGTATATAAGTATGTATTATATATCTACCTATAACCATCAACTTTTAAATTAAAACGTTACGTTAAGTTACGCGTTACATTAAACAATTACGCGTTGAAATCATTTTGGGTGTTGGCGAGATTTTCGGGTGTTTGTCCAATGCAATGCAGTTGTTATGGACCAGGTGATTAATGCGGGCATTATTTATAATGCACGAGCATTATGAATAATGTCTAGCTTTATCGGGCTAAGTGATTAATTACTATCTTAACTTCATTATTTATCACATTGCTAGGTCATTATTATAATGCTACATGACAATTGGGCAATTTGATAATAAAGCTATATTTAACGCGGTGCGAGGGCGGGGAAGGAAGTACGCATGGCGTGACACGCTTTGGTCAATCAGAGACCGCCATTCAGCGTGCGGCTCGTGCGGCGGACTTCAAGCGCCTTCAAGCTTCAAGATTATACAACGTATTAATGAATTAACTGAAAACCTGATACACCCCATTTAAAAAATTAAACAACAATATGATTAAAATATATTTTAAGTTGAAAAAATGTATACTTTAAAAGTTATTCAACATTAGTTTGTGGGTGATCTGTCTACGAAATTCCAAGCGCTACGCCCGCGCCTACCGGTTCGAATTTTTTTGCAGCGGGCGGCGTACGCGCCAAATATTGTATTATAAATAATTTAGACCTGGGCTAGTAAAAAAACATAACCTATATTAAAACATAGTGCGATCGATTCGCTAGTCGATTCTGAGCAAACTACTTTCTAGTTTTCAGTTAATTCATTAACACGTTGTATATCAAGATTATCAGCGTTTGCGAAGATTTGACGTCATGGCTGTTGGAGAAACAGAGAAATTGATTGTTCCAGTCAAAGACAAAATGATTAGGTAGTTAGTTAAATGACAATAACAATAAAAAATTGTAATTAAATATGTTTGTATTACTCTGCCCAAAAGGTGATGGGCAATATGTATAATGCCCGGTCAATTTGATTATTTGAATAATTATTATCAAATTGCACTCTCATATTGGGCATTTTTCATAATGACCGGGCATTATGTATACTGCCCAATTTATCACTTGGTCCATAACACAGTAACATTTAGAATTTCAAAAACAACAAATGAAGTACAGTCACTGGCAAACACCTATTTCTCATTTATTATCTAAAGTTCATTTCATTCATGCTGTTTTAATTAACGTTTTCATTTTCTATCATTTTCTTTATTTTACTTCAGTCTTTTTTATAATAACAAAAGAATAGAAAATATTTCATTTAACTGGAAATTTTATACAAAATATATTTGTTCAAATTTAACTTTGTTCAAATACTAATCTGTATGTTCTGTAAATTGTAAGTAAATTTTTTTTTGCCAGCGCCCGACGTACCCGTCATAGTTTAATCGCATCGCAATCGGATGGACTTATTCATATTTATAGTTGGTATAGAATATAGATATTAATTAGTAAGATGAGTATTAAGAGTTTTTTTTACCTAGTTACAAGATAAAAAGAATGATTTTGTGAAATAATTGCAATATTTTTGGCAGACGTTCTTTTACGAAATGAACGAAGCTATGAAGTATTCATTAGAGTGGAATGACTTGTATTCACGTACGACTAACGTTACACGTAGAGTAAATTTCTCTATAGCACAAAGGGCTCACGTAGCTTTCACAGGTGGAAAGATTTAGAATTTTTTTCCTTTAATCCTTTTGGAGTCCTGAAATAGACATGAATATTGAATATACGTCAGGAGAATTGCTTTTCTAATAACTTTGATAAGAAGACTAGCTGTTCCTCGCGGTTTCGTCTGCGTTACCTTTGGAGATCGTGTGAGAATTCCAGCATACAAAGAACACACTTTAGCTCTTCCCCGTGGTTGCACCTGCGGGGAATTCAGGATTCATACTCAGGGATAATGTAGCATTCTAATAGTGAAAGAATTTTTGAAATCGGTCCAGTAGTTTTTGAGTTAAATCGAACAAACAAACAAAAAACGAATCTTCCCTCTTTATACTATTAGTTTATATGAATGAATACAAATATTTGACAAGGGGTATGAAAAATTTCATTACATTTATAATGACGATTTTGATTCATAAGAACAAACAAACAAATTTAAATTTGCATTTAAGTATAGCATTAAAATTGGATAAAAAATATACCTACAAGTATCTTTAAAGTATCAAATTTAAAAATACAATAGGTACAGTTTATTTGAAAATTAAAATTTATTTATTACCATAACACACATCTATCTGTTGGAATATTGACATTAAATTTGCTTAATTATTTAAGAGAAAAATTTTAGACAACTTCATTCTACTATTCTAAAAACTTTAATATAATATCGATTCATTATCAATGTTTGAACAAAATCAAAATGCTTGTTTTATACAATACTAGCTGTCCCCCACATACTATGTACTATGTAGTGATTTCTTAAGCCCGCTCCATATTCACGCGAGAATCTTGCGAGAACGCGAGAAAACCACGAGAACGTGTCTACTTGTACGAACTATTTGTGTCTCAGTTTTGTTTTATGTATAATTTATATATGTATGTATTTTGTATTGTACTAGGAAATTATATTTAGCTCCTCTCAAGCACCACCAAGCACACTTTCTGAACACCATGAAGGTTGATTGGTAGAGAATGCCACTGTGGCATTAAGTCCGCCTTTTGTACCATGTTGTGCAATAAGCTTAAATAAATAAATAAATAAAACGTGAATGTGGAGCCGATGTTCTCCGCCGCTTCTCGTGGTTTTCTCGCGTTCTCGCAAGATTCTCGCGTGAATGTGGAGCGGGCATTATATTATATTTTTAGGTAAGCCTTCTTCAATTTCTAAATAAATTATAAAAACAGACAAAAATGATAAAATTTCAATATAACGACACTTATCGATGAACGACGATGCGACGCAATGACTTGCACACAGCGACTATTTCCGTAGTTCCGTCTCACGCGCCGGCCGCTGTGATGGCGCTGCCCGTAGTGTTGCCGCTTTCCAAGCCGAGTCTCCCAACAATATACATAGATATCTTTATCTCATTAATTTCAGCTTCGTTATTAAAGGTTGTTTGTTTTATACGGTAGAGACCGTACTTCAACTCTTCCTATAATTTCATTCTCTATAATGAACTAGACCAAATTTCGTGTAGAGGAATCACTTTCAAGTTTTTTAGCAGATTACCTACAGGTAAAGTGGATGATTTAAATAGTTCGTATACCAATAGGATACGCCAATTAGTATCGAATGACAGTCAAATCTTTGTAATGTTTTTATCAGTTTTTAATTTTATCTAATGGTCTTTTAAAATACTAAAAGGTACCATAGAAGCCGATTCCCACCGGCTTCCCTTCAGACGCAACATCTCTCTCTACCGTAATTGAAAACGTTGTCAGGGATACAGGGAAGGACTTTTTATACCGGAATTCCCGCGGGAACTCCGGAACTTATCGCAGGTGAAACCGCGGGGAACAGTTCATGGGTACGACAAAGGTTCTATTTAGAAACACAGTTGATGATTACCTACAGTAAAATTTATGCAAATGAATATAAAATTCAAGGGCAACGAATCTGGATTTCATGGCAGTAGAAGCTGTTTTATCTTAAGACTGAGTGACTTTTCCGCGTGCTACCCTACCTATGTTTGTCGCTTTAATCCGACACACTGCGTCATTTCACTCGCGTCGTAACTGTCAAGAATTTGTAACCGCTCCGCCGTCGATATAGACTTAGGGAAAAGGAGTCGTATTTTATGCACGTACCAACGGGAAAATCAGAAAAGAATTTTGGTTATTCTTCTAACACACTTATTTGGGTAAACATGAGCCCTTTGTTAGTGATTGTCTGTTTGAAATTGACTTTATTTTATTTATATAAAGTTTCGAGTGTTGTATCTGGGCAGGTTCTTATACCTATGAATTTATTTATTTAGTTTATTTTTTCTTTACCCTATTTATTTGTACTTTCTTATGCAGTATGTGTAAAAAATGTGTGTTATTTGTTTGTTTTTTTTTTAATATAATTTTGTCCAAATGTACTTAGGCTCTATCACACTTACCGCCGCACTCAGAGTCGACTTTAATGATTACTTAGTTAAGTATAGATTTTTAAAACAAAACTACCGCAATCAGATAAGTTTAATAAATTAATGTTAATTGGCATTTAACTAATTATGTTACATCTCATTAAATGTCAATTAACATAAATTTACTGAACGTCTCTGATTGCGGCAGTTTTGTTTTAAAAATTTATACTTAACTAAGTAATCATTAAAGTCGACTCTGAGTGCGGCCGTTAGTGTAACTCTTCTCCTTAAGTTAACTAGTGATTTTAATTTCAACCTGTGTACATAAAAATAATATAAGTATTTAAATTTTTTCACATTACTTTTTATGTATTTGAGGATGATTATCGTTTCATATGAGGCTTGGTTACTGAAGTTAACCAGCGTTTATCGTTAACAATACGTATAGTATCGAGCATCGATCCTAAAAGACGATATTAAAGTAACTTTGGGGTCACGTACCCGGGCCGCTCTGCCACAGGGCATTCGTCCACAGTTCACACTCTATCTGACCTCGACGCGGTTCAACCGGGGTCCTATTTAGGGTTACCATATTTTTTAGGTAAAATTGTGTTTTTAAAACAATACAAAAAATATAGCACTTTTACTTCAGTAAAAAAATAGTACACAATTGTTTTTATCACTAATTATTTATTCTTCCATATGAATTTGATATTACATTTTGTATTGACCATCAAGGTTTTATTCCTATTAAAATAAAAATAGAAAAGATTTTAACAAAATAGTTAAACCACCGAAAAATCTGAAAAACAAAAAATAAATAGGTATTTTTTTAACCTTAGATAATAACTAAGTTCTCAAATTTTTTGTTTGGAATGTTAATGTTTATCGCTGGAGATTTCACGTTGCATTGTTAATTTGATTTGGTTATTTCTTAAAATTTTAACGTAATTTAGTGAATTTTGTTCATTGATTATTTATTTGGCGATGACTCAAAATTACTCGTGAAAAAACTCTCGGGGACATATACCTACACATAAAAAAAAATACCTATACACGTCGACTTGAGAACCTCCTCCGTTTTTTCGTCAGTTAAAAAGAAAGCGTAGCATCATTAGGAATAAGAATAAATAAAGTATTTTTCGCACCCACTATATAATTTTTGTATATTTTTTTTTATTTTCAATTATTTTTGTATAATTAACTCAAATATGGTATGACACTATGTGGCAAGCCTAGTCAAGCCTTGTCAAGACACAAAAAATGTCATATACCTACCTAATTATTTTATACCTGATAATGAATGTTATTTTTTGACTTATTCGTAACAATTCATAATAGCTTGTGTTGATAACAATTTACGCATATTTTTGTTTGGAAGTGGTTTGGACGTTAGTAGGTACTTAGAAATAACCACTGACCTTATACATTTTGAAGTCGATGATGTAGTGTTGTATTAAAACAATAACAAGAATCCATATTAAATGCGAATATAACTTGTCCCCTGTTCTGTTTTTTTACTTTTCGCACCTAAACTACTCAACCGGTCAGTATGGAGTTTTCCATACACATTGTCAGGGGTACGCGAAAAGGACATAGCATAGGTTTTACGTATATCTCGGAATCCCTACGGGAAGTCTGAAATTAACTCTGGTGAAATCACGGGTGAATAGGCAGTTACAAATATATCGTTAAAAATGTCACAGAACACAAATTTATATCTATAGATCTCGGCGAAGATGACATCGTCAACTTTTACTAACTCTTTGGTATTTCACTATCTGAATATTCTATACATGTTATTAGTCGAATACTGTTGTACGTTTGGTTTCCGCTTCGCTTTTGCGTCGACGCAATATATTTTTCTTTCGTCGCCGCAAAAGTTCCATAAATTCACTCGGTTTTTGTTCTAACTTCTCGCAAAGTTTTACGCAAAGAAGTATACCGTATATGTACTTACGGTGTACAATAAATAAAGTTTTATACGTTGTTGTGCTTGTATCATTTGCCAATACCGTGGCTCGCATTGTTTAGAATGTGGGTGTGTCGTAAAATAAAGATATATTTTGTTAACTACAGGCAGCGAGAAATTTATAAAGACATTTAATTATAGTAAATATCCAAATACAATATACTAGTAAATTTTGTTTGTTTTTTTGTTGCGATTTAACTCAAAAACTACTGGACCGATTTAAAAAGTTCTTTCATTATTAGAATGCTACATTATCCCTGATTAACATATATATTGTAACCCGGAATTCCCGTGGAACTCCGAAATTAGCGCAGATGAAACCGTAGGGATTAGCTAGTTGTTAGATATACCTAAATTGAAACAAAAATGTAATACTTGCGTAACACATTGATCTTTTTCTTTTGGGTAGGTATCTACCTACCTAATTTATAAATACCTATATATAAAAAAATATAAATATAATTATATAAAAATATATATTTATAAAAATAATTAAATAACGGACGAAGCACAAATGTTTGATCATTCACGTGTTGTATACATATACAGAATGTACGATTAATGCATTGAAGGAGGATATTCAAGGTGGCGTTGTGTGATAATGTTCAAGCATTATTTATCAGTGTTTTTTTTTTGTTCACTCGCGTTAATTTCGGAGTTCCCGTGGGAATTCTGGGTACCTAGGTAAAAGTACTCTACTCTCAGGAACACTGTAGCTTCCCATAAGTGAAAGAATATTTAATCGGTTGACTGGTGTTTAAGTTTATCCATTACAAACAAGTAAACAAAGTAGCATACAAAAAATCAAATTTGTCTCTTTATACTTAATATTTACTTATGGATGGAGTATGGACTATCGAGGGCTTAGATATGTCCCTCGTTAAAAATAATATCCTGTATACTCTTGAGCATTCTGCACTGCACTGTGGCGTGTATCGCCGTCGTGTCACTCAAATTAAATGTTGTTATGTAAAAATTGAAACACGCGCGTATCACGTTGTGTTATTTTTTTAAGCGTTATTTTTTATTATTACAAAGCATCCCTCCGAGCGAATATCAGAAATTCCGCAATAATTTGATTTATTTATTCACAACAAAGTCCTCCGCCGCGTTTGTCTGTCTGTTCGCGAAAAACTCAAAAACTTCCTATTCAATGGATTTTACCAATAGATAGATTCATGAGGAAGGTTTAGATATATAGGACATAGGTACCTAATTTTTTAAGGTTTTGTGTAAATTGGTTGAAATGTAACGATAATTTATACTTTGAACTCCGCCTAACGTGGTCAAGGGTACAGAAAAGATATTGGGTACTTTTTAACCCGAAGTTTCCGCGGGAACTCCCGCGGTTTCACCCGTGGTAATTTCGGAGTGCCCGTGGGGATTCCGGGATAAAAGTATACCCTCAGGAACACTGTAGCTTCCTATTAGAAACAACTAAGAGCCTATGCACACCACGTTTTTTAAACGCGCCGTCGACGCGCGTTTTAGAGACGAGCGTCGACGGCGCGCTTTAATCCTACAAAAATCTACAGGCTGCGTCTTAGTACGGACCGCCAAGAGGGGATTTGTGGATTAGCTAAAGCGCGTCAGATGAACATAAGGGGGGTACCTTGCACCATGTTGAGTACCTCCACCAAATATAGGCCCTCTACACTGGTGGATGCGTCTAGAATAACCGATCAGATTAGTAAAAAAAAATCGATAACTCGAAATACTCGAGCGCGTCAGATTAAGATATGGTGGGTTAATTACATAGTGAGAAGTATGTATATGAATAATCTGACCATTTGAACGTGACGTAAGGGAGTTAGAGGATCACAAACTTGCAAAAAAAAAACGCAACTTCGACATTCTCGAGCGCAGTTGATTTATTTTTTATTTTAAAGTAAATAACTCAAGGATAGCGGGAAAAATATAATCTGCCCATTTTCATAAGCCGAAGAAACAAAAATCGTCTTTGAATCGAACGAGCAGCTGCAGTGAAACATGTACCTATTCATATCTCTGTCTTTCTTTCCCTTTTACTTTTTCTCTATCTCTCACTCTCTCGCACCGTCCTCACACTACTTTCCGTCGCCATAACGTCATCACAGTATATCACGGCGCTAAACGTGTCGAATTATAACTTTTTTTGGTCGGTTAAAATACATATTAAAATAAGTTAAGGTAAGTATTACATCAAACTATAGGTTCATAGTATCTCCCAGAACCTCTCTTCTTCCTACCATCTTTATGCAGACGATCTCCAAATCTATACGCATGCTACTATAGACAATTTCTGCACGGCTATACATACAACGAACAATGACTTAGAGCGAATTTTACAATGGAGCGAGGCATACGGGCTAAAGGTAAACCCTACCAAAACTCAGGTTATAATAATTGGTAGCACAGGTTTTGTCTCTGGAGTTGACTTGAATTCTCTGCCTCCAGTTATGTTTGACGGAGTAGTCATACCAGTTAGCGCCACGGTAAAAAACTTGGGAGTTGTGATTGATAGGACCTTATCTTGGAAACCACACCTAGAAATGGTGAGCCGGAAAATGTTCGCATCTGCGGGTTCGCTAAGACGACTACGTAATTTTCTTCCAACTGCTACTAAAGTTGCGTTAGCACAATCACTCCTTTTACCAATTCTCGACTATGCCGACACCTGCTTTACTAACATTAGCGAGGAGCAACTAAATAAACTTGAGCGCCTCCAGAATTTCTGCATCCGGTTCATATTTGGTCTACGCAAATATGACCACGTCTCTGAATTTCGCACCAAGCTCAAGTGGCTCCCGATTCGCCTTCGCAGGAATGCTCACGTCCTTTTCCTTCTATATAGCATACTGTTCAATCCATCTACCCCCACCTACCTAAAAGACCACTTCGTATTTCAGTCTTCTTCCCATAAC
Organism: Zygaena filipendulae; assembly: GCA_907165275.2. Taxonomy (NCBI): domain Eukaryota; kingdom Metazoa; phylum Arthropoda; class Insecta; order Lepidoptera; family Zygaenidae; genus Zygaena; species Zygaena filipendulae. Next base: position 5,751,926 of record OU015667.1, on the reverse strand, counting down.
CTGCCTGTTCGATCATCCCGGAACTTACTTCTAATGATTCCTGCCCATAAAACCAACTTTTATGATTATTCCTTCTCTGTACAAGCAGTCCGTTTGTGGAATTCGCTACCTGTAGAGGTGCGAATGGCCAAATCATTACCTATCTTCAAGGGCCTGGTGAAGACTTTCTACCTCACTGATGGATCGTAACTTGCTGTAGATTAACATTTATAGTATGCACCTGTGTTTTATCACATTTATAAAGTTAGTATAATTATATTGTACGTATATATCTTTCTGTATGTATATTTTATATCTATGCGCGTATCTTTGTATATCTTTTTTATGTATTTTTATTATATCTTTTTTATGTATTTTTATTTATGTTCTATGTGTATATTTTGTATTATTATTTTGTATTATCTTATGATTCCTGTTCTACCTATATTATACCAAATCAATATATAAATTCTCTGTATTTGTCCTATCCACCCAAAGGTTGTCTGGAAGAGATCGCTAGTAAAGCGATAAGACCGCCTTTTGTATGCCCTTAGTTATAAGTTTCTGTAAACACACTGTAAAATTATTTTGGTGTACAATAAAGTGTATTCTATTCTATTCTATTCTATTCACCTATAACCTTTCACTTTAATGTAATTATATATATGTATATTATATAATAAAGCTCATCACAAAATAACGCGTTCATGTTATTATATGTAAAACGCTCTGGCTTGTTTGTGCTTTAAAGTTAGTTTTGTGAATAATATTTTGTGAGCTTTGACATATTTCATAGAAATATAAAGTGTGTTTTTTTGTGAACAAGAAATAGCTTATAAAGTTATTAAACTTACGTCAGAAATAAAAAAAAAAAAATCATAATTTTTGTTTCTAGCAGTCAGATTAATAATATCCCTCAAAATTATTGTCAGATTTTAAGCCAACATAACTTGGACTGCAAGCTGAACCTTCTGTAAAATAATCTGACACGCTCGAGCATTTCAAAATTGAGATTTTTTTTTGCATTTTCCAAAATTCACTACTACCTTGCGTCACCTTCAAATCGGCAGATTTTTGAAGGGGAGCATTTTTAGGGTTCACTTAACATCCCTTTTGAATATCTGACGCGCTGGAGTAAATGTTTTTTTTTTTTCATTTTCTCCCTTTTCGGATGGCCACCCCCACCACGCAAATCGGCAGATGAATATATTTTCGATATCAGAGACACCTTGGAGTATCTAAACTACAATATCTGACGCGCTCGAGTATTTCCATTTTACTATTTTTTTTATATTTTTGAAAGCCTGTAGAAGCTAAACCCACCGGTGAATGAAAAAATATCATATGACCTTATTTTGTTTATATCTCCTAATCTTCAAAACCCAATAGGTCCCAACGACGCTCGAGTCACTCCCGAATTAGCATCGGTATCTCCCGTACTATCTGACTCGCGTTCGTGTTGCGTCTGTATCGCTACAAACGCGCGTCGACGGCGCGTTTAAAAAACGTGGTGTGCAAAGGCCCTAAATTGTAAAAATTGCTTTAGATCTTGCCGTTGCTGGATAATGATTGATCTTGATGTTTTGGGTATACATAGACATAGACTACATATCTAGACTGTTACAATCACTAATATATGTTAATGCTTAGACTTTATGGTTACAGAAGATATAATATAAAATTAAAAGTTTATTACATAATAGAGCTGTTCAATTTAATTTTTGTTAATATATAAAATACACGTAGAAATGGGTCTTCATTATATTATAATGCTGTAGTGGCTATACGTGTTATATCAGTGCTAAAGGAGTAGCCGCTTGACTAGATGTATTCTTTACACGAACTGTCGCGTACCCACAATTCTCATAATAGTGTCAGTGGGAGCACGAGTGAATATTTTTAGGAAAGAATAACATTTGGATCGCGTCAAAGTTACGTATTCCGGTGAGGGTAGCTCTCGTCGACAGAGTCGCGGCCCTTTGTCCGGACCTCCTCGCCTCCGGTGGCGCCGAGAGCGTTTCGAGCACGATCCGTTTTATTATGAAAATCACGCCGCGGCCGCTTGCTTACCGCATGCATCTAAACGCTACCTCTCCAGCAATATTTATTAAAAAATATATATATAAAAATCTCGTGTCACGATGTTTGTCCGGGATAAATTCCGAAGCTACTGATCCGATTTCAACGAAATCTTGTACCTACATGTGTCTTGCTTGATCCAATTTAAAAAATATGATAGGTACATTTTTCGATCTCGATAAATTAACGCGGGGAACAACTAATTAGCGAAACGGGTGGAACTATTTTGACGGGACTTTCGCTGGCAATTAGCTGGTATTATAAGAGTAACTTATTATTATTATTATTTTTTTTTGTATAAGGAATAACGTAGGTTAGTTTTATCATAGTTTTTGCGAGAACAGAAAATCACGCGGGTAAAACCGTGGGATAGAGCTATATTAAAAAATATTTTAAACTTTTACACCTATAAGAAAAGCTCGTGACAAAATATACAGAGCCTGGTAGGTTATGATATTAACGCTGAAATGTGCGAATTGTTTACATTTAATGACAGTTATCCTTACTGGTATGTCAAAGTGTATAGTCAGCAGCAGAAATATGTAAACACTTCGTTGACTCCTTGAATCCTAATGAATGACTCCTTATTACTATTGCAATAAGATTCAATGACTGCCAAAAGAGTTTAGGTACACATTGCTGCTGTTGACTGTACCTACATGTGATACTCAAAGAATTCGTATGTCTATTTTTACCAATTTAATGTAGGCGTAAATACTCAAATTAATAGTCTGGAAATTATCTAATAATAATTTAGATGGCATTTTTTTGTTATTACCTATAAACATAAATTAGCTGCTTATTTTAATTTGTTTGTGTTCAATAAAGTATACAAACAAGTAAACAACATTATTAGTTATGATGATCTTGTGATGATCAATATGTAAAAAATAAATCATTTATAATTGTCGTACCTATTAGAGTTTAGGGTAAAAAAAGCATTTGACTGTGAAGAAATGAATAAGACATTAGTGGATTACAAAAAGTAATTGAAAATTTTCACCTTCGTAGACGATTCAATCTAAGTATTTTCACCTTTTAGGCTTTTACGAAATCTTTACGAAGAGTGTAATAGCAATGATAGCTCAGTGGTTGATGCGTTCAGATCAAAAGGCGCAGATTCAAACCCTAACAATAAGCTTGAGCTCTCGATGTCGGTGAAGGAAAACATCATCATGGGGGTAGAGCACTTTCTAGTGCACGACTGGGTAGCTACAACCTTCAAGTTGAAAATCTGTCGCCAAGCACCTAACGGTGTGTTCCGGCGGCCTCAATATTGAAAGTCACTTACCATTCCTGGCGAGGTGTGTTCACAATCTTCGACCACACCGTTATTTAACATTAGTGGTCAAACGTCTAGCCTGTTCGCAATAAAAATAGAAGAGTTGGGGTTGTATTGTATTCTCAAGTACGATAGATTGGTTCAGAAAGCATGAATCTCAGTGCTCACCGGTAAGGTATGCGACGGGAGTTGAGTTTTAGCATGCGCCGCCCGTGGTCGCTGTGATTTCTTCAGCAAACCACTCACGTGCCGCGCTTACCTTCTAACGTGGTGTAATTCACAAGCGTAATAGGACTATTATCGATATGTAAAATATAAAAGAGATTGAATATAAGAGAAAAAACGTTCCCAGAAAGATAGAGAGATCGTTTAAAACAAGATATTTAATAAGCAAGAAGAAATAATTAATGAAGACCTGACCTTTGTACAGTTAGCAGGAGAAATATGTAATAATTGAACCTTATTACAATAGCATTGACATAATATATCAATGTACAATAGTAATTAATTTCAAAGACATTTTGTTACATATTGTTGCTGCTGATTGTACATAATTACTCTTGAACAGTTTATAAATATACAATAATAAAATTCTCTCGGGAACTCGTTGTATCAGAACAATAAGAAGTACCCATATCCTATTCCAAGACCAAATTTTTGGACTCCGAACAAAGGGTTCTCACTCCTTTGTTTCAGGATGAAAAGTCACCTATGTTAACTGACCCATTATTAAGTTACTCATACATAGGTACTGTAGCTTCTTAGTAGCGAAAAAGTTTTTGGAATTGGTTCAATGGCTCCCGAGATTGTCCAAAGTCCATTACAAACAAATAAACTTTTCCTCCATAAAATACTAACTGGTGCCCGCCGTTTTGCTTTCATTAATGTAGTCATGTCAACTACTTTTATGTGTCTCGGAAACTGCATTTTTTCTAGATGAAAGGTAACCTATATCATTTTTGTACACTTGGCAACGGTCATGCAAAATTTCATAATGATCGTTTAGGTGTGATTGTGTAACAAATAAACTAATTATAACTTTCGTTCTCATTTTATAATATTGTTTAGGATTAATACTTACCTATAGGTATTTTCTTTTTTCTTTACTATACGTAGATATAATACTATGTAGTTTATCCACAAAGTTCACACTTACAGACTACAGTTACCAGTGTAATGTCTCTGACGGATGTTACAGTGACTCGTTTATTGTATGTCGTCGTTGACCTAACCCCGGTTAATTAAATGTGGGTAAGTAGGGCCCGGCCCGGTGGCCGACCTCTATCATTTATTGCTTGGACCATCCAAGCGGGCCGCATCTCGTATACAATGTGACATACCTACGCTGTACCTACTTAGTTCTTATTTACTGTAGTCTCACGGATTCACTTTAAACTTCGTATTATTTCCAATTTCATTATTTTCAGAAAGAGGTTTCATAAGACAAAAGACATCCACTGCTGGATATCCTTACACTATGCGAATGTGAGTTTTGTTTGTTTGTTATACTTTCAGGTCTTAACTACTCAACTGGTCATCATGAAATTTTGCACACACGTTATTAGGTGAACAGAGAACGACATAGGGTACTGTTTATCTCGAAATTCCCACGGGAACAACAAAATTAACGCGGGTGAAACCGCGGAGAGCAGCTAGTAGGTTCATATTTTTGTAAATTTGCGAAAATTATAACCTGGAAATGAAGCATCATTATTCCGTAATAAGGAGTAATCTAAACTGTGACCTGCACACACATAAAAATAGAAACAAACATTATATACACTACCTTCACCTACTCAAAAAAACCCGCCAAAATTAATATAATGTCAAACAGAACGACCAACAAGACACAATAAAAACAATTGCGTTTAAGTCATCGATAAAATTTTTACATCAGTGATATATTTACTCTTTTTTTGCATATTTTTTCTAACGATTTATTTTTATATGAAACATAACTAATATCTTAGAAGATATGACTATTTCTATAGGGGGTAGCCAAAGGGGGTGCCATTAGTTTCACTCCTGTAAATAAGCCAAATTTTAACAAAAAAGTCGGTTAAAAAATAAACCAAATTCATGAGTTCCGCTATCTGTCTCCCTAACTATTTATCAGATCCACATGAAATTTAAATGGGACCATTTCGGAATAAATCTCTTTCGAATAAAAAAAGAATTTTGCAAATCCGTCTATATATGACGGAGTTATGCCCGAACATACATAAAAAAAAATTCGAGTCATCCATTTTTATTTTATCGGGAATCATGTTGACTGGCGGTCTACTCAATACAGAGTGGTTCTGATTTGATGTAAGCGGATATGGCGGAGTTCGTGGTACAATCCAATTATACGAGTCAGTACGCCATTAGCCTCGATCCAAGAAGGCAGGTTCAGGACTGCCGAGTCAGGTTAAGTGCATTAGAACCCACCTCGCTTGTAATTCGTTGCAATTATGTATCATTTCATTAAGTATATGGATGTCATTGTTTAAGACGACTTTTTAATTAGACTTAGGATCTGTTTTACTGTATGTAGTTAGGTACCTATCTAATCTAATCACATTACGACGTCGTCGGCAGAGGCTCTGTCGCGCATCGTAATTAAATTTGTTTGTCTTTGCTATGTAAAAACTACTGGGATAACATTATATTTCTACGACTAGCTGCTTCGGCGGTTTTACTTGCGTAAATTTCAGGATTCCCTGGGATACCTACTTGTGACAAAACCACATCTATTCCCGTTGCGCAGTTTTAAAGAATTAAGCGTGCACATACACGGACAGATGTGCGGATAGAATACTATTTCATAAGTACCTACCTATAGTAAACTATATTAATATTATTAAAGTTCAAAATACGGATCTACTATACGTGTTAATGAATTAAACAGAAACGTGATTAAAAAAATTACCCTTTTAAAAAATAAAGAATAAATATGATTAAAATATAAATTATTTAAAAAAAACACAAAACTAATAAAAAGCTAAAAATAACAAAATATCGAATTAATCCAAATGACAAAAACATGCGTAATATTATTATTGATTTGTGCTACCACTGATCGGTTTGAATTCGGTGACAAGCCCGCTGGTGTCTGCCCACTTGGGTTGTGCTCACGAAGAGCTGGTGGCGGGAGTCGACTTAGCCCATCTACCCTCCATATTTGGCTTGTCACCGACTTCATACCGATCAGTGGTAGCACAAACCAATAATAATATTACGCGTGTTTTTGTCATTTGGATTAATTCGATATTTTGTTATTTTTAGCTTTTTATTAGTTTTGTGTTTTTGGAAGTCGGTTTTAATTTTTTTGTTAAAAATTTGTTTATTTCTTGCTTTCTAGTGAGTCGGTTTGTAATTTATCTAAGTTACAATAGCCTAATGTCAACTGCTCATAACCTTATACAATATATTTCTTTTCCCGATGCAGGGACGTTAATTTTTGAGGAGTTCTGCTGGTACACTTCACCATATACATTGTGACGAACATAAATTGTTTAGAAACCACATTAAAGTTAACGAATCGGAATCTGTGAAATACCTATTATTTAGTAAGTTCCGATGACCATCTGTGGTCTTCATCATCAGTTCCACTTCTTCAAATTTTACTTTCCGAAAGCAAATAAACGATTTACTATAAAAAATACAAAAATCGCTATAGGTGTACCTATAATTTTTGAAGAGTTCCCTCGATTACTCCAAGATTCCATCATCAGATCTCGACTTGGTGATAATGAAATCAATTTGGAAGTATCCCCTTTCAAACAAAAAAGCAATTTTCGAAATCGCTCCAATCGGAACCCGTGAAATACGTATTATTGTTGAGTAGTTCCGATGACCATCTGTGGTCTTCATCATCAGTTCCACTTCTTCAAATTTTGCTTTTCAAAAGCAAATGAACGATTTACTATTAAAAATACCCAAATCGCTATAGGTGTGCCTATAATTTTTGAAGAGTTCCCTCGATTTCTCCAAGATCCCATCATCAGATCCCGACTTGGTGGCAATGGGACCTAATTGGGAGTATACCCTTTCAAACAAAAAAAGAATTTTCGAAATCGGTCCAACCGTCTTCGAGTAATCGGTGAACATACATAAAAAAAAAAAAAAAAAAAAAAAAAGAAAAAAAAAAAAAGCATACATACAATCGAACATAGAACCTCCTCCTTTTTGGAAGTCGGTTAAAAAAATAATAGATAAAAGTTATTCGACATTATGGCACTGGGTGTATAATATAAATGTTTACCTGTTAGAATTTACTGTACCTAATTGAATATTAGAAATCAAATCAATAAAATTGTATGTCTGTCAATATAACAAGCCGATTCCCCCGTGTTAATTTCGGCATGGCATCAGAATTTTTTTGTAGTGAGAGTATCATATTATAGGTAGGTACACAATGATATTATAAGTATTAAACGATATAATTGTAGGTAACTACATGTCGGGGATACTGCAGTTTCTTCTCGCCGTCAGTGAAAGAATTCTAAGAATTGAGACAGTATAATGATGTATAATGATGGTTCCAGAGATTATACCTTCTAGGTGCCCCCTATACGAACAAGTGAATTCCTCTTTAAAACCATAGTTTAGGGTTTCAAATTTATTTTTGTAAATTTTTAACATAACGAAGTAAAATTTATTTTTAGAACTTTGAATGATGCATATAGGTAAACACCAAAACATTGCAACAAATTTTTTACTTCATTAATAAAATTCTATTGTAACAATACGTGAAAAACAATATTATAATAACGTTAATCAGTTAAGTATATATAGTACTAGCTGACCAACGCGGTTTCACCCACGGTAATTTCGGAGTTCCCTCGGGAATTCCGAATTACAATATAGCCTATGTTACTCAGGGATAATGTAGCATTCTAATGGATGAAAGAATTTTTTAAATTGGTCCAGTAGTTTTTGAGTTAAATCGTAACAAACAAACAAAAAACAAATAAAAAATCAAATCTTTCCTCTTTATAATTTTAGTATATATGTAGACGTATTCACTCTAATCACATCTAGTTGGAAGCGGGTGGGACCCTCCTCAGAGGAACGCCCACAAATTTTCAATTTATTGAACCATCAAAATTTCACACGCACCCTTTTACCTCACTTCGGTATAAAGTTGGATGCGAGAAGTGTGATTTTTTCAAGTCACCAAATGAAAACCACGCGTTTTGATTTGGGGACCAAACCACACCATACTACGTTGCCCTTTAATTAAATAAACTCAGTAATTTATAATAATCGGTAATTGCAATACATACTTTTAAAAACGAGTGCGCTCGTAAATGGACAATACCTATGTAATCAATAAACATTTTACAACAAAAGTAATTCATTTCATGGAAAAAAAAAAGATTTCAAATTCAACACATTTGAAATTTCCATGAGTCTTTAAAAATTCGAGGTCCTTTAAAAATTAAACGTATTAATTTAAGGAAGAACTTAAGAAATTATAAAAATACTAGCTGTGCCCCGCGGTTTGAACCACGGTAATTTCGGAGTTCCCGCGGGAATTCCGGGATAAAATGTACCCAATGTCCTTCTATGTACCCCTGACAACGTGCATGCCAAATTTCATCCAAATCCGTTCAGCCGTTTTTGCGTAATTGAGTAGGTAACTGGTCTTACTGCTGTGAATTTCTATGTTTTATATTTATACTCATCTGTATCACTGTTAAAAAATAAAAATAAAACAAACATCCAAACACCCCCAAACATCCCAACATCCAAATTTTCACATTTATAATATTAGTATGATGTAAGTAATCCTCATTCCAGTCCCAAGTCTTTACTAATTCTTACCAATAGGTATTATAAATGCGAAAGTGAGTCTGTTTGTTTGTTACGCTTTCACGCTTCAACGGCTCAACCGATCATCATGAAATTTTGTATACAAGTTGTCACAGGTAAAGAGAAGGACACAGGGTACTTTTATCCCGGAATTCCCCCAGGATCTCCGAAACTAACGCGGGTGAAACCTCGGCAACAGTTAGTGTATTATAGGTACTTCTTAGCGCAACTTAACGTAAAAAATTTTCCTGCAGTAGGTATAGTAGTTACATTTGAAAAATTTGATCAATAGGGATTATATTAAATTAGTGTTAGTAGATGATAATATTTGCTATTAATTATGTTAATTAAAATTCATCTGGAGCGACGATTGTAGACAGAATCATTTAAAAACAAAGTTCATGTCGCAAATAGGTATCTGACAATGAAGTTGGTGGAAACTTTAATAATACGGTGACGTTATAAATTGGTCTAAAACGTTCCTTTGATATCCGTCTTGAAAACTATAATTTCGTTGAGAGCACCGCCCGGGCCGAACCCCGTTGTGAGGGGTGCGAATTAGCTATAGCAGTTAAATTGGAATACTGCCAGTGTTAATTCAATTTCTGGGGGACGAACGCGAGGAGGCAGCCGGACGGTTCGCCAGTTGCAGAGTTCGTCCCACACTACATACTACCCCAGCGGGTCCTCGTACGACCCGGGAAACTCACTCTATTACCCATCAATTAATATCACTGCAGCTACCAAATCACTTTTCTATTTCTAGACACGCCGGTAGCGTGTCAAGCCGAAGTTCTCAAACTGACAGAACTGGCGAGCCGCACCGTGTGTAATATTACACGAACCATTTGGAGCCACTTTTCACCCCCCCATAATTCAAAAACTATTTAACGTAAACATGTCAAATTTGGCTCATGTATTAAGACTCGCGAGATAAACATGTGCTCCAAATTTCATAAGCACACCTCATACGGGCTTTTAGATATTAACGTCCAAAAATCGTGATTTTTATCACTGACTGACCTATAGACCAAAATTATAACCGACTTCCAGATGACCTAGGAACTTGATATTTGGCATCAAGGTAGACTTTTAGGCGTAAACAAAGGGAAAAATCTGAAAACTGGAAAAACTTAAAAAAAAATGATAATTATCAATAACTTAAGTTTTTAGATTTTTCCAATCAAGAAGGTAATATAACAAAGTTAAGTATTTTAGTATGCAACTGGCTAATCAGAATTTTTAAATATTCTTAATGATGTATTTTACGTCACTCCATTAAACTGAGTCAAACATTGACAATTAATACTTTCGTTATCAGCACGAATTTTTCTATGGTTTATACGTATAAAACTAGCTATTCTCAAATTAAAAGTAAATCAGCGTTTGTTTTACGTACCACGTAATACGTATATAATTTATGAATATCTGTGAATATTTTCATCAGTTCACGGAAATATCAATTTCCATTACATATTATTTACATTTGACAAAGAAAGTTCTGTATGTAAAAATGATGAATAAATAATTCTTTTTCAAGAATAAAACTACTTCTGAATAGAGACGGTTATTTGGCTCTTTCGTCCGCCTACGAGTGCGACGTATAATCCTCGAACAGAAACTGTACAGGTACTGTCTAGATGATTTTGACTCCAATATAGAGATATACATGTAGGCGAGTTTCCTGAGCGACATAAGGTAGGATAGGGTAGTGGTTTTTATCCCGGAATTACTAAGGAAACTCGAATATTAGCGCGGGTGAAACAGCGGGCAACAGCTAGTGTGCAATAAAATTGTGTATTGTGCAATAAATTTTTGACCTCCTCAAAAATTTCAGGCTGCGACAGTACCTACAGAAGAATCCATTTACATTAACGGCATAATCCAGCAATTCTTCTCACTTGGAATGGCAACATGGATTTAAAAGGCAGCTGTATAATTGCAGTCATGTACACTGTGCAAGATTTAGCCGATATAGGCAAAGTTATGGAAGATGCTTCAATAGCTGCAATTCTACTTCGACTTCTAGGAGGCTTAAGTCCTCAATATGCACCTTTAAGCGAATGGTGACGTAATATACCGTGCTACTGGAGTTTGATGCGCAGCTTTTTCTCTTCAGCCATAGCGCTAGGAAGCTGTGAAGGGTGGATATTTTATGGTTGCTGACTGCTGTCATAATAACTGTAATTTTATTGACGTCAATAAGATACACATTATTGGCCAAATTTGATTAAACGATTTGACTATGACTTTGATTTTGACTTGTCGTAAAAGAATTGATGAAGTGAAGTCCGATCTCTTTTATCATTTTAGAAATAAAAAAATAGTGTCACTTGGTTGTCTTGTAGATGATACGAAGTTCACCGGGTCTTCTAGTGTAGGTATTCTTTTAGTGTCGTCTTCGTCTTGATCGTCTTAAATATTAATTATTTACTACGTACAATGAGTCGTACAATCGAATTACTGGTGGGTGACACTTTTACGTTACACCAAATTATTTACGTTGGACTTTCCAGAGTTAAAACCTTAGATGGAGTACATCTTATCAATTTAGATCCAAGTCAAATCAGGCACAAGAGAGCTCTATTGTAGAGTACAACCGCCTGCGCACGTTATAACACCCTAACTTGGCCAAATTAACTATAAACAGAAAACGCGTAAAAAAAAAAAAAAAAACCGGATACTGAATGGGCAATTCACTCAAACATTTTAAACGTCCAAGAAAATATAGAAAACACAAAAAAGATAGTTATACCACGGAAACGTAGGAAAATAAATTGACAAAAACCATTTTAAGTACCTACTAATAATTACTGTAAAAAGTTTTTCTTTTCCGATTCATTTATCCATTTCTGTTAATATACAATAATATTGTGACGTGTCAAGCCAAATTCAGGCTAACAGAACTGGCGAGCAGCACCGTGTGTAACTTTTGACCCCGTCATAACTCAAAAACTATTTCACATAAACATGTCAATATGAATCACGTATTCTTAAATAGAAGCTCTGATTCTTCACTCGTTAGTACTTCACGCGATAGGAGCGATGCAGGATCAGGGGAAAAAAAAAATAATCGTTTATACAGGTGGTGTCTGTCGACAAGAGTTGTAGTGTCATGTCTCCAAAATATTTTACTGCATACGGTGTTTTCTTTAAATGTAAGCAAAATACGTTTTAGTTATAAATGTAACTATTTTTAGTCGTGTTTGTTTTATTTATTATTTGATCTATTGAATCTAGACACGCTGTAGCATGTTAAGCCGAGTTCAAGCTGATAACTGGCGAGCAGCACTGTGTGTAATATTACACGAACCCTTACTTATTCTGCCTGTAATGTAAGAATCATCAATCAAAATTGATGACAGCCGGTCTTTGGATTTTATGGTCTTTAAATATTTATGTATATGTTTATGTGTTATGGTCTTTACATAGTTTGTTTTAAATCCAAACATATTATTTTCAGTAGATACTACCCCGTAAACAGATTGAAATACAATAGATTAACAGAGACCATTTGGTATTAATTTTATAATAAACAAGTACCTAATACCTACTAGTAATTTCTGTACAAAAAGTAGTGATATCCCATCAAAAACATAAATGTGAAAGTGGAAGCCAAAGTTCAATATTAAGCTTAAGCTTAGTTGTCGACTTCGCCGACAAAAGAATTGATATCTAAATAGGTGCCAAGTTCTGTAGATAATCCTGAAATATATTCAAAGGAGCATAGAACTCGGCTAGTTTTCACATTAAAGTTATCTTTAGCTAGTCAAATTGTGTATCTTTTTTATATTATTATGAGCAAATTGCTGTTTTTATACTGTAAGGTTAATAGATCTCACCCCTTCAATATTTAGTTTGCTGCTAAAAACAAGCCAATATCAAAAATATTTATACTATAGTTTTTAGCCAAATATAAGATAACTGGTGTGTGAAAACTAGCCAAGTTCTATGCTCCTTTGAATATATTTCAGGATTATCTACAGAACTTGGCACCTATTTAGATATCAATTCTTTTGTCGGCGAAGTCGACAACTAAGCTTAAGCTTAATATTGAACTTTGGCTTCCACTTTCACATTTATGTTTTTGATGGGATTATACCTACGCAATCCGTTCTACGATCGGATGTTATTACACTCACGTGCATACGCTGTAGGATATTTGAAAAAATCGAATACCTGTGATACACCGAGTATGATTGCAAAAAAAAAATACCCGAAAACATAAACAATACCATAATTATTAACCATAACCATAATTTTGCCAAGTATCACAAACACGTGATTTATATTTTCCTTTTTTATTTTCAACTATAAGTATTTTCTATGACTTAGGATGTCAGTAAAATACACAGCGATTATATTATACGCACCTACTAGCTGTTCCCCGCGGTTTCAAATTTACATAAATTTTGGAGTTCCCCGGGGAATTCCGGGACGAAAACCCTATGTCCGTTATTGCAGCGCTTCAGAAATGTTCGTTTAACGCCATACAGCGTAAAAGAATAGCATCATTCATGTTCAGGGTTGACACGTGTAATAATGTCATCGTAAGGAGCATAGCGGATAGACTCATGCAGGCTGTCGAAAATGTACAGACGATGGGTGGATATTGACACCTAAAAGTATTTTTATTTTTATGCTATTTTATACATAGCGATAGTCAAATGATTGTAAAATAAGCGTTCTCTTTTACTATGGATCTTTGAATCTGAATTAAAGAATTATTATTATTATTTATTTTCTGTACCCCTTACAACGTGTATGCAAAATTTCATGACTATCAGTTGAGTCGTTAGGGCGTGTAAGCGTAATATAATTAAATAAACAAACAAACTCACTTTCGCATTCATATCTAATAGTAAGGATTATCTTTGGTGAAATGTTTATTTTTTTTTTACAAACTTTACGTATTTATAATATGAGATTAAAGGATTGATTAAAATTTAAAGTGTTGAAAACCATAGACGTACAAGTGATAAAACTGGAAATTGATGAAGATTTTAAATTATTACTCGCTGAAGACAGTCTGATTTAAGAGCTAGCCGCAGATCGTAGGAATTTATGTATTAGCTAACTCTTTGAAATGAAGTGAAATGAAATGAAATTTTATAGTGAGCATAGGTAATACAGAGTTCTAAAAACCTTTGTTCTTTGTTCAGATGTAAAGAGTACTCTATGTCATTAAGGGATTCTGTAGCTTCCTGACAGTGAAAGAACTTTTAGAACCGATTCATTAGTTCTAGAGATTATCCTCTACATAATAGCTTATAAATTTCGTAGGTAATATTCGCGTAGATGAAAGTAGACACAGACAAAGTACCTACCTATACATCAACATAAAATTGTATGTAAAATGTGGTAGAGACCGAATGTATAATTTTAACATTGATTTATCAAAATTGAGCAGGGTTAAGCCTAATATTGCCCGAAGCTGTTCGTATAATTCTGTACATTAAACGAATTTCGAGCTTAATTATGTCGATCCCATCAAATTTTTCTATTATACACAATGTATCGTATGCGTTCTTTGTATATTAATTAACCTATACGCTGTTTTAATTGAATTCCTGATATATAGAAGAGTTTCCATAAGATTTTTATTAATAAACTTCTGATAATGAAATGAAACTAAGTACCTGTAGGGAAAGAGCAATAGGAATAGATCAGATAGCTATAAACAGCTATCGCTATCTTAATGACTATCTAGTAAGTATGATTTAACGGATGATGATGAAGATGTAACGGACAGGCATGACCGAGACTATGAGCTGAGCGACACATTCAGAATGACGAAGAAACCATTATAAGCACCAACATAGTTATAAATTATACAGCATACCAGATATCCGTAAGGAACACGGAGCAGTGCCTGGGATTTGCGACCTGGACTTGGTGTAGGTTTAATGGGGCCCCTTTACAATGCATGAACGCTTACCTCCACTGCCCGTGCCCCCGACATATCCAAATCGCTGGTAATCAGTAAATATATGCAATAACAAAAAGTAGTCAAAACGGCGTGTCGCAAAAAAATATACAAGATAGAATGCCAGTTCCCATCCCCATTGCAGGTCGGCAACGCACCTGCATGCCTTCTGGTGTAGCAGATGTCCATGGGCGGCGGTAATCACTTACCATCAGGTGTACCACCTACCACTTGCCCGTTTGCCCCCTATGACATAAAAAAGAGATACGAGTACATACTATTTTTATTTTGTTACCTATGTATACACAATGCAATTGTATATTCCAGTTAAACAAAATCAAGGAAAGAATATTATATTCCTATTTATAATCTAAGAAATTATTACTTTACAGTATATGGATACTAGCCATCAGCCACTCTGATAAGTATAATAGGCAAAAAAATTACGATGACTTCTAATACAAATTATTAAACCAAATACAACTAATCTATATCCTACTCATAAACACAGGAAACTTTTCTTCCAAAATTCCTGAGGAAATGCAGAAGTAGGTACACGCGGGTATGAGCTGTGGCCGCAGGCAACAACTTCTTAAGCTATGTGAAGATGTTGTATACATAAACGGCTGAATTCAGGATTTGGATGGATGAATTGACCCAGTTACAAAATACATAATATTTCCGAGAGAATCCTGAAATTCACACAGGTAAAACAGCAGGATCAGATATTTTTCTATGTTCAAGTTGAATATTTCAAGTGGACGTGGATGGCCAAATCTGAAACTATGAAGAAATATTAATACCTACAGCGTTCATAACTACCTATTTTTTAACGTCATTGTTCTTACCTACACGATTATTTAACTAAAAAATATATTTTTTGTGATGGGATTTTTTTTTTCAAAATTTCTAAAGAAACCAAGATGGAAAAATAAGGAATCCTCGAAAGATTAGAATATATGACTAGGCTCGGTGGTCTCATTCAGAGGCAAATTGATTTGGTTCTCGCGCCACGCCGAATATGGAAAACAGATCCGTTTCCAATTGAAATTGAAGCATATCGAATCTATAAAAACAATTTTCTTCCCCGCCCTGTTTATATAGCTGAGAGGGTATTCGGAAATTCTTCGACACCATTCGTTGTGAAATGTGTATGAAGGCAGTACGTGACTGTGCTTGATTAAATTAGATCGATACTAAACTACCCTTTTGACAACTTAGTGCCGACTAGACGGAAATCCATGGGCGACTTGAAAGTATTCCGTACCAATAAAATATAGGTACTCACTTACGTAACTTATCGCACAGCCAAAATTGAAACTTTTACAGTGGGAATGTAACTTTGTCAAGCTACTGCTTTGCTGTAAAGCAAAGCTTTGGAAACTTTTCCGTATTTTGTGTTTCACGTTGACTTTTACAAAGGTAAGCGTACAGTGTACACTTGAAATCAGTGGTTACCGCGCCTTTGCAAATTAATTTAGCAGTTATTTTTCTATGCAGTAAAATCTCCCGTGGTTATCTCTAACCGTAATCATAACTTCTTCATAATATCTTTTGACTTGTGCAAATTAATTTCCTTCCATCCGTTTCAATTGCTGGGTCAGATATCCCGGTTTTGTCGACGGCTTGCACAAAGTTTCATACTTATTGTATGAAAGTGAGGTCTATATTAAATTGGGATACAGCAAATCAAATTATCGTAGAAACATAGTATCTATATACGTATCTACTTTTTAATATTATAAGGAGGTGAGTTTGTTTGTGGGTTTGTTTGTAATCTCTGGAACTACAGAACTGATTCCTAAGACCATATCACTCAGTAACAAACGTCACTTTTTAACCCGGAAAGCGTCTCAAAAATCACACGACTATACGAGTGAATAAACTGTTCATTGATTTCATTGATCGCAGTGTATTGTTTATCCACTGAAATCCATTGAAAAGATAGGAACGAACGTGGTAAAATATGTATCTATAACATTTAAAACAATTTAAACCAAAATAAATTAGATTAAACAAAAAAAAGGACTTTCTCGTGCTTTTTTACTAACCTTTTTACAAAAACCACACTCTGAATCGTTGAGATATTTAAAAGCAAAATTGAACAACGCAAATATAAAATATAAACTTAAGTGGATTACAATTACGCAGGATGTAATGTTTAAAACGCGAGATAAAAATCCGGATGCTTTTATACAACATTTACGGTCGCACAACACGAGTGGAATTCACCTTTTAAATCCTCTTTTCTGGAGAGTAAGTAGGCACAAAAAAAGCGAAGTTTCTGAAACTAAATAATGGGTTCAGTGGTTACTTTATCTCGCTGAAAACTCTTCTCAGTAACCGGAATGGAATAACAGCCTGTCGTACTTCTCTTTTAAAGTTCTAAGTAAACATTCTTGTTTCACAAAGGGTTTCTACTATCGATTTTCTGTTTGTGTTGAAGCCTTCAAAATGTTGTTAGCAATGAATCATTGTGCATTAATATTTACTTCACAAATTTACCCCTCAAAGTTTATAATAATACAAGTACCTACTTACACAATAGTAATAAGTATTATAATATGTAGAAATAAAATACATAGTCTAAAATCGCGAAACTTCATGTCGTTGATGATGTTTGACTCATTGTGTAAGGATATCAAAGTTGGTTTGTTGCTTATGCAAGATTCTTGCGTTGTTCTTTTGTCTCGCTAAATATCGAGAATAGCTGGACCGATTTGGCTAATTTGGATCTTGAAATATTTGTGGAAGTTCGGGGAAGGTTTAAGAAGTAGGTAAATTGGGCTACTTTAGAGTTCCTGCGGGAATTTTTAGTACCTAGACTGTTTAAGTTTTAGTTTTTATTTAGGTCATGAAATAAGACATAGAGTACTTTTAATTGATATTATTACCTACCTACGACTCTGACGCGGGCGGTAACAACTGCTTAGTAGGTCTAGTATAAAAATTATAATAAATTTTCCTTCAGTTCTCTCTTTTATCTTTGTTCTACCTCTAAATTTCTTAGTATAGAATACATTTTTATAGTGGAGCACGGTTTCAAAGATTTTAAATTAAACTCTCTTGGGTGGTTACTATTCGGTTTCAATTTAATTATCTATTTGCAACAGCTCCAGCGGACCGGTATTAAAACTAACTGGACAAGAATAAAGCACGTCGCACATTTTTAATTGAGAACCATACTCGGTGGTGGCACACCGATCTCGAGGCGGGTGCTGTGCCAACATTCTCTTGGCAGACCACTGTCTTGAGTCGTGATATCGTGTGCTTGGAATTTTATAAATTCATTATATCTATACAAAATGAAATTTATCTAGGAGGTTTACGGTCAAAATACTCGCTATAAAAGAAATCGACAGAGAAAAATATATAAGATAGGATATATATGTTATGTTAAATGTATAATACATGTATGTTTGTAATATTTTAGGTTCAAATAGTTTGTGATTTTATTTTTTTTTGTTCGAAAAAGACAAGTAAAACGGAAGTACCTATCTGGCAAAGTCACCTATATTAAATTATTATTATTCGTTTTTTAATCTTTCCTCCAGCGATAGAACTTTTTTTGTAATTAATCAGAACGGAACTTTGAAAAATAGAGGTTCCGGGTTCGTTTCCCGGTGGAGGTGGACTTTGTGTGATGAACACGGTGTTCCACTTTCCAGTCTGGGCGTGTTTGTATATATCCATAGTACGCTGTACGTGTTTGTATATATTATGTAATTATAATATGTTTGCTTGGTTTCCACGACACAAGCTAATAATAGCTTACTGTGGGATCAAGTAGATCTGTGTGTTCAAGTGTGTTGTGATGTGGATTTTTATTATTATTATAGATAAGCAATAGTGTGTTAACCCTCTCTGGATTTGAGTAAATCACTTTTTAAAACTATAGCGCCATTTTGTGTCAATATAGATAAATAAAATAAACCATAGTCACACCAGTGTGGAAATTTGGTGTGACTACGAATCGGTTAGGATTTTTTTATGTTCAACAATTTTTTGGTATGTAAACAATGTAATAAATTAATATTATGGTTAACACACAATTATTAAACATTCTGTATAGGTAACTCTCAATAAAGCGTTCTGTATCAATAACTTAATTTTGTGGGTTAACATGTTAAGCTTATCGGCGTCCAAATATACCCATTCAGTACATAGGCACCCATAAATATATTATGTTAATAAATATACATTTTACTAACTAATCAGTAATCACCTAGTTCTAGTAGGTTACATACCTACAAGTTATTTTACATATTTCTGCATAGGTACTTTTAAACTATTCTTTGGGTTTAACTTTAGATGAAATACACAAATTTTCAAATTACATACCAACGTTACTTTTATAAAATACACCAGTAATCCAGTTTTGTTTGAGATGCCTACTATTAGATAACATGAATAGGTACTTTTCCTTATTATTATATTTAGAAACAAGTAACGTTTTAATTGAGATGAATAATTATCACAAAATTCTAATTAGGTAAGTATTACAAAGTTTTACGAAGTTACTCAATTCATCAAGTTGCTGCCATGGTAATACTCTATAGAATTTTGCTTTCTAGTTTTCAGTTAATTCATTAACACTTTGTACAACTAAAACATTTAGCGTATTGTTTTAAAACCAACAGCTTTTCCGGCGAATTTTTCAAAATATCATTAGGTAATTTTTGAATTCTAAAATCTTTTGTACCCAACCCTCATCGCTATAAGAACATTTTTAATACGCACTTATACCTAGGTAGGTATAGTATGTAGATTCGCCGCCATCAAAATTACTTAATGGAGCAATATAAAAAAGTTTTTATATGTTTGGCTGTATGTATGTTTTTTTTTTGATAACGATTGGCAGAAAGACGAGTTATCTATGTATCGGCGAGAAGTCGGGAGCACGGGCAGTGGAGGTGCAGAGCGTTCATGCATTGTAAAGGGGCCCCATTAAACCTACACCTGGGTCGCAATTCCCAGGGACTGCTCCGTGTTCCCTACGGATATCTGGTACAACTTCTATGTTGGTGCAATTAATTGTAATAGTTTCTAGTTGGTCCTAGATGTGTCGCTCAGCTAATAGTCTCGGTTATACCTTTCCCTGCCTTCAGTTATATTGTGTTATGTTATCATCATCAGTTAGTCAGTTATCATTACAACAGCAGATAACTATCTGCTGTTATCTGCTACTATATTCCTTCATTCAGCTAATCTATACATGCATATAAAATGCTTTGTCCTGAATGACTGACTGACGGATCAACGCACAGCCTAAACCGCCGATCGTATAGAGACCTGAAACTTGGAGGGTGTGTTCTTTGTATGACGTAGGCATCCGATAAGAAAGGATTTTCCGAAGTTCTACCCCTAAGAGAGTGAAAAAGGGGGGCAAAGTTTGTATGGAACAATTCCGCGGGAACTCCAAAATTATCGCAGGTGAAACCCCGCGGGACAGCTAGTGACTTTATAAACTTTATGTACCTATGTACTACAGACGCAACAGTGACGTCGGTGTAGTAAATTTCTAAGTTGTTAATTAAATATGCAGGGTGAAATGAAATTAACTTTATTCGTTACGACAACATTAAGTGGACAAGTCGGTGACAAGCCAAATATGGAGTGGATGTGTAGATGGGCTAAGTCCACTCACGAGCTCGTCGTGAGGAGAACAACCCAAGTGGGCAGACACAAGCAGGCTTGGCAACGAATTCAAACCAATCAGTGATAGCACAAACCAATAAATAATATTACGTATATTTTTGTCTTTTGGATTAAATCGGTATTTTGTTATTTTAGCTTTTTAGTTTTATGTTTTTGGAAGTCGGTTTTTATTTTTTTGATAAAATTTTGTTTATTCTTTTGTAATTACACCTATACCATTATATAGGGGTTTAAAGAATGCATTTTTTTTTTAAATATTATCTATGTATTGCCAGTAATCTTCAAGTAAAACGGTTGTTATATACGTAAGTAGGTACCTACAGACAACCGGCAGACAGAGGGATGGACATGACGAAATTATAAGGATTCCGTTTTTGCCATTTGGCCCACGTAACCCTTAAAACTGTAGTGTGCGGTCACATTCTGCAGAGCAACACTTTTTAGTTTATGCAGATACTTGGCGAAACTAACCTTTTATGTTAGCGAGAAAACGTGAATAGGAAATTTGCGTGAATAGAAACTGCAGTGTTACAATTTTGTTAGTTTAAAGTTTACTAGCAGTTGGTGGTGGTTTCGTCTGCATGAGTTTTATAATACCGCCAAAGTGGGAGACAAAACCGATTGGGTAGCTACCGTCGTTCACTTGAAAGTAAACCAAGCTGACGCGATGTATATATATTGATTTTCTAAAAGCGAATAATGGGGCTCTCTTACTCGTCAATGGTGACAACTTTTTCATCAGTTTTAAATAAATTAAATATATTTTTCAGGACTACCATAGCTTTCTATAAGTGAAAGAATTTTATCATAAATTTTTAAGTGAATTTATGATAAACCAAATGAACTAAGGCAAATAAAGAAGCATTAAGAAATGATTTTTGTAAACATCTGGCAACAATATTTGCGTTAAGTACTTTAACTTCATTAATTTGTTTTGATAAATGAACTCGAGAAATTAAATAACTTGTGAAAATTATACTTCCCATTTATCATGTTTTAATTCAGATAAACAAAATGCTGCACGAAGTTGGCAATTTATTAGTTAGGTAGGTTAATGACTTAAATTAATTATAATCTTATGGTCAATCTCCCCAATTTACGATGTTTATAATTAGGTTTGGAGAAAATTTATTTTGGAAATTTGCAAATGATGTAACCTATGCTCTGTAGTAGAAGTCATAAAAGAAAAGGTGTGATATAAAAAATAAAGCCCTTACTTTATAAAAATAGGTATCTATATGATATTATTGTCTTTGGTAATATAAATGTAGAGAACTAAACGCAGACATAATAAAAATATTATTCTCAATCATGTAGAAAAACAAACAACCAAAACTCACTTTATTTGCAGACAAAATATAACAACACTTCAGCTGAGACAAAAATGAAAGCTGAAAGAAGGAATTTAATAAAATCGTCGCGGACAAGAGACTTATTTGTAATAGTGACGGTGCTTCACTTCAGACAAATGTTCAAACAAAACTGTTTACGAGTTAGCATACATAGGTATAAAAAGAAATATCAAAGAAATATCATAACGCTTTGTAAAATTTACAACTCTACTTTTGGTCGGTTTTACCTGCCCTTCAGAAATAATACCTGATTTACTACTGTATTTAAGTATACGTGCTATACTAAATCTATACTAATAAGCATTATTTTTTAAGTTTTTAAGTTTGTAAGTTCATGAATTGTGAGTTTGTGTCGTTGTAGGGGGCAATCTCTGGATCTACTGAACCGATTTTGAAAATGCTTTTACCAATAACGGGCACTGTCAAAAAGTTATCAGATCTCATGTAGAGCCTTTGTATAACAGAAAAGGAATTAACAGTGGATAAATTTTTCACCTTACGCTCATGTGAATGGAGCGAAATGGCCAAGCCACATATGACACCACAGCCACATACAACTTTTTGATAGTGCCCGTCATATGGACTCGTCTTGGCATCATTTTACATGATAATGTTTTTGGTGGGACTATGTATACAAATTCAGATTAGGCACTGTTTATGTTTGTTTCTTTTTCTTGTGTGTTGCCCTGAAATAAATGTATTTTCTTTCTTTCTTTCATTTTTTCATTGAAAAAGTTGTTGTTGTTGTTGAAAACCTTTGAAACATTGTATTGTACAAAGAGTTTCTATTTTCTTTAATAGGACCACAATAAACTATTTGGTAGAGTTTTTGGGATAAGTAGGTGTCCTAAACTAAATGTACCTGTGTCAAATTGTTTTTTTTTTTATATAGAACTTTATAATATGAGTTTTGACAGTTTTATTTAAAACTAGCTGTGCCCCGCGGTTTCACCCGCATGAAAGGTTTTTATACAAAAACTTTTTTCCCGACATTCGATTTCAATGAAACCAAGCCTATATGTAGCTCCAGGCTAAGTTAATCTACCTGTGAAAACCGCATAACAATCGATTCAGTAGATGCGGAGATTATCGCGAACAGACAGACAGAAAAGAATTTTAAAAACTTTTTTTTTGGGCTTGGTTACTCTTCTTTTATCACCCCTCTCAATTTTAGGTAAAAATATTCAATGTACAGAATCGCGGATTCTACTCTTTTATTATAGTATATTATTGTATATAGATGGATACTATTCTTTTAATAATATACCTATGTAAAAGATTGAAGTCTATACTTATATTTACCTATTACTGACACAATCAACTTCTAATTTTATTTGTACATACTATAAAATATTTGTATTTATCATGCTGATGGTATATCCTACCAGAATCTTTGTATAATAATATGGTAGAGTATGTATTATCTTTCGGCATAGTTTGTTGGCTCTTTAGTCAACTCACCCCGCTCCAAATTTTACCCGCGGAATGAATTGACTAAATAATTAAATTTTATTATTTTTGTTTAGTCAACTGATCCCACTTTTAAAAAAAGTTTGTGTTATTTGAAATATATGTAAGTACAAAAATCACTTGGGGAAAAAATGACACACCACGGCTTGGTTATATTGATATATTAAAAATCGCACTCGTCGGCAACACACCTGCATGCCTTCTGGTCTGCCTTAATCACTTACCATCAGGTGTACCACCTGCCCGTTTGCCCCCTATGGCATAAAAACAAACAAACAAACATCGTTTGATAAATAAATAGAAAACGAAATCTAAATATGTAGTACATAACTTTAAACAAAACTATTTATTTAATTTATGGTACGCGGAACAAAAATACCAAAGCTTAATGCTAGATCAGGCTTGGTTTCCTTTTTAAACTAGTTTGAGATAGACTCGAATTTTTTAATATAGTTTCCATTACAGAACATGCAAATTATTTTTCCATAAAAATACCTAATGTTTTTTGTGGTTTCTATTTCAAATATGTATACATAACTTATAGTACAAAAATTGTGATGATTATTGATATAAGTAATTAAGTACTTGAACTAAGTATAAATAAACATGATTATAATACCTACAATTTGAAGTTTTAATTGCTATCAAGGGTGAGCTGGCGCTTTAATTTTTAAGACCGTGTAATAGTACATTGTTATCCTAGGGGTGAAAGTAAGTCTTTCTCCCGAGGATAACACTGTGCTTTTCATTACGAATGCAAGGAAAGTCAAAATAAAAATAGGAATTAGCTAAAGAAAAATGAGTGAAGATCGGATAGTCGCTTGACACTTTCCCACCTATTTCTTTTTCTTTGGCCGGCTAGCTATTCAGCCAGTATTTTTTATTTACATTGTGGCGACCTAAAAAAAATATTTTCTTTAATTATTAAGTATTAAATAAAGAAAATAAAAACATATAAATAGGAATTAGCTTAAGAAAAAGTGAGTGAATTTTATTTTAATTAATACTTTACGTTATTTCAATTTTACATCGCGCTGGCTGTATAGAAAGTTGAAACATGGTTCAATAGAAATGTGAAAATAGTTCTTTTTTAATAATTTGACAGTTGTCAGTTGAAAGCAATTCTCCCTAGGGCTGAAAAGGGTTACTTTCAACCCGCTTCTCAGGCAACTTCAGACCTACTTTCCGAGTATGAGTAATGAAAAGTACTTTAATATTTTGGTTGTAATAAGAGTAGGTAAACACGTATCCACTATCTATTACAAAACTCCGCAATAACGTTTAGGTATTATATAACTGGTAGAAAAGTAAGAACAACGTAAAAGATAGGGGATAGAGAGCCGGCAAGAGTAAAAAGAAAAAAAAAGGGATATAGAATAGCGATATAGGGGCGGGTAAGTGTTTGCGAATGCATCGCTACAGATCGTTGGTTATATTGCCTGACTGGCGACACTGGACCGATTTCGGCCGCGCTTTACATCGCCTTTTTTCGATTTTTAGTCAAACTAAGTACGCCTCGTTCACTCAATATTGAGAAGCGAGTGGAATATTCGACGAGGGAACACTTTGAATCGGCCGATACGTATAACTAAGTTTGACTCCACTATTGGGTAAAGTTTCGTTTCGTTATTAACTTATGAGAATGTATCATTTGATTATATAGATACAGAAATACAAAATATAGAGAGAAAATGACTACGAATAATAATTTGCAAATAACGTCGTCGCAATTTTTTTTGATCCGATAAAACCAGTGAAGCTAATGGATTACGATTTTCGACAAATCCTAATATTATAAATGCGAATGTGAGTTGGTTTGTTACGCGTTCACGCCTTAACTACTTAACCTCATCAAGAGGTACAGAAAATAATACAGGGTACTTTTTATCCCAAAATTACCGCGGTAACTCCGAAATTAACGTAGGTGAAACCGCAAGGCACAGCTAGTAATCAAATATTGACAATTTTTAACAAGTTATGAGTTAATTGTAATGTATTTAAGATCTCTCGATTGGAATAGGGTATTTTCTCATTGTTGAGGATTCTCCTCCGAAGTCTCTTGACTGCTTCTCTACATTTGTTTCCATCTTCAGCTTAGTGGAAAGCAACGTTGATCTATTTAACCGGTGCCGTTGTTTATGATAATAATAATAATTTAGTTTCCGGTTATGATACTAGTCCGGTTAATAATAATAACAATTTTTGGTACCGATTCGGTAAGTAGGTATTTTACTGTGATGACCATTGACCATCCGATAATCCTTAATGTCGAAGATAAATAACGTAATTCGAATTTCTCCGTCGTATATTATAGTATAGTAGGAACTAGGAACTATCCGCAAACTAACCAGAAGTACTTGGTTATGCTTAGTTAGACACATAACATATCAGATAGGGTAGAAGAAACTTCGGAAGCAAAGTTCAACCAGCGAACCGAATTAGTATCTACCACGATGCGGATACGACGCGCGACAGGAGCGAGTGAGAAGTGAAATTGGTTTTATTGGTTTTTTGAGTTTACATTTATTTTTAAGCCATTGACGACGTTATTATGTTTCCAATTGGCGAATGAATTTATTTATCTGTGATAGAAAATACCTATATTCTCGTACATTAACGACGACGTATTAAATTAGTGTTTTAATGATGACACTGAGTACTAGACGGGTTATCATGCAATTTTCACAGGCATATTAATTAAGCTTAGTTTGGAATAACATAAGACTTTTTTTGTCGGAATTAGATTTTGGGAAAAGTTATTGCTGTATAAAGATTTCAAGCGGGTGAAACCTGACATCGCTGATAGATTTACCTACCTATTTATGTAATGTAGAAATAAGTTTAGATCAATATGCGTACCACCATAATATTATTTTAAACTTTTGTAGGTATGCCTTTCCACTATAAAAATAAACATGACCCGTTAATCTTATTAGACCCAATCTGGCTTTATTAAATTTGCAATGAGTTCGAACTCGAAGGGAACAGAGAAATAGTAGTTCCAAATTGTTCTGTTATTATTCTGCGTCCTTTATCCTGCACTCGGCCAAGCTAGCGTTTGCCTTTAAGAGGAAATTACTAAGAGAACTTGCTCGACTTTGTGTTTGACATCGGCCTACAAATCACCTTTAAGATAAGTTCTCTGATTTAATTCGAAGTTCTATACCTACTTGTATTTATGTAAAATGTAATTTAATAAAAGGCGCTTCAATTGATAGTGACTTCAAATTTCAGTGGAAACTCGGTTGATCCAAAGTGAATAGATGAATTTATGGTAAACAGATTACCTACATTCAAAACTTATTTACAGTTTAAATAAATCTATAAACACGACGTTTACAAAACTCAATTGAAAAAAGAAATACGTGCGTAATATACACCGTGCTATTTAAACGGGAGACATATTCAAACTCTTGTATAATAATAATAATAAATCTATTTATATAAAAATGAATCTCTATTTGCGTTGGTCATGGCATCACGCTTGAACGGTTGGATCAATTTCGCTAATTCTTTTTTGTTGTATTTGTTATTATAAGGAGAAGAAGAACATGAAAGAATTTTGGAGTTCCTGCGAGAAATCTGTCGCCAAGCACCTAACGGTGTGTTCTGGCAGCCCCACTTGAAAGCCAGTTCCCATCAGGTGTACCACTTGCCCGTTTGCCCCCTATGACATAAAAAAAATAAGAGAACTCCGAAACTCACGCAGGTAAATCTCCAAAATGGTTGGACAGATTTTGATGAGACTTTAACTGCTAATTAGCTGATCTTCTGAAGAGTAAATTAGGAAACTTAAGACTTCCTGCGGGAATTCTGAAACTCACGCCGCCGTCACTCAGTCATTGATAAATCACAGAGAAAACAAAAAAGAACGTGCGATCGCGAGTACATATATCATTGCTTAATCAACATCATTACATTCGATTTGTTGGCGCGTCAGCGGCATTACAAAGAAAGGGACGTTGAATCGCCCACGGTATGATCGGTGAAAGCGTCGTCATTTTCAAGCATGAAAAAAAGAAAGAAAAGGAGTTTATTGGTTCCGATCAAAAGATTCAAATTGAAATAGGTATATTCTAGATTACTGTCCAAAAAAAAAGTAAAAATAGGACAAATAAAAGAAAAAGAAAAGACAGAGCAAAAGACGGCCTTATTGCTAGAGGCATAACTTTTCAAGGCGACTTTAAGGTGACAGAGAGCTGCAGATAGAAACGATGTAGTGCAAATGTATTATATTTTATAAAATTTTGTTTATTATATGGTATATACTCGTGCATTAATCGCAAGCGTATCTTATTTATTTAATATCATTGTGTAATTTATGTACCTACATAATTTGGCTTAATCTATTTATCTGTATTTTTGGTATGCTGTGCTATAAATATCTATCATGATTGGTTTTATCCATAATATATGTATACCAGAAAACATAATGCACTCTGCGCTCACATGCCGTGCCGTACCAGCAGAAGACCAGCGTTGGGTCCCTACAGTTCCCGGCTTATGCTGAGCTGGTTGCCGTTTTGTTGCAACACGCTGTTTGATGCTGTCTTTGTTAATATTTGCTTATGCCAGTTATACTGTTGTCGTAACAAATAAAGATAGATACAAGATACAAAAAAATAACAATTAATAAATAACAAATAACCTCGCGAAATTTATATGAATAATTTTTATAAAGGTTAAAATTACGTTAAATGCTATTTTTACGTTTTTTACATATTCCCGTTTCAAATCGGCAACGCACTCGCATGCTTGCAGTATGGTGTTGCACATCTTGTGAAGTACATCTTGTAGAGTTTTATTTTTGTCATCGTCATGTCAACTAACTCTCATTTAACAATTATGTTTTGGTGTGATTCTTAGTGGTTATTTAGTATCTGCCTAAAGGCGAGGTCTTGCTTAATTTTCAATATAAGAAATAATTTATCATACCGCTTCTATTTAGACTAAGTATACCATATTTCATATTTCTAGACCCTTCTATGGATGCGACATAAAATACAGCCGAACTAATCCTATATCCATCCATGATTTATATCAAAGAAGGGTCAATGTGGAAAATTTCATAAGCGATATATCATCGTTTCATGTACAGATCGGTTTTATTGCTTCAATGATATTTGTGTTCGTTCACAGCTCTTGCTAATCTTATCTGGCTAAAACAAACTCCAAAACTTATCTTTACCGATTGTGTCATTGACAGCAAGATTTCACAGTTTGTAACCAGGCGGCTGTATGCCACTCGTTAAGACATCCTGCCGCATTTCTATTATTTTTTATCTTTAAAAACTTGTTGTATTTTGTATTCTATTTTAATATCCTTTTTTAAATTTAACATCTGTATTTTCTACTTTATTTTATTTACTATTGACTCCATAACTACCTAGATTCCGAACAATACGCTTCAAAATTATTAGTAGGTAGGTATCTACCTACTTTCCTTGTGAATTTCAATACAACTTCGTTTTCCTATGACCCTTTTATTTATTTAAAAGTACGAGCTAGTCTGAGGTCTATGAACCCCTTCCAAAATATAAACCTGATAAGTTGGTGTATAATACAATTTAAAAACAAATATAATTAGCACCATTGTAATAATGTTATAATTTTATTAATGTCATATTAATGCTATATAAGCTATCTAACAATTGAAAAACATAATTTACCTACGCCGACAGCAAAGAACCCTATTAATATTATTTAATTACTTGTGAATTAATTGCATGTCTCCCGCACATTACTTTTGCTATTCATATCGCTTTGTGTGCCTACATATTTACAGTTTGTTAGATGGAAACGTCTTAAACAAAAATGTTTATTTTATTTTCAAAATTCATAAATTCAAAAGCTATTTATTACTTAGGATTGGTTACAATCACTTGTAATCGTCAGCAGGTTCTTAGAACTATAAATTACCGTCAGTTCGGAATACGTCCTCTGCTGAGAAGAACTGACAAGAAACTCAGCAGCGCTGTCTTTTAATGATCTTACTTATAAACTAGGAGAACAAAAAATAGTAATTGGATAGAGCAATTCATTCCCAAACGTCTACATAGTCTGTGTTTAATAAGTGTCTTGAATTTATTAATTGACAAATTAATTACATCGTTTGTTGTAAAAGTGTATACATGGTCCTTTAAATTACTTAGAAATTTTATGGAGCCTAGTATTAGGCACAGCGAGTTTATCTTTATTTCTTAAGTTTAGATTATGTAAATCGCTGTTTTTCTTAAAGTTGTCTAAATTTTTGTGAACATATAATAAATTCTGGTATATGTACTGAGAATGTATAGTCATTATTTCAAACTTTTGTGTTATATTTGGGTATATATAATATTATTTCCCTTGGTCACGGTATCACGCGTGAAAGGCTGGACCAATTTCGCTAATTCTTTTTGTGTTGTGTTTGTTATTGTAAGGAGAAGAAGTTCCCCGCGGATTCACTCGCATGAATTTCAGGATTCCCTCGTGAGCTCACGGTTGAAAATCCTTTCTTAATGTCTAACCCTATAAACTTGCCTTTCTGAGAAATTTCAGTTTCATAGGTAGAGTCCTTATAGAAATTCTTTAAGTTGTAACGATATAAAAATGCCACTGAAATTTCCGATGCCTCCCGTTGATTTTACAAAAATGTATTTTCCTTACAAACCTTATCCTAACAATTATATGAGCACAAAGAAATTAAATCAGTCGAATCGGTCAAACTGTTCTCAAGTTATATTAAATGTTGCAATTGATTTTTATATTACCTTATACTATGTAAGGTTGAACGAGGGTCTTGTTCAAACCCTCGATAAATTATGATTACCTATTATATTATGTAACTAAGAAAAATATGTATAAGTGTTTGTTTTTTTTTATTTATATTTTTTTTGTTTCAGTTACCTACTCGTGCAAATCCACGTTGTCATTAAGGATTTTCTCTGTTATTGTTATTTACTAAGAACTAACTGTGGTTTATTTGTAAAATGTTTGTTTGTTTGTTTGGTTTGTTTATTTGTACCTATAAGTATTGTTGATTATAATAGATGTTTTTGCAAACGTCTGTGGATTAGCAAGACGAAGCACAACCGTAACCGCACATATGTATTTAAAAAGTGATTTTTTAATTATTAATTAATTATAGCCTGGCCAGGATTTTTTCAGTCAACCCATTTTTTTATAATTTTTAACATACTAAATTACTTCAAAATTATTTTCATCCATTAAACAGATGGGTGAAGGTCGATTTTACTTCGGATCCTCTACTAACAACTATGTGTGTATTAACTACTTAACGTAGTTCACAGGTGCCGCATTTTCTGTTTTTTTTTTATTTAGAATAGGCATCTAAAACAGTTTTCTTTCTCCTTCACTCTATTTTTTTCCTCTCAAGTAACGAAATATATGAAATGACGACAATGTCGAGACAAGCGATCAATAATAACATTTTATTTTAATTATTTTGTTTTGCTTTCCTTTGGCAGAGCTGTGTAATATGCGGCTTTAACCGAACATAATTTACGAGTTGTTGCCTATTATTGAACAATAAGTTTGTGGTAAAGGTTTGTATGAAAATAAGTACTAGATATAGGTATAGTGTTCGGGCTCTTCTATTCAAATAAAATTATACTTGTATATATTTAAACATTGTTTAAACTCAAATTCTAAAGGATGAAATTGCGTGGGAACACCTATAGGTTTGATGTGGGTGTTTTACACAATATATCAAACCGTTTATTTATAAAGTTGATGCAAAATGGCCTATTAATAGATAATAGTATAACCCGTTTTTCTATTATTCCTAGAACAGTAAACGTAAATGTTTTAAACTAGTAACAGACGACCCAACTTGGTTGGACCCAACGAAATTACCGCCGTCGTGCCAACCGGTCCGACATTGCTACAGACGTACCGACGGTTGGGCATCCAACCGTCATTTGCCTATGCACTGAAGAAGTGTACAGACGTCATGCCGCCTGCTCTTAAAACTTTCAAACAAAATTGTATAAGCTTGATTTCTCATTTCTTTATTAAAGTAATCTTTATTTGTTAAATGCCACAAACAGTTAAAGTCTTTACTCTTTTTAAAGTTCTAATAACTTCACAGTTATGTCGCGTTCAGAGTTTTGCTCCATCGTCGTCGCGTCGTACTTATTTATAATAATACTAGCTGTCCCCCGCGATTTCATCTGCGGTAATTTCGGAGTTCCCGCAGGAATTCCGGGAAATAGTAGGTACTCTATGTCCTTCTTTGTACCCGTGACAGTAGTTCACAGTGATTAACTGTTCCCCGCATTAGTGCCGGAGTTCCCGCGGGAATTCCGGGATAAAAACTATCCTATCTTTTAAGTTTGACCATATTATAAAAGGTTACAAAATTTTATCAAAATTAGTTCAGTAGTTTGGGAGTCCATCGCGGACAAACAGCGTGACACGTGATTTATATATATACACACCGGCAGAATTAGCGGAACATAAAAAGGCAGAGTATAGAAATAATTACGTATATATAATAAAACAAATTATTATCAGGCATGAAGTAATAAACTAATATACATCTTTTAACATCAACTTTAAGAAGTTTGTAGTTAAATTTTATTAAAAGTAATCAAAATTAAAAAAAAAAAATCTCTAGTTTGTGAGAACACAGACAATGTTGCAAATAAAAGTTGAATCACGAAGGGGAAACACACGTTATTAATCGTTCATTTATTTAATGTTAAAATCACAGTAATCTTTAATTTGCAACATTCCATTCCACAAATTAGAGAAAAAGTGTTTTTTTTATTATTATTTTAAATAAAATTTAATAATTTAATTACAAACTTTTAAAGTGTTAAAAGATGTATAATATTAATTTATTACTTCACGTCTAATTATTATTTGTTTTAACATATATACGTAATTATTTCTATACTCTGCCTTTTTATGTGCCGTGTATTTATTTTTAACATCGAAATAATAAGTATTACGTAGTTGTAAGTTGTACGTAGTACTTATTATTTCGATGGTTTTACTTTTTACCTACTTTCCGTCAGCGCTCGGCGGCGTTTCGAATGCGACTGAGACACATCGGTTGGACCGTTTGCCTCCACACGTACCAATTTGGTTGGACGGTTGGCTGGTCGGGTGCGTCGGCGAGCCGACCACGTCCAACCGGTATTAATAATAATTATGTTGGACCAACTACTCTATACACGTTCCGATTTGGTCGTGGTCGGGCGGTTGGATCCAACCAAGTTGGGTCGTCTGTTACTAGTATTATATTTTGCAAGCACTCCGACATTCTAGAAGCTTTGCCTACCTACGTAAGGTTTGAGCTGTGGGCACCATTTGTTCCTGTTGTGGCTTGGGCCATATAGGTCAAATCGATTTTCGATACGGGATCACCCATTAGGTCCCATTTTCGTTACCTATTAATTTAATATTTAAAACATGATACAAGTATTTATTATATAAAAGTCAGCCTTTTATAAACGCGTGAATTATACAAAATAGTAGCGACACATTCGGTTTCCAAATGGCTTCTAAATTTTCTTTTTAGTTTTTAATTTCATCTAGTTTAAATCCGCTTTGAACTGTACAAGCGTGCCGCCGCTTTAGGTGATTTAAATCAAAACACTTTTTATCATTTTCCTTGTAAAAGGAAATAATAAATTGAAAACATCTTCCATTGTAATTAAGGTTGCGAGATTTTCGTCTGCTTTTTATAGCTACAGGAGTGAAGGCTCGTGAAGAAAATTAATATCGATTTTAGCCTGTTTCGCCTTCTTCATTATAATTTTTTTATTTGAAATATCAAGGTATTAGTTGGAATATTGTACCTATAGGCAACTAGATTTTAATGTATTAGATTAGATGTGAAGAATTTTTACCCCACTTTTTAGCAAGTGCAAAATGTATCCGTAAATCAGTTAGTACTAATTTAATTTCATCCATATGTTGAAGAACTGCTTCCAGCACAACTGACGCGATTTGACTTGCATTTTTTTCAAACAAGATCATTAAACTTCAGCTTCGAAGCAAATAATCACACAGCCAAGTCCGCCCGTAAGACGAAAATAAAATCGCTCAAACGAACGTAACACAATAGCTACCTATGCATAAGCATCACATTATGCAAGTTTATCTCACTTCCAAGGAAGCGTATCATGGTTTTTAACAGAAGAATAAAAACGGTACGTGTTATGATTGCAACGTAGTTATTAGTTAAAAAGCCTATCACAGCTTGTCTCTGGGAGGCGACGAGTTTCATCATTGCGTTATAAGGTTATTTTGATAGGTCGATCGAGCCCTACGCACGCAAGCGTCGGAAAGTTGTTTACGCAACTTTTGATTGCCTTCTTTACTTAGTTCGTTTACGTTTTTACTTAAGACGGTATTATGATGGAACTTTTTTCGTTAAAGGCTCAAAGATACATAAATGGGTTTGGAACTTAGGGATGCGCTCTTTAACAAAATTTGTTTGCGAGCTCGCGATTTTTATTTTTTCGTCTTTCGCTCGAGCCTTTAGGTGTATTATACGGATTTAGAAGTGAACCGCTAATGGAAGTTGACACCGCAAAGTCGCGATCATGATATTTAATGGATGTTGATATATATCACTGTCTACTCCTGTGTGTAACATTGCTTCAAAAACACAGAGTTTTATATGAAATAGGATTGGTTCTTTTATAAATTAAAACGAGCAAAAAAAACGGTGAAGCAGCGTAAAGCGATTCCAATACGGCGATCGATCTCGTTTTTGCGTGTGCTTTGCGGATTAGTAGTCCCAAAGCAATTAACCACTCGCCGTACTTTAATTACGGGACCGTACGAGAATGTTCCTGATTAGAAATTAAAGTTTAAGGGAAACTTGTTTGTAAATGAGCAAAACACATTTGGATTAGACACCTGCATGATAATTACGAAAACTTTGCGATGTTATTACCTCTTTGTAATTACCTATTATATACTGGCCTAATTTTAGGTAAATATCAAAATGATATCTAAGTTATGTGATCATATATTTATAGAATGACATGAGAAATCGTGGCGGTCTTTCACATGTAACAACTTAGGTAATAATACTATAATTGCCTCATATCATATCCATAAAATCAATTTGGATCGTTTAAAAAGGCAAAAAAATGGTTTTTTAAATACGAAACAAACAATAATAGAACAAAAAACGTATTTAATTATACTATAAGCAGATGATGATTCTATGTGCATAATGAATGTGGTTATAATTACTTACAATGTAGACGTTGCAGTGTTTAAAGTGGAAATTGGGCTACTTTCACGAGTTTCCTATCTGATTCTAGCCCCGGGCTGGAGGTAACAATCTGGCGAAATGCAAGATTCAATTTGGCGTTGATAGCTAATTTATTTTCCCCTCTTCATGCCTAGTGGGCAAATGCAGGCGTTTACACTCAATATATCATTCAGTAACCCAATTTATTAAATAACTAGCTGTTACCTTAGAGTGGTTTCGCCATAGAGCGTTTTACCAAAAGTAAACACCATTGACAGACGTATCCTCTGACCATAATTAGACACGAGAGCGCGACTCATACCCAGCCATGTATAGAAATTAAGTTTGTGTCACAAGGACGCGTATTTTCTCAGGGCCCTTATTCACAATGACCATAACACGCCGCGTTGAGATATGACCCCACAAAAATTGTTTTTCCTTCGCGATCAAAGAAGTTTCACTTTCACAAATACATTTTACAACGTGTGTTATGCTATACATAATATTAGTTTCTAATATTTTGGCCTCTGGAGCGGTCGGAATTGTATTTTTAGAACGCGCGTTATGGGCAAGGAATGTTGTTGGTCATAGAGAATATAAGGGCCCAGTAGTGACTTGTAACCATACTATGCACTGACGCGCGCTTAACGTGATAGACTTTTTACTAATACTTATTACAAGTTTTTGTTTTGACGAAATATGTATTATTTCGTCTGAGGTTTTTAATGTATAACATTATACATTATGTATGTATATTGTAGTATGTACCTATGATACTAGCTGTTGGAGTTTCCTCAGGAAACCCCTGACAACGTGCAGTGTGCAACATTTTGTGATGATGGGTTGAGTAGATAAGGCGTGGAATGGTTATTTTTGACATTTATAATAATAGAATAGATTATACTTATTATTGGACTGACACATAAATTATGTAATGCAAAATTTATTCCGTCAGTAATTTCTCCGTCAGACAGACGAACAGACACACATACAAAAATTATCAAAACCTTGATCACGATATTGCTGCGATCATCACTACATAGTATAAAACAGTCGCTTTCTCTGTCCCTATATCCTTATGTATGCTTAAATCTTTAAAACTACGCAACGGATTTTGATGCGGTTTTCACCAATAGATAGAGTGATTCATGAGGAAGGTGTATAACTATATTTTATCCTGGAATTCCCGCGGAAACTCCAAAATTACCGCGGGTGAAACCGCGCGGGTCAGCTAGTTTTAAGTATATAATATGTATGTACTTTCAGATAACATCTCTAATCTGAAATCACAAGTAGGTATAGAGGTATAAGGCATAGCTTACGCTGTATCACTTGTTTTTGCCTATAATTCGTTTTTTCCTTTCTGTAACTCCAAGATTAGACAGTTAAAGGTTTAATTATTATTAAGTATACAATAGAATCTCTAACCAATAACTTTTTGTACCTATATGTACGCACCAAAGCTTTGTTTCTCGTTACGAAATTTTATAATAACGACTTAAGTACCATCGCGTTAAGAGATGAAGCATAAAATGGGCACAAAGTAGATATAAAATCTCGCGGGTAAAGTGCTGAAGATACATCTCTTCATAATACTCGGAGTTTGCATAATGAAATACTATTATAACCCGCTGCGAGTGGAGTCAAGTAGGCAATTCGTATTTTGCAAAGTTTCCATTATCATACCTACTTAGATATGCGATTTCTTAACTAAGTACTCAGTCGAAGTTCATTGAACTCTTAGATAGCTAGCTTTTTAAGCAATTAAACGGTTTAATGTCGAAAATAAAACACCACCCATTGTGGAAATATAAAGCAAGAAATATTAATTTTAATTACAATGTTTATTCTATTGCTTTTTTTGAGGCGAGGCGAGGCGTTCAACGTTTTGTGAGGTGGAGAGTACAGAGAATGTGAAACGTCACGAACGGAAGTTGCCATGCCATTGGCTCAGCAACCTTGTGAGTTAGCGAGATAGATTGCTAGAGAGCGCGACCGGCAGTGCGGCAGAGTGAAGGTCCCATCAACACATCACCACGCGAACAAAGCCGTGTTTTTTATATGACCTAATTTAATTTAATGATACCCGGGAATCGCAGCGTTACGAAGCACAGAAATCCTGCAAAATCCACAAAGTTACTCCACTATATCAAGGTTTTTATCGATGGAAGTGTATACCTAAGTATCATTGGATTGCTGTGAGGCCTGTTTATTTTAGTTTGTTAAATTAGCCGTTCGCTGCGGTTTCAAGGATTCTAGAGAAAAAAAATCCTTCTAGGCTTCACAGTCTACCTGGGCGATTGTCTGATCGTTTATAACTAAATGATATTATTTTGCACAATAGTTAAGTTTACAAAATGATATTATGTACTTATTTGAAACCGGAATAAACCTGTTATTTTATCAGATTAATATTATGAAAATGTCTTAGCGAGAGGTAAAGAAAAAGTTCCCTTGCTTACCGCAAAAATCCATTTCCAAGTTAAACAGAATTTTTTCATTCGTGTTTTTTGCTCATTGAATCTGTAAAAAGTTTTTCTGTGTCATATTTCAAGGATTACCTCCAAAAAGTTCGTTTTGGAATTTTTCTTACTTTACGCTTATTATAAGTGGTGGCCAGGCACTCGACAGCCACCGGCAGAATTAAATTGCCCTAGAAGAGTTATGCTTTGAGCTAAATTTTTATTATTCGCGTAAAGTTCAACTTAATTATGGATTTAGTTAATCATACTTAATTAGACGACGTCGATTAGGTTCTCAGCAATCTCCGTGGCGCCAAGGGAGCACACAAAACCTTCAAGGGAAGGTCTTACTGGCGTTTTAGTGCCGGCCGGGAGTAAGTACATAAAGTGAAATTGAGGCCTGCCTTTTGAAGATCTGACTCAAGGTGTTCCGGTATTATTTTAAAATTCCGACACTTTAATTCAATTTTTTTTTATTTTTGTTTGGTCGATGGTTTCTGTCTGTAAAGTTGAAAAGTACTTATTAAAATAATGCATAACTTCAATTAAAAACCTGCCAAGTGCGAGTCGGACTCGCGCACTAAGTGTTCCGTACCATTATCTATAAAAAAGGCAAAAATAAAATCATGTCTGTTGTATAGGATAGGATAGGATTTGCCCCTTAAATATTTGTTTTATTATGTATGTATTATGTATGTATGTTTGATATTATAGCGGCAACAGAAATTTCTCATCTGTGAAAATTTCAACTGTCTAACTATCACGGTTCATGAGATACAGCGAAGTCTTAGTAATAGGGTCCCATGCATTTTACCCTTTTGGGTACAGAACCCTAAAATGAATATTGTTATTCACCTACCGTACAGCGTAGACTAATAAAATATCAAAAACTTTATCTCTTCTTTATTAATGATTACTTACTTAATTTGAAGTAAACATTGTAAAAACAAAACTGCCGCACTCAGAGACGTTCTTTATTAATGTTAATTGGCATTTAACTAATTAAGTTAAATTTAGTAAAATGCCAATTAAAAAAATTAAGGAATTAAAAAATTAAAAACGACTGAGTGCGATCGTTAGTAGCTATTTATAGCGCGGACTAAGGATAGTACTATAATATATAAAAGTACTCTGTGATAGTACCTATCTATGAGTAATGCAGATGCTCGGCGATACCATCTATCTGTGGTATAGATAGGGAAATCGCTCCGTAAGTGAGGGGGGAGGGACCTCATCGAACCTTGGCATTGGGAGGGTTGTCGCGTTGTCGGCTCGTCTAAAGTTGTAAATTCAATATTATTATTACGTATCAGATATCGTTTACCTACTTGTGACAACCTTAGGCCCAGGTCGGCATTTATTTATTTATTTACTTTAATCCACAGCACTTAAAAACTAATTAACAGTACTTTTGTGTATTACTTACTGCCAATTACGGACTAACATTTTGTACACTATAGACATATACCATAGTATAAAGTGTGTGTGTGTGTGTGTGTGTGTGTGTGTGTGTGTGTGTGTGTGTGTGTGTGTGTGTGTGCGCGTGTATGTGCATGTGCGTGTGTTCGTGCGCGTATATGTTTTCGGGAGTTTATATATGTAGATCTTGCTCTCGTAAAATTTATCACAAAGTTAAAAGATGTCGGTCTACTGTATCTAGTATCTACACCATGCTATGTCCATAGGTAGGTATAGCGTAATCTAAAAGTCAAATCTTCCTTTATAAATAAAAATGAATGTTTGTATGTCTGTCCTTTATGCGTTTCAAAACCATTGGTCCGATTGTGATGAAACTTTGGCGGGTTGGTCTGCCTGCGTCCGCAAAGGTTCCTGATCCCAAAACTCACGCGGGTGAAACCGCGGAGCATAGTTAGTAAGTAATAAAAATAATACCTAATGGAATTCTTACGCACTATCAACCAAAATATATATTAGATATACGTAATTGTCAAGTCAAACAGAAAAAAAACAGCCATTTTTCATGTAGGTAGGTACTATGAGATGTGACGTATAACAGGCGCCAGGGAAAATATTAATAGCTTTTCTTTGTAAACCTATTTTCCTTTAATAAACTCGGGTAAACTTGAGAAAAATCTGCTCGGTTAGTTAAGGTTAAGCGGATTAGTGGGCAAACTTTTTTTATAGGAAAATCTCTTGAAATATGGGCAAAGAATCTTTGAAATATTAGGGCTTCTAAAAATGATTTTGTATCCTAAGATGGGAGTGCGAGAAAAACAGTCATGAAACAAAAGAACATGACACTCAGTAACAATATTCTTCGTCTATTATCGAGTAGGTAGTACTAATACATATATCTATGTACCTATGAAATGGAATTTTTCCTTGTAGGTTTGTTTGTCCTTCTAAGGCATTATAGAATGATTGAGAAAAAATTTTGATGAGATCGTGAGCGCGCGTCATTCCCCCGAGCCAAGTTCTATCTATAATCTCTGATGCATGGAAAACTAAAGAACGGACTCGTTATGTCACGTGATTACGCTAAACTGAACTATCGATCGGACGATTTTACGATTCGTTTCTCAGTTTTGTAATGTATTAACGAATGTAGATTGTAAACTTGGCTAGGGGGGCAGGTTGAGTTACTTATGGCCGCACTCAGAGTCGTTTTAATGATTACTTTATTTTAAGTAAACATTTTGAAACAAAATTGCCGCAATCAGAGACGTTCATTAAATGAATGTTAAATGGCATTTGAAGTTAAATTTAGTTAAATGCCAACTAACATTAATTTAAAGAACGTCTCTGATTGCGGCAATTTTGTTTTAAAAATCATTACTTCAATTAAGAAATCATTAAAACTCTGAGTGACTCTAACGGCCTTAGATCATAATGTAACGAGAAGAAGCAAGCACAACCGCAGGCGGCGCTCAGTGCAAAAACAATATTGATGTATTTTTACGAGATTTTTATTGAATTTCAGGGCGAAATTTCAAGGTAGAATATATATAATAATAATTGTTCATGTTATGTAATGTTTTCTGTTAATAAAGTTCGTATACGGGCGGAGCTACAAAAGGTGTAATGAATCAGAAATTACTTGTCAGACGTAATTTTCTTAGCGAAAAAAAAAGTATTAGTAACGCGGGAGAATGTTCTTTTACCGAGAAAGAAAGAAAAAACCTTATTTTTCTCGTATCAAATACTTTGATTAATAATCTTGTGCTTAGAGGACAGCCGTATTTTTCTCACCGTTAGTTACAACTCATTCGGCTATATTAATGTGGATCAATGATATTCCTATAGTAGTAGTAGAAATTAATAAAATAAAATAATTGTAGATATTAATTAATAAGTAATGATTCTATTTATTACACTAATGAACTAAAACCATGTAATACTATAGGTCTATTTATTACTATAATATTATAATTATATAACACAGGTAATATACGTATAATTATATCGCGTTTAGTTTAGGAGCACTAGTCAATTTTTAGTTAGAAAAAGACGCTATTGAAAATATATTATTAATTTCGAACAGCAATTAATATACTTACTTACTAAGTAATTTATTATCGTACGTACCAGATATAGGTAAATACCTAGCTGTTTCTTGCGGCATCACCGGTGTACATTTCGGGTTTTTGTCATGATCTCTTTGATTTGGGATAAAAAGTAGCTTCATGTTTATTTAATTAACCTCCAAGGGTGCCATGCTGCTTTATGAAATGAATGAAATGAGTGAAAATTCTTTATTGAACAAACAACTAGTACAATGACAAATAGTACAATGACAAAAAAAATTAAAACAGAAGTAGTATTATGTGGCTCCAAAGGGCGGATTGGAGGTGGAGTAAGGAGACATTTATTACAGTAAAAACAGTTTGAAATGCGAAAATTATATTTATATCAACAAATCGAAGGTGTGTTAACTATTTATTTATAAAAATATTACATGCAATACATAGGTAGGTAAAGTGCAGATTCTATAATTAAATAAAAACAAAAAAAATATACCAAATACATGATGATGTCGTAGTGTACAGAAACTGCAATAACTAGGGAAGAAGCGACATGAAATGTGCGTGAAGACGTGACTTAAGGATGGATATAGATTTGGAATTAATCCGTCATGTCCTGTCCATACTATGCTCTATGAATTTTCGAAGAGTGCATTCGCTACGAAGCGAAGTGCGGAGTATACCAACCGTGGCGGCTGTTGCTGTCGAAATAAATTGTGTTTAAGTCCCCATTCGATAGTGATGATGGATATTGTAACACACCCATACACGTATTTTTTTTTAACAATATTCTAAATGCTGAAAATCTTTTATTTGGCCATATTGTCTAGTAGTTAGGACTCCAATTTCGTTGTAGGCAGTGATTCTTTTTGAGATTGAACCTTTGTCTTAGTGATTGCATTATTTTCTCTAATTAACTTAAAATTTAAATTTAATACACGATGGTTACCGCAAATTAAGGATTAGTCAATACACGAATGGTTTCAGAAAATTAATATTTAGTCAATACATGAATGGTTTCCTCATTTTAACTTTTCTACGATACACGAACGGCTCTACTATTTTACTTTACAAGAATGGCTTCCTCGACAACTATGCTTAGTTAGGGTTTTAAAGGTGAAATCATTCTAATCATTCTAACAATTGTGTGAAAGTGCAGGATGCCTCCAACTCTCTAGGTTTTACGCATAAAAAATAGCCTATTCATGGGCAAGACGGCTCTCACCGTCTCCCATCAAGATAGGTATTTTAGTTTTAAATATTTTTAATAATAAAGAAAGATAATCATACAAACAATTCAATTCCTTGAAACGAGTTAAGTGATCCCCTTCCCCATCCCTCAACTTATTTGGTTCAAAACCATTTTTATATGGGATAGATAACTAATACAAATAATAATAATTCAATTAATAATTCAACAGAAGGTAGGGCACCCGACGAATACATGACTTATTCGTCAAAAGGCAGGGTAGCACCTACACGGTGATGGCCATCCAGCTCAATGCCTTCACCACCTCCCCCACCTGTTTCACAAGGTAAAGGATTATTCAAAGATGATTGTAGATATGTTTACCAGCATCCGTCAGAGGAAGCCAGCGAAGGGACTGTAAGTCTCTAGTCCGCAGACTATCGCTGGGGGCCGCCATAGACTCCTGAATATGCGCGAGGTCAGTAAGCGGGAGCACCGCGACCGTGAATAATCCTTTACAGTGATCCGTGTTGATTATGTTATAGTAATGCGATCAATCTCTCTCTGGAATCTGTCGAACTTTCTGTTATACGGCAAAGCAGCAAGCTATGAAGCCCAGGTCGTAGCCTTAATATGTGGTTAGAAACCACATTAGCTTGGACAATCACTCGCCCTCCTGTAACCAACTCGGGCAATCGACCCCGTTCTGCTGGTGCACAGAACAATCATGACTAATCACGTCATGTTGAAAAACAACCAATTAGTATGGGGATCGTACGTCAACAGCAAAGTCGACAAGCAATCTGGCCCCGCTCAGGAAAAAGAACGGTAATCATCTTACTACTCAAAGAGGTTCCGGCGCTCCCGCATTTCTCAATCAAGTCTCCTCACAAACATAATATGCATTACACACACGCTCGTTCGACTTGACTATTCATAACAACCGTAACCTAATCACTATAAGTAGTCTCTGCACAAAGCAGCTCAATCACAAAGCGCAGCGGCCCACCCGAACGCACATGTGACCGAGTATCACAATCGCTTCGATCTGCCTCCGCACCAATTAATCAAGTCGCAGAGTGCATTGACCCAGTTAAATAGTCTTCGCACGAGACAACCCTCACGGACATCACAACTGCGTTGACAGACCTCGGCAGAGCAATTAACTACTTTGCGCGTAGGCTCGTTCAAATTTGCAACAGTAGGTACTTCGCTTTTTTTTTAAATTTTTGAATAGAATAGAGAAAAAAAAGTTGAACAATCGTGTATCTAATTTATACCTATGCACACTAGTTGTAACTTGTAACCCGCGATTTCACCCGTGTGAGTTTCGGAATTCCCGCAGGAACTCTAAAGTAGCCTAATTTACTTAAATGTCTAATAAAAAATCGTCCATTGTAACCTGGCACTAGTTAAGTGTACCATGTGCAAAAGTTCACAAGGAAGAGAAGAACTTTCTTAATTAAGTAAGTAAATATAAGTACGAGAACAATTAAACTTTCTTCGATGTATTCGCAGAATCTATACAGCAAAAAAGTAAAGTTATCGTGAACGAAAGATGTATACTTTTACTTTGCAATTGATTTATTGACTACTCTATTCGCCGCCGCCACCGCTGCGCGCGAAGTGCACGTTCGGCTAGGTATTTACGTAGGTTACAATGTACCGACAGCTGTCGTGCACCCCCGCGTACGCCGCACGGCGCGCGCGCTCATTGATATTATTACGAATAGATAGTGTTCATATTTTGCTAATTTAAAGCCGGATAAAAAAATATAAAAAAGTTTGAACAAATAATGGAAATGTGTTCTATTACTGAACTGCCAAAATTTTTTTGCTCCATTGCTTAAAAAATATTCCTATATAAGTAAATAAGAATCAATCAAACCGATTTGGCTGATTTTTTTTTTAATTTTCTCGTAATTGTCAGGACAAAGTTTGTATAAATAAAATATTTGTAAAATTTTCGGCTATGGTATTTTTATAGGAAATCAAGAAACTTTGAAAACTACTTGTCCTGCGCAGCTGAAATTAAAGGAAGTTATTTTATAGGGAGTAGACGTTAGTTAAGCAAGGGTTTCACCCAGTGTACCCGAGGGAATACTAAAATTCACGCGGGTGGCAGGAAACAGATATTAGTTACGTATAAAAAGTAACTTTCACTGCTTGCAATTTGAACCGAGTTGGAATATTTGCGTATGTATATTAATATGTAAATCGAAATGAAACTAACTTCTAGTGGATTATCATGACAAACGAGGGCCAACAGCGGCTCGCGATGACGTAGGTACAGTGGGATTGGTTAATTTGCATAATTTGTGCTAATGTATGATGTCGTTAATAGACATCGATCCGATCCTCTTGAACAAATCATTATTGGTAACTGCCAGTAATTACAACGATATTGCGACGGCAAATAGTTCATTAGTCGGAAGTTCGTTGATTAATTATGTTAATTAAATGTTATGTAATAGGTATAAGTACCTATCTATAATTTAAAGTTTAGTATGACGGCACATTTTGATTCATCAGATATTTGCGTTATAATTGAAAATGTTTAATGTACTTAGCGATTCACATA
This sequence comes from Zygaena filipendulae, assembly GCA_907165275.2. Taxonomy (NCBI): domain Eukaryota; kingdom Metazoa; phylum Arthropoda; class Insecta; order Lepidoptera; family Zygaenidae; genus Zygaena; species Zygaena filipendulae. The sequence goes on along the minus strand of OU015667.1, from coordinate 5,707,446 downwards.
CTATCAGTTTAATAACTGAAAGTATGTTATTGTACATGCTTTTTTTTGTAAATACTTAGGAGTTTGGGACTTATGATACATATTATTAAACACCCAGACTCGTTGTCAGAGAAAACACAAATGTTCAATGTTCATGTACCCTATGAGGGGATCGAACCCGCGTCACTAGGTTACTTTACCACAACACCAATAATGCTGTCAAATACGAGTACAATTTGAAAATGACCTTCGTTTAAATTGGACTCAGACGAAATAAAAACTTTGAGGTATTGGAGATTCTTTTCGACGAGTAAAATTACGGCGGTTTCTCATTGCGACTTGTTTACTTCTGCTGCAAAATGCTACAGAACCATAACCAATTTGGTTAAAGCTGGGAGAAGAGCGATGGCCTAAAGGTGAGGGTTGGTGCGATGCCGATGGTTTAAAATCTATACCTGGGTCTCAAGTCTCGGACACCGCCCGAAGTGTAGAAGCTGTTGTATACTAAAAATGAAATAAAAATTGTAAATAAAAATTAAAAACAAAATAACCGACAGGAACGTACTTGTGAGTTGACAGTTGTGTAAGAAGACTTTGTCCTCCCATAAGATAGCAAAGTGATGAGATTAAAACAAAAATTGTCAAAAAGAAAACATTTTGTTAAAAAAATAAACAGCATTATGTACAATAAAATTAACTTAATTTCCGTGAACCGTGAGATGAAATAAAGGGACGTACCTAATTTTTTTCTTTATTTTTGCATGGTCTTACTGAGCAAAGTAAGCTTGTGAGTTGACAGTCAGATAACTACCAGAGGTATGGTGCTGAAATTTAGACAAATTCAAGTTTATATTACTCCAATCAAATTAAAAAAGAATGATTTATCCTTACTTTTATAAATGCGAACGTGAGTGTATTTCCTCGCTTATTAAAATTTCACGCCTCAAAAATAATCTACTAAAATTTTGCATTACGCGTTGTCATGGGTATAGAGACGGACATATGGTACTTTTTACCTTAGAATTCCCGCGGGAACTTTCCGGTGAAACTGCGCGGAACAGCTAGTTAAATAATAATTTTCTGTGGAAAAAGCCAACGAGTTATATTTTTTGTGGCATTACCGTTCGTGCCTTTACAGTTTGACTGGATATATCAATCAGGTTAAAACAATTTTGCTCTTTATAATATATTAGTATAGATTATAGGCATCTTCGTTATCATAAATCTACTTATGTACCATTTATTTTATTCTGTGTGGTTTTATAAAAGTGTTGGTTTTGCAAATAAGCTTGTCGGTTTATACGGTGGGGTTGACCTTTTTGAATCAATAATGAATCCAATTTCACCTCCTACCTTTACGAGGTCCACAGCAGTCTCATTTAGAGAGGTTAAAACATTTACATAAATCATGATACAGTCCCCAAATCTATGAACAGATTTAAATCCTCGACTAAACGGGCAAAGTCCTTTACCTGTCTAATATAGTTATTTAATTGTCTTGATATGTGAAACCATTTAACATTATAACTGTTATTAAGTATACATCGTATTTATCTAGGTATTTTAATTTTACAGAAAAGAGTTCAAATCCACAGGCCAAATCCATTTAGATACGTATAGACCACGCCTCAGCCTCCAAAACATTGAATTAGGTAATAGGCGTACAAAAACAGTGAACGTAAACAGAGTAAAGTATTTCAGCGTTCAGCCTAAAAAGGTCGACTACGTCCAATGCGTACCTATACGTAATTTTGCGCCGTTCCACTCACACATCGATTGGTTTTGTGATTCAATCTTGAACGAAACATTACTTGAAACTTTTAGTATTACTCATTAACTGCTAGCTCTAAAATTTAACCGGGGTGGTTCTTAGTAGTTTGTATAGGACTAGCCAGTTACTACTGGCTAATAAGACCGTCTATTCCATACAGTTCTATTGATAGTAGTACTAGTAGAACTACTTGGAAGAACAGAGGGCTTACTATGAGCTCTTAGACTGGAACCTAAATTGAATTGCTCTGCTTTTATCGTACCTACTTTATCGTGGTTTTAAAGCTATTCAATTTAGATTCTGCTTGAGCTCATAGTACAGGAACAGACTGTCTATTCCATTCAGTTCTATTGATAGTAGTACTAGTAGGACTACTTGAAAGAACAGATACTAGTGATCATGGCACAGTCTCGTATTAAGGTTTCAAAGAGGGTCGCAGACAGAATCATCTCTATTATTGTATGTTATTAGTAGTTTTCACGACATTTACTTTCCTTGAAGGTATAATACTTATTCTTTATTAACAAGATAAAAAAATAAACGATCCCGTTATTGCCTCATTGCGGATCCGTCCCGTTGACTTTTATGTCACGGTCTAACTAAACGTAACTGTAAGTCAGGCTACTATTATGCTACCGTAACACTACTTACTTTGGGGTTGCCTGAAGTAAAAACAAACTCGTAATGGTGTTATAGAATCTCATAATATATTCGCAATGTATAAGATATGAGTTTTGAAACCAAATGGTCCACAGAAAATGTCACACGGAACATCTAACTAATCGATAGACGTAGGTAAATACTGGTAACACTATCAACCGATTCGATCGATATAACATCATATTTTTCATGTTTAAATTGTCGATGGAGTATAGATAAATGATGTATGTGTACATACCACAAAAAATAACTTTATATCGTGTGCACTGTGCACGTCATGTTTGTGATTTTTGCAAAAAGGAGAGTTCAATCAAGATTTTACCTTATTTTTTGTGACTTTTTTATACTTACTAGTACCTACCTAACTTATTGTTTCCTAAGTGACTTAGGTTTATTTAGCTCTAGCTGGTTACGTGAATAACTAGATTTCCTCGGAAACTCCGGGATAGAAAGATCCTTTGTGTGAATTCCTAACTTATTCTATCTGTGTACCAAAGTTCAACCAAATCCGCGCAGCCGTTTAAAACATCCAAACATCTTCACAAAAAAATGTTTATTTATTATACATACATTGCAGAGATACGATATGCGCGCACCGACTACTACTTTTTCTTTAATGGAAACTTTGTCCATGTCCAACATTAACGAACATAGCAAAAAAAAAACAAATAGGTCGAGTCATGTTTAGGCTTAAGTAGATTTTAAAAGGCATTTTTTTTATTTATTTAAAGGCTTTGTCGCAGACGTATTAGTTGGTAGGTTAAGTAGGATAATCCACCTTTAAAGTCCCCACTACCCTGACGCTACGTAACGGACCTGTGGACGATAGTTCCACGTGGACCCCACCGGCGTGTTAAAGTTCACAAAACCACACCTTTACACACGCTTTGTTTAGTTGAAACCGTCAAAGCTGAAGGGTTATGTACGGTAATAAAATTCAAACAACGCTACATTTTTCTTCATACATGAGTATGAAGTACCTACATGACTATGTTTTAAATACCAAATACCATTATTTGTAACTGGAAATAATATTACTATGAACGTTACTATTTGTGATATTTTATTATTATTATTATGTTGGAAATTGTTTACTGTACATCGTACTCTAAGGTAGGTACTACGAAAAATTGGCCACTTTTGCGCTGGCCGCTGGCTGGCGGGGATAACGGTCTTCATGCAGTGCTAGGTTTGCACGATGTTTTTCTTCACCGTAAACCCAGCAGTAGTAATAAATTAAAACGATTAAAAACCCATATAGGTGCGAGAGTGGGATCATTTTTATAATAGGAAAATAATAATAGGAAAATAGGCCCTTTAAATAATAGGAAATAATACTACCGCTGCGTGCTGCCACGACACGGTATTCGTTTCCTAGATAATATCGTATTATGTACGATAATTGTTAACTTTTGCATCTACCAACTTAATTTATTGCCATTCAAGACGGTCCTTAAGCAGCTTCAGCATTTGCCGCTAGTTTGTTCATTAGCAAGTCGGAGTGTTTAAGTCGCAGAGTTTTGCAAACTTTATTACACAGACTGAAATTAGCGCGTTCGTCAAATCGGTGTTCTCTTGCCTCTTCTATTATTTCTTATTTCTTTGTTTAACGATACGAGTACTATTCACTAACGTTTCAACTCGCGATTTACATATTAAGAAGTCTTAATACATCTATAGTCATTAGGCATTAATATGATAATAATTGTACCTAATCAATTAATCATTTCGATCAAGAATTAAGCGTAGGTAAGTCGCAAAAAAAACAAATTCTGAATACATATTTAATAGCTTTAATAGCTAATAAGCTGTGCCCCGCGGTTTCAGGTTTTTATACAACAACTTTTTTTCCCGACATCCGATTTCAATGAAACAAAGCTTATATGTAGCTCCAGGCTAAGCTTAATCTACCTGTGAAAACCGCATGAAAATCCGTTCAGTAGATTCAGAGATTATCGCGAACAGATAGGCAGACAGAAAAGATTTTTAGAAACCCTTTTTTTGTGGTTGGTTACTTGTGGTCTGGACACTGTCTTTATACCCTGACCTGCAGGGTGTAAATAAGTTACGTACTGAAGGAGAGTATTAAGTATTCGATTCTTGTTTCAAATATCTAAAAATAACAATATCTTCTTGACGTAATTATCAAAAAAAAGGGCATAAAAAGTTTTTATTTACGTCTGTGAAAGTACCTACTTATGACTAATAATATTCAAGATTATCTGATTAAGAACGTTCCATACAGCATTTATCTAATAGAGAATTAAATAAAACATAATTTGCTTCAACGTGGGCGCTTGATGACTTTATTTTAATAGTGAATAGACTCGTTAGCAATGGAAACTTTGCGGGTTTCAAATAGCTGCTATAGAATTGTGAAAAACTATACCAACTTTCATGTCGAAAGTTAAACTACAGCAGGGACTCGCTGGGTGCAACTCTACATTGCTATGGAGTACCTACAATTATCGCGTTCTTCAATTAATGTAGGTAATGCGGATGATGACAAGTCAGTTAGATAGTAAAGAAATAATAAACACGGTTTTGCTTGCACAGTTTGCTGTATTTTAAATTTAAAAAAAAATACTTAGATAAAACGCGTTAAAGTTTAAAAATGGGAGGTCGTGAGATAACTAAGTGAATTTATTGCTATTATTCCTATTATTATCTCTTTAGTGAATTTATTTAATTTTGACTTAAAATGTAAACGTAATTTTTAAAGAGAAATAAAATATCTATCTATCTATGCATAAAGTATACCTATATCTAGACGCCACACGGAATTTCAACTCATTGTATCGCCGTAATTTTTTGATTAGGTAGGTACGTAAAAAGATATGTCTATGTCTAAAAAAGGATGCCTGTCCAATATTTTTTATTAATCTACAAGACGGACTAAAAATTAAAATATAGTCATTACCTATTTCGAAAATCCTAACAGATCCGCCAGAAAAAAAAAACGTAAATACGAGTATATAGCTGCCGAAAAAACTATCGCTCCGAAATAAAATTTATTCGTATAAGTCTTTGTACATGATATCATTGTTGGCGAAGGCATTTCAACAATAGGTATAACGGGTTTTATCTCATATCGCCGAACTCAGGCCTCAAAGTGTAGATATATGGGAGAGAGTATTAAAATAATAATAATGCTTGGATATTGGCTTGGACCTTGGACATACGGCGGCGGCAGCCACCTGCGTTCCAAACTAAGCAGAGCTTATACCTACCTACTATGGGTGACAGACAATTGATTTAATATACTTATGGGTCATTTTCTAGCGCGAAATGTGATTTCCATGTTTCTTCGTTCACTTCGATTCGAATTTATTTCGACTGTTTAAGTACCTATAATAATAAAAGACTCGATATCGGAGAACAAGGAAATGTGGAGCTCGCTATTTGCGCTAGTAAATGACTCATATATCTATTTCTATATACTTATACTAGCTGTCCCGCGCGGTTTCACCCGCGATAATTTCGAACTTCCTGTGGAATTGTTCCACACAAACTTTTCAACCCCTTTTCATCCCCTTGCGGGTTGAATTTTCAAAAATCCTTTCTTATCGGATGCCTACGTCATACAAAGAACACACACTCCAACTTTCAGGTCTCTACGATCAGCGGTTTAGGCTGTGCGTTGATCCATCAGTCATTCAGGACAAAGCTTTTTATATGTACAGATATACGATAGGTACATACTAAATACCCAGATTCCCGGGTAAATACAAATCATCACGTCACCCTGACGCGAACCCAGGACATCTGGCGCTGTAGTCAGGTTCGTCAACTATTAGGCCAAAGGTGACTATTATATCACATTAGTTAAAACGTTCGTAGTGTACCTATGATCTGAAAAATATACCTACGTAGCATATTGTTAGTTAATGGGCAAGGGAAATAAAAAGTATGCTAGGTATAGAATGCCACAAAAAAGTAAAATACTATAAATACTTACGTTATTTTATTGTATTTATATCGTGCTGACTATGTTTGTAGAGACGACGGAAGCACAGCAGTGCAAACAAAGCGATCTTATCGACCCGTCCGATGCAACGCGATCAGACAACAGCCAAACCATGCGACAAGATCTCTTTTAAAGTCTTTATTTCCCTCCTTCAAAGCATTATTGTTCGAGTATTTCACCGATCAATTGGTTCAATTTATACTGGTCATTGGTTATTTACCGTCAATTCCTATATAAGGAGATACTTTAAGGTTTGGACTTAGTATTTAATTCGAAGAGATAAATATATTTCCATGTTTTGTTAGTAAGTATAGTGGATGATTGTGCTATTGTTACTGAAGAGCATTAACAGAAAACGGTTCAAACTAGATTCTGGCAATGTCAGCGACATTAATTGTTGTATATTTGCTGAAGAAAAACAAAAGAATACATTTATCTCTTGTTCGTTATCCATTTTCCTTTAATATTATTCCACCATGTTTTCGTATAGCAATAATAATAAATAAGTACAAAATGAGAAGCTCACAACACAACCGCTGATTGTGACTGGAATATCGTAATCATAGAACCGGATAAGCTATACTTTTGTTTTAAGATCAACTAATACCTATTGTTCAATCGTAAACCTAATAAAAATTAGGTATTAATTCAAATAATAATAACATTGAAGTTTAATAGACATAGCTCAATGGATATTAATGATAAAATTGATTGGATTAAACATAATAGTCTCAAAAATTTTGTGATAAATGCTCTGAATTTTTGAATATCATCTAATAAAAATAAAAGGTAAACATAACCTACTATATTATCTGCGACTTAACTTTATGAAAATAGTATAGGTAGGTAAACATAATTTTTTGAAAATAGTAGGTGAACGTTAATTTGCGAAAATAGTTTTGTGACAATAGTAGGTACATAAATGTAAGTGTTCCATTAAAATAGTAGGTAAATGCAACTCTATAAAATTATTTGGTTGACAAAATTGCTTGAATATTATAAATAGATAAACATGCGTAGTTATGAGTAAAATTTTTTATTTTATCGCTGTTTTTTTGCATACATAATGCCGTCATCGAATTTTCTTATTCTCGTCTCGATATCGCTACAGTTGGAATGGAATAGCACACTCTTCACTTGGTTATCTGACATGGGCACCCCTTTGTAGTGGATCAGGCCCAGGCCATGCAACGTCGCGTGCGCCACTTCCACGGGCAGCGTGCACGTCGGTGTTATTAGTACCAACTGAAATCGAACCAAACACATTATATTGTAGTTATCCTTAGATACTATTATAAACTAGCTGTGCCCCGCGGCATTCAGCCGCAGTAATTTCGGAGTTCCTGCGGGAATTCCAAGATAAAATATAAATGTAAACCTTCCTCATGAATCACTCTATCTATTTTTTTATTTATTTATTCATATACTACTAAGTAGGGAATTTACAAGATAGTGTGAATAAACTTTCGTAAAGTCCGTTCCGTAGTTTTAAATGTCTATAAGCATACAAATAGGGACTGACAGACAGCAGCGACTTTGTTTTATACTATGTATATTGATGTGAATGTGAGTTTATTATTTTTGTTTGTTGCGCTTTATATATCATGAAATTTCCATACACTTTTTCAGGGGCACAGAGAAGGACATAGGGTATCTACTTACTTTTATCCAGGAATCCTCGCGGGAACTGAAATTCACGCGAGTAGGTATAGGTATATAAAATTGACTGACCGACTTCATCATCTACTTCATGGTCACCTAGATTAAACATCTAGGTATAGAAACTAGTAAAAGAACTACTATAGACGAACTAGACCAGAATCTTCTTCACTGACTCATCAATTTGTGAAAATACTGAAGCTAGAAACATGTAATTCGGATAGTACTCACCTAGTTTCTTTTTGAAACGTAAGTACTCGCTAAGAAAGGATTTTTTTAAATTCCACCTCTACGGAGTGAAACTTTATATGGATGCGGGAGAAACTGCCGAAGTATCGCTGGTTTGACAAAAAACTTCCTTTTACCTTGTAGGCAAGCACTAAAAAAATGACACAGGAAATTCAACCTTTAAGAAGGTGGCAAAGCGGTTTATTCCAACTAGTCCAACCAGTAGTTCGATGATCGAACTGTTTCAGCAGTTTTTTTCAAATTGTTAGATTGACTGAGGTGATGATGATCTAACTGTTTGATTATTTTAAATATTTCAAGCTAGTTGATTACTTAGTACCTATTAGCTCGTCACTTCATCATAATTATTAAACGTTTGTGATGTGCGTGAAAGTATTATATCGTATAGGTACCTTATCTCAAACGATTATTTGTTATTATAAATCACTGACTATACATCGTGATTCCACTAAGATCAATGCGAATATTTTTCCAACTAATTATACATATCGTTTGGTACGTTAAAAAAATATTAGAGGGTGAATTACTACGCGGTCAAGGTAATATGGAAATCTACATTTTGAACTTGCAAGGTTACGAAACCTTATCGGTAAGAAGTAACAAATCACTGTTTCCGAACCGAATATTATCCAAACCTAGTGGTTAAATAAGTCTTGAAGTCGCTTAACTTAAAAGACTCCTAATAGGTATTTGATGTATACCTATCTATACTAGCAAGATGAATGGTACATCATACATTCATCAAACTAGTACATCATTGTCCCCCTCGTATGGTATAATCATAAAAGAAAATCTTACGCGTCGTCCAGCCGGCTTTGAAAAGAATGGTAAACAGCAGTTCTCGAGCACGCCAGAGTATGAATAATATAGATATGTAAAGTTACTCTTTCTGGCAAGTAATATGGGGTTATACTCTTGGAACTGTAAGCACGATCGTTCTTCAATATGCTTGTGCCCTTTTTCCACTAAATCTATTAAGCGCTTTGGACCTGAAAAATAAAGAGCAAAAAAAAAAACCAGTTGTAAGAAAACATTAACATACCTATTCTACCTACGTATCACAAATTTGGCTGATAAAAATAAACGAGATTAGATATAATACTAAACTTATTTATAATACTAAACTTTATCATACTTAACTTTATTGAGAAAGAAATGATATCTAGGACTTATTTATTAGCACGTGCTTTTAAAAAATATGTTTTGTTTTCGACTTATTTATAAAAGTTATGTTTGCGAGTTTGAAATTTTGAACCAAACGATTTAATAGTTGGCACGAATTATTATATCCAGATATGTCGAAAGCCCACCGCCCACGTATTAGGTAAACATGTAATGAACTGTTTTCACAAGTAAGGCTTGTTCATACGTTAAAATCATTTACCACTTAATATATGCTAATTTCGGCTAACTATATGTAATAATTGCAAATGAAGAGCATAAAATATAATATCGTTAATAGACAGGTACTAACTAAATGAATAAAAGTCATAAACGAACGGTATCATATCGTCGTTCCATTCGCACGGCCATGTTTTGAGAAAATCATAGGTCCCTAAAAATGAAAATGAAACGTAAAAACACAAAATAATTCCCACTAAGATTTATACATTGTTTCAAAACATAATCATAACGTAATTAACCATTATTCGGATCGCATGTACCGGTCACGACGACGGGGTGAATCGAAAATAACGAAATCACACGAAATATGTAATGTTGAAACATGACAAAAAGTATTTAGTTTTACAGGGTTTATCGTTATGTAAATCGTAAAACAAACTGTATATTTATGCGTTTTGAATTAAATGGAACGAGCTCGTTTTATTTGACGACATAACTTATGTAAACTGGTGACGGATTTACAGTGCGGTTGTCGGGAGCCGCATAGTACGTGATAAGTGTTTTACACGGTTAATTAAATAATGATAGAGAGCTTCAACAAAGACAAACAACGGTTATGTTATATGAATGTTTATGTGTAGATTGTAAGTCCGTATAGGTAAGCAATACTGTCCGCACTGATTTTAATTATGCAGTTAAATATTATATTTCTTTCCTTTTTTATCTTTTCTTCTTTAATGTACCAAATTTTATGTTCGTTAAGTATTTCGGAAAGAAATAGCTTAAATTCGCACTCCGACCTTTACTCTTAATTAAACTCGTCTTCTTGCGTTATTTAGTGCTGTTGTTATATTTCATTCAACTTTACCTACTGTAAATCTACTGCATAGCATTTTTTGACCTTTTTCCAGATTCACAGTTAATTACAAAATGCGTGAGTGTCGTGGAATACTCGGATAGAACGAAGTTTCTGCGCCTCGTAGTTTCCGAGATAGAAAAAACTAATAATAATAATCGTTCCAAAAATCATTAACCAATAAGCGCGCACCTATGGCGCCGTGACGGAAAATTTCTTTCACGCATGAAATCATAGCCCCCATCCGTACTGTGCGATAAAGAACTTCGTTCTAAAAATTGGCATCAATACCAAATGTCAAAATCTTTGTTAAAATAAACAAAAATAGTACAACGTCCTCAAACGTATAACATACCTAGAGCTATTACAAAAAAAACTGCACAAATCTATACAGATTTTTCAAAAGATTTCGAATTTATGGTTTTGGATATTAGGTTTAAAGAATCTTTATTTCTTATAAGAACATTATAGTTCACTTAAAATAAGATAAAAAGAAGTAGACTATAATTAAGGTTTTGACGTACATAAGAATTTTTTTAATTTATATTTGTACGTGTTTATGTTATCGCATTTTTTAATGTCGTTAGGTAACGTATTGTACAGCTGCGCTCCCTCAAACAATATCGTTTTCTTTCCATAATTTGTCCGTGCGTTAGCAATTTCAAGTTTATATTTATTCAGAAAAGTGTGTGTATGTGGTTTTTCCTGTAACTGTAGGTTGGATTGGAGAGAATTTGTTGTGATATTTTTGATTAAGATAAGAGTGCAGTATGTATAAAGTTGTGAAAGATCAAGAATTTTTTGTTTTTGTATATAATTGTTTGTGTTTATTACACAAAGGATCTCATTTTTCGACTGCCAATAAATCCCATGTTAAAAATAACTACTCTAAACACGGAGTTTTTGTTAGTGAGATTATGATTCCTCCCGCATTCGTTCTTCATTTTTCCTCGTTTCTAGGCTCAGATTTATAATAATACTAGCTTACCCCGCGGTTTCACCCGCGTAATTTATATATAAAATACGCGATAAAAATACCCTAGATCGTTCTCTGTACCCCTGACAACGTGTATGCAAAATTTCATGCTGATCGGTTGAGCCGTTGAGGCGTGAAAGCGTAACAAACAAACAAACTCACTTTCGCTTTTATATAATGGTAATTATGAACCTAGGTATTTTGAGTGCGCCGTTTATATCTTTACTAAATACCTTTAGATGTTATAGTTGTGTAGCATTATTATAGGTTATCAGCGAAACCTTAAATTGGAAGCTTTAAGATTAAACCGCAAAGATTGAGTACGGCACAAGTTAACGCGAGCAATTTTGCAACATAAAAGACGGCGGCCGCGGACGTTATGGCAAAGCTAATGAATAATTTTCCTGAGCTAAAAGTTTCACTTTGTCTACATACCATAACAAACAGGCAGTATTACTGTGTCTGAACTTGGAAAATTGATCCTGAGGGAGGATATTTCGTTTCGAATTCATATAGCTTCTTGAAGTTATTTGAATTAAATTAATTTACAATAATATGCAATCTATGTATTAGTGTTGTATTATCCTTATCCTACTTCCTACTAATATTATAAATGCGAAAGTGTCGATGTTTGGATGTTTATAATTATGTTTGGATGTTTGTTACTCAATCACGCAAAAACGGCTGAACGGATTTGGATGAAATTTGGCATGCACTTTGTCAGGGGTACAGAGAAGAACATAGGGTAGGTACTTTTTATCCCGGAACTTCCGCGGGAACTCCGAAATTACCGCGGGCGATACCGCGGGGCACAGCTAGTTCTAAAATAAATTTTACTTAAAGAGAGCTATACTAGCCTGAGTAACATAGGTAGGTACTTTTTATCTCCAAACAAGGAATGCAGAGGCTGTATCAAATTTTGAAGTCGACGACAGTGAACATTGCAAGTTGAATAAAGGCTAAGTATTATAAAATCAAATTGAGAAGATCAAGCAAGGTAATCAATCGGTGACCTCTATCTATCATGAACGAAACTTGCTTTTAATGTAATAAGCCGGCTCATTCTTGACGCAATCGAGTAAGGGTCATACTCTTGACGTAATCGTGTTAGAATCAAATCGAACTCGAATCGAAATGAGATCGAAACGGATTCAAATTATGCTACTTTTAAAGTTTTGGGATCATGTCTCTATCGAATTTATCAGTCAAATTTCTCAATTTCAATATAGCAGTTGTGTTATTGACTAGTCGGACGTCATCTTTAGACATTATCACGATTTGATTTTATCTCAAAAGTATGTACCTACTAAAATGACATCGAGGTGAAATCATATCGAAGTCAAATCAAAATCGAAATCAGCATCAAATCATTTTCAAGAGTAAGGCCCAAGTACTGAAAAATGGTTCTAGGAAACTCGATCCCAAAGCGGTGACAAGGGTGTAACACGAATAAACCGCAGAGAATACCAGCTATTTTTGTACAAAAGTGTATTGTTGTCATTTATTTCGGTATTAAATATAATATTTAAAGGTCACTATAATGGTATAGTGGCAAGCTATAACCCAGTTGTTAGTTTCTTGCTGACAGGTCGTTTGTCCAGATAGGTACCTACTACTCGATAACTGGGGGAGAAATGGTCGGGAACGATGTTTTTATAACTTTCAACAAAGATGTCTCGCTTCAAAATCCGATTAAAGACCGCCACAATCTTTATTCAAAAGCTTCGTTGTAATAACAACACTCCTGTATAATAATAGAACAATTTCATCTTTACAGAAATCATTTTTTCATAATCCCACGTCTATTCTTGTAAGTAGAATGAATTAATGAATTGTTTCAGATAAAAACACTTGTGTTTTCATGAATTTCTTTGTAAATCGTAATTATAGAAAAATTGTTTGCTCGCCAATACATAAAAGAAAGTCCCACTTTGTAATTTGCAAACTCATTTCGACGCTCGATTTATAAGAGCTTTTGTCGTTATTCAATCTCAAATATTGAATTTTACCGTGATTTTGAGATTGCTGATGAAAATGAATAGCTATGTAGGATTCAACGATTGTCAAACATTTAATATTATTAGATAGGTACTAGCTGTCTCCCGCGGTTTCACCTGCGATAATTTTGGAGTTCCCGTGGGAATTCCGGATTATAATATAGCCTATGTTACTTAGGAATAATGTAGCTTTCTAATGGTGAAAGAATTTTTTTAAATGGTTTTTGAGTTCAATCGTAACAAACAAACAAAAATCAAATCATATCAGATATCAGACTAAAAGTAAATACATATCTATTTACAATACCCATATTGTTAATAGTTATAATAATATGTAGTTGTTAATGTACTTATTCAATAAAACTGTATTAAATACTTTATTTCTTGAAACCACATATTATACGTAAAAAGTTACAAAATATAATTACAAATACAAATTTACAAATAATAATTTATCAATTTCAATTTACGACAAAAAAAAAGTCACTCAAAAATACCGCCCCGGGTCATTATATTTTGTAATTGTAACTTATAACTGTATTAAATTACATTACTTATACAATTTAATATAACTGTAATACTTAATAGGTATTGAATATACGTATAATACATATTTATAATACATATTTAGGTAGATACATCAGAGTCAGTGAATATGGAAAACTCATTCTTTGCACTAGAAAGTTGCCATAAACACCAATAGTCCAGTCAATCTAAAATTTAAAGGTTTCACCACGGAATGAAAGATAATAATAAGCTACAAATTTCTAAAACCCTTTATCTTGGCATTCTAAATGTTGTCTCAGAATTCGTGTTTCAAGATACTATTTAAGGTCCAAGGTCGCACAAAACAGATTTTTTGTAAATATCTCGTTTGCTATAGTAAGATTTATGAGAATTATTGGAGTTATTATAAAAGTTGTAAAACATAAATTCTCTACATTCCACCGTTGTTTAAATAGAGCGCTAAGAGTACATAGGTACGCAGCGTTAGGTACAGTCATATGGCGCTGGCGTAGGGTAGGGTGGTGCCCCCCCGAATTGGGTCCTCGCCTTGTCGTGGCGGGGGGGCTTAGTAACCGTGGACTCCCACCCACGGTGAAGCTAAGAGGGACCCAGAGGCGGGGCCATTATAGCCGGCTTGCGGCGCCGGTTGAGCTGCTCCCGGCGCTGCCCGGCTCGAGGCCACTGGGCCGCTTCTCCGGGTTTTCGGGGAAACCCGTGATGAGGCGGCCCTAGTAGGTGGCGTCGTCGCCCTTCGGGGCGGCGGCGCGACTGAGGCGGGCTGCGGTGGCTCGGGGAGCACCATGGCTGAGGGTAAGAGGCCGTGGAGATGTTTTTCCTCTGCGGCCTCGACGGGGCCGCCCCCGTGATTGGCGGCGTGGAGGGGCTGCGGGGGGAGGGGAGTGCTGGCGCGGAGCTAGTCGACCTCCTCACCCTCTGCGGCCGTTGCGGTGGGCGGCGGGGCCACTGACCTGACCCGTCGCAGAGGGCCTTGGGCGCCGTCGGCGTCCTTTGCACAAGGTCCCCGAGAAGGGAGGAGGATGGCGGTGCGTCGTATGTTCCGACGCATCGTCATCATTCTGAGGGACACTCTTGCCCCTCAAGGAGGAGCCCGGCAACGGGCTGGCGCTGTCGGGGCTGCGGAGCATGCGAGAGCGATTCCCGCGGCCCCGGCAACAGGTGCGGAGGAGGAACACCCCAGAGTTTTTAGTGGGTAGGTTGCCCTTTTCAGGGCG
Source organism: Zygaena filipendulae (assembly GCA_907165275.2). Classification (NCBI taxonomy): domain Eukaryota; kingdom Metazoa; phylum Arthropoda; class Insecta; order Lepidoptera; family Zygaenidae; genus Zygaena; species Zygaena filipendulae. The sequence goes on along the minus strand of OU015667.1, from coordinate 5,692,249 downwards.
GAGTCCCACATAACCATCGCCCCGGCCCGGGGGTGGTGGTATGCATGATGCATTTTCTCTGGGTCAAAAAAAAAATGGGTAGGGTGGTGTAAAAGCGGCTACACACGGCCCTAAAATCAGAGGCGATATCAGGAGTAATGTTGTCAGGTCGCCAAACCTAATAGCGGGGCAGATCAGCCAGTTTGGCCGGACATTTTAGTAAAAAGGACGGAAAATAATTTTCCGTTTATCTCTTACCAATATATACCTATATATCAAAGTGCAAATATCTATAAATATGCCTATTAAGGTGTATCTACATTCTACCCATGTCAGTTGAAAGGTTTTTGTGTAAGAAAATAGTATCTAGTCGGCAAATATTTATATGAAGTCATTCGTGCTTGCTATTGATATTGTTTGGGACGATGACTAAAGCTTTTGTTTTTTTTGACAGTCAAGTACATTTTATACGACCACGTTAATCTTTATTATGTAAAAATTATTTGCTGTTCGTTAATATTTTTAAGTCCTTACTATTATAAATTCTAATGAGTTTATGTTGTGCGTTGCTTATACTTTCGCGCCTTAACGGCTCAACCGATCATCATGAAACTTTGCATACACGTTGTGAGGGGTACAGAGATTAAAGTAATCCAAAATTCCCACGGGAACTTCAAAATAAACGCGGGTGATGTAGCTTTGGATATCAACCACGCATATAATTTGACACATACCTACATATAATTATAATAGATAACACACGTAGATACTAATATGTAAAATAGATGACAACGTAAGAGCCCAGAGTTTCTATGGGAGCATTGAAATTCAAACAGTCAAATCGCTATGAACCGCTTAGTAAATAAACTTTTACTGCTAAATATTATAAATGCAAGGGTGTTTCGCCTTTCATGCCGTAACGTAGCAACTAGCAACGGATTGTCGTGATTTATTGTAAGGGGAAGTTTTATAGGATATAGTTATAGTACCGGGAGGAGTTCCTGAAGAACATCAAAAAACGAGGATTGAATCATGGAAAGCAAATACCTAGGGGAAGTACGTACAAAATGACATATAGTTTTGTTTTTAGGTAATAACTCTTTATTGATAAATCACAGTACATTCATATTGTACACCAGTAATCTTTGGTTTTATACCTTTCAATCCTAAAAGATGTTTAAAACATAAAAACTAGAAAAACAAATAATTTAAATTTTACTGAGATTAACAAAATCCGTTTGTTCCAAAGCGTATGGACAAAATGGCATACCACATAATATGGACTTAATGACATACATGACAAAAGTATAAAAATCAAAGGCAAAGCTCGCAAATAAACCGCTTGGTTCGTTTAGAAACGTCGGCGCAAGAGGTGTGGGCCCAATGCGAACATTTTAAACACCGCAACTTTTATTTGGTCTGCAGAGACCGCAACCAGTCTTCTCCAGGTTTTGATAGGGAAAAAAGATCATTGCAATATATGCAAGCGCAATCCTCTTCGTCATCTTGAGCGTTGCTTGGCCAATTTTCTTCTTCACTGTCTTCTTAGAATACGGTTTTAGTACCTTAATGTTTCGTCTTCTCTTCTCTGAAGGAACTTTAGGCTCATTTTTATACATACATACCTATGTCATTTTGTCCTTTACCTATGTATGTCATTTTGGCCATATAGCGTTATAAAAATTAAAAATTCTACAATACATGCAAAATGAATATTATTCACGGAAAAAACTATTCAAATACAACAATAAGTACTTAAGAGATGCAATAAATGTATACGCAAGGTAAAACCATGAGAAATATAATATTAATATAAAAAACTCCCTGCAGTTGAAAAGAAACTCGTAACTTACCAATGTTTGTCGTCGGCCATGAGACCCGAACGAAAGACTGGCACGAGTTCACATTTTGACAGGTTGGTATGAGCCGGGAGTGTCACGTGATGTAGTGGTCTATAGCGGGCCAGAAGCGACAGAATTGGAAATATGATGCCTGTGTCATTTTATCCGTGTATGTCATTTTGTACGTACTTCCCTTTATATAAATACATAAGAAAGTGTATAAACAAATAAACAACATTGAATAACGTGTCGATACTCGTAATAATGTCCACAGACCAGCTCGGCGGATCATTACCAGATATACGTAGACCATTCAGTGAATCCGTATGAAAATCCGTTGATCCGTTGCGCAGAAGAAATGTAATGTCTAAAAACATACATAATATACCATTTTCGTTTCATCATAGGCAAAATAATTATCTAGGACCTCGGCGAATAGATACAGGGTTTATCGAGTTAGTTTACTTGACCGGAAAAATATTATTCGTTTTTTTAACGTCTATTTCAATAAAATTTTTTTTAGATCCCAAATTAGGCTCTACATTCACAATTTTTTAACTATAAAATCTAAATATAACCCATAATATCATGGTTAGATTTCATGGTTTCCCTAACATTTCTTATAAAAATAAAGCAAATTCGTTTAAGTAAAATTTGCTTTATTCAATATTTAGTTCACTTTCCTCCCAGGTGAGGTGTGTATCCACCGTATACATATAGCAAGAGCCATTTTCTTTCACTGTAGTTCAGATAATGTCCGCACGAGAGGCGCAGTAACTGGAATATGTGGGACAGCTGTTCGGAAATTGTCTCGAGGCGTGGAGGCGGCAACATTATAATGTCTTTGGGCGCAAATTTGTGAATTCAAATAATAAAGCCCGTTGCACACGACAATGTATGGTAGTGAGTTGGCGGGTTGCCCGCGACGCCTCTGTGCAAGCCACGCAGTCTGCACCCTCTAATCATCTTAATATTGTTATTAGCTTATAGACTTGCACAGTACATACCACCATGCATGCTCTATTTATAGTTTCTATTTATATGTAGTTACATTCTGTCAGTAGTTAAATAATGATAATCGATGCTTTGGTCCTGTGTTTAAGTAGGTACATCGATGTGGTCAAGTGAAAATTTCAAGATTTATGGCTATTGGCACTATAGCTTTTATATACTTTTTGATTAATTTTTTTTAATATACCTACAGTACGATTGGTATTTGAAGATAAGAAATTTTATAACTTTTATGCTTAATTCAAATTCTATTACTATAAGTAGTATACTATTAAGTATATTGTTTCTGCTTTGTGAGATGGCAATGCTTTCGAGTTTTGTACCTACTCGTCTGCAATACTTTTAATTAACTAGACCTATAGAGTGTTGACTGCTAACAGAAGCAGACTTTTATGGCTATAGTTTGTTTGTTCCTAAACTGAAGAATGAGATGATGTTTACCTATATGTTTACCTAGATGTTTACTGAAATCAAATTCGAATTCGAAAGTTTAAATTTAATATTTGCCTTTCTTCCTCGACCAAAATGTTGATAGATTTTCAATCGGCTGTAACGAATCTATTCATCTACAACGTGTTAATGAATTAACTGAAAACCTGATACACCCCATTTAAATAATTAAACAATAATATGATTAAAATATATTTTAGGTCGAAAATATTTATACTTTAAAAGTTATTTAACATTAGTTTGGAGGTGACCTATCTACGAAATCCAAGCGCTACGCCCGCACCTACCGGTTCGATTTTTTTTGTGCGGGCGGCGTACGCGCCCAATATTGTATTATAAATAATTTAGACATGGGCTAGTAAAAATGAAAAAATATAACCTATATTAAACATAGTGCGATCGATTCGCCAGTTGATTCTGAGCAAACTACTTTCTAGTTTTCAGTTAATTCATTAACACGTTGTATATGTTATGTAAAAAAATGCCCTTAGTCACAACATCACGCTTGAATGGCTGGATCGATCACCATAAAATTTCGCATTTACGTTGTCAGGGTACAGAAAAGGATATAGGGTACATTTTTATTCCGGAATTCTCGCGGGAACTCAGAAATTCCCGCGGGTAAAACCGCGGGGGACAGCTACTAGGTATTCTAATAGAAGTCAAAACATCAAAATTAACATTTTATTTAAATACTATTTGACTGAGAATATTACATTTAGAGAGTGACTGATAAAACGTAAACAGGACAACGTGTTAATTATTTATAAATATTAATTATTCAATTAAATAAATGGTATTTTGCAGGTACACGAGATATTTACAAGTATAAACAAATTAACATTTGTTTTTTCCGATTATTAAAAATATAAAAACGATGGGATAACAAGTATGGGTAGTACAGGCTTTGAAGGACACTTTGTGTAGAAAGTCACAAGCCCGTGAAAATCCGCGTTTGTGAAGAATCAAGTGCACTCGAAGGCATGCGAGAGGGTGCCCTAATGGGCAGTGGACTCGAGGACCGCTCCGCACGACTGACTGCGACCACTCGCCGACCGTTGTAGAGGTATCTTAATCCGGCCCACGATAGCCGAAAGTGACTCAACTTGCCTACACTCGAAGAATACTTTGATGCTATTAATTAAATGTTTGAAAAATTCCATTCATTTATATCCCTTTGTGGTAAAATAGATGTTACTACAGAGGTAACACTCGAAAGGATGTCCATACTTTGTGTTTGTATTCGAGTAGGTACTAAGTACGGTATAGTGCTGGGATAATTTAATATAAGTGGCTGTGATACACAAAGAATATAGAGGAAAGTGTAATTGTTTTACATCTAATAAGCAATGGTTTTTGGTTGTAAATGCTAAGTAGTCTTTTTTGTAGAATTTTGTTCTTTTGTAAAAAAAATTGTAGATCGCTAGAACTACTGAACCGATCGTCATGAGAGAGAGTATTGTACCTATTTCTTATCTCGGAGTTTCTGCAAGGCCTTTGAGATTAACGCGGGTGAAGCCACGAGAAACGGCTAGAAAGTAATATTATTACCTAATAAGTAAAACCTTTTTTCTAATATAATATACTAGCTCGCTATAGCTAGCTATATTTCGGAGTTCCCGCAGAAACTTCGTGAAATCCGTTCTTAACTGACCTGTACTCGGCAAAATGAATATTCCTATCAAATTTCAAGTCTCTAGGCCTTATCGTTCCAGTTTTGAATCAAGTATTACATATATGTATTAGATATAACGTTGGTGATCCGCCATTCGCTGAATTTCAGTAATACGATCTGGGTAACAGAGGACTCTTACGTTATCCAATAGATGAGATGAGTACAGGGAATTGTTTCTAAGTGATTCGTACATCATAGCAGCTAAATATAATAAAACAATGTCATGTCTGTAGGTATATCTTTATCTTCTTAGTTCTTTTAAACTACGCAAGGGATTTTGGTACGGTTTTTCTTCTTGTTCCTCATTGACACAGTTTTAAGTATAATCTAAATGAGTTCAATAAAGGCAAGTCAATGTTTGGTAATCAAGTAATTTCAAAATCAATTTTTGGGTAGGTATACTTGCATGGGCTTCGCCGGCTAAACTATATGAAATAATTCAAAATCATGTAAGTAGTACAAAATATTTCATCCGTGCAACCGTTGCTTGATATGTAATTAATATAAATATCTTCTTATTTTGAAATAAGAAATAATATATTTCTTGTTTTGCCCGTCAATCTGGGTCAAGAGTTCTAATAAAGTCTGGAAAAGTAGGCTTGTTTTTACTATTTTTGTTATAGCTTTAATAGCCAACAGGTATAATGCAAGTAAAAGAAAAAATGCCATAAAATATTAAATAAAAGAATCCCGACGGCGAGGTTCGCATCAAATGGAAATAAATCCACTTAATGTACCTACCTTTTAGCCCCATTCTTTAAGAGAAAAACACGTTAATGAATGAAGAAGTAATCCTTCATGCATTAGGTACGGTGCAAACGTTACTGAAGAAATAACTTAGCCGAAACTTGTCAGAATGTTAACAGTATTTTTACTTTCCTTCGTTAGTTTCGATGTGAGAATAAGACTGTCAAAGAGATGGTGGTAGTGCTCCGCTTATTTTCACAAAAAAACGGCGTAGGTAAGGACTCAGTGTCTCTCAGTCTCAGTCAGTAAAAATGGGTGAAGTTGTTTCGTTAATAACTAATAACAGAGAGGAGCTGCTGAAATTTATTGATTGTTTATATTATGTACCTACTCGTACATACCTCTTTTTTCAGCTTATCTCGGTTTTGGTGGAACTTTTTTTTAAACTGATTGGTCATACATTTGTCCATAATCTCGCCTGATTGTAAGCGTAGATATGAACTAAGGTGTTACGCGTCTGCCAATAAGGTACTGTTCAATCTGCTCTTGAAGAGGTCAAAATTGTAGTTCGGGGGAAACACAGACTCCGGCAGGTCATTCCAATCCCGTGGAACCGTGGAAACAAGGGCTATAGCGTCTGTATTTGTAAAACCTATAAAAATGGCGGACATTTAAAATTGTGCTGAAATGAATACTTTTTTTTTACGGTATTATTTTATTAGTTACTGTTTCGCAGTATAATTCGCGTTAGCGATGTATACTGGTGTGTCATTAGAAATACAAGTGATAAAACAATCCAGATAGACAAGCATCCCACGTTGCGACTGAGCAACTGAATTGCGAGTTGCGACCAGTCGCAAGTGTGACTGGACCTTTTGTTTTGGATACTGTATATATTCATACCTACCTTTATCTACGATGTTCAGTAGCAGGCTTTTGATTAAGTACCTTGTTACGATTGTATATATCTACTATTTTATAGCCTGTAAGATTGTAAGATTACTTCATGAATATTAGATAAATAGAGCAGTAAAAACAGACATAACTGGTTATCAATGACTCATGGCATCTCACTATTTCGGAACTAATTTAAAAATAAGCAAGTATGCCGGGACTACAGCCCCTGGTCACCAACCTATAGCTGTTCTACTTCCTTACTTATAAGAAGCTCTCTTATAATACCTAGATTTAAATTTTCGCCTGTTATTTTTATTGTATAGGTTAAGAACTCTTTGTTAACCACAAATAAACGTATTTTATTATTATTATTCATTGAAATATGAAATCCCTCCTTCCCTACTAATATTATAAATGTGAAAGTATAGTTCTCTCTGTCTGTTTGTCTGTTACGCTTTCACGCCTTAACGTCTCAACCGATCATCATGAAATTTTGTACACACGTTGTCAGAGGTGCAGCAAAGGACAAAGGGTACTTTTTATCCCAGAATTACCGCGGGAATTCCTAAATTAAAGCCGGTGAAATCTCATGATGATGATGACACGTTGTCTGGGTACAGAAAGGGACATGGGGTACTTTGTTTCCCGGAATTCTTGTGGGATCTCGGGCAATAACTAATATACTAAAAAATAACATAATGTATACGTAATATATTTAAATTCAATACAGCTTTCGTTGTGGTAATACTTAACTAACATAGACTTTTATGAATAAAAGTTTTACGAATTTCACGACGAACAACGTGTACTTGCCACAGCAAAGTTTTGGCTATGCATGTCTTGCCAGCTCATTTGTAAATAACAACGTCTAATTGCCATTGCAACGTGACGGAGAAAGTTTGATTTTACTCCCCGTAAATTTTCATACCCTGGGCTTAATTAAAATCGATTCTTGAGGAGTACACTCAAATAAAACCCAAAAATAAAAACCAAAATTAGGTTGAAATATAGCCCAGGATAATTGAAATTGAACGTTTCTATATTTGGATGCAGACGGTACTTAAGCATCGTAATGCAAACATCGTTAGAAGAGTTTGGCTATAAATACAACTTGTGCACCGCAACCCCCCAACCAACCGCTTAAGCTAACGCGAAATTAACCCAAAATTGTTGTTGCAACTAAAGTAATACCTACTTCAGGCAGTTTAAACAGAGTGAAATATTTGAGCGGCGCGGCGCGGCGAAGTACATGCTTATATTTACATATTTGTTAGGTTAGATTAATGAAGCTATAGTCTACTCCACGAGAAGTTACGTATGTTCATGATTGAAATAAGCGATTGACATTGTTTTCAATTACATATTTTAATTGAGCTGTCAGAAAATAAATATAACGTAATTTTTAAAAACAAGCTTTATCATGTCAAAACTGATTCGGAAGGTACTCATGAAGAGTGAAAACAAAACTAACGAGCCCAAACTAGTCGTGTTTGGGATCTTTGAAGTTTCAATTTAGGTCCATTGGCAATCTTTTGGCTCCATCTTCTCTCTTCTCTCATCTTCTCGTCATTATGTAGGTATAATGGAAAGTAGTCATGGAAAAAAAAACCATCCCAAATTCAACAGTCAGTAGCTCTAAGACCCGACATTTAGGGATGTATCATCAAATCATTTTGCTGGTACCATAATATTTTACTGTCACCGAAATCATATCAATATCTATGTCTAATTTCATATCAATCGGTGAAAGGGTTAAGGTATTTACATAATAGGTAATAAATCTTAATATATATAAATTACGCGTCACGTTGTTTGTCCGCGATGGACTCCCTAAACTACTGAATCGATCATGATGAAATTTGGTCACTATGTTGTAGGTAATTTGGCCCGACCGGAATTCCCGCGGGAACTCCAGAATTAATGCGGGGAACAGCTAATTACCGTAAACTACTGTCAGGGTACAAAGAACGACATGGAGTACTTTTTTTCCGAAATTACCGCGGATGAAATCGCGGAGGATAGCTAGTAATATTATAATTATGTAAACATGCTCAAATTCGGAGATAAACTGAAATTTCGTCATGTTGAATGAATACAAGGTTCACTACTAAATCTGTCTGTAAAAGTGTTTCAAAATGACTATATTACACTTATTATTACTTAAACCTACATACCCTACGTAAACCAATTTCCGTACGTATAGGTATTCGAGTACACAATTTGATTTCACACAACAATGCGACATTACCTACATAATGTAAAGCACGTTGCATTATAACTTTTGGGCGCATAAACGATGTTTCTTGCGTAAAATAACCGCCAGTTCGACAGTGCCGTAGGCGCCATTTCCCCGACATATTTATTAAACCGCAGGGCAAATTAAAATGTAAAACTGGGCCGAGTCACGTCCCTGTGCAAAGTGAATAAGATAAATGGCCATAAGCCACCGGAACGCTCATTCTGTGTCGGCGTCACATAATATACATATACTACGACGATCCAGCGTTATATTTTCAAACGTTAATCGATTCTGAATAACCATTTGGGGCACTATAGCCGTTACCCGTAGCATTACCCGTGTTTTAAACTTTTTTTTAACCTTTTCCTAAACAAGGACTGAATTTCAATAAACCGGCCAAGTGCGAGGCGCACGAAGGGTTCCATACCATTATTTATAAAAAATGCAAAAATCACGTTTGTTGTATGAGAATTGGGAAGCCCCCTTAAATATTTATTTTATATTGTCTTTTAGTACTTATTTGTTGTTATAGCGGCATCATCTGTGAAAATTTCAACTGGTCCAACTGTCACAGTTCATGGGATACAGAGCCTGGTGACAAACGGACAGACAGACGGACGGACGGACAGCGGAGTCTTAGTAATAGGGTCCCGTTTTACTCTTTGGGTACCTACAGAACCCTAAAAACAATACTTCCTTATCCTAACCATCTGATATCATCGGAATATCCAAAGACAGCTGAGGTGCAAGCGTTGTGTGATCAACAAAAAATATTAGAGAACAGAGTAGGTACACGAAAAAACAGATCATCGTTTTAAAAATGTTATTAAAGTTAAATTTAGCAATATGCAATAGAAATCAACTGTCTACAACAAGAGTATCTTCTAGTCGAAGTTGTTTTCATCATAGCATTTTCGCATTTCGCATTCATTCTGAGACTAGGTAATTTGTGCCATGACCCAACTCAAGCTAATTCAAAATTAAATACTTGCGTTACGCGTATTGGGGTCACCCAGCAGGACTGGGTGAAGAAATAAGTTGCTTTATTCGTTCAGATACCCACTTCTGCACTGCGCTCATTTATAACATGCATCATCTGTCGTGGGAACAACTTCGCCTTCTTCAGGCGACTAAATGATATTGCAATTTTCCTTTTATTTCAGCAGCATAACTTTTGTTTTTTTTTTTTTGTTATTTGTTTTTTCTCTTTTTTGATTTTTGTAAATGAAAAATGGTTTGAGTGCCACGTTGTCGTCTATAGGATATTTCTTTATGGTAAGTAACTATTGTGAAAACGAAATTCCTCTTGCCTTTCATTTTATTTACTTACCTTGATTAAATTTCCTTTTACATTTATTATTTCGCAAATTTCTAATTCACGGTTGAAAAGAGCCAGCCGTTTTTATTGCTGGAGATTGAAGATTACCTAATCGACATTTCAGTAAAACATGAAATTTTAGTAACTATATAGGCATTTATTTGAATGACTGATTTCATCTCCATTTTAATATATCTATAGATCTTTTTTGTTCTGTTTTGCCTTTTAAATTGCTCCTAATAATAAAAAAAATCATATTCTGTTTAAATTTTAAAGATTTATGAATTAATAATAATTAATAAAATGTATAGAAGGAAATGTTTTAATTGGAATAGGTAATATAATTAGATAATAAAATAATATTATATTTATCACTAAATTGGAATCTAAATGTTCAAAATATAAATATATTATTTAGTTACATAATATTATTTTAAATTATTAAAATATTCAAAGGGGGAACGCTGCCAGTATCTTCGGAACCTTGCCTAAAGGGACTCCTTTTAATAATTTATTTTAGATTTATTTTAGGTTAGGTTAGGTTTAGTTTTAGTATATTTTAATAATTGAAGTAAATTATCTTATACACAATACATACCAAAAGCAAGGAGCTCCCAAGATTTAATAAACTCTGATAAAGCCTTAGTTTAAGCTGAAGAAATGCTTTTTCTAATAAAGCGGAAGGTAAACGTCGCTGTAAATCTTGTCCACTATAAAGAGAGTGGTTTACTTATGCACTGCAAGCGAGGCCGGGCCGCGAGCCGCCCGCCCGCCCGCGCCATTGCAGACACTTTTATAAATTGTGCGGTTAAAAGGGTTGTTGGTTTCATATGAATTAGGTGTTGTTTTCTTACTTTGCCACTTGAATTTTCCTAGCTCTCTAACATAAGCAAAAATTCAATTTTGTAATATTTTTTAACCGACTTCCAAAAGAGGAGGAGGTTTTCAATTCGACTGTAAGTTTTTGTATGTTTGTTATGCGATTACTCGAAGACGGCTGGATTAATTTGAAAAATTATTTTTTTGTTTGAAAGGGTATCTACATTCCCAAGGTCATAAAGTCAGGATCTGATGATGGGATCTTGGAGAAATCGAGGAACTCTTCAAACATTACAGGCACAGCATAGCGATTTGGACAGATAAATGGTCAATTTATAAACCAACCCACTTTAAAGCAAAAAAACAAAAAAAAAGAAATTAAAACCGAATTCAAAACACACAAAAATGCGCTACACTAAAAAGTTAAAAATAACCTACGTATGTGCTACTTACTGATCGTTTCGAAGCCAAGCCAAGTCAAATAGGTAATTGGTAGATAGACTAAGTCCACTCCCACCACATTGCAGACACGAGCGGTTTGAATATTTTGTGAAATTTTTTTAGGTGTAACAATACGTGTCAATCCTACTAATATTATAAATGTGAAAGTGTGGATGTTTGGATGTTTGTTACTCAATCACGCAAAAACGGCTGAACGGATTTGGATGAAATTTGGCATGCACGTTGTCAGGGGTACAGAGAAGGATATAAGGTACTTTTTATCCCGGAATTCCCGCGGAAACTCCGAAATTACCGTGGGTGAAACCGCGGGGCACAGCTAGTTTAGCTATAATTTTTCAGAAGTGTTATTTCTTTGGGCACGGTTTTATTTTTTTTTACCTTCGCAACTCTTACCTTTTTTGCGTTCGTTACTCTTGAAATGCGTGAAAGGAAAAAGAACATGGAATTCGCACTTTGCGCTATAGAAAATGACCCGTAAGTTCTTCCTAGCAATTATGATGAGCTGTTATAGTATTATATCAGTAGTTGCATACGGCTGTAGTGTCGGTCTAGTTGCGAGGCATTCGAGACACGGTTTGTCTGAGTAATTTTTTGTTGGTTTTTTTTTACAAGTTTCGCTTATTGAACGTATTACACGTATTACACGTATTACACGTATTACACGTATTGAACGTATTACTTATACATATACTAGCTGTCCCCCGCGATTTCAGCCGCGGTAATTTCGGAGTTCCCGCGGAGGTAGCGGGAAAAAAGTACTCTATGTCCTTCAGTTCCCGCGGGAATTCTGGGATAAAAACTATCCTATCTTTTAAGTTGGACCATATTATAAATGGTTGCAAAATTTTATCAAAATCCGTTCAGTAGTTTCGGAGTCCATCGCGGACAAACAACGTGAAACGTGATTTATATATATTAGATATACGACTCTTCCATATCAGTTTTTTTATTGTGTGAATCGGTTTGATCAATTACATAGGTATGGAATTTGTTTAAAAATAGATGATTTCCGTAATATGGTATAAGTAGAGGTTTAACTAATGCACGCACGGGTAATTGGGTCCAACGTGGGTGTAGCGATATCTAATCAATGCTATTAGCGCTCGGCATAGGGCACAGTGCGTTACACGTAGCAGGGACACCTCTAAATAAATAAATTACGGCGGTGAGTGGCCGACGACCCTTTTCAACTGTGCTCCTGCAAATAGAACAATCATTGGCCATCCCTCCGTTGACGTGGATTTATTAATACAAAAGGTGAGGTCGATGCCAGAGTGCGCACGTACGTTAGGATTTGGCTCGGCTGTCATTACCGCCCCGAGCTATTACATCAGACGGCGGATTTCAAATTCATTTAATATGTACCTACTCTCTGTGTGACCCGACGCGCGACGTCGTGTCCGCCCGTGGAAATCACGTTACCGACGATTTTCTTTTTCATAGAAAGTAATTTCATATTTCATTCGAATTGTCGGAATTTTAGAGTTGATCGTTCGAAAAGTTCGATAAGTAGGTACATTATATTATCTTTTGTTCGTATAAATACGTATGGTAATTAACTGTTTTTGCGCTTATCAAACCTATAGGTGTTCCCACGCAATTTCATCCTTTAGAATTTGAGTTTAAACAATGTTTAAATATATACAAGTATAATTTTATTTGAATAGAAGAGCCCGAACACTATACCTATATCTAGTACTTATTTTCATACAAACCTTTACCACAAACTTATTGTTCAATAATAGGCAACAACTCGTAAATTATGTTCGGTTAAAGCCGCATATTACACAGCTCTGCCAAAGGAAAGCAAAACAAAATAATTAAAATAAAATGTTATTATTGATCGCTTGTCTCGACATTGTCGTCATTTCATATATTTCGTTACTTGAGAGGAAAAAAATAGAGTGAAGGAGAAAGAAAACTGTTTTAGATGCCTATTCTAAATAAAAAAAAACAGAAAATGCGGCACCTGTGAACTACGTTAAGTAGTTAATACACACATAGTTGTTAGTAGAGGATCCGAAGTAAAATCGACCTTCACCCATCTGTTTAATGGATGAAAATAATTTTGAAGTAATTTAGTATGTTAAAAATTATAAAAAAAAATGGGTTGACTGAAAAAATCCTGGCCAGGCTATAATTAATTAATAATTAAAAAATCACTTTTTAAATACATATGTGCGGTTACGGTTGTGCTTCGTCTTGCTATTACAATTTCCATTTTTCGATAGATAGGTACCTACAACCAATTTTGTACTTTATCAAATGGTTTGACTGCAGAGCATAGAACACGTGATTTTTTTTTAGAAACAATCCATCCTTATACTTAAATGCGAAAGTTTGTTTGTTACGCTTTCTCGCCTTAACGGCTCAACCATGAAATGAAATGTTGCGTATACGTTTTCAGGGGTAGAGAAAAGGACATAGCGTACTTTTTATCCCGGAATTCCCGAGGGAACTTGAAATTAACGCTGGTGAAACCGCGGGGAACCGATTTTATCCACGTCAATTACGGAGTTTCCGCGGGATTTTCGGGATAAAAAGTACCATGTTTCTTTTTCTGCACCCCTAATTACGTGTATGCAAACTTTCATCATGAGCGGTTGAGTATAGTTTAAGCGTAACAAACAAACTCATATCAACATTTTTATATTATGCGACTATACTATTGGGATAACATATAGCTAATAATTAAAAAAAAAATTACTTGTATGCAGAAGTTATTACAATTCAATTAGGTACTCAATTACAAAGGTAGAGATTTAATACTACCTTTCCATACAATTATCCTGATTAACAGTATCATACAAAGGTGAACTAGATAAAATCTCAGCTTTGTTTTGTCTTCTTATTAATATACATAATATGCCTTATTCGCGGCGGATATATGTACGAGAGCCGTGTTGGGAATATGTGATGGGCTTAGTACTTCATTGCTAATGGTGAGTTGGGGATATAAAGCATTGCTGGATATGAAACTGAAAAAATAATAATAATAATAATAATACCCCGTAGTTTGTATCAGATATACAAGTATCTTTAACATCTCAGGGTAGTTATTGTATACGTCTAATACTAGCTGTGCCCTGCGGTTTCAACCACGTGAATTGCTTTTATGTATCAACTTACTTTTCCAAGATCCGATTTAAATGAAACCAAGCCTATATATTGCTCCTTGCTAAGCTTAATCTATCTGTGAAAACTGCATGATAATCCGTTCAGTAGTTCCAAATATTAGTGCGAACAGACACCCGGATTTTACTTTCTTATTTTAGTAGCAGCTGTCCCCCGTGGTTTCCCCTCGATAATTTCGGAGTTCCCGCGGGTATTTCAGGATAAATTATAGGTGTAAACCTTCCTCTTGAATCACTCTTTCTATTGGTGAAATCGCACGAAAATCCGTTTTGTAGTTTTTGAGTTTATCGCGAACAGACACAGAGACAGACAGACGCGACGTGGCGGAGAGCTTTATTTTGTAATATGTATATGTAAGGATCGATATATATATATATATATATTATGTGTAGTAACCACGCCTTAGACAAATAACAATCTATTCGTAGATATCAGACCAAAAACCTTGTATTTTGTATACATTATTGCCACATCTAAGAAGAGATTGTTACTCTAAACCAGTGTTTTTCAATCTTTTTGATTTCACTTCCCCTTTACAGGTTGAAAAATTCTGGCGACCTCCCTACAATGTACAAAGTAATAATTAAATTACAAGACTATATGCGTTAAAGATTTTACTTATTTTGATACCTACATTTATTCATTTATTGAAAAACACTGCTCTGAACCACAGAGCATTTTATTTATGCGCTATAAACAGTTAATTTTTAGTATCTAACTTGGCTTTAATCTACTAAAACGATAAATGAATATAACTAAATCCTTAGCTCATATTTATCGAAAGCCTTAAATATAGCTAACACATTAGCTATAGTAAAATGTTTAGGCGCTAAAGCGTTAACCACACCATTAACTAATTAGGTATATTGCATTTTGTTTGGATGGAACTGGCACATATCTCTATATCTATGTGTTATTGTTTTCTATTAGGAGTGTGTTGAAAAAGAAATATTGTAGAGTAAATACTACCTTACCTACTTACTTATTTTGTTTAAATGGCTTATTTCCAACGGGTTACGAAACAATGTTCAATAATTATATTTTTTATTAATAGAACAATATTTTTAAAGGTTTTATTCACGAAAGTAATTATTACCAACGAAAGTAAGTACGAAACGAAAGTAATTATTACCAATTTAATATTGCATATTTTGTTGTAATACAGCTTTATTTGGCTTTATTGTGCAAATCATTTCATCTCGTATAAACTCTTTTTTTATTTAACAAACTGAAAGGAGTTTATCTACCATCAAACATCAGCTTTAGTTATCATGACAGCTAAATGCCGTTATTAAAGCGGATGTATGATCTTAAGTATAGCCGTAAAATAATCGTATTCAATACAGAAACAGGGTACGGGTTAATAAACCGTCAGCCTTATAAGATACGTGGATGGAATTCTATGAGCGACTGTTTTGAATTTATTGTGGATTGGGCTGCCTTACGATTCTGTTGTTCTACTTCTTACTGATAATAACTCAATAAACCGAGATATTCTTTTCAGATAGTAAATATAGGAACATTTTATGAATTGAAATATATATATATATTATACCTATGTTATTTATTACTGATAGTCAAAATTGTAAGTAAAAGCGAAACTTATGAAAAACTAGATTTTTGATAAGTGTCACTAACCTAAGAGAAATTTGCTAAGAGAAACCGTGACTTCGACCGCTGTTCAAGCGGTAGGTTTGGTTTCTTAATTTCTATAAACAGTCTGTAAAGTTTGAAAGTAACGCCAACGTTGAAAGCAAGAACCTCACAAGAAATTTCACTGTACTAATATGATGGTCATTTACTACATAAACATATGCCTCTTTCGATCACCTTACGTAGATAAACGAAAACAATCATCCAAATATTAATAGAACCAGTTAATAACTTTGTAATACACTATGCAGGACCTTCTAGCGAAATTAAAAACGTATCATAATATCTATTGCCTACTATTTACCCATACCACTTCCAGTTCATTATTCAGAGTAGGTACCGCATTTACCGTACTTACTGAAATCGAGAAAAATAAAAATAAAATTTTAGTCACGCTATTTGGTACCGCCTGAAAGAATGTCCCGGCGGTTTTCGAAATTTCACCGTCATAATAGAAATAACAGGGCAAGTAGGTAATTTTATGCTTTGGTAAATAAATTAACATTTTAATTGTGTTTGCCCTTAGATTTGCATTACAAAGAGACTATGGGGTTGGCGGGACAATAAATAAGGAGTAAATACAACGGTTAGTGCCCTCGAGTTGAGGATGACAAGGAAAATTTAAATTTAACAAACGAAATATACTTGTGCCTTGTCGTAAGAGATATAATAGTTGATTTCAATCTCATTGTCAAATCAGAGGGGCTATTATGTAACTTTTGTTTCCATAATTTTTCGATTGCGATCAGAACAATTGCTTGGTAAATGTTGCAAAACCTTATATGTTTGATAAGTCCGCTATTGACAGCATATCCCGAGAATTTCGTTTACCTGTTATAATCCAAACCCAGGTTGTAAGGGTTCAAAAAAACGACGAAGCGCTTCGGGAAAAGATAGGTAGTGCTTCGCTTGGCTTTGGCTCATCTTGGCGGGGGCACTACCGTGCCCCCAGATACTTACGTACGAATTCAAATAAGCACCCTAACCGCCGCACTCAGAGTCGACTTTAATGACTACTTAGTTAAGTATAGATTTTTAAAACAAAACTGCCGCAATCAGACAAGTTTAATAAATTAATGTTAATTGGCATTTAACTAATTAAGTTACATCTCATTAAATGCCAATTACCATTAATTTACTGAACGTCTCTGATTGCGGCAGTTTTGTTTTAAAAATCTATACTTAACTAAGTATTTATTAAAGTCGACTCTGAGTGCGGCGGTAAGAGGAAAATGTTGATTGGGAAGCGGAGCAACGATTTTAACGTATAGAGAAGCTTTTGCCGGCGACTCTGGGCTTCACCGGTATAGATATTCTTATTATTATCGATTAAATTGACATAATACCTACCGTTTTTTATTAGATCCGGTATCAGTTGTATTTATGTATTTTTTATATACGTAATAGGTTATAGGTACCGGTAATTTACCAGTTTTATCATTATAATACCTATACCTACTATATAGAGAGAAATCTATTATTTATTATATATTATGTTTTATATATAAAAATTAATTGCTGATCGTTTGTCTCGCTAAAACTCGAGGATGGCTGGACCGATTTGGATAATTTTGATCTGATATTTGTGGAAGTTCAGGGAAGGTTTAAGAAGTAAATTGTACTTTGGGGTTCCTGTGGGAATTCCGAAACTCACACGAGTGAAACCGCGGGACACAGCTAGTTAATACGAAAAATCGTTATGTTAGATTCTGTTTTGTTTAGACTAAATGCATTAGGTGACTTATTTTTAATATATTCAACGAATGCGACACTATTTTTATTGCACGGATACTAGACTAGACTAATATGTAAGTCTATACTTGTAATAAAACTGTAGAGAGGTCAATTCTGTACATTGAATATATATTCAAAATTAATATTGGAGGATGAGTACCTAGTGATTGATACTGATGCCAAAAATGCAATCAGTAAATTTTTTGTCTGTCTGTCTGTATGTGCATGCATGGGTCAAAACTACTGAAGGGATTTTAACCAAACTTGGTATGATTGTAGTCCATACTCCTGGGCAGGTTACAGGCTATTTAACATAACGCTGAAATACATAGGAGCTAAGCAGTGACGATAAATTTGAAGCAAGTCGGATGAAAATGCGCTTTCGAGGTCTTATCCTCGCATACGTTTATCTACTCAATCACGCAAAAACGGCTGAACGGATTTGGATGAAATTTGGCATGCACGTTTTCAGGGGTACAGAGAAGGACATAGGGTACTTTTTATCCTGGAATTCTCGCGGGAACTCTAAAATTACCGCGGGTGAAACCGCGGGGCACAGCTAGTATAAAATAAATAAATAAATTAAAAAAAATATAAATAAATAAATTTATTATGACATTAATTTTAATTTTTTTTTTATAAATTACCATCTATTATATTGAAAATTCATAATATTCATTCTTAACTCGTCCTTTTCATATTCAAGAGCTGCATAATGTGAAGTGACGTCATACACTTGGCGCGTGCTGACGCTCGCTCCAGTCTCGACTCTTGTAGCCAGGTTAAGTGAGCCAGGCGAATGTAACCATTCTCTATTAGGTCCCTTTATTCCTAAATTAACGATAGCAAAACTTATTAAGACTTTTGCAGGGGTCAAACTATTAAAAATCTGCTATAAAAAATTTCGTACCTATTATGTATTTCATAATAAGATATCTATAGTGGGTTAAGGCAAATAAGAAATAAATAATTAATCTTGCACAAATTAATATAAAAATCATTATTTATTATCTACCAGCGGTCCCGCGTGGTTTCACCCGCGATAATTTCAGAGTTCCCGCGGGATTGTTACATACAAACTTTGCCCCCGTTTTTCACTCTTAGGGGTAGAATTTTCAAAAATCGTTACTTATCGGATGCCCACGTCATACAAAGAATACACCCTTCAAGTTTCAGGTCTCTACGATCAGCGATTTAGGTTATGCATTGATCCGTCAGCCAGTCATTCACTCTCGTCAGAGTATTATTATCTTTCAGGACAAAGCATTTTATATGTATAAATATATTATGTATATTATATTATAGAAAGGAAAGATTTGTATTTTTGTTTGTTTGTTTTTTGTTACGATTTAACTCAAAAACTTCTGCACCGATTTCAAAAACATTATCACACATTATCCCTGAGTAACATAGGCCCAGAATCTCCGCGGGAACTCCAAAAATACCGCGGGTGAAACCGCCGCGGGGAAGGAAGTTACAGTATTCCATAACTTCCTTTTTTCTTACTTTTTTAACTTGTTAACAGGCAAACTTTACCACTTTATAATATTGGTGTAGAAGATGTTTTTCTTTCTCTTTTTAAAGTAACCCGTAAGTTACGTAGGTTATGTGTGTATTATATATCAACTGCAGGACGTTGATACTTTTTTACTTACACATATTAGTGGAAAATAATACCTAGTTATTAGGTTTCGTCCTCAATTTAAATAAAACACAGCAATACAATTATTATATAATTTGTCCGTATTTATTGATATTACTTTACTATATACAATTTATTGTTTGACATTATTAACAAACATCTATTTAAGTTAAAGGTTACGTATTAAATTTTATAATATTATTAAATATAATACCTATAACTTTATCACTAGAATTATTTACATAACAATACATTTTCTAAAACTAAATAACGCTTACAATAACATAATTTGGCCGCTTCGAGAATATTAACTAGTTGCTGTTTGAAAGTGAAAAGTAAGAAAATGTAATAGTACCTACGTAGGTACACAGTTTACAGAATCATGCATTTTTTGTGATTTGCGTGAGTGCAATCGACGATCGTTAGTAGCCTTAAATCCTTAGAAAAATATTTAAGAATGCAAAAACTGTATCTACTTAATTTAATTTGAAAATTAGACACAGCCACCACGAGGATACATTTTGTAACGATAAAAGATTGGGATAAAAGATATGATGTTATTGTCCATAAATTAAAAATACGTATATAATTAATATTAAGGGTATTAGTTTTCTTACACCGTGGCTGATTTTATTTATTTATGTACCGTAATAATGAAATACTACTACTTTTTCCGATTTAGCAAAATACCATAGGTAAAGAAGATATTTCTAATATGTTTTTCTGTATAGGTACATATACATACATGTAACAAAAATTATATTTAAAAGTAGTTTTTCAACAATGTCTTAAATAAAAACTAGCCATAGGTAGGTATGTAAACTAACCGTGACAACTCTTCATAAAGAAAATAAATTAATGACTAGCTGGAAATTATTTTAATGTTTGTTTATGTGACTAGTTAAGAATGACTTCTAATGGTATTGAATGAGTGAAGCCTTGACAAGGTACGTACATGTCTTAAATACAAGATAGGTAGTATTATACGGTAGAGTATTGTAGAGGCTGTCAGCGCAAGAGTGGTGATCGAATACTTTGGGAATATTTTTTATTAGCTTCATTCAAACATAAGATACCTATTAAATTCGCCTTACAATATACATACATATATCTCACCAGCTAGCTATACTTACTCGTATCCGAAGAACTTTATTACACTCATTGTTGTTGATTTTCTTCAATCATATTTTTATGTAGGTGTATTAGATACGTTATTTTTATTATACTGGGTATAGGATTAGAGACGAGGGGCGTATTGAAAAAATATATTTCATTCTTACATGTAACTAATCGATAAAAATATAATTAAAAGAATCTAACGCAACTTAAGGATTTATTAGCATACTAGATAATATAAATTATACTTTATTTAAAAAAAAAACCAACGTTTTGGGGAGGAAGTTTTTGTGAAGGTACCTACGTATAATTTTGGTTATTTAAGCACTCTTGCGCTGACTTTCTATTGTCGTTTTACTTTAATTAACTAAGTTTTATTTAATTTACAACCATTTTATTTATACACAAGAGTTAATGATATGCCTCGCATGATTAGTCAGTATTGAATAAAATTATGTATTTTGTACACAAAAGTTAAACTCTCCCTATTCTTTAAAAACACAATAAAAAAACAGTTTCAATAAATAATTAATTAATACTTTTTTTATTTCACTTTCGTAATAGTAAAAGTAATTTTAATATTATGTAGCTTCATTTCAGTTATAAGTGTATAATTTTTATGTACATAAACCATTATGTATTGCAATATATAGGTGCGTCCTGCAGTTTCTTATTAGTATTTGAACAAGTTTTCATGTATTTCGATTTTTCAATTGTACATAGAATTTGCTTACGCAAACGGTCAATATTTTTAATACTTTTTATTAAATTTGATTTGGAAATTGTCCGTTTAATATTACAACTATATTTACTTACATAATTATTGTAAAATTGACATCAATTTATTTTTTTTCAGTAATAACTTATCATCTCGTATTGGTTAATAACGAATTAGTGATACAAAAATTGGCAATATATGTAACAACTTTTCCCATTAATTTGGTTAAAATAGATTGTATGTGTGGCAACACAACGACGGCGGCGACGGTGGGCATGGGTGACGCCTGATGGTTCTTGACGGCAGCTGATTCGCCGGTCGGTAACCAGTTGTTATCCAGAACAGACTGCTCTATCACATTTTGCATTGTATCTAGGAGAGAAAGACAATGAATGAATAAATTAATTTAATTACCCCTTTTTAATTCGCTCGAGTTTCACAATTCCCGCAGGAACTCGGATAAAACCAGCCTAAAAAAATTGTCTGTCTGACCGACGCTCTCTGTGTGTTTGTTCTGGCTAATCTCCGAAACGGTTGGCCCGATTTTGATGGGACTTTCACTTATAATTAGCTGATGTTATAAAAAGTAAATTAAGCTATTTTGCAGTTCCTTTGGAATACTGAAACCGAAACATGTTTATTGATGAATATTTTGTTGCCCGCGGCGAAATCAGCGTGGTAATCGTGTGCCTCTATATCTAGCGCATAGGATAGTTATATAAATATTTTTCACATTGAATTAGCAAATTAGCGTAACTTAGCATTTATGCGCATCGAGCCGAGCCACCTACGACGGCCAGTGAAAGAATATTTTAGTTAAAAGATTTAGGTAAAAAAATGTGCTTAAAAGCTTTAAAAATTATAAAGTACCAGCTGTCCAGCGCGGTTTCACCCGCGATAATTTTGGAGTTCCCGCGGGAATTCCGGATTACAATATAGCCTATGTTGCTCAGGGAGAATGTAGCTTTTTAATGATGAAACAATTTTTGAAATCGGTCCAGTTGTTTTTGAGTTAAATCGTAACAAACAAACAAAAAATCAAATCTATCCTCTTTATAATATTAGTATAGATGTAGGAACGTATGTGAAAATGTGTTAATATTGATTGATGTTAATTGAAATTATTATTGAAGCTGTAACACGATTACGGTAATGTTCTCGATAGAAAAAAAAACCAAAGTGATCCTAGTGTCATAGGGTACTTTTTATCCCGAAATTCCCGCGTGAACTCTGAAATTACCGCGGGTGAAACCACGGGGGTCAGCTAGTCTATAATATAATAAATGTAGTGTATTAAAAAAAAAAATTACAATGTTACTTTTACGTTTTTTCGTTGACTATCAACATTTTCTCTCGTAAACAGTCATATACTGCTTTAATACGCTATCGCTAAATACATATTAATTCATTTATTTTAGTTATAAATATTTTTTCATTTTGTTAAATACGTGTCAGGAGCTTACAGGGGTAATTAGATATAATAGTGAAATGGTTTGATTGAGAGCGAGGAGTAGGCACGTATAAGCTAAGCTAATAAACCCGTAAAGTCAACTTACCGTACGTGGTTACGTCAGGTGTGTAAAACTTTTGTTCCGCCGGTTGCAGAGGTACCACGAAACCTGGGAACAAAGTAATTATTGTTACATCACCTGACTGTTTCCAGCGCTTTCGGTTCTATAATTCTACGTACGAGTATCTAGTTATATAAAGAACTAACTAGTGACTGCTGTTTCAGCCGCGTTAACTACATATTGTAATTAAAGAATTGAGAGTTTCTGCGAGAACTCCTTAAAATCAGTTCTTATTAACGTCTCCTATCTATAAACTATACCTACCTGCCAAATTTCAGCTCCACTGGTCAAGCAGTTATCAAAAACTCGTGTTAAAGAAGAATTAGATTAATAGCAACTCTCACAATGCTTAGTTATACTTCTTTTGGCGAAACTTTGTGAAGGCGCGAAGTTTTTCAAATATATCACTGACTTTGTAAACCAAATTATTTATTCTATATCGTAATGGATTTCAAGCCAGTGACAGCGCATTTATATTTATGATTTATACATAGGTACATAAAAATCACACTATTTTTGTGCTCATAACTTAAATACTCGATTGTGGGCTAGAGCTAGAGATAGAGGGTTAGAACCCTTCTTCCGGATGGATGGTAGAGACTAAAGATTCACTTCCTAAGATTTCTTCTAATCTCTCTATCCTTTTTTGTACTCCTAACAACGTGTATACGTAACATTTCATGGTGATCGGTTGAGCCGTTAAGGCGTGAAAGCGTAACAAACAAAGAAACAAACTTATTTCGCATTTATAAAAATAACCATAGGTTATTAATACTGTGGGATCAAGTAGATCTGAGTGTTGAGAAGTGGATTATTTATTTATTGATTTATTATTTATTAATTAAGCGATTAATATAAAACTACTGAACTTCACTTGGTAAGTTCGTTTGATCGTTTATTAATATATTATATTATATCATACTTACGTGGTGGCGGGGTATATTCGGTGGTTACAGTCGGTGGTGCTGTAGTAGTGGTAGTTGTTGTTGTGGTGGTTGTTGTCGTTGTGGTAGTTGTCGATGTTGTGGTGATTTTAATTTCTGCCATAGAAAGATACATTAGGCCTTAAACTCGTTTATTAATTATCTTTACGCTATAATGTTAAGTTTCTCGACAAATTAGGTACATAGTTCTAAAATAAAATTGGAATCATTGATATACCAGACATATAGAAAATTACAATTAGGTTTTAGTAGGTACTTATTTGTCAAAAATAGGAAATTACATTACCACTTTCAGACAAAAACCAACCTAAATACCTTATAAAAGAGGAAACGTAAATAGTTATTTAATAGAAAAACGCTTGAAAAGAAGCACCTGCTACTTTGGTAGGTATATTCAAAACCTCAAAGTGTGTCCTAATACCAAAAAACTAACTACTTTGATACTGGAAATTAATAGATATACTGACCTAAAAAATGTCAACTTGGAATTTTTAATTTCAATTGGCAAAGACTTGACTTTTTAAAGGGAGTATTAAAGGAATTTTAACAAGGAGTAATAATGGATTTAAAGAATAAATTACAAAACAAATTGATTCCTATCGGTATTTTGTAATATCTAAAACAACCGTATTGTTTCTGTACTCTGATTACATTTCTCTAGGCGCGCGTCATTCCGACTGAAGCTCTAAACAAAGCTTTCACAAACGTTTATATTATGTTTTGATTGCGCATATTTAAGACAACTAAAATCACTAAAGCAATCCTACTTCATTATTCACTTATTACAGTGTTTGTATTACGTAGGGTTTATGACGTTATTTACCGTAAAGCCTCAGGGTCCCTTCGGCCTTGCCCATTGTGTTTGTGGCGACGCAAGTGTATGTGCCAGTGTCGTTACTATTGTACTCCTCTATATTGAGGACAGTCCGCATTTGGTAGGTCGATGTGCGTTCTTCACTTACTTCGTATTTGCCTCTAAAATTGGGAAAGAGAAGCTTCAAATTTAATTATGTTCCCATCCGCACAGAGGGTCAATTCTGCTCTTGTATAACACCAAACCGCACAGCTCTTAAAATATCATTTAGGGGCTACCCACATAACTACAGACCTACACTTTCATCGCGACTGTTGATGTCGGTTAGTATCTCGCAAGTTTGTTTATATTGATATAATATGTGGGCAGACACTTATCGATTCAGTATCTGTGTGTTTTTATATTTTTCGTGAGTAGAATTGGCCCTCAGATTCTACGAGTCACCAAATAAGTGGTTACAATTTTTGGCCAGGCGATAGGTACAAAGACATTATATGCTAGAGTTTCTGGCATAAAAGGACGGTGTCAGTAGTTTATTTAGATATAATATTTCTTCTGTACTGTTTTGAACAATAGTATCAGGGGCAGTAGCTTTTGATGTGTTCATTACGTTGTCTCTATATAGTCCCCAGTTTGTTTATTTGACTACTAAGACAAACCCTGAAAGGATCATTTCCTCGCCACCCTTGAGCCAGTAGTTGATAGCATGAGGATACGCCTCCACAAAGCATTCCAAGCGAGCCCTTCCTCCGGTGAGCACTCCGATCATTTTTGCTGACACCGATATAGTCGGACTGACTGAAAACAAAATACCAACTATTCGATATGCATTCAGACAAATAAAAGCAAAGACCAAGCCTATTTGAATGTGGGATCAACGAGATAAGTCTATTGTGAAGTGTTTTTAATTATTATTATTCAGCGCTAATTTTAATTTTAATTTGTAGTGAATATTGAGAATCGTTCTACAAACTGTAAACCTTTGATAATATTTTAGTTACTTTGAATTAATTTGATTCGATCTCAAATTTATTTTCATGTCAATAACATCATACGCTACAAAACACGTGAATAATTGGAAACTCGTATGACTTCGTTAAATTTTCAAAAAAATCCATTTCCTCTTTAAGGATTAATCTGTCATTAATTACAATCAAAATAAATCTGAGTGCTCTAGTTGCGCTATATTATGCCGGCAGAGAACGCTGGGATACAAAAGTTGCTGTACGAGCATTGAAAAACCAGCCAAGTACGCGAAGGGTTCCGTACCATTACCTATCTATAAAAACGGCAAAAAAATCATGTCTGTTGTATGGGAGCCCCCCTTAAATATTTGTTTTATTTAAATTTAATTATTTATTTTTAAAGTGAATATAATAAACTAAATATTTACCTGTAAGCGCTTATCTGTTGCCGTTATCAATATCGAGCAAAAATGTGCAAAAAAATCCTAAAAATCCTATGCCTAAATGTCAGATAAAAGAATTTTAATTGAGAATTTGGATGCCATAAATTAATTTACGTAATGAAAAAAAATCTCAAGTTGAACCCAATACAGTTTCGGGTGTTTATCGCATCATTCAAGGGGATGTGAGTTTCACCAGTAGGTATGCGTACGGCAGTAATGGCACGTCCATTATCCGTCACGCCTTCGGTGGTAGGTAACTTTTGTGCCACTTTGCAGGATTGGTTAGGTAAAAAAATCGGCTTAATAATATTTTGAATATTATTCATTGTTTAATATTGTTTTTAATAATGATCATTTTTATATAAATAGGTATATTCACTCGGGTGTATACTGTATAAGCTTAATTAATGTGTATGCCGAAATAACGTTTTAAATCTAGTGTTTTAGCGTCCTTCCAATAGGAATACTTACAGTTGACACTGAGCATGATTCTTTTGCTGACTGAGGGCGGAACGTCATTCGAAGCGATGCATAAATACGCTCCCATCTGCCAACGCTCAACTCTGCTTAAGTTCAGCAACGGCCCCATGTACATGTCAACTGAGGAAATGGTAAGAGATATAAATATTTAAAAATGAAGCCCTTAATTTCACGATATTTTTCTTATGCGTTCCACTTAGAACTACGTAGAAAACCGGAGCTACGTACGTAGCAAGCTGGAAAGATGTAGCAAGCGGTAGCTACGAACGTAGCAACACGGCGCTACGTACCAAGCCGGTGCTACGCTAGCAACGCCAAAAAGTAGCGTCACTAAAACCGTTGTAAGTGTAACTATGTAGTAAAATTGTTATATTGTGATACGGCACGTGTTTATTTGAAACTGGATAGTTAATTTCTTAAAGCTAATACGAGTTTTAACCATCCCGTTAACAAAGATTTAAGTTATCGTAAAATTCAACCAAGTAAATCTGCAAGCAAAAGCTTTATTACCATAAAATGAAAAATATATTTACTAATAAAAATATATTTTAAAAAACCTAAGTGGGTACGTCATGTTGCGTTGATATTAAGGTGAATTTCTAAAAGACTTTTTGACGGAAAACTCCTAAAGCCGTAACAATTACAAATAGATGAAAACGTTGGTGCCTTTGTAGAAATACGAACAAGATAACAAGGAGACTGCTTCGTAGCTGAAAAAGAGAAATTAAAGTAATATGAAGTACACAAAGCCCTCCCGCGCGCCGACATGCTACCGTAAATCGAAACTGTCACGACCATTTATTAAAAACTTCCGCTCCCCTAATTTGGGCCGCTGTTACGTTGTCTGTTCAAAGAATCGCCTATTCTATGAATATTCATAACGTTTAAACTTACACTTGTCAAGATAATTAAAAATAACGCGGGTACATACATACTTACAGACATTTTTTGCTAACATACTTACGTGGTTTTTAATATTCATTTGTTACCTTCCACGTTTTATTTACTTCTATTACAATAAACTTTATACGTGATGGTTTTTAATTGTTTTCAATTAAATTCCGCCTGGTAAATTACTTTGAAGACAAAATACTCAGTAATTTTGAAATCACAAACTTTTAAATTTTCCCTCAGCAGCTATTAAATAATTTGTACCTATACTTGGTATAATATTTTTTTTCTATATTAACTTTTCCACGCAGTTTCAACCTCATTTAATTTTGGAGCTCCCCGGGAATTGAGGCTAGAAAATACCTTATGTCCTTTTCTATACTCCTGACAACGTGTATGCAAAATTTACCGATGATCAGTTGAGTAGTTAAAGCGTGAAAGCGTAACAAAAACACGTAATAATATATGTATAAACTCACATGGGTATTTTTAATAGTAAGGATTTTTGATTTATTATTATTATTATCATTTAAATTTTATTTTTTCCTTTCTTAAGCTTTAATTTTTTAGGTAAAATGGGAAATAATAAAAAAAAAGTATAGAAAACTAGCACATTGTCTTACCTTTGTGAAGCTCTCCCCGTTCGTTCCTCATCTGTATATGGATGCCATCTTCCCTTCGCCATAAAATACGGGGAAGCGGCCGACCTTCAGCCTTGCAGGAGAGGCTGACATCCTGGCCCTCCCTTGCTACTATGTCACCGCTAGTACCTTCATCCACTATATTAGGGGGCACTGTGAAATTTTTTGTAAGGTACATAAAGCGTTAAGTATCGAGGACTAGAATAAGTCTCGTATTTAAAATTACACCATTGTTAAGATCCATATATTTTTTTCTTAAAAACGGATACGGAAACTAAACACCCAATAATAAGTAATAAGGAAAATGTCCTTCATATCTTTTGGAGGTTTTGCTCTGAAATGTATTGGTATTATCTACAAATAGGGCGAAAGTAAATTTCGTTGTAATAAAAAACTGAATAGGAAGTGACCCGAACAAAGGTAAGGTAATTTATGCACCAGAGGGTAGTTTTTACGAAGCTACCTAAGAGAATAAATTTTCCCAAAAAAGTAGAGGTTGTTACAATCCCATTTTCCTTGTTCGCTCATTGAATTTTTATGTAATTCCCGTGATATCTGCGTTTCAATAAATATTCATTTAAGAGTTACTACATACCAAATTCATAATTTATTGCAAATGAAATATGATATTGATATTGAAATAGTAATGAAAATCGTCATTTTTTGATTATTTGTTATCTTTTAGTTTATCAAAAGAAGAGTTCCCATGCTTCAATCTGTTCATTATCATATAAATAGTTATATGTAAGTATATTGATTTGATAGTAACAAATTGTGTATTTACAAAAGTGTATTTTTTAACCAATTGGTCAGACATTTGTCCATAATGTCGCGTGATAGGAAGCGAAGATATTTTTTATTTTATGTCATAGGAGGCAAACGGGCACGTGGCATACCTGATGGAAGAATGCGGTGTCGTCTGTCCAGTAGTTACCGCTTGATCAGAAACACATTTCTAATAATTATTATACTTTTGAGGAATGCCACTACGAATACAACTATTCAATAATATAACATTAATTTATGTACACAGACACGGCTTTGTCAGTTTTATATTATTATGTATATAAATACCTAATCATCAGCAGAATAAGGCTGTGAATCACAAATTAAACCTCTGAGAAGCATAATATAGAGAAAAGGTTTGATTAAGAATCGGACAAGACAATACAGGAATTGACGTAATATGAGCATAATATAATATCCTGATTATCTTTCTGTATTGGCAGCAAAAGTATGTTTAATAATGTATGAGTCGGCGTGAAGCCAAGTCGATGGGCGACGTGGCCAGATTGTGGCAGTGCTACATTTTTATTTTAATCTCCACATACCTAGAGCTCTAGTAAGTGGGGTTTCGACTAAATGCATATTATTATGTCGTAAAACGGGGATGATGAACCTTTATTGATGACCGTGCCAGTTTGTATGAAAAATAATGTGGCTACGACGTGCCATCAAAGAATGTAGGATTATTCATATAATGGACAAATATATAACTAGATGCTACTAACTTTATACTCTCCAAAAGTATAAAAAAGTCAACTTTCCATATATGATTATAGATTCGTCAGTAGTTAGCGTGCCCAAATTATTGATGTGTATCAATGGTTGGCTAACCATGTGTATAGGATAATCGTTTATTTTATTAAGATCTTGGTGATAATCCTAGCAAGATCACAAAAAACTAATTGGTTGAAACTATTTGGTTGGGTTGTGTTATTTTTTTCTTATATTCTAGGATTATCACAACCTACTTATTTCTATTTTTACAAAAGCGGATGATAGCTACAGATGTATAAATAATTAATACTTTGTGAGTTAGAAACAATAAAGTAAATGGAGCTTCCAAGCACATGAACTATTTACTAGCGAAATTCTGGAGACATTTTCAAGAAACACTTTAAAGAATGAAATTGGATGCATTCTTGCTTCCTTCCCTTGAACACAGTGTCCCGCAAAAATAATTTATTCCAGCTTAGTATTTTACTTTAGCGGTGACTTGTGGTATCTCAATGATAGATTGTTTGTTGGTAGTTTATTATTTATTTATTATACTAAAAAAAATGTAATGTACATAGAGATATTGGTATTTTACTAATTTAATTCAGTACTATAGTGCGCGTAAAGATTCAGTGATACTACGTAATATTGCTGTAATTTTAAACATTTTATGCGTAATAATTCTATTGATATATAATATTTGTACAACTTTTATTCTAGCATACGTAGATAGTCTATGTATTTTTGAAACATCTGACTTTCATTTTATGAAAAGTGGTTTGTTCTTTTAGGCATAAAATTTTAAAGGAAATACAGGTTGTTTCTTTTTTTTTCATATGTAGGTACTAATGAAATTGCTTTTATATTTGTTTTTTTAATCATGAGTTAAATATTATAAGTGCTAGGGAGTGTCTAAAATTATTGGAATGGCTTAATTACACCACTGTCATCAGTCACCCACAAATAATATTGGAGTCAAAGACAAATAATTTATTAAAATTTTGCCCATAATATAACTAAGTTTTAAGCTCTATAATATTATGTAAGACCCTATGTACCTACAGCTACACTTAGTAAGCAATAAATACTTGAATACTTGAATGTGGCTCTTATTGACGTCAATAAAATTACAGTTATTATGACAGCACCCATAAATATCCACCCTTCACAACTTCCTAGAAGAAGCCAACAAACTCTCCAGTTAATAGTTATAATATAATATTAGTGGTAACTCAATTTGCAATTAATTATGTGAGAACAATGAGCTGTAACCAGCAATATACTAAGGTACAACGAAAAGGTACATATTATAAAACATAAACAAAAATTCCGGCGTAGTTGGAGTCGGTTCAGTTGTGAAGGCAAAAACAAGGAAATACGCCTCATGGATTTAGTCTATTTAACATTTGTTTCATTGTTTAGAGCTCGTCACTCTTGCACTTTATTCGGGGAAATTTTGGAGAAGGTGGCAGCTAAACGTATACTTACATCTGTTAAAAACCTTCTTCAAGGTGTTTCCTCTTGAGGGCATATACGTATAAAACTCACCTAAAACATCAACACACCCGACTTGCTTCTTCATTGTGATGGTGTTGATCTGGCACATATAGCAGCCTCGGTCCTCGACCTTGAGGGGTCGTATGTGCAGGTGCCAGGACCCCGGCTGGTCATTGGTGACGGAGTAGCGCGTGCTGTGCGTCACCAGCCTGGTGTGCAGAGTGAGGATTGTCTGGTCGTCCACGCGAATCCACGCAACCTGACCAAATTAAAAATATTTATTCATTTATTTATTTTATTTAAAGAACTTTATTGCACATTTATGTCCAAAAGGCGGATTTAATGCCTAAGGCATTCTCTACCAGTCAACCTTTTGGCTAGGGGATAGTTTAGTGGCATTACACAGAATCGGAATATATATTATTTATATAAAGTTAATATAAATAATATTACCATGTATACAGTAAATAAATTAAATAAAAGCAGATACATACATAAATATTTTCATAGATACTAGGATATTATCACACAGCGCTACTTGGTCCCAATGTAAGCAAAGCTTGTGCTATGGGTACCAGGATACTGATTATAATATTATTATATACTCTTTGTAAATGCATATTTATTATATAAACATATATGGTATATCCTTCACATTGACTAGACAGAAATGTTTATCACATAAATGTTATCTCTGACGCAGGAATCAAACCTGCGACATTTGACGTAACATTAAGGTCTGCCCTGCTGTTGAACTGGAACTTTATTGGATGCAGGCGTATGTTAATTAAATATAGTATACCATCAATCTATACATATAAAATATTTTGTCCTCAATGACTGACTGACGGAACAACGCATAGCCTAAGCCGCTGATCGTAGAGACCTGAGACTTGGAGAGTGTGTTCTTTGTATGATGTAGGCATCCGATATGAAAGGATTTTCGAAACATCAACCCCTAAGGTGGTGAAAAGGGATTTCAAAAATAGTATGGAACAATTCCGCGGGTACTCCGAAATTAACGCGGCTGAAACCGCGCGGGAGAGCTAGTATTATAATATAATAGTCGCGGTTTCACTCGTGTATAATTTTGGAGTTCCTGCGGGAATTCCGGGATAAAAGTAGATATCCTATGTCTTTTATGTACCCTGCCATGCCAACGTGTATGCATAATTTCATGATGATCGATTTAGTTAAGGCATGAAAGCGCAACAAACAAACAAACGCACATTTATAATAATATTAATTAATTTACTTTTCGCATTTATATAATATTACTTTGGATATTTGATTTTGAATTTTATTTCTAAATTCTCTCCCCTAATAGTGTAAATTGTGTAAATTCTTGAACAAGATAAAATATATCTGTTCAAAAACCTTAGAAATTACGTGTGATTTGAGACGAGAAATGTGCTTTCGATGGTCTGAAGTCCTTTCATTCGTCTGTGTCGTAGTCTCGTATTGCACCCGCCAGGTAAAGTATTGGAAATGTGATTGGAAGTACACGCTTTAAACTATTTGGATTTGTGTTCGGGAAAGATTTGTGATTCCTACTAAAAATATAAATTGACGCACATCGTGCATGTACGTAAAAGGCTTCGAAATAAACTTTGATTTTTGCCATACAATAAAAGCTATTTATCATTTAAAATGGGAACATTCAAGATTGTGTGTTTCGGTCACAATCTTCGAATGTAAATTTCAATCATTGGATGTTGAGATATACTTATTGAAATCTATATCTATTCTTATAGAATTTATGAGGATAAAACCGCGGATATAACTAGTTATATAATAACAAATTTACGACGATGAATCCGCGAGTAACAGAGTAGTAACACAGCTGTTACAAAATAGTCTCAAAATGCCAGTTGTAAAAATACGTAGGTACATAAGTATACTAGGAAGGTAACGTAAGATTTTAAAGCTGGTATTGGTATTTATTGATAACTATTTATTCCGAGTTGTGTTGGTAATTGACTAGTAGTTCGCAGTTTAATTAGCGAAGTTGGTGTTTAGCGCGTTGTTCCCGTTTAGAGTCAGCAGTGTTTTGTTTTGTTTATCTGAAACGTACAATTCGTAGATTGTTTTTTATTTTGTTTGTAAATCTGTTTTAGTTTGTACTTAGTTCTGTTTTAGATACGACAAAAATAATACATTAAAATCGGCGTTACGGAATTCCCTCGGAAGTTCTTTATACCTACAGGGAAAAAGTGTCTTATTATGTTAATATAAAGTCTGTACACATTAAAACATTCAAAATACCATCAATAACTTTCGCATCTACTTAAAAAGACCTTGTACTATTTGGATGTATGTAAGAAATAAATAAATATTTATTATTATTATCTACTTATAATATAAGAAAAAAGGAGAATAAAAGGATAACTGGACATAGATAAGCAATAGTGTGTTAACCCACACTGGAAATTTTTTGAGTAAATCGTGTTTTAAAAGTTTAGCGCCATTTTGTGTCAACATTTTTTATGTTAAATATTTAGTTACATATTTAAGCAATGTAATAAGGTAAACACATAATAAAAAAATGTTCCCCAACTCTCAATAAATCGTTCTGAATCAATAACTTAAGTTTGTGGGTTAACATGTTATTGCTTATCTGCATCCAACTAATACCATAAAACTCATTTCAATAATAAGGTATGTTGAAAATTGGTCAGTTTATCTGTTTTTCGGTCGATTTGAACGCGCATCACTTAAAATAAAATGGTAAGTATACCTATAAATATAATTTTAGAATTAAAACGATAAGAATAATAATCGCTAAAGAGAACATCTGATAACCAAGTCAAGTAGATATATCCGGTTGAGTTACGTCCCATTTTCTGATAAGTTTTAGTAGAAATCAGCATCAGCATAATATATAATGAGATAACGCCTCGGTGATATGCAAATGAATTTTCCGGGTGGATAACTAGGGTCCGGGCGTGGAGCACCGGGCCGCGGCGCTTCGCCGTCTGGGTTGAGATCAAATTGGAACAGACGCCGAATTTGCACGCTCATTTAGAAAAACATACCCCCATTTGATTTACAATTTACAGATCTTTCCCCCAGTTACAATTTCACCCGAAAACATAAGTTGTGAACCGACCCCGAGTTAACTCTTTGGGGCTCTCTAAAGTTTGGGGGCTAAAGATTGAGGCCCCCTTACAATTTATATTTTTCGCTGTGAGCGCTGGTTGGAGCCCGCTATAACTAAAAAAGGTATCGGGGCCGCAATTATCCTTACTAATATTATAAATGCGAAAGTTTGTATGTATGGATGTATGTTTGTTAGTCTTTCACGCAAAAACTACTGGATGGATTTAAATGAAACTTTACAATAATATAGCTTATATATCAGATTGACATATAGGGTACTTTTTATCCCGGCATTTCCGCGGGAATTTGAAAATTAATGCGGGTGAAACCGCGGGGCACAACTAGTAAACTTATAAGGCCCCTTCGGGGGCCCTTGGCGAGCACTGAACAGCAGATTCAGTAAGTCTGGTTATCTGGTTGTCAAGTCAGTACTCATTCGAGAATTAAAATTTTCAATTCATAATAATCGATCAGGCGCCACTACTGTTATATCTAGTGTATTAAATTTCGAAAGGGGCACGGTAAATTTCCAAACAGTCGTTTTATCAATATAGGTACCTAAACTATCCCAAGTATTCGGCAAGTCACCGAGATCATAGTTTCGGCAATAGTTTAAATGTCATTAGAGGTGATCGATCGACCCCGGAAAGGAAAGAGCTCGTTTGTCATGGATGAGGACACTAAATGGATCCCATAAAGGAGGGTTATTTAGGGACCACTTTCTTCTTTCAAAAAAAAAAAAGAAAAACACGTTAAAAGAGCAAATCCAACTGGTAAATGTTTGCACAAGGCTCAATCCGAAAGATCATTAATTTTGTATGTTTTATTCACAAGTTGCGATTGACTACTCGTTTTGTGGGATTTCACCCACTATATACGTATATCAGTGAAGTCTACTGCCGATATTATTTCCCTTACAAAAGTCTCATATGGGACTAGTAACCTTGATTCGTAAACAGGCGAATGGAAATGGGTGACTTTATTTTGCCGAGAGAAAATATGTAGTAACATAAAATCTAATACGCTTTCATGACAAAAATATAGTATTGGAAATATAGGCTCGAATCTCACAAGACTAAATGCTAAGTTACAGTTGACGGCACGCAGATTTTCGTTATCATGGTGATAAGTTAAGTTTTGTAGGTATAGCTGTACTTTGTTGTGGTTTAATTTCCATTACTCATGTAGTTTCACGAACAATGTTATAAGTTGCCATATTTCATCAAAGTTTTGAATTGAAAGTAACTTACATGTAAACTTTGGAATGCTTTAAGCTTGACATAATCTGAACGACTTCTTACCAGCACTATCAATAGAGCTTCGATTGCTAAATGGCACTCGATAAGTTCTCAAACGCAGAAAGGTAGGTACATCAGAAATACATAGTAGTTACTTAGTACGGTGTGGGTACATCCATTCTACTTAAGAAAGATAAACTCAACAGTTGAGGAGCGTCCTTACTCCTTACAATAATATTGTCTTTGAACCTTAATTCCGTACGTATTGAATTAGATTTCAGTATTGAGACCAATCCTTTTTTTAGGTGACGATTAATAGATTTTTTTTATAGTGAACACTAGCTGTTCCCCGCGGTTTCACCCGTAAAATTTCGGAGATCCCGCGGGAATTCCGGGTTAAAAAGTGCCCTATGTCCTTCTCTGTACCCCTGACAACTGTATGCCAAATAGGCTAGTTTCCTAAATTTAGTTTTTTAGTCCGTTTTGTAGATTATTAAAAAATATTGGACACGTATTTCTTTATTTTTTATGTAACCAAAAAATAACGGAGATATATCAAGTCGAAATTTCACATGACGTCACGCCTCGCTACAGTTTGTTCGCACGTTATAGCGAGCTGTGACGTCACGAGTCCCTAAACTAAACTAACTAACTTTAATGCGCTTTATCTATGCATATTTCCATTATTTTAAAAAAGCAAAAAATACGTGTCTTTTATTTTTTTATTATCTAACTGACGGACTAAATAGAATTTTGATTTTTTTACCTAGGAAACTAGCCTATTGCATGATGATCGGTTCGGACATTAAGGTGTGAAAGCGTAACAAACAAACAAACAAACTCTGTTAGAATTAAAGCCCAATCCAATCCATCCATCAAGGCCCTGATTCACTATGATCATAACACGCAACACTGAGCACACAGAATACTAATTTGTGGTTTATTTACTATCTGGAGCGTTTGATTGACTCGTTTGTTGGCGAGGAACTGTCATATTTTTTTTCAAAATGAGTTTTTTTGTATTTTGTACCACTTTTCACGCATAACGGACGTTGCTACTCACAACCATCAAAAAGGCTCAGAGCAATTAAAATTAATAAAATCGTTAAACTATGGAAGATTTGTTATAAAAAAGCGATTTCCGGTTCTTTGCTCCTCCTGGAAAATTTATTCAGCCACAATTACTTTGTTTTACCGTAGAGTAACCTCGCTAGACTAGCGGTGTTGTTAAATGTACCAAATGTATGCTGATAATTTACCACCGGAGTCTGGGTAATATGACGTATCATGAGTACATAATATGTATTTAAAAGAAAAAAATACATATCGGTTGTCTGGTACCCACGACTGCGCTGTTTGATAATGTCCAAGCATGGTTATTGTTATTATTACCTTATAGTCACCAAGATCGGATACAGAGCACGTGAGTACCGCCTCTCTGCCAAGAGCTACTGTGATGTTCTCTATGGGGTCGGAGAAGTCGGGCTCCCCCTCGCGGATCGACGCAGTCGGCCCCACCATCGGGGATGTTGTTTGGAAGCCGAGACTGCTTTTGACAACTGAAAAAAATCAATTTATTACCTATTAAAAGTCATTAATACCTACCACATACATGATCAATTAATCACAAAACCGCCATGTTTAATAGAATCCAAGATGTAATATCGCTTTCACACGATCACAAGTATCAACTAATACACACATACACACACGAGCGCTCTCGTACACCCACTAAACACAATACACACACGCACTCATACCCATGCACACTCACACACACACACACACACACCCACGCACACACACATACATATACGACACTCATAACTCGCAGATCTACTGCTTAATGCTGCCTAATGCTGTGTATTGCTTGTTGTTGCATTTTTATTATTGTACCTATTAAAACTTAAGTTTGTAACCAGCCTCTAACTTTTTTGTATAGCTGTCTCTTCAATAGTTTAAGTGCTTTAGATGTTTAGATATTTAATGTAAGTCATGTAGGTATATTGTGGTTTGGTTAGTGATATGTGGGTCCCTAAAAATTGTCTGCAATAGGAGTGGCGGATCCGTAAGTTCTATTACCTAATACACTGCTCAATATTAAAACCCTTTGCAATATTAAACCCTTATAGCAATATTATCTTTAGAACTCAGGTCACTAACTCATTCCTGTCCTACCTTTGTGATATTTTAATGTGATGTGTACATTATTGTACACAAGTATTGCCCCGCGGTTTCACCCGCGGTAATTTCGGAGTTCCCGCGGGAATTCCGGGATAAAAATACCCTACTGTACTGTCTCTGTACCCCTGACAACGTGCATGCCAAATTTTATCCAAATCCGTTCAGCCGTTTTTGCGTGATTGAGTAACAAACAAAATGGAAGATATGGATTTACGAGTCTTAAGGTAAGTTTACCTTATAATATGTATACAACTGAACGTTAAAATATATAGGTACATATATCCAGAAGCCATATTGTATTTGATTTAGGCATTATTGACTGACAAATATACAAGGTTAGTCGTAAATAGATTAAAAGTCACGAGCATTTGTTTGCGATCGCATAAAAAACTTGCCAAGTTTTTATTTGCCAATTTTTTCTAAAAATTAATTATACAAGTTGTGATTGATGCAACGTACAAACTGCATTTGGTTTTGGCATAAACTCTTTAGAAAAAAAACAGTTTTATCACTTACTAATATCGGAACTCTCGCGGGAATTTCGGGTTACAATATAGCCTATGTCACTCAAAGATAATGTGGCATTCTAATGCTGAAAGAATTTTCAAAATCGGTCCATCCAGAGAATTACCTCCAAAACTCACAAACTTTATATCTTGGTAATATTAGTAGGATAGAAATATAGATAACACCAGAAGCAAAATACTTCTTTTTTACATAAACTTATAAAAGAACATAATGGATACAATTTTGAAAGATTTTTTGTGTAAGCTTTTCAAATCGTGAGAAACAAACATCGGATTTTTAGTTTTAAGGTTATTTAATCCCTGACCCCACAATCTATATTAGGTATGATTAACTTCGTAATTATGAAGGCAGATGAAAACAACTGATAATAGTAATACATGCATATTTTTAAAAAGTGAAAGTCATTTCTGAATAGTCTGTGGTGGAAAGTTTTTGAGAAAAGTTGGACACTTTAATACTCTTCTAGCATGATGACTCTTATTTCTTATCGGATGCCTACGTCATATAAAGAACACACCCTACAAGTTTCAGATCTCTATGATCAGCGGTTTAGGCTGTGCATTGATCCATCAGTCATTCAGGACAAAGGTTTTTATATAATTTATTGCTAATATAATATGAGCTACTTCTTATTATATCTTTGACTAGCTGTCCCATGCGGTTTCACCCGCGGTAATTTCGGAGTTCCCATGGGAATTATGAGATTAGAAGGATCCTATAGCACTCAGGACTAAAGTAGCTTCTTATAAGTGAAATAACTTTCAAAATCGGTTCAGCAGATCCAGAGATTAACAACGTCACAAACTCACAGACTCACAATTCACAAACTCTCAAACTCACAATTCACAAACTTTGCGTCTTTTATTATATTATAGAAGGTATAGATTTATTGCTTTTATGAGCTAATGCTTACTATATCATTGATTAAATGACTGTGATTTGGAGCATAGTAGGAGAAGTACGTATATTATATTACTCAATTAATTTGATAGAATGGGCGGCCTCTATATTTCGAATTAAATCTCTATTAATTTTAATATGTATTATAGTATGGATTATTCGATTAATAACTTTCATTATATTGTATATACCCGGAAATATAATTAATTAGTAGATACGTTATTAATTAATATACATATTTATTGTATGTACAGTAAATGGCATTACATCAACAGGTAAAATTAATTACTTACAAAATAGCTATATATTATGTTACTGTCGACAGTAACTTTCCTCCATTAGTTAACCTTTGAAGCAATTATAAGATCAAAATATTTTTCCTAAAGAAGTACAAAAATTTATGTTCCGCGATTTTTACATGATTATCACTTTATGTGGTTCTATTGTAAAAGTTGACTAATATGGTTATTAGAAATATTATGTATGTACTACGGCACGGCTTGTGTCTATAGATGAGCAAGCAGCCCGGTGTTTTGAATTAAACCGGATAAAAACCTACGATTTCGGGTTTTAACCCGAAAAAAACGTAAAAGGCTGGCTTTTATCTAGTTTAAACCTAAGCATCATCGGGTTGATTGTCCATCTATAGCATAGAAATCATAAATTTTTCATTCTACGTGTATGGTAACCGCCGCGTTAACTCCGATTTTCATGTTTACATAATGTTGAAACTGTAATATCAATGTGTTGACGAAAAGGATTCGAATAAGGCACCCATTAAAATCTACTAAGAGAAATTCGAATAACTGTTCAGCTGAAGATTACAAAAACAACTTTTTCATTTTGTGCAGATGCATCAATCCATCAATTTGTTTTGTACAGTAATAATCTGGATCGCGATCATTGATTTTGATTAAAGATCACTATCGAGATCGACTGTGTATTAATTCTATGACTAACGATATAGAAGAACTACATATAAAAACGGCAATCAGCGCAGGCACGGCAGTCACGGCATTCAAACTTTGGTGGGACATGGTACTGCTTTTCTACTAACAGATGGCGTTACGAGCGAAGCTCGGTCACCCAGATATTAGAATTATAATGTGACAGCATCCACAAAAAAGTCAACCCTTCACAACTTCTTTCTCAGTAGAACGCTATATCCATTTGATTATGGAATATTTATACAGTTATAAAAATTACTATGCGGGTACTAAGATACAATAATAACAGAAACGAAGACAGATGCGAAGGTTCAGGACACACAGAACATGATGAAAAAAGGGCTTGTCGTGTGTGGGCCTGGAAATCTAAATAAGGACTTTCCAACTTTCCAAAGATGAAAATTGTAACATCGTCTTATTCGGTTTTTTTATGTGAAAACAAAAGCAAGAGCAAAGAGTATAGCGGAAATAAATAAAGGGTCTTTCAATAGGGACGGGTCGATGTTGGCAGCCTGTGGCGGCCATGTTGTTTTAACGTCGTCTTTCTAACCTATATTTTTTTATTCAGTTAGTAATGCCAAATCACCATGGCAAGTTACACGGTTGAGCAACACGTCCAAATGTTAAAAATGTATTACCAAAATGAGTGTTCGTTAGTGCAAACGTTACGTGCATTGCGCCCATTTTACGGCAGACGAGGTGGTCCTTCAAATTGAATTGTGAATTGGCCACCGAGATCCTGCGACTTATCACCTTTAGACTTTTTTTTGTGGGGTTTTCTTAAGTCGCAGGTCTATACCAATAAGCCACAATCGACCGATGCCCTTAAAGTCAACATAGCTCAGGCTATCGCTGAAATTCAACCCGAACTATGCGGCAGAGTTGTTGAACATTGGACAACTCGAATTCGTGCCACCGTGAGAAGCCGCGGCGGACATTTAAACGATGTGATTTTCCACACATAATGGCATATATAGCTCTTTCAAATAAAAAAAAAAATCGTTAAAATCTCACACACGGCCTTTTTTATTTCATGTCAAAATCGACCCGTCCTTATTGAAAGACCCTTTAGGTAAGAGTAATTTTACCGAAAACAACTTTAGTGTTGTTCCAAAGAGGCTTATACTTATTTTTATCTGTGCCCATAGACCTAACAAATCCTACAGTTACGAGGTCATTACAAATTTAATGGATGGGAAGGGAATGAAGCGCCGCTCGCCACTCAACATTTGCTTTTTTATATAAATTGTTGACCCTTTTTACCGTCATCGGTGGAAACTTTTTCCGTAAAGGGCGTCCGGGAGTGTGAGCGACCGACGATGTTTTGGCCGACTTCTAATCTCACCTCTGATTGCGAGACGTTTCTCACTATTTTTACGACGCCATTACGACTCTCTACGGCCTACTGTGTTAAATTGTGGACGCCGAAAAGAGATAGAATCCGAACATGGAGTTTTGGCGGGAACCCAAGGCGTCGGTTCATCATTTATTTTTATGTTAATAAGGAAAATTATGTAGTTAAAAATGGATTTTGTTTTGTAATACGGTGCTCTACTGTTTGAATAAAGTTTCGCGGTGGCGGTTTTTTAAGTGGCCAACCTCAAAATATATGACGTTTCAAACTGTTTTCTTCGTTGTTGAACTAGATCTACAATTTTTATAGCATTCTACATTTATCACCTACGTGTAAAATATACGCCCAATTAAAACTCAATCTTATTTCTTTGAGTTTTGAGTTTGATGTAGGTAGGTAGGTAGGTATGTACTTAACTTCTTCGTGTAAAGTTTATAACAACTTACGCTGGATAATTTTCCAGTGCAAAGTACGAGTTCCATCTTTCTTCGTTCACCGGTCAAGGTATTTGCTCGTGTATGGTAAAGTAAAAAAATTCTAGACTAATGTTTTTGAAGTAATGTTGACATTTTTAGACGAGTTGGTATCACACCACTGTCGGAGATACTTAGACAAAGCAACAAATGACTCTGTCGATATAGGTATCACTGAAATATTTAACAGGCAAGCAAAGAGCGGCTCACGGAACCACTGTACGGCGCCGCGACACCACCATCAATCA
The DNA here is from genome assembly GCA_907165275.2 of Zygaena filipendulae. Lineage (NCBI taxonomy): Eukaryota > Metazoa > Arthropoda > Insecta > Lepidoptera > Zygaenidae > Zygaena > Zygaena filipendulae. The sequence goes on along the minus strand of OU015667.1, from coordinate 5,650,156 downwards.
GTCCAGAAGATGCTTTTAGCACTTTCATTCAACGCGGTCCTCTTGTTAATAATGAAAGTGTAGATTAATCAAACGTGTGATGACGTCGACACAAGTTTTCTGCGGGGAAATTTTTCATTAGGTAATTGTCTCCGTAAAACAAGGCAATTAACGAGTTCTTTACAAAAAAAATGCTATATATATTAATTGTCAAAGATTGGATGGGATAATAATTCTGAAAATTTATTTGTATAGTGTGATTTGGTTTAAAATAGGAATAAAACATATTTCAAATTTTTGCAAATTATTTAATCTCGACACGGAGATAAATTTAAAACCGACATTATTTTGTTTTATTGAATACCTACCTAGTGAAACTAACACCACCTGCTATAAGAAAATAAATTAAATTTAAAAAAAATTGGTAGGTACCTACTCCAATGAGAAGAATAACTTAAATACTGTTATTTGATGATAATTGTGCATCTACTAATAAATTTTATATCACAAAAAGTATCAAAAAATTCATTTTTTAAAGCGGTCGCCTTATTTAGTATTCAATTAGACTTTTTTATATCGTGATGCCATACTACAGAATCATCATCAAAAAATAATTATTCTTCAATTTCTTTTTAAATATAATATCTTAGATGATATGAGTTTTATAGCAGTTGGCGTGGTAGCGTAGTTTCACTCCTGTGTGCCTGTCAAGAACACAATATTTTGGAAAAGCTTTTACCCTTGCTCATCACTAAAATACCTTAGCCTATGGGTATTTATACTCTAACTTCAACGCAACATGAATAACATATCAGGCAATATATCTTTCGTGCATGATTTATGCGCTCTTAATGCGTTCGCGTTGCTAATTTACGTTCAGGTGACGTCACGCACTCACACGTTACAAAACAAACAAGGTAAGTAAATAATTTCCAAAGTTGCTTCAATGGCCCATTATTCTCTATGAACGAGCCATCTATCACGTGGCGGGGCTTTCAGCGGCGCGGGCGTGAACGAGTAATGAACGCGTACCATCACGTACAGTCAGAATCACAAGTTGTTAAACATATTTATTCAACGTTTGAACTTTATACCTATTGTAACTAGTTTCAACGACTGTCAAAGGTTACATAATTCTGATGCTGACTGTACACTGGACAGTTCGAAACCAACGTCCCGTAAATACCGCCCAACTGCCAACACAAAGATTTTGGAAATGTACCTACAATATCACCCTCCATTTTCCATTTTCACATAAGTAGGTACATGCTTCGTGTGAGCGGAGAAGGTCGAAAGGGTTATAAAACGCGACATCATACGTACCTATTATCAGTATAAGATTTCTACTTTTTCTGAATTCAATATACATAGTAATCTATATAATAGGTGATACAAAATGCATTTCACTTTTTGTTATGTATTAAAACACTTCAAGCACGGTGCTCCTGAACACAAGTAAGTTTATAAAACTAAACTTCATGAGCTCGGGCCCGCAGTTTCGCTAGCGTTAATGTAGATTAATTGTCAATCAATTTTTATCTCTTGGGAAGAGAACTTTTTCTGTATAAAAAGTGTCTGTACCTGCCGCTTTTGAAATTTCATGCGTACCTAGTTATGGCGTCAGAATGTGACAAATATACACACTCACTAATTATTAATTATATTTTCTTATTAATATTAGAATTATCGATTAAATAAGTGACCAAAAAATTTATTGCAAATCAAGCAGAAAGATATTACCAGAAAAAACTTTTTTGCCAAAAAAGACTCTAGGTAAGTACGTAATATCGTTATCATTAAATTGTTCGACAATATCTGACTAGTTACTTTTTTATTATGGCAGTGATTATAAGCGAAACAATTCTGCGAAATCCGTAAAGCTTAATAGTAAAAATAGAGCGCGCATTACGTTGTATTTTTGTATCCCTTTTCCATTTCACTTTTATTTTACCTGATGTAGGGATAACTCTTTATGTACGTATATGTATGTAGCAAACCAAAGTGCGTGGTCCGGATGTAGAGGTCGGTATCGTGGACCGTTACCTACGTATACAATAGGCCGTTGTTAGTTCGCGACAATGAGAGTCATACATCACATCGTGTGACCATAGACGTGAGACAACGCGTACGGATAAATGTTGCAATCTAGTTTCATGATAATTACAGTTGATAAGTCTAACATTTACCTTCTCTTGCTCTGTAAAGTTACGTAATAGTACGGACCGCCAAGAGGGGATTTGTGGATTAGCTAAAGCGCGTCAGATGAACATAAGGGGGGTACCTTGCACCATGTTGAGTACCTCCACTAAATATAGGCCCTGTACACTGGTGGGTGCGTCTAGAATAACCGATCAGATTAGTAAAAAAAAATCGATAACTCGAAATACTCGAGCGCGTCAGATTAAGATATGGTGGGTTAATTACATAGTGAGAAGTATGTATATGAATAATCTGACCATTTGAACGTGACGTAAGGGAATTAGAGGATCACGAACTTGCAAAAAAAAAACGCAACTTCGACATTCTCGAGCGCAGTTGATTTATTTTTTATTTTAAAGTAAATAACTCAAGGATAGCGGGAAAAATATAATCTGCCGATTTTCATAAGCCGAAGAAACAAAAATCGTCTTCGAATCGAACGAGCAGCTGCAGTGAAACATTTACCTATTCATATCTCTGTCTTTCTTTCCCTTTTACTTTTTCTCTATCTCTCACTCTCTCGCACTGTCCTCACACTACTTTCCGTCGCCATAACATCATCACAGTATATCACGGCGCTAAACGTGTCAAATTATAACTTTTTTTGGTCGGTTAAAATACATATTAAAATAAGTTAAGGTAAGTATTACATCAAACTATAGGTTCACCTATAACCTTTCACTTTAATGTAATTATATATATATATTATATAATAAAATCACAAAACAAAGCGTTCATTTTATTATATGTAAAACGCTCTGGCTTGTTTGTGCTTTAAAGTTAGTTTTGTGAATAATATTTTGTGAGCTTTTACATAATTATTTCATAGAAATATAAAGTGTGTTTTTTGTGAACAAGAAATAGCTCATAAAGTTATTAAACTTACGTCAGAAATAAAAAAAAAATTAAAAAAAAATCATAATTTTTGTTTCTAGCAGTCAGATTAATAATATCCCTCAAATTTACTGTCAGATTTTAAGCCAACATAACTTGGACTGCAAGCTGAACCTTCTGTAAAATAATCTGACACGCTCGAGCATTTCAAAATTGAGATTTTTTTTTGCATTTTCAAAAATTCGCTACTACCTTGCGTCACCTCCAAATTGGCAGATATTCGAAGGGGAGCATTTTTAGGATTCACTTAACATCACATTTGAATATCTGACGCGCTGGAGTAAATTTTTTTTTTTTTCATTTTCTACACTTTCTGATGGCCACCCCCACCACGCAAATCGGCAGATGAATATATTTTCGATATCAGAAACAACTTGGAGTATCTAAACTACAATATCTGACGCGCTCGAGTATATCCATTTTAATATTTTTTTTTACATTTTTGAAAGCCTGTCTACACCTAATTCTTCTAAGCTAAACCCACCGGTAAATGAAAAAATATCATATGACCTTATTTTGTTTATATCTCCTAATCTTCAAAACAGAATAGGTCCCAACGACGCTCGAGTCACTCCCGAATTAGCATATATCGGTATCTCCCGTACTATAAGGGAAGTATGTAACACTCACGCGATAATTCTTGCTTGCACACGTGTATAGGTAACTTAAAAATACAAATAACATGAGTGTCGTGGAACACTTGCTAGAACGAAGTTTTTTTTCCATATTAAACTGAGTCCGTTAAGTCCGTCATTCGTGAAAAGAGGCAAAAATATAAGAAAATATCATAATCGAAACAGTGGGCAGAAGTTAAGCTTTGAACTTCTATTTAAAGTGTGTTAACTTCTTCTCGTATTTCGAATATCAAAGGAAAGACACACACGTCCCTATCAACCATTGGTTGTAAAGTGAGAAGACAAATTGACAACTCACAGATGTCGTAACGTCTTTACAGATAGCGAACATATTTTAAAAGTTAACACAGTGTATACTTTGCTAGTCATCTGTTTAAACTAATCTAAGAAGGTAGGTACATACAGCGAATAAAACTTTATCCATCACAGTTACAAAGAGACATTGAATAAAACAATATTAATTTGCTACTGCGCAAATGAGAATTATCAAAAATAATATCGAACTTGAATAAGGTTACTAAACTAATTTGAGAACAAAACTAATTCAAAGTTTCGTTGATAACGTGCCCAATATAAAACAGAGACACGTCAAATTATGTTCAAAACTTTATAATACAAACGATGTTGCGACGTGGGCCATTATCGCGAAGAGAACCAAACAATAGTTATTAGGGGAGGATGGGGGAATAACGACATAATCAAACTTGCCCCCATCGCAGCTGTACCGGACTCATCGGGGACAGTCTCTCTCTCTACCCAAAGAGTAGGCACTCCGCACGAATGCCCCTGGTAATAGGTCCGATACAACACTGTGTGCCAGGGTGATTTATTACACCTTAAACGGATTCCCAGCGGGACTGCAGATTCGGTGTATCGATGGTGCTCACCCTCCCCACGTCACCCTCTGTAGTCTCAAACTCTAGGGTAACTAATCATATATTCACGTCATCACCTCACGTTTGTATTTGGGATAATTCTGCAATATCGTTAAGTCATTCAACAAATACCCGACATTTGTTCTTCTTAGTAACCGCATGAAAAGAATATTTTTAATTTTTATGCTTGAAAATTGAAATTTTGCTCAAGGTTTCTTTTGTAATGTGAAAAGTACAAAGAAAAGGTTTTGGGAAATTCGATGCCAAAGCAGGTTAAAACGAGGGCGTGAAAGTATGTACGTACATTGCCGTTAATTCTGAAGATCTTGGTAATCGATATTATGGTTTCTATACAAATAAAAAGTTTCACAGGTTTTGGAAATTCAACCCGTTAGGATAAAATGGCAGGAAATAATTCTTTATACTTCTGATTGACCTATAGTGTGAAAAAAACATGCTGTAAAAGGGCCAATTTTCTCATGAGCAATCAAATCCTTTGTGATGTGTGTGTGTGTGTGTGAGTAGATGTGTATAAAGATAGGTTATAAGGGTTCGCAAAATTACCACTCTAGATTTCGGACAATACCGATCTACAAAAGACAAGAGGGGACCGCATTTTCGAACGTTGACATGTGTGCCGCCTAGTGCAAATATAAATTAATACCGAATGATGTCGATTTTTAATAAGTTTTTTCTTTTTATGTTATGTTTACGTACCTACTTAATACTAATATTATACCGTTTACATATTTGGTTAATTTTTACTACCTTTAAAAAATAAATTTTGTAAATATAAAATAATTTTTTTACAATGTCTTAATTATTCAGATTAAGGATATTTAAGTTTACTACATGAAACTCATACATATTATAATTTGATATTTTATCCCATTAAAATAATAATTTTACAGATACAATTCACCCATCTGTCCCTGTTTCTTTCTTTCTGCTTCGACATTTTAGGGTTTCGTTACGAAACGATAGAAGAAGAAGAAGAAGAAGAAAATACATTTATTTCAGCACAACACACAAGAAAAAGAAACAAACATCAACAGTGCCTAATCTTAAGAAACATAGATAGATTTTTTTTCTTATCGATGTTATAGTTTTTCTACTCTGCCCTATCGTAACCATTTCGAGAGGCATACTTTGGCACGCGCGGACCTCATCCGTTAAGAATGGTGAAATGTGCAAACAATTAGAACTCTTTTTTCTCTGTAGTGGGGTGGTCCATAATAGCTCTTCATGTCAATGACGGCAAGCCTTTATTTAATATGGCTGCTCAGCACAACGCTTGCACTCGACATCTGGTTTATTCCCACAAATATAATACCTACGAAATCATATTCTCATTCCGATTTAATTAAAAATAACGAATACAATGCGCGTAAAAAAGATAAAAACAATAAATACACCTAATCTTTTGTTCGCAACATTATCAAAAGACAAGTCGACTTTCGGTGCGTACATATAAATTTTGTTAAAAGATTCTTTTGATAATGCTCTTTTGTGCGCTGAGGTACGATCTAAAATCCCATTTTTCTCCTAAATACATAAGCACTGGCAATCGGAAAACTCGGCACGGGATCCACTCACTGCGTGAACCTACCTATTCGATCTCATGCATTTAAATTCAGAATTAGTGAAAAGATTTGCCCGCAGACCGGCTTTTTCAAAAGGTGAGAGAGTAAACGACTATTTGAAATTCTTTTAAAAGAGCTACTTTTATTAAAACGTGATTAAACACACCAGAGATAATCATTAGGCGTATTGTTGCAGTAAACCAAAAAGCGTAAATTCTAATCAATATCAAGAGTAGATAGATATCTACTGTGGGTACACGTATAGGTGTGCTGTGTTATATCAGCCGGTAGATGTCACATCATATTTTGTCCCAATTTCTTTGCGCAAATGCTCTCCACCGACATTCGGCGTACCTTTCCGATTTACAAAGGTCGTGGCGAGACAATATAAATAATCCATCTAGAGACGCGACGCCCTATCTTTGAGAGGAGGAAAAATGTAGGTATGTCGACATAAAAGGATGGTGGGAGGTCGGTTCGTTACGTTTTGTTGGTCCCTGGGGTGCAGCGCGCGGCGCCTGACTAGTGGTGCGCTGCCTAGGACATGAATGTTTTATGTCAGTGTCACAATTCTGATTTGTGGCCCCACACCGGCCCAGTTTATTGCCGCTGTTGTTCTAAAAGTGAGCAATAAAGGGTCGTGTTTATTGTTTTTACCGTCCATTTCAAGGTTGCTCGTGTATATTTAATAAACATAAAATAACTTAGCTATACGACCACTGCATTTATAGTTCTATTTTTTCTCCTTTTTTTTCGTTAGACGATTTAGTTGCTTGAAGAAGGAGAAATTAAAAGAGTTTTTTTTACTGGCAAAAAATAAAAAACATATTAAGTAATTTCTACATAGTCTTGTTTCCAAACAATCGATTGATGTTATGCTATGATAACTATTCATACTTTTGTCTGAATTATGAAAATAAACCTAAATAATAACAACTAGGTAAACGTCCTTTATTAAATTCGTAGGCAGGTAGGTACCCGCGTTTAGAAAAAACACGAGAACAGCTTCTCTGCTTTTACACAATTAAAATTATATTATGAAACTCGTATATGAATATCGGGTTCGTAAAAATTTCCTTTTTTCACATAAATATCATAATTTTACGACGGATAATAAAAACATAATTTTACCTTTGGTGCTCTCAACGACGCAGTCGAACCTCCACAGCAGCAGCGCAGTGTACACTGTCAAAAGCATCTTGTCAATACGAAAATTGTTTATTTCACTTTTACGGCTCTGTCTCATTTCTTTCTAAATATTGCGCGACGCCGCGTTTTATAACCAAAGCTCGCAACATCACCAACGCACTTTGTCCCACGAAACAACAAGTCTACCTCAGAGCCACGTGTTTCGGCACAGACGACACTTCTATTTCGTGATGACAAATTGTGTCAAAATCACGGAATAAATCTACATTTTGCTGTTGATATATGAAGAAGTAAAGTTGCTTCTAATCTTTTTGCTGCCTCTCTTTACCTGAAACAATGAAAGGGAAATAAGTTCACATATTTTGAGTTTTTTTTTTTTATTAACAGTTTGGTCTATAATCGTAAAACATTTTTTACGTGTTCACAGGCAGAGGGGCGGGCGGGAGTGCCTCGCGCTCGACTTCCAGCCGTCATTGCGGAAGGAATCCATTACCAGAATGACGCTACTCGCTTGAGCAATCTGATTTTATGTCCCACCGCTATTTCATGTTTTATTGGAGCTCTTCAAGATATTTGAGTAAACAGCTTTAATTTTATGCACGTCAAGCAAAATGATATCATAATAAATAATTTTGTCTGTGATAATACCTACTAACTGCGCCCACAGAATGTAACGCCAGTATAAAAAGTACCTGTGCTAGTATTTCATGGTATATTATGTGTGTACCATTAGAGAGAGTGAGAAAGAGAGGAGAGGAAGAGAGAAAAGAACCGTGGGGCGTGGGATGATGATAAGTAATAATAATTATTAATAAACTGTAGGTACTTTTTTCCTAACCTCACTCGGGAACTCTTTGTTTGTGGTTAAATATTATTCTGTAGATCTTACTCAAAAGTATAGGTAATGTAGCTCCATCACATCAGTGAAAGTAGTTTCGCAGATTATCCATTATTAGACCGTACCTTAACCAATCAAATACTTATTTGAATTTTTTATAATCACAATTTCAAGTGTGTTCTTGTGATACAGCGACATATTCTGTGCTCATCATTATACAAAATGACGACGGTTCTTATACGTCGGATAATGGACATGATGACAAGGTATAAAAATCATAATTCTATTTAATCCTTTAGTTAGATAGTAAAAAAATAATATACACGTGTTTCTTGCTTTTTCGAATTTTGAAAAAATACTTAGATAAAATCCATTAAAGTTTAGATGTGGGAGGTCCAATCGCGACGTCACAACTAAGTATAAAGTGTAACTACCTAGGTGTGACATCACACGGAATTTCAACTCATTGTATCGCCCTTATTTTTTGATTATCTACGGAAAAAAAGGAAAAATACAATATTTCCAATATTTTTTTATTTATCTACAAGACGGACTCAAAATTAAAATTTTGTCATCATGCTCATTATAAAGTGACATTTAAAATACATTATGGCTCAAAATCGAATGTAAAGAAGTAGGTCTATACATATTATTCGAGTATTTGCTCGCTTCAATGTATCCAATACTTCATCAATATCGTGTTACAGGCTACTACTACTCACTTACTGAAATAAAAAGGAAACAAGAGTCAGAGCAGACGGTTCCCTAGAGAGCTATTCCCGTTACCAACGATGCAGTCAGTATTTTTAGAAACATAATTAACTCTTTATTACCAAGGACACATGTTACGTTTCCACCGGGTATAATTAAGATATAATTTAGACTTAGACGTAGACAATATTAAAAAATTTAACCTTCTTTTATCATTATAATTTAACGATCTATAGTAATAGAGGTGCTTATCATTAATACTTTTAATTGAAGTCATATTAAAGTTCAAAACAATTCAAAAATAGCGATATAATGGAGGTTACATTTTCTTTCGAAATCAATTTCCCAGTTTGATTCCAAACTAAAAAAAAAAATCTTTTAATAAATTTGAATTTTAGTATTAATCAAAATCGTCTCATCAAACTACTTTTGCAACTTTACACATTCACGGTGTTAAGTGACGGTATGGTCGAAGGCTGTAAAAACACCTAGCCTGGAATGGGAACTAACTTTCAAGTAAGACTATACGGGAACATATCGTACCTATAGTTTCGACGATGTTTTTCCTTCAACGACAGCTTCAAGTTCATTAAGATTTGAATCTACGCCTTGCGGGGTGTGATCCGAACGCACCAGTGAAGTGAGTGTGTCGCAGTCGCTAAAATCTTCATAGTTCCGGATTAAAAAGTTAAAAAGTTCAGCCTGTATATTGATCGGCTACTCAATTCAGATTCTATGTATCATCAACCACAGAGCTTTTATTTTTCGGGGCTAACTAAATTATAAAGTAGGTAAGTATGCAGTGATTATACATAAGTATGTACATGTAAAAAAAAAATGTACATTTTCTTTGACTAATAAAATTTTATGAAATATTACCTATACTTACTTTATTTTTCTATGAAACAAGTACCTACCTAATGTAAATCTAATTTTGGAATGTTTGTTCGTCTTGTGAGTTTACGAAATTTGTTTGCGTAATAGGTAATAACAAGCAGACAATATCTTTTGCCGGTAGCGCGGCAAACTTCTTACAGTAATAGGCAAACCGTATATTATATGATAGGTACCTATATAAGATATTTTATACTTTCCAATAACTGTGTGCTGCTCATAATGTTTGTATAATTGAAAAAGTTCTGACACGGGTCAAACTGGTCAAATTCCCGAGTTCCAAATAACGTGGCCTTGATGTCAAATTTAAAATGTTCAACTAACTCATTTCTATACGATTCGTTACATAAACTTTTTATTAATCCATTTTTAATTAAGAAACCCTTTCAAAAGGTTTTTCATGAATATTTATTATGAACTTTTTCGTAGTAATCTTCTTTGTTTTAATTTTTCCCCACAATTTATTGTTTCAATACAGCTTCCTATTCTGAAATAATTTTATTTTTAACCGACTTCCAGAAAGGAAGCAGTCATTCGATTGTATGCATGTTTTTTTTTTATGTATGTTCACCGATTACTCGAAGACGATTGGACCGATTTCGAAAATTCTTTTTTTGTTTGAATGGGTTTAGCCCCAATTAGGTCCCATTGCCACCAAGTCGGGATCTAATGATGGGATCTTGGAGAAATCGAGGGAACCTTTCAAAAATTATAGGCACACCTATAGCGATTTGGGTATTTTTTATAGTAAATCGTTCATTTGCTTCCGGAAAGCAAAATTTGAAGAAGTGAAACTAATGATGAAGACCACAGGTGGTCATCGGAACTATTCGGAACTACTCAATAATAGGTAAGCCAGATATGGAGTAGGTAGATTGGCTAAGTCCACTCGCGCCACGAGCTCGTCGTGAGCTGAACAACCCAACCAAGTGGGCAGACGTAGGTAAGCGGGCTTGGCACCGAATTCAAATCGAAAAGTGGTAGCACAAACCAATAATTGTATTACGTGTATTTTTGTCTGAATCTGGATGAAATCGGTATTTTGTTATTTTTAGCTTTTTAGTTTTGCGTTTTTGGAAGTCGGTTTTAATTATTTTTGTTGAAATTTTGATAGACACATCGTATTAGTCCTCGCATAAAAAATCGGAATATAGACAAATATGATTCACAAACGATCATATAGATAGGTATATACCTACACATTTCAAACAAAATGTTTGTTGTAATGAGATATTAAACCCATGTGTAGTTTCTTGGAGCTGTTTGTTGCCGTGGCCTGGCGCGATGAGATTGTTCCGAAAGTAAACGTTGAGAGTAATTGCTTTTGTTACTTATTTATTTCACAGAAACGCCCCTTCACGTGAGACTCCGCATATTTTTCGGACTGTTTTGTAAATTTCATTTATGTCTCCTTTGTTCCCGCAGACCAAGGTTTTGTTCGTTTCGACTCGACCTTCTATTGAGGAAAGGTATAATTGTTTAATATTGTTTACGTAACGTAACTTAATAAAACCAGAACAAATTTAACAATCCCAAATAAAATAAATAAGACTTATTTTCATTATTAAAACAACACTTAAAGTAAGTGAATAAATGGATTTATCTCCATCAGTATCTTGTACACCCTCGTCATAATTATACTTCAGTGATCATAGTAGAATGAACAGAGTAAAAAAAACAGCTAACGGAGAAGTACAAGACTGTGTTTTCAGCAAATGGTCGAAACGCCTCGTGGCTTGCCGTGAGAAAAGTACTTACTTTTAAAACTTATCGAAATTATTTTATGCGAAAATTAATTCCAAGGTGAAACAGAAAGTATATTTACTCTGAGGTAATATAATAATAATAATGCTCGAGCATTATCACTTCCTATCTAATCAAGCGAACTTATCACAACTGATTTCTTTTACGATTTAAATACATATAAGTAGGTACTTAAAATACATACTAAAAATTCATACCTAAAAATAGTAGATAAGAGTTCATCACATACCTAGGTAAAGGTTTACTGTGATGATCGAAACCGCGTACGCGCGCGTAGCACTCACGTTAACTAACAGCCATACCTACCAACGGTGACGGTAATATTTGATTATATTACAGGTACAATGTACATATTAATCTCATCAGCTCTCTATCACCTTAAGGTTGCCTTGAAAAGATTGGCCTCTAGCAATAAGGCCGCCTTTTGCTCTGTATTTACTTTTTATATGTTTGAGTTTTTTATCCCTCCTGGGGCAATAAAAAGGATATTTTAATTTGAACTTGAATTAATATAGATGAACACAAAAATAAGTAAAAATATTGTGAAATGGTTAAATTTACCCTAACGTAATAAAATTACCATCGGGTCGGGACTAAACCCTGAACTACATTTTGTTAATTTTATTGGTAAATGAGGCAAATGATTTCGTAACCAAAGTGACCCTAGAGCGAGTATTGGAAATTGAATTTCCGGCGCAAATTACGCAAACATGATAACTGGCTGATATAAACGGATTTCGAGACAAAACGGCCAACTAACTCGCCGATTCTGTTTTTGACAAATTCTCCGTAAATATTATCATCAATCACTGAGCTTTTATTTTTCGGGGCTAACTAAATTATAAAGTACTAGCTGTCCCCGCGGTTTCACCTAACCTTCCTCTGGAACCACTCCATCTATTGGTGAAAACCGCATGAAAATCCCTTCAGTGGTTTTTGAGTTTATCGCGAACAGACATTATAAATGCGAAAGTAACTCTGTATGTCTGTCTGTTACCTTTTCAGACTTCAACTGATCAACCGATCATCACAAAATATGTAGGTACACGTTATTAAGAATACAGAAAGAAGGTTATCGGAACTATTAACAAACATCATTAGCGATTCATTTGTAATTATGTTACATAATAATAATGTTTTAAGCTCGTTTCTTATCAGCTCAATCATAGAAAAAGTTACATCAATGCAGGAATCCTTATTCCAATGTTGGTAAGTGGTAATGTCATAGTATTGGCAATCTATAAACAGTAAAACTCATCGAAAAATTGAATTTGTTCCCAGTTAGTTTTATATGCTTTCACATTTCTGGCAGTGTCGCTTTGGTAATGTGTAGTGATAGCAGAAAAAGTGATTCTAGTTAGGTTTTACACTCTACTTTGTACAATTGTGCATCCATTTTCTATTAAGACCCTTACAGTAAGAATATAAGCCGCTATTATAAATCATATCTTGTGAAATGTATTTCTTATAAAAAGAAATCGATAGTAAAATAAGATAAGGGGCTGACTTTGTGCAATTAGACTTTGTGCAATTGAACACATGAAGCTAGATGATTAAAATAAATAAATGAAAATAGAAAACCCCAATTATGATACTACCTACGCAATTCCTACGTGTCCCTACTAATATTATAAATGCGAAAGTAACATTGTCTGTCTGTCTGTCTGTCTGTTACGCTTTCACGCCTTAACGGCTCAACCAATCATCACGAAATTTTGCATAGGTACACGTTGTCAGGGCTACAGAAAAGGACATGAGGGAAAAGTTTCCGCAGGAACTCCGAAATCAACGTGGGTGAAACTGCATTAAATTTTGAATACTACACGTTTTCGTTGGTAGGGTACCCTCACTCAACATTTTGTATAATTAAGTATTTTCTTTTTTGTTTGTTTATTGTTTTATTAGTACCCATCATGTAGGTATTTAAAGTCAGACTATTTTGCACTTTCTGGTTTAGCTATATTATATTTTATAAAGTTTTGTTTATATTATTATGTGGTATTATAAATTATTATCGACGCTGTTATTTTATTTATTTATTTATTTATTCTTTATTGCACAGTGTGTACAAATGGCGAACTTAATATGTAATGTTACAATATAATTTATGTACATATTTTGCGACTTCTTTTTGTCTTCAGTTATTGCCTATTATGGTTTGAGATTACCTATGTATGAAATTAATATAAAAATATAATTTAAGTTTTTTCTCTTCCCTCACATCCGTGACGCCACATGCGGCACCAGCGGAAGATCAGCGTCGGGCCCCCCGGTTCCCGACTTATGCTGAGCTGGTTGCCTTTTTGTTGCGACACGCTGGTTGTGCTTGTTTTTGTTATTGCATATATTAACGGTTGTCGTAACAAAAAAAGTTTATTTCATTTCATTTCATTTTCAGGGCTATAGTAAAGGATATAGGGATAGGGTACTTTTATCCCAGAATTTCTGCGTGATATCCGAAATTAACGCGGGTGAAACCGGAGGAACAGCTAGTACTATTATAAATGCAAAGTTTGTGTTTGTGTCAGTAAGTTGCCTTCACGATGAAACTGCTGGACGGATTTAGATGGAATTCCGACATCTTATGCACTGATTTAACTCATAGTACATACTACATATACCTACTTTTTATAATCTCCGAAGGGAATCCCAAAATTCACCCGGGAAACCCCGCGGGGTAAAGATATGATAAACGTGAAAGATGTTTAATTGTTACTCTTTTACGTAACACTATAACAGAACGGATTTGGCACACACACATAGAATCTGAAATGACATATTTAAGTAATACTTTTCACAATGGAGTTGCCAAGGGAACCCTGACATTGACATGGGCAATATCGGGGGAACAGCTAGTAATCAATATAATATAATATGCAAACTGCGGGCTAAGTAACTCATCATTTTACTAATTTTAAGACAAAACAATGAAGTGGACTGAGGTAAAGTGAACTCCAGGTGCAGCATTTCTTCCACAAATTAGGAAGATATGACTTAAAACTATAAGGCACAAAATAAAAACGCGTTATAAATGTTACCTTTCTATAGTCTATTAGGTATACCTATTTAAAAAAAGAATAAGTATAGATATTATTGGGGGAATTTAAAAGTTATTAAGGGTGCGCTCTGCGATATTATGCAGCTCTCATCCGATAGAGGCCGCGGACGGCGCCATAAAAGAGTTTTCTCAATTTACAGAGAATCACAAGGTTAAAAAATATATTTTGATGATGGGTGCGAGTGGATGAGTGTTTAATACATCTTTAATTTAAAAATTTTATATGGCTTTACGCGCATTATTATCCTTTAACTACACGAAAGTATCGAATAACTGGCCGAAACGTAGTCACATACACATGCAATTCGATTAATACTAGACGATTAAGATTCGTAATTTGGCCATTTCAACAAGTCTCGGTGGCGCTTTTTGTGGCCCATAACGTAAATAACAGTAGGTAAATATATTATTATTATTATTATTATTATTATTATTATTATTATTATTATTATTATTATTATTATTATTATTATTATTATTATTATTATTATTATTATTATTATTATTATTATTATTATTATTATTATTATTATTATTATTATAAGTAGGTAGGTCTTACATGTTTAGCTAAAAAATACTAGGTACCTATATAAATTCTACTCACCAATAAAATTAGGTAGTAAAAATCATAACATTATGAAGAAATGAATGACTGACGAATAACATCACTATAGGCACGCCTATGAAGAGAAAGTAATTAAATCGTAACATCTAAATAATAGCAGCGATATGTGTGTCAAACTGTGTCATAAAGTACCAAGTTTACGGCCTGATGCGTTTGAACATTGCTTTATAGGAATTTACGGCACATAACATTATCAAGTAACTTGAAATATTATTTTTTATGATGAAACGCGTATAAATTATAGTATCAGTCGTCGTACCTACCTTAAATAAATAAGTTACATTTTATTGACCTAATTTTGATTAAAAATAACTGTCCCCCACGATTTCGCCCGCGGTAATTTTGGAGTTCCCGCGGGAATTCCAGAATAAACTATATATATAAACCTTCCCCTTGAATTACTCTATAGTCTATTGTATCACTCTTTACTCTATTATATTGGTGAAAACTGCATGAAAATCCGTTCAGTAGTCTTTGAGTTCACGCGAACTGACAGACAGACGCGCCGGAGGACTTTGTTTTATAATATGTAAGGATTGTTTTAAAAAAAAGTATCTACGTACTGACTTGAATTACAGTTTAGGTACTATTATAATGATAATACAAATACCTATACCTAATATAGGAAAGCAAGGAGTTTTTAAAAACTTTGTGATTGAAACAATACAAAAGTACCTAATCAATTTAAAAATAAAGTTTACAAAATAACTTACTTCGCTCGTATTAAAATCCAAATATTTCCTTAACACTTCCGTGACTATCTCTAGATCACAATGTCACAGAACAAAACACTGGGCCTAATAATAAAATACTTACCTACTTTATGTTACACTTTGTAAAAGCAATATTAGTTTACGACGCGTACCGACGCGCGAGTTCGGATCGTGTGAACGACACGTCTCGACTTACTCGCAAATCAGAAACATCTAAAAGAGATCCTGGAAGCTTATTGCCGTACCGTTTCATATTAAAACTCTACGAGCAACATGTATGATTACGATTCCTATTCTTGGGCAGCGAGGGTTCAATTTCGAATGTCTTTTACGGTTTTTGAAATGAAGGGGATAGGCGAAGCACAGATGCTGCGCGCATGCGATTCTGTTCACTCCCACATGTGCATCTGGGCTTGAGCTTTTTTGTTGATGTGTATGTGAGCGTTGTATTGTTTGAGCCGGCACTGGCCAGTATTGTTGCAGATAAGCCTGTCGTAGGCTTCTCTTCGTCATTAGTTGCCAATCGAGCGTGATTAATGTGTTTAGAAAACGCATCGACACTGATATAATTGAGTGTACCTATAACACAAATAATGCATCGCTTATAATGTTTAGATAGAATTAGTCAAAATCAATTAGCGGAAGGAATGAAAAATAAAAAAAATTCATTACATTTACAAATACTAGATATTTTTTTTACAATTATAAGTAATACTATCCCTACCTAATTTGTTCATGGGGAATCTTAAATCTTAGTCTCTAAGGCTTCTTTTTATATTATCCTTGTGTGCTTTTATTGTTAAATAATACAGTACCTATGAGGTATGATCGTGATGATTCTACTCAATTGGTAGAATCGGTTTCGATCGGATCGTAACTTCGTAATCCTCTTACTACGATACAAAAGCTATTTGATTCAATCAAAAAGACTGATTGCCTTAATTATATAAGCCGGAGCCGCAAATTTGCTAAATCATTCGTTTGCACCTTTGCTTGTACGTAGCGGGGACCAAATTGTGTTTATTGTATCATATTTGGGATCGTGGTATCGTGATTGCGCTAAATGGCACAACAAACAGAAACACACATGCAATTTGCAAATATGAATAACAAGCGAGGGTTTATACGTTCGTACTACGTAGCTATTTTAAATAATAACTATTACCTACCATCCGACGGCCGCGGTGCACACCCCTCGCTATACTTGCCGTACCTATATCGAAAGCGGTTCATAGCTTCATATTGCGCCGACAATTCAATCAACATTTTTTACGGCAGTCGTAGAAAGTTTTACTGCACACACATAGGCTTATTTTATAATTTAAAAACCTCAGACGCTGTCAAAACCTAATAAGATTAACCGCCGCACTCAGAGTCGACTTTAATGATTACTTAGTTAAGTATAGATTTTTAAAACAAAATTGCCGCAATCAGACAAGTTTAATAAATTAATGTTAATTGGCACTTAACTAATTAAGTTACATCTCATTAAATGCCAACTAACATTAATTTACTGAACGTCTCTGATTGCGGTAATTTTGTTTTAAAAATGGATACTTCAGTAACCACTTAAAGTAATCATTAAATTCGACTCTGAGTGCGGCCGTAAGAGTGTTAAAATACGAGTAAAGATCTGGATGAAATTTTTTGTTCTTTAATTTCTTTATTTCATCATTCACAGCCCATGCAGTTGGGCTGAAACTTAAGGTATGATTGTTGAACCAAAGTTAGTTAACAAATTCCAAAAATTTGGGCCAGGCTTTTGGGCTTGTATGGAGGTACCGCCACTGAATACTACTAAGCCGATGCCTACGGCTCCACTCGCGTTGATGTAGATTTATTCAATAACTAAGTAGCTGTTCGCCACGGTTTCACCCGCGTTAGTTTTGGAGGTCCCGTGGGTATTCCGAGATAAATGTAGGTACTTATTACCCTATATTTTTTTCTGTACCTACCTACCTAACCTTGACAACGTGTAGGTAGTATGCAAAATTTAATATAGATTCTTCCGCGTAAATTTTGCATTTCCCGTAGGAATTTCTGGACAAAAAGTAGCTTGTGTCCTTCTCTGTATCCCTGACAACGTCTATGCAAATTTTCGTGGTGATCGGTTGAGCCATTTAGCCGTGAAAGCGTAACAAACAAACAAACTTACTTTCGCATTTATAATATTAGTAGGGATTAATTTTCTATTACTCTGAATTCTGAAACATTTTTTTATCTGAATAAAAGATACCCTATATCCTTTTCTGTAGATACCCCGACAACGTGAATTCGAAATTTCATGATGATCGGTTGAGTAGTTAGGGTATGAAAGCTTAATAAAAATAAATCGTATTTATACTGCAAACACAAACACGTAAAAGTTTGATGTGCGCATTATGACTTTGTAATAAAAAAAACTTTTGTTAAATACAAAAAAAGAAATAAAAAGAAATGTTGAAACAAACAGTCACTTTGTAAAAGTATGAGGTAAGCTCACAGTTATATACGCTCAACAACACACTTGTGTATCGGATGACTCTACTTATTTCCATTGATATGGTTCGGTTCAGCTTATAGAGTACCTACGTACGGTAAACAGATATCTATGACATATCGCCGTAAAAGTTATCGAAATAAAAATAATATTCGCTGGTAAACTCCACTCGCCATGAACGAAGTAAACCAGTTATGAAACTTCATAAAAATTCTATCAAACGCTCCGGCGACGATAGGGAGAACCCGGAAAGTTTACGGAACCGATTCCTAAACGTCAGCGTCACATATTTTTGATGTTTTCCGCGTGGATATTGGCGGCAGGTAGGTCTCAAATGGGTATTGAGTATTGACAAATTGTCAACTCCAAATCTGGACGATCGGATCCACTCTCAGGTGAATTGAACCGCTCCGATTATCCGTTTACAAAAGTCTCCAGCTCAATTCTCACCCAAACTTGTTTAATTAAAGTTTTGCACTCTTTTTCCCTTTAGGCGGGGAAAATAATCCCTCGCTTGGAACAGAAAATGGTGTGGAGACGTTAGTGGAACGTGAACTAGCTGATCTCCACAGTTTCACCCTCGTGAATTTTGAAGAGATTCCTCCAAGAACTTTTTGGTCCGCGATAGAAGTATCCCACCAAAAACATTTTCAGTAAAATTTTGCCAAGAGGAGACCATAATAACTGGCACTGTCAAAAAGTTATCAGATCTCATGTAGAGCCAAGCTTCTGACTCTACACGCCCTAACTCTACAAGGCCTAACTTCACAAACTCTACACCTTAGAATATGTTGCTTGGCCATTTCGCTCCATTCGCATATTTATTACTTTTCTGTTATACAATAGTTCTTCAAGTAACGAAACGGCCAAGCCACATATTATCTCGATTAAGGTTTAACTTTAACTTAAACACTCTTTCCTTTGTATTGTCGCTGGCACGCCGACTTTAATGTAATAAAGGTCATTCACCTGCGTACATCCACGATTTTATTAAGGGTTATTTCTGTAATATTTTTTCTAGTAATTACACAAAAGCATGAGTTATCTACCGAGTTTGATTAATTCACTCGTTCAACCTCACAACCAGTATATAGAAGGTACTCGTAGTCAAAGGCAAGGTTACTTCTGTTGTCCAATTTGGAATTAGAAAAGATAGTAGTAGTAGTCTTTGTATTTTTTTTATATTAAATTTTTGGCGTCAAGTTTCAAAAGAAAAAAAAAAGCCATCATAATCTCATTCGTGTGTTTTCGTGAAACTAAACAAATAAAAAAATGCAAGGGACTGTTTCGACGCCAGTGGTTGTTCTAAACACGGTGCAAGTTTTTGTACTCTGTGTTTGCTTTCGGAATCCGAGTAGAGTTCCAATATGGCGGAAAGTATTCTTGCATTCGCATGTTCTGTCCGCTCGAACACTAGGGGAGAAGTTTGTTTTGCTACGAGACGTTAACTTACCCTTGGTAAAACTAAAGAGAATTGATAAAATTGTAAGTCTTGTAGTTTGGGTTCATATCAGTGTATTCGTTTATAATAATAGGAAATTTAACTTTTCCAGTCCCATTTTGCCTACACGGGTATATGCAATCCTGTTCTGATATTTTTCGGAACATTTCATTTGGATTTTTCAATTTGACAGTTTTTTTTACAATTTTTTTACCTACAAGTAAATTACTTAATAGGATTTGGATGAAATTTGGCATGCATGTTGTCAGGATTACAGAGAAGGACATAGGGTACTTTTTATCCCAGAATTCCCGCGGGGCACAGCTAGTTATTATATAAATAAATATTAACGTGGGTTTACGTGGGAGATTGACCTTTAAATTTAAATTCTTTCAACGGCAATACAAAGAGAAAGAGAGTTCAATAATATAATGCGTCAGCGCGTACACACCCTTGTTTAAAATACACAGGTAGGTAGGTACATAAAAAATTGCCCTCCTTCTTTACGTCCGTCATTTAAACTTACACCCTGTAGGATTGAAATCACGTTTTTATTATTATTACCCTAAAAAAATCCTTACTAATTTAATAAAAGTGA
The DNA here is from genome assembly GCA_907165275.2 of Zygaena filipendulae. Classification (NCBI taxonomy): domain Eukaryota; kingdom Metazoa; phylum Arthropoda; class Insecta; order Lepidoptera; family Zygaenidae; genus Zygaena; species Zygaena filipendulae. Next base: position 5,629,721 of record OU015667.1, on the reverse strand, counting down.
AACTGGTTTGTTTGTTTCAAAAAGATCAAATCGAATAATTCGATTTAAAAGATATGGAAATGACGTCCGCGCAGAATTTTTTATCCACATTAAGGAAGTTGTTACATGTGTACTTAAGAAGATACAAATATTTTTATAGATACTAAGTAAAGACAATCCCAACAAAACCATTTTCATGTAAAATGATGCTAAGACAAGTGAATATAACTCTACACCTTAGTCAGAATATGTGGCTTGGATATTTCACTCCATTCACATGAGCGTAAGGTGAAAAATTCATCCACCGTTAATTACTGTTCTGTTATGCAAAGGTTCTTGCAGTAACGAAACGGCCAAGCCACATATTCTGACTAAGGTGTAGAGTTTGAGAAATTAGGCCTTGTAGAGTTAGGGTGTGTAGAGTTATAAGCTTGGCTCTACATGAGATCTGATAACTTGTTGACAGTGTCCGTCATATGGACTTGTCTTGGTATCATTTTACATGAAAATGTTTTTGGTGGGATTTCATTTCTTTTTGTAAGTCAAAATTGCGGAAATCTCATACAAACTTCCATCCCCTAGTTTAAGGGGTTGAGGGATAAAAGTTACAAGTTTTATATTTTTTTTGTTGTTTGTGTACTAATACTAGCTTACATGCCAAAATTTTAGCTTTCTAGGACATTAGGAAATACCCTAAGAATTTTGATAACCATCAGTGAGTCAGTGACGAAATCAGGGTTTTTTTAGATATCAATAAAATCTAAAGTGTAAGAGCTATGTAATTAAAACCTTACATGTTTAATAAGTCCGCTATTGACAATATATCCCGAGAATTTCGTTTATCTGGTATAATCCAAACCTAAGTTATAAGAGTTCAAAAAAACGACGAAGCGCTTCGAGAAAAGATAGGTAGTGCTCCCGCTTCGCTTGACTCGTCTTGGCGGGGGCACTACCGTGGCCCCAGATAATGCTCCCGCTTCGCTTGGCTCGTCTTGGCGTGGGCACTGCCGTACCCCCAGATGCTTAATATTAAAAGTATTAAAATTTTCCGATGTAAAGATGACAGCGTTGTTTCACAGTAAAATATATTAGTGAAGTTATAGATAGGTAGGTTTCTAAAGTTTAATAACGTTAACTTCAAGTTTCTAGAAACTAAGCAAGGAGTTTGCGGAGAATGTGGATTGTCAATCACTTTATGTAAATTTCATCATAAACGAAACAGTTGGAAAAAGTTACTTCTAAGACACTAAACTTGTTGAGTTGATTCTCAAACTTGACACATCCATTATCCTTACTAATTAATATTATGATAAATGCAAATGTGTTTGTTTGTCTAGCTTTCATGTCGCGATGAAGCCATGGATCAACGTGATGTTTTGTTAATCGAAAGTATCTTGACATTTTAACACTAATAATCGTAATGGTATCCAAAGTTATAACCAGTACTTATTCCATATTCGTATACAAAAGTGTGCATTTATGTACGCAAATGTTGTCAAAAAAAATACAAAATGCCCTAAGAAAAACCTTGACTCAAAAAAGAAATTACCAACCGTGACGGTCAAAGGAAATTATTCTGAACGCAAAGACTTAAAAAGAATGAGGAATAAAATTAAAGAAAGTGTCACGTAGGTATACGCAAACAAAATAACATGTTAGGTTAGGTTAGGTTAGTTTAATTTACTGTTTTGTTTCTTCGATTTACCTAGTTGTAGAAGTTGAAATGGGTCATGAGTAAACTCGATTCCTTTTATAAAGAGTATCATCAGTAAAGAGGAGTAAGTTTAAATGGACGCAGATAAGCAATAACATGTTAACCCACAAAATTAAGTTACCTATTCAGAACGATTTATCGACAGTTAGGGAACGTTTTTTAATTATGTGTTTACATTGTTTAAGTATGTAACTAAATATTGAACATAAAAAATATTGACAGAAAATGGTGCTATAAATTTTAAAACAAGATTTACTCAAAATTTCTCCAGTGTGGGTTAACACACTATTGCTTATCTATGTCCAAATATAACAGAAACAGTCACTGGCCTTTGCGATCCCTGGTAGAGTCCAAAACTGCAATGGCATCGGCCCGAATGTGGAGAACAGGTCACAGGAAGAAGAAAGTGTACCTACAGGCACTTAGCAAATTCTACAGGCTTCAAGACGATTTCAAGTATAGATTGAAGAGTTTTGAGATTCAAGAAAGGAAGTTGGAATCATTAATTAAGTCATGAAATTTCTGCCGACAGCCGTCCAGGTCTCACGCCACATCAAAAGACCAGTGAGTAATATAAAAATATTAGGTAAATGAGATCTGGATCAAGGCTTACAAATATTAAAATATAATGTATAACACTATAAAGTTTTATAACATTCATTATATTAACATGTGATGTCTACGATATAGAAAGAACAGACCCTCCAAATTTCAGATCTCTACGATCAGCGGTTTAGGCTGGGCGTTGTTCCATCAGTCAATCAAGACAAAGGATTTTATATATATAGATTAAATATTAAATATGCTTACATAGGTGTATATTATAATCATACCTAAATACTTATCATAATACTTAAATTAAATATCTATAACCTTAATTATAAATATTATTATATATTAATATTAATATATATTAAGTACAATAGGCTTGTTTCCACTAAGAATAAATCGGGGGCATTGAATTTCTAATGATTAACCATGATAATAAGTAAACAAAAAAATAACTTTTCTATTAAAATAATAAAAGATTAATAATATTTTTGGAAAATAAAATCAACAAAATGAGGCGTTTAATCACACGACATTAAACACCAATCAGAGAAGCGCCTGGAAGCGTGACGTCACGCCCCACGGAATGAGCGCGAAACACTATGTTGCAGCTGTCATTTTCGTATAAATTTCGAGTTTTCAGCAATTATTGTTAAATTAATACAGTTGGTTTTTAGTTTAATCTTGAGAGATATGTATAATTTGCGATGGAATCAGGATTTAACAAAGCAAACAGCAGTAATTTGCCCAAAATTGACGCCTTTATGCTTGGCAATTTTTTGCAATGAACACATATTGAACACCGGCTTTTGTTTATCGGAATTCCGCAACGCTAAAACTTCTATGTAAGTATTATGTGAAGAACACACAATGTCTTATTTAATTATAATTAATCATATCGTTTGGCAACTAAAAAAATGAGAAGAGTATGAATTATCTTATTATATTATTATGAATTATTACATTTTATAAAATGAAAATAATATTTTAATTCAAATAAATCATAAAACCCTATTCAAGTCATAACACTTTATAGGTTACTAGCTGTCCCGCGTGGTTTCACCCGCGATAATTTCGAAGTTCCCGCGGAATTGTTTCACAACCTTTGCAACCCCTTTTCATCCCCTCAGGGGTTAATTTTTCAAAAATCCTTTCTTATCGGATGCCTACGTCTTAAAAAGAACACACCCTCCCAGGTCTCTATGAACGGTTTAGGCTGTGCGTTGATCCACGTCCACCAGTCATTCTGGACAAAACATTTTATACGTATAGATGTATGGTATATTATGGTAGATTTTGCCAAATTCACGTCTGTTACTATACATTTATAAATACATACATCAAGTTGTGTTTAATACTTACATCAAAATGATCTTCACAGAAATAAAGTGTGGAATCAGTTGACAAAGTAAGAGCATCTTGCCTCCTTGCCATTTTTAACCACTTTCTTTGTATTTGTTTATTGTTCGGAACGTATATGATAATTTGTTTTGCGTTTTTATCGTTGTACTTTTACATTAGGGCACCATACAGTATTTATAATACGAGTAATTCATTATTTATTAGAAAACACAATTGACTGTCATAAACAAACACGGCTGTTTCGTGAGACGTGACGTCATTCAAGACGCCATGACAGTCTTGGCCTTTTTCGCGGTTAATTTCAAGTTCATTTTTAAAAACCCAAAATACTAATATAAAAGACCTATTTTTCTTAAAATAACATATTTTTGGGGTAAAATACATGCTAAGCTATAGTTTTAAACTAATTTCCAAATTTTGTCAACTAGCCTATTCCGAAACTCACGCGGGTGAAACCGCGGGCAACAGCTATTTAATTATAAAGAGAACAGAATCACAGCGTAGATAGATGCTACGCAGCGCGAAAGAATCCGAGAGAAAAAACAAAACAATAACGCCGACACCCACGAAAAATAAACTTTGAATTAAGATGAAAAATAAAAACATACTACCTCCATGGGCCTTAGTATCACGTTACACAGTGAAAATAACATTTAAGTGTAGATAATCACGACGAACTAAGTTTCTTGGATAACAAATTTTGAATATGATAATGGTTAAATTATGAAAAAATCCATGATGAAAATGAATGCTGTTGCACATGCAGTAGGTATTAGATAGGTATACAAAATATAATACCCATTATATAATATGGAAAATGTAGGTATTTAGATGTGTTGAACTTGTTTTACTTGCAGCCTAGCGTTAAATAGTGATGACCTACATTTGAGTGAAGGCACTATGAAAGTATAAAAATTGTTGGTTTCAATACAGAGAAATAACAATTGTGAGGAATCGGGCCGAGACGAAAATTCAATTACGACGTTTGTGGGCAGAATTTTTATGCTATCGATTTCCACATTAAAGGCTTGCATGAAAGTCTTATTCTTTCAGACCGTAGGATTGTTATGAAATCCATACGATCTTTATTAAAAGATCAAGGAAGAATTGTAAGAGTCAGAGATATCATTGTATTATCCTACTAATATTATAAATGTGAGAGTATGCATGTTTGGATGTTACTCAATCACGCAAAAATGGCAGAACGGATTTGGATGAAATTTGGCATGCACGTTGTCAGGGGTATAGAGAAGGACATAAGGTACTTTTTATCCCGGAATTCCCGCGGGAACTCCGAAATTACCGCGGGTGAAACCGCGGGGCACAGCTAGTATTTTTTGCTTCGGCTAAGTGTCAATATTTCAGTCAGTAATTATTAGATTCACCTTTTTATAATTACTTCTGTACATCCCATTTAAACTGATATTATAATAAAAAGATTAAAAAAATACGCAACACTTATATTTATTTATTATGACTGAACTAAAACTGAAATTAATCTAAAAATTCGTTCACTGATAGAAAGTTAAGTACGTATCCCTGAGTTAGGTACTTAGGAAATATTGCATGCCGTAGCAAAGAGATTCATAGACTTTAAACTTATAACGTCATTGCTTATGCGCCTACATTTACACTTTACAATGTTTACAGTGTGCCTAAAAGCAGACGATATAATTTCTATGATTTTTTCAAATTATGATACCTAACCTACCTATATCGAGTAAGTAAATTATAACGTTTACAACTCGCATAAACTCATTTATCTACAATAGCATTATTATCTTTAACTTGGACAATATAAGCTACCACAAAACAACATTTTAATGTTAGTTCAAGATATGCAACGTCGTCGTTAGAAATTCACGACACACCCTCTACAAAATTCACACCAACTATTTGGATTAATAGCCGTAACCCATTTCCATTTTGTCGTCGCAGTTATAATCATAATCTATGGCATAGTCCAAATTCGGTTTTATATCGGCTATAACTTCAATGGGAAGCCACCTGGGCTCTAATATAGATACCTGCAATCTACCTTTTGGGTAGTTCTGAATGTAATAAACTAGAACAGGTTTCTAATATAAAACAATTCATATTTAGAGTACCTGACTAAAAGGATAAAGCTATAGCATTAGAATACCTACATGTTTTTGGGATATATATTAAAACTTTGCACTTTGTTATTTTAAATACAATTAATGAATTTGATAAACTTACACCACATAATCAATCAACAAGTTACGGCAGAAGAAAATAAAACATGAAATACATGTAAGGTAATATAATATGTATAAATAATAAGAGTCCATTAGTTTTTTGTCAAAGAGAATATTCAATTCTCTTCGTGTCAGCAAATGCATTTCACACTATTATTTACACCTGTACCTGCATTTTCGTTTACATTTCCAATTTTCAAAGCAAAACTAAATTAATGATACATTTGATTTTAGTTTGTAAGGGATATTAATAAGAATTATTGATAATAAAATGAACTGTCTAGTTTACTAATGGTGCTATTAGGTAAGGGTTGTGGAATAGTTAAATCGAGCCAAATGTAATTTTTTTTTTAAGTAAAACTTTAAACATACTTTTTTAGGATTGTAAAGAAAGATACTTACCAAAAAGTGACTAGGTAGGTATATCTAAAATAAAAAATATAAAAAAATAAAATCAACAATAAAAATACAAATGTTGTGGTTTTAGTTTTAATCTGGGGGCACGGTAGTGCCCCCGCTAAGACGAACCAAGTGAAGCGGGAGCACTACCTATCTTTTCTCGAAGCGCTTCGTCGTTTTTTTGAACCCTTATAACTTGTGTTATGATTACACCAGATAAACGAAACTCTCGGGATACGTTGTCAATAGTAGATTTATCATAGACATAGACATAGACAATATTTATTCAGAAAAAGACAACACAGCACATAAAACATTGGTACATCTTAACTACTATAAATTTATAATTACAAATTACCATAAAAACGTACCAATATACCTAAACATAGAATGTGCTGTGGTGTGATGCTGAAAAGGACACTGTCTCAGCATAATGCCGAGGTGGAAGACCTCAGTGCCGATTCTCAGCAGTGCCCTAGCTTGTCTAACCATTGAAATTTAAATCACCGGTATGTGTGGACTGAGGTGCGTGCCTAAACTTATTTCATTATCAAACGTATAAAGCTTTGATTGCATACCTCTTAAACTTTAGATTTTATTGATATTAAGTTCGCCATTTGTACATACTGTGCAATAAAGAATAAATAAAATAAAATAAAATAAATATCTAAAAAACCCTGATTTCTTTACTGACTCACTGATGATCATCAAAATTCTTAAGGTATTTCCTAATATCCTAGAAAGCTGAAGTTTGGCATGTAAGCTAGTATTAGTACACAAACAACAAAAAATTTATAAAAATTGTAACTTTTATTCCCCAACCCCTTAAACAAAGGGGGTGGAAGTTTGTATGAGAATCCCGCAATTTTGACTTACAAAAAGAAATGAAATCCCACCAAAAACATTTTCATGTAAAATATCATTTTACATTTTTATGTAAAATATCATTTACTAGCTTACATGCCAAATTTCAGCTTTCTAGGACATTAGGAAATACTTGCCAAGACGAGTCCATATGATGGGCACTGTCAAAAAGTTATCAGATCTCATGTAGAGCCAAGCTTATAACTCTACACAACCTAACTTTACAAGGCCTAACTTCTCAAACTCTACACCTTAGTCAGAATATGTGACTTGGCCGTTTCGTTACTGCAAGAACCTTTGTACAACAGAAAAGTAATTAACAGTGGATAAATTTTTCACCTTACGCTCATGTGAATGAAGCGAAATGGCCAAGCCACTATTCTGACTAAGGTGTAGAGTTTGAGAAGTAAGGCCTTGTAGAGTTAAGTTGTGTAGAGTTATAAGCTTGGTTCTACATGAGATCTGATAACTTTTTGACAGTGCCCGTCATATGGACTCGTTTTGGCATCATTTTACATGAAAATGTTTTGATGGGATTTTATTATTCTATCGTATTCATTGGTTTAGTGTAGGTATACAACATACACATTATGATCATACGCAAGTTTTTTTATTACGATTTTAAGTAAGTATCATAGGTTAAATCTGACACTATTTATTTTATTCAAGTTACCTACATAATTTTAAATGCATAGTACAAATAATTATATTGATTCGTTCTGCACTGATTGTTTTATTTTTATCAGAAATGGTATTTAAATACAATTTAAAAAAGTTTTAAGTTAATATTAGGTAAGATTTTATATAATATGATAATTATTATATTATGTAGTAGTGAGATATAGAAAAATACCCATCCTTATACCTAATATATTATACTAGCTGTGCCCCGCCGTTTCACGTGCGTGAGTTTCGTAATTCCCACAGGAACTCCAAAGTAGCCAAATTTCAGTCTTATAACATCAGCTAATTAGCAATGAAAGTCCCGTTAAAATCGGTCCAACTGTTCCGAAGATTCAACCGCGTGAGTTTCGGAATTCCCGCAGAAACTCCAAACTTCTTTCATCAGAACCTTCTTTTTACAATAACAAATAAAACATAAAATAACTAGCGAAATTGGTCCAACCATTGACGCGTGATGCCGTGACCAAGGGAAATAGGGATTTTACATATTATATGTACACCTGAGACACCCTTTATATAGATACATAATTATGATCTAACTGAGACTCTTATACTGAGACACCTTTTATATAGATAGATAATTATGATCTAAGTAGTTGTTAGTAAAGTTTATATACCTACAGAAATAACACTTCATCGTAGTTAGTCTGGAATAGACGAGCAAAGTAAACACAAGTATGCGTTTATATTTAAAAAGAAGAACAAGAAATAAAAATCTAAATATTCCCTTTGTGAGGCAATTAACAAAATTTCGTTATTAAAATATTCATTACATTAAAAAATGAGTATACCTACCTACGAAGCAATGTTTAAGCAAATTCGCATAAATTTTTGGCTTTCAGGAATTCCGTTTGATGATAACAAATTTAATTTAAGATTTTTCTTTCTCTGTTTTATCTTAGTCTTAATGATTGTAGAAGAGTCAAGTTTCTTCGTGTTCAAGATCTCGTCTGAAAATTTCCTTGAATTAACTCAATTGACACCCTGTTTAGCTATCGGGACAATGTCGTTCCTGAAAATTTGCTCTCTGACAGTTAAAAGGCACAAAATTTTTGTGTTAACGCAAAATCTTAAAATACTTTATGAGGGTATTTTGAACAATCCTAAAAAGAAGAAAATTGTTGAACAGGATATGATCCGAATTACTTTACTGTTAAAATATTACTTCGTTTTGAATGCAATCCTAATATCTGTTTATAATTTTTCTTCACCACTTATCATGTTATATAATTACACAATTAGAAAGTCAGCTATCTTCATTTTGCCTTACGCAGTTTTGGTGCCTTTTTCCATAGACACTTGGTACAAGTGGTTTGTGGTATATTGTCAATCAATATGTGCTGGTAAGTTTAAAACCTTGTCATATCTTACACAAATTACTTATACCTATATCTTATATACCCTATATTTGTGAATGACAATTCAATCTGATTTTGTGTGATTGTTTTAATTCATATCTATTATATTATAAGTTTGTATGATTATTGCAATTTTGTAATGAAGATTCAAGGTATAGAAGAGTAAAATAAATCATATTTTGATGTAATGTTTACACTTCACATACGTTTATGACGAACTCTGTTTCCGGCGCGCGGAGTAGGGTCTCCCGATGTTTTTTTAAAGCTTTTATTTAACTTGCAAAGTATGTCATTATATAATATTCCACCCGAACAAACATAGGTATGTTTGTTCGGGTGGAATCTTGCAACTCAATTTTAGTGATAATAGTATAATATGGTTCAGCTTTATGCGTATTTCTTAATACTTATATATAAATCACGTGTCACGTTGCTTGTCCGCGATGGTCTCCGAAACTACTGAACGGATTTTGATAAAATTTTAACTATTTTTAATATGGTCCAACTTAAAAGATAGGATAGGTTTTATCCCGGAATTCCCGCGTGAACTCCGGCACTAATGCGGGGAACAGCTAATCACCGTAAACTACTGTCGGGGTACAAAGAAGGACATACAGTACTCCGCTAGAAATTACCGCGGATGAAATCGCGGGGGACAGCTAGTAATAATATGATATGTTAAGTATGAGTAGGTGTACATTTTAGTAAAACTCGAATGCGTTGTTTCAGGTTTTATTTGCGTATTATTTTTTACAACTCTAGACTCGCTCTACTGCATTTTGACGTGTCATATTTGCAGTAATTATATAGTGGTCAGTAATGAAATACAATGTCTAGATAAATCTGATGTTACTGGCCTGAAAATAATAGTTCAACGCCATCAATATATTTCCAGGTAAGGGTTACGTATTTATAAGTAGGTACTAGGTACCTACATCAAGACTTTTTTTAATTCTATAAACCTGTATTTTATTTACGATCGATTAGGATACACCAGATAATTGTAACAATAACATACATATTTAACACATTTGTATTAATTAGTGGCTTATACAAATTTCAGACTAGCTCAAGATTTAGAAGACATATTTACTGTACCCAATTTGTATAACGTTTTGGTTGGGTCCCTTGAAATGTGTGCACTGGGATTTAACTTAACGGTGAGGATTTCCTTAGTGCTCATCATCATGTAAATGTGTAGTTACAGTTAGACTATCAGTTTTGTGTCAAGACACTGTTTTTGGTATTGGAATTTTTTTAAGTTTATACTCCTTTGATTTTCGTATTTATATATTATTTACAGACAGGAGACTGGTCAAAAATACCTGGATGCATTTTATTTCTGTTCTCGGTGCTTTTAAGAATATTGATGATGAGTGTTTTTGGTCAAAATTTAATAAAGCAGGTAACTCAATAATATGAAAGCTTGAAAGAATGGCGTATCGATGAAATTATTATACTATAATTATAGATGGTAGGTAAGGAGAAAAACTATCTCTAGTGGGGTTTAGGTACACGGGTGACTAAAGCCGCACGATTTTTGCCGCCCTGCGAAAATCGAACGTCTAAAATGTACGTAATATTATTGGTATGTGCTACCTACTGATCGGTTTGAAGTCGGTGCCCGCTCGTGTCTATCTTCCTATTACCTATTCGGCTTGGCACCGACTTCAAAACGATCAGTAGGTAGCACATACCAATAATAATAATATTACGTGAATTTTGTCTTTCGGATTAAGTCGGTATTTTGTTATTTTTGGTGTAACGCATTTTTGTGTTTTGAAGTTGGTTTTATTTAAAATAATTATTTTGTTAAAAATTTACGACGGACCCTTGTTCAAACACAGAGACAGTTCTCTTTTACCTCTGCCCTCTATAATATTGTAATAAAGACTAAATTAAGTATACCCTCTAATTCACTACCTAGTTCTTCGTTTTTTTCACCCGAGTGGATTTCGAGATTCCCTAAGCAATTTATTAAAAAAAATACGTTTATTCATTAACAATAATTGTTGAATGCCAATCAAATAATTTAACAGAGCGAGACTGTGGGCGAGTCTGCTTACAAATGTAACTGGGTGAACATGGATCAAAATTCAAAAATGATGATATTAAATATTATGATTCGGTAAGATCCTGCATGATAATAATACTTACACATTTGGAAATTTAGTATAGAAAATGTAGGTCAACTAAATTGAAATGTAGAGTTTTATGAATTCTAATATGCATTATTATGTTTACAGTTCTCAAAAGGCACAGCGATTGACCGCCTATAAATTCTCTATAATTTCGCACAATAGCTTCACAAAGGTAATTTTGAAGATTTGACAAAGGAAATTGAGAGAGGACGATAATGGAAGAGTAACCAACCACAAAAAAGTTTTAATATTATTTTCTGTCTATTTGTATGTTCACTATAATCTTCGAATCTGCTGAACGGATTGCCATGCGATTGTCACAGGTAGATGACAAGCTTAGCCTGGAGCAACATTATAGACTTTGTTTTATTTCAATCAGACGTCGGGAAGAAGGGTTGTTATATAAAAACTTTTCACACGAGTGGAACCGTAGATTAATCTGAGTTTTCATTATTACTGGGTGTTCAAATTTGAAATTTTATTGGTCTAGCTTCATAAGTTTATACTCAGCGTTATGTCAGCCAGCAGTCGACTTGCTATTTATTATTAAAACTAGCTGTGCCCCGCGTTTTCAGCCGTGTGAGTTTCGGAATTCCCGCAGGAACTCCAAAGTAGCCTAATTACTCCTTATAACATCAGCTAATTAGTAATAAAGGTCCCGTCAAAATCGGTCCAACCGTTTCGGAGATTCACCCGCATGACTTTCGGAATTCCCGCAAGAACTCCAAACTTTTTTCGGTAAACAAAAGATACTACAAAAAAAATTGCATTCTTCTTTTCCTTAAAATAACAAACACAACAAAAAAAGAATTAGTGAATCGGTCCAGCCGTTCCCGCGTGATGCCGTGACCAAGGGAAATAGGGATTCATTTTAATTTTTTTTATATAATATATAGACTAGCTGTCCCGCGCGGTTTCATATAAATAAATAAGAACATTATATTACATGTTATTGCATATATATTGCAATTGAAACTCCAAGAGTTGTTAAATTTATAATTTCAGATTGTAAGTACGGCTTGGACATATTTCACATTGTTAAGAACTGTTTACACGCCTCCCGAAGTGCCGTAACTGGTACGTGAGGAATTTTCCTGAAAATTTGTACTTAGCTAAATTTAGGCGACATAGTTGTTATGTTAGCATTTATTTTTATTATTATTATTTGCTTGATTGCTAAATAAATGATCAATCCAAGTATATTGATTTTATTATTATTTTTATAAATTTAGAAATTAACGCGGGTGAAACCGTGGAGAACAGCTAGTTAAGTATAAAATCACATAGTACGCTTTATGTCTAGGTATGTCATGTTTTAATGATCGCCGTAATAAATAAAATACACAATTACCTATCTCTATATCTTTACTCTATACGTGCGATTTTAGGTACATTTGTAATGCAGGATTTAACAATGGAAATTTCTCGTGAAAAATGTAAAATAGTATCATCTATCAATTCCGCACTTTTCCATTTGAACGGTAAATACTGGCTGTTTAACCAGAAAACTGCAGCGCGTATGCAAGGTGAGTGCAAGCTTTGGCATGGAAGTGGGATAATGGTATGGATTTAATCGTCTGCACAAACATATGGATGCAGAATATGCAGAACCGCGTCTTTGCTTACAACGTAAAATATTGCTTACAATTCTTCACGGGATTCTAAGAAACGCCTCTGGTAATGGATGCTTGCGAATATAAATGGATCTTGGCTGTATACAAAAGCATCTACACACCGTGCGAATTTTTTGAGTACCTACAATGTTCTTACAGTGTGAATTTGTACTTTAAAACTTGCTGATTGTAGGAGCAAAGAGAATATAATCACTGAGTGCAAGAGTTTGCATGTCGCTGATCACATTTCACTTACAATATTTAAGTCATTATATTATCTTTGGTGGAGATTTTAAAAAGAGATTGTTTCACAGCTATAAATTATTCTTTTTGGTCCGTTCAATATTATTATGTGTGTGTACATGCGTTTTACATAGGGCTCACGCCGGAGCGTGGCGAGCGACGAAGTTTAATACTAGCTGTTCCCCGCGGTTTCTCCCACGATGAGTTGGGAGTTCCAGCGGGAATTTTAAGATAAAAAATACCGTCCGTCTCTTTACCCCCGAAAACGTGTACCTATGCAAAATTTTATGATGATAGATTAAGCCGTTATGCGTAAAAGCGTAACAGACAGACAGACAGAAAGAGTTACTTTCGTATTCATAATACTATTTACTACTCGTATTCATAATACATAATCCTATTTATTATTTAAGGATTGTCCAACACACAAAAATAATAGCCTAAGCTACGCTGCTATTAACTCCAGGCTTACCACTGCGTTGTAGCGGGACGTAGGGAGGCATGAAGTTAGCGAGGGGTAGAGAGGTGCCGTTATGCTATGTTAGCCAAGTAGAGATAGAAGTATTTAGAATAACTATGAACGGACGTACGTTAGAATAAAGTATTCCTGTGTCAAATATTCGTATAACATATGCATACATATAGCAGATGGAACTTTATTTCTAGTAGCTCCCTGAAATACCTACCACCACCAATAACAGTTCATCAGTAAGTATATTCAACTGCGCTTGTAACGCTTTGTGTCCGTTACTGCTGTATACTCTACACACTGGTATCTAAGCAAATTCCGCCTGCTATTCCAATATTTAAATGTCTGTGCTCACTAGGTACTAACATTTTCAGTATTCTTGATGATTTACCGTCTAAGCTTCACAAACAAATACATTTTTCATTCTGTATAGACATTCTAGACTATCGTATTACATTCATGTTGAACCTCAGCCGCTATTCATATGCAGACATTGCGCGTTTTCGTTTTATAACTGCACGACATCGACAACAGTCATTTCTGACCTTTATGTAAGACTAGCTTTCCTGCGCTGTTTCACTCGCGATAATTCCGAAGTTTCCACGGAAATCGGAATTGTTTCATACAAATTTTGCAACCCCTTTTCATCCCCTTAGGAGTTGAATTTACAAAAATCCTTTCTTATCGGATGCCTACGTCATACAAAGAACACACCTTCCCAGTTTCAGATCTCTACGATCAGCGTTTTAGCCTTTGTCTTGAATGACTGATGGATATCAGTCATTCTGGACAAAGCATTTTATATGTATAGATAATGTTAATGAACTAGTTAGCATACCATTATAAACAGCCTACGTAAAAAAGATATATTGTGCCACCAGTTTCATATTGTGCTTCAATTGGCACATAACTCTTTAAAGTTTAAAGCAATGTAAATTAAGTAGCATTTATAACTTTTATCATATTGATTTTTCTGAAGCATCGATTCGTGATGTGTTATAAGACGACCCGATTAACACAGTAGGGCACCATATCTACGCGCTAATGAAGAGGTTCCGGGTTCGATTCCTGGTGAGGGTGAACTTTGTGTGATGAGCACGATCGCGATAGTTCCAGTTCGCATTTATAATATTTAGCTTGGATGACAGCGCCGTATCCGTGCTGCGACTCCGACACGACGTTGCTTCGACGCCACCTCGATTTAGCAGAGAGCGTTGTCTCTAAAGCTTCAATATATCTATCGCTATAACATCGCCGTGCCGTTGTAATGTGAAAACGTCCATCGGCTCATACTTCGATAATCCGCCGCGCGGCAATATCAAAAGCATTCGCCCGTGTGTAAGTGTTATGCAAATTTCCCCGATAAGGAAGTTACTCAGTAAGGAGCGGCTTCGTATGGAATTAAAATATGCAACACTCCCTACTTATATCTCAACGATGCGACGCGACGTTCCGCTTAAAGTCTACTTTGCGGAAACCGGTGGAAAAACGGAGAGATGGCTCGCGGGCACAACAATAAGACGCAACTTCTATTATTACCTACTCGGTATACTCGTGTCTCGTACTTATGTTAAACTAGCTGTTCCCCGCCGTTTCACCCGCGGTAATTTCGGAGTTCCTGCGGGAATTCCAGGTTACAACATAGCCTATGTTACTCAGGGATTATGTAGCATTCTAATGGTGAAAGAATTTTTAAAATCGTAACCAACAAACTAACCAAAAAATAAAAAATCAAAACTTTGCCCTTTATAATATTAAAATAGATTTAATGATTATGCATAACTTATGTAGTAGGTAGATACTGGTATGATGTATTTGAGCGGTGACAGACTTTTTTTTGTTTTGTAAAAATATGGTAAACCAATTTTTTTTTTTCATTGAAAACGAAAATAAATGATTATTTTTAAGAAGAATCACTTGTTGAATGTAATTATCATATTTTGATGCGTACCTATAAAATACTAAAAAAGTCGTGATTTATTTTGATATTTTTTTTTTTATTGAATTAGGTATTTTGTTAGATTTTAATACTTATTCTTAAAAAAAAAATTAACTTTAGGCACTATGTAATTCTACTAGCTCCAAAAAAGGAAAAAACAATTTCTTATGGAGAAATTTTCTTCGATTAGTTTTCGAATCGGAAATCCTTGAGCAAATCCTTTAATTTTTGCTGACACTCAAGTCGTAGGTCCATCAAATACTAATAGGTAGGTATACTAATACAGTATACCTAATACTGTAGGTACTTGACGACCCGATTGGCGCAATGTTCACCATGCCTGCCCGCTTATCCCGGGTTCGATTCCCGGTGGGGGTGGACTTTGTGTGATGAATATATTGTTCCATTTTCCAGTCTGGGTATATATCATATGGTATATTACACATATTATATATATGTAATACTACACATATTATTATTATATTATATTATTATTATAATATGTGTAGTATATACCACGTTTGCTTGGTTTCCACGACACAAGCTTATAGCTTACCTACTGTGGGATCAAGTAGATCTGTGTGTTGTGAAGTGGATTATTATTATTATTATACTGTGCGTTAAAACTTACTTAGAATAGAAAATCCCAAAATGCCAAACAGCGGGAAGTAGCTAGTATTTACTTAATTCCTAAATGGTATTTTTAACTAAATTTCAAAAAAGGGAGGTGTTCCTCAATAATTCGATTGTATCTTTTTTTGTAGGTATCTTTGTTACGCGATTACTCGAAGACGGCAGAACCGATTTGGAAAAATCTTTTTTTGTTTGTGTACTCATACTTTCAAGTCCCATTATAAAGAAGTCAGGATCTGATGATGATTCATGAAGAAACCGAGGAAACGCTTCAAATATATATTACAGGCACACTTATAGCGATTTGGGTAGATATATTGTCACTTTCTAGATCACGAGATCAAATAATTTTACTTTATTTGATGCCGAAATCCTGGTTAAAGTTAAAATATTTAAAATCTTTCTTAATGTGCATCATTACTTTGAGCGTAATAATTTATTAACGTACGACGTACTTATCTCCCGGGAGATTTCCTAAATGCCAACCTATTTTAATTTTATTGCGGTTGTTAAAAAGTTGAGAGCAACCATTATATTCTTGCAAACAAGCTTTCTTGATTGGTACTAAAAGTTAACGAGCAACGTTGCGAGTTTGAAAGATTCGATCTAGATGGATTAAGACTGACACAATAGTATAATCAAAGAGTATAGGTATATATATAACCACTAATAATGAACTTGCTATAAGCGTATTGGGTGTATACGGTTGAACGAGTATCAAATCTGCGACAACTCATGCGTACATGTAGCAAAAAAAATAAATAGAAATAAAAATAAAAACTAATAAAATAAAATAAAAACAAAGAAAACTAAAAAACTAAAAATAATAAAATACCGATTACAAAAATACATGTAATATTATTGGTTTGCGCTACCACTGATCAATTTGAATTCGGTGCCAAGCCTGCTTGTGTCTGCCCACTTGGGTTGTTCTATGCTCACGACGAGCTCGTATCAGGAGTTGACTTAGCCCATCTACCCACTCCATATTTGGCTTGTCACCGATTTTAAACCGATCAGTGGTAGCAGAAACCAATAATACCTAATATTACGTGTATTTTTGTCTTATAAATTAAACCGGTATTTTGTTATTTTTAGCTTTTTAGTTCTGTATTTTTGGAAGTCAGTTTTTTTTTTTTTTTTTCACTTTTAAGTGAGTCGGTTTGTAATTTATCTAAGTTACAGTAGCCTAATGTCAATGCTCATCACCTTTTACAAAATACCTATTACTTTTCCCGATGCAGGGAAGTTAATTGTTGAGGAGTTCTCCTAATACATCACCATCAGTTCCACTTCGCCATATTATTATACATTGTCACGAGCATAAATTGTTTAGAAACCATATTAAAATTAACGAATCGGAACCCATGAAATACCTATTATTGAGTAGTTCCGATGACCATCTGTGGTATTCGTCATCAGTTCCACTTCTTCAAATTTTGCTTTCCGAAACCAAATAAACAATTTACTTACTATAAAAAATACAAAAATCGCTATAGGTGTGCCCATAATTTTTGAAGAGTTCTCTCAATTTCTCTAAGATCCCATCATCAGATCTCGACTTGGTGACAATGGGACCAACTTTAAAGTATATCCTTTAAAACATAAAAACAATTTTCCAAATCGGTCCAATCTAAACCCGTGAAATAAGTACGTATTATTGTTGAGTAGTTCCGATGACCATCAGTGGTCTTCATCATCAGTTCCACTTCTTCAAATTTTGCTTTCCGAGAGCAAATGAATGATTTATTATAACAAGCCCGCTGGTGTCTGCCCACTTGGGTTGTTCTGCTCACGAAGAGCTGGTGGCGGGAGTCGACTTAGCCCATCTTCCCCCTCCATATTTGGCTTGTCACCGACTTCATACCGATCAGTGGTAGCCAAAGACTATCAAACCAATAATAATATTACGTGTGTTTTTGTCTTTTGGATTAAATCGGTATTTTGTTATTTTTAGCTTTTTATTTTTAGGTTTTTGGTTTTGTGTTTTTGGAAGTCGGTTTTAATTTTTTTGTTAAAATTTTGTTTATTTCTCGCTTTTACGTGACTAAGTTTGTAATTTCTCTAAGTTACAATAGCCTAATGTCAATTGCTCATCACCTTTTACAAAATATTACTTTTTCCGACGCAGGGACGTTAATTGTTGAGGAGTTCTCCTGGTACATCATGATCAGTTTCACTTCACCATATACATTGTGATGGGCATAAATTGTTTAGAAACCATATTAAAGTTAACGATTCGGAACCCGTGAAATACCCATTATTGAGTAGTTCCGATGAACATCTGTGGTCTTCATCATCAGTTCCACTTCTTAAAATTTTGCATTCCGAAAGCAAAAAAACGATTTACTATAATAAATACAAAAATCGCTATAGGTGTACCCATAATTTTTGAAGAGTTCCCTCGATTACTCAAAGATCCCCTCATCAGATCTCGACTTGGTGACAATGGAATCAATTTGGGAGTATCCCCTTTTAAACAAAAAAACAATTTTCAAAATCGCTTCAATCGGAACCCGTGAAATACGTATTATTTTTGAGTTCATCATCAGTTCCACTTCTTGAAATTTTGCTTTCCGAATGCAAATACACGATTTACTATCAAAAATACCCAAATCGCTATAGGCGTGCCTATAATTTTTGAAGAGTTCCCTCGATTTCTCCAAGATCCCATCATCTGATCCCGATTTGGTGGCAATGTGACCTAATTGGGAGTAAACCCTTTCAAACAAAAAAGAATTTTTCAAATCGGTCCAACCGTCTTCGAGTAATCGGTGAACATACATAAAAAAAACATACAGACGAACGCAGAACCTCCTCCTTTTTGGAAGTCAGTTAAAAATAAAATAGGAGCATTATTCTTAAGACTAATTTTCATTAATAAAGATTTTAATAATTATATTATCATTTTTTCATTCTTCATTCATATAGTTATATTTCTCAGACCAAATAAAAACTAAAGACGGATCGTCTCGAACAACGAAGTGAAGCCGGTTGCGTATGCATGTGGTAATTAGGAAAGTGTATGGATTTGCAAAGTTTACTGAGGATTTGTGGTGTCTTTTTCTTGTAAGTGTGTGCGTGTTTCTGTGTACATGCACGGCGATGGTGTCTTTTTCCTGACTTCACTTGTTTGTTCTACGCGTTCCGTCCTTAGTTTTTATTTGGTCTGAGCTATATTTATATAAGATCTTAAACATCCGCATCCGCATTCGAATCCGCGGATGTGAGCCTTCAAAAATGTGCATACGCATTCACATCCGCTGATGTGAAAAAATCGGCATCGGCATCCCTGAATTTTGAACCCATGGTTTGCTGCGCGTCGCTACTTTTTTTTTAACACCAGCTACAAAATAATAAACAAGAAATGATAAAAATTAAACAACGTTTAACAAATGTAATTTCATATAAAATATTTATTGCTTTTTAGTCGACTAATAGGGGTAAGATCTTGCCGTGTCCAATCTGTACATGCCGGAGCTGTAAAAAGATAATTTCACAATTATTTAATTGTTTAGTTTCGGATGTACAGTACCTGTGCGAATGACACATCTTTTAAAAATCTTATGTTTATTATGTATCGCTTATCTAATTAAATTATTATGATAGGTAAAGTTTCTGAGTTTATAAGTTCGGATGTAAAGGAATTTAATTTAATCGTACTCAATTTCTACCACGTGACATAACGATTAGTTCCTTAGTTTTCCCTAGCTTTAACGATTAAAGATTTTCAACTTGGCCTAGGGGGTATTTGTAATGGAAATGCACAACGGCAGAAAAGTAAACGCTTACCCGGTTTTAGTTAAATCATCGTTGCCCATGTTCAACCTAGAACCAGTGCACGTGTTCCAGGTGACCTGAGTGGTTGTGGAGCAGCGTCGGCCAATCAAATGGTTGTATGTCACTGTAGCGGCGAAGAACCTCCACGCTCGCTCGTGGTTACATATATTGGTTAAGCATCCAGGTTGAGATACACCGCCGTTGGGGAAGAAATCAGCGTTCGCTATAGCTCTGCCGATCCCGAGCCCACCCACTGTGTATCCTCCGTCTGTGTGAATGGCTTCTACGTAGATCCCATCCGTATCCGACAGGCGGTTGCTGTTCAGCGTCCATAGAGGGCCTGCCGGGTCCAAACCTGGTAAATAATTTTTTTATTTAAAAAACTTGATAAAAACATTAATTTTGTCATGTTCTCATTCAGCAGCATCCTTCCTAAGTATTAAACATTTTAGTTTGTACATCTCTGAGTACTAGAATTCTTTTTTTTATGTCATAGGGATCAAAATGGCAGTTGGCACACCTGGTGGTAAGTGATTACCGCCGCCCATGAATATCTGCAGGTATATCATGTGTACATACTGCAAAATTCTGTTCTCTATATAAGGGTAACTATCATTGGCTAATAGTGTAATCTTGAAACCTAAAATTATTACTATATGTTCTTGTGGCTATTGTTGTCCTAAATAAACGAAAAAAAAATCCTTTCTGTACCCCTGACTATGTGTAGGTATACATAATTTTATGATGATGAGGTGAATAGTTAAGGTGGGAATAGGTAATAGACGGATAGACAGAGTTTCGCATTTATAATGTTAGTATAGATATAAGTAGGTACGTATAGATTCTCGATGACACGACGTGCTTAATAAAATTAATATTGTGATACATTTTTATCTCGACACGCTTAGCTCTTATACATCCATATTAAACATTACTTACCAGTAACACGGGCGACTCTGCCGCCGGTTTCCCTTCCAGCATTACCAACTACGTGAGCCCCCAAACTGAATCCGACTAAGTGGAAGCTGTTCAGCGGTGCACCGGTGGTGGAGCTCAGGAATGTCACAAACTGTCCCAAACGGCGGCCAATTGGAGGCACTAACGCAACTGCAGTTGCGTAGTCACTCAGAGCAGCCCTCCTCCACTCCATCACGATTACGTTCACATCGCTCTTGCTAAGATAAGCTGAAAATAATGATAAATGATAAACTCTTCTTTTTTATTTAAATCAGTGGCGTGACTAATCTTCGAAAATAAGTTTCCATGTCCCATTCGTTTACTGACTTTAGCGTGTTTTATGTCCTGCTTGTGATGTTAAGAATAAGATCGTTCTGCATTTCTATATTTTTATGTGTAATGGCACGTATCGTACTTGAAGAAGAAGAATTTCGCTGCTAATAGCAATGAATGACGTCACCAAAGTACCTTCTTTCCCGATGGTACCTATTTGTTTGATGAGAATTTTTTCTGATTGAGGATTTCGTACTAACCGTCCCTGATGCCAGGATTGATATCGGTGTTTTGGTTACTTAGCCATCCGTGGACTACCACCACTGTGGGTACATTGCGGTTGAAGTTTGAATTGTGAATGGAATTTGCGTTATTGAAGACCAGCGTTTGCGCGTTGGTCGGATTACGTCTGAAAAGTAACTTTTTGTTACAAAAACTACACAACACAAAATAAGTGAATTTTCTATTCATACGAGATCACAAAATGGCCACATTCTCTAACCAACAGAGTAGGTTATGCTGTTATGCTATTAACAGTTAATGCCATGCCATGTATGTTCACCGATTACTCGAAGACAGTTGGACCGATTTCAAAAATTCTTTTTTGTTTGAAAGGGTTTACTCCCAATTAGGTCCCATTGCCACCAAGTTGGGACCTGATGGTGGGATCTTGGAGAAATCGAGAAAACTCTTCAAAAATTATAGGCACACCTATAGCGATTTGGGTATTTTTTATAGTAAATCGTTCATTTGCTTTCGGAAAGCAAAATTTGAAGAAGCGGAACTGATGATGACGACCACAGGTGGTCATCGGAACTATTCAACAATAATACGTATTTCACGGGTTTTGATTGGACCGATTTGGAAAATTGATTTTTTGTTTGGAAGGGTATACTTCCAAGTTAGTCCCTTTATCACCAAGTCGAGATCTGATGATGGGATCTTGGAGAAATCAAGGGAACTCTTCAAAAATGATAGGCACGCACACCTATAGCGATTTTTGTATTTTATATAGAAAATTGTTTATTTGCTTTCGGAAAGCAAAATTTGAAGAAGTAAAACTGATGATGAAGACCACATATGGTCATCGGAACTACTCAATAATAGGTATTTCACGAGTTCCAAATCGTTAACTTTTATATGGTTCCTAAAAAATTTATGCTCGTCACAATGTATAATATGGCGAAGTGAAACTGATGGTGGTGTACCAGGAAAACTCCTCAACATTTAACGTCCCTGCATCAGGAAAAGCAATATTTTGTAAAAGGTGATGAGCAGTTGAAATTAGGCTATTGTAACTTAGATAAATTACAAACCGACTCACTTAAAAGCGAGAAATAAACAAAATTTTAATAAAAATAATAAAATCGACTTCCAAAAACCCAAAACTAAAAAGGCTAATAATAAAAAGCTAAAAATAACAAAATACCGATTTAATCCAACAGACAAAAATACACGTAATACTATTATTGGTTTGTGCTACCACTTTTCGATTTGAAGTAGGTGATAAGTCAAATATGGAGTAGGTAGATTGGCTAAGTCCACTCCCGCCACGAGCTCGTCGTGAGCTGAACAACCCAAGTGGGCAGACGTAAGCGGGCTTGGCAAAGAATTCAAATCTAAAAGTGGTAGCACAAACCAATAATAGTATTACGTGTATTTTTGTCTGTTGAATTAAATCGGTATTTTGTTATTTTTAGCTTTATGGATTTGTGTTTTTGGAAGTCGGTTTTAATTTTTTTGTTAAAATTTTGTTCTTTCTTCCTTATTACATTTGACCATTTAGATAGTGGGTTTACATTTATTTTTCCCAAGGGTCTTCATTATAAAGTGTAACGGCTCCATATTTCAAGACTACAGATGCTGCATTTTTGCCCAAAATTATTTCAATTATGCCATGATGATTTCATTTTGTATCTAGCTCAGTAAAAAACCCTGAGTAATATCCAAGATTATATTTTTATGGTCATAAAACCATAGGTAGGTGTTTCAAATTAATACTTTAGCAAATTTATGAGTAGGTCAGAACCTGCACGGATAGGTTCGTGTATAATGCCTACGCACATCATGCATTTGGCTGGAAATTATCCGGCGTGGAGTTGAACTATTGCTATCCGAAAGTGACACCAGCGGAGCTAGGATGCGCAACATGATATGTTTATCGAACGAAAGATAAAATTGTCGACACGACAAATATTTGTGGGCGTCCAAGCAAAAAAGTGCAGTAGTGGGGTATTGAGTTGAGACTAGATTCGGTTAAACATTTTTTTACCACTGGTAGACAAAACGGTATATTATGTCGACGAGAATCGATAAAATGGCTCGATAAAATTTTATCATGTTGCGCATCCTAGCTCCACTGATGCAAATTTAGACTTAACTTGACTTTATACTTAAATTTTAACTTGCCTCGTGAAGAGTAAGTAAGCGTTATTATCAGGATTCCTCGTGATTTCTTCAACAAGAGCCGCGTCTGGCTCAGCTTCCAAGTCTATTTCCTGAACTAAACCTCCTCCATGCTCCACTTTTAGGAAGCGTGGGTATTGAAAGTCTTCGAGTTGACTTGGTGACAGAGGCACCGCGGACGCGAAGCTCGCTGTAAATGGTTGTAATTGTTACACTAGATGTGGATGCAGATAAGAGGGTATTGGACAGCATGAGAACAATATAATGGTTGGAGGCTAAAATGAGATGCAACCAGAGCTATTTTGGACGTTTCTTACAAAACGAATCAACCTTTAAGCTAAAGTGATTTGAAATTCTAAATAACGTCTTGGAGTTTTAACAGATCTATTGAAAATAATATATTTAGCCTTTTTTTTAATTAAATAGATAACAGTCGAGAGTTTGGAAGTCTAGATTAACGACGTATTATCTCCGTTTTAGGTATGTAAATCACATTAGTTTTAATATGTAGGTAATTCACTAGAAAGTACACGCAGTAAACTAAACACTGTATGGTTAGTCAGTCACCTTAAGTGCGATTGCACTCATGTAACGAGTACATTACAGTTTGAACGAAACAAAATATTTGATATATAATTAATCTTATTATTCTTCTTTTGCTGATCTTTATTTTCTTTATAGCAATTTCCTATACTTTTTTAAAACTATTAGACAGTGCTCTCTAACTTAGCTCTTATAATATGCTAGTTCCCATATCTGCAAAATAAACTTCCACAAATGACAGATGTGGAATCTGTCATTTGAGGAAGTTTATTAAAGCCGGGTCAGACTGAAACTTGTCTTTTCCAAACCGACAGTGCCAGAAGCAATGGGTATTTCACATTTGTAAAAAATATTTAACCGAAAATCTCATGGTCAGAAATTTTTATCAAGTAAAAGGACAGGTGTCGGACCAAAATTAACACCGCCAGGAGCAATATCATATTTAAGTTAGAATAAAAGATAAATAACCAACCTGTCAACGCAATACCAAGAACTACGACTAATTTCATTTTCACCGAATAAAATAACAACTTCACTAATGAGACCCTAGCTTTGGAGGGCAACTGGCTCAACTCGACAAACAAAAATCGTTTTATACTGTTATTTGTCTAAATAATTGGCTCCAGTTGGGTCCGATAAAAGCATCAATCAATTTAATCGGTAGAAATTATTCGATAAATACTAAAATCACAGAACTATCTAGGCTTTTTACTAATAATGCCCTACGACTTCACTGAAAATTAAAAGATTAGATTAGATTACATGTTTTATTCTCTCTTTAAAAATTACACTTAGATACATTTTAAGTAAGTTAAAAATAAATAAATCCACAAAAGTTTGTCAATAATAATAAAATAGTATGTTACAACATGTACCCAATAATAATTTTTAAAAATAGTGATAGTAAAAATGACAAGTATTAAAATTTTACCAAAATATACCTATCATTTAAATAAATAAAAATATTTTATCTCTTTTACAAAGTACCTACAGAGATTTATAAAATAAAAGATCCTTCAGACAAGTTTTCGTCTTAAATGTCCACCGGTAGTTTTTCGTTGAACGTAGGACCATTAACATGCGGATTTCTATCTATCAGTGCCAACCGTCGTTATGCCACCCTAAGTCGCCCTGTCTGTCGGTTTACTTTGCCAGGAATATCAATCCGCTCAAAATCACTCAAGTTGCGTCGTGTGTATCAAAATGTGTTTTAACACTTGGACATTCACATAGAGCCATGTGGTTCCAAACAGAGGAAACGTACTGGGATACCAGACAACTAATATAATTTTCTGTAATACCTACAAATTAAACACACACATAGTAGACACAAAATGCACTTTGCATCACATAAATACTTATTTATACTGATGCGAGAATCGAACCCGTGACACAAGGTTAAAAAAATTATTAGTCTTTATTATTGTCCTTATTAAAAAAAATTACAAAAAAACATCTGATCGACTAAAGATAAAATTATTATTAATAACGATTTTATCGGTTTTTTATGTCAGTTTTATTGGAGAATCACTAATAAAAATGCGAATGTTAGTTTGTTTGTTTGTTACGCTTTCATATCTTAACTATTCAACCGATCTTCATGAAATTTTATGAATACGTTGTCAGGGATACAGAAAAGGACATAGAATACTTCGCAATTCCGGAACTCCGGAATTGACGCGGATGAAACCGTGGGAACAGCTAGTTTCCATAATAAAACCTCTAATATATAAATGTAGTGAACAGTACAAGTAACAGTATTTTTGGTAACTTATCAAGATTAATTACCATCAATCATAACTATCAGCTGTACCTATCTCATAATTATAATGTAGATACGTAATGCCGGTTACTCACATTCGCACAAATACGCAAACCCACAAGTGTAGGATGACATATTTTGCGAATGATTATGCAAAGTTTTCGCTGCATTCGTGGTTTTCCAAGCTGTGTCGGTTTTTTAACGAACATCAAAGCGTACGAAGCTTGATCCTTCGCGTAGTCTACCACACATTCGTGTGACCAGTGCGCATACGATTGCGAAGGTAACGGATGTTTTGCCATTTTCATAGTTCGTGACGCCTACCTACTTTAACTTCATCATGGGTTGAATAACACCAAGGTGATGGAGTTCATATTTCATTGAACTCAAAAGAAATCCCCTATAAACAGAACGGCCGTAACGACAGTATACGAGACAAAGCGCTCACATTGGCTCACCTTGATGTATATTCTTTAACCATTTTTGATTGCAAGAGAATTCTAACAAATTGGCTACTTACTACAGTGAGATTGAGGCTCTTGTGTAACCACACAAGATGTAGCTGGGTAATTGTTGTGTATGAATTTGATCCTCCCTCAAACATTTGTTAGATGGTAGATGGAACCCGACATTCGCCAAATCGGGTTTCGATCCCAAGAAGACGTCGGAGGGGCATCATTACATATTTTAACATTACATATCGTTACATTACAATCATAACACAGAAACTTACTCAAAAATACATATTCATGCACACACGCAAGCTTACATGTCCTACAAACCTGTATGTATATAAAATTAAAATTATTTTATTTTACTATTGGATAAAGAGGAGCGGAGCCTCCCAACACAAGCAATTGTTGCTTAAAGGAAGACTCCAAACTTTTTGTTAAAGAAATAAAGATTTTTCATTTCATTTTCCATTTCATTTCATTTTTCATTTCATAAAAACAATACCTCTTCTTCGATTCCAAGTAGCAAAGGTTTGTGTCATCTCTTCTTAAGACTGTGAAGTAATCCTTTTTTCCTAAGTAGGTAATCCTTTTGATTTAATTACTATTTTAACATTATTTTACTATTATTTTATTTTATTTTACTATTGTACAATATTATTATATTTTACAAAATATTTTTACTGATATACATACCTACTTACTATGATATTATTTGTTTTATTTTGTATATATTTTTATATATTTTTTGTTTCTTATCTAGACACGCGGCAGCATGTCAAGCCAAGTTCAAGCAAAGGAACTGGCTAGCCAGCGCCGAGTGTAATATTACACGAACCACTTTTGACCCTTCTATATCTCAAAACCTCTTTAACGTAAACACATAAAACTACGTGTGATTAATCATATCCATAAGGACATGCAGAAACCCAAATTTCATGAAGCTAGCTCGAACGGTTATAAAGATATGAAGGTCAAAAGTCGTAAATTTTAGCACTGACTGACTGACTGACATAATATAGTACCTAAATTTAACCTACTTCCAGATGACCAGAAGGTTGAAATTTGAAAACCAAAATCGGTAACTGTGTGTGAGCGTAGGAAAAATCTAAAAATAAAAAAAGTCAAAAAATAAGTGGTGTCCTCATACAAAAAACTTGTAATACATACTAAACAACCGGCCAACGGTGTGTCGTCGGCGTCGCGCGGTACCACATAATTATACACAGGACAGAAGTAAATCTACATACCTCTACATATGTTAATGTGTTGCAAACATAGGCACCGCTTACGAATACCGATTTAGTTATTTATTGTTTTATTGCATTTATGTTCATCCTGCTTCTTTCTCAACGATGAATTAAATGATTGTCATACTATAACCACAATCTCAATACCTGCCTAGTTTTCTTTACAAAAAGTATGTGTGTAAAATAATGATATCCCACCAAAAACATAAATGTAAAAAAGTAGAGCCAAGTTCAATACAAAAATTATGCTTGGCTCTGGGCTTCGCCGCAAAAAGAATAGAGATCTAAATGAGTGCCAAGTTCTATGCAAAATCAAAATATGTATTTATAGGAACAAAATAACATTATGAACAAATATTAAACTTCATTTCTTTTCTTTATTGGATACCTATAACAATTGCTGTTATTTAAAAATATGAGATCTTAAAGAAGTTAGATTTGACTTGGCCAGTTTTCATTACATCAGTCTTTTTATAAAGTTATTAAACATATACATATATATATTTTAATTCTTATAAAAACTGGCCCTAAAGTCAAATCTAACCTACTTTAAGATCTCACTATATAAGTATATATACGATACTTGTTCATAATGTTATTTTGTTCCTATAAATACATATTTCGATTTTGCATAGAACTTAGCACTCATTTAAATCTGGGGGCACGGCAGTGCCCCCGCCAAGTCGAGCAACAAAAGCGGCACGGCCGTACTATCCTTTTCTCGAAGCAATTCAGGCCATTTTCGACCCCCTATAACTTCGTTGTGGATAAAACTAGAAGCCTGAATTTTTAGTAAACAAGCAGGTATTGTATAAAGACGGTATAATTTAAATTTCATTAGATTTGAACCAGTAGTTTAGGAATTATAACTAGTCAAAGTTTCTTAATTTTGTAGGTCACTCACTCACTCACTCACTCACTCACTCACTGACCGATCATCAAAATTCTAAGGCACTTCTAGCAGACATAGAAGTTCGACATTTAGAATACAATTAGTGTTTATTGTATAAATCAAGGAAAAATTAAAATATTTAGCAATTTCGGTCCAGTTTTCTAGATACACTAAGTGCATAAATAACTTTGTAATCCCATATAAATGTATGGAATTACAAAGTTATATATGCAGTTATATGTACCAACTGCACAAATAACTTTGTAATCCCATATAAATATATGAGACTAGCTGTTCCCCGCGGTTTCACCCGCGTTAATTTCAGAGATCCCGCGGGAATTCAGAGATGCAAAGTAGTTAGTACCCTATATCCCTAGGTTTTCTTTACCCCTGACAACGTGCATGCAAAATTTCATGAGATTTCACCAGCGTTAATTTCGGAGATCCTTCGGGAATTCCGAGATAAAATTACCCTAATCTGAATGCTCCAACGATTTTCATGAAATTTTGTATACAAGGGATTTCGGGGGCCATAAATCGATCTAGCTAGGATTCATTTCTGGAATTCCCGCGCGAACTCTGATATCAACGCGGGTGAATTAATTATTGCATACTACACGTTGTCAAGGGTACAGGAAAGGTCATAGGGTAGTACTTTTATCTCAGAATACCCGCGGGATCTCCGAAATTAACGTGGGTTAAACCGCGGGGAACAGCTATTTAAGCCGAGCGAAGCTCGGTTGCCCAGATATTAATAAATAATAATAATAAGTGTAAACCTACCTAGATATAAAGTGTAGATACATAGTTACCTAGACATGGTAATAAGGACGACCATTTACAAAAAGAAATGAGATCCCATCAAAAACAAACTTGTAAAAAAGTCCCAAGTCTCGCAACTCAGTTCTTCTACAGTAAAAAGTTGTGAGATCAATGTAATACCAAGTCGGTTAATTTATTCAGTGCCTACTTAAGGGTCCTTCTGTCTAAAGTTATCATGTTATAAGCTAATCTAATAACATTTTATAGTGACCATATCAAATTTAAAAATCTTTTGTTTTAAATAGATTGATTGGCTTGGCGATCACGTGAAAACACAATGTATCTCACAAGTAATACATATTATAATTAAATTAGATTGTTTAGAACCATAATTATGTATTACATGTGAGATATATTGTGTTTTCACGTGATCGCCAAGCCAATCAATCTATTTAAAACATAAAAGATTTTTAAATTTGATATGGTCACTATAAAATGTTATTAGATTAGCTTATAACATGATAACTTTAGACAGAAGGACCCTTAAGTAGGCACTGAATAAATTAACCGACTTGGTATTACATTGATCTCACAACTTTTTACTGTAGAAGAACTGAGTTGCGAGACTTGGGACTTTTTTACAAGTTTGTTTTTGATGGGATCTCTATTCTTTTTGCAGCGAAGCCCACAGCCAAGCATAATTTTTGTATTGAACTTGGTTCTCCTTTTTTACATTTATATTTTTGGTGGGATAGTAATTTACAATATGCCCTTACTCTGTTGTATACGCATACCTTCATTGTTTTAATTCTCCATTCATATATCTACCTACTATATTTATATAAGATGTTAAACATCCGCATCCGCGGATGTAAACCTGTTAAAAATCCGCATGTTAAAAATCCGCATCCGCATTCACATCCGTGGATGTGAAATAATCGACATCCGCAATATCATTGAATTTTGAACCCACGGTTTGCTGCGCGTTATCCGAATGCACCAAACACTGAGCTATCATCGCTAATTTCTTTTGTACCATCAGCTACAAAATACTAAACAAGCAAAGGTAAAAATTAAACAAAGTTTTATAGCTTATGTAATTTCATAAAAAATATTTATTGCCTTTTTAATTGTCGATTAATAGGGGTAAGTTCTTGCTGTGTTCAACCTGTACATGCCGGAGCTGTAAAAAGATAATTTCACAATTATTTCACTGTTTAGTATCGAATTAATAGTCCATCTGCGAAAGATAAATCTTTTTAAGATATTTTGTATATCTCATCTATCTCTTACAATATTATGATAGATAAAGTATAGATAATTTTTGCGAGTTTATAAGTACAGATGTTGAGGAGTTTATTTTAATCGTCGCCGATTTTGACCACGTGACATAACGATTAGTTCCTTAGTTTTCCCTAGCTATATAACGATCAAATAAGATTGTCAACTTAGCTAAAGAGTAAACGCTTACCCGGTTTTAGTTAAATCATCGTTGCCCATGTTCAACCTAGAACCATAGCAAGTGTTCAAGGAGACCTGAGTGGTTGTATAACAGCGTCGGCCAACCAAATGGTTGTAGGTCACTGTCGCGGCGAAGAACCTCCACGCGCGCTCATGGTTACACAGATTGGTTAAACAGCCGGGTTGAGATATACCGCCGTTGGGGAAGAAATCAGCATTTGCGATAGCTCTGCCGATCCCGAGCCCACCCACTGTGTATCCTCCATCTGTGTGAATGGCTTCTACGTAAATCCCATCCCTATCCGACAGGCGGTTGCTGTTCACCGTCCATAGAGGGCCTGCCGGGTCCAAACCTGGTAAATAATGTTGTGATTTAAAAAACTTGATAAAAAACATTAATTTTATCATGTTCTCACACAGCAGCATCCTTCCTAAGTATTAAACATTTCATTTTATACATCTCTGAGTACTAGAATTCTGTCTTTTATGTCATAGGGGTCAAACTGGTAGGTGCCAGGTGGCACACCTGGTGGTAAGTGATTACTGCCGCCCATGGACATCTGCAACACTAGAAGCCATGCAGGTGCGTTGCCAATTTGGAATGGTTTGGAAACTGGCTTCCAAGTGAGGCTGCCGGAACACACCGTTAGGTGCTTGGCGACGGATTTTCAACTTGAACGTGGTAGCTAGCACACAATCTTTTTTTATTTCAATATAACTACCATATTCTTTCTGTAACCCTATGTGTATCATAAAGTTATGTATATGTGTTATATACATAACTTTATGATGATGAGGTGAATAGTTAAGGCGCGAATAGGTAATAGACAGATAGACAGAGTTTCGCATTTATAATGTTAGTATAGATATAAGTAGGTACGTATAGATTCTCGATGACGCGACGTGCGTAATAAAATTAATATTGTGATACATTTTTATCTCGACATGCTTAGCTCTTATACATTCCTTAACCACGGCGTACTAAACATTACTTACCAGTAACACGGGCGACTCTGCCGCCGGTTTCCCTACCAGCATTACCAACCACGTGAGCCCCCAAACTGAATCCGACTAAGTGGAAGCTGTTCAACGGTGCACCGGTGGTTGAGCTCAGGAATGTCACAAACTGTCCCAAACGGCGGCCAATTGGAGGCACTAACGCAACTGCAGTTGCGTAGTCACTCAGAGCAGCCCTCCTCCACTCCATCACGATTACGTTCACATCGCTCTTGCTAAGATAAGCTGAAAATAATGATAAATGATAAACTCTTCTTTTTTTATTTAAATCAGTGGCGTGACTAATCTTCGAAAATAAGTTTCCATGTCCCATTCGTTTACTGGCTCTAGCATGTTTTATGTCCTGCTTGTGATGTTAAGAATAAGATCGTACTGCATTTCTATATTTTTATGTGTAATGGCACGTATCGTACTTGAAGAAGAAGAATTTCGCTGCTAATAGCAATGAATGACGTCACCAAATTACTTTCTTTCCCGATGGTACCTATTTGTTTGATGAGATTTTTTTCTGATTGAGGATTTCGTACTAACCGTCCCTGATGCCAGGATTGATATCAGTGTTTTGGTTACTTAGCCATCCGTGGACTACCACCACTGTGGGTACATTGCGGTTGAAGTTTGAATTGTGAATGGAATTTGCGTTATTGAAGACCAGTGTTTGTGCGTTGGTCGGGTTACGTCTGAAAAGTAACTTTTTGTTAAAGAAAACTACACAACATAAAATAAGTGAATTTTCTATTCATACGAGATCAAAAATAGCCACATTCTCTAACCAATAGAGTAGGTTATGCTAGTAACAGTTAATGCTAGTAATGTTCTTATCTACATGTTAGCAATTTGTCATAACCTGGGGCAACTTTACCAAGTGGTTTCTTTTCTTTCTTTCTTATTATTTTATTTTATTTATTTATTTATTTATTTATTGGGCTCACAAAACAGGTAACAATCGAAATATTGACTAAAATTATAATATAAAGTTGTGGAGCTAGACTGTTACCACAGACATGTGGGCACAGCATGGTAAACGCAGTTATTAAATAAAAATAAAAAGCTGTTAGGTCGTTAAAATAAAACTTAAAGTTATGTTAGTACTGTTAAAATAAAATCATAAAAAAATAAAAAATAGAGAAGAAGGAAACGATCAGAGCAGAGAGGAACGAACCGGGATCATGCATTTTTTTATGGTTGCTTTAAAAACGTTATGACGTGGGTCAAAGATATCAACAGCAACATCATTAGACATATCGTTGTACAAACGGCACATTCGGACAATGGGATTGTAGTAAGATGTGTTGTTTTTGTAGACATCAAGTTTAAAGGGGAGGGGCTTTCTACTAGTGTACCTAGTGTATTACATTTGACCATTTAGATGAAAGGTTTACATTTCGTTTTTCCCACGGGTCTTTATTATAAAGTGCAACGGCTCCATGTTTTAAGACTACAGACGCTACCTTCTTGCCCATGTTCACTTCAATTATGCCACGATGATTTCATTTCACATATAGCTCAATAAGCTCAATAAGCTCAAATAGCCTGAGCAATATCCAAGATCATATTTTGATGGTCATAAAACCATACCGGTGTTTCAAATTAATACTTAAGCAAATTTATGAGTAGGTCAGAACCTGCACGGATAGGTTCGTGTATAATGCCTACGCACATCATGCATTTGGCTGGAAATTATCCGGCGTGGAGTTGAACTATTGCTATCCGAAAGTGACACCAGATGCAAATTTAGACTTGACTTTATACATAAATTTTAACTTGCCTCGTGAAGAGTAAGTAGGCGTTATTATCAGGATTCCTCGTGATTTCTTCAACAAGAGCCGCGTCTGGCTCAGCTTGTAAATCTATTTCTTGAACTAAACCTCCTCCGTGCTCCACTTTTAGGAAGCGTGGGTATTGAAAGTCTTCGGGTTGACTCGGTGACAGAGGCACCGCAGACGCGAAGCACGCTGTGAATGGTTCAAGCATTGTTACAATAGATGTGGATGCAGATAAGATGGTAATGGGCACATAGCTGTTGATATAAAAGGACAGCATGAGGCCTCCAATAACCATGATGACTTAATGGTTGGAGGCTAAAATGAGATGCAACCAGAGCTATTTTGGACATTTCTTACAAAACTAATCAACCTATAAGCTCCATATAAAGTGATTTGAAATTCTAAATAACTTGTAGTTTCAGTTTAAAAGATCTATTGAAAATAATATATTTGGTAGTTTTTTTAAATTAAATAGATAAGAGCCGAGAGTTTGGAAGTCTGGATTAATTAACGACGTATTATCTCCGTTGAAGGTATGTACCTAAGTCATATTAGTTTTATATGTAGGTAATTCACTAGAAAATACACGCAGTAAACTAAACACTGTATGGTTAGTCAGTCACCTTAAGTGCGATTGCACTCATGTAACGAGTACATTAAAGTTTGAACGAAACAAGAGATTTGATATATAATTAATCTTATTATTCTTCTTTTGCTAATCTTTATTTTCTTTATAGCTATTTTTAAACGACGTCCAAAAAGGAGGAGGTTCTATATTCGATTGTATGTTTTTGTTTGAAAGGGCATACTCCCAATTAGGTCTCATTGCCACCAAGTCGGGATTTGTTGGTGGGATCTTGGAGAAATTGAGGGAACTCTTCAAAAATTATAGGCACACCTATAACGATTTGGCTATTTTTTATAGTAAATCGTTTATTTGCTTTCGGAAAGCAAAATTTAAAAAAGTGGAACTGATGATAAAGACCACAGATGGTCATCGGAACTACTCAATAATAGGTATTTCACGGGTTCAGAATCGTTAACTTTAATATGGTTTCTACACAATTTATGCTCGTCGCAATGTATATGGTGAAGTTGAACTGATGGTGATGTACTAGGAGAACTCCTCAACAATTAACGTCCCTGCGTCGGGAAAAGCAATATTTTGTAAAAGGTGATGAGCAGTTGACATTAGGCTAATGTAACTTACGAACTAAGTCACTTAAAAGCGAGAAATAAACAAAATTTTAACAAAAAAATTAAAACCGACTTCCAAAAACATAAAACTAAAAAGCTAAAAATAATAAAATAGCCCTCCAAGGAGGGGGTAGATGGGCTAAGTCGACTCCCGCCACCAGCTCTTCGTGAGCAGAACAAGTGAAGCGTAGTGGGCAGGCACTAGCGGGCTTGTCACCGAATTCAAACCGATCAGTGGTAGCACAAACCAATAATAATATTACGTGTGTTTTTGTCTTTTGGATGAAATCGGTATTTTGTTATTTTTAGCTTTTTATTTTTAGCTTTTTAGTTTTGTTTCTGGAAGTCGGTTTTAATTTTTTGTTAAAATTTTCTTTATCCTAAACTTTTTTTAAACTAGACAAGGCTCTCCTACTTAGCTCTCTTATATCCTAGTTCTTATACCCGCAAAATAAACTTCCACAAATGACAGATTACACACAAAGCCGGATCAGACTGAAACTTGTCTGTCCCAAACCGACAGTGCCAAAAGCAATCGGTATTTGTAAAAAATATTTAACCGAAAAATCTCATGGTGAGAAATTTTTGTCAAGTCTCTCGTACAAGGACAGGTGTCGGACAACATTAACACCGCCAGGAGAATTATGATATTTAAGTTAGAATAAAAGATAAATAACCGACCTGTCAACGTAATACCGAGAACTACGACTAATTTCATTTTCACCGAATAAAATAACAACTTCACTAACGAGACCCTAGCTTTGGAGGGAAACTGGCTTAACTCGACAAACAAAAACTAATTTTATACTGTTATTTGTCTAAATAATTGGCTCCAGTTAGGTCCGATAAAAGCATCAATAATATATAACATAATCCGGATAATAAATAATCCGTATCTACCGATTAAATTATATGTTCGATAAAGACCAAAATCACAGAAATATCTAGGCACTTTACATACCTAATAATGCCCCACGACTTCGCTGAAAATTATAAGATTATATTTTAATATTTTATTCTCTCTTTAAAAATTTACATTTACATTTTATGTCAAAAATTAATAAATTCACAAAAGAGATTGTCAATAATTAATAAAAAATAAAGAGATTCCGGCAGCCCCACTTGAAAGCCAGTTCCCATCCCCATTCCAGGTGGGTAACGAACCTGCATGCCTTCTGGTGTTGCAGATGTCTATGGGCGGCGGTAATCACTTGCCATCAGGTGTACCAGTTGCCCGTTTGCCCCCTATGACATAAAAAAAAAATGATAATAATACTTACTTATGTTACAAATTTGAAATTTCTAATAATATACTATTTTGGTAAAATTTTTACACTTTGCATTTTTACTATACCACTATTATTATTAGAATTTAGAGTAAGTAAACAGTATTAAGAGTAGTTACATATACATGACGTATTTTTATTTACTATATCATTTAAATAAATAAAAATACGTCATGTATACTCTTTTACAGAGTAGGTACCTACAGCGATTTATCCAATCAAAGGTTTTTCATCTGAGTTTTCGTTTTAAATGTCCACCGGTAGTTTTTCGTAGAACGTACGACCATTAACACGCGGATTTCTATCAACTGTCGTGATGCCACCCTAAGTCGCCCTGTCTGTCGGTTTACTTTGCCAGGAATATCAATCCGCTCAAAATCACTCAAGTTGCGTCGTGTGAATCAAAATGTGTCTTAATACTTGGATATTCACATAGAGCCATGTGGTTCCAAACAACGCATACTTTGTACCTTCCTACTGGGCCCTGGGGTACCAGACAACTAGGTACTTTACCCGATACAAGTAGTTTTTTCTGTAAATGTGATAATACACAATAAACACACGCAGAGTAAATATAAAATGTACTTTGCATCACATCAATATTAATATCCTGATGCGAGGATCGACCTCGCGACACTAGGTTAAATAACCACTACACGAATGGGGCGAATGTTAATTTAAATCAGCAGTTGTGCTTATGAAACAAATAATACAACAAAAAAAAACATACATACAATCGAATGCATAACCTCCTCCTTTTGGAAGTCGGTTAAAAATGTAATCGGCTAAAGATTATTATTATTTAAGACAAATTATTGTTAAAACTATTTTATTGCTTTTTTTTTGTTTTTGTTATTGAAGAGTCCTTATTAATAAAAATGCGAATGTGAGTTTGTTTGTTTGTTACGCTTTCACATCTTTACTATTTAACCGATCATCGTGAAATTTTAAAAACACGTTGTCAGGGGTACAGAAAAGGAGATAGTGTACTTCGCACCCCGAAATTCCTGCTGGAGCTCGCGGACGCGGATGGGACCGCGGGGAACAGCTAGTTTCTATAATAAAACCGCTAATATTAAATGTAGTGAACAATACACGTAAACAAAGACCAGTATTTTCGGTAACTTATCAAGATTAATTGTCATCAATCATAATTATCAGCTGCACCTACCTCATAATTATAATGTAGATACGTAGGAATACTTAAATATTAATAAGGGATTATATTTAATGAAGTATAAATAAACAAATTTTATTGTTTCTAAATTCTGTAGGTACTGCCGAATGTTGTTTTATAGGTACTGCTAAAGTTATCGCGGAGTGGTCGTAGATACTCTTGTCTGCCCTTGATTTATTTATGACTAGCTGTGCCCCGCGGTTTCACCTGCGGTAATTCCGGAATAAAAAGTACCCTATGTCCTTCCCTGTACCCCCATGACAACGTACATGAAAAATTTCATTCAAATCCGTTCAGCCGTTTTTGCGTGATTGAGTATCAAACATCCACACTTTTACATTTATAATATTAGTAGGATAGTAGGACTCCTGCGCGGTTTCACCCTTGATAATTTCGGTGTTCACGCGGGAATTCCGGGATAAATGTAGGTACCGGGAATTCCGGTGATAACGTCCGACCACCTCACAAACTTTAACTCTTCATAACATTAGTATAGACTAAATTGTTATTCGTGATTTTGAACAAAAATTTTGGAATAACATCGGAAACGCTTCGCGGAAATACTTTGTATCTCTGAATAAACTTGTAATGTACCGACGAAGTTATGTTCAAATTACCCTAGTAGGTTCCGAGTGATACGAGCACAGAGAGACAAATCCGTGACAGTTTTGTTATATTATGTAAAAATACATATTCCTTTTACACTTTGAAACTGCGGAAGATAAAACGAATCGACTTCTAAATGAAATCATTCTTTTTCATCGAAAGCGTGGAAACTTTGACCGATTTAAATAAAATATTGGCAGAAGTTCAACTCATGCGCCATGCGTTGCTGAGAAATTTGATTTTGAAAAGATATTTATCTTCTGGATTTCTGGATTACGTGACACACTAAAGTTGCCTAATAAATCTAACGAGTACGTTTGAGGGTATTGATCCATAGAGGCATCAGTTGCTAGAAAAGTTTAGGTTTTTATTTATTATCAGATGAAGTTTCATTCAATTTTTAACCGACTTCCAAAAAGGAGGTTCTCAATTCGACTGTATGTTTTTTTTAGTTCATGTACATTAATTACTTCGGTTTTTCAAATTAACTTTTATTGAGTATAAAGTTTAAGGTGCTCATTAGAGCTGCATTTCTTTCGAGCTACTTCCATGTCAAGATGACTCTGCAGAACTTTTCTAAAACGTTTCTAAAGGACAACCCTTGAACTTTAGAGCGTACCCGAGGTAAGTGTTCACAAAAAGATAAGTTTTGTAATAAAAATTGTTTGTAACTCGTAAAGTGGTTTCATGCCTAAGATGTGTTTAGACATTCAACTCAGTACACTCATGATTTTCGGAGAGAGAGCACGTTTCTCACGCATACGCATAGCGCTATGAAGCGATTTTTTTATGCACGCACACAAAAGGACCTAAAATGTTTGGGTACTGATGAAGCTAAAGTTGCGTGGAAAAAATAACTATACCGCCACCAAGCTGAGTCGTCATTTATAAAAAATATGGAGGTCATTTTCCTGCGACTACGCGGAAAAATTAGGAAAAATTAGTAGAAAGCATGCCTCAAAGATGCTTATTAGTAGAAAGCGTTCAAATACACATTTAATATTTATTTATTTATTTAACAAACTTCCACAGCGCATGCTTAGTTAGTGTATTATGCTTAGTTTGATTTAGAATCCATTTTTATTAGTACTTTGCCCGGGTACGATTTTACGATTTTATATACAATACGTAAACATTTTCATATTTTTTTTTTGTAGGCCAACTTGAGTGCAAAGTTAATGACTAGATGAATACTTGCTCTCATAATGAATGGCGAAGAAATGCATCCTGCACCATCTGTGATAACAGTTCTTTAAAGTCTAGTGGTTGCCCGAATCCATCGTATCTCTCTCGACGACATCCTCAGGTACAGAGTTGGAGTGCTAGTATTCTAAGGCACCAACAGACCATAAATTCGTGTAAATGGTCCATCTGGCAAGCGCGATAACTTTCAAACCGCTTTGCACAAATGTTTCACCTGCCTGAAAAATACATTGTGAACGTTTCTCGATCTTTTGTTTCACGAATTTCACGATACATAACCACCTCAGATTAAACATGTTCTTATTAAAATAACAAAAACAATGAAAATAAATTTTATGATAAGCATCCGATTTCCCGTAATTTTGTAGTCTAATTTGTCGTTTTTTTTTTTTTAATTAGAGAACACTTGCAGTGGGAGGGAGTATTTTCTCTAAAAATAGGGACAACATGTGTGACGCTTACGATTTTGTATCCTTGGCTTTCATGAAAGTACTCACTTAAGCACGAATAAAAAGATGACAGAAATGAAATGAAAAAAGTTCCCTGAAACCTCGAGCATCGTGGCCACTGGCTCCTTCTATATTAGTTTTGTCGACCAATAATCTTGGCAATTGTATTTCCAACTTAGTCTCAACTTGAACGTTCTGTATCAATAGCAGGCAGAATCCAAGGTCTAATTAAATAATAAACAATAGAGCATATCGTTTATTTTACTTAACTACAATAATACAATAATACTATCAATCGCTTGGACACTTCCACACCGCATCGGCTGCCATCGAAACCAATTTTTCCTAACAGTCTAAATTTAATATTACCTACTTCTCTTGAAACCCGACATAAAGTAGCGAATCTCTCCTGCTTGTATAAACTACTGAACTCAATTATCGACTCTCCATATCTCCGATTATTAATAAACAAATACAGGCCACATGCCCCGGTCTTCACCGACTTTTACAGATGTAGGTATAAAAACAATATCTCTTCTTCGATGCCAAGCGGCAAAGGTTTGTCGCATCTCTTCTTAAGACTGTGAAGTAAACCTTTTTTCCTAAGCAATCCTTTTGATTTACGTTATACGTTAATGTTACTATTATTTTATTTTATTTTGCTATTGTTCAATATTATTATATTATACAAAATATTTTTACTTATACACATACCTACTTACGATGATGTTATTTGTTTTATTTTGTACCTATTTTTTTATTTTTTGTAACTCACAGCTCTTTTACTTTGTGCATATATCGCCAAACATACTAAACACCAAGACTAAAGGTAAACAAACATTCATCACATAAATAAAAGGTTTAGCTGGATGCTAGGATCAAACACGCGATATCTGGCGTAACAGTCAGTCAGTTCGATAACCGTTACACCAACGGCTCTATCGTATTACTTGGTATTGTGACTTTTGAACTGAAACATATTTATTGTAACCTGCGTCGTCGTATCCAACATGTGCGTATATAGGCGGATATATTGCCATAATAGTGGCATTTACAAAGATCTCAGCACGACCTATTAGGTTGTGTTCACAAGAGGGTAGTACCCTCCCACCATTCAGCGAGCTGGTAACTCTCGCCTGACCTCGAATACGAATCGTCGCATAATGAGACTGTGAAAAACACTCGCTACTTACAACTCCTCACGCCATGAACGTTCACCTCGGCAACGAAATGAACCCCGCATTAGGAACACGCGATAACATTCACTATAACAACGCTGCCAAAGACTATTTCCGCTCACAATAGATAATTCTATATTGAATGTGATACTTTCACGAATAGCCGTTTGATATTCTGATGACATTTGAGAAATAACGCGAGACGTTCGGGTTCACGTGTGCCGACACCCTTTTATCGTTCGGGGAAGTTTGATGAAAACACTTAACCGGCGCGTACCTACCGTTACACGGCGGATAACTCCCGTGGCGGAATAATTTCAAAGAGGTCGTAATATTGACGACTCCTCTTATTACGTTTAATACCTACTCACAACTTCTACAAGACGTTTAGGTAGGTAATACTATCACGGAGATATTGACTCAAGAGTTGAAATCGAGCAAGTGCAAACAGAGCGAATCCGTTTAAAGTCAGGCTGAAAAGGCTGATTACATCGTATACGTACTTGTACCCTTTAGTGCGTGTCCCGACGGTAATTTTGAGCCGTCTTATGTACACATCAGTTGGGCTTGTGCTTCAATTTCGAACGTAATTTTGAACTGATCAATCGCTCTATGTAAAATATCTTTATGGATTGGAAATTACCTCACGGCGTCAATTGGTTCCAATCTTCAAACTATATAGGTATAATGGCTTATAATATTGTCAGGTTTTTCAGTTTTTCCTGAATTACCATCAAACGATTGCGGTAGACATGCTGCTTTATTATAACCGTTGCGAAATGTATAGTGTTTATAATGTAGTTGTGAAAAAAAAAGACAGGTAGGTATATTATAATATTATGTTATTTAAATTTAAGATAATTCTAGGTTCTAGGTTGGTCTATATAGGTACTATTATACTATAAAAGACCTGCCTGCAATAAACAGTTAGGTAAAGGGAATATAACACAGTAGAATTTCCTTCCTTTACTGTCACAATATCATTACAAAAAATTTAATAGAACACTTTTAAATAACTATCTACTAATTGTATTACCACAGTAACAGGATATTGAGGGTATTATCGAAATTTTACATATAAAAAAAATAAGATCCAAGATTTCGGTCGTAAATACTCAACCAGAGATTTGCAATGAATATTCAAAGAACACATCTGTTTGGGAATTACGCTGGAGTCGAATAAGAAGAGTAATGCTAATGCAGTTCGCAGTAGCCATACTTATACAACGTGTTAATCAATTAACTGAAAACCTAATACACCCCATTTAAAAAAATAAACAATAATATTATTAAAATACATTTTATGTCAAAAAAATTTATACTTTAAAAGTTATTCAACATTAGTTTGGAGTTGACCTATCTACGAAATTCCAAGCGCTACGCCCGCGCCTGCCGGTTCGAATTTTTTTGCTGCGGGTGGCGTACGCGCCAAATATTGTTGTTGGCGGCGTTAGTCCTTAACTATGGATGCGCAGGATCCTAACGCCTATGAAGCTGAATAAAACTGTGTAGTGGACTGTATAAAACGTATAATGTTGAAATAAAATGATGTTACAATAATTTGAGATGCGACAGAATAGATCGTGCTACAGAAGTATGTATTTGAGGTAGTTATAAAAACGGCCGCTTGTGTCAATGCGATGTCCTTGCAACCGCCCATAGTGTCACCGCTCCTGACGTCGGTGACAGCGGCTAATCGATGTCGCGTCCATCCTCCCCCGGTTGAAGTGTCTTCAAAGTTGACTCGTTTGGTAATGGGCAGATGTTTGTGTAGGCACGTCGGACGACTCCCTTCCTCGTTCGAATGTCAGCGACTCTTGCCACGCCGTCCCGTCCTGGAATGAGACGAACCACACGCCCAAGGAGCCACATTAGAGGCGGTAGCGCTTTGTCCTTTATGACCACCAAGGTTCCCTCCTTTAGCTCTCCATGACCCCGACGCCACTTAGTCTTTTGTTGGAGCCAATGTATATACTCCTTATAGAAGCGATTCCAGCAGTGTTGCTTCAGGCACTCGATGCGATGGAACCCTTGCAACGACGTGATGTTGGCGTCTGTCTTCTGCGGATGAGGCACAAAAAGTAGAGATCGTCCAATGAGGAAGTGAGCTGGAGTAAGAGGACAGAAGTCAGAAGGATCTTGTGAAAGAGGCGTGAGGGGACGGGAATTTAAGATAGCTTCTACCTGTATAAGCAATGTGGACATGTCTTCGTAATTAAGATGAGTTAGCTCTAACACACGACGAAGATGGTATTTGGTTGATTTGACTGCTGATTCCCACAATCCACCGAAGTGTGGAGTATATGCTGGAATAAATGAAAACTTGATGCCTAGTTCGGATAAGTCGGGCAATTGCGTTTGTTTGAGGAATTTGGAAAGCTCATGGAATGTACCCACAAAGGTGGAACCGTCGTCCGAGAGTATGGTTTGTGGTTTACCGCAGCAGCTTATGAACCTATTTAAGGCTGCAATGTAGGCTTCCTTTGTAAGGTCTGAGACGAGCTCCAGGTGAACCGCCTTTGTTGGTAAGCAAATGAATACGCAGATATATGATTTGATTAAGATACAACCTCTATCCTTGCGGTTTACTATCATGACTGGCCCGGCATAATCAACACCTGTGTCTAGAAAAGGATACTCTAAATGTAGGCGCTCTTTAGGTAGATTACCCATAACGGGTTGAATTGTTGTACCCTTGAATTTGCTACACTTGATGCATGACCTGACCGTGCGTTTAGCTAGATTGGTACCACCGAGAGGCCAATAGTTGTGTCTAGCTGTAGCTAAAAGAAGCTGAGGACCTGAGTGTAGGTATTTTTTGTGAAGCATGAGGAAGATTAGCTCACACAGACGATGTTTGCTGCTAAGGAGTATGGGATGCTTTACGTTGTAGTCATAGTGCGAGTTGTCGAGCCTACCCCCAACGCGAATAAGTTTGATGTTGTCGATAAATGGCGACAATGGAAGGAGTCGGTTTTTGTGGGGTAACTCCTTAGCTGACACGAGGAGTTGATACTCCTCTGGGAATGATTCCTTCTGTGAACTTGAAAGTAGAAGTTTTGTAGCGTTGTATAACTCAAGTGAAGATAAAGATAGATTGGAAGTTTTATATGTGTCGACCTTTCTACAATTATTATTTATTAAGTGAAAAATGTACGCTACGATGCGTTGAAGCTTTGAATAAGAAGTGTTGGTAATTGAAGAAGAAAATGGGTTTATATCACTACTTTTAATTGCATGAAGAGACTTGACTCTTTCTGGTAGATTAGAGATCTGTGATGCATTACGGTTTACCGGCCATTTTGATGGGCCAAGTTTAAGAACTAATGGGCTTGACCACCATAGGTTTGAGTTGTTAAGCTCGTTCGCATTGAGTCCGCGAGAGACAAGATCCGCGGGACTAGCTTTGGTACCAATGTTGCGCCATTTATGACCCGGAAAGCCATCCTGTATCTCGCAAACACGATGACGAACACATGGTTGAAGGTCGTTTGGAGACGTCGCAAGCCACCCCAATACTAAGGTAGAGTCTGACCAGATTACACCCTCACTAGATTCTCTTTG
The DNA here is from genome assembly GCA_907165275.2 of Zygaena filipendulae. Taxonomy (NCBI): domain Eukaryota; kingdom Metazoa; phylum Arthropoda; class Insecta; order Lepidoptera; family Zygaenidae; genus Zygaena; species Zygaena filipendulae. Next base: position 5,585,574 of record OU015667.1, on the reverse strand, counting down.
AATTGCTTCAGTACTGAACAGTGATAGAACGTTGTTGTGTACAAGTAAGTGTTTGTTGTCATACCGAGCGCATAATGACTTCCACGCAGAAGCATAATTATCAGCCTTAAAGTCGAGGCTTTGAATAACTAAAGCAGCGCTTCCGTGAAGCGAGGCGCGCAGGTAATGAGATTTGTCAACGTTATTAATATTATTATTGTTATGAATGAGCGAAAGAAAGCTGTCTCTAAACTCGAGCCAGTGCTGATAGTGACCGCCAAAGCGAGGCAAGTCTATGTCCGGAAGGCTGATAAAGCTAAGAGCTTGCGATGAACCTGCGGTTACATTATGGACAGTATTACCGGAGCTCGACTCGTTATCCTCACCAAGTAGCTGTCGTCGCTTTTGCTGCTTCTCGATGTATACTCGAGCATCAGCGACGAGGGGATAATATTGTGAATCGAACGCCTCTCGATCAGCGGTACCATCCTCCACTCGATCAGTCAGCAAATCCAATTCGTCCTGAAAATGTTCATATTCGTCGTATGAGCTCTCAATTTTCTCCAGACATAGTTTGAGTTTTGTGAACTGGGCGTGCGATAAATTTTTATTTGTATCTAACGAATAGAAATAGTTACTGAAGTTTGTAACCTTGTCTTTCACTATGCCACGCCTTTTTACTAGCTCATTAATTTTTGAATCAGACATTGTGCAAATTTATTATTGAAAAAAGGTGTGTTGGCAAGAGATTGACGAAGTTGTTAAAAAATTGATTGCCGTATAAAAATGAAAGGCACTTTGAAAATTATGCAAGCAATGATCACCAATTCCTTGCTATTTAATTGTTGCAGGCGCTGTGAAATACAATTTTTTTCTGATACAATATTTGTTAATAAATCTCCTACCCACCGATGAGAAGTCGGTTGGAAATTATATTTTTTGTGAATCTATATTTAGAATTTAGTAATTATTACTTGCAATAATCGAAATGATAACAACAAAATGATAAGAATTTAACTTTGATGATGCCAACTGAAGATTTTGTGAACGGTTTTGTGAAATGATACGTGACTAATGAAATGGTTTGATGAACTTATAAAATGATTTTCTATGCTACTAATGTTTGTTATAAAGCAAAGTTTAAGCGATTAAGACTGTTTTTTTTTTTTTATACTAAGCGGTTATAAGCACGGAATGTAAATTGCGTAAGCGTCTACTCTGTCCACCGAAGCAAATACAAATGAAGTGATCAAGTTAGTAGATGATAGGTATAAATATGTTAAAGATAAATATGTTAAGATTATGAAGTGAAGTAATGGAAGTATGGAACGATCTCACTTGGTTTTGTGTACTATCCTTTGTGTGAATCGCCTTCCTTTCTTCTTGATGCTGATGATCTGAGGTTTGAATGATGATGATGATGATCGTTGTTTGACTGCGGTGCTTCGTTGGTGTCACAAGGCCGCTGGCGCGATGACCTTGTGTTGACCGAAGACGTAGCCCGAAGACAGCCAAGTAGTAACGACGAGTAGGTATAAGACGGCTCGTATTGGACCATATGTTGATGATCCGACTCGAAGAACCATATGGTGGCGGCGTTAGTCCTTACTATGGATGCGCAGGATCCTAACGCCTATGAAGCTGAATAAAACTGTGTAGTGGACTGTATAAAACGTATAATAATGAAATAAAATGATGTTACAATAATTTGAGATGCGACAGAATAGATCGTGCTACAGAAGTATGTATTTGAGGTAGTTATAAAAACGGCCGCTTGTGTCAATGCGATGTCCTTGCAACCGCCCATAGTGTCACCGCTCCTGACGTCGGTGACAGCGGCTAATCGATGTCGCGTCCAATTGTATTATAAATAATTAAGACATGGGCTAATAAAAATGAAAAAATATATCCTATATTAAAACATAGTGTAATCGATTCGCTAGTTGATTCTTAGCAATTTACTTTCTAGTTTTCAGTTAATTCATTAACACGTTGTATATGGCTACTTTTGATGCCGATGTCCCTATCTATGCCGCTGAGATATTGATTGTGATGCTTAAGTATAAATGCCAGCGCTGCTGTCGGCGTTAGCTTTATTTCATGCTGATGTAGCTCCACATTATGATAATTTCCATAAATCGTTTCCAGGAAAACGCGCTTTCTAAAACATTGTTTGTTTTATCGAACGCGAAAAAGTTATAACTAAGCTACGTGATTTCCCCCGCACCGAGTGCTCGGAGTGGCGCGTGACTGCAGCATCCCTTCCTCCATTCATCACCCCTCCTTAATTAAATTTATTCAGGCCATTCTGCCGATTAAGTATACCTTCGCAGAACTAGGAAACCCACAACAAAGCGTGATGTAAATAAAACAAGCTTGATAAAAAATACCTAAGTTTCTTTTAAAATTACAAACGAGTACTAATATTACCAGGCTGTAGTAGGTATGTAGTATGTATATACCTACCTACACGCGCAAGGTCTGTAACCACGGAGGACAATTCTGTAACTTATAAAACGAAAAAAAAAATGTTCTTAGAGAAGCCATGACTCGACTCAGCCTGTGAAACTATTCGACAGCCGTTTAGTATTTTACTATATTATTTGTGGTATTATCATTGCGAAAAACATATACTTCCATACGTATTAGAAGAGTAACTAAACCGTAACAACAAAAAACGTATCTACTATGGCTAAAGAGGTTTAATTCCATTAAAGCTTTAATGAAAATATTTAGAACAGATTAAAACATTTATTAATATAATCATTTTATTAAAGTTTTATTGAAATCTACGACGCAGTTTAATGAGAAAACACTCTATTACTGACTATAGCTATGTACGTTACATAATATAAAAAGAAAGTCCTCCGTCGCCTCTGACTGTTAGTCTTTCTGTCTGTCTGTCAGTTCGCAATAACCTCAAAGACTACAAACGGATTTTCATGCGGTTTTCACCAATAGATAAAGGGATTCAAGAGGAAGATTTATACGTATAATAAATCCTGTAATTCCCACGGAAACTCCGCGGGGGACAGCTAGTACCAACTAACAAAATAAAAATAAAAATTAAACGTTTATCATGTCAAATGTAAGGAAATGAACACAAAAACTGTATTAAAACCGTATATCAAACGCTTCAAAATTGTACATATCCTTAAATATATCTCAACGGTCACTTTAACCCGTCCAAATTGGGCCGAGTATACGAGTTTTTGCCGAGCTTTATAGTCGAGCCGAAGACCAAAATCTGTTGTATTAGTGAAGCAATTTGTCCCGTTTTCCACTCGGGCCGCGAACTTTTCTAATCTAAACTGTTGGCTCGGTCCCGTTCAATCTTCGTGAAAACTCGTACACTATCCCATCACACCCATCCGTTGCTACCGACGAGGCGCGCGACGCACACATGCACTCGCATTTATACAAAGTCAATATCGATAAGCTTTAGTGGAATTGTACGTGTACGTATTCGGGCCGCGAAAAAATTTTAGTAGGCCGCCACAGTGAGCGAAGATTGTGATTTATTTAAGTATACAAAATTAATTTCCCTAGAGGAATTATAATCTTATAATGGTTTCGGAATCACGGCAGATCCCCGAGTAGGGGGTCCTTGTTTGAAATTAAATCGCGGTCAACTCGGGGTCGCGGATGGTAAGGATCACGGGTAAGGATGTAGGAACTGTACGGATTTACCGTTCGTAAGTCAATTGAATACAGTCATTATTACAGTTTTCATTCTATATTATTATAGTTTATACTAGCTGTTGCCCGCGTTTTCACCCGCGGTAACTTCGGAGCTCCCGCAGGAATTCTGGCATAAAAAGTACACTAAAAGTAGCCCATGTCCTACTCTATGCCCCTGACAAACAAACCACTTTCGCATTTATAACATTAAGTAAAGATAATCCTTGTGTATAGGTACGTAGGTACGTAGGTACTGTAGTGTTCTTTTGTGGTTGTACTTATCTAACAGCCGGATTTTCAGAACAACTTTTATTTCCACGAGATTTCTGTAGTTCTCTTTCACAAAAGTACCGATCGCTATATTCGATTATTCGCCACCCGTCGATTCGGTTTGAAAGTGGTGAATTGTAATTTGTAAATTGTAACAACTAGGTAATTTGTTTTTTAAAGGATTTTTGGGCAACAAAAAATGTCTCGCACGATTTAATTTAGATAATTGGAAACTGAACATCATTGAAATAATTAATTTTCGAAAATAGGTAAATGCGTTCAACGCTAGTCGTCTTTTTTACTTAAGTATATAGAAATACTAAAACAACTGTAATTGTAGGTACAAAAAGTAACCTATAATACCTTACATAAAATACAATAAATCACAATAGGGATGTTGACAACTTTTGAAAATCAAAATTCTAATTAGTCCGTCATTTAGAAAATTAAAAATCATTAGACACGTATTTTTTATTTTTCAAAGAAATAAAAATACACAGAGATAAAGCGCATTAAAGTTTAGGGTGGGGGGTCGTGACGTCACTTACCGCTACAAGCCGCTATACAAATTGCACTAGTTAGTGACGTCACGCGAAATTTCAACTCAATGTATCGACGTTATTTTTTGATTACGTAAAAAAAGAAAAAATACGTGTCCAATATTTTTTATTAATCTGCAAGACGGATTAAAAAAATTGTCAAATAGCCTATTCGTTTCATATACCTACGTATACCTACTGTATATAGATATTGTTTATCTGGGAAGTTTTGAAAAATATGTGGAAAACTAGTCAACTTATAAATGGACATAGATAAGCAATAGTATGTTAACCCACACTTGAGAACTTTTGAGTAAATTAAAGTTTTTAAATTATAGCGCCATTTTGTTTCAACATTTTTATGTTCAATATTTAGTTACATATTTAAACAATGTAATAAGCTAAACACATAATTAAAAAACGCTCTCTAACTCTCAATAAATCGTTCTGAATCAATAACTTCGTTTTGTGGGTTAACATGTTATTGCTTATTTGCGTCCCAATATAATGTGTAAGTATTATTATAATATGCCGTTGTTTGTTCGTTTGTTACACGTTCATGCCTTAACTAGGTATATATACGTACTTATGTATATCTAATCAATCGATCTTCATGTATAATAGAATAGAATAGAATACACTTTATTGTACACCAGAATAATTTTACAGTGTGTTTACAGAAACTTATAACTACAGGCATACAAAAGGCGGTCTTATCGCTTTACTAGCGATCTCTTCCAGACAACCTTTAGTTGTAGACCATGTAGTTTTACATACCTACACTTTTTCAGGGGTACAGAAAAAGGTAAAGGGTACTTTTTATCCCGGAATTCCCGCGGGAACTCTGAAATTAACGCGAATCACACCGCGGGATTTGCTAACAAGATACCCACTCATTGATGCGATAAATGACAGAGTTCCGATGCAATTTGTCTTCGACAAGAAATACAAGATCCAGCTCTTTGAGGTGGGGGCTGAAAGCCTCAACCAAAGAGAGCTGAGAATCTTCACAGATGGCTCCAAAACAAACTCAGGTACTGGCTCCGGAACTTTTTCGGAAGACCTGAATATTAGCATATCGATGCCGTTAGGTACCCACAACACGGTATTTCAAGCCGAATGTGTGGGCATCATAATGGCAGTAAGAGCAATTGCGGCTAGGAAGGTGGAGAACCACTCGATCCGCATTATTTCAGACAGCATGTCAGTATTACAGGCACTTGGGAATCATGCGATTACCTTGAGCCTAATACACGAGTGTCACCCAGCATTGACAGAGGTATGCAATAATAACAACAGCATTACCCTGCAATGGATAAAGGGCCACAGTGACTCTCGAGGGAACGATGCGGCGGACGAGCTGGCGCGCAGGAGTTCCGACACGGCTATTTTCGGCCCGGAACCTATAGTGCCCCTACCATTCGGCTGGATCCGAACACAACTACGCCAAAGAACTGGACAACAGCACGACCGGACCTGGAGGAGGCGTGGAGACTGCGGGCAGGCAAGGGCGGCCTTACCAAGGGCCAATGCTCGCCTCTCCCGCAGTCTCCTGCGGCTAAGTAGAACCCAGGTAACGGGTGCCCTCACAGGTCATGGCCCTTATAACAAGCATTTATACACTATAAATGTCACAGATAGCCCCCTCTGCAGGGCATGCATGAGGGCTGAGGAAACAGCTGCCCACATGCTACTAGTGTGATGGAGTAGCACCATACCGGGTCAAACACCTGGGAGCACCAAGTTCGCTCCCGGAAGCCTTCAGCGACATCAGGAAGTTGCTGGGCTTCCTGGAGGAGCTTGGCTGGTATGAATAAGCGGCACAATTCCCACCACACGCAAAATAGGCGCCTAGTCGTCGAATTGCGGAAACCGGCCCGTTTACAAATACAAATACAATACCCACTTAAAAAAATCTAAATTTTACTTTCTCTGTATAGATATACCTACTCATAATTAACAAGTATTCGTTAACGTTTTAAGAATATTTCTCTTACCTATTTTATATTTTATTTATTTAAAATTTGGTGCTCATAATGTGCACTTTCAAGAAAATAAAAAAGGCATTGAGGATCTTCGAAAGTTACCTATGCTCATGTCGTGAAAGTTACTCTAAGTTGGGTAATAGTAATGAATTGCTAATGTTTCGTTCGAGCGAGGAACAACCCCTGCGGACTTGTCTAAACGACATAGGCCCCTAGCGAGTTGTGGAGGCGTGACTAAATGACGCGTCACAGGTGCCGTAAGCGCCTCCTATGACTCAACCAACGCTAATTGTCTCTTGTTTATGCAAACAAATTGATGTTACGCATAAGTTTCGCCGTTCCCGCTCAAACCCCGTTGTAAATGTCGAACAACATAATATCATATAACATATCATAACGGCGCGTATACAACTATAATATAATATGTAACATACACTTAGCAGTCGTGTACCTTGACAAGCTAAAGCTATCCTATAAATAAACTAAGTTACTATTTGTTTGCCTATGTGTCATTAAGGTAGTAACATCGGGCATTAATTTTACGTATCTATATTATATAATATAACATGTGGTAAAATTAACTGCAAATATTAATAGGGCTAAAAGTATACGTTATAACAAACAGGATAAGTGAAAAAATAATTTTATAAGTTCGGTAGTTTTTCTGAATACGAGGAAAATAAATTCAATGAAAAAACATTACAGCTTCATTCACAAGGTACACAATACACGTAGCTCACTAATACGTATACAAGGCACGCGCTACGCACACAGCGAACACGGCATCAGCTACTGGTCAGCTCGATCGAGGTTATTGCCCTTAAAGATACCGGCGCGTGGCGATGTGTGTGCAAAGTGGTTGAGCGGCGAGCGCTTTCACAAGTTGTTATCTTTCTGATTGATTTATAATATTTTGTTCGAAAAACTGTTTTTTAAATCTTTTTTATTTTATAAACATGTTTATAACGGTGTATCCTTTCAACCCTGTTTTACCACATCCGCAGTTAATCCGCAGCTACCGCAGCAAATATTACCACATCTTTATATTTATTAGTAATGTTAGCTTTTTAAAAGGCATCATTTTTAATACCTGTAATTCTTGTTCTGATTACATTATTATTGATGTGTAAAGCTTAATAAAACAACACTTACGAAACAGTAAAAAGTCACAAGTCGTTAGCCGTCTTTATCGAGAGTAAACTTTCCCGTTTAAGAACTCTGTAATAGGAGTAAAATGTGGGCCAACCGAAACGCTGATAACGTTCAAGTTTGCTCACGTACATGATCCCTTTACGAAGAGTTTCCCACTGTGACCACTCTTAAGTGAGAAATGATTTTTTAATACAGTTGCTCAAAAAGTGGCATATTGCAGGGACGTATAGCGTTCGGGAAGTGGGCTATTACATACTCGAGCTTTTTCTTTACCTTTTCCGAACTCGTGCGTTCTCTTTCCCAACTGTCAAAAATGGCGAAACGACTTTGACACACTTTTTGTATTGCTTAACGTAGGTTTCGTATTACTAATACGACTAGCGCCATCTCTTGATCACAGTTGGAACTTAGTTGAGTTTGTGTTTTTATTAGCGCCATCTCTTGATCACAGTTGGAACTTAGTTGAGTTTGTGTTTTTATTATTTTACTAAATTTCTTCATTTTTTTCGCAACTGTATTAAAAATCGTTGTTCAGTACACGTGCGGAACCGTCATTGCAAAGAGTTCCGACTGTCAACCCTCACCTTCGGCTGCGCCTCGGCTCGGGTCGACATTTGTCGGAACTCTTTGCAATGACAGCCTTTCCGCACTTGTAATGAAATATACTATTGTAGCTCTTAACTTTATCCATTTGTATGAAGTGTGAATCATTAACTAGGAAGTATCAATTATTCACGGATTTAACCAGATGAAGATATAAATCTTAAAGTTAAAAATTTTCTAGAGGGATTTACTTACATGATATCGAATTTTTAATTTTCTTCTAAAGTCGTTTATAATAATCCACTTTACAACACGCAGATCTACTCGATCCCACACTAAGCTATAATAAGTTTGTGTCGTGGAAACCCAGCAAACGTGGTACATATTATTACATATTATAATATAGATATATATATACATCCCCAGACTGGAAAATGGAACCCTGTGTTCATATCATACAAAGTCCACCCCCACCGGGAATCGAATCCGGAACCCCTTGATTAGCGGGCAGGCATGGTGACCTACTGCGCCAATCGGGTCGTCGTTGTCGGATTAGTATCAGTAATTGCTATAAGTAGGTACTCCTATACGCAAATACAAAGGTTCCGGGTTCGGTTTCCGTTGGGGCGAACTTTGGATGATGCACCGTTTAAATACCCATTTGCTTCATTTTTTCAACCCACTCTGATTGAAGGAGGTAAACGCAATTAACTATCTTCAAATTGCTTATAGATAAACACTACAATCGTGTACCTAATAATACAACGGCATGTGGCAACATATTGTTTATTTGTAATCAATGGCATTCGTGGTTGCAATTAATTAGACCACAAGCTGTAGACAGTGATATATGCGGATTGCGGGTGGCTGCGGTGATGTGACGGTTGTAGTAGTATACGTACGTATATCACATAGTTTTATCTATGCACTATTCACTAATATAGTGGAGGTTCTGTCTGTCACTCTCCTTAAATCTATACATCTATATATTAACATCTATACATACATGTATATAAATAAAATCTATTTGTATATCTGTTTGCTTACTGTGCTTTCCACTAAATGCATATGAAAGTAAGTATATAGTATATACCCTACGGCACTTACAAAAAATAATTTTTTAAATGTTTGTCTGTCTGTCTGTCTGTTTGTTCCAGCTAATCTCTGAGAGGGCTGGACCGATTTTAACTGGGTCTTCACCGGTATATGGCTGATATAAGGAGTAACTTATTAGGCTTCTTTTATTTTAGAAAAAAATTGTTCCTGCTGGAATTCTGGAAGTCACGCAGGCGGGTGAAACCGCGGGGCACAGCTAGTTAATTAATTACTAAAATTGCAGCAAATCAGTAGGTACTGATATTATGAACTAAACAAGCTGTCCATCCATTACACTTTAAAATGTTTACTGTTAAAACGCGAAAGATGGAAATTCATGTCTAAGTATTACCTACGAAAGTTGAAGTTTTTAAGTAATTACCTATATGTTTGTAAGTTTGGATGTAGGAGGAAATCTCTGGAATTAGGCACGGAACCGACAGTATTTCTTAAGTGACATAAGTTACTATTTAGAGATCCCGAGATATTAGAGAACAAACAGCTAGTTTCAAATAAAGTGAACTATATCTTATAAAACATGGAATTTTCAGAATATAATTTCGATTTCGTTGTCGTCCAGTGATCCTACTAATCCTATCCTACTATTATTTTTGAATAACTTAGAATGAAAATTTCGGGAAAAGAAAAAACACGTTCTCCTGGTTTTCCAAATACTATTTATTTAACATTAAAAAAACATAAGGAAAAAAAATTTTAATGTCAATTGCTTCTAATAAGTGTGCAACTTTCCTCATAATGTTTTCCTTCACCATAAAATCATAAACACCATACATATTACCAACGGGATTATCTCGTAAATGCACCGCCAAGTGAGCTCTCTGTGCTATCTGAAGGTTGATTGGTAGATAATGCCACTGTAGCATTAAGTTCGCCTTTGGTACCATGATGTGCATAAAGTTTAAATAAATAAAAATAAAAAAAAAGCTTTACCATAAAGAAAATTTACTGTCTCTGTATACGTACATATTATAGATAAGAAAATTACCAAATCTTTTTAACAGCTGTCTCACAGCTGTGTCAGCATGTCCGAGACAGCTAAAAGAGGACTCACGCAAAACACAAAACCGTTTCGCCTCGTAAAAGATCTCCCCAAAGATATCCGATACAAGCATACGCATTCAGCCACCGCTGCGGATCTCAGGCGAGATCCTTAAAGATGCAGAAATAGAACAATTTTGGGCTTTACGAGGACAGAACTGGCCCCTTAATAAAGATTAATTTAAAGAGTATGGATGAAACATAAACAAAAATATTCTAATTTCTCAAGATTTACTAGCTAACACAAGAAAACAATTTATGTTTAGTAAAATATTGAATCGAAACTAATATAGATCCTCAATAGACGTCATAACATTTTCTAATACGTGAGCGTGAGAACTATCTGCTTGTCTTTTCGTAAATATTGGCACAGGTTTAGCTACTTTTTTATTAGTATCTTGTTTTGAATCTTGCAACTTCTTGCTTTTTTTACTAACTCTTTTCTTTGGAGTTTTGAGTATTAAGTTATCGCTATCAAGTGAATTACAAGGAAATGAGTTCTTTATATTATATACTTGACACAGCGTCGAAGCATTATCTCCTTTCTGAGGTGAATTTGTCCTTTCTTTTATCTTTAGAGCGTACACTTCACCATCGACGTTATATTTCGTCACCGTCACATGAACTTTGTTCTTTTTTGCTTTTATTTTTTTCGATGGTACAGAATCAATGTTACTGGCGAGATCCCTCTTTCCTCTGGTTTGATGACTATCTAACCAGTTTACATCAATTTGATTAAGCATATTGTTACGAGGCCTAGTTTCATGACTGTGCATCCTGTAAGCTTGCAGCGCTCGGTCCATACAATCAAAACAATTTTTGCATATACTATCTTTGTAAACGGTATTTACATCGGTGGCATACTTTTTCACTTGCGCCGGTCGGTTAAGATTTAACAATAGCGTTTTGTGCTTTGACTGAGCCTGCTGCATTGAAATTGTGTTATTGAATTTCACAACAGTCCCTGAAAAAATTATAGAAAAATATTATTCGCAAACGTCGACCATAGCAGCAACAATATCAAACGAGAAAAAAATTGTTCAAACATTATTGATAGTTTTCTCTCCACATTGTTATATCCCACGCTTTTACCCGCCTTAATTTCGAAGTTTTCGCGAGAATTCCGAGATAATTACAGTATCCTATGTCCTTTTCTGTACCCCTGACAACGATGCAAAATTACATGGTGAATGGTTTAAACACATTCGCATTTACAATATTGAGTTAGGATTGTGTAATAAAAACATACATACATACATGTATTTTATATCTATAATCTAATGAACATTAGGTATTTAATATTTTAAATCAACCAATTAATAAAATTACTTGTGATATAATTAAATTGATGAATTAAAATTATGTTATTATAATTATGTTATTTCATAAGCCGTTTGCAATAAAAAGGTACCAAAAATATATCCCTAACCCCATACGATTACCTAAATTACATTTTGGTACCTATAACCACAGAGCAAATAACTAGAAAGAACATGTAGGCGGCGCGCAGGGTAGGCGCGCCACCGTTGCCAAGGATTAAGTTGCTGCCATCCCAAGTATATTTACCACAATATTCCCAAAACCACTATACACCACATACCACAATATTTTCAAAACAGTAACTAATGTTTTTAACATAACCAAAGGTAAAGCGTTTAATACATTTTTTAATTTAATGGATGTTTTAGTGTGTGATGAATAGTTTTATGTGCGAAAATCATCCGGCGACACTGATTTTCATCTGTTTTCATATTAAACTAAGTTGATGTCCCTTCTATCTGTTATTTTCTGTTCTGTGCCTATAACCTTGTATATTTTATATACATATTATTATCTATAATAAAGCTCACCTAGTGCTTCCGACAAGAGCACTGCCAGGACACACAACAACCGGGAACTCATTACTACCATTTGCTCGGCACTTGCTCAGGGGTATCTCCACTGCACCAGCAAACAATCTTCTTACAAAAGTACACTAACAAGCTTCGTTACGGCGGCGCGGAGTTTTACAAAATGCACACTCCGTAGCGAAGCAGCCTCCTTTTAGCTTGACACCTTGCCTCGATTTCCGTTGAATGTTTTCAAGTGTATTTAGTTCATCTCTAATGAGATTCAAGTTCTATTTTTATTTTAACCCTTTTATTTGTAGCTGAATTTTCCATTAAAAAATGAGATTATAACTGAACCGTCTTACAAGACGATTGTAGATAAATATGAATGCGGTTTTGAGGTGAAAATCCGTTCTTATATAATCGGCTTTGTGGACATAAATCGAGCGGGGAATGACGTAGACGTATATGCATTGTTTACCCGGTTACTGGGTGTTTACACTCCGCTGAACCACCCTCGACGTTTGACAATTGGATGTTTGCTTTCCTACAGTCTTGAATCTATTGTAATCGTGCTGTTGTGTTTATGGCACGATACAGATACCTGGATAATAGTATATATATAAAATTAATCGAGAATAGGTCATCAAATCCTAAAACAAAGGTGACTGAAAAATAATATATTATTAATTATGCAAATAAAGGAAATAAAAAATGTTGTTTTGATTTTATTTGCATTTTTCGTAGATAACGCCACATACGTAGGTCTGTGCAAATAAAAACGATAACGATACGAGTGTGGACGAGTTTATTTATCCTTTATTTTTCACATAGATAGATAAAATACTAATTGATTGATGCATCGACTGATATACCTACATACCAATTGACACCAAAATTGCTGAGGTATAATCGTATAATTTATAGAGATCCGTAAGTGCGAGTATTTATGACTATGTAAATAATTAGAATTTATGTAGAAAATAATTCTTATTGTGAGAATGTGTGCAGAGGTGAGAAATTATATGGAAAATTTAAATCTCAGGGAAACCGCAGGCTAATATAGTATTACCGCAGGTAATATTATAAAGAGGAAAGTAATATTAAAAATTTAACTCAAAAACTACTAGATCGATTTCAAAAATTCTTTCTTAATTAGAAAGTCACATTATCCTTGAGTAACATAGGGTACATTGTAATCCGGAATTCCCGCGGGAACTCCAAAATTAACGCGGGTGAAACCGCGGATAACAGCTAGTATTAAATAAGCTCGTATTGTAAAAGCTGACTTATTGTTTACTAACCGTTTCCCGCGGTTTCGTCTGCGATAATTGAGGAGTTCCCACCGAATTCCAGGATAAAAATACACGGTAAGTTTCCTTTTGTGTACCTCTGACAACGTCGGTTAAATAGCTAAGGTGTGGAAGCGAACCTAACAAACAAACAAACAAACCAATAAAATCAAATTTCTATTTACAGTCACTGTGTTGCTAAACAAAGAGAAGGAACAACGGCACCTATTATAGGGACATTTTATGGATAATTTATAGAGGACGTTTAGAAGGAAAATAAAATTATTATGCCTGTAAGACTAAAGACAAACGTTCCTGTTCACGTAAGCTCAAATAAAATTATCATAAAATATGTAGAAAAGTGTAACCATGCAAAAGAAGCAGCAGAAACTTTTTTGTAAGTTATCTCATTTTTCACAGAGACATGACTTTTATGACGGAGTTGGACTTAAAGGTTATTTGTTAGCTACAAATTTCCAGCTCAGTTAATAACTATGTAGGGCCGGTCGCAACTTGCAAGGAAAAGGAAATTGTTGTTAAGCCAGCAAAAGTCTTAAAGTTATTGAAGAATGAAATCTAAGTAAAGAACATCCCTAAGTCGATAATATAGTACGGAAAGTTTCCTATACTAACATTATAAAGAGATAAGATTTAATTTTTTGTGTTTGTTTATTTGTAATGGATAATCTCAAAAACTACATAACCGTTCAATTAGGAGACTATATAAAAAAAAATTCTTAATCCCCAGAAATGGTAAAGTACCTACCAACTGAGATTACGATTTTTATTTTTGAGCGTATAAATAAAATTCTGATTTACACCAAAACACGATTAGATACAATAAAATCTACTTAGCCTCTGTTTTTATCGCAGAATGCGTGTACCATTAGTGATTTCCAGAAATTGGTGACTTACCTAATTGATAGAAAGGGATTTATCATCACCATCATAGTCAGTCTGTAGCAGTCAATTACTAGTCCTAGTAGGCCTCTCCCAAGGCTCGCCACCTATCCCGGTTTTCGGCCACTCGCGTCCAGCCGCTACCAGCCACCTATGTATCTTAAAAAAGCATTCTTATTGACTAAATAATATTAACAAAGCTAAAACAGAATTTCAATAGCTTAATCACAATTTCTGTCTGTCTATGTCTGTTTTTGTGTTTATTTAACCGACTTCCAAAAAGGAGGAGGTTATGCATTCGGCTGTTTGTATATATGTATATTTTTTATGTATGTTCACCGATTACTCAAGGACTGTTGGACCGATTTGGAAAATTCTTTTTTTGTTTGAAAGGGTAGGTATACTTCCAATTAAGTCCCATTGCCACCAAGTCGGGATCTGATGATGGGATCTTAGAAAAATCGAGGGAACTCTTAAAAAATTACAGGCACACCCATAGCGATTTGGGTATTTTTTATAGTAAATCGTTCATTTGCTTTCGGAAAGCAACTCATGGTGGAACTGATGATAAAGACCACAGATGCTCATGGGAACGACTCAACAATAATACGTATTTCATGGGTTCTGATTAGAGCGATTTGGAAAATTGTTTTTTTTTATTTGAAAGGGGATACTCCCAAACTAGTCCCACTGTCACCAAGTCAGGATCTGACGATGGGAACTTGGAGAAATCGAGGGAACTCGGCACACATATAGCGATTTTTTTATTTTTTATAGTAAATCGTTGATTTGCTTTCGGAAAGCAAAAATTGAAGAAGTGGAACTGATGATGAAGACCACAGATGGTCATCGGAACTACTCAATAATAGGTATTTCACAGGTTCCGATTCGTTAACTTTAATGTGTTTTCTAAACAATTTATGCTCGTCACAATGTATATGGTGAAGTGGAACTAATGATGAAGTACCAGGAGAACTCCTCAACAATTAACGTCCCTGCATCGGGAAAAGCAATATATTGTAAAAGGTGATGAGCAGTCGACATTAGGGTAACTTAGATAAATTACGAAGTAATTCACTTAAAAGCGAGAAATAAACAAAATTTTAACAAAAAAATTAAAACTGACTTCCACAAATGCAAAACTAAAAAGCTAAAAATAACAAAATAAAAATACACGTAATATTATTATTGGTTTGTGCTACCACTGATCGGTTTGAAGTCGGTGACAAGCCAAATATGGAGTGAACAACCCAAGTGAGCAGACACAAGCGGGCTTGGCACCGAATTCAATTCGATCAGTGGTAGCACAAACCAATAATAATATTACGTGTATGTTTGTCTTTTGGATTAAATCGGTATTTTGTTATTTTTAGCTTTTTGTGTTTTTGGAAGTCGGTTTTAATTTTTTTGTGTTTCATTTGATGCTTAAGCAGCTATCACTTTCTCTCGCTGTCATATAATACGCCTTTACCATTTAAATATTGTATTTTTCGACATTTCCGAAAAGCTTCTTGATTTTTGAATTATGACTTATGAGTAATGTTCGAAAATATACGCATGTGTAAACAACTGACTAGCGCGTATTACGAACGCATTCTAATGATACGATAAGAATATCTGAGTGATCGAGCTTAGCTCGTAGCGCCATCTGTTGTTAAGTAGAAAAGCAGTACCAAACACTCATTTCCTGAAAACACGGATTTTCTAAAAATGAAACCTAGCTAGATCGGTTAATCGCCGCCAAAATTTCAGGAAAATCGTTGAAGCCGGTTTCCCAGATTCTTTATGTATACAAGAATTGCTCGTTTAAAGGTAGTAGATAGATAGATAAACTTTATTCAGCAAAAAAAGAAGCACGTACACCTAACACCACGCAACAAACACTTTATAATACCTACATAATGATATATTCAGAGGAGCCCCAGAGTTTTGCTTGCGAAATTGTGTTAAAAAATTCAAAATGAATTCCCGAGGGAGTGCCGAAAGTGACATGGATGAAATCGTATAGAGAATAACTATTTTTATATTGTTATCTTTCCATCCCGGTACAAAGAGTTCTCGAGAGTTCCAAAATTGATGTGTGTGAAACCAGCGCCTAAGTGTAGTAGCAGAACGGTGACACTCCATACAAATGAACAGATTCAAGTGTGTTTACCTACCTACTTTCCCAAAAGTATGTATACAGATGGCCTGCTTGTATACGTACACGAGTTGTGTTGTGAGTTTGACACTGAGCTGATAGTAACTCTGTCAGTGAAAAATTGGCACATTTAGAATCTTCACTACTGAAAATACCACCAAACTTTCGCGGGGCTCGAGGTGGGAAGCGGAGAGTGTCGCTTCTTACGTAGTAATATTCTGTGTTCTATGGTATAGAAGGCAGATTATCTAATTACTAACGACAATGTTCTGTATCCTATGGTAGAAGGTAGATATCTAATTAACTAACGACAATGGTTGGCATTGGTGTCTATATTCACATGAAATTGAATAAATATCCTGAGGCAAGATTACTGTTGTTCCCGAAGGATTAAAAACCCATTTCGCTTATCGGTGGCTCTTGCCGCGCACTACTTTATCTGTAAAATGTATATACAAAACAAATTTTCAATCTATAAATTATTATATTTGCGCAGAGCACTTATTTTCTACGTATCCATGTCTCTTATTCTTCAGTCTTTTAAGCCTTTAAATTCAGTATAGAACTAAGCGTTATAAAAGTAACAAGCTATTTCCGCAGTTTTCTTTATGCGCGTAAATTTCGGAGTCCCGCGGAAATTCCAAGATAAAAAGTACCGCATGTCCTTTACTGTAACCTGACCTACGTGCAAAATTTCATGATGATCGGTTGAGTAGTGTAGGCGTGAAAGCGTAACAGACAAACATTAGCTTAATCTCTCTAGGCAAACAAACATAGTCATGGACATAGAATAAAATATAAACCACTATAATTTATAATTTCTTGTATGGATGTTTCACCCGCCTTAGTTTCGGAATTTCCGCAGGAACTCCAAAGCAACCTAATTTACTCCTTATGACATCAGCTATAATTAGCTGTCAAAGTCTCGTCAAAATCGGTTTAACCGTTTTGGAGATTCGGAATTCCCGCAGAAACTCCAAACTTAATTTATTCTTCTTCTCTTTATAATAACGAACACAACAAAAAAATAGGTAGCGAAATTGGTCCAGTCGTTCACGCGTGATGCCGTGACCAAGGGAAACAGGGATTAATTATTATATATTTACTTACCTATAGATAGAAAGATATTTAAAATTTTGGACAGATTTTAATACATACTATATGAAGGTAATGTGGTGGAGGCTAAATCCATTGGAAGTACCTAAACCTCTTTCAAAATAAAAATAAAATCTATAAGTAGGTTCAAAAATTATAGAGATACCACGCAACAGAAAGATACCACCTCCACTAAGGGGCCATATTTTATTTTATTTTTTCTTTTTTAATTAGTTACGCATACTATTATTCATCCTGTTTTAAAATTTTGTTGTTTTTGTATGGCGAAAAAAAGATAAACTGAGAACCTTTTCTGATTTTGAAGTCGAAATCTATATTATCTATAAGTACATAGATATAAATAAAATTGAAGTGTCTGTTTGTAGTTTCAAATTAACAGCTTTTCACTAAATGCATATGAAAATATGTGGAATTTAAAGTAACGTTAAAGTGGTACTTACATTAAAAAAAACTATTTTTCTATCCGTCTGTTTGTTCCGGCTAATCTCTGAAACGGCTGGACCGATTTTAACAGGACTTTCAGTGGCAGATAGTTGATGTTGTAAGGAGTAACAGACTATTTTTATTTTAGAAAAAAATTGTTCCTGCTGGAATTCCGGAAATCACGCGGGCGGATGAAACTGCGGGGTGCAGCCACTGTTGAAATAAGAGATAACTACATTACATGTTAGTTTTTATTCTAATTCAATAATGCCTTTACATTACAAAAAAATATTTTATATTTAATTTTTAATCGACTTTAAGAAAATAACTAAGCAAGAGTTATTCGTTGTCAGTTGTCACGGATGCTTTGACTTATTTTCGACTTAGTAGGTAGGTACCTATCTCTCTAGATATCTTTGATATTTTCATAAAATTTAATTTATTTTTATTTGAAACGGACATATTTTATCGGGGGAGCACTCGAGCGGCCGTGTAATAGCTGGTTGATGCTAATCCGATTGCCCATCGAGGAAATTTAACCGGGTCTCATCGTCGTTCAAACAGAAAATATCGACATTCGGGCAATGGCAGCGGCAACGAGCCAATGATAAAGGATATAAAATAAGGAATTAATAATTACATAACAACCATTCATATTGACGCTGAAAAGACAGGAAAATATCAAGGAATATATTTTAAGATATTCCATTTAAAAAAACTTTAATTAGGTAACCATAAATATTTTAATCTTTGATTATACACTTATACAGCGATTTAGATTAACCTAAGGTTAAATGACGTCGTGGTCGAAGATAGCAAGTAAATCTAGCTTGGAACTGGCTTTCATTGAGTGAATAAGTAAACAATTTTTTTTTTTTTTAAATAAAAAATGTTCGAGCATAACGTCCACAGTCAGTAACCAGCAAGCTTACATGCATTTTTCTAGATACTGAGGTATAAATTCTTTTCTCATTCTATCGGACGGCGTGAGGTCATTTATTTGCCTTATATTGGAAAAAGAAGCTAGCAGCGCTGCCATTTATAAGGGGAACGTTTACGACCCGACCACTCACGACTTGAATCTTTTAAACATTATTCGAAGTTATTTTAGAAAACTAATTCAAATAATATAGGGCAATGCTTGGTGTTTCTTTGGTTTATAGAATTCGTAATGAGGAAATTCGTCGGAGAACCAGAGTCACTGACATAGCCCTTCAAATTAGCAAACTGAAGTGGCAATGGGCTGCTCAAATCGGTCGCAGAACTGCCAACCGCTGAAGCAAGCGAGTCCTGGAATGGAGACCACGCGTAGGCAAGCGTAGTGTGAGGCGACCCCTGCCAGATGGAGCGACGATCTGCGGTGGGTGACTGTTGTAACTGGATGCGGGTGGTTGAAAATCGGGATAGGTGGCGAACCCTTGGAGAGGCCTACGTCCAGCAGTGGACTGCTGCAGGCTGAAAATTATGATGATGATGATGAATTCAAATAATTGTTACCAGCTGTTCCCCCCGGTTTCGCTCGCTTTAATTTCGAAGTTCCCGCGGGAATCCCAGAGTAAAAAGTATCCTATATCCGTGTCTGTACCCCTGACAACCAAAAATACATACCAAAAAAACCTGAAATGCAAAATTTCATAATGTTTAGTTCAGTGGTTAAGGCCTGAAAATGTATCTGAATTTATGAAAATAATCTAAAAATCCCTACTTCCCTTGGTCACGGCGTCACGCGTGAACGGCTGGATTTTCACTAATTATTTTTTGTTGTGTTTGTTATTTTAAGTACAAGAAGAATATGAAAGAATTTTGAAGTTCCTGCGGGAATTCCGCAACTCATGCAGGTGAATCTCTGAAAGGGTTGGACCGATTTTGACGGGTTTTCCACTGCTAACAGCCGTTCACGCGTGATGCCGTGACCAAGGAAAATAGGGATTAATTTTTATATATAGATAATAATTAATCCTACTAATATTATAAATGTGAAAGTGTGGATGTTTGTTACTCAATCACGCAAAAATGGCTGAAGGGATTTGGATGAAATTTGGCATGCACGTTGTCAGGGGTACAGAGAAGGACATAGGGTACTTTTTATCCCGGAATTCCCGCGGGAACTCCGAAATTACCGTGGGTGAAACCGCGGGGTACAGCTAATAATTAATAAATAATTAATTAATTATAAAAATAGTTGATTCGATACAATACTGAACAACACTTAAGGAAAACATAACAAAAGTCTGAAAGCAACCGGGTGAGCTGATTCCGTGATGAATGGAAGTAATCTAGCAATCTAGGAGGCCCATTTTTATCTTCATCTATCATCTCTTTTACTTGTTAATATAAACAACTGTATAGGATCAACGGTTTCTTTTGATCTCAATACAGCGTAAGCTCTTAACGAATTCATAGTACTTTTATCTTCTAGATACAATGGACATGATGACGGGGTGTAAAAATAAAAATATTATTTAGTAGGCCAGTAAAAAAAATTTATAATATAGGTACCTACTCAGGTATTTTTGCTTTTTTAAATTATTGAAAAAATACTTATAGTTAAATAAAACGCAGTAAAGGAGTGGGGTCTCGTGACGTCATAACTAACGTGGCGTCACATGGAAGTTCAACTCAATGTATCGCGTTATTTTTTGATTAAGTAAAAAAGGAAAAATAGGTGTCTAATATTTTTTATTAATTTAGAAGACGGATCGAAAATGAGAATTTAGCCATCTAGGATGTAAAAGACGTAGGTACGTACCAAATATTTTTAAATGTTTCACTAGAAAATGTTTAGTAGTTTGAAATAGATGGCATTTCAAGTGTGGTGGAAACAGCTTATCTATTACGTCCCCCGGCGCGGCGCGAACGTAATTACGCACCACTCACGCTTTAATTTTGAACCGAATTTCAAATGAAACTAGCACTTTATACGTCGTATAATATCTCTATTTTACTAGTTTTTTTATCATCGTTGTGGAAAATTTTAAATTACACATTCATGTTAGACTAAGGGAGGGAAGTTGAGGGGAAAATCCGAAATCTTGAATTCTCGGAAAAAACCAATTCAGGCAGACCAAATCTGACGTAAAACTTTATGAAATTCGTATTTATAAAATACTAGTTGTCCCCTGTGATTTACCCGTGATAGTTTTGGAGTCCCCGCGGGAATTCCGGGATAAGAAGTACAATATGTCAAGGTAGCTTCCTATAATTAAAAGAATTTTAAAAACCGGTTCAGTAGATTTAGAAATTACAACCTACAACGTCACAAACTCACAATTCACGAATTTTAGCTCTTCATAATATTAGTAATCCTACTATAATATCATAAATGTGAAAGTGTGGATGTTTGGATGTTTGTTACTCAATCACGCAAAAACGCCTGAACGGATTTGGATGAAATTTGGCATGCACGTTGTCCGGGGTACACTTTATCCCGGAATTCTAGCGGGAACTTCGAAATTACCGCGGATGGAACCGCGGGGCACAGCTAGTAATAAATAAGTGTCGAAAAATAAAATACGACAGGTAATTTGTATAGCACCATAAAAAAACTAAGCATAACTTTTGTCCGTAATGTTGGCGAAGATCATATTTAAATTATAATTATAACTGAAGTATAAATCCGTTAATTGGTCACTACCACCACCATCCTCTAGGAGACCGATATCGCGTACTAAGTAAAGCAATTCACCAAGTTCTATCAATAATCTTTTCTCTATATTACCCTGTTTTTCGTTCATTGATCCATCATAATTCCTATGATATTAGACGATATGTTTAATAAGTAATTTTCTCTATTCACAACGGTTTTCCACGTGATTTATGGATACCTTTTCCTTTAATATGTATTTACTGCTTATTTATCGATATCTTTTCCTTTTATCACCTGCATGATATTACCGGTCATATACCTACGTTACATTTGATTGCCGACATCTGAATATTTATAGCAAATACCTAGTTGTCTAGCCCAGCTGGCCATGATTTAGGACATGATGAATGGTTTTAATTTGTCCGTTGCGAGCACATCTGATATTTTCTGACGTCAGCATTGTGATATTAACTTCAATCTTGTGATGTATTTTTTTACTTTTGATGTGATTCATTAAAAGTAAAAAAACCAGAAGTAAGTTTCCATGAAATAGTTCTTTCTATATCTATTACTTAATATCCCTAAACGTTAGGTAAGTATATTGTATTGTTTGTTACGAAAATCGAAAAACTATAATACTAGCAAGTTCAATGCAATTTAATGCAAATAATGTATACCTACGTACCTAGAAATATGTATATTAGAGTACTTAATGATTTTTTGAAAAGTAATTATTGATGATACATCCATAAATCGCTAGTAAGTCTTACAACCAGTATAGTGTTATATTATCTGTGCTTACAACTGTTAAAGCAATCGTAAACGATCGATAGGTACCTATACTTGATCCTTACCCACTAGTAGATTGCTGAAAAATTACGTTGGCAAAGTTGTAGTGTAAACTGAATTCAAAGCTTTGAACTTTATTCGCGCGGCGTTCTAGTAAACTTGCGGGTGGCGGCCGGGTTTAAATCGAATAAACGTCAAATGTGGTTGAAGTGGACGCTACGGAGTGTGGGCAGTGGGCAGTGGGCAGTGGGTAGTGGGCACGCAGACGCTACGCAGACCCACTGCGACCCGGCATTCCATGCCGGGACGACGGAAAACATTAAATTTTCCTCACCACTTTAACTTTTATTCAAAAGGTCGATTTATATAATAATTCTGTGGTTCTAACCTAAATAAAAAAATAACTTGAAGATTTTACGAATACTAGTAAAATGTAAATAACATCGTCTATTATTGTTATTCCGAAAAATACACTGCAGATCTGTGATTCGTATCAATGGAAGGAACACAGAGTGTTAATTTGTTTAGTCATTACAATTAAAGTTTGAGAATCCCCTGTTTTTGCCTTATTTTGCCATTTTATTGTCAATTTGGAATTGGTTCAATTTTTCACATCTTACAAAAAATTAAATTTTTCTTAATTTATTTAAAAGGTGGGGATGAGTTGTTAATTTAGATATGGGAAATGAGGTAAGCGGCCAGTCCAGAAGATTAAATTAGATTTAAATTATTTGAGTTTCGTTTTATAGCAAAAAATGTACTTGATCCCTAGACACTTTTGATGTGTGTATTAGATATTTAAGTAGGAAATTATTAAAGACTAGCTGTTCCCCGCGGTTTCACCCGCGGATATTTCGGAGATCCCGCAGGAATTCGGGCTATGATGTACCCTATGGCCTTTTCTGTATCCCTAACAATGTGCAGTATGCAAAATTTCATGAAATTTCACCAGCCTTAATTTCGGAGTTCCCGCGGGAATAACGGGATAAAAAGTATAGGAAATTTCATGATGATCGGTTGAGTCGTTAAGGCGTGAAAGCGTAACAGGCAGACAGACAGACCGACAAACAGACTACAGAGTTACTTTCGCATTTATAGTACCTATGAGTAGCGATTTTTACAAAATGATGGAGAACACCTAGATACAAAGTAGCCTACCAAATAATTTCAAATCGAAAATTAAACTTGAAACAGTTTTAAACTTGCTCTCCAACTTCACTTAATCTTATATACAGGGTATAAAAGAAAAGTTTGCAATCCACTGTTTTATATATTTGACAAATTATATGAAATTGCTTCATATAGCTTGTGGTATTTTCTTTAAGTATAGATAGTTGTGTTTAAAGTTTTTTAAATTTCATATGAATTTATCAATTTATCGAGACGGAACAATAACGAAGATGAGTTTGTGAAATAAGTAGGTACGTATTATTTAAAAATAAAATAGTACCTTTGCATTAAATTTTTCTATTATTAGTATATTTAAGGAATATTACCCGACTTTTCTTCACCCTGTATACAATTCTAGATATTATCCGGAGAATAACTCCTTCAAGACGTTCCAGCTGAAGAGTTCAAGAGTTCGTGAAGTGTTAAAACTTTTAAATATTCTTTGAAACAATTCAAGTACAAGGAACATCAGCAAACTACCACAAACAGGGAACCGGAGCTCTAGTTAAACAGTTTTTAAGTAACAGTTGTCCGAAAACTACTCACTGCTTGGTTTATGTTTTTGCTTTACTCCGAAGTAAAAATATAGAGATAAAGAAAAACAAAAGACACGAAGATGATGTTAACAGATAAAAGGTTTTCACAGCTCTATCTGTAATTCACTTGTTTGTAGCAAAATAAAATAAAAGACCACGTCTAGTTGTTTTAAGGCCCTTTCAGGACTCAAACAGAGCGTCAACCGCTATAAAAATCACTATAAAAATAAATCGAGGGGAGCATGCATAAAATAAAATAAATACCTACTAAAATGGTGCATTAAAAACTTGATATCAAAAAGTTTTAATCTCCAGTTACACATATTTTTACCTATAATAGGTACGTATTATCAATTTATTTTATTTACTTATATAAACTTTATGCACATCACAGTACAAAGATGGACTTAATGCCACAGTGGCAATCTGTGCTAGTCAACCTGCAGGTAGTTCGGAGACGGAGAGTTCACTTGGCGGTGAATTTTCGTGTCGATGATTTGTTATAATGCGTACGTCAATACCATGGACCAATTAAACCAATTAAAAAAGTTTAATTGGTCCATGATCAATACCTAGACCTATATGCATCAATGAAGCAGAATTATTATACAAAAACAAATAGCTCCATCTTACATATCCTCTCATAGATATTTTATTTTTACTTGATACGTCTACTTATATTTATTTATTAAAACAAGACAGGCTACAGTAGTAACCAAATCGCCTCTCTTAACACTAATTATTTACGTAGGTATTAAAAATCTTTACATTAAGGCAAATACAGTCCTAATATTATCTCAAAAGGATAATGAGTTATTTTAGCGAGTGTAGTGTGATGATGATATTCGCCTCAAGGAACGACTGTTCGTTGCGCCGGCACGGGTGAAACTTGTCGAGGCAGTTTTTGACATTTTCAATTTCCCCCGAAGGTCCGGGAAGGCAGGCAGTCCGGGACTTATCACAGGTGCAACACAGTTTTACACAATACGTCGCTACTCACCAACCTGAACTCCTGAACTGACACATCATAACTCATACATCACAGCTTGCATCTGCAAGTCGTCGTAAATTTCGATTCATCGTGACATTACTTGCATTGTCTTGAGGTTACAGCATATTGAAATCAAAAATATTTTCAGGTGTACTCACACTATCTATACAGACGACATAATAATATGTATAGACTATAGAGTATATACTAGATGAGAATAAATTGTAGTTAATGAATTCGATGCACATTTATGGTAGGTACATCTTGTGCTTTAACGCTGTGTCTGTAAATAAGTACCTTCTTAGTAAGAAGTCCTGCATAGCAACAATGTTTCATTTAAAATATTGTTGAGACTAGCTCTATATAGTAATTAAAATAATATTTTAGAACAAAAGCATTACGTTTGATACAACGAAACAGTATGTTGTTAGTTTTAACATAACTCACGAATATTAAAATGTAAGTTTGCGTTAAATTATTACAGAACACCATTGATTTAGTTCTGTTTTATGGATGAGACAAGAAATGTAGAACCTAAAATGCTAAATTTTTGATACATTCATAAGCTCGTAAACAAATCACAGTCGAGAGCCGATGCGAGAAGCGCATTGAGGTAATGTAAAGGCCGGACAAGCGGAGAGTTTTTGTTTTTGAAATAAATAAATAAATAAATAATGTCGATCGGTTGAGTAGTTAAGGCGTGAAAACGATACAGACAAAATCATTTTAGCATTTATAATATTACTAGCTGTGCCCCGCGGTTTCACTCTCGGTAATTTCGGTTCCCACGAGAATTCTGGGATAGAAAGTACCTTATGTCCTTCTCTGTATCCCTGACAACGTGCATGCCAAATTTCATCCAAATCCGTTCAGCCGTTTTTGCGTTATTGAGTAATAAACATCCACACTTTCACATTTATAGATACTTAATATTAGTAGGATTTAGGATTAGTATGGATGTCGATCACGTCCAGTGAACGAACGCGGATAGCGGCTAGGTGGCAGCACTGAGCGCTCGGCCACCGCGCGCGGGGTCGGGTGATTTGCATAAAGCGCCGCGGACACCGCTTTGGCGTCGGTTCAGCTTGTACCGCATTAGCATAACTGCTCAATTATTTTGTGTGGAATAGACACTTTACAGACACATTTTGGTTTTGCGCTACATCGCGTGCTTTATTGAGTGACGTAATTTGTTTTAATTTTTTTTTTATTGTAATAATAAATTATTTATTACTAGGTGTTTACCGCGGTTTCGCCCTCATGAATTTCATAGTTTCCGCGGGGATACCGGGATAAAAACTACCATTACAGGGTAGTATTTTCCATAGTAGGTATGTCATTTTCTGTACCCCTGATAATGTGTATGTAAAGTGTCATGATGATCAGTATATAATAGTAGTTAAGGCGTGAAAGCGTAACAAACCAACAATAAGAAACTAAGCCGCTTTTTGATATTATTTGGGATTTACTAGCAGCTCTGCCGTGATTTCATCAACGTCTGCTTCGGTTTTCCTGCGGGAACTCTTTATTCCTGGATAAAGTAGGTATTTTATGATACTCGCGGGGATACCTATACTGTACATAGCTTCCTATCAGTGAAAGAAGTTTTAGGATCGGTTCAATAGTTCCAGAGATTATCCTCTGCATCCAAACTTACAGATTTAGATACTTACAAATTTTACCTTTTTTAAAATATCAGTGTAAATTAATTTTAAAGTAACTTCTAAAATCACCCCTCGTTTTCAACCGCATGAATTACAGGATTACCTCGCGGGAACTTCTAGACATAATAAACTTTCCCAGAGAAATAAAATTCTAAAGTAAAAGTGAAGACCTCTCAGTCGCGGCCAAACAGACATATACAGGCAGACGCCAACATCGTCTCACTTTTATACGATTTAGAGATACAAATCATACAAGTAAATGTGTCATTTTGAAATTAGTCAGGCGGAAAATCGAAACAATCATACCAAAATTAATTACTGCTTGAAACCATGAGGGAGGAAGTAGCTAGGTAGGTCTATTATTTATATCCTTTGTCTCGCAGAGACGATACTCCGTAATTAACAAGTTTATTAACAGCAACGCAATATTATAATTTCAATCAGAACCAACCAATGTTTCATTTAAATAATATCTATATAATTATATACCAATTTAATTCCGAGAATAGCAACCATCCCTTAGGTATCTAAAACATAAATGATGTAAATTTCTGTAACACAAAACCCGGCTAAAGCCACACTAAAAAGAGCTCCACTCATTGATAAAAGCCAGAAACTCGCTGACTGGGTAATCCTATAGTGAACAAATATTTTGCATATTATAAACTACTAGCTGCTGTGCCCCGCGGTTTCACTCGCGGTACTTTCAGAGTTGCCGCAGGAATTCCAGGATAAAAAGTACCCTATGTCCTTTTCTATATCCCTGACAACGTGCATGCCAAATTTCATCTAAATCCGTTTAGCCGTTTTTGCGTGATTGAGTAACAAACCCCCCCCCCCGATAAATTTCTTAAACCTACAATTCACCCGGGTTGGTCCTTTTTCAGAGTTGGCAACCCTAGCTACACTGCAAGCGACGCCCCTAGATAGGTGCCTAGCTAATTGATAGTTGTAATTGATGATACCTGTGATGGTATGCAATATGTCTGTTCACTACGATTAATCAATCGGCGAGTTACTTGACTCTTAGCAATAAGCGAAGCTCTTTGTAGTGTGGCTTTAGCCTAAATAACTACAAAACCGTGAACTTTAAACCCTACCAACAATTTTCATATCCAAATTGGCTTCTCTACTATTAACAAACCATTGCTATTAGCGATTGTTTGTGTAACTCTTAAGTAAACTAACCACAACAATTTGGAATTAAGGCGTCAGAGCTTTCTAATCAACCGCTGTCGTCATCATCGACGACAATGCTTTTCTGCCACGACAGATGAAAGCTCTCAGCGCATAAATTGAACAGCACTGTGTTTGTGTTGAAAACACCTCTTTTTTTCCCTCACAATAACTGTTAACTGTAAGAAAGGTAATCTTCATAATGTACCCTGGCGTAGAGAGGTATTTCGTTCGCTTCATTCACTGCCGACCATCGTAAAATAGGTTTTTTAAAAAAAAAACCGGAATTAGATACAAAATCTGAATCTTTTGATCTTATAAACCTGATGAAATAACAAAATATATGCTGAGGCCTAAAAAGACAAAATTTACAAAATAAAACAACAACTATTTCGGAATAAAAACTACCCCATGTCCTTCTCTGTACCCAAGAAGGATAACCTGTACCCCTGACAAACATGTGTGATTAGTAGAGAGTAATGAAAGCTTAATAACAAACAAACAAATAAACTCCCATTCGCGTTTATAATATTAAGTATGGAAACTGCGATAAATCCATGGGATAGGAGTTAGCAAGTCGAGATTCAAGGATTCAACTTGCTTTCCTCTTTACATTCATACTAGCTGTGCCCGCCCCAGGTTTTACCCGCGGTAATTTCGAAGTTCCCGCGGGAATTCTGGGATAAAAAGTACCCTATGTCCTTCTCTGTATCCCTGACAACGTGCATGTCAAATTTCATCCAAATCCGTTGAGCCGTTATTGCGTGATTGAGTAACAAACATCCAAAAATCCACACTTTCACATTTATAATATTAGTAGGATGATAAAAATCGAAAAACTTAGGAACTTATCCTCATGTCACGTGACCACGTTCAGCTTTTAGCGTGACCACCTAACATTGACGTTAAGTTCCTTATTTTTCTATTAAAAATTGTTAATATGGCTAAGCCTGCAGATGAGACTGATACGTACTGTCCTCGGAAAAGGACAGCAGTTATTAACATAGTTTTTTTTATGTTCATACGTAATATAACTTTTAATATAATCAGATAACGTTAAAGCGTTGGCAGTTATACTCGTACAATGTACACCCAGTCGCCAGCGGCTGTGGCAATGGCGCGGCGGCGTGTATTAACATAAACCTCCGCGGCTGGCACCTCTCCCGCTTGGGATTACCATAAGCGTTTAATTATTTTGTTTATCTGACCACTAAACTGCTTCGACTTCTTGCCCAGGTCGTGGAACTAAGCCAGTGTACGTAACATTGTTTTTGCATCCGTGGCGAGGCTGAATTTTTGCTGTTCCCCGCGGTTTTAGCCGCGTTAATTTAGAAGTACCTGCGGGTATTCGGAATCTCTATGTGCATGCAATTTTTTATGATGATCGGTTCGAGGCGAGATAGCATAACAAACAAACAAATAATTATAAACAAACAAACAAATAAATAAACAAATAAACACGCAAATAAACTCACATTCGCATTTATAATAAGGCAATTATAATGTAGGTACTAAAGGCTCATTCCATGCACATCGAAAATGGAGAAAAGGAAATTAAAAACCAACTTCAACGGTGAGCTTGGTACACTAAAAGAAAAATAGGGGCTTGTTCGGGAAAGTTCGCGAACATCGGACTTTGGTATTCCTGCTACCGGTGTTCGGTTGAGAACTGGGCACCATATTTGATCCGTAAACTCTTCTGTAGTTTGCACATTATTGACACCGCGCGGGGTCAGTCGCTGTGCCTGCTGGTAACTGATATTGTGTCGCCAAAATATCTTTCGGGCAATCGAAAAGGTTTCGATCACCCTCGAAGCGACCGAAACCTCTTCGGTCTGATTGATTTCTCTCCGTGGAGTTAGAGCGTTCCGATCACACACTACAAGGCGTGGGTTCAAATCAAAACAATATGCATTAGCCATCGGTGAAGAAAAACATCCTGAGAAAACCATAGCATAGTGATAGAGCACTTTCTATAATAGTGCACCTGAACTTTCTGTCACCAAGAACCTAAAGGTGTATTCCGACAGTCTCACTGTATACGCAATCTTCACCTTACATCACATAAGCTGTGGTTTGTATCTTACCATAAAATATGCCGTAAAATTGTGTTGTTGAATCACATTGCATACTAGCTACATTAAATAATATAACTCTTGTGCTGCAGAAGTCAGGCTATTGGAAACTAAATTTTCATTGAAATTTTATTGAAACTATGTACCTCGTATTGAGTCGTATATCATCAGCTAGCGCACGAATAGTATTTATTGCCGCATATTCGACCATTCCACTCGACTCGTCCATACGTAACTCCTACTAGGATCCGTATTTATAAACTCACCTTTACCTCACCCTGTATATATGCAAAATCTCTTGCTGATCGGTTGAGTAATTAAGGCGTGAAAGCGTAACAAATTACCAAACAAACACATATTCACAATTATTGAACTATCAAAGGTATGAATAAATCTTTCTTTTTAAATTACATCCAGTGTGATATTATATGGACTTAAATATCTTCACAAACCTTCACGGTCTCACTTTAAATGTCGCAAACGACTGTGGAAAGTTTAACCCCATTCCTAACACTTTTAATAGTGTATTTTACAGTAAAAGTAATAAATAAGCTTGATGTAGGTTGGCATAATTAAGTTAGGCTCGCGGTCGGCACCCTTTTGAGACAATTCGATCTTTTCCGCTGCCTATAAATTATCAAGAGGTAGAAGTAACTACACTAAATGGAATATTAATTTCCCGGAATAATTACTGCGTCGGCACCGTAGTTAAAGCTTATGGTTTTATTGAAGATCTATAAGCAGGTACAGGTGTTCATCTAATAATTTAAATTGTCTTTTACATGAATAAAATTAGTATTAATACAAAAATAAGATCTTTTTGGAGACATTATGAAAAGCAGTGTTCGCAAGGCGGAAGCAGTGTTTTGTGCGAAACTGTTTCAGATGGGATAATAGAAAATATAGGTACGAACCGTTGGAAATTTTATTTTATTGTACCTAAGCTAACGTGATATTATGTCCAAACTCCAGGAATTCTGCAGACTATTTAGATTTTAGGTACATATAGATAGATAGATAGATAACTCTGTATTGACTTACACCAAACTAAAAAAAAAGTGTTTACAAATTTTCTTAAATTTAACTTAAAGGTATACAAAAGGCGGCCTTATCGCTTAAAGCGATCTCTCCCAGGCAACCTTTGAGTGGACAGATTTATAAGAGAAAGGAAAAAACCAAGCAGAGAAGAAGAAAGGAGGCAGCAGAGGTGACTGCGCCGGGGCAGAGCCCCCTGCAGTGGGCAATCCTACGCTGTCCGGGAGAGGAAATTAGATAGGTGTATAGATATATAACACAAGCAAGCTGTTCTCCACGGTTTACCCGCGTGAGATTCACTCGGGCAACTCCCATAGGATAGCTGCAAACAATCGACACAACAAAAAAATGTATTAGACGTATTATCTACATATCTGGGTAATATGTATATTACCTATATGTATGTATGAAATTATAATCTCAATTCTCAATCGATCAAGTCGTTAAGAAGTTACACGGGGTCTTTAGTCGTTTCGGACCGCGAGCGGTTCGAACCGCCGCGGTATGAATCGCCCAGGAGCTCTTTTTGAATGCGTCCTTTCGCACCACGGTTCGAATCGCCCAAAAACTTTTACACGATCATTCAGACGCACTAACGATTAGATATAAGTAGTTATGTGGGTACCGATGAGAATATCAAGTCATACTCGTAATTATGGATAAGTCATAATGGTCTAGAAAAATAATGACCGACATCATAAATCGTCGAGTAGGTACCTAGTCAACTACTCGTATGATATATAAAGACTAAAGAGAGGAAAATCCGTTATTTGCCTCTTGCATCTAAAAAGTACACAGCTATCGATTGGACTGTTTCAAAATTGAAAAACTTTTTCAATTTCAACTTTTGAACTTCCAGCCAAATAAGCATGTTTATTTACACCATTTTTCCATGCAGAGTTGCGATAATAATATAACGTATACTACAATGCTTGTTTAGTATAATTTATAATAACTCGCCTAATGCAAACCAAAACACCACTCGTCGACGAAGTGCTTAAAACAAACTCCTTATAACAAACAAATAAATAAAACAGTAGGTACCTACCCAGATAACATTAAACTTTGTCTGAAATAACAATCTCAACGCGTGCTCGTGGCAATAAAATTATTATGGTACAAGGTAAATGTTACAGCCTGAGGGCCGATTCTGCTCACACAAGGCTCTCCTCTCGTATATACACCCGTCGCGCGTTGCCACGACTGATCAGCATAACACGAGTGGATATAGGTACTAGTACCTATCAGTAATAAGTGAACTGTAGCGCTGCGAGCAACAAGTATAGTTTTTAATATGAATGAAATTTTAAAGCATAACACATAAAGTGCTTACCCGGAAAATGTACCTATATTTTCTTGATCTAATAAAAACGAGTGCACCTACGACACGTTTGAAGTAGGTAAAACTTTAAAAATAAACTGCCTATTAAGGTCTTAAATATTGCGAAGCTCGAAGAGAAACTATGAATTGAAATCCGCAGCTGTTAGGCATATACCTACTTACGTTAGACTTCGACCACAAATTAATATTTAGGTAAACTTTTTTTATACATATATTCGAACATAACGCGTTACTCAGATCGACCCAAAACTGAACAGTAAAGTTTGTTATGGTTGGTTACCTATTGACCTGTGAAATCACTACATATTATAAAACAGAGTCCTCCGCCGCGTCTGTCGTCTATTCGCGATAAACTCGAAAACTACTTAACGAATTTTCAGGAAAGTTTATACGTATAGCTCATTCTGAAATTCCCGCGGGATCTTCGAAATTACTGCGGGTGAAACCGCGGGGGCCAACTAGTTAAATATAAATAAAATTATTCACAACTCATTAACTGAGTAGGATATTTTACATAGGTAGGTATAGCCGGATAGGTGATATAAAATCGTCACTTGTTTAAGAGTTAAAATTAATATATTTTCATATTATACATATTCACCGGAGATATGAAATTATACGGACAACAAAGAAACGTGACGTGGGTCTTGTAACGACCATCACAGAGATCAACACGTTGCGTTGGTTACATGGAAATTAGCATTGTGTGCTAATTGCTTTACAAGTTTACGATTGTATTGTTCGTAATCCCTAATGAGTGTACAGGGGTTTGGGGTTTTATTGCTTTTTAATTTTCATTAAAGGTGTTTTTCTGCTTTTACAAATTGTATTACATAGTACAATGTGATCTGTAGAGAAATTATTTGCTTTAGGTTTTTTTTTATATTGATATATTAACTTAAGTAATAATCTCAATAATATTCTTCACTAAAAGTACCTACTGTTTTAATTGAAAAATCAGCTCTTATTTACTGTAATTTAAGGTTTAAGGTTCAAACACTTATTACCCAATTAATTTAGTAAATCAAGTTTAATTTCAAACGATATCAATTCAATGTATAAATTTACAATTTATATTGCTTTTGAGAATATTGAAATACGTCAAACTTTACTTTAACCGATTACCAACCGATATTTTACAGCAATGCTGAAAATTGTTTAATGTGAAAAGTTTAAAAATCACGCAACATCAAAAGAGCCTTGGCGGTGGCGGCGGTTGACAAAATTGTTTTCGTACCTCTACCTACTATTACGTGTTTAAAGATATTATTTATGTTTTGAAAAGCGTTCGTAATGTAAATTCACTTTATAATATAAGCAAAAGAAATTTAATTAAGCTACTTCAAAGGCCTGTTAAGGGTCAATTGGCGCTCTGAAGGATTTCTCGTTTCCCGTGAAAAGAGGCTAGTTCAAACTTTAAAACA
Source organism: Zygaena filipendulae (assembly GCA_907165275.2). NCBI lineage: Eukaryota > Metazoa > Arthropoda > Insecta > Lepidoptera > Zygaenidae > Zygaena > Zygaena filipendulae. The sequence goes on along the minus strand of OU015667.1, from coordinate 5,551,783 downwards.
ATTTTCGTCTATAGGTACATCAGTTAGTCTCTATTCAGTAGATATTGAATAAGGAAAGTTGTTATTAAATTAATTATGTATATAATAGAAAAAAAAAAAGATTTTCCAGCAAAATCTAAGATTTACCAAGTATTAATGTTTTGATGACTCTTCTAATGTTAAAGTTAAAAGATACGAGGGAATTTTTTTCAGAACTTTCCTAACCCTGCAAGAAAAAAACCGTTAGATTTTCATATTATAATGAATAAACGAACTCGAGAAAACCAAAAATTACGGGTATAATACATACTTACATAGGTATGTTACGTGCACCGTAATCGCAAAACGCTGTGTAACGTTGACCCATTCGCATTTTCCCTTCTCTTCCATTTTTTTTCCTTTCGCTCTAACCACAGCTTATCATGATTCTCACAAACACTTTATGTTAATCACGGTTCTGTTGGACCCGCAAAAAATATGTGCCACTCGTGTCGGGTCAGAACTGTGTCCTCTATTCACATGTAAATTGAGAAGGGCACGCTTTTTGTAGAACAGACGCGACAAATCGAATCCACGGTATATGGGTAAGGAGAACGACTGATTCGCTGAAGAATTTCTTGCTGGTGCCTTCGCTAGGGTTCATTTGTTTATTCATTAATAACTAAGTAAGTCATACCAATCTTTCGTATATTATGGAACATGCAGAGTACAATCAAAATATGGTATTTATTTTTCATCTCAAAGCATCACAAAACAAACAAAAATATACAATTTATTTTACTTACAGAATAAACAAAACATAAATATTTAAATTGAATACTACAATATTATATACATACAGATATAATGTATATAGAACAAATGGGACTACAATATCTGATTCAAAGAATGTGCTGCTCTTTTTGACGTCAGTAAAATTACAGTACCTAAATATGACAGCACGCACAAAATTTCCGCCCTTCACAGCTTCCTAGCGCTGTAGCTGAAGCGAAACAGCTGCGCAACAAACTCCCCTGTAGCATGCTGTCAATTTAAAGTTAACACTAATATTTAAATCCGATTATGTAAGAACAAAAAAACATATACGCGTCGAATTGAGAATCTCCTCCTTTTTGGGCAGTCGGTTAAAAATGCAACTGACGCCAACTGTCATCAATATGATTACCATAGTATGACAGAAACTAAAACTATGACAGGTACCAATACATCGGGACAATAGGTCAAAATAGGTATGTTAGGACTGGCTCTGGATATTCAGTCCGTATTGTGAAGGGTTTGCATCTCCGATAGATACGTGATCGCCACTCGGGAGTGTTTCTATCGCATTACCCCACATATTTTACATCTACATTTTTACACAACTACAACTAAAATATATATTGGACTTATTATATTGTGTACCAAAATCATAAGTTACTAAAATATTAGATATTGCTATATTTGCTATGCGCTTATTGGAACTTTGGGATATATTCTAGTCACAAAGTTTTTTAGTATAGTACCCTGCAAGTACCTATATTATTGTACGATAGATAGAACGATAGAACCTTCGTAGTTTGTGTCTCCTTTTTACCTACCTTTAAGTGGCGACTATTTTTTTCAACAAGCAAAACTACAGGGTGTACGTTTTTTTATTTTAATAAATATAAAAACCTACATTCAATAACAACAACAAAGTCATTAGCTTGAGTATCTATTTAAAATTTACTTACCTACTTTAAAAAGATTTAATTAATCGATTGGTCGCAGGAAAATGTTGTTTTGTTTACAATAGGCTAGTTTCCTAAATTTTTCTTTTAGTCCGTTTTGTAGATTATTAAAAAATATTGGACACGTATCTTTTTTTTTTTTATGTAACCAAAAAATAACGGAGATATATCAAGTCGAAATTTCACATGACGTCAGGCCTCGCTACAGTTTGTTCGCACGTTATAGCGAGCTGTGAAGTCACAAGTCCCCCACCCTAAACTTTAATGCGCTTTATCTATGCATATTTCCATTATTTTAAAAAAGCAAAAAATACGTGTCTTTTATTTTTTTATTATCTAACTGACGGACTAAATAGAATTTTGATTTTTTTACCCAGGAAACTAGCCTATTATTAAGTAACCAGTATTTTTTTTATTTTGTAATGTAAAAAATCCAATAGTAAGTACCTATTGATCGCCGATGCTTGAGCATCCACCGCATCCTCGGCATTATACAAAATGGCGTCCGTTTGTAAACAGACGATATGCCAACGACAGATCCATGCAGTATGACAGGTGTTAGGTGCCTCAGCTGCCTTGACAAGCCTTTAGCAAACACACGTTAGTCCAGAATGGACCATGTTTGCTACAGACAAACATACACATAGAGCCTAGACGAATCACACGGGATTCAATGGCTACAAGTGTGTGTCTACTTGTAGCGTGTGCACAACACAAACTGTGCATAAAGACGTTACACGTTATTTCATAAACATCCTAACTAATACATATTGTATAAATGAGAATGTGAGTTTGTTTATTACACTTTTATGTCTTAACTATATTCATCCGGTCATCATAAAATTTCGCATACACGTTTTCAGGGATACAGAAAAGGAAGTAGGATTTTTATCCAGAAAAATACTGTTCCCGAGGGAAAGAAAATCAATAGACTAGATCAGATGTACACGCGAGTGAAGCCGCTGGCACCAGCTGGGAGGTATCTTATAAACAGAACCCTCAATTTTAGGTCCGGTACTGAAAATATTTTTGCAAATGTTCGCTCAAAGGGTGAGGCTAATCGAGCGTAATTTTGTGAGCTGCGCAAATTACACTGTTTTCGTTTTCAACTCATTTTACGTCGTCGTGTGGCACAAACAGGATTTTATTAGGAAACCGAATGCAGCGCAAATCACGCGACCAATTTTGCACCGAGTGAATTAAACTCGTCTTGACTCAGCCGTAAGGTAGAATTTGTGTTGATTGAATAAACTTACCTTTGTGCTCTTGAGTAATATTATACAATCATGAAACACAACGCAAGGACCACTGAAGACTTTATTAATTTTATTAATTGCTAAGTATCTATACGCTAGAAAAAGTAATTATGCTATAAACTTTGGAACTCCCAAACACATTTAATTCATTTTTAATCGTCCTCAAAAAGGGAGAATTTTTATTGCCGACTGTATGTACTTATATTTTTTATGTTCACCGATAGGCACCAACACTGATGTTATAAATGTAGGTTTGAGACATAGGTGCTTTATGTATAGGTACTTATTATAGTAAATAATAACATAAAAAATGTTGTGAAACTAGCCTAACGTAAGAGCAATCTCTTTTAAAAAATTAATCATCAATCTCTAAAGTCACTGAATTCTTAATTATTTTAAATTTTAATATTTAAAATCTAATAAAACAAAATCAATTATGAAAAGCACTCAGAAATGTATCGTACTAGCTAAATAGTTACTGGATTGAGCCACTGTCTCTGTCTCTATTTATTTATATTTTTTATATTTTGAATATTCAATTTTTTTCAAGGTAAACATGATTGTTAGAATAAAAGTTTATCTTGATGCGGAGATTGGTTCTAACTTCCAAGACATCTGCAGGCTCATTAGGTATACAAAATACTGTGCGCCGCGATGTCAACCACATTAATACCGGAGTTTCCGCATGAATTCTACCCTATATCGTTCTTAAATCTCCTGACAATGTGCATGCAAAATTTCATGAAGATCAAGTTGGGTAGTTAAGGCGTAAAATCGTAACAAAAAAACAAACAAACTCACAATCGCATTTATAATAATAATGGACTAGCTGTTCCCCGCGGTTTCACCCGCGTTAATTTCGGAGATCCAGCGGGAATTCCGGGATAAGCGTACCCTACTTCTTTATTTGTACCCCTATCAACGTGTAGTATGCAAAATTTAATGCAGTTTCACCCGCGTTAATGTCAGAGTTCCCGAGGGAATTCTGGGTTAAAAAATACCCTATGTTCTTTTCTGTACCCTTGACAATAACTATGCAAAATTTCATGATGATCGGTCGAGTCTTTAGGGCGTGAAAGCGTAACAAACAAACCAATTCACATTTGTATTTATATTATGGATCTCTGAACTAGTATAGTAGAAAGTTTGGCGACCCGATTGGCGCAGAGGTCACCATGCCTACCCGCTAATCAAGGGATTCCAGATTCGATTCCCGGTGGGGGTGGACTTTGTGTGATGAACACAGTTTTTTTTAGTTAGTTAAAGTTAGTTTAGTTAGTTAAAGTTTTTTTTACTCAATGTCCGAAACAGTTAATAAAAACAAAACAATATCACCAAAAGGACGTAGAGCTGCAGCTAGCTAGCTAGCAGTTTGAGGGACGCTTGACGTTTTGCGCAATGACCCCGGCTGCCAATTAAATCGGTCCAGTCAACACCGTCCGATCGTTAAATTTTATCTCTACATTTACGACCGGGGAAAGGGTGCTCAATAATAATATGGATAGGTATTGGTGAGACATAGACGCCTTTACTGAAACGTGAGTAATGCGGTCTAATTTATATATTTTATGTAAATTTCAAGTTATCCCTTAGGTATTGTTGACCCACCTTGATAGTGAACTTGATAATACATGCGTTCGTTGATAAGATAAATAATAATAGGTATAACCTAAAATTTTTGATAACGAGGTAAATGAGGTAATTATAATAATATTGTTGTCTAATATTATGTAGGTACCTACTGTTTGTCAGATCGTAGACAGGTCCCTCTCTGGGTCTTAAGATAAACCTAAAACTGTTGCGTTATTATTGAAATAACATTTTAAACACTTAAATTTCATCCTTATCAGCGATCAGTGTAATTAATTTTATTTAGCTATTTGGCCATAATGTATATATCAATATATTCCACTAAGGTGCATCCAAAAGTACAAGATAAGAAAGGATAGAGCGAAAGGCTGCCTTGTATGAATGCTAGAAGACAATAACTATATAAGTCAATATACATATATATATAAATAAATAATATAACAAAGATTTTATTAAATTATGTTAGGGCATGAAGAATTCAATAAGAAAACAATTTTAAGTGAAATGGAAGCTTTATCTTATAGCAAAGTTTTTCCGGAGCTCTCAGCCCATTAAAAATGCCTATAGATAGAGACCTGCATGTGGTAAACGACGTATTACAAAGAAGTTTTTCCCAGTTGCTAGGTATATATCTTTTCACAGACGATGTTGTGGTGAAGATTTCAATGAGTTGAGTCATGGAGACGCACCACACAAACACCTCTGTCATCTGCTCTCATAATATTGGCATATGTATTTAAATTTTATGTTAAAGTGTTGCAATGTAAGTATCTATTAAAATAATTTTAATTGTTGTGTTGTTGTGTCTCTGTTTCTGTGCCCTTTCATTCTTTCTTTCTACGACGATAAACAAGTCAATCAGGTTGGACTTTGGAGTGAAGATAGTTTATAACCTGAAATTAAAATTGGGTACTCTCCAGGGTATGAAAATCAAAATTCTAATTAGTCCATCAGTTAGAAAATTATTAGACTCGTATTTTTTTCTTTTCTAAATTAATGAAAATAAACATCGATTACGTAAAAAAAGAAAAAATACCTACGTGTTCAATATTTTTACTAATCTACACATCAGACTAAAAAATAATTTTTGTCAAGTAGCCTATTGTCAACGTGTATGCGAAGTTTCATGATGATTGTTTGAGTAGTTTAGGTGTGAAAAGGTTATATTAAAATATTAGTATGGATGGTCTTACTGAAAAAATAAGTACTAACCCAGGAGAGCGGATGTGGCCTAAATGAAGTGGTTGCGGGAACGGATAAGCGAAATAACCTTCCGGCCCCTGGGGCACCGTAAAGTTAACGTGTGCATTTAGTTTATTTGGGGGATATTCAGCTTATATTTTCGTAGAGAAATCGAGTGTTGTAAATGTTCAAGTGATATAGATCAAGGCCCCTCGAATTTGTATACATATTTCTAACTCTACCAGCTATCATTATAAGTTTTAATTGGTGCTTTTCTGTTGGTAATTCAGACAGAAACCAGGAAAAAGTTGTTTTTTTAGTATAATTTGCAATATTCTACATGCACCCGTCAATATATACCTACTTTTATGTAAATATGTATAGGTAGATTCAAGGTAAAAACTTTTTTGTTGTAGGTATACAGATTCGGGTACAAGAAATTATGGGTTGTTTTTTTTGTACATAATTTTTCACCCCGAACCGGGGATCAAACTCGCGACATCTGGCGCAAAAGTGTTTTTCACTAATCACTGTACCATCCTAATATTATAAATCCATCGTCGCTGATGCGACCAAGCTCTTTAAAGATTAAAAAAATATTACAAATGCGAATATGAGTTTGTTTACTACAGAAAAAGACATAGGGTACTTTTTATGCCAAAATTCTTGGGTAACTCCGAAATTCTAGGATCCTCGAACTTCGAACTTCGAGGATCTAGTAGATACTGTATAACCATTAAGAAGTTCCTTTCTTGGATGAAACCACGGATAACAGCTATAGGTACAATACAAACCAGGTTACAATTGTAGATTCGTCGACGTCAATCTTGCCCTAGTGCTCGTTGTCACCAAAGGCACATCAGCAGCTAATATAACCCGAAGCACACAGCTGTTCTCACGCCCTCAACAACTTAATAAAGTCTACACATGACGGCGACACTGTCAATACGCGGAATGAGGTCTAGAGTTCAACTGAGACACAATTGTGTTCTTATACGTATAACATTACTCGTAGAGCTACTCATTACCAACACAATTCGTGCTAACTCTGGCGGTGTCAATGATCCGCTCTATCCTGAAAATTTAACCAACCTATACGTACAACATTCATGCCGATTTCTGAAAACTTTCATAACATATATCACAGATCATATTTTATAATACTGCAGCATAAATTATAATGTATGATCAAATTTAAAAATTACCTTTTAAATCACTAGCTTGTTCTCTGCGGTTTCTCCCGCTTTCCGTTTCTTCCGTTTTTAACTGACGTCTCCTATACCTTTATTTAAACTATCTACCTGCCAAGCTTCATTAGTCAAGTAGTCAGTGATCTTTCGCTTTTTTATGAATTACAACGATGTAAGCATTTGCATATTTATTGATTAAAATCTTTTCAACAATATTTAATAGCATTTAAGTTTACACTGTTGTTTAATTAATATATGTAACGCTGAAAAATATTTAATTATTATTAGCTATATTTATATTACGATCAAAATTTATAGAAACAACGTAACGATACGATGTAGGTACCTATCTACATTCTACAACTATATTTGTCACATTTAAAACATTGTCTCTCGAATATTTCCCATGGGTCGGAGTGTCGGAGGCGAATATTGTCAAAACATTATCTAAATCGATGTTGTTAATTGAACTGGACTTTGTATTACTATTTATTATATATATTACAAGTGCGATACATACGTCATAATAAATAACTAAACAGCGAATAGGCATTAATAACATGTGAGCTTTGCACAGTCGTACTTTGTACAAAGTTAAAATCACGTGCAGCAAACCAAACCAATAACACCTATACTATCCACCGTTTGAAATAATATTCAATTGGAAAAGTAAAATCACAGCTGCAAATATGACCAGATTAGCCGGTGTCCATATGCAAGAGGAAATCACTATGTCCGGGCGGCGCGCGGCGGCGTGCCGTTGTCACTTGCCACTAAAGCCCTACACAGTACACACACGCTTCGATTGCAGACTCTGTTAACTGGATCTCTGTTTGCATTTCAAACAGATGCATAGTGTGTGGACGTGTGACTGTGTGCGACTCGCTGTGCGCTGACAGTTTCGTGTTACTTTTGATATACTCGATTCCAAAATAAGCTAAAAGTTTGTATCGTAGAAGCTGCTCCGTCGATGGTACGTGGTCATATACCTCAGAAGAATAAGTTATTCTTCTGAGTCATATACGGTTCTTTCATTAGCTTTAATGAGAGCATCGTCGATGTAATAGTAAGTCAACCTGACAGCTACGCCTGGTGCCATGAGTTCGATTTATTTATTTATTTATTACTAGTTTGTGATCACAGGTCCCCGCATGATATTAAATTTATAATATCTATTAGATATCTATATCTAAAAATTAATTCCTATTTCCCTTGGTCACGGCATCACGGCTGGACCAATTTCGCTAATTCTTTTTTTTATGTTTAAGAAGAAGAAGAATAAAAGAAGTTTGGAGTTTATTTATTTATTCTGCTTGCACAAAAAGATACAAATGGCGAACTTAATGCCTTGCGGCATTCTCTAACAGTTAATCATTAGGTTGACAGAGAGATATAACTGATATAAGGGACAGGGTGTGCAATCAACGGAAAAATCTAAACAATAATAATTCCTGTGGGAATTCCGAAACTCACGCGGAGGAATCTCCGAAACGGTTATGAACCGATTTTAACGGGACTTTCACTGCTAATTAGCTGATGTTATAAGGAATAAATTAGGCTACTTAGGAGTTCCTGCGGGAGTTCCGCAACCGCGGGACACAGCTAGCATAAGATAAAAGTTTATCATATAAATTTTGACCCTCATTTGTGTAGCAAGTATAAAAAAAAGTTAAGTCAGTCAGCTATTGGAATATTCGAATAAACTAAATATAATATTATTATTTTACTAAATTATACACATGACTCACAAATACATACCTACTAGTATAGTATCAAATTATTATTATTATCATATTATCTGTGCCTACACACACGAACGAACGCCCGCACGCACGCTTGCACAACGTGTAATATATGGCTTATAGAATTATAATTCGCGAATTTTGTCAACATTTTGTCCTTTACAAGGTTTTGAATTGTTTCACACGCATGAGCGTCATGGGCAAGGAATTTTATAGGTCATAGTGAATTAAGGCTGTAGTCGCTAGCCGCCCTTGCATATTGTTCTCGAAGCGTCCGACCGAATAATCTCCCAAGCTAGTGTAGTTCTATTATGGCGTCACTATCAGGAAATATACACCGACTATCCACCCTAATAAACCCTATAAACGTTGAATAACGTGGTTGTAGTAGGTATGGACCTTGAAATGTCCACCTAGTAGGTAGGTAGGTAACCATTTTTATACAACAACTATTCAATCAACTCTTATAAAACTGTAAATATTTTATAAGCAACTCCCAATATTTATTCAGCACTCGCTGAACCTTTGGCAGCTTTGGTTGGTAGCCACTTTCAGTTTACAAGTTTAAAAGCTGCAGAATTTTTGACTATTTAAATTGTAACCTTTTTAAATGGAATAGCTATCTTAAAAGATTTTTATTGACGAATGGCAGCAGTGTGACCAGATGATGTCCGTTAGTACAAAAAGATTAAACTGAATGCGCTGTCCAGATAATAAATCTAACAAATACTTGAGAGCGTATCAAATTTTAATATACCTACTTAAAAATACAGGCCTTATAGTCTTTATTTACGTATTGTAGGTACATACTCATTTTTATATATTTTTTTTCATTCTAGGTCTTTTGACGAACTGCAAAAACTCAAACTAGGTCTTTTTTACATTTCAATAACAGCATCAACGTGAATAATATTCGTTCATTTACTTTGTAGATTGAGAGCCAGCTCGCTCGGCTGGTACTCCACCCATTTCGTTTACTGCCATAACTCTTTCAAAGTTACATCTGTGTCAACTGTTCAATGTGGATGGTGAACCAGGAATAGTTTTAATTGCACTCAAATATACCGTAATGTGCCGTTAGTTATTGCTGAATTGTCTATAATATATCACGAATTTTTCTCATTTAATTTATTTTTAATCGTATTCCAAAAACCTTGGGTTTGGTTTGCCTAGATAAGCACAGGTAATAATTGCTTGGACATTATTAGAGAGCGACACCTGGTCGATAATAATTTAGTTTAACGCTAGTTCTTCAGCTTATTACTTAGAAGGTTATACTTTACGTTACTTTTAGATTAAAAGTATCTTAGTATAGTAGTACGAAAGGTAAGTCTTCTTAATTTCAATAATTTACCGATGTTAGTTGATAATGTGAGAAAAAGTTGGCTAATCAATAAGACACAATTTCTAAATTAACTTTTATGACAGAAATAGGCACCCAAGAATGTAATTACATATTATGTATGTGCAAAAACCTTACTAAGGAGGTTTCTACAAACGATGAAAGAATGTTAACATTAACCTTCAACCTTTGACAGTTTGGTCAGCTCATTAACTCACAAAGTACCTACCTACCTATATAATATTGTAAATCCATGTGTAATATCATTATCATTGATGAACGAGAACGATTCGCATGAGCCTTCATTCCCATCGCAAATGTTTGCAACGAGAAAATTACATTTAAAACTTATTTATCGAATTTCAGCAGTGAATGTAATCATTTCATTGGCTGTTTGCGACAGATTGACGGGAATTCCATTAACATTATGCCATTGAAACAATATTGCATTTGGACACAGACAGCGTCGCCGCCCAGTTTGAACAACAAATGACTCTTTTATGTTACACTATGCGAATTTATAGGGCGCAAGTCAACGATTACCAACTTGTTTTATGGCAGTTGTTGTTATTGTTCCGACGTAGCGGTTAACGGTTAGCGGACACACATCGACGCGTGAAACAACGTTTTTCGTAACCTTTCTACGTCGAAGTTTTACGCCGACACGACCTAATATTCCTTTATTACGTTATGTAATGTAACCTAGATATAAATTTTTGGTGTGCAAATATTTTCTATTATTAGACAGTTAACTTTTGTAACGGCTGGCGAAATAATGAAAAACACGGAGCCCTTTCTTTTTGCAACTTTACTTAGTTTTATTTGGATTGCTCCGGAAATCAAGGGATAAAGAAAAATTGTATCCTATATGTTGACTCAGAAGTTGTTCTCTCTACTTCAACCGTTTATGCGTGATTATCTAAGGAACAAACATGTAAACATCATCGCACACTTACAGATTTTTAAACACTATAGCTAAAATGTTTCAAAGGTTTGCAATTCGTTGCGGGGTTATATATGTATAGGTACATACTTACAAAGAGAACTTTCAGTTGGTTAGGTCTTGTAAACATAAATTTATATGCAATGTAGCAGGCAAATTATAAAATTCGCCCTTTTACGATTCGGCATTTTGTTTAACGCTGTGGAAAGAAAATGTCGCTAATTTATTTTTAAAAGCGACCCGAAGTATTATTATGTTAGGTTAAGCTTGAACAGTGACCAGATCAAAGGTATTCGATTTTCAATTGGATGGATGGATTATTGAATTTCTATTTTCGAACTTCTACAACGTATTTTTCATTACTCATACTAGGAAAGTAGGCCTGAAGTTGCCTGAGAAGCGGGTTGAAAGTAACCCTTTTCAGCCCTAGGGAGAATCGCTTTCAACTGACAACTGTCAAATTATTAAAAAAAAACTAGGTCTATTTTCACATTTCTATTGAACCATGTTTCAACTTTCTATACAGCCAGCGTGATGTAAAATTGAAATAACGTAAAGTTTAAGTAGGTATTAATTAAAATAAAATTCACTCACTTTTTCTTAAGCTAATTCCTATTTATATTTTTTTATTTTCTTTAATTAATACTTAATAATTAAAGATAATATTTTTTTAGGTCGCCACAATGTAAATAAAAAATACTGGCTGAATAGCTAGCCGGCCAAAGAAAAAGAAATAGGTGGGAAAGTGTCAAGCGACTATCCGATCTTCACTCATTTTTTCTTTAGCTAATTCCTATTTTTATTTTGATTTTCCTTGCATTCGTAATGAAAAGCACAGTGTTATCCTCGGGAGAAAGACTTATTTAGTCCCTCGATCTATTGTTACTTTCACCCCTAGGATAACAATGTACTATTAATCATCATCATAAAATACGGAGGAGAAAATCACCAAAATAACTAACGTTTGTAAACGAATCAGTTGTACAAAACACTGACGACATATATGGTATTCAGTCCTTATAATTCACAACAATTCAGATGAAAAATTTCCCGGTAGAACGTAGTAGAACAGTTACATACGAGTCTCCAAGGAGCACTAGTGAAACGAATCATAGCTCTATTTGTTCGCGCCCCTAACGTTGTATTGCACAATAACCCATGTCTAATGGAGGCACTATTGTCGGCTCTTACTACTGATATAGGATTTCAAATTATAGTGTCAAGTTATAGATATAATATACACTTCTAAATCACTTTATAGACAGTATTTACTCTTTATTAATATAAGAATTAGGAAAGTATTCTTATTTAATATATAATAGATGTAGAGAAATATTACATTTTACCCGTATTGCCAGTTCTATACAAAATTTCATTGACCTTTTTGTGTTGCTGATCTAAGCATGCGCTTTTGGATCATCCTTAGGGATAATCGACGTAGCTACGAGCTATGACAAATTCGTTGAAACAAAAAATACAGATTTCTGATTAAAATGAGAACTTTTGTCATTTGACGTGCACTATTTTCCTTCACTGCCTTATAGGTAAATCACTTTAGAAAACTTTGCACGTTAATTACAAAATTAGGTATCTCATCAATGTTTTAATCGACAGTAGATTAAAATGAGCAAAAATATCATCCATCTACGAGCCAGCGAGTAAATCTACATCTACGGATTAGTAACAATGTACCCAGTCGTTATAAATCACCTTAAAGCCTAACAAATTACTTTCCTGACCGAGTTCGGATTGTAAATTGGAAACTAAACGGAACTAAGTAACTCGGTAATACCTTTTCGACCAAAAGTTTCGACTTGAAATATAAAATATGTGTATCATTTGCCTTAGTTACGGACTAGCTGTGAATAATTAGAAGGATTAAGGTCAACTGTACCTATAATAAATCGTTGTCATATCGTTGTTTAAAACAATGCAATCTTTACTGTCTTTTTGAAGTCTTTGACTAATCAAGTATTTTTTACTTTTCTATCCTCTCAAGTTAAACTGTAGCACACTGTAGTTACACCTTAACTACTTTCTTCTCTGATTAAGTTGGTTCTAAGGCAAAGTTATAGTAAATCCCCAGACTATACCAGAGCTTCGGTATTCGTTTTCTCTGCATTTACCAGTTTGATCCTAACCATATGAGGGAATTACATTGTTGTGAATGTGAAGCAAAATGTCTAAGACAGTAGATACATTCCTTGGTTCAGTTTAATTAAATTTCTACCAGTATGTTTCTAGCCTACATGTATTTTTATTTGTAACTAACTCTGTTAGATGGTTGCATTACATTTTTTTTTTTCAAAAAGCTCGCACGCAACGCACGCGAACTTGCACAGGTGAATAAGTGATAAACAAAAAAAAAACATTAGCAGACGATAGAAATCTGGTCTACATAAATTTCATTAAACTCAAAATGAATATTAAACTTGATACATCGACTATAACATCATATAAGTACTAGCTGTCCCCCTCGATTTCACCCGCGGTAATTTCGGGGTTCCCGCGGGAATTCCCAGATAAAAAGTGCCAAATATTCTTTTCTGTACCCCTGACAACGTATATTTATGCAAAATTTAATGGATGATCGGACCAGCCGTTCACGCGCGACCAAAGGTAATATAAGCCGGGATTCATTTTTATATAGAAGTAAAAAACAACTGAAGAATTATCAGGATCACCTACAATTCCAAATCCTTATCGTAATTCACCTTAAGTACCTACCTATAGTTATTTTAATTTACATAATTTATTATCATAAAAATAAATTAATAAAGCGAACGTTAGGTGGAAAACAAGTATAAAAGTCATAAATAACACGGTACGAACATAAATCACATGAAAATATAAACGCCTTAAATTTACAAGTTAGTAAATCTTCTTATCAATGTACATAACAATGTAGTTATATTAACAAGGTAACATCGCGTTCCGACCGTACTTAAAGTGTTAAACTCCACGGAGGTAACACCATTAATAACTTACAACACTCAGGCATCCAGCCTCATTTATTCCCACCTTACATTTTACTTATGTCATTTACACTGTGATACCTTCATAACGTAAAAGGTTTAGAATTTCACATTTACTTTGTCGTACCTAGGTTAGCTACATACCTACCATGATTAGTGTTCAGCAAAGCTTAAAAAGCCTAACTTGCCTATCTTGTTATGTGGTGTAGTATCTAATTACCTATCTATTTAATATCTATTGAATTGACTTTAATGGCTAAAGAATATAGATACTAGGTACTAGCTATTACCTGCGGTGTTACCCGCGTTAATTTTGGTAATCCCGCTTGAATGGCCATGGGAACTCTATAATTAAACGAATATAATTAACGCAACTCCATCAAGTCAAGATCGGCACCGCATCTGGATGCCTTCTGATGTTGCAAATGCCCATAGGCGGCGGTAATCACTTGCCATCAGGTTTGCCCGTTTCCCCCCAGTGACATAAAAAAATCAAGATCAAGTCAAGGATGATTGCTTTTTAGTTCAGTTTACTCTTAAGGCGTGATTTTTAGTTATTATTTTTAATAATATGAAATTATTTTATTGATTTATTTTATTTAAATATTTAAAGAACAAAATAAGTTAACACTAGGTACCTACTTAATGAAAGTTTACCAGATGGCAATTTTTTTGAACCACACAAGTGACGTTACCCGAATTATTTCCCCCCAAAAAAAAAACATGGCCGTTATTACCTCTTCAAAGCTAATGTGTGCCGATGGGGCGAGCAGCAAAAACGCTAATATCCGTCGGAGACCACAAATTCGTCGAGACTCGAGAGGTCACCGGCTCTCACCCGCAAGAAGCCCAATGTTTTTCACACGGCCCGGCTGTCTGTTTTTTAGCAACGTGGCTTCAGAACACTCGCGACCAATATGAATGTGATACGATTTGTCAGGTTTACGCCGTTATTTGTACATGGGTCGGGCACAGGTGTAGACTCGACGGGGCCCGCGGCTCTGTTTCATGGAATAATAATGACGGATTCGACTGAAGCCTCCGCTATGTAGCACAATGTCTTATTATAGAAGGCGCAGGCAGTACGCTCATTATATATGGTTTCACGGCTTATGATATTGCATCCCTATCAACGATTTATAGTTAGAACTTTATCTAGTGTTCAGACAAACAAAAAAATCTTATAAAAGCATTCCATGGTACGTGTGATTTGGTTTTTATATGTAGGTATTTCGACTTCATAGTAAGTAACATTTTTTCAGACATTTTGCAATAATCCTTCAACTCTAACACTTGTAACAAGTTCTAAATTGGAGTACCTATAGACTATAGAAGACATGCTGTCTAAAAAAGAACTGATCTATAAACTGTTTTTATAAATACATTGTTTTTGATTTACAGGCTCAATGTAAGTAAAACTGATATATAAATAAAATATTGATCTAAAATATGGGTCTATAAATTTCAGCAATACCAAAAATTTTGTACAAGTAGGTAAGCACTAAGAAAGGGTTTAGAGTGGTTTTTGGATATTCAACTCCAAGGTCAAAAAGGCAAAACGCAGAACCGCTAGATAATTAGGTACAATACTAAAACTAGTTGAACTAAAAAAAAATTGAGCGGAATGTTAAATAAAATCAGTGTGCTTTAAATACCTAGGTAGATAAGTTATAGGTTATCAAACGCGTGCAAGTCGAATGCAATTCAACTCGCCATATTCAAATCTAAATTCCCAACGTGCTCGTATCTACTCTACATATCGGAGATTTAATAAAAATTCCCTGCCATATTACCCAGAGGCAGAATCTCAGCTGCGCCATAGCCAATTCTTGGTTATCGTTTTACCTATTGTATGAGCGAAGATGTAAGTAATTGATTTAGAAGAGTTGTGTACTAAAGTTAAAAACTTAATTTAGCCTTTCAAAGTGAATCATCAAGTGAATCTTTGAAGCACAGTAACAGACTTAACAGTAATATTTTCATTTTTATAATGAGTAAACATACCAACATTTGAAGTTTCCATAATTTTTTAAAGAAATCTAATCACCAGCTATACTGTTTTATATTATTATTTTTATAAACGCTCATTTAGTTATAGAGTCTAAATTGCAAGATAAGATTATCAGAGAGATTTAATATAAACACTGTTCGGTTACACAATTTAAACTCTAACCAACTACATATTTCAACTGACAATCGTTATTATTATTTTCAAAGATTGTACTCCTTTATGTATAAATTATTTACCTAAGTTAACTACTACTTATTTATTATAAACACTTCAATAAACCTCATATTAGGTATGTAATAGAGTAAATAAATGCAATAACTTGAAAATGAAAAATCTATTTCAAATTCACCAAGTGAACCGCTGCGTCGGCATTGGTAGTGGAACCGCTTCAGATTGGGTGGCGGGCGGTGGGCAGGTGCTTTATTGTATTTCCACTGAAAACCCACCCACCATCCTTTAACAACGTTGACATGGAAAAGTTTATTGTTTTTCAAAAACATATTTTTCATCGACTCTTTGAACGATGAGTCATGCATATAAAACACGGGTTCTGAATTTAAAAAATGTGCAATCGTTTTTTATTACAATCTGCCTCCTGCCTGGTATCGATAGGTAAATATGATGCATGATTTATATTCACTAAAGAAAACTAACTCCTCTTTTTCGAACCAATTGTGACGAAATCAAACCTTTTTTAAAAGGAAGGCAACTGCAAAAACCGTGTTTAATTTTATTCTCTAGTTTTTTCGTAACGTGCGCACTAACATATGCCCTACCTTATTATGTAAACGAGACACAAAACCTTCTTAAAATCCTTAGTGATTACAGGAAATTATATTTTACATATTCGGTTATATCTTGAGTCACTTCGACAATGCCTTATCAGTGAGTTTCTTCTCCTAATAGATATTCTTTTCTGCTTTTCTAGAAGATTTAAATAGGTACTTTGTTAATACTAGTAACGATATCCGTTAACTACAGTTCCAATTACGTTATTGTCTAAATTCAAAATCGTATCTTCACTTGCCAGATCTGCAAGCTCTGTCTTAGAGACGGTAAACTAAGCGGGGGCCAAATTATTAATTCCTTGACGTTCAGTTGAAGCATCAAGCAATCCCCTGTGACTCGATGTCTTTGAACAGTTAGCGAAGCTTAACAGGTATGTACCTACACTAAATACTTTTGTATAATGTTTAAGGTGTAATAATATAAACGATATGTAACTACTTTACTAAGTTTTTGCTTGCTGTTACGTAAAAAAGTCTTACGAAGTCTACTTCATAGTTTTTGAAGTGAATTTTATTGGTGCATGCCAGAAAATATATTCTGTGCGCGTTACACTCTAGTGTAAATGAATGTGAAATACATTTCAGGTTTTCGTAAGTTTTTTAATAAATAATAATAGTTCCTTCAGTTGTTGTCTTTGTTACATTTACATACTTTTTTATAGATATCATTGTATAGCATTAAAACATTTATTTATCCTTTATGGAACAACACTTATCCTTTATACATATCGTATCTTTCCTTCTTTAAAATTTGTGAAAACCCTTACTAATATTATAAAGGTGAAAGGGAGTTTGTTTTTTTGCAACGCTTTCATGCCTCAATGGCTCAACGGATCATCGTGAATTTTGCATACACGTTTCCTGGGATACAGAGAAGAACATAGGGTACTTTTTATCTCCGAATTTCCGCAGGAACTCCGAAATTACCATGGGTGAAACCGCGGGAAACAGTTAGTAAGTAATTAGTACTTAACTATTAACAATTAATCGGGTATAATTAAAGTGAACAAAGATAGAACATGAAGAATTGGTTCGTCAAATATTATTTCAAAGGTAATTGAAAAAAAAAAACAGTAGTAAATACTATTAATGATTGCTTGTTACATGTTGCATCGATACATGTTTAACAGAGTCTCTAACTACGATCCAGTAAGTACCTATAGAAATAAAATTTACTTTTACGTTATATTTGTCACGTAACCATACCTACACTAATTAATAAAATCAGGAAGCAATTTGTGCGCGTTGTGGCTGTGAACAATGAAATAGGAGCTAGTGTTATGTGAAACACTGTAGTTAGCGTTATTTACGGTTCGGGGCTGGTTTGGTGGCCGACGAATAAACGCTTTTGTTTCCCCGACGAATGTTACTAAATCACTCTCAGGTATAATCGGATCAGTCGTATTGCGTACACAATGTTTTATTGTTTAGTAGCTGTGCCCCGCGATTTCACCCGGCTTAATTTCGAAGTTCCCGAGAGAATTCCGGGATAAAAAGTACCCTATGTCGTTTTTTGCACTCCTGACAACGTGAATGCAAAATTCCGTGATGATCGGTTGAGCCGTTAAGGCGTAAAAGCGTAACAGACAGACAGACAGACAGACAGACAGACAAACAGACAGACCGACAGACAGGCAGACAGATTAGTAGGGATAAGAATCGTTTGCCGTCCTCTATTGCTGCTCGTCCTACTGTTCCATTCAAAAGTTAGAGACGCTTACAAATAATCGATTAAAGTTTGAATATTTGTTTACATTCGATCATATTGTTTTTCGTTACATATAGGTAGATATATAGTAATACATATTATATGTAAAATCTTTATTTTATCACTATGCTTGTGAAAGGAAACAACACAGCTTACGAAAATTATTTGTGAAGTAGCTTTTGCCTCTGTTGCTACATAGTACAATACCTACATTACGTGTATTAGGTACACTAAATACTAACTATGTAGTATTAAGCAAACAGAAGCTAAAAGGTGGTTCCTAAGCAGAGCACATTCGCTGTTGGGATCGTGTAAGCAATCAAACGCTTTTATTTCCACTTTGCTTTGTTATTTCTCTATCTCAAATGAAGCAGTATTTTGGTAAATTGTAGGTGTTTTATTTGCATTTCCACATTCGCTGTCGTCTGAGAATCCACTTGTCCTCATGGGTTTGATATTGTCTCGTGCTCTAAGTTCTAACTGTTGAGAATTAAATGATTAGGTACAGAAGAAGTCTATCTATCGTATACGTATAAATAAAATTGAAGTGTCTGTTTTAATTCCCAATTAACAGCTTTTCACTAAATACATATGAAAGTATATATACGGTAGTATCTCTAAGTAGTTTGTGAAGTATATATACATTACGGTACATAAAAAAATCTTTTTTTTATTTTTGTCTGTTTGTTTGTCTGTTCTGTTTGTTCAGTATCGATCACCATTCATCCTCCAATATAAATTTTAGATATAATATATTCAATGTACAGAATTGACCTCTCTACAGTTTTATTATAAGTATAGATATAGATTTAGAAGTCATCCATAAAGTACCTACGTGACACTAATTTCTTGGTTTTTTAACCCCTCCTTGTCACAGTTGGTCACATTTGTGAGAACCCCTCCTCCCAGAGGGACGTCACATATTCTGCAATTTTACATATAGAAATTATATTAAATTAAAACAGCAGTTCCGATAAAACAATTTAAACCTTATAGTCGTAAAAAACAAAATTTTTCGTTAATACATAGTTCAAATTTGGCATTTTAACACTTGATGATGATGATGGATGTTACCTACATTTTGAAATGTGACGTCATGAAACTTAGGACCCCCTCCCACTCCCTGTTACACAACGTTACACCCTTAACGCGTGACGTACTTAGTTTATGTATGGCCCCTAATAAGAAAATTGTATAAAACAAATTCGTATAACTCATTTGTAATGTTTAATTTTTATTTGTTAAAGTTGTAATACACTATTATGAATAGCTTACAGATATGTATAACCGTATAGCTGCATGTGGTTGAAACGAACGACGGCATTTTCGGATCGAAAGCTTTTACACTCGATTCGCAGTGAACTCCGCCATCAGTGTACTCGATTGCAGCAAAGTGCATATGCCGTATTCTTTAGTAGACACTCTTTGTGGAATGCATAAAGTTTTCCCCGCCGGCCGCCAACTCCAAACTTTGCATATAGAGAGCAAACATAACGGAGTTTTCCTCGCAATTTTCTATACAAACATCACACTCTGCAGTCTAGATTCGACTCAGAGTCCGTGAGTCAGAGTCAGAGTTTTTATATTCCTATCAATAATAGATTAATTACTGACTGGTAACGTATATTATAAATATTACCTATATGACATAACTTAAAGTTTTAATTGCATAGCTTTTATACTTTAGATTTTATTAATATCTAAAAAACCCTGATTTTGTCACTGACTCACTGATGATCATCAAAATTCTTAGGGTACCTATTTCCTAATGTCCTAGAAAGTTGAAATTTGGTATGTAGGCTAGTATTAGTACACAAACACCAAAAAACTTATAAAACTTGTAATCTTTATCCCCCAACCCCTTAAACTAGGGGATGGAAGTTTGTATGAGAATTCCACAATTTTGACTTACAAAAAGAAATGAAATCCCATCAAAAACATGTTCATGTAAAGTGGTGCCAAGACGAGACCATAATATGACGGGCACTGTCAAAAGTTATCAGATCTCATGTAGAGCCAAGCTTGTAACTCTACACACCCTAACCTACAAGGCCTAATTTCTCAAACTCTGCACCTTAGAATATGTGGCTTGGCCGTTGCGTTACTACAAGAACTATTGTATAACAGAAAAGTAATTAACAGTGGGTAATTTTTTACCTTAAACTCATGTGAATGGAGCGAAATGGCCAACTCACATATTCTGACTAAGGTGTAGAGTTTGAGAAGTTAGGCCTTGTAGAGTTAGGGTGTGTAGAGTTATAAGCTGGGCTCTACATGAGATCTGATAACTTTCACTTGACAGTGCCCGTCACATTATGGTCTCGTCTTGGCACCACTTTACATAAAAATGTTTTTGGTGGAATAAGCTATTACCCAATTCTTTTTCATAAATTTTGATTAAATAACGATAAGTTCGAAATTAAAAGCACAACTTAGAGCAATTTTGACAGTGAAATGAGCGCAAAATTTAAATTTTTGCAACTACTTCGGTGTGCCAAAAACTGAGGGACCCATTAGAGAACCTCCTTTTTTAAAGTCGGTCAGTACATAAACCAACTGACTTGTTCATAATATTTGAATGGCAAAATCGTTGTCACCCATTAAGCTTGTAAACCCGCAAATCCGAAAAGCTTAATTTCTTTACACGTTTGGGACTCTTGGAAAGTCGTTTCGCCAAAGTAATTGCTTATGAGTGGAAGCGGATAAACGAAACGAGCTCCACTCCGCCGGGGCTCGTAAAATGGACTCAGGGGCTTGCATTTAATTAATACGAGTAGTCGACTACGTGAGAGCACATAACACTGAAATGAAATCATTTCGTTTGGACGGCGGAAAACTCCGGTGATGACTTTCGCATCAGCGTTTTGCTGACCGAAGAGGAACAGTAAAGTGATAAAAAAAATCTAATTCCACATTTAATTTTTCTCTTCGATGCTCGCTGGTGAAGTTAATTTATTTAAGTAGAAACAATAATTTAAAATATGAGTGCCTTGCTAATACATAGCAACCTTTCAATATTGATAACACTGTGACCTCATGGTTCGTTTATTTTATTGAACATCAGGCTACGTATATGACCAGAGTTCAGCCTTATGTTAAGTGATTGTGCGGTCGAAGATGTGGTGAAGAATCTGTTGTCAAATATTTGGCAAAATTAACTTATTTAGGCCAATTAGAAAATGGTTCTGTATATTAAGCGTATTTCCAATTGAATTGGACATACTGCGAATTTAAGTGAGAGAGTACAATAGTATAGATAGCTCAAATATTAAGTTATTAGGCCTCCTATTACTACCTATAATTATTCTTGCTTTAAATTTTTTTAATTGTGGCCATCGAAAGAACAACAAAAAGTAAGTCGCTTTTGTAGGAAAACTCTTTTACCGGAAAATGCATAATTAGCAGTAAAATTTACACTTGTGACTTCTGGAGTTACTAACAATGCAACGCCGGCACTCGGCAAAGGAAAAAGTTAAGGTCAATAGTATTTAATTTAAACAGAACAAAAGGGAACACCAATAATAGGAGAGACCAGAAGAGTAGGTACGATTACGGAAGGTCTTTGTGTCGACTTCTTGCAATATATTCTATAGAGTCGCTTTTATTATATGCAAGTATTTTTTTAAAGTCTTAATAGTCATTAAAGGCACACAATATTGTAGATAAAGAACTGCATCCGGCCCACGCAGAGTGAAGCGATTTCACAGGCAGTGAGATCACCTTACTAGGTAGGTACGTCGCGGCGCGAATCATACAATGGGGATGTTGACTACTTTTGAAAATCAAAATTCTAATTAGTCCATCAGTTAGAGAATAAAAAAACAATAGACATGATTTTTTGGTTTTTCAAATAAATTAAAATATACAGAGATAAAGCGCAATAAAGTTTAGGGTATTGCCCATTTTATTGCCATATAAACTGTCAGCTAAATAGTTCAATATGAGTTTTATTTTTTACTAGCTGCTGAGTTTCGGAATTCCTGCAGGAACTCTTTACCTATATATAAAATCCTCGCCCACGTACGTAAAGTTTCATCACAATCTGTGTTTTAGGAACTCATCTATAGAGGACAAACACACAAACGTTTGCTTTTATTCATTTTTCATTTACCTACCTAGTGTCAACATTTTAGTTTTTAATGATATAAACAACTCTATACCAGTATTCATAATTTTCTTTGCAGTGACGTTAGGTAGGTATGCAAATTACGAATCCATTAAATTGATTGTAGGTCCGCTTCGAGTTTATTTTCCTTTCTCTTGTTGAGTGTCTCTTATACACGGCGTGTAATACGAGTGTTCAAATACACCAGGCGGACCGTAATTAAAATACAACTTCACTATGAATTTAGCGTGCTGCTACACTATTAAACCTTTTTATTATTTTTTCCTTTGGAATGTCATTTTGGTTTTGAAAAAGAAAAGATATACGTACGGGATTTTTGGAGAAGATATTGGTTACCTCCTAAAAACTAACGTGATTGCCTCCAAGTGTCTGGTCTGTTTAATATGGATTACTCTTCCTACTTATAACATCTTTAGAATTATTAGAATATATCTATGATATTTTAAGTTATAAGTTATAAACGACTAGCTGACCTCCTCGGTTTCACCCGCGGTTGTTTCGGAGTTCCCGTGGGGATTCCGGGATAGAAAGTACCCTATGTAACTCAGGATTACTTGAGTTTCCTATCTATAAGTGAAAGAATTTTCAAAATTTTCGGTCCAGTAGATCCAACCTCACAAACAAAAATTCCGGGACAAAAAATACCCTTTGTCACTCAGGATCACTGTAGCTTCTTATAAGTGAAAGAACTTTTAAAATCGGTTCAGTAGATCCAGAGATTATCCCCTACAATCTCACAAAGACGCGAACTCGCCAACTCCGGAGTTCCCGCGGAAAAAAGGACCCTTTGTCACTCAAGATCACTGTAGCCTCCTACAAGTGAAATAATTTTTAAAATCGGGTCAGTAGATTTAGAGATAGCTGTTCCCCCGTGGTTTTACCCGCGGGAGGTTCGGAGTTCCCGCGGAAATTCCGGAATAAAAAGTACCCTATGACACTCAGGATCACTGTAGCTTCCTATAAGTGGAAGAATTTTCAAAATCGGTTCAGTAGATCCAGAGATCACCCTTACAACTTCACAAACTCACAAACTCACAAACTTTTGATCTTTATAATATTAGTATAGGTGAAACTGGAGCGCAATATTTTCTGTACCCACTGATTCTCCTGGCAAATGAACAGTGAAAGAATTATAACTGTTGCTGGTTTTTAAGCAAGTGCAGGCTTGGATACCTTTTTTTCTGACCCAGGGAAAATGCTTTATGCATACCACCGCTCTGGGGTAAAGAGACGGTGGTTATGTGGGACTCCGCCACTAAAAAGCCTGGGGTGTTCCTCCTCGGCGCCAAGTGCCGAGGCCGCGGGAATCGCTCGCGCATGCACCGCGTCCCCCTCTCCTTCTTTCTGCTATAAAATAACAGAAGTGGAACATAATCTCGAGGTCCTATCTCCAACGAGCGGCAGAGATACCCCATTCTGCCACCCGGAGGACCTCATCATGTGTCTATCCTAGGCTTGGATAACTGACCCAAGTTCAGAGATGAGATGACCAGACCTTAGTGGGTGCCGTAGCGACAGGAGCGCTGCATTAGCGACGGCGCGCGGCGTGACAGTCGCTTGATTATTTCACGAGTGCCGAACTTGAAGTGGCATTCGCTACAATAGGTACCTACTAACTACTATTTTACGCTAAAAGAAATCTTATCGTTAGACAAACAAAAAGAAAGGATGAAGCAAAAAGCGACCTTATTGCAATAAGGCCGCCTTTTCCCCGGACAATCTTTTCAAGGCAACCTTAAGGTGAAAAGACAGCTACGTAGATAAACGAGAAGAATTCATTTATTTACTATAATCTGAATTAATATTATATGCGCGGAGAACAGTTTAGGTGAAATAAAACTAGGAACATAATAAATACTGAGCTAAAGCTAAATAAACTTCAGCTTCTATTAGTAATTAGTATCTGGCTAACGTTCATTCCGATACTCAGTAACCCGTGATTCACTAGACTCGTGATTTCTTAATGAGGTCGCAAGCAGAAAAATACTGTCGTAATTATATCCCTAATTAAGAAATGGGGTTGTCGGAAAACCTGACGTGAGCAATGGTTACAACGTTCGACAAAACCAATAACATATTAGTAAAACTATACGTCTTATCCACATAATATCTACATGTACCAATGGAGTGTAGGTACGAGTATTTATGTTCATGAATATCGTAATGATTTTCAATATAATGAATGATGATAGATTTTGTTAAAAAGCTGATATTATATTTTTTAAACATTAATAAATAAGTAGATAGAATAGATTGCAAAAAAATAGAAAAAAAGATGATTTTGATAGTGTTCGGTAGGACCCTATAGATAACCTAAAATAACGTGACCATATAACCTACCTACCTCAAAGTTAAAATCCTGATAGATTTGTTCGACTTCAATTTTGACAATTACGAACACTGACCTCTGATTCTGATTAATATTATGATAATATTATATTTATTTATATAAAATAACAAATCGCTGAAGTCGCCTGGGCTACGAAAGGCCATGTGAAAGGTCTGAATTTCTAAAAACTTAATTGTGTATAACGGATAGTGGCAATATATTTTCCGATGACGGATACCTGCATTTGTCGGGGCCCGCAGGTGGCTCCCGCCGCCATATATCAGGTCGGCTCGCGACAGTCCCATAGCAGGAGCCTACCTGCGATGCGACTAGCTTACTTCCCCCCTAACATAATATATCATACCCACCGTTTCAATTGTTTACGCTCTTTTGAACTTGTATACTTAGTTACCTATCTATTAAAATGAGTGGGTCTACGCTGCCGACTCTATGCAGTTCATATTACTAGAGGTACCTATAGAAAATTTAAATTTTCATAACCTATACCTCTATACATAGGTACAAAATGTCTATTTGAAACTGTAAAACCCGAAAACATTTTCAAAATAGAGTGGTAATTATTTAAATTATAATTTTAACATGATTTGCTTTTAATCTTTATAATTATTAAATTAAATTAATAACTAAACTGTACCACAGTTCACAACTAGCAACTATATTACTAAATTAAACCGTAATGTTTCTCAAACTTAAAACTAAAATTTGTTTCAATTTAAATCATTTAATGTGTGTCTTAAAAGATTTTTAATAGTTGAGTTTTTAAGAAACACATTGTATTATTTGTCCATAGGTGGGTATACTTACATCCTAAAATCATGAACGAGTTTGTTTGTTACGCTTTGATGTACATATTACTACTCAACCGATCATCATGAAATTCTCTATGTTTATGTCCCTTTTATACTTTTATCCCGGAATTCTCGCGGGAACCTTAATGTTGCCTTAATAAGGCGCCTTTTGCTGTGTCGTTTTTTACTTGTCTAGTTTTTATAATGTTTATTTTAGGGCAATAAAGTACATATAATTGAATAGTGCGAATTAATATCCTTTATTGGTGCGTCTGTTTGTGATGGTGAAAATTCAAAACTGCTTGACCAATAATAACAACACAATTTTTTTTATGTTGAGTCGATAGAGTTTGTAGCTATACGTTATAACTATACGTATCTTAGAACTAAGAAGTCTCAAAATTCACTTGGGTGCAACCGCGGGGTACCTACACCTAATCTACTCGTATAACCTCGACATATTGAATGCCGCAAGGCATTAAGTTCGCCATTTGTACACACTGTGCAATAACGAATAAATAAATAAATCAATAAATATTGCTACGAGCAATGTTGACGATCACTCAACGATGATATACCTACATGATCTTTGTTAATTATGTCTGTAAAACCCAAGATGAGTTCCTACAAATATTTCGCATAATATATCATCCCATTGATCATCTCTAAATGAAAAATTCCACACATTTTCAAACGTGGAAAGTTAAAACATTGGCAACCGTTGAAAACGTCCCATCACGCCTCGAAATTGCATCTGGCTGTCTCGCGCCTGGTTAGTATTCAAGAGCACTTCAGGCATATTTGTTCATGGGACGAACTGAAGGCGAGACGTGGTGTGAACTGTGAACTAAAGCAGACAACTAAGGCAAATGTCACAGTAACCGTCCCTTTAATCGCGGCTCTATAAATCTCTACATAATGTACAGAAAAGTATCATGTGCTGAGAAGAAAACGAGAATAAATTATAATACCTACATATACCTATATAGATAGATAGATAGATAACACTATTATACACCAAAAAAAGTGTATATACATTGCGTTTTAAGGAAATCTTTACCCTTAATATTATAAATGCGAATGGGAGTTTATTTGTTTGTTTGTTGGTTAGTGGTTTCGCTTACAGAGCTTAACTACCTACTCAACAGATTGATCATCATGACATTTTGCATACACGCTGTCGGGGATAGTGGGTACAAGAAGTACATCGGGTACTTTTTCATTTAAGGTGTAGATACACCATAACATAAATTTTGGGTGTCGACTAAATTATGTGATCTCTATATTTATGTTTTCGATTCATATTTTACACTTACTTTTTCCCGTGGTTTCACCCGCGATCATTTTGTAGATCCCACAGGAATTCTGGGGTGAAAAGTACGTTATATCCTCCTACGTGCTCCCGAAAACGCGTGTATGCAAAATTTCATGGTGATCGGTTGAGCCGATAAGGCGTGAAAACGTAGTTAACAAACACTGTCACATTTTAAATAATAGTAAGGATTTTGTAACTGTATTTATTATGGGTTCTTTTTCCCTGAAATTAATTTAATTTGATTGAATTTTTCACGGCTTGTTAAACCTCATAAGATTTTTTAATTTTATATACTGTCGGAATTGATGTGCTTATCATAATGAAAACCATAAACAAAAATATTCTAAAGAATCATTATGAAAACTGACCCAGCTTCAAACTCTACGTTTCTTAAAAACTTTTTTTACGGAAGCATACGTAGGTATATTCTTTTAAAGTCGTAAAAAAAACAAAAATGCAAGTGGAAATTTAAAGAGAGGAAAGCGCATTAGATGCATGTCAGCTGCCAGAAGAACGTCCGGGAATATAAGAACGCATTCATTATTCGTAGCCATTTCACGGTGGCTGCAGTCATCCATTTTAAAGTGCAAAACGGTTTTGTCAGTTTCCGTAAGTCTGCAAAAGATGTGTCACATAAAAATGTAATAAATCTTCACGAACTTTTTTCTGTCGTAAAAGTACTTAGGTACCCATTGTACCTATTATTTTTATTAAGTCTATGTTAAAATAACTCTTTCAAATCTATTTTATAATAATTACTAAAGATGCATTATGGTAATACTATACCTATTCCCCGCGGTTTCATCCATTTTCACACCAAAAACCCTATCCTAACGGTACAGGCCCCGGCTTAGGCTGTGCGCTGATCACCATCTCTATGATGATAGTATATTTCATTCCCAGATCGTACCTAATTACCTACTAATTAATTTATTTATTTTATGGTGTTTGTTTTCCTAAAACTTTTCAGTCGGCCTACCTAAAAACATATTTGATTCGGTGCCAACGTAGAAAGTATACTTATAGCCAGGGCTGAAGTAGAATATAGGCTATGAATAAAAAGTGGTCCCAACTGCATACACAGTACTGCATAGTAACTGCATACAGCTGTAGTATAGATAGATAAATTATGAATCCTCACGAAATAAGTACTTATGTACCTGAGCCAAATACCTATACTTACCTGAACATATTTCGGTTTTTTTACATTGAAAATTAAAATTAAAACAAGCAAATTCAAACAAATTTTGCAGAAAAGGATGTCAGCGAGACACTTCTGGCTGCAGTCGCCTGGCAAATGGCACACCAAGCATTTTGTTTTCATCACTACCTACCTTTATTTTAAAATATCTAGTCTTTAGAGTAGGTATTTATCTAAGCATGCAGGGCGTATCTAATGTTTATAAGAATTAGCAGCTGCATTTTAAAAATTAACCTTTAACAAAAAAAGGTCGGTAATTACTTTAAAAACAGATTTTTCCTGTAGGTAACCTTATCTATAATATTATTTAAGCAGATTTTTCACTTTTCTTCCAGTGGCTTCTCGAGTTTAAGTAATTGCTTGCCTATCGGAAGTAACCTTACGAATTTCTTGGAACCTGAGACGAGCCTCTTTTATGTTTTCAGTTAGCATTTGTTTTGTACTTTCGATGGGAATAAAGATTAAAATGAAGGTAGGTACCTATTTAGGTAGGTACATAGCCTATTTATTTTATTTACCTACCTATTTATTTCTTAACAAAAAGAGAAATAGGTAGACCTACGTTAAATTGATATATCCCTACGTATTATCAAATGATAAAAAATAAATCGTGAACAGCATTGTTTATAAGTAGGTAGGTATATCAATAGATTTATTACTTACATAATGATAGCACCGTCTATTTGTATTTAATTTAATTATTGTTTTATTTATTGTTAAATATTATTATTTATTGTTTTGTTGGCAGGCATACTAACATATTATTTACAATATAATAATATTGGTTGTTAGTAAATAATACGTATTATTTATTACCTACGTTAGTAAGACTATTTTTGACACTGTGTGTGTCGGTCTGGTCTATAGTCTAGCTAGTGTTTAATCGGTTACTGAACTGAGTATTATTGAAGTGTCGTGGGTTGGATACCACATCACAATAAACATTTATACCTATGAAGAACATAATATTTTGTGTTTCCCCGGGGTAATAGACGTTTAGTAACCAAATACAATACAATATTTTATATACCTAATGTATTTTTATTTTATTTTATTATTTAACATAATCTACAGCACTTTACACAGATTTTGTATTATGTACACAGATGATATGAAAATGAAAAATAAATAGCAAGTTATTGAAACAAATAATAAAATTGTACAATAATTGAGCACTAGTTCCAAAACTAGGATTCCCTGTGTTACCTACGACCTATCAGATGTCTAGTATACCCATACCTATAGTTAAGTACAAGTAGATACCTACTACTTAATTTGGGACCAGCTAGTGTTTATTATAATGGAATATATTATAATCTTCGATTATACTTATGTTCTTTGAATGTTTTAGGTAACTTAGTCAAAGTACCTACCTACAATTTGCTTGCTGATGTCGCTCCGCGTTACAACCCCCTGGAAGATCATTTATTTCTCACAACGACTTTTCTGTGTTCCTTTTCAAATAGATGGATGTTTGCATATTTTTTGCTCGTATCTCAAAACCCAACTAACCTTTCCCTGGTATAGCTTTTTGATACATTAATACATAGGATAGGGAATTCCAGGACAAAAGTGTCCCTGTGTCCTTTTTTTGTACCCTTGAACACGCGTGTGCAAAATTTCATCGGTTGAGTAGTTAAGGTGTGAAAGCATTACAAACAAACTCACATTCACATTCATGGCTGATCAGTTCTCACCTTACTAACTTATTTGGTCTACAACTCTACATAGTTAATCTGTATTTTCCACAAGAAATAGATAAAGACGTGTTGTAACTATTGAGCATAGGTACTTGTTTTGTTATTAGTGGAATAAACGAGCGATGAATGGGACTTAATGCGGCTAGGCTACGTCCAATATTCATGGACATTGAGATAATATCTCGGGCCACAGGACTGTTATTATAGGGTCGAAAACAAATTACAGACGCGAAACGTGTTTCCGATAAGCCGCAGTAGGTACTGCGATATTCCTGATCGTTGTACATTTTTTATTAATACGTATTAGTATGTAGGTAATATAATATTTTATTATAAAGAATTCGGACAGAAATTACAATAGGTAAACAGGTGTTATAAATCCTATATAATGCGAATGTGAGTTTGTTTGGTGTTTGTTACGCTTTTACACCTTATAAGCACTCGATCGATCGATTTCGTATACACGTTGTACAAAAAAGGAAATAGTGTACCTACTTTTCATCCAGAGAAAATACTGCTCCCGATCAACAGAAAATTGATTGACAAAATCTATGTACTTACCTACATTAACGCGAGCAATGGCGCGAGTACCAGTCAGTATCAAAAACAAATCAAACAAAAATGGAATAAATAAGCTACTTAATGGAGCGCCTTGTCGTGCAGGGCACGAGAGCGCGCTGAAAGTTACCTAGACCACACAGAAGATGGACCGACCAGAATAAGTCCACACTGTATAGGCGACTTCCACTGTCTATTCAGTAGGTATACGGGTTACAGCAGACAGAAGGATTGTGTCGCATCGTCAGGCGAATTATAGAAGCCAAAAATCTTGCAACTATGGTATACGAGTACGTATGGTCCATGTTGACCAAGATCACTCAGCTAAGAGTACCGATAAAGAAGAAAGCAAAATTGTCAATTCTGTCGGGAATCTATTAAATTGTATTTAAAAGTATTAAAATAAAACCAGCCAAGTGCATAGGCATCGGATACAGTGAAGGGTTAGTATGATTTTATTTTTCAGATCCATCCAACGATACACTCATTTTCATCTTTGAGTTACACATACCATATGGGGTGCCATCACTATTTTATTTTTCGTAATTATTTGACTACACCAGTTCTGCTAGGTTTAAAAAGAACCGAGACAAGCTACATACATAAATATCATCCAAATCTGTTACCGCGTGATGCACGTAAAGACAGGAAAAAAGAATCTTAGTAAGTATTTATTAAAAAGGTCACCTTGACCTCCATAATTTCAATAATTCATAACTTGCCACAAACATTTAACGTAGCCTACGTATACTCACACGCACGATCTCATATCTATAAAAAAATAAATATAATAAGTACGTACACTAAAGATGTTCTATTCACACCGGTAGGTAGGTATTATATAGGTACATACCTCCTACAACGCGGCATCGGAAATATACATAATATGTATATTATAGAACCCTATAATTCCATTGTCACCTTCAATGATAATAACATTTCTGCATTATAACAAACGACTCTTTCCCGTTGTCGCAACTTTTAAGGGATTTGTCCAAGGTAGGTACAGCCTCAATCTGATCGCCCGCTGGGAGCTGTACAAGAGAAAATATGAGTATTATTTCCAACTTTTATGGCCGCGATATTTCATTTTTCCACCAAACAGTTTCGTTTCCTATTTATTCATGATATACCTACTTATATTAATACTTATAATGTGTTTTTTAACTGAAGTATTATTATGTACGTATTATGTATCTATATTAACAAAAAAATTAAAACCGGCGTCCAGGATACAAAAATTTAACCGATTTAATCCAATAGACAAAAATACTCGCAATATTATTATTGATTTGTGCTATCACTGATCGGTTTGAATTCGGTGCTTGTGTCTGTCCGCTTGGATTGTTCTGCAGGTAAGGTAAGTCTATCTACCCACTCCGGCCACTCCCTATTTGGCTTGTCACCACAGGCGTCTTTACCTATGGTGCAGGGTGTGCGTTGCACACGGGCGCAGCGGCCCTAGGGGGCGCCGAGCGCCGCTCGCTACGGAAATTTCTTCTTCAAAAATCTTCAAATAATAAAGTTTATTATCGATTGGGGAAAGACAAGTTGTGTTAATTTGATGTGCTTGTACTTTGCACCCATTCCATTTTTACCGAGCGCTTACTAGGGGGCGCTAGGGTAATGGTTGCACACGGGCGCTACATGGGCTAGAGACGCCACTGCTTGTCACCGACTTCAAATCGATCAGGATTTGGATTAAATCGGTATTTTGTTATTTTTAGCTTTTATTATAGTGCATTTTTGAATTTTTGGAAGTCTTTTTTGGAAGTCTTTTTTTTGGAAGAAGGAATTTTTTTGTTAAAATTTTGTTTATTTCTCACTTCTAATGAATCGGTTTGTAATTTATTAAGTTACATTAGCCGATAATGTCAACTGCTCATCCTTGTACAAAATATTGCTTTGCCCGATGCAAGGACGTTAATTATTGAGGAATGTAAAATATATCGCATGCGAATGTTCAAAATATAGATATATGGGCATTCGCATGCGAATCTTGCGATTCCGTGTACGAAAGTAATTCGAACGATTCAAAAGGAGGGAAAATACGGCCCCAGGCCCCTGACAACGTGTAGGTACTTATGCAAAATCTCGGGTTGAGTAGTTAAGCCGTGAAAGCGTAACAAATAAACTCACATTCTATATGGATTAGATTAGATATCCGGACTTATTATTACTTTTATTTTATCTAATAAAAGGCATCAAACGAATACCGTACCTAATCTAAAAACATCTGCATATAGGTAATATAATTATGTCTCGTGGTATGTCTCCTAAATGCAGTGGTTTTAGAAGAGTCTCACTTAAGAGGATCGTTTCCATCCGAGACGCGTCGCGAGTAGGTATTTGCAAAAAGTCTATCTGTTTCATGCCGCTCTGCTACCGTGCGATGCGTGCGATAGAGAGACTTGCAGGACCTAGAGGCGAGTGCCTAATTTTTCCTTCTGAAATATTGTTTCGGGCCAAACCTTTTCTACCCCCCTAAACCTTCACTAAATGAGACAATTTTGGTGTCATTCGATTCAGTACACCTTAATCTAGGGCTGTACGTTTTTCTAATTTAGTAATTCAGTTTAGTTTAACTTTAATAAATTAAAAAACTCGAGGAAGATTTTTTGTAAAAAATATGGATATTGAGATGCTAATAACTTTTGTTATAAGCAATATTTCTTTAAAATCAAAACGTACAGCCCTAGTTATCCAATACATCAATAACATGTAAAAAAATCATCAAAATTGGTCTATGTTTAAGGGGAGATAAACGGTTTGGCTTTTTGTATGAAAATTTGCACGCACACGATCGTCTTAATCTTCTCATCTATAAATCAAATAGGTATGAGTAATTAGGATAAACGTCAACGATATCGATACAAGTCAGGTTCAATTCACCAAATTAATACCTATTTAATGTCTGTCTATTTATGTAATTATAGTTAGGTATCCTATATCCATACCTACCTAACTTCCTACAGTTAGGCATTCATTTGGTACATACCTTTCGCACCTTGCCCGCAAGTGAGCATTAAATCATTCAGAGAGTGAAACAAACAGTATTTCACGGGAGGAATCGTAATATTCTTTCTTTTTTTAGATTTAGGTGCGAATAAATCTCTGGAGCGAAGTGGAAAACGAGCGATGCGCTGGATGTTTTTTATTCCTCAATTATTTTTATTTTATTCTAGGTAGATAGGTAACTCTGTAGGTAATAACCTATGTTATAATTATATAATTATAACATAGGCTATGTTATATTATATTATATATTATAGTTAATGACGAATAATTAATATATCGTCTATAATTAATGACGAACGCAATATTATATAATCGACACCTTTACAAAAACCCACTGTATAGATTTTAGACCGTTCGCGTCGTAATTTTTGTGCTGTGTCCTCAGACGAAAGTCAAATACAAATTGGCCGGACATAATAACACAATATAGTATATTATAATATTATCTGTGTCAGTCTTCTTTCTCCTTCACAATGTTTGTAAAAAAAATTTTTTTTAATGTTTATTTTTTCATGTACTACTTTTTTGATGGGGATCAATAAACTCTTTTTCTTTTTTCAGTTAATTCATTAACACGTTGTATAGCGATTTGACTTTTTTATAGTAAATCGTTTATTTGCTTTTGGAAAGCAAAATTTGGAGAAGTGGAACTGATGATGAAAACCACAGATGGTCATTGGAACTACTCAATAATACGTATTTCACGGGTTTCGATTAGTTAACTTTAATATGGTTTCTAAACAGTTTATGCTCGTCACAATGCATATGGCGAAGTGGAACTGATGGTGAAGTATGAGAACTCCTCAACAATTAACTTCCCTGCATCGGGAAATGCAATATTTCGTAAAAGGTGATGAACAATTGACATTAGGCTGAGGTAACTTAGATAAATTACAAACCGACTCACTTAAAAGCACACTTACAAGAACTCTTATATTATGTTACTTGCTACTATGGAACCCTTCATGGGATTTCTGTGATTCATTACACAAAATTAGTAAAAATGCAACAAATTTAATCAGTATATAGACAGCTATAATTACAATTACATTATTTATGTTTAAATTAAAAATAATACTAAAAAAATGTAAGAAAACTATTTAAGTTTTGCTTCAATATTTGTCAATTTTGTCGGATCATATTTGTAAGTTTTCTTTAGTGGTCCTTTGCCAGCTTTGGTAAACACCATTTCATCAATTCTCTGTCTGTCTGCTAACTCTCGAGTGATCTTCATATTAGTCCAAGAATCTTTTGCTCCCTCTATAAATCCTTTACTCTTAATTGGTAGGTTTTCTTTTACATGTTTCATTAGCTTAGGTATTTTAAAATAATCTCTGACAGATGGTATTTTAAGAAAACCAACTTGTAATAAAGAAATGAAGTTACTTGAACACCAGTACACAAGGATGGCGCCAGGAAAGTTTATTGTGAATGGTATCATTATAAATGGAATGGCACGCAGGAAATACTTCATCAGGTGCATGTTTTGGGCATCAAGACGTCCTCCGTCCACACCCAACTCAATCGTTGCCCACATTGTTGCACTAGTTATGATAGGAAGCACAAAAAACTGATCAGGTACTGTCAAATCCATAAACCACCACATACCACCGTAGGTCATACTTTCAACAGGGCAGTTAGCCATTCCTCTTAAACCCATGAAAAAGGAAATGAATAGAGGTGCTTGAGCTAATGGTACTAAAACATTCTTCATTGGATTCAAACCCTTTTCTTTCATAAATGACATCATTTCTTGGGCATATCGAGCAGCATCTAATTGATTTCCCATCTGTCTGGCCTGTGTCATTTTTAGCTGCAGTAATTGTATTTCTGGTAGATTGTTATTCATGGCTGCAGCATTTCTTTGTGCTAGAATAACGAGAGGAAACATAGCAACTCTCACTACTATTGTACCAATAACAATTGCTCCCCACCATGGAACATCTAAAGAGATATGAAGGTACTCTAAACAGTTTTGTACAAGACCAACTGGGCTCCAACCTCCGAGTCCCAAACTCGCAAACGCGGGCTCTCCATTTGCAGCAAGGGTCTGTACAGCTTCAGATAAATCACCAATTGCAGAATCTGGGATTGGTGGTGGCTCTGGTATGTTATCCAATAATATACCATTTTTAGCTACCTCAATGCTTCCATTAGAAGCAAATCGGACCGATTTATTAGAAGAGTAAGCATAAATAACTCTTGCTTTTCTAACCTCAAACTTCTTGTCACAAAAAAAGTTTATAACAGCACTTTGACGGCTGTGGCGGCTCAGTAATTTAAACATTTTTAATGCAAAACGTATCACGAAAAATCCAATATTATTAAAAGCTATTCAATAATATATAACTCGATTTTAGTAAATAAATTTCTACAGATTTTTTTTGTTTCATTTACTCCTTTTAAAGAAGGAAAAGGAATCTAAGTCCATACAGTCAATTCAGATGTCTTTCTTTTCTGAAGTTAATTACATTGAAATGCATCTGTGACATGCATTTAAATACTTTACCAGGACTTCTAGAAGCAATTCTTCACAGTTTGAACCTTAATAGGACGCTCTGTGGAAAGTTTTATAGTAAAACGACAACCTCCCGATGAACGCCCCATTTCATCTTCGCATTTCGCCCCAATAATTCCACGCAATGTTCGATCACTAATAGATCACTATTATGCAAAATCCACCACATTCACACAAAATTAATCACGATAAACTAATTTGCAAAACAAAGAAATAAAAGTGAAATAAAACTGACGTCAGTGACTGCTAACATCCCGCCAAAAGCTTAAACACTTCAAATGTGTGACTTGATAGACAAAGCAACGCGATTGAATTAAAAAAAACACGATATATTTTGAAATCATGAGAAATCCAAAATAAAATAAAGAAATAAGCAATTAAAAAGTATTTACACACCTAAGTACTATAATCAACAATATACAACCAACAACTTTATAAACTGAAAAACCACGTTAAAGTTTTATTTTACTATCGCATAAAAATTTTCCAAGTATATTTTAAAGGATCACTATTACCCATCGAAATAATAAGTAGGTACTACGTAGTACTTCTTTTTTTTTCTTCTTTTTGGACTCAATACTGAGTGTTATTTGCCACTTTCATTTTTGATTTAAGACGATAGGAAGCAAAGGTTAAGAAGCATTGTTAGGAAAAATAAAGGAATTTTGACAGAACGGGATTATTGGATTGGATTAGGTTTGGGTTACTATGGAAAGAAAAGGAAATGGTATATTGGAATAAACATAAATAGGTCACAACTTAAGGTACACGTAGTACTTACTTATTTTTTCGATGCTATTACCTATGATTTGGAGAAGGCAAAGGAATCTAAGTCCATACAGCCAGTTCAGTTCAGTTATTTACCAAAGATAATAATATTATAATCACTACGTGATATTTACATTGAAATGCATTGGTGACATGCATGTTGATGCTTTACCGGGACTTCTACAAGCAATTCCTTACATTTGGGCCTTGCCCTTAAGGATGCTCTGTAGGAAATTATATTATAGTAAATCGATAATCTCCCATCGAGCACCCTATTTCATCAATTCCCTGTTTCATCACTACGCACACTGTTAATCACTAATGGATCACTATTATGCAAATTCTACCATGTTTACACAATATTAACCACGAATAAACTCATTTGTAACACAAAGATATAAAACTGACGTCCATTTTGCTCATATTGTCCGATACATTTCAATTAACTGACACTGGCAGTTGGCACCGGTGTCCAAATGTCAGTAGTAATAAAAAAAACTTTTGCCGACGCATGACAGTGACATGTTGCATTTGAGTTTTGACAAACACGTGGTAAACAAATTACAAAATTAAATTACAATTTACAAAACGTTTATCTACTTCTGCTACTAGCTAGATTTATAAAAGAGTATAAAGACTACATTTTGAACCAGATTAGTGAATAGTTGAATACGTAATTAGTTCATAACAAACGTAACTTTGATTTATTGTTTTATTTATTTTGTCTAGTGGCTGGTATAAAAATATAATCGAGATACAACAATGGCACATGTATCATATCCGTTTAAAAAAATTAACAAAACAATTTTTCAAAAGCCGATCAACCTTACAAATGATTCTTTACATTGGAAACAATTTGGCGTAAGTTGTGGTACACAAAAATTTTGATCCTATTCAAATAATTACGGCATTAACGCAATATTATTTTTTGCAGTTACCTGTGCTTGTGAAAGAATTCGGTGCTATAGACTATTTGGATTTCAGTCCAGTGGAACCACATTACTTTGCAGCAACATGCTCTGTCAGAGTGCAGGTAATATCAATATCCCGAATATTATACTTAGCTAGACTCATTCAAGTAAAGTGATGTTGGGCTAATTTTATTTATTAGAATCTGCATGCCAGTGCTGCTTTCAACTGCATGCATTAAGAATTTCGAAAATGCTTGTTTTTCTAGTGGTTAGTGAACCTGACTGCTATTTATTTGTAGGATAAAATAAAAGGAACAGGAATACCCTACTTCTGATGTAGGGTTATAGCAATAGTAGAAATAGAACCAATAGGCAGGTCAGTTAACTAACTGAATGATATAATGCATAATGGAATATAATGAACAGACAGGCATGGCCGAGACTATTAACTGAGCAACACATCTAGAACAAACTAGAAACTATTACACCAACATAAATGCACTGACATAGTTAGAAGTTGTACAGCATTATAGACATCCATAGGGAACATAGAACAGTGCCTGGGATTTGCGACCCAAGTATACCCAGATTAATAGCCCCCTTTACAATGCATGAACACTCACCTCTTCTGCCCGTGCCCCCTACAGATCCAAATCTCTGGAATTAACCTTTAATGATTTAAATGACACAACACACATATTAACTATAGTTACCATAGATCAATACGACACTATAACTGCTCTGAACTGAAGAGAAAGTAAATTGTTACTTTAATGTTAATAATAATTAAAAATAATAAAAAGTTTATTTTGGTAATAATCTTAATACTAGTTTAACAATTTGTATACAGTAGGTACATTATACCAAAAAAGGTCCCCGCTCAGCATTGTTGTGGCGAAAACCACAACACTGGTCTTCCGCGGATACCAAAATTATAAGAAACTAAAACTCATCTACTTCAGTGGTAACAAACAAAAAAGAAAACAACAATAATCAAAAAATTCAAAAATAGTAAAAAATCAAAAACATAATAGCACTTTGCTAACACATGGGGTCACTAACAATAAAATATGTTAAATAAATTAGACCGTATTGCACAATACACTATTTTATTGCACACATTATAAATCAAATGGATGGGGGGGAGGTGTCACGGTGCCTCCCAATAACCCCCCCTTCAGATCACAAAAGTATGTATTAGGTATACCATTTGCCTAGTACCCATAATGTATCTTTAATACTATTGTTGGCATATTATCCCAAAGTGAAGAAGTACATTTTCTTTATAATATTTTTTTTAGTTCTTTAGTTCTAACCGATGCCAGCATGGAAGAATTAGTAGAAACCCAAAACTGCCCCACCTGGCAAAGAGTACCTTCTGTAAGAAGTTTAAAAAGGAAAAAACTTTCGAGTTCACCCTCTCCGGACAAATTAGAACTTGCCAATAGGTATGGTGGCTTACCTGTAGACCAAGCTGAGGAAAGCACATCACAAGAGAAGCCACTAAGGCCAGTTAAACCACCACCAATAATTCTCTATGGCATCGAAGATGTCAACAAACTTACAGAGTACCTAGAGTCAGGGGCAGAGAGGGCCCAATTCACATATAAAATTGTTAATTACAATCAGTTACGAATAAATAGTCAAAATGTAGTTGTTTATAAGAACCTAATGACGTTAATTAGAGAAAAAGGACTTATAGGCCACACATTTAATACGAAAGATGAAAGACCTTATAGAATAGTCATTCGAAACCTGCACCACTCTACCCCACACAGCGCAATTGAGGAAGCTCTAGTAAGCACTGGAAATACTGTTTCTGGGAAAATAATCAACGCTAAATTTGGAAAGGATAAAAAGCCTACTTCAACATTCTTCGTGAATCTCATGCCTGGTCCTAATAACAAAACCGTCAAGGACATTAAATACATTTACCATCAATCAGTAATCATTGAAGATCCAAAAAAGAGAAAGACTGTGGTACAATGCCAAAGATGTCAACAATATGGACACACAAAAAACTACTGCATGCGACCATATCGTTGTGTTAAATGTGCTCAACCACATAAAACATCTGAATGTACAAAAACTGACAGGAACACCCCAGCCCAGTGTGCCTTATGTCTGGGTCCTCATCCAGCAAACTATAAAGGATGCGAGGTTTACATGAAGATATTGGCAAGAAAAACGATAAGGCGATTACCACCACCAACAAAAAATAATATCCCATTAACTTCAGCACCAACAGTCACTGAAAGAAAAGGTTTGACAGACAAACGGTCATATACCGAGGTATTACAATCAAATGCTTGTGATATAAATACAAAACAGGAAGATACAAACAACAATAAGATTGAACAGTTAGTTATAAAGCAATCAGAAAAATTCGACCTGATCCTACAACAAATGAGCACTCTTTTAAGTCTCATTACTACACTCATCAATAAACTGTCAAAATGACTTTATTGAAAATAGCTACTTGGAACATTAACGGACTAGCACCCAACAAGTCTGAAGTGGAAACTTTGCTACATCTATACAGCCTAGATGTATTGCTGATATCTGAGAGTCACTTTACTGCCAGTAGCAGTGTTCGAATTAAACACTATAGTATATATAGCACAAACCATCCTGATGGTACAGCACATGCAGGTTCAGCAATTATCGTGCGAACTTCAATTAAACATCATGAATGCACACAATTCAAGACTGAGCACATCCAGGCCACCACTATTACCGTTGAAGATAAGAATGGTGCTTTTAATATCTCATCCGTGTATTGCCCACCTAAATATAAGATTACAGAGATACAGTTTACAGAATACCTGAATTCACTGGGTGCACGCTTTATATCCGGTGGGGACTGGAATGCTAAAAATACTCACTGGGGGTCTCGGCTTACTAAAACTAGGGGAAGGGAACTCAAGAAGAGTATAGACAAAAACTTTGTAACAACTCTGGCAACATCTGAACCAACACATTGGCCAACCGACCCAAATAGACTGCCGGATGTCTTGGACTTTTTTATTTTGAAGGGTTTGTCGAGACTGTCTTTTACTGTGGAAACTTGTCTGGATAGCTCCTCTAATCACGTACCTGTCATCCTTACAGCTGGCACGGGGATTCTCAACTGTGAAGGAAGGCCACGGCTGTATGGCAGAAACACTGATTGGGACTCTTTCCGGGAGCTAGTGAATGAAACTCTAACATTAAAGGTGGCCTTAAAAACCGAAAGTGATATCGAATATGCTGCTAAAGAGTTCATCACAAAAATACAATCAGCATGCTGGAGATGCACACCGGAGACTCCTTTGACGGTTTCGAGGTCACCTCATATTTCAATGGAAGTACGAACGAAAATCTTGGAGAAGCGTAGATTAAGGCGAGTTTGGCACAACAGTCGACACGCAAGCGATAAGACAGCGTTAAACAAAGCTGCAAAAGAGCTAAAGCACAGCATAATAGAGGCTAATAACGCAAACCTGGAGGCCCATTTGGAGTCAATGACTGCTACTCATACCACTAATTATTCCTTATGGAAAGCCTGCAAGAATGTAGATAGGCCAGTTGTTCCGAAGCCTCCAATTCGTCTACCAGGCAATAAATGGGCTAGATCAGCACAAGATAAAGCGGATGCATTTGCAGATCATCTTGCTAAAGTTTTTACGCCAAATGCTACAAATGCCACTTCGGATGAACTTGACATCGACACAGTTCTGACCCAAGATTTTCAACTTGACATGCCACTTAGCCCCACAACACCTAAAGAAATAATCAAAATTATT
Source organism: Zygaena filipendulae (assembly GCA_907165275.2). Classification (NCBI taxonomy): domain Eukaryota; kingdom Metazoa; phylum Arthropoda; class Insecta; order Lepidoptera; family Zygaenidae; genus Zygaena; species Zygaena filipendulae. Next base: position 5,510,330 of record OU015667.1, on the reverse strand, counting down.
AAAAATATGGAGGAAGGAAAAGCTCCAGGCTTCGATCTGATTGACAAAAAAGTGCTCACAGAACTACCCCGTAAAGGTATTATGTATCTAACCTTACTTTTCAATGGTGTCATGAGAACAAACAAATTTCCTTCCATATGGAAAGTTTCTCAGGTTATTATGCTACATAAGCCTGGCAAACCGTTACACAACGTGACATCATATAGACCAATAAGCTTGCTACCCATCTTGTCTAAGCTATTTGAGAAAGTACTCCTCCGAAGACTACTAAAAACTCTGTCTGAAGAATCCATAATACCTGACCACCAATTCGGATTCCGGCGCGAACATGCCACCATAGAACAAGTCCATAGGGTATGCAACACTATCCGAAGGGCAATGGAACGCAAAGAATACTGCTCTGCAGCCTTTTTGGATGTCCAACAAGCCTTTGACAGAGTTTGGCACAGAGGCTTACTCTACAAGATAAAATTACTACTACCGCACATATTCTACGGTATTCTGGAATCTTACTTGTCGGAAAGACTATTCCAGGTTCGAGAGGGCAAATCTGTCTCACGATTTCACGAGATACGGGCGGGTGTTCCTCAAGGCTCGGTTCTTGGACCTGTTCTGTATACCATCTTCACTTGCGACCTACCACAAAGTCCTGAAGTAACTGTGGCTACCTTCGCTGATGATACGGCAGTTCTGGCTACTGATAAATGCCCTATTAAAGCCTCTAAAATACTGCAGAAAAGCTTAGATGAGATTAACAACTGGCTCCAAAAATGAAGGATTAACGCCAGTGCATCCAAATCCATTCATATCACTTTTACTCTTAGGAAAGATGATTGTCCTCCGGTTGCATTAGGTGACAATCAACTCCCACACAGTGAGGTCGTAAGATATCTTGGGATGCATTTGGACCGCAGACTGACCTGGAAAAAGCACATACAAACTAAACGAAACGAGCTAAACCTCCGTTACAAGGGTCTTTATTGGCTAATGGGTAGAAATTCTAAGCTTTCAATAGATAACAAACTCCTAATCTATAAGACCATACTTAAACCTGTCTGGACATATGGGATTCAACTGTGGGGATCTGCCTGTGACTCCAATATCATGATGATACAAAGAGTTCAAAACTACATCCTAAAACAACTCTCAAGTGCTCCATGATTTATTACCAACAGTGAGGTCCATAAAGGCCTGGGTGTACCTACAGTTAAAGAGGAAATAAAATCATATTGTACAAATTATAAAAACCGACTAAGATGTCATCCTAACCAATTAGCAGTGCAACTCACAATTCCTGAGAGCTCAGGACGACTGAAGAGACGCAAAATACTCGAACTCGACAGCTAATGTTAAATAGATATGGAGATGTTCCCGCTGGGGAATATTCTCTCCAAGCTACCTTCACACTCAACTCATCTGCTCATAGTCTTACCGACTGATCGCAAGATATAATTATATATAAAAAAAAAAAAGTTCTTTATTAAAAAGTATTACAACATAGTTGTGGTTATTGTTTATTTATAACCTAGCATTCAAGGTGCTCGTTAATAGTCAACACCAAATATTTGTGTTCTTAGTCTGGGGTGCATGGGATTTAATTATTAAATTTTATTTAAAGCTCTCCATATTCTATTTATAAAAGGTAGACTTTAAATTAACTATATTATTATTAATATATTAATAAATAATAATAGCGCTTAGAATTTCGTAGATAGGTCACCTCCAAACTAATGTTAAATATATATTGTTAATTTTAATAATAGCTAATAAAAAAAATTGCTTTATATTCCTAAAATTATTAAGTTATATATATTGTATATATAACTGTTAATGAATTAACTGAAAACTAGAAAGTAGTTTGCTCAGAATTAACTAGCGAATAAATTTTTTTTTTTAATTTTTTTTTTAAATGGGGTGTATCAGGTTTCCAGTTAATTTATTAACACGTTGTATATGAATTATTTTTAAAATAGTCTGAGGCAGTTTGTTGTACCTATAATATATATTATAATAAGAACATTTTCATTTACAGGTTTATGATCCAATAACAAAAACAGTTTCAAAGAACATTTCAAAATTTGTTGAAGCTGCCTATGGTGCAACTTTTAGAGCAGATGGCAAACTTTTGGTTGCGGGTAGTGAAGAGAAAGTTGTTAAATTGTTTGATGTACAATCTAAAAATGTCTTAAGAGTGTTCACTGGTCACACAGCACCGGTAAATATATTAACATATTCTAAATACTAGTTTAAGATGCTATTTTACTATACAATTCCCAAAACAAATCTTTTCTATTTTTCAGGTTCATAGAACATTCTTTACAAAGGACCAGGTGAAAATTCTCAGTTTCTCTGATGATAAGTCTGTTGGTGTGTGGGATATTGCCACAGAAGAAAGAATTGCAAGTTTCACGGAACATACAGATTATATTCGAGCTGGTGCTGCAAGTCCTGTTTCCCCTAATTTAATTTTATCTGGTGGTTATGATAATTTGATCAAACTATATGACTGTCGATCCAACGAGACAGTTCTTACAGTCAACCATGGAAGTCCAGTTGAATCACTTCTATATTTACCCTCAGGAGGTGTGTTTATTAGTGCAGGAGGAACAGAAATTAAAGTTTGGGATATTTTTAATGGAGGAAAATTATTATCAAATATATGTCAACATCATAAAACAGTCACAAGTCTGAGACTTGCAAGCAATAACAGTAGACTTATGTCAGCTTCATTAGATAGACATGTAAAAATTTATGACATCTCAACATTGAAAGTAATACATAATATTGATTTTCCTAATGCAGTACTCAGTATGGCTATCTCTGAAAGTGACAATGTATTGGCAGTGGGCATGGTAGATGGTGTAATATCCATCAGAAAAAGGGAAAAGCCTGCAAAAAAGTCGAAAAAGGTAAAAGGCTTATTTAAATTTGCACCTGAGCGGAACCCTAGTTCTACTCTGGATGTTGTGATGACGAAAGAACAAACCACTGCAGTATCACAACATGAAGCATTCCTCAGAAAAAGGCAGTATCCTAAGGCATTAGCATTGGTACTGAAAACATATGTTACTGGAAAACATCCAGAACAAACAGCTGCTTTGTTACAGGAATTGATCAGGGATAACAATTTAAAGGAAGCATTGAGTGGTCTTTCAGATGTACAAATAGGAAGCTTACTAATGTTTTTTAAAAAGTATGTGGGTGTCCCTTTATTTACTCGAACTGTAATAGACTCTACAACGATATTTTTAAATACTTTTGGAAACCGGCTCAAATTTTTTTCTGAACAAAATTTGTGTCTATTGAGTGCATTTATTGAAGCAATGGATGACGAAATAGAGGCAAATGAATTGGCGTTGGAGCTAGAGGGCATGTGCAGGTTATTATTATCTGCATCTCAGATAACTTCAAGCAACAATTTAGAACTCAATGAACTTAATGTACAACTAGCACCCTCTTCTAAAGCTCAAAAAGAAATAGTAATTGATGTCTAAATTAACTGTTGTTATTTTTTCCCAAACCATTTAGTATGTAACTATGTAGTTGTTGCCCGTGGCTACGTGATATTTAGTTCAGAAATGCAATTATACTATGGGCCTATCGCGCTTATAGTACCCACAAACTTCTTAGAGATACCTACTGTACCGATTTTGAAAATTCTTTCACTTATAGAAAGCTACAGTGATCCTGAGTGATATACATAGGGTACTTTTTGTCTCGGAGATCCCGCGAGAACTCCGGAGCTTGTGAGGTTGTAGGGGGTATTCTCTGGATCTATTTTGAAAATTGTTTCACTTATAGGAAGCTACAGTAACCCAGAGTGTAATAGGGTACTTTTTGAAATTCCCGCGGGAACTCTGAAATTACCGCGGGGGGCAGCTAGTACTAATATAAAAAGTAAAATTTTGTGACGTTGTAGGGGGTAATCTCTGGATCTTAGCTTCCTATAAGTGAAAGAATTTTCAAAATTGGTTCAGTAGATCCAGAGATCACCCATATTGTAGGGGTGATCTCACCAACTTACAAACTCCGGAGTTCCCGCGGGAATCCGGGATAAAAAGTACCTTACGTCATCCAGGATAACTGTAGCTTCCTATAAGTGAAAGAATTTTCAAAATCGGTTCAGTAGATCCAGAGATAGCTGTACCCCGGTGGTATACCTGCGGGAAATTCGTCGTTTCCACGGGAATTCCGGAATGAAAAGTACCATACAACACTCAGGATCACTGTAGCTTCCTATAAGTGAATTTTTTTCTAAATCGGTTCAGTAGATCCAGAGATAGCTGTTTCACGGTGGTTTTACCCGCGGGAAATTCGGAGTTTGGGCGGGAATTCCGGAGTAAAAAGTACCCTATGACACTCAGTGTCACTGTAGCTTCCTATAAGTGAAAGAATTTTTTAAATCGGTTCAGTAGATCCAGAGATTACCCCTTACAATGCAACGTCACAAACTCACAAACTTTTGCTCTTTATAATATCTATACTTATAATAAAACTGTATTGAATATATATACAAAATTAATATTGGAGGATGAATGATGATATCGATACTGATGCCAAAAATGCAATCAGTAAATTTTTTGTCTGTCTGTTTTATAATAATAATTTAATATGTGTTCTAAGTAATTAAATTTTTTAGACTAGGTTAGATTTTCTAATTGGAATCTTATAAGATTGTTTAAAAATAAGGAAAAATCTCTATCATTAGGTACATAACTTGAAAATGAGATTTTTAATAAGATATATTTTAACGGAATTTGTTTTAAAAGAAAGAATAGTCTAAAATTAACATAACAAAAGGGTTTATGTCGATTGCTTTATTAGTTTAAAAAATATAGCAAAAATTTGTATAGTGAAAGTTCTTTAACTTAGATTTTATGGCATATAATGTTTCATAACTTTTTGTTCCATAAAGAATTGTAATATATTATTATTTCATAAGATAAAACGTATAATTAGCTAAATAACAATATATAATTTGTAAGGATTTTTATAAGTTTAATAAATAAAAAAGGGTTCCAAAGGTTTCGGATAAAGTGAAAAATACCGCGCAAAAAGGGACAAAACGACGCGGCTCTCTGTCGCGTAAATTAGGCGCGTATAAAAGGCGGGCCATTTTTCGGTCCCTGCGCGCGAGCCTAGATTCCCAGCAAGCCGTGGCACTGCGTGCCGCTGCCGGAGCTCCGCGCTTCGTGCGGAACTCTGTTATCCAGAGGGACTTGAGAGTCGAGCCGCTGGGCGAGTTCGTCCAGCGGCTCTCCTCCCGGATGTTCGAGCGGGCGGATGCGTCGGACCACGAACACATCCGTGGTCTGGCCCCCCTCCACGCCCGTCCACCCGAGGGGAAGCGATACCCGCGCGAGCTTATCGCTCGCGATGACCAGCCAACGCTGCCCACCTAGCGTGGCCGACGGAACCTAGACGCCGCCCTGACGGGCGGCGCCGGCTCCGTCCCGACGATCCATGCGGTCTCTGACCGCTCCCCAGTTCCTGTCCGTAGTGGCGGACAGCGCAGGATTACCCACTGCAGGGGGCTCTGCCCCGACGCAGTTACCTCTGCTGCCTCGGGGAGGCAGCATGAGAAGGCCTACGTCGTCCGGCACTCAGTCGCAACACAGCCACCGAAGAGGCAACGGCGGAACAAGAAAGCCGAAACCTGGGGAATTCCGAACTAAGAACTGGAAGAATAGTTTTTCAATTCACCGCCATCAACGTTCCTGCTCTCCTCTGAGGTCCTAGTGGGTCGTGCCCGGTACCCATTACTACTACTACGCATTCAGGGGTGCGTGGAGGCGTGCGCCACCAGCGACATCAATATCAGCAAGGTGCGCACGTCTACTATAGTGGGAGATTGTCCCAGGACGGCCAGGTACCTCAAGAACCTGGATCCATCCGAAACACTGACAATAGTTTATTTATAATAATTGTTCAAATTTTTGATGGTACAATTTTGAAAGTTAATGTTAATTATTGATCCAGCAGCTGTAGCGGTCACGGGGCAAGCAGTAGAGTTCGTAGACGGAGTCGGAATATTTATAATTACTTCATTCGTCTTGTTTTCTATACTGTCCAAGATCGTATTTGAGACTTGAATTTTATTCATTAAAGACTCATCAATGTAGCTTTCAGCCACAGTAGAAGATTTCCACCCTCCGTGTTGTTTCAGTGTGGTCAAATCACCACCGCTATCTATGAGAAGGGTCGCCGAGGTGCGCCGGAAGCAATGCCCTGTGTACAACGCTGGGTTAGGCAGATTCAGAAAACTTGCGATAGTTTTTCCCAGAGCACCAAATTTATTAATACCAGTTCTTTGATCGACGCACTTCCCCGATCTATAGCTCAAGAAAAAGGCAGGGTTTCGACAGGGGGTGGGTCGAAGTTCCATGTATTTTTTACATACGGCATAGCAGTTGCCCGTCACAACAAAAGAACGATCTATTTTCGTTTTTGTTTTCAAAACTTTCACCATGATTGTACTGTTGTCTATGCTAGAGACTTCATCGAACTGGATGTTGTATAGCTCTTGCCTTCGGCATGCCCCCATTATGCCGAAGATTAGTGCAACCTGTAACAATAAACGATATAATAAGCTTGAGGTACATAGCCAAGGCAAAAACTATGATTTATGAAGTAGTAAAGTGTAGGTACCTACTACCAAATTTATACACAAAGCGCTTAAACGGAGTGTCTAGATAACTTGCGTGTGTAGTACGTGAGTACTAGGTAGATTAAATAATAGAACTAAAATACACATACCTTTTCAAAAAGATACAAAATATCTGGTGAATCTTCCAGGAACATCTTTATTTGACCTGATGTAAACGTCAAGGACTTTTTTTCCTTGTGTCCTTCTGAACTGCGTTTCAGGAACGCTATGACTTTTGAATACTTCGTGATATCAATATTGTTGTAGATACTCAGTGTGGACTTGAGCATAGAATATTTAGCCCACATAGAAGATGGCTTGAATTTGTCGGAGAGGTCTTTGAGATACGCAAGAATGACATTTTCAGAAAATGATGTAGTTTTCTTTTCGATCTTCCATGCCAAAAAGTTATTATGTTCTTTTTCATATAATTTTCTAGATTTTTCTGGCAAAACATTGTGAGTTAATTTTGTTTCCAATTCTAGAATATCCGGAGGCGTACAAATATCATCGTCGCTATCCATTTTTAACTTTTAATTTATTAAATTAAATTCACGCGTACGTGTATTGTCACAGTGATTTTGCCGCCATTAAGGCCATTAAAATCTAACCAATGAGAGCGCAGCTGCGCGCACCAATAAAACGCGACCAACCTGATTGGCCCTGCAATCAAGTTGGTCGCGTTTTATTGATGTTATAATGAGATTTTACGATATCGATGTGGATATTATACCATCATGTGAAATTGCTTAAATTGAGTGTTTTGTTGTCTGCGCTATAACAGTAGTAATTATAAGTCAAGTATTGGAAACATAAGTAGAATGTTACAACATTAGTGTAGATAAAAATATTTAATGTACAGAATCGCGGATTCTACTCTTATTATAGTATGGATAACATAACGCTAAGACACAGGAGCTGAGCAGTAACGATAAATTTGAAGCAAGTCGGATGAAAACGCGCTTGCGAGCTTTTATCCTCGCATACATTTACTCAATCACGCAAAAACGGCTGAACGGATTTGAATGAAATTTGGCATGCACGTTATCAGGGGTAACAGAGAAGGACATAGATACATACCGTACATACATACATACCGTATTGAAGCAAGTCGGATGAAAACGCGCTTGCGAGCTTTTATCCTCGCATACGTTTACTCAATCACCGCAAAAACGGCTGAACGGATTTGAATGAAATTTGGCATGCACGTTATCAGGGGTACAGAGGACGCGGGGCACAGCTAGTTAATAAATAATAATAACCCCTATTCCTATTGAAATAACGTCGAAAATTAAATGTATGTACGGCTAATATTTTGATCTTGCTTCAAGTAGAACGTGTTGTCCTCCTATTCGTCTGTGGACAGTGTTGGCAACCTGAAGCGGCCGAACAAAGAGTATATAACCACTACGCGGCCGAGCTTGTCGTACCAGAGGCGTAGAATTATCTTATTTGGAAAGAAATATGGTAAAATTATCGTAATTATCAGGATGTCTATTTAGACATAGTTCTTGATTTTAACCGACTTCCCAAAAAGGAGGAGGTTCTCAATTCGACGCGTATATTTTTTTTATGTTTGTTACCTCATAACTTTCGATTGAGTGAACCGATTTGGATGATCCTTTTTTTATTCAAAATCTGGTGCTTCCCGTTTGATCCCATTGTCATGAAATCAGGATCTGATGATGGGATCTTGGAGAAATCAAGGGAACTCTTCAAATACCTATAGCGATATCGGCACACCTATAGCGATTTGGGTACTTTTTAAAGTAAATCATTCATTTGCTTTCGGAAAGCAAAATTTGGAGAAGTGGATGATGAAGACCAGAGATGATCATTGGAACTATTCAATAATACGTATTTCAACTTTAATATGGTCTCTAAAGAATTTATGCTCGTCACAATGCATATGGCGAAGTGGAACTGATGGTGAAGTACGATGAGAACTCTTCTGCATCGGGAAAAGCAATATTTTGTAAAAGGTGATGAACAGTTGACATTAACTTAGATAAATAGGTTTACTTAGATAAATTACAAACTTACTCACTCAAAAGCGAGATATAAATAAAATTTTAACAAAAAGTCTAAACCGACTTCCAAAATACACAATACCTACTAAAAAGTTAAAAATAACACAGTAAAATACCAATTTAATACAAAAGACAAAAATATTCGTAATATTATTAATGGTTTGTGCTACCAGAGAAAAGGTAATCACTGTGTGCTACCCTCAGAACAATAACAGTAGCAGTGCTACCACTGATCGAACCACCACTGATCGATTTGAAGTCGGTGACAAGCCAAATAGGAAGTGGTTACAGGTTTATGCCCACTCCCGCCACGAGCTCGTCGAGATCAGTCAGCAGAGTACCTACCGTCTACCTAACCCCAGTAGTCAGACACGCGGGCTTTGCACCGAATTAAAACCGATCAGTGGTAGCACAAACCAATAATAATATTAAGTACGAATATTTTTGTTTTTTGTATTAAATTGGTTTTTTATTTTGTTATTTTAACTTTTTAGTATAGTGCATTTTTGTGTTTTTTGGAAATTTTGGAAAAAATTTAGTCAACTATCAGGCGCTGTATTTTAAAACTTCGGTATCGAATCGAATAAGTTGAATTTGTACCGTCAAGAGAATCACGTGTACCCTTCGCGTGTAAGACTGATGCAAAGTGAGACTAAGCTGAAAAGCTTGCATGCTCTTGACTGTATGAGTAGTGTATGAAATAAAGAATTTTATATTGGATTCAGTAGAATATTGGGCCTGATGACTAAATTGTCCACGTCATATTATTTTTTAATTTTTTATGTTAATACAGTGTGTATTCTATATTTTTCCTATTTCAAATTTCCTTTTAAATCGGTTACTCTTATTAACTGGATAGCAAGCACTGGTCGTGTAAATTAGAAACCAAATAGCTATTCAAGGATTTGTTTGAAGCATTTCCCAAGCAGTATCTTTCGAAAAACTAACCTTACTGACAATGAGAGCAGCTGGCGCGAACCACTAAGCAAGCAATAGTTTCAAAAACTATAAACCAAGCGCGCAACTTTTATGATGCCGTGACTTTTAAGCTGGTTTGCCTCATCCGTACCGTGCGTTAAGGCACTTAAATTCCAATAAATCGTTATTTGTATCTACATAGTTTTCATTTTAATTGCCCCGCTTAAATGATAAATCCTCTCGACACCTTTAGGGTTCGATGATTTATAGTTTATATACAAAACAACCTATCTATTCTATAAAACTACATTTTACTTCCCATAGCTAGCTAAAACTCCTTGGAAATTGGGAATAAGTTATTTACTGGCAATACTGGTAGTTTACATGTGTGCATAGGAAGAATATCACTTTCTCTTAAACGCTTATTACACCTTGCAATTTCCAGGCACCAATTTAGTGCTCTAAATCGGATACAATTTAGGGTCGGTGAGTGAGAGAGAGTGCGAGTAATCACACTACACTAAATTGTACTCTAAATCGACTGCCATAGGGTACATTTTAATGTGAGTGAGAGAGAGAGCGAGTGATCACACTATATTAAAATGTAACCTAAAATAGTCGATTTAGGGTACAATTTAGTGTAGTGTGATTACTCGCTCTCTCTCTCTCTCACTCACCGACCCTAAATTGTATCCGATTTAGAGCCCTGAATTGGTGCTCCGAAATTGCAAAGTTTTAATAAGCGAGTAACGCTATACGCGAATACTTTGTTTATTTCACTCTCCGTCTACGATTGAATACTACTAAATGGAGTACGAAGCCGGCTAGGCCATGAAATCTGGTGTCGCCAATTCCTGTGCTGTACAATGTACATTCCGGTATCGTGTCGTGCATTCTGTAGGGGGAGCACGAATTTTTTCGCTCTCCTCTCGATATCGAGAGTTTTTTTTATATAGAAAATGAACAGCGCCATCTATCCAGTGTCGTTCATTTTCTATACAAAAAAAAAACGCTTTGACATTACGATGATATCGACCTCGACAGACGAGAGCGAAAAAATCCGTGCTCCCTCTACTGGTGTCGCCTTTTCCGGTGCTGTACAATACAGGGACTCTCTTCCTAATTCCTAGATTGTCTGTAGTTGTCTTGCCTCCATGAGTTTTTTTTGACTTCTCTAAAATTATAATTATTGTTAATTGTCACATTGTCCATTGTTATTGTCATTTGTCAGTCAAATTAGACAAATTCATAAATCGCTTTAGTGCCTACCCTTGATTTGTATTTTTTAAAATAAAAAGAAGTTCATATAAAATACGCAATAAATAAAATAATGAAAGTAAAGTTTGCGATGGCTGTCTGATTCCGTTACAGCGAAGTGCGAATTATATTCGTCAGACAGTAAAGTGTAAACCGCAAGTGCCTACACTTCAAAGGTATTGGTTTTGTATAAACTTTAAAGCAAACTAATTTTTTGTGCCAATAAAATTTTGCTATTTAAGAGTTAACTCGATTTAATTTTAACTTACCTAATCCTTTTTATTGAATAATAATTAACTACAATAGGTTATGTTATTAAAGATAACAGAACATCAATTTTATCTTAAAAGTATTTTAAAAAACTAATTAGTTACTAATATATCTATCGAGAATATTGTTTGTAGGAGTATTCTTTATTGTAGAATGGAGGAAAGGAGGGTAGCAGAATATTTTGTTGTAGCTGGATTACCAGAAAAACCTGAATTACTTGATGACTCTGACTGTGGCCATCTAAAAGGATACATCACCAAACCACCAATCACTGACATAGGTAAGTAAATAGTAACTGCAGCCACTTTAAATTCTCTAAACTGAAATTAAAATAGGTGTGTTGGGGAACAGCTGGTTTGTATATAAAACACTGGCCACTTCAACTGCAGTTTTTATTTGCACTTTAAGGTAATCTGGAAGAGATTGCTTTAAGTGTTAAGACTGTCAATTATTTACCGGAAAACTAGCACTTAAGAAAAATGTTATTGTTTCTTTAAGGTGTTCATTATAGGTAGGGTTAAAGTTATGACCTTGATTGATATTTTTCTTGAATATCTCAGTAGCTTTATCATAAGTTAAAAATAGGTAAGCACACATTGTATAGGGTAAATAAGATTATTCTTAACATGTGTTTGTGCATGTCGATACCCAGGAAGTGATTAATTATTTATGACAATATTTACAAGCACATTATTCAACTAAAAATCTGTTAGCCTCATTGTGTATCCATGAATATACATAAGCAAAATACACCTTGAAATCCTATCTGGAGATAAACAGATAAGTACTATATTGCAGTGCTAAGTGCAAAAGCAGTATCTCAAAAATAATCAAATAGTTGATTTTTATGCCATATGCCATACCAACTAAGCCAAATAGCAGTATCTTATTTAAAAAATATAAAAAAACCCTAAGAAAGTTTTGATCTAACATACGGAACTGGGTTTAATATAGATCCTATTACTGTGAGCATAATTGGAAGTAAAATTTTGAAATCTCATTTATTACCAGCACCAAAGTAAGAGAATACCACACGGCATTTCCAAAGACAAAAAGAAAATATTTTGAAATTATTTCAAAATGTATAAATTCAATTTGATGAGCAGAAAAACTATCTGTAAAGCAAAAAGAAAATTATTTTTACAAAACTCAATTTCCTCAAAACACCCTTTCATTGAGATACAGCTTTTACTCTTATGACAGCAGTATAGGTATACTCTAATTTATACATAGGTATTTATAAGTTAGAATATGAATTTTTCAACTTGATGTATGCATTTTTCAATTTCTGCCTTAATACATACTCTTCTTGGTCAATATTTGACATTAGAATCATGTTGCCTGTGGATCTGCTTGGTTTGTGTTTTAGTGTCATGAGCTTTAATTTTAATAATTGATTTTTATTTACCAGTTGCGATGAAATTAGTTTATTTTAAAGTCGCCACACACAGAAGCCGGAGGCGAAGCGAAGTTGGTGGTGGCTAGGCGGCGCGGAGTCGTGTCATCTCGACTCTATTATCGCGGGTGAAACCGCGTCGGACAGCTAGTATACATATAAAATGGAGCTTTGCAAACAATCTGAATGATATTGTATTTTTAATTATATCTTTGTAGCCATCAGCTTTGCTTGAATTTTTTTTCTTAGTTTGTTACCAAACTTGACATAATTACCTATTGACAATATTATGTATCCTTTGGTTCCACCTTAAAGAAGCAGCCATTTAGGATTTTTCTAACGGTAGAAAATCACAAAACCAGATACTTGAAAACATTCAAGTTTTATATAACAATATTTACACACAGCTGGCCACCTAGTCATGCCTATAGTTACCTAGGTAATGAATATAAGGAATGTGGTTAACTCTGGCATCAGATTACATCAGCCAATTTAATACACCCACTATAGATAGATATTATCAACACTGTATTTGCTACTGTATTTAATTCTGTTATCATCGCCTATTTGCATATTAAGATAGTTTGGATTGTTGCAAGTGGTCTGCCCATGGGGGGGGGGGGGGGGGGTGTCACCACTAAATTGCCGTATGTTCCCTAAGTGGTTTGAGCAATGAAATAAGTAAATTTTTCAAATAACCTATGATACCCTCGGACCTTGGTCCAACAGATTTCTATTTTTTTCGAAATTTGGATAACTTCTTGCAAAGGAAAAAAAATCAACTCCAATGGGGCAGTCCAAAGATTGATTCCCGTCCGAATGATTTTTTTAGTAAAGGGATCAATGAACTACCTATGAGATGGCAACAGTGCATAAATAGAAAAGCAATGGTACATACTTTGATTAAATAAATATCTTATATAAAAAAAAAATGACTTTTATGTTTCTCCCTTACAAAACGCCAATTTCATAATATGTAAGGACTAAGGACCTAAACCGATCATCACGGAATTTTGCATACACGCTGTAAGGGTGCAGAAAAGGACATAGGGTACTTTTTTATCCCGAAATTAACGCGGGTAAAACCGCTGGGAACAGCTAGTATTTTAATACTATCAAAAAAACTACAATTATTATTTTCTAGCTGTTCCCGCAAAAATTCCTTATGTGCCCTTTTCTTTACCCCTGACCTGAAATGTAGTTATGCAAATTGCCGACCGAAACTAACATTCGCATTTGTAATAATAAGAATTATCAATGGACACTGGAGTGATAATTATCACTAATTAGGGTTTAGTTACGCATATATTTACATATCTCCGGCGTTTCTACGAGTAATGTCTGTCATAAACTCATTGTTATACAAAGCAAAGGCCACTTTCGTTTGACTCCAGTGATTCATATTGTTATCATCGACACATTAAATAAAGTTCAGATAGGTTCATTGCTACTCTTCAACCTTCTTGGTTATTTTTATTACTAGGACACGGGCATTGTTTTAATATTCTATGTAGTGTAACTACTGACATGGCGCATATTGAGTGCTTCGTAGTTCGTATCAATAGTATTTTATATATGGACTAGCTGTCCCCCGCGATTTCATCCGCGGTAATTTCGGAGTTCCCGCAGTAATTCCGGGAAAAAAGTGCTGTAGTTTACGGTGATAAGCAGTTCCCCGCATTAATTCCGGTGTTCCCGCGGGAATTCCGGGATAAAAACTATCCTATCTTTTAAGTTGGACCATATTATAAACGGTTACAAAATTTTATCAAAATCCGTTCAGTAGTTTCGGAGTCCATCGCGGACAAACAACGTGACACGTGATTTATATACAACGTGTTAATGAATTAACTGAAAACTAAAAAGTAGTTTGCTCAGAATCGACTAGCGAATCGATCGCACTATGTTTTAAAATAGGTTATATTTTTTCATTTTTACTAGCCCATGTCTGAATTATTTATAATAGTACAATATTAGGCGCGTACGCCGCCCGCAGCAAAAAAATTCGAAGCGGTAGGCGCCGGCGTAGCGCTTGGAATTTCGTAGATAGGTTACCTCCAAACTAATGTTGAATAACTTTTAAAGTATAAATTTTTTCGACATAAAGTATATTTTAATCATATTATTGTTTATTTTTTTAAATGGGGTGTATCAGGTTTTTAGTTAATTCATTAACATGTTGTATATTAAGATATTTGATGTGCATAATATTTTAGTATGGTTTTATTGTCATGAACATTATGAACAACTACACACTCGGAGTCTTTTTCTGTTTGGAACATTTTTAGGGAAAGGTTTTTAAAACATAAAAAAGATCACTATTTTTATTATTCTCCCTTAATTATTTATATTATTTTATATCTATCAAACAATACATATATGAGAAAAATAAAGCAAGTTCTATAATAGTAAGATCTAAAAATGTGGACATTTGCCTCGTACTCTTTTGGCTTTTAATTGTAAGTAAAAAAAAGTGCTAAGTTGAAAACAAGATACTGAAAGGTTTAAAAGGACTTCACCATAATTTTTTATCTAAAAATTTGTGGGTTGAAATTTGGCTTATTTTCACGTTTTCGTTCCTTGTTTGTTTAAATCTTCATCCAATTTAGGGAATTAAAGGAAAGCAAAGTTATCGCGTTCGCTAAATATACGCAGACACACACTGCGTGCGTACCGGAACTTGGCCTGGTGCACTGCCGTGCGTTTTGGTACAAAAAATAAATTTGTTTCAGCGGTAATTTTCCCGGGACTCGACGAGGAGGTGCCCAGTGGGTACGAACTGTTGCGCGTCACACCGACTGGTCTGCCGGCGGATTTAAACCATGGCTCGATACATTCACCGGAATGCTTCTTGTGTATTCGAAGGGGGCGGGACCGGCCACCGCTTGTTGATATTGGTAGGTATTTATTCAGGTATTCTTTTATTATTATTATATTATCACCTCTGGCACAGTTACTTACAGCTTACTACACTTACTTATAACCACCAATACTAACCCCAAGGAAAATGTGACATCTTTAAACATTAATACAATGTAAAAGTCCAATAATTTTATTCAAAGTTAGCCCATAATGTGACTCTTTTTGACGACAATCGGCGACGTAAGATCTTAGAATTAACAAGGAGACCCTCAGATGTTTAGATCGGGGATTTCAATGATTTTTGGTAGGGTGGTAGTTGTTGTGGCGCGTTCTGTTGTGGTGCGTCTCTAACCATAATGTATCAAACAGATATGCTATGACGTCATGTAAATGTTTTTAGCTTATTGTGAGTAATTTTATTTCCATTTGATCCGCAAAAAAAAAACATTTTAGCAATGGGAATTAAATAATTGACGAATTGTTCAACAACTGTTCAGAAAAAAAAACGGTAAGTAATTATTGTTTGAATGGGGATGTGGACTACTGTTGAAATCAAAATTCTAATTAGTCCGTCAGTTAAAAAATAAAAAAAACAATAGATCGACATGTATTTTTTGCTTTTTCAAATAAATTAAAACATACAGAGATAAAGCGCATTAAAGTTTAGGGTGAGGGGGTCGTGACCTCACTAACCGCTAAACTGTCAGAATAGTGACGTCACGCGAAATTTCAACTCAATATATCGCCTTTATTTTTTGATAACGTAAAACAAGAAAAAATAAGTGTCCAATATTTTTTAATAATCTACAAGACGGACTAAAAAATAAAAATTAGTCAACATGCCCATTTATTAATAGGGGCATACTCAGGCGCGTGGCCAGCCCTTAATTTTGGAGGGTCACCAAGTAGTTATAAATTATTACTCAGGCTTTGGAAAATTTAGAAAATAAGTGTTCTTTATCCACTTTTCTTTCAAGTTTCTTTGTTAAGAGGGCTGTCTTTGGGCGGTTCATGGCGTCGCGTCCATGACCCGCCGCCTCCTGCGCACGCGCATGGGCATAATTAGGTATGAATGATACTGTTAGCAGTATCATAAAAAAAAGTTTGATTAACGTGTGCGTGCTTTTAGTACTAGGTAGGTACGCGTATAGATTCGTGTTTTAAAAATCTCTGCGTTTTTACATTGTATTATTGTAGTGTAGGTACGTATCGTTTCGTTAATTATACGCTTCAATAAACACGTCTGTGTAACTTGAACTGATTCTCAGTTGGATAGAATGTAAAGAACCTTCGTAAATACCGTAAATAGGTAGTTACCTACCAGAAATGAATCATAACAAAAAACTTTTTGTAGCTTTAATTTATCGCCTTTGGCTGCTGTGTTAACTTTGCCTTGGTTTGACTTTTGGTTTAACAATGTTTGGTACTACAACAAGCGTATTTTGTGCTTTCATTGATTTTTGTAGGTATCATCAAAATTTAAAACCGAGAATAACCGTGAAATGTTTTTATTAAAATAAAAATAAATAATAGCACCCCAATTTCAGTCCGTCTGATCTGATTGGTCTAAACTCTAAATGTTTACACTCTAAAGAAATAACTAGTCACAGTTTTTGTCGAAATCTACATTCTACCCTGATAAAAATAGTATGTATAAAATATAAAGTTTGTATGTTTAGATGTACCTAGGGCATAATCTCTGAAACTACTGAACTAAAATTCTAAAAAATCTTTTTCAATACTCATACTCGGAAAGTAGGTCTGAAGTTGCCTGAGAAGCGGGTTGAAAGTAACACTTTTCAGCCCTAGGGAGAATCGCTTTCAACTGACAGCTGGATACTGCAGAAACTCGTTTTTTTTTGTCATAATATATTTAGTTAATAATATTAACACACATAATATTACACATAATATAACACACATAATATTATTGTAGTTGGTCTATTTCACGAAGTCAATTTGGCTATGACTGTGTTGAGATGTGCAGTCTGCAGATGAATATTGTTTTAGTGTGCGTAACGTTGCGCGTTGGGAATGCTCAGTTTTTATTGCAATTTGCAATGATGTTCACACAAATCTGCGCTCATCGGTACGCGTCACTACTGCAACTGGCAGAGCGGAGTTCGTGAAATAGAACAACACTATACTAATACGAAGCTAAAGTATGGCAGAGTGAAATAGGATACTTATTTCTTCCATAGTAGGTAGGTACTTTAAAATATCAGTTTGTAAATATGAACATGAAAATAAACCATTATTTCTCAATCTGAAGTAAAGAAAGAAAATATATTTGAAAATAGAGACAGCATTATGTCATTTAATTTATACTATAAAACATAATTAAGATACTATTTAAATATAACACAAATAAAACAAAATCATAGGAGTGTTTGTACACTGCGTGATGTGTTCTTATAACCATAACGGCCCGTTTGCACCAACAGGTGTGATGTACGAAGGCAAGGAGCGCCTGATGGCCGACGCGGAAGTGGTTCTCGAGTCGGTCGACAAGCGCGTGGCGAACGTAAACAACTCGAAAGCGAAAACTTACATAACGTACCGGCGGGCACATCCGAACGCGCCCTGCAACGCGCTGGTCGTTGTGGACGTGTGCGTCATAGTCACCAGCAAGGGCGAAGTGGCGCCGCACGCGTTCTGCATGATACATAAAAACTTGAACAAAGGTACTTACATACCGCATAACAGTCCAGCAGCCTTAGCCATATGTATATAAGTTCCTTAGTTTTTCTATATCGATAACGATTAAAGAATGTCAGGTTGGTTAAAGGCCCCAGGGCTCCCACATAGAATTGCACTCAGCGCACGCAGAGTCATGGAGTTTCAAGTGTAGTGGAAACAGCCATGTCTCATGGTGCCAATGTAATTACGCGCCGCATTTTTGCATTAATTTCGATACGAATAGATATAAAACGAAAGTAACACTATGTTGTAATATCTCTTCCTGTCCGTACCTCCAAGCGTGCGCAAGGATTGCATCCTAGTTTAAAAAAAATATCATCCTTTTGCAAAAAATAATACATGCAACGTTACTTCCTATAAAATAAATAAAAATTTTACTTTTTATCGTCTTATCAAATCAAACGAATGTAATTTATTTCATATTTCAGGTCTAATAGGTAGCGATGTGTATCTCTGTTACAAAAAGTCAATGAACCGTCCACCTTTAATACCTTACAAACCGGAAGTATTATTTAGGTAAGTTACCTAATCACTACATACCAAGTATAAAATAAAGTCGCTTTCTCTGTCCCTATATCCCTATGTATGCTTAAATCTTTAAAACTACGCAACGGAATTTGATGCGGTTTTCACCAATAGATAGAGTGATTAATGAGGAAGGTTTATAACTATATTTTATCCTGGAATTCTTGCGAGAACTCCGAAATTACCGCGGGTGAAACCGTGCGGGTCAGCCAAAATTTCTACAGCTGAAAGTATTATGAATATACGAACTATAATGTAACTTTACTTGCGGTGCACATTGTGAGAAAGTGTTCCCCGCGCCTCGAGTTGTCAGACACGGTAATACCTGACTTGCACGTGACTCCAGGTACCCGACAGTAGACCGTCGAGGCCTGGCCTTCCCCACATCAGTGCCGCTCTTCTGCCTGCCCATGGGCGCGACGCTAGAACTGTGGCCGAACAACGCGGCCACGCCCAAACCTGTCTTCTCCACTTTCGTGCTGACCGTGGCCGACGCCACCGATAAGGTTAGTTTAACTACTGTACGTATATTAGAAAAAAGGCTCTATTTTTCTTCTTGTTTGGCTGTATTAAGTCACAGCTGGATGTAGGTTTTCTTATCTTATCTCCACTCATCAAAACACCTGACCCATTCACATTCAATTCCTGCATGAAAAATGCGCTCATGTATAATAGTTGTCTTCAGGGTGGTTGAACAAAAATCCCACAAACAGTGGCGTACGTATTTATCATATAATTTACATTTTCAAAAATAAAATTTATTCTTTATCAGTTTTCTGGTTCTCCTAGCTCTGGTTAGTTTGGGGCCGAGTGGCGTTATGTTATAATGTTCAAATATTATTATTATTAATAGCACTGGCATGCTTGCATTGAAAGTTGCACACTGTCATCGTCAAATTACAACCTAGGCCCTTTTTGACGACTAGCTGTGCCCCGCGGTTTCACCCACATGAAAGGTTTACAACAACTTTTTTTCCTGACCTCCGATTTCAATGAAACAAAGCCTATATGTAGCTCCAGGCTAAGCTTAATCTACCTGTGAAAACCGCATGACAATCGGTTCAGTAGATGCGGAGATTATCGCGAACAGACAGACAGAAAAGAATTTTAAAAACTTTTTTTGGGCTTGGTTTCTCTTCTTTTATCACTTGTACTTTCATCAATTTTAAGTAAAAATATTCAATGTACAGAATCGCGGATTCTACTCTTTTATATAGAAAGATGATCATAACATGTCGCCTTAAGATAAAGCACCACAAAAATTGTCTTTCCCTCGTGCTCAAAGAAGTTGCACTTAAAAAAAAAATACATTTACAAGGTGCTTTATGCCATACAGAATACTAAACTTTGCTAATATTATAAATGCGAAAGTCAGTTTGTTTGTATGTTTCTTACGCTTTCACGGCTAAACGACTCAACCGATCACCACAAAATTTTGCATACACGATGTCAAGGGTACAGAGAAGGATATAGGCTACTATTTTTATCTCGGAATACCCGCAGGATCTCCGAAACTAACGCGGGGAACAGCTAGTAATATTAAAACTGCAAAAATAACTCTGTCTGTTACGCTTCCACGCCCGTTAGACTTCAATCTTCATGAAATTTTGTATACACGTTGCCAGGGATACAAAGAAGGACATAGGGTACTTTTGTCCCAGAATTCCCGCGGGAACTCCCAACTTATCGCGGGTGAAACTAATATTTTGGCACCTTGGAGCGTTTGGGATTGTGTTTTTGGGGCGCGCCTTATCGACAAGGAATGTAATTGGTGATAGTGAATAAGAAAGAAGAAAGAAAGAAAGATTTATTTAAGCAAGATGAGACACACAACACAAAACCAAAAAAATAAGAGGCTCGATTAGTGATACGGTCCATACGATCCACAGGTATACGGCTCAGCGGTGTCGTTCTACGAGCCGTACCCGCACGAGTCGCTCAGCGAGTGGCAGATGGAGGCGCTGGGGTGGCGCGCGGGCGCGACGCACGCGACGCACACGCTGCACGCGAACAAGTGCGTGTGCCTGCTGTCGCGCTGGCCGTTCAGCGACACCTTCGAGCGGTGGCTGCTGTACATACTGGTGAGTGGCGTCCGGGCTGGGGGGCGGAAGGCTAACAATATGAACACAGAATTATTGGGCCCTAGCTGTTCCACGCTATTTTACCCGCCGTAATTTCGGAATTCCCGCGGGAATTACAATATAGCCTCTCGAGGATCATGTAGCATTCTAACGATGAAAGAATTTTTGAAATCGGTCCATTAGTTATTGAGTTAAATCGTAACAATTAAACAAACAAACAAACAAAAAATCAAATCTTTCCTCTTTATAATATATATTAGTATAGAAAAACAATTTCTTGTCGCGGAGACCGAAGTCTATTTTCGTAGTAACTTCGTGCTAAAATAGGGATGTTGACTACTATTGAAAATCAAAATTCTAATTAGTCCGTCAGTTAGAAAATAAAAAAACAATGGACACGTATTTTTTGCTTTTTTAAATAAATTAAAATATACAGAGATAAAGCGCATTAAAGTTTAGGATGAGGAAGTCGTGACGTCACTAACCGCAAAACCGCCATACAAACTGTCAGAATAGTGACGTCACGCGAAATTTCAACTCAATATATCGCCGTTATTTTTTGATTACGTAAAAAAAGAAAAAATACGTGTCCAATATTTTTTAATAATCTACAAGACGGACTAAAAAATAAAAATTAGTCAACATGCCCATTGTAGCGTAAAAAAATACATTATGAGGGCAGCACGAGTTTTTAATTCATGTTTTATGATGACGCGTGCGATATCCATTGCGTAGTTAATCAAATATTCATATTATGGTTTTTCATCATAAGTGAAACATAAGATTAAGCTTTGTTACGCATTGACGTCATCTTCATTAATTAAGCTAAATATACGGTAGTTATTTGCTACGTTTCGTAACCGTAGTTAATTTGAATATGTTTACAGGAAATGTCGTGGAGTAAACAACCGTTGTGTATTCCCATTGAGCGGTACGTCACACACCTGCTCGAAGAAGTGCCGTTCCCTGAACCACGGATATTGTTACAGGTCCGTACTGAGAACAAAGTTTTAACCGTATAATACAATGTTTTTTCACACTATTAATAAAATATGTTTGTTTGTTACGGTGTCCCCGAGACACCATTAGGGATTTATTTTTTTGCTATTCCTCGTAGTTTCGGATTTTTCCATCCACGCCCGCTTGAAAAATCCTTACTAATATTTTAAATAAAAGAAAGAAGAAAGAAAACTATATTTATTCCAGCACAAGAAAAAACAAATAAACATTGAAAAAGTTGGTTTACCCATTGGTATCTTTGCATGCTTTGCTTTTCTATCTTGTAAATGCGAAAGTGAGTTTGTTTTTGGTTTGTTTGTTACGCTTTCACGCCTCAACGGCTCAACCTATCATCATGAAATTTTGCATGGACGTTTTCAGGGGTACAGAGAAGGACATAAGGTATTTTTTTATCCTGGAATTCCCAAGAGAACTCCGAAATTACCGCGGGTGAAAGTATAAAAGCGAAAAGTCACTCATTAAACACGAAAACTACTCGATCTGCGAAGCTGACATTTGACACGTAGATAGTTTATAAGTAAGGTAGATTATACGTCAGCTAAGAATGAATTTCACGGAGTTCCTGTTAGAACTGGCGAATTAAGTATTAACGCAGGTGAAACGGCGGGAAACAGCTAGTAATCCTAATATTATAATTGCGGATGTTTGTTTGTTTTTTACGCGTTCACGCCTTAACTACTCAACCGATCATTATTATGAAATTTTGCATACACGTTGTCGGAGGTCCAAAATAGGGCAAATTTTCGCGGGAATATTAATATAACATTAGCCCTGAGAAGCACCTATAATTGTTAGTATCATAAAGGCGAAGGTGAGTTTTACGCCTAAGTGGTTCAACCGATCATCGTGGAATTTTGCGTACACGTTGTCAGGGGCACAGACAAGACATGGATATTCGGAGTTCCCGCGGGAATTCCAAGACAAAATATAGATAAAACCTTCCTCATGAATCACTCTATGTACTGGTGAAAACCGCATGAATATCCGTTGCGTAGTTTTAAAGATCTAAGCATACATAGGGACAGACAGACAGCGGAGAGCGACTTTGTTTTATACTATGTAGTGAAGGATTCCAACTCCACGCGCAGCTGTCGCCGACGAACGCGAGCGACCGCGTGATCGTGACGCGGCGCGACGAGCAGCCGCTGGCGCGCAGCGGCGCCGGCTTCCGGCAGCTGCTGCTCAACCTGGGGCCCGACCACTGCCTGCTGCTGCTCGCGCTCGCCATCACCGAGCAGAAGATACTCATACACTCGCTCAGGTGCCTCGCTCGAGCTGCCCGCGCTCGCCCAAGCTGGCGTCGCGGTGTCGGCTAGACGCCCCGGGGGCAATCGGGAACTTGCATATTTTTTTTTCAGTCTCTTTTACCTACTACAAAAAAATATAATAATATATGCATACATTGATGCTTTATTTTTTTTTAAACCGTTTTCAAATATACATTAACAAAACAGCAAACCAAAAA
Source organism: Zygaena filipendulae (assembly GCA_907165275.2). Lineage (NCBI taxonomy): Eukaryota > Metazoa > Arthropoda > Insecta > Lepidoptera > Zygaenidae > Zygaena > Zygaena filipendulae. The sequence goes on along the minus strand of OU015667.1, from coordinate 5,487,160 downwards.
TCATGAAGATTTGTCCGGAATGCTAAAATAAATTTGAAGTAAAATATGCCTTCCCTTAAAGGGGTAAATTTTCCCAAAAAAAAATAAAAGTGACGTAACATGCTAGTCGTGGTTGGTTTTTCACAACGTTCCGTTTCACAGAGTTAAAAGTAGAATATTTAGGAAAATATTTTACGAGTATGGTCTTCTTGGGCCCTATTTTTGAAATATCGACCCTATTTCTTGCTATAAATTTCATGCAAGTTCCCTATTATGCGATAAAACGTGTTGAAGGGGTGGGGATGGCAACTGAACTCACGCACGCAGTTACCGAAACCCATGAAACCCAAAACTAACGATGTAACTTTCACCATTTTAAGTCCTTGTCAGGAATTAAAATCCAAAGCAAACCAGCTCATTTTAGTATTGTAGAACCAGCACGCTGTTTGGTACTGTTTGGTATGTATGGGCTTAATCTGTAGTTTTTACACAGCTATGTGCGTGATCTGTGTTAAACTGGGAAAAAGCTTAGATGATAGATCACCCAAATCCAATGTGATGAAAGTATATTTCGCTGCGTAATTATACAACTGCGTTTTAGGTAAATATGATCCTACTAATGTTATAAACGCGAAAGTTTGTAAGAATGTATGGATGGATGGATGGATGGATGTTTGTTACTCTTTCACGCAAAAACTACTGGATGCATTTAAATGAAACTTTACAATAATATAGCTTATACATCAGATTAACACCTAGGGTACTTTTTATCCTGGAATTCCAGCGGGAACTCTGAAATTAACGTGAAACCGCGGGGCACAACTAGTATTTAATATTGTTTTATTTTACAGACCTGATACACTGACGGCAGTCTCTGAAGCTGTATCCAGTCTCTTATTCCCGTTCAAGTGGCAATGTCCGTACATACCACTGTGCCCTTTAGGTAAGACATATATACGTAACAATACAATAAATGCGAATTACAAAGAAACTAGCCATTCGCCGCAGCTTCGCTCGCGTGAATTGAGTTTTTCCGAAACGTTTGAGTTGATGGTACTTATTTCGGAATCTATTTTCATAAAAACCGTTCAGTCGTTGCGGATCTGAGTAGTATTCAATACCGTTTGATTTTATTTATAAAATATCTTTATCAGGTCTTGCAGAAGTTCTACACGCGCCCCTACCTTACCTAATAGGCGTCGACTCGAGGTTTTTCGACCTCTACGAACCTCCGCCGGACGTGACGTGTGTCGATTTAGACACTAACAACATTACGGTGAGTAAATCGAAATTCGACCTTAAGTTTACTATCGCTAAACTTATTTTTTGTGTAACATTAACACTGTTTATACCTGAATTTTTATCCTGCACACTTTAATCTTTAATCCCCCTTAACCCAAATTCCTCAACTTAATACTTATGACTACCTATATTATGTCAATCAGTTTCCATCAATTAAAAAACATTTTTGGCAAACATGATAACCAAAGTTTTTAGTTACATTTTGTATCACGGTGTATCAAGTTTACTCAAACTAGGATTTTGTCGTGTACAGATTTGCGATTCGCAGCGGTATATATCATTGAAGATATTACCAAAACGACAAGCCAGAGCGCTGAGGCAGACGCTCGAGGCGCTGTACGCCAACATGCGGTCTGGTATGTGTGATGGAATTATCAAATCTGTTTAGATTCTTTTAAAACCAACTTTTTAATTAAATATACTTTGCTTTCCAGCGTCGCCAGTTCGTCACTTAGGCGATAAGAAGTATAATGGTGAACCCACAACCAGTTTGGATAGAGATTTTCAGAAGAGAAAAAAAGAGGTAGAGCTTTTGTGGTTTACTATAGAGATTAAGTAAACGGTAACGAGAGAAATTTATTACTTTGATCTAAGTCTCATCCCGTGACTAGCTTTGTACGCCTATTATTTCTACGTGTACGTTTCCATTAGTTTACTTTTCCACAGCACGCTTTAGAGTTGAAAATCCAAGAGGCCTTCCTACGCTTCATGGCGATGACGCTGCAGGGCTACCGGGGCTACCTCATCCCGATCACCAAAGCCCCCACGGTGGGCACGACAGATCCACAAGCTCTATTCCACATCGACGCCTTCCTCCGCTCCAGAGATAAGGCAAGTTTCAACCGGTTTGCTACGTACACGACGTAGTTGGGAAACCGTTGGCATTATTAAAAGATAAAAGTAAACCAAAAAAGACCCTTAACCCTGCCACCGCCATGTTTTGGTAACTATCACTTACCTCCAGCGCCACATGTTTTAGGCATGATTTCTCCTAGTGTTGGGAATGCTTAAAATCGATCATTAAATCTAACAAATATAAAACTACAAGGACTGTGTGCGTGTGCACTGTAAGTACACGTAATCTGAGCTGTGTAGGTACTTTAAGAAATTAATTAATTAATAAAAGTTTGTTGGTAACGGAATATTACGTGTCCGGCGCCAGGAGCACGTCATTCGTAGATCGTGATTTTACGAGGATGGCGGTGAAAGGCTTAATTTACTGTGCGACTGTACATGACGGCCGATGCGGGTGGTCCCCTCAGACGCAACACCGGTTCTACACGCTGGTGATGCGCACGCAAATGTTCACGCGCTTCATCGAGGAGCGCTCGTTCGTGTGCGACACGGACCAGGGGCTGACGTTCTTCGACGAGTGCATAGAGCGGGTCGCCAACGACGCGGACGCGCCGCTGCTCGGCACGGACCCCGGGAACACCTCCGAGAGGACCGTGTTCGTGCTGCCGCCGGATCCGCCCGATCCGGGTGAGATTTTAACATACATGACTACTCGATCCCCCACGGTTTACCCGCGTTCATTTCGGAGTTTCCTTGGAAATTCCGGTACAAAAAGTAAGCTACGTAATGTTACTCAAGAAGACTGTTGTAGTTAACTATAAGTGAAATATTTTTTTAAATCGCTTCAGTAGTTTTTGAGTTTATCCATTACAAAAAATAAACATACAAAAAAATCATTCGTTTCGGTCTATAATATTAGTATAGACATCGTAATCCAGGTACTATTACAAATGTGAGTTTGTTTATTTGATACGCTTTCACACCTTAATTATTCAACTGATCTACATGAAATTTTGCATACACGTTGTCGGATTTACATAAAATAATTTTTATCATGAAATTTCTGCAGGAACCCTAAAATTAGCGGGGAACAGGTGGATCAAAATATTTACATACCGATTCGAAGCTCATACCTATTTTCTGAGTTTTCCTGTTCGAATTCGATACTCAATATCAAGTTAATAATATCAGCAGTAACAGCCCACACAGCGGGGAGTGAGGAGGCACGAAGTCGGCGGGGGACAGAGAGCGTCGCTTCCCTATGTCTAATAGCCATTTTTGTTTGCCGCAGACGTGACGTACACGTACGCCAAGTTGGAGTTGGACGAGGGCCTGGTGTCGGCGTGCGCGGCGCGGCGCGGCGCCGGCGAGGCGGGCGGCGGCGGCGCGGCGGGCGGCGCGGGCGGGGGCGGGGCCGGGGCGCGCGCCTCGCCCGCCGCCGCCGAGCCGCTGGCCGAGCGCGACGCCGAGCCCACCGCCCGCCGCACCAAGCAGGAGATCGCCGCCGCGCAAAGGTACGTACATACGTCATGTATACTTACCATACCGGCTGTTCCCCGCGCTTTCACCCGCGTTAATTTCGGAGATCCCGCGGGAATTCCAGGATAAAAAGTACCCTATGTGTTATTCTGACGTATAACCTATTTTTTTTTTGTAAAGTTTTATTAAAATCGAGTCAGTAGTTTTTGAGTGAAAGAGTAACAGTTTTTATAATATTGGTAAGGATGTCGTGGCCACATCTAATAATAATTGACCAATTCATGATTTGGCCGGCCATTACATGAATTAATGTTCGGTCATATTATGAAATATCGAATATTATTAAATTTTGTCTTTGACGCATCGCCGGCCGCCACGGCGGCGGCACGCTCGCTAACCTCGTTCGGCTCGCGTGACTTGGTCACCGGTACAAATTTAACCTAACCAAGAATGTCGAGGTGCTCTACGCCCGGCCTAAAGTCAAAAAGTACCTACTTGTAACTAGACAATACTTGTAATCAGTTCATGATATGGCCATGACATATACACACTTACACAGTCACATCTTATCTACTTTTTTATCTATACTAATATTATAAAGAGCAAAAGTTTGTGAGTTTGTGACGTTGTAGGGGGTAATCTCTGGATCTACTGAATCAATTTTGATAATTCTTTCACTGATAAGAAGCTACAGTGATCCTGAGTGTCATAGGGTACTTTTTATTCCGGAATTCCCGCTGGAACTCCGAATTTCCCCCGGGTCAAACCACGGGGGAACAGCTATCTCTAGATCTAGAGAACCGATTTTAAAAATTCTTTCACTTATAGGGAGTTACAGTGATCATGAGAGACATAGGGTACTTTTTAACCCGGAATTCACTTTTTATTTCGGAATTCCCTCGGGAACTCCGGAGATTGTGAGTTTATGAGGTTTTAGAGGGTGATCGCTGGAGCTACTGAACCGATTTTGAAAATGATTTCACTTATAGGAAGCTACAGTAATCCCGAGGGACATAGGGTACTTTTTACCTCGGAACTCCCGCGGGAACTCCGAAGTTTGTGAGGTTGTAATCTCTGGATCTACTGAACCAATTTTAAAGATTCTTTTACTTATAGGAAGCTAAAGTGATTTTGGTTGACATAGTTACATAGTTTTATCCCAAGATTCCCGCGGGATTACCACCGGTGAAACCGCGGGGGTCAGCTAGTGATATATGAATAAAAAACAATATACTTAAATAAATAACATTGTCATCACCTTATGAGCATTATGGTCATCATTACATTATGATTATCACTAACATCATCATTATGATAGTCATTATGAGCATCAGAACAGTCGATTCGGTATTGAAAGTCATAATATTTAATGGTAAATTTCTAGTTTATCTAAAAAGATCGCTCTCAGCGTCTCAGCAATATAAGACTGCCTATTGTTACACTTAATTAAAAATGGTATTATTATTTTTGTTGTTCAATAAATAAATACTATATCTATCGTAAGCTAATGATACTTTTGATTTTATTTTACTTTTGAAAACGGAATGAGTTATTTATATTTATGTACATAAAAAAATACAAAACCTGAACTAGGTTTTTATGTGCTTATTTAAGTATGATGCCTCGAGCCGATTCCATAGGTATCTGATAACATAAGATAAAGAGTCATCACAAATATAGTTTCAAACCTTACTGCGAGACTAAATAAAAACTTTATTTATTAACTTAACGCTTACTAATGCATTATTTATTGCGAAATAAAGTGAAGAAATGTTCGTCACAATTAAATGACAACGTTTATTATGGTTACAAAACTATCCTAAATTTAATATATTTAATATACATGTGATCTTATTCAAAGCCTCGGTATCCTTGCTTCATGTATCTATTAAAAATACTAATAATATAAATCACAGAAAACCCCAAATGGCTAGATGACTAAATTTTGGTTTTTAGTCCGTTTTGTAGATTAGTAAAAAATATTAGTCACGTATTTTTCCTTTTTTTACGTAATCAAAAATATAACAGAGATACATACATTGACTAAAAATTTCGTGTGACGTCATGCCTAGGCACACTTTATACCTACTTAGTTATGACGTCACGAGCCCCTCGTAAACTTTGACGCGTTTTATCAAATTTATTACTTAACTTACTTACTTATTTTTTCAACAATTTAAAAAAGCAAAAAATACGTGTCGCTATCAAAACGCCCTTGATTAAACCTTCGCTCTGTATAAGAGGTACGATAGCAACTGGCGACCTGGGTTTTAAAGGCGAATTTGTCGTCTTCGCCAGGCCCAGGGATCGTTTACCTCCTGTACTGCAGATCACTATTTTATTCTTATTATACTTTATCTACATATTATTTCTAACTTAACATCTATGATTTTTTATACTGCCAATACATAAATACCCATGTGTGTCTCGCAATAACCAGTGGGAATGACATCCGCCGCTTTGCTTGACTATTACTATGTATTATAAACTAGTTACTACGACACAATTCTTTATCTCGTCTTATTTCTTCTAGCTCAGCTTCAGTAAAATCATTCTCTATATGAAAGATATCCCGGAGTTCTTCTGCTGATTTACCCTCAATCATTTTCGCAACAGTTTTACATGCTACGTGCAATAGCTTTTTAATGTCTAAATAATTGGCTGCCAAAATAATCTCAAACAATGTGCTTTGATCGACATCCAAAAATTTTTCATCCCATGGTGAAATATTGGCTAGTTCATCCTCAGCCGGTTGGGGAGCATCCTTGTAGTGTGTCGCCCATTCGATAGCTTTCTCGAGAATGGGAGATCTCACATTGGGCAGTGGGAGGATTTCATCGTCATCGTCGTCCAAACCCAAATCTTCTAACATATTTTTGATGGTTCCGAAACATTTTGCGATTTTAACATCAACCTCATAAATTTTACCATCCGAAGACTCCAGTTTGAGGTTAGGCATCTAAAAAGATCAAAAAGACAATACATTAGCGAAATTCAAAAATTTTCACTTGTCTGTTCCTACAATAAAATGTACCTAATGGTAAAAGAAATAATACTAGGTACATCGTGAAGACGGATTTTATATACTGTACGTACACTTTTTTGAAAAAAATACCACATGATGAAATCGAAAATTTCATTTTTTTTAAAGATGTCCTATTTTAATTTTTGGTCAAGTGTGAGTTTTCCATTAATAAAAATGCTTTTAAGCCTGAAATGTTCCAATGTTGGGCAGATTTTGCCAAAACATAAATAAATAAATTTCTCTTTTCTCTCTTTCCACGCATCTCCATTCTCCACCTTTGACTTTCTCTCCTTGAAACTCATTTCATTGTATCAGAGCTAAAATATCTAAACAGCAAAAGTTGGTCAACCGTACTCACTGAAAAAGAACGTTATATTATATGTAGTTCCAAGACATTTTCTTTATATCCTTTGGTTTTGAAATTTCTAATACTGAGTTAATAATTAATATCTCTTCGCAATTTAAGTTCTGACACAAAAGCTGTGAATTGTGGTAATAAATAAACAAGAATCACCATGTTTTCTCCTATACCGATATATGTAAGTGATCTATATTATATTAATTCATTAATTTTATTATTATCGACTAGCATAGCACGTTTAGAAAAGTTATACATAAGTAGATTTTACATATTTTATTTAACTTGAGACAGTAAATTATTATCTATTACTGTAAATTTATTATTCTGACTACAAAACTCTAATCACGCGGTTGTTGATTATTTTATGTAATTAATGGTAATTATTTTCATGTAACCTATAATTAACAATAATATAATAATTGATTCTATTGACTGATTAACTAATAATAAAATTTTACTTACGGTTTGCTGTTTCAACTGAATTTACGGAACTAAACCAAAATCACACGAAATGGGAAGTGTGTATACAATTTTATCTGTAAAATACCACGTAGTCAATTATTTACTGCACCGTTCACCACACTAAGCGTAATCCTGAACACTGAAGTCTTTAACTGACTGCGTCGTTCAAAGATCTACTAATTTATACTACATTTTGTGAAAGTGTTGCCAGTTGGGACCAGTTTTGCCAGTTGCCATAATATGACCGGCATTGGCAACTGGCAAAACTGGTTACCAGTAGGTTTGCCATTTTTTTTGGGGTTTAAATTTAGTTTAATACTTTTAGGGAATTCAGGGAAAATTGTTTGTTACTCATATTATTATGTTTCAATTTTTTCGTAGGTTGCACACACCCCATCCTCTATCTAACAAAATTTTCAAATTTTTTTTTTTGGCATTAGCATTCTTGCCGCAATTTTGTTCGAATAAATAAATATATCGTTTATATAGTAATAAATATACATCTTAATTAATATAAATCACGTGTCATGTTGTTTGTCCGCGATGGACTCCGAAACTACTAAATCGATCGTAATGAAATTTCGTCACCATGTTGTATTTGGCCCAACCTAAAAGATAGGATAGTTTTTATCCCGGAATTCCCGCGGGAACTCCGAAATCACCGCGGATGAAATCGCGCGGGACAGCTAGTATATGTTTTATAGAGTTTAGTCAACCAACTGATGCACTACTAGGCATTATTTTTAATGTTTCGTATAATTACAAAAATGACAGCAATAGGGCTCCGTTTGGACCCTTCGGGTACGGAACCCTAAAAATCACCATGTACCAACCAAATGTTACCAACTACCTAAAGTAGTCTAGGTTGTTGGTAAGCATGGTGATTTTTATCTTGTGTTTTTGAAGGATATATTCATCGCCATCGGAGACTAATTTCAAGTGTACTTAAAAAAAAAATTGACCTAATGTTTTAACAAAGATTTATTAAATAAAGATTAAGAAGTCCGAAATGAAAGAAAATAAAGGGATTGGTATTAGGAATCTTTATTAAATTCTTTTGTCGCAAAAATAATTTTAACCTAGTTAATAGGTAGGTAGCAGTTAGGATATTTTTACACAAATTTAGTCGTACACGAATAAAACTGTGATTGTTGTTTAGGAATATTATTTCTGAAAAAGATCTTCAACCTATGAATAAATATTTTGTACTTAACTGACTATTATCTTACTACCTAGTCACTACCTGAAATGGTCAGGTAGTTCAGGTACAAATATTCATAGGTCAATTTAGATATGATTTTCCAAAAATGTATTGTCCTGACAATTACGAACACAACAAAAAAGAAATCAGCCAATAATTTTTAACACGAATTTGTACCAAAACGACCCACCTATATGAATTTTTCAAATCTTATTGTGAGTACCTTTTTCGTATGATTGCGTATATATTACGGTATCAATATTGTTTGATACTAGCTACCAATTATTTACATATATAGAAACTTAACACTAAAAAGTCATAATATTATATGAAAACCACCAAAAGTGGCCGTTTTTGATCGGATGGAGCCCGTGCCCGAACCCATGGTAGGAGTATGGGCTATATGAAAAAAAAAAGAAAAATTTAATCCGTCCTCGTGTAGATTGATATAATATAATATTGGACACGTATTTTTCTTTTTTTACGTAATCAAAAAATAACGGCGAGAAATTCAATCGAAGTAGTAATGACGTCATAAGCTTCCACTGCGTTTTATCTAAGTATTTTTGCAATAGTTTTAAAATATCTGTAATTTTTTTACCACGGACTAAATAGAATTTTGATTTTCATACCCCGGCAACATGCCTATTGTTGCAGATTGGCGCGCAAAGCCAACCTGTCGCCGGAGGCGTGGGCGAAGTGCTTGCTGGGCGCGTGCTACTCGATGTACTTCCTGTCGCTGCCGTGCCGGCTGACGCTCAGCCGCGGCAGGGAGCGGCCGACGCTGAGGGCTGCCTACGAGCTGCTGGAACGCGCCGCCAAACTGAAAGTGCCATGCGACGAGGTAACGCTATACAATACCTACATTTATATTCATAACATATTATGAAATAGAATGATATTTTGTCTTTTTTATGGGTAAAATTCATATTTTCTCTGCCTAAAGAAAATTACAAAATACTATTAAAAATGATAAAAAAAAATACTCATGTATTTTTCCAATTTTTTATTGTTGCAATTTTTAAAAGATCTTTCCGGAAGATTCATATTGCGGCTGAAATGTCACCTTTTATGAATTCGAAAATGTCGACAATATTTGCTTAACTTGACACTAGCGCACGGGGCCTATACTGTTCGAGCTTTTATTGAGCCTAAAATTAAAAATAAACAGGACGTTGTTGATGTTACACTGTGCACAGAATAAAGAAGAGATACAGTAGGTCGAGATATTTAATCTCGTTGGACATGCTGCTGATGCCAGTATTGGGTCGCTCCCTTACCTCGCACTCACGACGCGATTAACCTCTGTATTAGCTCTACTATCTACTATCTTCACACTGTGTCTGTATTGTGTGCTTGTGTGTTTGTGCGTGTCAGGTTTGCTACCGCGTGATGATGCAGTCGTGCAGCGCGCACTCGCTGCCGGTGCTGACGGTGCGGCTGCTGTCGCTGATGCGGCGCGCCGGCCTGCAGCCGAACGCGCTCACCTACGGCCACTACAACCGCTGCGTGCTCGACGCGCACTGGCCCGTGGACACGCCCAGGTACCAGCCATATATTATGCCTAGACCCCCCCCCCCCCCTAGTTTTCACGTAGTACCTAATTCATAGATATGGTTTTAAATATTTTTTTGCAAACGCCAAGTCAAAATAATTAATTTGAATCAGATTTAAATCAGCTGTCGTCCTGGTATGTGCGTCAGTGTGCATCACCGGTGCGTTTAAAAAGCGCCATACTTGAATATAGCTCGAAAAAGCGCAAGATTTTCCTAGATTACTGACTACGTGAGGAAGCCCTGTCTTTCGCCCCTGGGGCCAAGCGTGGTATTTTGAAGAGAGACCTCCCCCCCCACTGAACAGATCAAGTAGAATGGGTACGTTCCCATAAAGTACATTATAAATGTATATATAAAATGTGTTGCAACGTGTTGTATAGTGGCGGCAAGGTGCTGTGGAACAAGCTTCGCATGGCGGTGGCGGGCGCGGCGCTGTTCCGCGCGGCCGGCGCGCAGCGGGCCCGCCGCGGCGCCTCGCACGCTGCCGCCGCTGTCGGTGAGCCATCATGTACATACGTATAAACAAGGCATGTTAGGGACGGATATGTTCCGTTATAACAGAGCACTGTAAGGTATGACGTCAATTTAGTATAGAGCGAAGCCGTTCCGTTATAGTTAGCTATCCTGAATTACTATTTAAAACGGAACGCAGTCCAGTATACTGTCATCGATGTCATTGTCGTGTCACGTTGTCGGCCACTCTGACGACCGACCGACGCGGTTAACCAATCAGGACCAAAGCACTGAGAGAACCTTGTGTGCGTTCCGTGGCTTCGCACGAATGCACTCGAACGCGCTCGAGCGCGCTCTGAACCCGTTCTGTGGCTTGGTGAAATTTTACTCTGACAACTGTCAGAGCGTAGTTTCACCCGTTCCGTGGCTCAGAGTGCAGCAACCAAACAACCATCTTCGAAGGTTAATTTTCACTCTGACAGCTATGTATTGTTTAAGAAGTGTCAAAGTTTGCGCCAAAAACCGGTTTCGAAGAAAAAGAAATTAATCGGAGTTCTTACGAACAAAGGGGAGGTGTCGTAGTCACAAAAAGTTTATAATTGGATGTAAATGATGGCGCGTCTTATTTGCAATGTGAGTTGAGAGAAATCAAATGGCGCCTGAAATTTCAAATATTTTGAGGTTATAAAAACAACTCGATCGTTCTGTGGCTTGGTTGCAACTCAAACGAGTGAAATTTTAACCTAACAACTGCGCCCAAATCCACGGAACGCACACCTTACCGAAAACGCCAGTGCTCACAATACAAAAATGGCGACGATTATGACGTCATACTGCCTACTCTAGGATACTGCAGCGGTGTACTGTTTTATAACGAAACGCATCGTATATGGGGAACATACACGAAGTGGGAGTTAGGAGTTTCAAAATTTGGTTCGTCGGAGATGGAACCGGAATCGGAGTTGGAGGTGGTGGCAGCAAAGAGATGTGCTTATCATCATCCGTAAAACTTAAATCCGTAAATGTAAAGGCCGCAGCATACGTGACGGGTTTTTATACGGATGGGACGAGACGGGAAGTTTTGGAAATATCGTTTTATACAAAGTGTATATGAAACAGCATATTATGTCACGAATACAAGGACGGGACGGTAATGTGGCACTCACGGGGTGGGAAAAATATTGTCGCCGATGATGTTTAGGACGTCCCGCCCCGCGCGTGCGCCGTCCGGGCCGTTTTTCCGCTACGTATGCAGTATGCACTGTCACTCCGTTCGTTCGGTAGAGAAAATTAGTGACGCCTTGAGGATGGCTATGGCTTATGCTGTCAAGCTTTGTAAATTCAATAAATAAATAAATGATGCATGCAAGTGGCAAAAATGGACGACGAAAAACTAATCGAGTGAGTTCAAAACGGGAACGTGGTATACATATGCATTTATACCACGTTGCCGTTTTGAACGAGGTAGTCACGTCTCCGCCTCGTTCATAGTATCTCCGTCGACAGAAGTATTATCTCGTTACATATGCAGCGACCTTAAAAGTAATCGACGGCAGAAGAAAGCACGTTAGAACGGGGGATTTCAACCGGTCATGCATAAACCTCGGATCAAAACCACCGATTTAGGGCCTATGCACACCACGTTTTTTCTCACGTCTCTAAAACGCGCGTCGACGGCGCGTCAACGGCGCGCTTTTATCCTACAAAAGTCTACAGGCTGCGTCTGACTCGCGTTCGTATCGCGTCTGTATCGCTACTAACGCGCGTCGACGGCGCGTTTAAAAAACGTGGTGTGCATAGGCCCTTAGGTAGCTCTTTAACATCCTTACCTTACCAACGTTGCCGTGTTGCAGGTAGCGGTGGCGGTGGCGGTGGCGGGGGCGGGTCGCTGCGGCGCGTGGTGTCGGCGGCGCGCGTGGCCGAGCTGGAGGGCGAGGAGGCGCCGCCCCGCGCCGCGCACAGCCGCACCAGCCTCGACTCCAGTGAGTGGGCGCCGATAACCTTACCTCTGTTATAACAGAACTCAATAGTTTCCATGGCCATGTTCCGCCTCTGTCGTCGCATCAGCTCCATGTCAGTTGCTTCAACTGCCTGCCTGAATTATAAATAAATAAAATAAAATAAAAAAATGTCATAATAGTATCGCATTGTCATCCCAATTATATTTATAAAAAGTTTAATTTCGATACGACAGTTGGGAAATATCTTGAAATTGACTATTTCTAAGGCATTATTTGTCAACTAATTGCAAGTAAAACTATAAAAACGAGCTTCACGAGTGGCTCAAAGTAGTAGGACGTCTGTTTTCAGTAGTTAGCGCTGGCAACTTTCGAGAGAAGGACACATCTGCTATTACCGTTACCGGATAGCTACTCACACAGACATCACTTTTCAACATAAATAAATTTTAAATTAATCACCCACGACCAGAGTCCTTGTCAAGACACTTACAGCGACACCATTCAATTCCGAGTAGTTATCGACGAGGGTAATACGAGTAGTCATGTGATTTGTGTGTGTGTGTGTGTGTGTCAGACGGCGCGTGCGCAGGCGCCGGCGGCGGCCGCGAGGAGGCGCTGGGCGAGTCGAGGCGCGCGTTCGAGGCGCTGTGCCGGCGCGGGAACATCGTGCGCGCCGCGCCCGCGCCCGCGCGCCCGCACGCGCACCACCTGCACGCGCACGCCGGGATACTCATCTCCGGTGAGGGCGTTTTCCGTCCGGTCATACACAAAATTGATGACCGCAGCGCACCTACCCCCTTAACCAAGTTGATGAACTATGGTTGTTATCGTTATAGAAAATTAAGAAACTTATCGTTATGTTACGTGGTCTTGAAAAAACGTCCAGCCAAATTTTTCGTTGCGCTTGCACCCTTAGCCAAGGGGGGTGATGTTAAGTGACGGTGTGGTCGAATATTGTAAACCTCTACCTTTAACTCCCGCCTCCTAGCGACAGGTAGCTGCGACCTGGACCAATCTGAATTCAATTTTGCGTGTGATTGTCCTTTCCGACTAAAGTAACCGCTATCTAATTCAATTGACAGGTGTTCCGTCTAATCCTGATTTGAGTGCATCGATGAGGCCTAGAAGCAATTCGTTAGATAGTGACGATGCCGTTATGACTGCCACTGCTTTGTCCCTGACGGAAAAGAGACAGGTAACAGGGGAAATCGGGGGATTGAGTTTATGGGAGATCAATTGAAATTTATATATTAATTATAGGAGAAAATTAAACTTAATATTTGTTTTAGACTATACACGTGAGTCCAGAAAGCCCGTCAGACCATCGCATACTGACGCGATCGGAGAGCTTTGCGGGCGATGCGCAGATTTTACAGAATTTGCAGAGATTATCATACACAATGAGTAAGTGATATATATACCTATAACATCTACTCCTTTTATGTCCTCTTTTTAATTTGAAACGAAAATAAAGTTATGAATATGTTTTAAAATACATTATATTCATGAAAACCAAGTGTACAGGAAACGTCGTGTCTGACGAAAGGTTATTCACTCGTGAAAAGCAAATCCCCGTTTAGGTTTTTTCTGTGATAAGTATTTTAAATTTATGTATAATACTTACATGCGTTGTATATTTGCGCAAATATGTATGCATGTAAGAAACGAGTTATCGTGGGGTTAAATATAATTATAGATCTATGCCATTTAATTGTTTACTATATAGGTACTTCAAATCCCAAATCGAAGTGCTCGAAGTCGCTCAGTTTCCCAGAGGAGCCGGACAAAGAAGCTGTCGAAACGGAAATGTCAGACCCGGCGAAGCTATCACCCCTAAAGTACGTACCGAAATAGTGTGTATTTAGTAAAAGTGTAACAACATTTTCTTTTTAGATAAAAGAATGGTTATCCATGTGTGTAAAAAGTATAACAAAATCCTTACTATTATTATTATTAATTTGAGCTTGTTTATTAATTAAATACGCTTTTACAGCTTAACTACTCAACTGAACATCATGTACATAAACGTTGTCAGGAGTGCGATGGTACTTTTTATTTCAGAATTCCCGCGGGAATTCCTAAATTTAACCTAGGTGAAACAGCTAGTTTAAGTATACTAATATTATAAAGAGGTCAAGTTTGTGAGTTTGTGACGTTGTAGGGGTAATCTCTGGATCTACTGAACCGACTTTAAAAATTCTTTCACTTATAGAAAGCTATGGCAGTCCTGGGTGACATAGGGTTCTTTTTATCCCGAAATTTCCACGGGAACTCCGAAATTACCGCGTGTGAAACCGCGGGGGGCAGCTATTAAATAATAATTTGATCGAGCTGAAAATTGCTATGTGGTTTCAAAAGACTTCGTATCGAATAAATGACCTTTAGTTCAATGAAAGATATATTTAACGTGTGCCGTCCCGTCGCAGGTTGTCCCCGCGCACCCCGGTGCTAGCGGACGACCCGCTCGGAGCGCTGCGCGTGGAGGCGGAGCCGCCGCCCGCGCCGCTCGCACCCGCCGCCGACAGCGAGCCGCCGCCCCCCAAGCACGAGCTGAGCGTCAGCCCCAAGCTGTTCCACCGCAGAAGCAACTCGTTCCAGGACGACCCGCCCACGCCGCTCGGGTATACAACGTCCTTTATTGTTTCTTTAATATTATGTCGTATAATTGTCACCGTAAAATTGTAAGAAGCGTTAGTTTACAAAATGCTGCTGTGTTGTATTTGCGAGCACCCTGACAAAGCTAGTTTTAAAATGTGGCCAAAACAGACTAAAATTTTATTATAATTTTTGAATTTTTTGTGTTTTTATTTACGTGAAAACAATGTTTTTTCTATCTTCGGCGTTACTCAAAACTACAGCCAGTTCGTAATGATCTGCATCTCTTTTGCCTTACGTACGATCCTTTTTTATCTGTCCCATGACCCCATCCCATCCCAACCCGGCTACCACGTGATCCCAATTAACGCGAGAACAGGACTTTTGGCGGGATTTTTAGCAGAAAGGACGTCAGATTTATTTCTTTGTTTTGCAAATTTAATATTGTGTGAATGTGGTGGATTTTGCATAAAGTTCCGGTAAGTTCCGGTAAAGCATCGTAATGCATCTCACCAATGCATTTCGATGTAATTAACTTCAGAAGAGGAAATATACCACTGAATTGACTGTATGGACTAAGTTTCCTTCTGCCTTCCCCGAAAGGGGTAAACTTCACCAAAAAAAAATTACGTGAGAATAATCTGGTAGCGCTAGCGCGGCGCCTCGTGGAAGCACGATAACCTCGATAGTTTCCTGCCCGCCAGGAAACTGCACAGGAGCGAGACGGTGCCGGCGGGCGCGGGGGGCGCGGGCGCAGGCGGGATGTCCTCCAGCCTCGCCACCATCGGCAACACGCTCAAGATCAGCTTCGGGTGAGTTTTTAACTACATACAGACAAGTTAATTTTCATACAAAATAGGCATGATGCCAGGGTATAAAAATCAAAATTCTATTTAGTCCGTCAGTTAGATAATAAAAAATAATAGACACGTATATTTTTATTTACACGGTAACAGTACAGTTTAGTAGAGGTGGCTGTGACGTTATAGCTTAGTATAAATTGTACCAAGGCGTGACGTTACGCGACATTCTACTCTAGGTATCGCCGTTATTTTTTGATTACGTAAAGAAAGAAAAAATACTTGTTCAATATTTTTATTAATCTACACGAAGGACTAAAAACTAAAATTTCGTCACCTAGCCCATAAAATAGAAGCACGAAACCAATTGATGTGAGCGTGGGACGGCGCGTAATTCTAAGTTGGCGCCGAGAGACGTGACTACTTGCGCTAAATGCAGTTCAATGCCTTTTCAATGGTCACTGTTGCGATGCTACTCGGAAAGGGGGTGCTTAACTGTAAACGCTTCAAAAATTAAATAAAATATGGTTGTTTTTTTTTTCAACTATAAAAAAAAAACAGTTATATAAATCACGACAGTCAAATTCTATCAAAAGATACTTTGTTTTTTTGGTATTGCTATTTAATTATGAGCTGGTTTTATTTTTTTGGATAAGCACCCAATTTTAGATTTAATCATCACTGCTATAATTGTAATTATCTACTTCATAAAAACATCGTGAGCATGTTTTTGCATTGAGAACTTGATATTTTGTTTTTTAGTTATCGCTACATTCTCATAGAAATTTTATCATTTGCAATTGTAAAGTTACCGATGCAGATGATAATTTGGGAGAGAGCAGAAAACATTGTTTAAAAGAAGCAATGAATATATTGAGCTCCTTGATGCAGTAATATTTTCTGCTTTCTGTCTTAGCCGTTGATGTTAACATAATGTGTATATTTCACGTGTAGTAATCGAATGTGCAACCAACTTGATACACTATAACCGCACCACACAGTCATGTGTTTGTTTGCTAGCCTGTTTGTTTCTTTAGACGCTATTCGCCCGCCAGACTGTCGTTGCGCAAAGAGAACATGAAACTCGGGAAGGCAATGCTTGAGAATTACTTCAGGTAAGAGAGCTGACACTGTCCAAACTGACACCACCTAATTTGGCCCCACTTCATTATCGTTTTAGCAAAGTCTGTTTATGAGAAAATATATACCTATACCTAATAGCCAAAGTATAAATACAGCGTGTCTAAATTCACTTTTTTTGTCTTGCGACGCCACGTATTAAAACAACCATGCACATTCAATAGAAACCTCACAAAAAATTTAAATGTGTACTGTAACGCGTCGCAACGATATTTTTTTCGAACGTTCGTTCTAAAGAAACGCTTCTATGGACTATACTTAATTAAAATAATTATGTAATACACGATCATGACCACATTTCATGGTTTTGAATAAAATTTTAAATTCTGCTTGGAGTGTGTAGAGGCGTGAGTATGCATGTATGGATAATTAGGAAACGAAATAATTGATATGGAAAACCACGGTGAATGGATACGCTATTATGGTCAAAGGAATATAAATCAGATGATTGGAATTATTAAAATTATTGCATGATAAGATGTTTTTTTTTTGCATTTTCACTCATTCACATGATCGATGAATCATTATGAGCATGTTACTTTGTAGCTATTGTTTTCTATAAATATATCATAACAACTTATTAATTTTGCTTTCTTTGATTAAATAACTATATGTCATAAACCCAAAAATATATTAGACGACAATACGTTTTAAAAAAATACAAAAAGAAATTAATCTAGTTTTTTTTATTTTCTTACTTCAGTTATGGCGTAAATATTTAATCTTTAGATACCTACTAATATTATAAACAGTAAAGACATGATTTTTTTGTATGTCGTTTATAATGGATTAACTCAAAAACTACTGAACAAATTCTAAAAAAAAATTCTCTTATAGGAAGCTACAGTTCCTGAGTGACATAAATATTTTTTATTGCCGAATTCCTACGGAACTCTGAAAATAATACGAGGCAAACCGTAGGGTATTAACACAATATTTTTAAGCAAAGAAGTACTAATAAAATTAACATCAATTTGTAAACTGATCTCAACGGTCAAACGTCCCATTCACGTCCTGACCTCCCATGTTGTCACGATCCAGTCCCACGAGCATAGCCGGCAAGAAGTCCAACGAGCTGCTGCAGAGCGGGCTGAGTAGCCTCAAGTCGGCGGCCACCAGCATGGCGAAGAAGTTCGACGAGATGAAGGAGGTGATATCGGCCAACTCGACGCCGGTGAAGGGAGCCATCGGGAACGCGACCAGCGCCATCAGCAACTTCATGAACGAAGACGACCCGTCCGACGGCTCCTCAGAGGTCAACCCGGACGGTACGTAGTGCTATGAGACCCGTCGAGGGAACCGCCGCCGCCGTCGTTCCGCGTTTACCGCCGAAACGCGGAATGACGTCACTTGTTCAAAATTACGCCTTATTAATCTGTGATAGAAATGTCACTGTCGTATTGACAGGGTCATGTGACACTAACAGACAGATAACTTCAATATCCAAATGCGAAATTATGGTTGAACTGTGTCGAGTTACTTCCAAAAGTTCCAGAAAAGAATCGAAATGCATCTTACTGATGCATTTTAAAGTGAAAAATTTCAGAAAAATTAAATATGTGTTGACTGTATGCACTTAGTTTCTTTTGCCTTCTCTGAAAGAGGTAAATGTTTCCTAAAAAAATTAAAGTGACGTCATGTGTCAAGCGTGGCTGTGATTGGGGTTTCGTTGCAACTTTCCGTTTCCCAAAATTAAAAGTTGAATATTTTGGAAACTATTGAACATTTTTTAGTAAATCTTTCACGATAACGCTTTTCTAAGGCTCTATTTTTGAAATATTGACACAATTTCATATAATAAATTTTATGCAAGTACCCTATTGCTATTCTCAGAAACAGGAGAACATATTAATAAGTTTAATGTATGTATAATGTGACTCGTGCAGAGTGGACGCCGGCCGCGGGGTTCAGACGCGCGTCCAGCGAGGCGGAGCTGGCGTGCTCCATGGAGCGTGGCTCGCTCGCCACGCTGCTGTCGCATCTGCCCGACAACCTGTATCCACAGTCGGTTGTAAGTGATTTATTAGAGTTTTTTTTTTTTCATAAATATTTTATTAGTTAGGCACATGTTAGCATAAATTGTTATAAATGTCCTTCGTTTAAAATTACACTCCCTATAATGAGGTCCGCGCTGTAATTTTTGAGATGCACTATCTGTCTGTTCGCGATAAATTCAAAACTACTCAACGGATTTTCATTCGGTTTTCACCAATAGATAAAGTGATTCAAGAGGATGTTTTATACGTAGTTTATCCTGGAATTCCCGCGTGAACTCCGAAATTACTGGGGCTGAAACCGCGAGGGACGAGCTAGTAAGTCAATATAATATTGCCCATATCCAGGACAGCCGCGCGGCGGGCGCGGGCGCGGACGAGGCGGGCGTGAGCGTGCACATGACGTCGTGCTCGCAGTGCCACCAGTGCCTCGCGCTCCTCTACGACGAGGACATCATGGCCGGCTGGGCGGCGGACGACTCCAACCTGAACACCAGGTGCACCGCCTGCGGCCGGCACACCGTGCCGCTGCTGTCGCTCAAGGTTAGACTTTAACGCACACGATTAAAGGTAGGCGTCCACATATCGTACGCATCGGACGCATCGTATCAAACGGATTGTATTACGGACTTGGCAGCCAAATTTTAGTTTTTAGTTCGTCTTTTTTTTACTTTTTACGTAGGTAATCAAAAAATAACGGAGTATACATTGAGTCGAAATGTATCCGTTATTTTTTGATTACGTAAAAAGTGAAAAATACGTGTCGTGTAAAGTGAAAAATATTTTCTACAAGACAAACTAAATAGAATTTTGGTTTTCATACCCGGAGACAAGCCTATTCTTTGTATAGAATGTCATACAAGTGCGTCCTCTGATCAGCATCGTACGGTTCGCACGAATCTACCCATTGGCAATGCCGATGCCGATGCTCCGATGGGCAACTTTTGCGATGCGTGCCGATGACGTCATACGAAATGACGATCCAGTGGACGGCCACCGCGCGCTCGCTCCGCATTGTCCGCTGTATTATTTTCCAGTTCACACGGGTTATTCCAGCATAATCTGTTTTAAGCGATGCGTACGATGCGTATATGTGGACGCCTACCTTAATACGCATGGAACGGCCATTGAACGGATTCGAGTACCGCATCAGTAATTAATATTGGTGTTTACTCTGAGTCTGGGTGTATAATCACTACATATTATACAACAAAGTCCTCCGCCGCGTCTGTCTGTCTATTTGTCTGTCTGTTCGTGATGAACTCAAAACCTACTTAACAGTGTTTCATGCGGTTTTCACCCATAGATGGATTCATGAGGAAAGTTTAAGTACACAATTTGTCAAAGTTTTGTGTAAATTGGTTGAAATCCTTACTAATATTATAAATTTTAAAGTAAGTTTATTTGCTTGTTCATTTGTTACGCTTTCATGCCTCAAAATACGGTGCACGGTATTTTCAAAGTTCAAACTGGGTCCACAGAGAAGATTAAATTTTTTCCTAGAATAAATTTTAATTTAAATTAATTTTTATCTTTTTCAGGTTATTCGTGCGGGACAAAAACAAGCGGAATCACTCACTGTGCCTTATTTGAATCCATTAGTGCTGAGAAAAGAGTTCGAATCGATACTCGGTAACGTTAATCATAACCTTTATAAAAAGTTTTTTTTTTGTAATAGCTCGATCTTGGATAGTTTTAAATTTTTTTTTTGTCCTTAGGAAGAGAAGGCGATTCTTGCTTAGCCGAACCTCAATTTGTGGAGTCTCACCCCATTGTGTACTGGAACCTAGTTTGGTTCTTGGAGCGTGCCAACATAGAAAACCACTTGCCCGACTTACTAAGTCCCAACTTCCAAGCCAAGTATTTGAGTTCGGAAACTTTGGCGGATAATGATAAGTCAGGTGAGTTTTTGAATTTATTATCCCAGCAAAAACATAAATGTAAAAAAGGAGAGCCAGTTCCTTTACTTGAACTTGGCTTGACACGCTGCCGCGTGTCTAGATTATTTAGGGCGTTTATATGAAAGATTATTTATTTATTTATTTATAATATAAATCTGCACACACGTAATTGTTTTATTTTTCTTACTGGCTGTTCCCCGCGGTGTCACTCGTGTTTATTTCGGAATTACCGCGGGAATTTATCCAAGCTAAGCTTAATCTACCTGCGAAATCCATGATAATCCTTTTAATTACTCCGGAGATTATTCTATTCCGTATTCTTTGGTATAGATACTATTAGATTTGGTAGAGATTCTATTCAAAAGCGCCTGTAAAGGCTCATTTTCATTGGTCTTTAATTCAGTCGTTATACATCAGCAGGCGGGAAGTCCCCGAATACGGGCTATCGACTAATGAAAGTAGGCTATCTAATCTTGGTCGATACGGCGGATGCGGGCATTCCCCGCACGCGGTCTAACAACCAATGAAAGGCACTATGGCATGCGTGAATAGAAATCTCTCGTACCCCGAATGCGAGCTCTAACGACCAATGAAAATGCTGCTTAAAGTATTAATTAAATAAAGATTTTTCATTAATCGAACAGCGGCGTCGTCGGCGGGCGCGGGCGCGGGCGCGGGCGCGGGCGCGGGCGCGGGCGCGGGCGTGCTGGTGGTGGTGTCGTGCAGCTGGGACTGCGCGCGGCTGCACGAGGCGGGCGAGGCGGGCTGCGCGCTGTACGCGGCGTGGCGCGCGCGCCGCCACCACCAGCAGCGCTCGCGGGCGCTCCAAGCGCTGCTGCTGAACGACCCGCACCACGGGAACGCCGCGCACACGTGAGCACGCTGTTCTTTGAGTTTACGATCATGTTGTATTTGTTTAAAATGAAAACTTGTTTTAAACGATATCGACCGTCGATATCTATATTTCAATATCGAATTATCGATATAATATATCGCCCAAAAAAGTATTCGTAATAAATATCGATATTTCTAAATAATGATGTCGTTATTTAGATACATCGATTTTTTTTTTCACATTTCACATCATCAAATTCATAATTACATTTAATTATAATATGTCAAAGGATAAAGTGATCGTCAAAAATTTAAATTCCAATAGGTATAGGTAAATTACACAATACAAAAAAATTACACAATTAGGTATACATAATGTCATAAATGTCAAACAATGTCAGTTAAAACAAAAAATAAAAATCATCATTCAATCATATTATTATCAACAGCCCTCCCTTAGAGCGCCCCGGTGCCCCCCTAGCGTCCGCTTACTAAAACATAAAAAAAAATAAAGGCAGACACCGACACAATTCTGAAAATCAACAGACACTTCAATTTATATGTATAGATGTATCATAGACTAGCTGTTGAACACCATGGTTTCAACCGCATCAGTTTTAGAATTCCCTCGGGAACACTGTGTATCGGAATGAAAGTACATATTATATCCTAATAAAGTATTCGTATTTTCCAATGACAATAGTTTTTAGTAACAAAGTGGTCTAATGAGACAACACAATGTACGTGTATATTTAAAGAGTTTAAACTATTTGTTTAACTATTGAACTTTGAACATCACACTCCCATACCAGTTAACTATCCAACAATGATTTACAAAGCATTGAGATGTTGGTTGTGTATATTAATTTTGCCTTTATATGAACTATCACAGAGTGGCGCTGACTGTGCTGAATGGGTTGCTCAGTAACGACCTGACGGACTCGCTGCGCAAACTGGCCGCCTACAGAGAAACGACCTCCACTAACAAGAGATATCATTCTTATTACAGGTATGTATTTATTTCTTATTCTTATATTGCACCTTTAGAATAGGCATTTTGCCGTGGTATGGAAATCAAAATTCTTTTAGTCCGTCAGTTAGATAATAAATTATTGAAGAAATAGATAAAACGCATTAAAGTTTAGGAGTGGGCGTTCGTGACGTCCGCTTCGCAACTAGTGTAGGCAGGCACCACGCAGAATTTCGATTCAATATATCGCCGCTATTTTTTGATTGTGTAAAATAAAGAAAAATACGTGTCCAATATTTCCTGTATCCTGTAAATTCTGATTTTGCTATAAACTGGCCTTAAAAAACCTTACTCTACAACCATGTGACAGCCTATAACAACGGCATTTTCGTTGATCGCGCTATTCTCTATGTATGTAAGTGAAACAGACTTATTTGCTCATTTCTCACAAATTTTTGAGTTTCCTGCCCATCAGACGTTAGGGTTTTAATCAAAGAATAGGGATTATATAAAGAAGCGACACTCCGCCTCCAACAATTTCATGCCTCCTTATAATAAGTATATAAGTTACTTGGAAATTTCGAGGAAAGTTTGACACAAAATGTCGAATCTATATGTGACAATAATTTATTCACTGACAGCTGACAGTTACTGTCAACCTTACGATACACCCACAAGCACAGCCCGTGTACCTACACGTGTACGAGCCGGCTGTCTTGTGGGAAAGTACTTGCATCAGTTCATTTGCAGGAGCGGTGCGATTTTGTGTTTTGCCAGCTCATGCACAAAACCGTATTGCTGTAATGTTATTGTAGTTCGTTTAAAGATGAGCATCTTAGTTTGGGGCTAGTGTAGTGTCTCTATGGCGTAACAACATCGTAACAAGTATAAAGTATTGGTAGCGCGAATAATCTTGCATTATTACTTAGTTGAAAGGGGCGATTGTACAGTGTACACGAATGTTAGAAGTGCCTTTGTGTGCGCAGCATAATTTTTCTGGCATCAAGTAGTTTGTCATTTTTCTCTCTCTGTCACTCCAGAGATATACTGTTCCTCGCTATGGCGGCCCTCGGCGAGAACATTATCGACTTGAACGCGCTGCAGAAGGAATATTCGCGCGCCCTCGAACAGCTGGGAGGCGAAACCCGACCCCAAGATCTGCCGCCGTCGCCCACCGCGGTCTGCTGCCGGCATTACTTCAAACGACTCCGGCTGGTTTACGACGAATAATCGTATCACAATCATCGAATATAACATTAACGATCTACAGTGCAGCTGTAAGTTCGTTTTGACTATGCGGTTATAAAATATATCGAAAGACTTTAGTGTACTTAGTACATAATGTTCAGTACAAGTACCGCATTCAAAGCAATATTGTATGAAACTATTTATTTACTAAAACATATATTTTGACTTTTTATATTTATTTCCAATGTGCAATTAAACTTGTCCTTATTAACATTGTAGAAGAGTATTATTATTATTATAAAAGGGTATCTGACTAATGTTGGATTTCTTTTTATGCCTTACATTTTCTTACTTATTCTTCGATGTCCACTTTCTTTTATATTTCAACGTACCTATCATCAATATAAAATATTTTTAAATTATTTTTTGCATTTTAGATGTAAGTATTCATGTTTTAAAAAATAGTCAAATATCTTTTTATAATAGATTTGCCAATCAATGAAAATTTATATAGCATCTTTCTTATAACCGTCAGTTTGTATAACAAATTCAAGTGACGAAACAGTTTAAATATGTCCCAGTTTTGCGCACTAGTCAGACTATTGGCCTTTTTACAACGACTTGTTGCATGTCCTCTTGAAGTAAACAGAAGAATTTGAGAAGCCCGTCCATTGTTAGAAATGGTAAAGGGATTTCATTATATTAAATAAAATATGCACTGATTATAGATAATTGAAATTGAACAATAACATAAATAGGGTAAGAGAATTCCAAGGCCTATGTTATGTGAAAATTTTACTCTATTTTGCCCCAAATCTAGTTATGGCTAGTTCAAAACCGTTGTCATTTCTAGAATAGAGAGTCGTAATAAATAGGTGATATAGATATTTGATAACATTAGTACCGTTTTAAGTCATTTAACTAAACATAACAAAATATACCAAAAAAATAAAAACTTATCGACGAATGGTTTTTATGTGCTCTTAAATTCTCATCTGCATAATTATCTCATTTGTATGGAAGAGAAAAGATCATCTTAGTTCGATTGTATGCCCAACTTTTATGCCATTTTATTCTAGTTCAAAGGATGACAATGTTCTCAATTTTAGCCTGTAGTCTTACCTACTGTTGTGATTTCTCAAATATGTCTTATAATAATTATATCTGTTAATTAATAACAAAATTTGGTGTGGTTTGTCCGTGCCTGACGCTAAACTCTGCAGTCCTTTCCCGCACTCTTAATGAGGCTTATATTATGGTAGGCCAAGCATGAAGTTTTTAGTTTGCGACTATGGGGTTGGTTTTGAAGATAGGCGTGAAACCTAGGACACAGATAATATAATACAATACTATATTCGTAGGATATCACCATCAATGGACGGAAAATGTATTCAAGAATATTCTGAAACGTTCCACGATCTTCTTTTTTTTTCCGAAATGTTCGGGTTCTAGTTATTTGTGGTCACGACAGTTAACGACAGCGCACTGTCAAACACACGAGCGAGCCGCGGGCAAAAACCTAGACTATTTGTACAAAAGCTAAAGGTCACAGACTAAACACAAATTCTCGAAAACTACATGACTTTTGGACCTGAAAGACAGGTAGGTAGATATAGTGAAGAATAGAAGTCAGCTAAAAAGGATTTCACAGAATTCTCGGCGGGAACTCCCAAATTAACGTAAACGGATATTATATTAGCATATTATATTAGCATATCCAATTGGTGTATTAGGATTGTGGGTGCTAAAGTTAAGTGGTTTGTAATGTAACCATTATTGTAACATGAGTGTACATAAAATATGTTGTATAGAATAGTATAGGATTGCCAAAGGCAACTTTAATGATCATGTAGACTGTATATCTATGTTAAATACAAATAAATACCGTATATACCGTAATACAAATCCTCACTTCATTTATAAATTATGATTTCTATTCTGACGAAAAATTAAAACCTAGTGATTATATAATGTCTTTGACAACAATATAAAATACCGCTGGTGTCAAGTTGGATTAAACACATTAATTTTGAAGTAGCTACATAAAAAAGTTATTAATTACTTAAATCTTATGTAATAATGCGACTGCCAAAAGTCACTCTACCGAAATTAATAATAAAATTAATGTGATAAAAAGTAATAAACGGTTACAAATAGCTTTGACCAATTACATATCTAGATAGCTTTTACAAGCCTGTATGGAGGCCTCTACATCAGCTGTGTCTGAGCAATATCGTGACAGTTCGTGGATAATTTTTTTACGTCACATTCTTACGTTTTACTGTACCAAAAGTCTAGACATGTAAATAGTCTCAGAACAATAACTAAAGCATAAATAGTCAAAGACATAGATTTTATAGTTTAGAGGTGTAGAGAATAGCAATGTTCGACATTAATTCGAAATTAAATTTGTTATTTTACGGTTATTTGTTTGTGCCTACAATAAATATTTATTTTCGTTATCTGTGATTTTCTACTCGGATTATATGATTATGGTTCCCCATATGTTTTCTCTTATCCAATAGCCAGTAAATGAGAGTATAGTAAAAATGACGGTATAATCAGACATTTTTTCACAAATAGATTAGAGAATAAAGAATGTTATTTACAATGGAAGAAATACTCAAAACTAATAAAACCACTATTTGAATGGTAATAATTTTGTTAGTTTTAAAGCGTAAATATTGTATAAAAGATGAAAAGTTACAGAAAAATGATAACAATTTTATGTGGTGTTTACAATTTTTATTAGATTATTTTGAATGCGCGATGGCATTGTTCTTTTTATATCTAATATTTTTTAATTACCCTGGTTAAAACTAACATTTATAATCTTAAAATTAGTAGTATACTCAAGTGATTTATGAGCCATAATGTTTTTTCCATATGGGATGCACATTGGTCATAGAATTAATTCAAGAAGGTATATATTTTTTTAATCAATCATCTAAAAAGTATTAAATCCCTTCTAGGTATAATTATGATTTAATGTGAGTTCAATTACTGAAATTGTTATACTTTAGTGGACAAGTAGTATAATTATTATTAAAATGCATACTATAATTTTTATATGAAAAAATATATAAGGCTTCGACCAATCTAAAACGGCTTTTTGAATTCTAAAATTTAATTAGTAGCATTCATACCAATAACCCTATATAGAAACCTACCATCATGGTCATAATAACAATCGTTAACTTTGTATGTGGCACCTACTTTATAAGCTTTTTTTGGTATGCGAATTCTTTCTGGGTAAGTAGTAATATTAATTTCTTTTGGATCATTCTCTTTGATTTCAGCTAAATCTTTTTTATTAGTTTCACTATTATCAACTATTTTTTCACTTAATTTATTAACTGTGATTTCTGATGCACTACTATCAAGTGATTTAACCATTAACTGATCAGAAATGTCAACGGTGTTGCCACTTTCCAAACGTGTTTTGATTTTGCTGGCTAACTCATCCAGTGTCAGGACCTTTTTATCTTGTTTTGTCTCCACTTTATTGGAACTTTTAATTGTGCTGGCTTCAATGGCTTGTATATCTTGTTTACTCTCTTTTTGTTTTGCTCTAGCAGCACATTTCCGTATTATGCTTTCAAATTCACCCATTTTATCATTTTTCTGTGTGATTTCAATTTTACTAATAGAATTTAGATTCAATGGTGGGATTGTTCTGTTTGAAAATTTAAGAAAATGCCTACGTAGATCTTCTGGTATCTTAAATGATCCTTCTTTTAGTTCTCTCCAGTTTCTCATTGCAGAAGCATCATGACGAGCTATTCTTTGCTCTGAGGCAGGCTTCCATGGATATTTCAGCAATTTCTGAAATGGTTTTATTTTTATAAAATTGTCATGTTTACCATGTTATGCTTAAAACCTTATATTTACAAATAAAAAATGAAGTAAATACCTTAACAATCTGTACAGTAACAGGAAAACTTTCAGCTATTCTCTCTGGTGTCCACTCCTCAGGTTGTGTGGTAGCTAAATGACGGATTTGCTCCTTTTCACTCCAAGTCAATAAGTTTGGCATGTTCTCTTTAAAATATTTCTCTTTAACTATTTGGTGACGAAGTTCATATTTACCAACAAGTGCTTCATTTTCAAGTTGATTATAAGCTTCACCCACCTGAGAATAAGTATGACCTATTGCAATAACGAAGACCTTAATATTTGATTAAGTTCAGACAAATATGTCACAATATACAGTTGAATTTTTTACAGATGATGTATTTCTGTTGCCGCTATAACAACAAAATACTAAAAAACAGAATAAAATAAATCTTTAAGGGAGCTCCCATAAAACGAACATGTTTTTGCTCGTTTTTGCTCCATTTTGATAATGGCAACATGTACATGCTTGAAATATTCACAGAATATTTAGTTATACCTATTCATTTAAAAAATAAATAGGTAAGTAAATAAAACAAATAGGTATATGGTTTGTTATTTATGGGGGGCTCCCATACGTCAGACATGATTAAAAGGATTAAACACCAAATGTCCTACACAAAAAAAAATAAAAATAACAAAAGACTAATCTGAAAGACAAAAATGCACGTAATATATTGGTATGTGCTACCTATTGATGTGGTGGGAGCCGACTAAGTCTCTCTTTATTACCTATTTGGCTAGGCACTGACTTAGAAACAATCAATAGGTGGCACATACCAATATTGTTGTAATATTATTGTTATGTGCTACATCGTGCATTAATACATGCATAATTATGTGCATTTTCTTCTTTTGGATTAAATCAGTATTTTGTTATTTTAAACTTTTTAGTGTGGGGCATATTGGTGTTTTTTGATTTTTTTATTTTTCACTTTTAAGTGGGCTGGTTTATAATTTTTCTAAGTATTCTTTATCTAAGTTAATTATTGAGAAGTTCTCCTGCTACTTCACCATGCATTGTGACACATAAATTGCTCG
The DNA here is from genome assembly GCA_907165275.2 of Zygaena filipendulae. Lineage (NCBI taxonomy): Eukaryota > Metazoa > Arthropoda > Insecta > Lepidoptera > Zygaenidae > Zygaena > Zygaena filipendulae. Next base: position 5,458,229 of record OU015667.1, on the reverse strand, counting down.
GCAAGCATTTTAGAGTAATTAAATCACAAATTGTGAAATACTTATTATTCAGTAAACAAAAAAAATTCAATAAGTAATATTTTAGTAAAAATTCAGTTCAAGAAAGAAGTAATAGTTAACACACCTTCGATTTATTGATGATATATTTTATATATTTTTTTGCATTTTAATTGCTGTACTACTGCACCACCTACCTACAAATGTCTCCATACTCCACCTGGTAGCCTGGAAGAGATCGCTTTATAGTGATAAGGCCAACCTTTGGAGCCTAATACTGTCTGTTTGATAAGTTTTTAGTCTTGGTAATGACTGTGATGCTCTATAAAGTGTTTTTTCATTTCATTCAGTGTTTTCATTAAAATCGGTTCACTCAGTTAAAAGTTGACTTCTGAGGTAACAAACATAAAAAAAATACATTCGAATTGAGAACCTCCTCCTTTTTAACCGACTTCCCAAAATGGAGGATGTTCTCAATTCCTCTGAATGTTTTTTTTTTGTATGTTTGTTATGCGATTACTCGAAGACCGATTTAGAAAATTCTTTTCAACTTAGGTCCCATTGCCACCAAGTCGGGATCTGATGATGGGATCTTGGAGAAATCGAGGGAACTCTTCAAAAATTATAGGCACACCTATGGCGATTTGGGTATTTTTTAAAGTAAATCGTTCATTTGCTTTCGAAAAGCAAAATTTTAAAAAGTGGAACTGATGATGACCATAGATGTTCATCAGAACTACTCAATAATAGGTATTTTACAGGTTCCGATTCGTTAACTTTAATGTGTCTTCTAAACAATTTATGCTTGTCACAATGTATATGGTGAAGTGAAACTGATGGTGATGTACCAGGAGAACTCCTCGACAATTAATGTCCCTGCATCTGGAATAGCAATATTTAGTAAAAGGTGATGAGCAGTTGACATTAGGCTATTGTAACTTAGATAAATTACAAACCAACCCACTCAAAAGTGAGAAATAAACAAAATTTTAACAAAAATATAAAACCGACTTCCAAAACCACAAAACTAAAAATAACAAAATACCGATTTAATCCAAAAGACAAACATACACGTAATATTATTATTGGTTTGTGCTACTACTGATCGGTTTGAAGTCAGTGACAAGCCAAATATTGAGTAGATGTGTAGATGGGCTAAGTCCACTCCCACCACGAGCTCGTTGTGAGAAGAGCAACTCAAGTGTGCTGTCTGCCCTCTGTCAGCGGGCTTGCCACCGAATTCAAACCAATCAGTGGTAGCACAAAACCAATAATAATATTATGTGTTTTTTTTTTCCTTTGAGTAAAATCAGTATTTTGTTATTTTTAGTTTTGTGTTTTTGGAAGTCGGTTTTAATTTTTTTGTTTAAATTTTGTTTATTTTAAGTCTGATAAAAATACAAAAATGGTAAACTTGTGGCATTAACCTCTATGTACTTTAGGATATTATTGTAAATTAAATGCAACTTATAGGAACTTACACCGTAGAAATTACTCTCTGATTGTTCAACAAACTCTTCAGCATCGTCATTTTCTATTTTCAATCCTTCCTTCTTAAATGCACTTATTCTGTTGTCTAGGCCGGGATTTGGGCCCACATCGAACTTACGGGATCCTCCCCTCAAATTACGAACAATAACTTTGTCACAAACATAATAAAGACGTTTAATATGAGCAGCAATCATATTTATACCGGCAGTCTAACGCAACTAGGAACAAATTAAATTTTGTTCGTGTTTAGCACTCATTTTTTTTTTTAATTTTTTTTTCCATGGCATCAAAGATGGCCTCGCATGCTATTTCAGTCTTTTGTCTCTGAATCTTTCTTACAATCTGTCATCTGTTTGTCATGGCGACGCATGTTGTTATTTGGGAAAATAATTGTGTGATTTTTAAAAATTTTGTGTGATTTACGCTTTGAAAAGTGCAGTGTGACTATTAAAAACTTTTTTCTTGTGATTGGGTAGTGAAATAGCACCGATTATACGTACTACACGTATGTAATTTGTAGAAAAAGATAGAGTCGACAAAATTTAAATAAAAGGAAATTTATCACGAAATTTCCTATAGATGAAGACCGGTAAGTACAGCTTGAGTAAAATAATAAAGTATTTTGTTCTCTTCAGCTATCAGCAAGACTAAAATAATACACTATCTTTTTGAAATGAGAAAAAATATTTGCATGTTTGTAAACCATAGTGATGTAAATCTTCACTATCGATAAAGTGTGTCGATAAACTTTAATGAATGATGCTATAGTGAATATTTTGGAATATTTTTGTATAGCTGCTGCTGCGTATACTTTTTTCATTACTTACTGCAGTTTTCATTAAATATTATGATCGTATTGTAATAAAGTGAACCTCGTCTTCTGTACTCTATCTAACTATATTATACTCTATCTTGTTATTAAGTGTACTTGCATGATTGATAGATATTTTAATTTCAGATGTCGACAATGGGAAAAAAATTTTGGAAATGATGACTTAGCTTACATCCCAATCGAAAAACTTCACGATATAAAATATGTCTGTGGAGATGTAAGGAACGAATGTCGGATACTTCTACCGATAGATATTTCTACCGATAATTTAAACAAGGCTCAACAAGGAGGCACTGCGAAGTAAATCATTTACTTTCCCAAATAGGTTATTTAATTTTGACATAAAATGTAAATGTAATTTTTAAAGAGAAAATAAATATCTATCTACCTAATAACATCATCATCATGACAAACTAAAATATTGGAATAATAATAAATAAATAAAAATAATAATTTATTGTTTCAATTTGACGACAAATGTTTTCCCCCGTTGTAGATTTAATTCACCTGGTATGAAGCCCACGATGCTCTAATGATAATTTATCGATATCGATTTAATCAGGAACTACATGTGGCCATCCCTATTGTTCTCGTTAATGTTGGTACCCATGAGTTATGAAGGATTTTGACATTTAAATTTTCGCTGTGTTGGTATTGCTGGGTCTGCTAAATGGATTTCAAAACCAAGTAAGGAAGTCCCGTCTCTTAAAACGTAGTGATTACCTTCTCTCTGTATACCGGATTTAACTAGAGAAAAATTAAATCGCAGTTTTTTATGATAAATTAATTTAAATCTACCAAACGTAAACAATTGCTGAATTTGACAAATGACAACTTCAGTGAACAGTCAAAACATAAATTAATAGCTAGGGAGCTGGTGTGCGTTCCGTGGCTTCGCACGAATGCACTCGAACGCGCTCGAGCGCGCTCTGAACCCGTTCTGTGGCTTGGTGAAATTTTACTCTGACAACTGTCAGAGCGTAGTTTCACCCGTTCCGTGGCTTAGAGTGTAACAACCAAACAACCATCTCCGAAGCAGGTTAATTTTCACTCTGACAGCTATGTATTGTTTATGAAGTGTCAAAGTTTGCGCCAAAAACCGGATTCATCGAAAAAGAAATCAATCGGAGTTCTTACGATCAAAGGGGAGGTGTCGTAGTCACAAAAAGTTTAAAATTGGACGTAAAACAGTCTTATTTGCAATGTGAGTTGAGAGAAAACAAATGGCGCCTGAAATTTCAAATATTTTGAGGTAATAAAAACAACTCGATCGTTCTGTGGCTTGGTTGCAACTCAAACGAGTGAAATTTTAACCGAACAACGCACCCAAACCCACGGAACGCACACCTGGTGGTAATTTAAGTATATGATTTCATCGCCGTTGAAGTATGTTCTCTTATTCGTCTGTGGCCGTTGATACCAAGACGTAATGTAGTCTGGACTTAGAAAAATTAACTAGAAAAAATAAGTGGTGAGCTCAGGTAGCTCTGATTTTTAATTATAAATAATTTTGAAATTGTAACTTAAAAAAAAAAACCATATTAAATTATATTATCGTTTCTACCATCAATTATATCTTATTAAATACTAAATACTCATTTCTTCTTCTTCTTCTTCTTCATCGATAGTGAAATTAAAGCTGGCAGAAGTCAGGATTGTGGGATTTTTTATAAAAATAACTAAGAAAAATAAGCTGAGATGCTGAATTAAGAAAAACTCCCACCATCCTGACTTCTGCCAGCTTTAATTTCACTATCTATGAAACATATTTAATAAGATATAATTGATGGCAACGATAATGTAATTTAATCTGTTTTTTTTTTTTATTACAATTTCAAAATTATTTATAAAAAAAAAATCAGAGCTACCTGAGCTCGCCACCTATTTTTTCTAGTTGATTTAAGTCCATACTACATTACGTCTTTGGTCTTGGTATCAACGACGATTAAATCTTTTACCTAAATTGCCCCCAGCTCCCTAGCTATATGATTACCTTCTCTCTGATACCTACTCAACAGTGACAGCTCAGTGACAGTCATGCTGCCAAGCTGTCAATTTTTTTTGTTTTTACCCCAACGGGAAGGCAAAGGAAGTAAGTCCATACAGCCAATTCATTTGTATTTTTCTTCTTTTACTTAGAGCTTGTCCAGAAAGGGCGAATTCGTCGCGAATCGTATCGCGCGAATTCATACGCGCGTTCGTGAGATACTAGACACCGATACATCGCGTCCAGAAGCATCGCGCGAATTCAAAATACGCGCGTAAATCGCGTGCACTACGCCAGACTCTCGACTCGCGCGTATTGCGCGCGAGTCGAGATACTAGGGACGCCTTGTTGCGTCCAGTTAACGCGCGAACTCTAGAGCGAGTGCATGTATCGAGGGAAATGGAGCGCCAAAATTTTGACACGGAATTGTTTAATGCTCGCGCGTTGGTACGCACCTTGTGGACGAACGGTCGCGCGTAATACGCGCGAGAGAATCGCGACGAATTCGCCCTTTCTGGACAAGCTCTTAATTACATCGAAATTACAAACTACTTAGAGATACTACCGATCGAAATGCATTGGTGAGATGCATCTCGATGCTTTACCGGAACTTTTGGCAGCAACTCTTTACAGTTCAACCTTCTGTGGGAAGTTGTATAGTAAAACGACCACCTCCTGATGAACGCCCCATTTCATCTTATTTCAATGTTAGGCAATTTTATTGCTTTTTATTTTCTTTTACTGAATTTGTTGATTCCCTTCAACATAACCGATGTATGTACCTACCTAATTTGTAAAGTTCAAACTTCAAAGACACTGGATATGTTCCGAAATGCACTATGCTGATAGCACGGGTTAGTGCAGCGCGTTATTTACAACGAAATGCAAAATAATGAGATGCATTTCAAAATTTCGGAACTTTTGGCAGCAACTCTTTACAGTTGAACATTAATAAAATGTTCTGTGGGAAGTTGTGTAGTAAAATGATAACCTCCCGATGAACGCCCCATTATATCTTATTTCACTGTTTCCACATACTGTTCATCACTAATGGATCACTACTATGTAAAATCCACCACAGTCAAACAACATTAATCACGATAAACAAATTTTTAGAACAAAGTTTCCCTTCCAAAGAGAATGTAACGTGAATGTAGGTAACGCTACGCTCCCCCTTCAACAACCGACACTATGTTTTTATTGAATTTTAATTTTAATTTACGTTAAAATGCAGTGGTGAGATGCCTGTTCAAATTCTCTTCAATGTCAGTTTGCAATTAAAAAATGAGTAGGTATCTTTGACTCATCTATGGTTCGATACGCTCACCGCCAGCTCACCGCTTGCGATTGCAGCCGGTCAGGTCCCGGTAAATTCAAATTGCTTTTACGATTGTAGGACGTGTTTATAAAATAATTTGGAAAGTTTGGTTTTTTTGTGAATGATATTGGCAGATTTTTTTTTATTACTCAGTACATATTTATGCAAGGGTGAAGTGTTAAAAAAGGTACATAAATTTTATTCTTAATCCATTATATTTTCTAATTATTTGATTTTTTTATTATATGTCGATGTCGATTCAAGTCGATCAGTAAAATAGTTTTTTAACAAACCTTATAGGTAATAGACATAGTTTGGGTAGGTATAGTATTTACCGGCTTATTTTCAGAAGTAGTAAATAGTTGTAGGTAGAGATACGGCACGAGGTCTATTAAAAAGAGGGTGCTAAAGAGGAGGTAAAGTCAAATTACGGACGGCACTCCTTTGTAGTTACGTGACTGGACCTTACTTGACTGGAATACTGGACTTGATAAAAAAGCCGTATTATACTCTTTGCACATGAGCGTGTCGAGTGTCGTAAAATACCTATCTTAAAAAATAATAATGACTAACGATTTAAGTTATTCAAATTACGTGAAATTATAATTAATTTTTTCTAAAGTCTTACGGCCGCACTCAGAGTCGTTTTAATGATTAGGTAATTACTTAAGATTTTAAAAACAAAACTGCCGCACGCAGAGACGTTCATAAAATTAATTTTAATTGGAATTTAACTAGCTACCTAATTAAATTCAGTTCAGATGAATTTGAACTTTTCAGATTGCGGCAATTTTGTTTTTAAAATCTTTAGGTAGGTACCCACTTAAAATTAATAATTATAAAGATAAAAACAAAATCATAAGAACCTAATAACTTTTTTCTATAACAAAGTAAATGTATTTTGTTCGGAAGAACAGTGTTATTTAATGTGTAGGTATGTAGGTAAGTAGTACATAGAATTGGTGAACTTCACATTAAGCTTTAGAATAAAGTAAAACTCTACCTCCACACTCAGAGTCGACTTTAATGATTACTTAGTTAAGTATAGATTTTTAAAACAAAACTGCCGCAATGAGACAAGTTTAATAGATTAATGTTAATTGGTATTTAAATAATTAAGTTGAATCTCATTAAATGCCAATTAACATTAATTTAATGAACGTTTCTGATTGCGGCAGTTTTGTTTTAAAAATCTATACTTAACTAAGTAATCATTAGAATCGACTCAGTGCGGCCGTTAAGTACTAATCTACCTTTAATTTATTATCTACCTATTGCATTAGCATCTATAGATAATCCTACACGGGTCGTATGTCCGAGCAAGGTCCTTAGTCTACAAAAGCCCATCCCCTGTAGCCATTTATAGATTGTATTTGTGTTTGTTCCCAGGAACCCCAAATTTCCTGTAAGTTGTTTGGTCATGTTGGTTTTGTCAATAGAACTCTAAAACATAGTTTTTATATCACTATGAGGTGACCTTGCATGCACACTTTTATGTATTTTATGTGTAAGTAAATATTTTTCTTTGGTCACACTCAAATAAATATTATCTTACAAGGTACCTGATTGTTCGAGTGATTAACTAACTACCTATGCATAGATTACGCTTCCTATGTGATCACAAAACATTAAAATGTAATTTAAAAAATACAGCCAAGTTCAACCAAAAATTTGTTGATTTATTCTACTTTTCCCTACCGTAGTAGGTATCTCCTTTGGGTAGAACGTTGGGTACTTTTGTGTCAGTTAAGATGAAACTTTAACTAAATATTTATATTAAATAAATGTTTATGACGTTGATACAATTTTAACATATTCTTAGTGAGCGAAAATCGATTTTTGTCACTCATAAATAGGCACCTAGTATCTACCTAACAGTTTTAAATTTAGAACGCTGCGAATTGGCGCTATTGTTTTTATTAAGCACATCTTGTATTACAATAATTTACAAGAGAAGTGTCTCTAAAAGATTTCCTCATTCTACGTTAGGTAGGTACGTTAAATACCTACGCTTAGATAAATAAAATCCTTCGGTTGCTCAGAATTCAAATTCAGCATTCGCGACTTAGCTCCATTGTTGAACAACTACATTGTATTTTAATAACAACTACATTGTATTTTAATTTAATTTAGGCCCCGTAGTGATATATTATTTATCTTTGTTAGGCCCGACGACTATGGCCCGGTAACTATAGCCTCAGAGTTATAATATATACTACGTACTCTATAGCTTACTTAATAACTAGCTGTTCCCCGCGGTTTCATCCGCGTTAATTTCTGAGATCAAGCGCATTGGCGTATCTAGGGCTTTTTTTTTTCAGGGGGTCCTTGCGCCTAACATGCCATGGCCGATGCGAAATTCTGTAAGTACTAACAACAACAAGCTTCGTTGAAAAAAAAAAGTACTCGGGGGGTGCAAACTTTTAAATATTAAGTCTATTTACAAGATTCGTCTGAAGTTATTTATCAGTATTATAGAATTTTGAATCGGTAGCCCAACATCCTGGGGCGGTACATATTACTGAAGTAGGTATGGTATATGAAATATAATAAAAAAATTAAAAGAACAAATATAATTAGCCTATTAGCCAAATCTATAATATATTGTAACATGTTGAACGGAACCTCAACAAAATTCTTAACCTCGAAACTGTCGGAACACAGGCTCAGCCTGTCAGGCTGGCTCTACCTACCTAGACATGATTCCGCTTGTGTAGAGGATTTAAATAAACAGACCAACCAAGTTTAAAGTAAAAACATAATAATTAATAACAAATGGGTACTTTGTTATCTGAGAAATAAATTGGGGAACGTTAAAAAAATTGTGTTCAACGCATTAAAATATGGTATTTATAAAATAAGTTTAGTTAGCAGATTAAAAACAGTCACAAAGTAAAAAAAAAATGCAGCCTACACTAAGTTTAGGTAGCGTATCGTGCCTCTACTTATTTATATAATTAACTTTTAAGAAGTTTCAGTTAGTTTGTCTATCACGCATTTGAAAATTACAAAACATAGCAGTATTTAATATTAGGTTGATTTCCAAATACCACCTAAGACACCATTTTCTTTGCAGCAATGTTCCTCACACATTGTCCGGACTTTGAAAGTTTATATTTGTAAGTTACATACCTACCTACCTCTACCTACTCCTATTTGCGATTTCAGCAATATTGTTGCAATTTCGACTTGCTTAGTGGGTATAGGTGGAGTATAGTCAGCCACATACATTCACATAGGTTACATCGTGAGCCGTGTCTCTTAAACCGACTAGCGACTGTGATGCAAACTACGTCGCGTTCCACACGTGACCTCAGACATGAGATGCATCACAATTATACTTATTCACATCAAACACTCACCTTGAAATTAAAGATTGTAATTTTTTATATACCTACTGTAACATAATATATAATTATAATTATACGCCACCAACTGCTTGCCAGCGGTTGCATCCTCATACATTTTTTCCGAATATAAGTGTACTTATAATGACTGACATTTTACACCCGTGAATTCCGAGATTTTCTATAGACTGTAGGAAACTCCGTTTTCTTTAGTAAAAATACCTATTTTAATTACCTACTAATGTGACTCGGGGAGTAGCTACAATCTACATATCAGTAAAATAGTGTATGGAATCAATTCAGTAGTTCTAGTTCTATAAATCACCTACTACCTACTATATTATACACAATAATAAAGAAACTGTGCTCTCTTCAGTGTTAAGATGCCCGACCAGGAAGATCAACAATGCAGTGACTTGATCGCTTTTAAGGACTGGCTCGAGAAACAGCCACATCTGCCTCACGATGTCGGTAAGATTAAAATCTTGCTTTTTCTTTTTCTATGCTGACTTAAATCAGTATTTGTTAGAACCATAAGGACAATTCATCTCACGAATACAAAACTCAGCATGGCTCATGTATGTTTTTATAGATGCAGGAGTCTCTTTTTTGACAGAGAATTTTATAGGAGTAGGTATATTTCCTCTCATATCCCCATTTATGGCGGCAGATAGGCTGATTGGGATTATGCTAGTATCGATGTGTGTGGGGAGGACCTTATAGAAGCGGAAATGGTGTGGTTTTGTTTTTCGTTAGTAGAATTGGCCCTCTGCGCTGTAGTCTGTATAAAAATACAACATTAGGTAATCTGAGATTGAATCTCTATATTCTCTATGTTTCTCTACATTTATTTGGTAACCTTATCTTTAGTTCAAATTCGTCGTAATTTTAGATACCTACTCACCCTGAATTCAAGAAATACGTAGACATAGGAAGATTAATTATGAAAATATTATTTTCGGACCCGATTTGTAACTTGTAGTGAGCACTCGTGGTATAAATTCAGTTTTGTACTACCTAAGTCCAGCTGGATGACGTTATTACTTAATTGTAGGCAGTTAACTCAACAAGTAGGCCAGATGTAAGCTGGTATGCCGTGCCTATACAATCTTTAGAGTGATAAAAGTTGCTTAAGACCAACTTTAATTGATAACTTCCTTCTATAATAAAAATAAAAACCATCATATTAAACTTCATTTTATTTTTATAAATTATAGTTTTGCTATCTGTAAAATCAAAAAGTCCAGGATAAAATGTTTGAAAACCCAGGAATTAAAAACGAAAGTGCGGAACTTGGAGTTTTCTATCGATTTTTTTTTATCGTTATCGTGTGTTAGACGTCGTCGGAATTATGCTCAATTAACATACCTACATCCGAAAAAAACTGATAATCTTTAGGGTTTTAATACCTACCCAATTTTTTATATGTATAGCTTCTTAAAATATGTTTATGAATTAAGCAATGTCTAAATACTTATGGCTTGCAGCTGTTAAAGGTCTTGCTTCTTTAACTGTTAATCTATCATGTAGATGACATTGGTGATCAAATATAACCCGTATTTAAAAAATACTTTAAAATCTGTCCTCATGATTTACATTTAATGTTTTTCCCGTTAATGAGGTCAATCTTTTTAAATTTTATTTTAATGTTGACTTTTAAATCTTTTTGATAGACCTTACGTCATCTGGTACCAGATCACGTAACGAACATAGCATTTTTCACCGCATGGCGCAAAGATTCGATAACTTTTCACGACTTAAATTCTATACGCAAAAACTCTTGAGACAAAGTGACTGCAGTGCTGCCAATATACGTCTTTTTTCTGTAAAATTTATTAATGAAAAGCGGTGGTGCCCCAAAGATCCGTTCCTGAACCTGTAACTCGAGAACTTTTCTCTTCCACACTTTTCCGCCCGTATTTATTTTTTTCACGCATATTTGCTCTACATCAGGTCAGGAGACGCTCATTTCATTTTCTATGTCTATGATACATGGGTATCACGCATATTTGCTCTACATCAGGTCAGGGGACGCTCATTTCATTTTCTATGTCTATGATACCCACTAACCTCTTTTTAAATCCTCTTAGTTAATGTTGGTATGTTAATAGTGTTGTTATGAATAGTATGAGCCGTCTCTAGTCCAGAGGGGAGTGATTGAAAATCCAGGTCACGAGCAGGCTATACGCTGAATCACTACCTTTTACGTATAATAATTTGTTTAGTTCCGTTTTTTTTTTGTATCACAGTTTTGTTGGCAATAAACCATTTTAATATTATTAACCTAATAAAAAACTGTGACAGTGACCACATTTCCTTGCAGAGGACTTGCTCCTGGTCCGTTTCCTGTCGAGCTGCAATTACAGCGTGGAGCGTGCCAAGCGGACCATTGACCTGTTCTTCACCATTAGGTCCACTGCACCGGAGATGTTCTGTAAACGAGATCCCTGGTCGCCAGAGATACGGCGCGTCTTTGAAATCACGTAAGTATCTACATGCGGACAAAGGTCGCCCCGAGAATCCCTACGATGATTAGTGTCTTCTAATTATCGTTTCATCTCGTTCGCGTCCAATTATAGTGAATCACGATGAATCTTAATGCAAAGGACGTAAAGTTCAGAGCTGCATGACAAGTGTTTTAAGATCTGGGCAAGAATGTTTGGAGAATGGAAATCCATTTCTAATCCAAAAGTGTGTGTTAAATTGTTCAGAATACTGAGTACTTTATGACATAGGTACCTGAACCAATTTTGGTTAAAGAAAGGTTATTACGATAAAGTAAAGAGTTCATGGGATTTCGAAATTCATTCAGATGAACCCGCGAGATCTGGCGTAGGTATAATAGTTTTATCAATAACGAACATAATATGTTAGTCGTTATATAAATAGATTTTTAACAGAACTTCAATAAATTATTATTGATTAGTGGCCAATATAATTATGTACATGTTTCATTATTCAGCAATGTATGAAAGCCCCGAATACGTTAGTTAAGTATTAAGTACTTTAAGTTTCGTTACTACAAGAACTATTGTTTAACAGAAAAGTAATGTAAGTACAAAACATTTTTCACTTAACGCCCATGTGAATGTAGCGAAACGGCCAAGCCACATATTATTTTGACTAAGGTGTAGAGTTTTTGAAGTTAGATTTTGTAGAGTTAGGGCGTGTAGAGTTAGAAGCTTGGCTCTATATACATGAGATGTGAATCATGTGATAGCTTTTTGACAGTGCCAGTCATATGGTCTCGTCTTGGCAACATTTTACATGAAAATGTTTTTGGTGTAATTTACTTTATTTATTTTTATTTTAGGATTTTATATCACTACATAGTATAAAACAAAGTCGATTTCCGCTGTCTGTCTGTCCCTATGTATGCTTAGATCTTTAAATCTACGCAACGGGTTTTGATGCGTTTTTTTTAATAGATAGAGTGATTCAACAGGAACATTAATACGTATAGTTTATACTGGAATTCCCGCGGGAACTTCGAAAATACCGCGGGTGAAACCACGGGGGACAGCTAGTCTCTATACTAAAACGGTAAATACTTATAGTTAAAGAAGGTTTTTCGATCTTCGATTAAAATTTTTGCTAGCTCTTAGCACAATTTCTGTACATATACTTAGTTGTTTAGTTAGGTACATGCTCATTGATCAGGCAGATAGGTAGGTATATCTAGTAAAAGTGAACTCCCTTCACCCCCTTATAGGGCCTTCCACTCCCATGGCAGATAAACCGAGTGTACCATAAGTTACCGGTGTTCTATCGAAATCAATATCTACTTAGGTATTACCTCAGACGAAATAAAAAGTATTATAAAATTTCGTCTGAGGGTATTACCTAAAGGCATTTTTCGTCTTTCAGTCATAATTAGATTGGGTAATAGATATTGGTATATTAGTGTTATTTCTAGTCACTATAGATAGATAGATAATTCTTTATTGCACACCAAACTGAAAAAAAAGTGTTTACAAATTTTCTTACACTATAATAGTCATCATATTAAGATTTGTTAATTCACTTACCTATTCGATATGTTCACCTATTAATATTTTTTTGCGTAAAATTGCATCTCTCAATTTATTCTAGCTGTTTTTTCTTACCTGCCAAATTTTAATTTCATAGGTTGTAGTTTTCGAGATTTCGTGTTGAGTCAGTGAAGTAGGTAACCTTTCGCTTTTATATTATAGATAAGTACAAAAGGTTTGTTTAAGTGGGCGCGTGGATTGCCAAATCTGAAACTATTATATGTAGAAATAATAGCAAAAATGCTCAAAGAAGTCTCGGATTACATATCTACCTACAGATGCAGATACCACAGTCATATTATAATTAATGATTGTTGTATTTTTTTCAGGGACCTACTACCGCTACCAAATAAGACGAAGGAAAACTACAGATTGTTTATTTACCGGTTAAACAACCCGGATATGGACCTATTCAACTTCATCGATGCTGTAAAGACATTCTTCATGTTGGCTGACACCAGATTAACTGAGGATGAAGATTTGGCTTCGGGAGAAATACCTATATTTGATTCGGCCAATGTCTCCCTCAAATTCATCGGCAAAGTCAACCTATCCGTGCTTCGGAAATACATGCTTTACACACAAGTGGGTAAATTTTTATTGACTTTAACGTTATTAAAATCGGTGACCCTCAGAGATACTCGATGCTTGTGTTTGAGAACCACTTATCATGGCAAATTAAAGATGTTTCATTGGTTTTAACATACATCCTTGTTATTTTATATTGTTTTGTTATGTAGGTACCTATAAGCTACTGGTATCGTATAGGTATTTACGAGTAGATACAACAAAAAAAGAAGGACGTTGCCGCGGTTTGCACGTTAGGTACCTACGTAATCGCGGTTAAATTAAATATTTGGGTAATTAATTTTTTTCATGTAAATAGGTACACATCTTGGTATTTCCGTAATTCATACCAATTTAACTTGGTTTAACAATAAGTACAAAAAATAAATCGATGATAGGTACCTACTACCTATAAAAATATCTTAAAGATGCGACTTTTGGAATTCTCCTATACCTACCTACATAAGTACATATTTACACACCGTTCAAAAGTAGCGACACTCGCTAAAATTTCAATTTTTTTCTTAAAACCTCGCTAACCTAATAAAGTAAATAACTACCTATCGTTTTTTTATAGTAATATCTACTTCTAGTAAAGTTTCTATTTTTTGTTTCAACAGGGAAGTGAAAATAAAAACCGCTAGGTTATTATAAGAGTTTTGACTGTGATTTCTGAAGTTTGAGGTCATTAATGATATGACATCGTAAGAATATCGCTCTTACGAACTATCTAAAAAACAACAATTGCTTCAACCATCTGCAAAAGACTTGTATCTATAAGTTGATTTTGTAATAATATTTTTTTGTGATAGTGGATAGTGTATAGGTACCTAAATGAGAATATTGCTTCCGTTAAAATATGTACTCGTGAGCGCGTGTTGCAACCAAGCTGGGACCGTATTTTTGAATCGTTCGAATTACTTTTGAGATTTGCACGCTGAATTTACATGCGAATGTTCATACATTTTTTAAGCAGTCACTGCATGTGAATCTTGCGATTCCGTGTGCGAGAAGATTCGAAAGATTCAACAATACGGCCCCTGTGCCCAATTTTTGATGAATGGTTCTCAATCTGAACATTCTCAACCACTTCGCAACGGTTCGCCATTTAGGTAGGTACCTACTTGCGAGTGATTACCGCTCTATCTCAAGATTGACCCGAATACTATTAGGTCACATTCTCTTTTTACCAGAAAGTTTTGTTACTTTCTTTAATTAAACCTTAATATCTTCTATTATTGCAACATCAATTGATGGGATATTAATTTATGTATCTACATTTATTACTTTGATATTATTATCTAAGTACCTACTTAGGTAGGTACTTGCTCGAGAACTTTTTGTTGTAGTAGGTACCTATCTGACTATAAGCAAAAGACTTACGGCCGCACTGAGTCGTTTTTTTAAAAACAAAACTGCCCCACTCAGAGACGTTCCTTAAATTAATGTTCATTGGCATTTGACTGAATTTATTTGAAAAAAATAATTTGATGAACGTCTCTGAGTGCTGCAGTTTTGTTTTAAAAAACTTTACTTAAAATTAAGTAATTATTAAAACGACTCCGAGTGCGGCCGTTAAAAGTTAAGTCAGGAGTCAGGACATAAACTAGGTAAGTACGTATATCTATTTCTATATTATATTATCTATAACAAGTTTGGTTTTGTGAAAATACTCATTTTTAATGATATTTGTGCAGTATTGAAGGTATTATAATTACATTTATTATTATTAAAAATATTATTAAAAATTAAATTCTGCAGGATTATTATCAATAATATTTTTCATGTTCTATTGATTTCGATATGGTGAACGATGTTTCATATAACTTTTATACTAGGTATATCACGTACCTAATGTTTCATAACGATGCATTACGTATTAAATTAACTCTATACCCATTACCTATAATATCATCTTGTTGTTGGTTTCTGACGTTCAATTTATTTTATTTCATTGAAAATTTTGATGTCCGATGTCACATTTCAGGAAGCGATGCCGATAAGACTGAAGCAGGTGCACATCATAAACGCGCCCTCATACATCGGCAAGATTTACGCACTTTGCAAGCCCTTCCTGAAAAAGGAAGTGGCTAAACTAGTAAGTAAAAAATTTAAGTTTCGTTAGACATTATCATAGATACCTATAGTCTATATCTAATGTTTATCGCGGAGTGCAGCTAAAGGTATAGTAATTGATTCGTTAATTGATTTGAATCGTTAATTAACCGTATGCCGAAATAGATATCATAATAGTGTTAATAATGAGTGAATGATTCTTTTTCATAACTAAAATTACCTTGCCCTGCTTAGAATATAGGTACGTATAGTAAGTCTATTCCTTTAAACCTAACTTATGCAATCTATTCACGATGAATAATATACCTAGTTTAAGTTTAAATGAAAACATAATAATATGTAATACTTATTGTTTTGCTATTTTTTTGAATATAATAATTTCACTTTAGCCCTAAAATAATCGATTTAGTTGTTAGGTACGACTAAAAAAAGAGATCTTCTATATAAAAATATATCTAACACTTAGGTATACTTACTAAAATTATGAAAAACAATAACATGATAGATGTCTTAATGGCAAAAGAATGATATACTGCAGTATTTAAGTAATAGTTTGTTTTTCGGTTAAAAAAACCGTCAAGCAAGCGTTTTCTTTGCCTTTAAAAATAAAAAAAACTTGAAAACTTAAAAAACTCCCGACAGTTCAATGTTATAGTTGTTCTATTTTACAAAGTCCGCTCAGTCCGCTTTGTAATAGTGACGACTGACGTGTACCGATGAGCGCATATATTTTGTGTGTGTGAACATCATTGCAATAGAAACTGAGCGCTCCTAACTAGATATGTTATGTGTATTAAAAGACCGTAAAAGACTAGCAGGTTTAAACTCAAGCACCGTGGTGATTGGCCATCAATTAGATACGCACACTAAAACAATGTTCATCTGCACATCTCAATCAATCAATAGCCAATCGGACTTCGTGAAACTATAATAGGTTCTAGGAATATCAAATTACGACTCGATCAGACCTGAGAAAAATAATCAACTATTTATCGACTATATCCATTTATCAACTAGACAAGGAAGAGACTGCCCGTGAGGAGAGTGCTCGGAATATAAATTTTCTCTTTGTAGTTTTTTTTTTGCCAAGTTCGTATTGGCAAACAATGTTATATTGATACACAGATATACACTATACAGTTATTGCAAGAACCTTTGTATAACAGATAACAGAAAAGGAATTAACATTAGCGTAAAAAATTTATCCATGGATAAATTTTTTACCTTACGCTCATGCGAATGGAGCGAAATGGCCTAGCCAAATACATATGTATTCTAAGGTGTAGAGTTTGAGAAGTTAGACCTTGTAAAGTTAGGGTGTGTATAGAGTTATAAGCTTGGCTCTACATGATATCTGATATTTAGATCTGATTTTTGACAGTATGAATGGACTCGTCTTGGCATCATTTTACATGAAAATGTTTATGGTGGGATACACTATACAGTACATATTACGTTAAATTTATAAAACCCCTCTGTTTTCGTCGAGGTCTAACAAAAAAATGCGTGAGTGTCATGGAACATTTGGTTAGAACGAACTTGGTTATGTCCGTTATGCGTGAAAAGGGGCAAAAAAAAACTCATTTCGAAAAAATTACCGTTGCTTTGTTTTTCCGTAGAGCAGTCGTATGACGACGTGACGAAAAACGATCTTTAACATTTGCCTTAATAGCGATGTAAATCTGATAATGACAGATAAAGTTCCACGAGCCGAACTCTACCAGCCTGTATGAGGACGTGCCCCAGCAGTTGCTGCCCGCCGAGTATGGCGGCGAGGCGGGCAGCATTGAGCAGATCAAGCGCTGCTGGATCAAACGGATCGAGGCCAAGAGGTATGTCCTATCCTATCGAGCCTATTAATCGTCGTTTCTCGTCAACTTTTGCAGGTAATGGTTTTTACAGGATGTAGGTATAGGTAAGCACGTAATTTTAAACGGCGGATTAAGATAAATAATTCGTTCTTACGTGTAAGTAATAAAAATATAAGTACCTACCTATATAAAAAAAACACTAATCTTAATTAAAATCGTGAGTTTACGTGAGCAAAACCTTTGACCTTTACAAATAGGTTTGAATGGCTCACCGAATGCTCTACGGAAAAACAAAGCAAATTATTTGTATTTGTATTTTTCCCCTTTAAGTGAGTTTTTTGTATTTTTCCCCTTTTCACGCGTAACGGACGTTGCTACGTGTTACGTGTTAGAGAAATCAAAATTAAGATAATCATTAAACGACGAGAGGTGTTTTTAAATAAGCGATTTCCTCCTACTGTCGAAAATTACTTTTTAATACAGTTGCTCAAAAAGTGGCGTATTGCAGGGACGTTTAGCGTTCGGGATGTGGGCTATTACATACTCGAGGTTTTTTTTTACCTTTCCCGAACTCGTGCGTTCTCTTTGCCAACTGTCAAATGGCGACACGACTTTGACACACTTTTTTGCATTGGGAAACGTAGGTTTCGCATTACTAATACGACTAGCGCCATCTCTTGATCACAGTTGGAACTTAGTGGAGTTTGTTGTGTTTTTGATATTTTATTAAATTTCTTCATTTTTTTCGCAACTGTATTAAAAATAGTTGTTCAGTACACGTGCGGAACCGTCATTGCAACTAGTTCCGACTGTCAACCCTCACCTTCGGCTGCGCCTCGGCTCGGGTAGACATTTGTCGGAACTCTTTGCAATGACAGGCTTTCCGCACTTATAATGAAATATACTATTTTTTTACCGTAGATCAGCCGTCACTTTTATTTGTAATGAGATATCCTAAGGGTCCACAAATAAATATTTTTCATGTAGATATTCCTACTAATATTATAAATGTGAAAGTGTGGATGTTTGGATGTTTGTATGTTTAGATGTTTGGATGTTTGTTACTCAATCACGCAAAAACGGCTAAACGGATTTGGATGAAATTTGGCATGCACGTTGTCAGGGGTACAGAAAAAGATATAGGGTACTTTTATCCCGGAATTCCCGTGGGAACTCCGAAATTACCGCGGGTGAAACCGCGGGGCACAAATAGTAGTAATAAAATAATAGCAAGTAATAAAATAAGATTTCAATATAAAATATATTTATTTAACACTTTTCATACTATCTCCAAGAACTAGTTGGAGATTCTTCTTTAAATTTCACTATTAGGTATTATTATTTCGTCAGACTAGCCGAAAGTTTCAACTTTAAATTCCACTTGTATATTATTTTTATTTCATCAGGCTAGCCGGAGGTCCCAACTTTAAGTTCCACTTTTATTAGATACTAGCTGTAACCCGTTGAGTAGGTACCTAATTAAGACGTGAAAGTGTAACAAACAAACAAACTCACATTCTCATTTATAATATAACTAGCTGTGCCCCGCGGTTTCACCCGCGGTAAATTTCGGAGTTTTCGCGGGAATTCCGGGATAAAAAGTACCCTATGTCCTTTTCTGTACTCCTGACAACGTGCATGCCAAATTTCATCCAAATCCGTTCAGCCGTTTTTGCTTGATTGAGTAACAAACATCCACACTTTCACATTTACAATATTAGTAGGATTATATGTATATTATTCAGGATTATTGTAATTATTTCCTCAGGGATTGGTTCCTGGCGAACGACGACCGCTGGTCCGTGGACGAGGCGCTGAGGCCGCAGCAGAGCCGCGACGAGCGCACCGACCACATCAAGGAGCTGCCCGGCTCCTTCAGGACGCTCGCGCTCGATTGATATACCTACTCATATCATTAAGGCTTTTTGCTAGCGCCACTTGTTATAAAAAATCATATCTTCTAAGATAGATTGATAAGTAGATATAAACTTTTTATTGAACACCAATTCTTACCTAAATGTAACAATAGGCTGTATTATCGCTCAAAGCGATCTCTTCCTTACATTAACCTTAGGGTGGATAGGTAAATTAGTCCCTATTTATGGTTTAAGAATCTTTATCACCCTCAAAAGATTAATATATACATGAGAATATACGAACATAATATAACAATAGTTCTTTAATTCTTAGGTATATATTCTACCCAGTGGCGTAGCGTGGGGTGGGCTGAAGGTGCGGTCCGCACCGAGCGGCACTTTGATGGGGGCGGCATTTCACAGGGGGCGGTTAAAGAAAAAAAGAAAAAAAAAATATTTAAAAAAATTGACTTTCCTCAACGTTTTTTTCGTAAATTTTTTTGCTGTTGTTTCTATATACATTATACATAATACATTATTATGTTTATATTCGTTTTCTTTTACATAATATAGTATGTTATTCAAATTTGTTATTGAATTTCAGTTAGTTAATACTTAATAGTTATTCTGTTATTCAATAAGAGTAGGTAGGTACCCTTTTTATCATGCCCCAAATTTTTGTAATCAGTTGCAAAAACAAGGGCGGCTTTGAGATCCGCACCGGGTGCTAAACCTACGCGACGCGCGACGCTACGCCACTGTTTCCCTATTCCATTTGAAACAAAATTGAAAAGAAGAATAGGTAATAGGGTATAAATGTGTACTGCACATGGACGCAGATAAGCAATAACATGTTAACCCACAAAATTATGTTTTTGATTCAGAACCATTTATTGAGAATTAGGAAACGTTTTTTAATTATGTGTTTAACTTACTACATTGCCTAAATATGTAACTAAATATTGAACATAAAAAATGTTGACACAAAATGGCGCTCCTACTTTTAAAATACGATTTACTTAAAATTTCTCCAGTGTGGGTTAACACACTATTGCTTATCTATGTCCACATAATTTTTGATGATAATAATTCTGCAGCATTTAAACTTGATATCAAAAACAAAACATTATTTTTAAGGTACAAACTAGACACTTTTGGCAATTTTGAAATAAACTTAATAAACGGAAACACAAAGCCTGATATGATATCTCCAAGTATACCATGTTTGATGTTACACATAGTACCTTCGTAAGTCTACTTAATTGCTGGATGTGTCGTAATAGTAGGTACCTTCGCCTCCAAACACCATTCTTTGTTATTTGGTACCTACTTGTCTTGTTGCTTGTCTGAAATTCACCTAGAGAACATGAGTAGGTAACCCATATTTAGTTCATTCAACTTCATTCACGTCTGTCGATAGGTACTTACCAGTGGCATACTTAATTTGTGAATTGTAGATCACCACAAGATGTGCATCACTTTCTCTTTATGAGAAATTTCTTTTCCAATTGTCAACGTAAGTAAGTATGTATGTATCTACATTATGTAACTAAAGCTGTTGCTGTTGTTACCAAAACACCTCTCTCTGGCAACTAGTACAATATTTGGAAGTTCAAGTTCATTTATTTTTCGATTTAGGCCTGTTTATCTACAGCTCTTACGAATGTCAAGTTTACAAGTTTACAAATTGCATAGGCAATTATGGAATATCAAGTTAATAATAAAAAAAAAATATAATAAATTACATAAAAAGCATTGGTAGGTATTAATATCCATAATAACCAAGTGTTCCAAAATTAATTTTAAATAATAAAAAATAAAAATATAGTTACCTACAACATAACGATAATTTTAAAAAGTAACAATAAAATTTGAAATAAACATTATGAATAATATTAATAATAAATGTCCAAAAAATAAGAAATAATCATAAGTCAAAAAGTCAAAATAAAATAAAAAAAAAACCTTATTCCAGCGCAACAACAGTCAAAAAAAAAATTAAGTTTATATATTTTTATGGGTCATAAATTCATTTACACGTAAAATCCATGTTTCATTAAAGTTTTTTCAATAACAATCATGGACCAATTAAACATTTTATTAGTCCATGATAACAATTTAAAATTTTATAGATGGCAGGCTGATGAGCTCCTCGGTATCACATTGCAGATGCCCATAGACTGTCCCAGAAATGAGCTATTTGATTTCTGTATAGTCTATAATTAGGCAATGTCATCACTTTATTCCTATTCCTAGTATATTAAATTTATGTATATCGCTATTTTTCCTAAATGTGTCTATGATATTGTGGGCATAGGTACATAATATTTTCTAGTATGTACCTACCTACCTACTGTGATGCAACCGTCAAAATGTCAATTTCTTCGAATTTATCTCTAAGGGACACACATGGACCCAATTTATAAATAAATCTAATTGCTCTCTTTTGTAAAACGAATATTTTTTCTATGTCCGCAGCTTTCCCCCTCAATAGAATCCTGTAGGACATTATGTTATGAAATTCTGAAATAAACCAGTCCAGCCATGTGTATATCAGTAATTTGCCTAATTTTTATAATTGCATAAGCCGCGGAACTTAATTTACCTGCTAATCTAGATAGAAGTATCTTAGCAAAGCTATTTTAGAGCTAATTGTTGAGTTTTTTTACTGCCTTACCTATTTACATTTTTAGCTAGATCGTAGGTAACAAGGAATATGTAAAAAACTTTGGGTATATCCGTGCAGTAGTTTTTGCGTTATAACTCTTAATTACATTCTAAAAAAACAATCAAAAATCAAAACAATCACACAACAAAAACGTCATTAACGGTCCGTATTGACATTGACACGTTACCGACTTCTTATTACGTACCTACCTACAATAACAAAAGTTAATTCTTTTAAAATTAGGTAGGTAGTATGTAGTTTTTATTTTTATCAAACAATTATTTATTTTATTTATTTTACACTTTTTGGAAAGCTTACAGCTAGATATACAACATTAGATGAAGAAGAATAGTTAGAAGTAAGGCCAATTATCAGCTTTCACATTTAAATAATAATTAAGGACAGCAAATATTGGAGGTTTCGTTTTTTTCTTCTATTCCAAGAAACTTAATGCTGATTCTGCCTTATAGACATGTTATGTAATACTTTTAATAACTCATGACCGGTCGTGTATTAATTATATTATAGGTAGTAGTTTCCAACCGGATCCGTCCTAATATCGGTCTTACCTTAAACCTACAATATATGTATTGTTGCTTGTTGTGTCTACATAGTTACATTAACTTTTTAGTTTTTCCAACCAAACCTTGGTTCATTCAACGCTAAACCATCCACTGGGTTTTTCGGACTTTTTAAGCTTTAAAAATCACCTTATACAGCAAATTGCAGAAAATATTTTTATTAATCAATGGAGAGAGTTTTAAACGATCCACTCATAGAGTTCTCTGTTGAATTGTTCTTTGGCTTTTTCTTGAGATCCGCCTTCCACATGTCGTCGTTGAGAAAGATTTTTCTTGTAATAGAAAAATATTTTAATTGAATACATTATAATATGTTATTATAAGCGTTTCTTATTTATAGAATTTTACTAAGTATAATTAACGTTCTTTTATCTACGAGTAAATACAATTTTTCTCTAAGTTACTGTTTCCTGCCGCTGGGATCCGCAGGATGAAAGAAAATTGCAACCGCATAAATAAAAGAGAGGTGTTATAAGCAAAACATGTGTACTTGTGTGTTTGCCTATGGCGCAATAGCTCCCAAACGGCTGAACTGAATTTGATGTAAGTATTTTTATGTAAAGGTGACTTGATCGAATGTGTTGTTAGCTATGATTCAAGAAAATCTGTTCAGCAGTTTGAAGGTTCTCTGCTCTCTAGTTGATGGATGCATGTGAGCATCTTCCAGAGGTGTGATGGAGTCAGGTCTTCTGTGACTTTAACGACATCAGAAGAATACCTTATAATTCCTAATAGACCTTTAATTGTCAGTGGTTAGTAATTTTTTTATATGTAATCTATGAAATTATCACCTTACAATTAGTTAATTATCAATAAATAAATATGTACGTGTCTTTCAGGAGAAAGACACGTATTTTATTCAAGTACATATTTATTTACATATTTGAAACTAGCTTTTGTCTGCGGCATAATGCTGCTCGTAATTAGAATAGCTCTAAGGTAATGTTTAATAGATTTGGTCAAAAAATTCTATCCTCCGGATCATGCAGTAGGTACTTTTTCTGGATGAATGGTACCTACTCTATGACCTTTTCTGTACCCGTTACAATGCGATATGATGATCGTTTGAGTTGAGTTAAGGCGTGAAAGTGGAACCAAAAAACTCATCTTCGCATGTATAATATCAGTTAAGATTAAGAGCCGAAATACCATGACAACATCAAAATCTTCCTTAATTTTTACGTTGTGGGGGTCCTTCAAGGGATGGTCTATCCAACACGTGAGCATTTAAGGGTTGTACCCTCAACGACGAGGCTTTTAAGGCAGACGTGTGATCCCCACAAGGTAAATGGTGCAAAAGGTCCCAAGGGTCGAAGAGCCGAGGTAATAGCTGCCTGCCCATTGTATAAAATAAGGCACATTTTCAAACAGTTAGGTACCTATACTATACGTACCTTTCTTCTAATATTTTAGAGATCCAATAGTTTTGCTGGTGGGACATGGGTTCGGCTTCACCTCCATACTCTTTTGGTAAATACTTCTTGTCAATGAAGTTATGTAGGTCTTCCGCACCCGAATGGAAGTTGATCTGAAAAAATAATAGAAGCGATCCACTTTGTTATCTATCTTTTTAAAATAAGAAGGTAAGGGAAGGAAAAAAAGGAAGGAAGGGACTAGGAAATGAACTTTACTCGTACTATATTTTTCTTGTATACTTAGGTATGTATTTAAAATAGATGCCTTTTAGGTGAGGTGGCCCAGAGTTCTGCGTTAAACCGACCGCGAAACCGACCCACGAGCGCACGGCGTGACGTTCAAAAGAGTGTCGAACATACACAAGCAGGGCTTATTACCGTTATCAAGAATACCTGCAACGGTTACACAGGTATTCCTTATTTTGATGCTTGGATGGCGATATTTTACGAGAACCGGTTTTTTTTGTTACCATATACCAAACGGTTCCCGCCGTGTTGCTACTTGCCACATCAGATTTTCATTTTCCAGTTTCCACTCGCATTTCACGAACCGTTATTTTATTCAAGTACATATTTTTTATTAAGTTATTTTTATTGGTAAAATACAGGCTCATTTATTATATTCAATTTTAAAATTTATATATTATACAGTATTGTTACCAATTGGAAAGACAACTAAGATACTAAGATATCGGTAGTTGGTACCCATGGAAAAGACTTGTATCTATAGATGATTAGGTAATATCTGGGCCACCGAGCGTCGCTCGTACCGTCATCTGTTGTTAAGTAGAAAGCAACACTCATTTTTATTTTATTGCCTAAAACACTGATAAAACCACAAAACAGAAAATAACAGATAGATAGATAGATAGATAGATAGATAGATAGATAGCTGATACATAGTTTTTTCGTTCGGTGTAGATCAACCATGATAAATAATAATTGAATTTTGCGTAATATCAATTAATAATAATAATTGTCTTGCCTGTAGAGAATGAAATTTAATAAGTGTAATAATAAATAAATAAATATATAGGTACAGGTCACATTGATAATAATTATTATTTATCAATGTTATAACCGATAAATACTGTAAACTGTAAAGTTTTTAGGCTGTATCCAAATCTGAATGTATTGGGCTGTATCCTCGTACCTCATGCAGAAGACCATTTTTTATTTGACGAGGAACCTTGTACGGTTGGTAACCCCTGGTAGGTATAGTCTAATCGTGAGTAACTGCTTGTTGTATGCTTTTTATATTATTAGGTAGTAGCTGTGCCCCGCGGTTTCACCCGCGTGAGTTTCGGAATCCCCGCAGGAACTATTTTTTCTAAAATAAAATAGTCTAATCATGTTACTCCTTATAACATCAGCTATCTGTCAGTGAAAGCTCCGTTAAAACATACTAGCCGGAACCAACAGACACACAGACAAAAATTAAAAATCTGTTTTTAAGTAGGTACCTATATACTTTCATATGCATTTAGTGAAAAGCTGTTAATTTGTAATTACAAACACATACTTTATTTTTATTTACATACTAGCTGTGCCCCGCGGTTTCACCCGCGGTAATTGCGGAGTTCCCGCGGGAATTCGGGGATAAAAAGTACCTACCCTATGTCCTTCTCTGTAGCCCTGACAACGTGCTTGCCAAATTTCATCCAAATCCGTTCAGCCGTTTTTGCGTGATTGAGTAACA
Organism: Zygaena filipendulae; assembly: GCA_907165275.2. Lineage (NCBI taxonomy): Eukaryota > Metazoa > Arthropoda > Insecta > Lepidoptera > Zygaenidae > Zygaena > Zygaena filipendulae. Next base: position 5,432,553 of record OU015667.1, on the reverse strand, counting down.
AACATCTAAACATCCAAACATCCACACTTTCACATTTATAATATTAGTAGGATATACATATACCTACTGTATAGATGTAGATATAGATTAGGAAGGATAGATATAGAAGGAAGTAGATATAGATGTAGATATAGGTTAGGAAGGAAATTACATTCAATACAGAGTAGACATAGGTATACAATGCAGAATTTCAAATGCGAAACCCGGAATAGGATGCGTTTATGCTTTAGGGTAAAATTAACGATGCTTGAAGTAGCTATTACCTACTGCGGGCTCATAATAATTAATTATAAGCTACCTATTTTATAATTTGTATTCATTTACAGTCTGAAACACAAAAAAATTGGTATGTACCTACGTAATTAGTTACTTCTACCAAACTGGATGCCCACTTGATATACATTAGGTACTTATATTTTTATCATAATATATAAGTAATAATTTAGTTTTATACTTAAGCTGTAAATACTTAAGTAAATCTACTGTCTAGGTGCCTACAGCTCACATTGAATTAGGTACCTAATCCTCCTACATTAGATGACATTAGCGGGGCTAAGATGCGCAACACGATAAAACAAAACCTTTTGTCGACGAGAATCGATAAAATGGCTCGATAAAATTTTATCGTGTTGCGCATCTTAGCCCCCTAGGTACATATCTAACTCACACGTGCTTTAACAACTTGCTTCTGAATATAAAATAATTCTAAAACCAGTGAGTTTAGATGTGCTTTATGAAAGAGTGTGTTGAAAAAAATTATAATTAGCGTAATGTAGCGTAATGTACTCCAGATGCAAAAACGACGCAAGCTTATACGTACATGGTGTCCCGAAAGCAAGTTATTTTTTTATCGACATTCGATCACTGCATAAACGCAACGCATATGAAAGGCGCGTGGCGCATGCCAATCGATCGGAGTAAGTCAATACCTACCTATGGAGAGTTTGAAAAGGTGGTTAGCGTGTGAGAATTTTACAGTAACATTTAATATACCTACTTGTATGCTGCTGTTTATGTCAGTGATTCGGTAACTTTAGTACGAATTAAATTCTGCAGTTTATGTGGTTTGCAATACTTTAATGGAGTGCACGATCCCAATACACAAGCACCCAACAATTATTGCATTCACTAGAGGGTCAGTTATACACACGCCAGAAACTAAAGCATACTGGGAACTTTACTATGACCATGAACGCGTCCCAAAAAATGCGTTTCCCTCACGTTCAAAGAAGTTGCACTTCAAAAAGATACATTTTCAACATGTTACGTTGTCTTATGGCATACAGAATAATAATTTCTAATATTTTGGCATCTGGAGCCTTTGGGATTGTGTTTTTGGGACGCGCGTAATGGGCAAAGAATGTTATTGGTCAAAGTGAATAAGGGCCCTGCTTCTGTATGATCGTAGAACTAAGGTATAAATTTGCCCAAGGTATATCGATACCATGGACCAATTATCGATACTCATAAACTCGCGCTGCCACTTGGTTGTATGTGCCATGTGGGCAAACCCTTGTGTAAGAGTCGTAAAATTTTATTTTGCGTTTAGTCTTCTGTAGGTATTTCTAGTCCAGAAATTTTCTGTAGTGACAAGTATCTTAAAATAAAATCCATTAACATGCGTCAAGCGTCGCGTTTACGCAGTGAGCCATTCAATCATGAACTTTCTTTTCGGACACCTTGTGTATTCTGCCTATTTATTATGAGAAAGAAAGTTTTAATCTAAAATTTAAATAGGTAGGTAGGTACCTACATATAAAAGGTTCGAAATATAAACTTTCTATTGAGACACCCTCTATTTGTGGAATTCGTGTTACTACCTACATAATATGTATTCTAATATGTACCTACTAGATGGTAGTATCAATTATGTATTGATAGACGATGGTTTTTCTTAGGATACTTTCTAGTTTCTTGTATTTTGTTACTTTATTATTATTATTATTTATGATTATTATTTATTTATTTTTTTTTATTTTCGATAATAAGGTCATTTTAATACAATAGTTTTACACAGTCATGCAAGATGATAAATAACAACAATGAACTTCACAGCCTAATGAGGAACTTGATGAATGGAACTTGAATTTTTAATGGACTTGTTGTTTATATAAATAGATAACTATCTACTTTATATTACTTACGGGCATGGACCAATTTTTATTGGTCCATGCTTACGGGCTTAGCATGGAAAGAGTAGGTACTCACGCTGCGCGCTGCGTAAGTACCTAATTATATTATCTGTGACCTAACGTTACCGTTACACGATATACCTATGTAATATGTATATTACAACAATGGTATATTTTATTCCCTTACGTCTTTCGTTTCCGGGGTATGAAAATCAAAATTATATTTAGTCCGTCTTGTAGATTAATAAAAAATATTGGACACATATTTTTCAATTTTTTATATAATCAAAAAATAACGGAGATAGGTACATTGAGTCAAAATGTCGCGTGACGTCACAACGTGCTATAACCTAGCACGGCGTTTTATATTAATCTACAAGACGGACTAAAACCTAAAATTTGGTCAACAAGCTTACTTTCTACGCTTTATACTGTAAAAAGCTTTGCTTCTCTTGGGCGTCCCTATAGACGGCACTGTTTTTTTGAAAGGAAACTTGTTTGAGAACGAGGCAAAAGCAATTTTTGTGATGACTTAACGTGACGTGTTATGGTCATATCAAATAAGGGCCCTGATGGGTTTTTGGAAGGTATTGGTGTGGTTAAGAAGTACGGTAGGTACTTACGATATTACAGATTTCCGCGGGCAGTACCGGTTTGATCAGAGCGTAGAGTTTCTCGTAGTAAGACGGACAGTTCACCACGTGCACATGCTGCACACGCACCGGCATCCCCTCCTGCATTCATTCACCCTTCAAAAACTTATAATACCTACACCTGTGCCTGCGGTTTCACCCGTGTGAGTTTACTTACTATACCTATAGGCCATTAGGCTATAACTTTCGCGCAAGTGCAAGCAATAAGTTGGCAAGGTTTTATCGCAATCGAATGAATTCTACAGTACCACGTAATATACGAACAAACAAACTCACGAACTTTGATTCTTACATATAATATAAGATTAGCTGCTACCCGTGGTACCTAATTTTGGTGTTTCCGCGGGATTTCAATCCATTATCCGGAATGCTGATAAGTAAAACTACATTTATTATATAGAATATGAATTCATTTTGATTAGGTACTTACTCACCAATAAGAACAGAAGAAAATCTCTAAAATACATGACATTGACTTTCGCTATGATCTTCAGCGTTATGTCTTTCATATCGAATATTATAGTCTGGCCGTCAGGGAAGAATTGGCTGTCTTTAAGCCAACAATCTGCTTGAATGCAGAAACTCTTCATGACATCGTAAAAATTAAACTTCTCTAAGTTCGGGTCATCTATTCGATGTATCAGGAGCTCTTGTTCTCCAGCTTTGTATGCCGTCACGCAACTATTAAAAAAAAATGTATTTTCGAATAGTCTTTTTATTTAATAACGACTAGCTGTAACCACCGGTTTCACTAGCGTACCCCTATGTCCTTTTTTGTATCCCTAAAAACGTGTATACAAAATTTCATGATGATCGGTTGAGTAGTAAAGTGTGAAAGCATAACAAACTAACGAACAATCAATCATATAAACTCAACCAAATGCTGCTCAGAAGTGGAAGTGTCATACATCCAACGAGTTCCAATGAGTTTCAACGAGTGCTTGTTACCTAGGTATATTAATTTAATTTTTTTCAGAATCGGTCCGAGAGAATAAATAAACATAAGTTTTGTTTGTGTGATTTCTCTAGTTATTATTGTTAACTAATTGTTCGGGATCGGACTTGAAACGTCCGCATCCTTTGAGTGACTTCTTTAAAATAGTTTTATAAGGCCCATAGTGGGCGACTATTATTAGGTACTATAATAATTATGTCATTGCCTTTTGTCTGGAGATACCAAATGGTATTAGAGACGAGAAGCATTTTCTTACTAAGTTCTCTACAAAACTTTTTTTTTCATGACCCCAGGGGGAAAAATTTATTTTACAGACTTCTAAAGGAACATAATGTAGGTATAGGTACTGTCTTTATTCTGGGCACCATTTGGTTCACTTTTCATACAAACATTGCCAATGTCCTTCGTTAAGTCGTTAAAGCCGGTAAGTATAAATAATAATAGGTAGGTAGGTAATAAAAAACTTCCTTGTCTGTTAGAATGAAATTGAAAATGAAGTTAATATTATCGTCGCTGCACGTGTGAAACCGCGTAGGTAAGAGCAGTTTGTAAATACCGCGTAACAGCAAAACGCGCAAAACTCAATAACTTTGCACAAAATCTAAGCCCACTACGAGTAAATTTACGTTATTTTCCAAATAAGATAGTTGTAAAGAACAAGCTCTTAAGTTCAGTCGATTATAAGAATTGTAATCGCTGAGATATTAAATTTTTTCTTCCTCCTGTCAAAAAGCAAATTACGCGATTTTTACAAGTAGCTCTTACGCGTATTTGCACGAGGAGCGATGATTATGTAATTATCTACTAATATATAAAACTACTGTGTTTTAAGATTTTATTTAGAAAGGAGGTCAATGTCGACGTACGAACCATCACAACATATGTTTCTACAAACATAACGCATTACTTCCTTTTTAACCGACTTCCAAAAAGGAGGAGGTTCTATGTTCGATTGTATGTATGTTTTTTTTTTTTTTTTTTTTTTTTTTTTTATGTATGTTCACCGATTACTCGAAGACGGTTGGACCGATTTCGAAAATTCTTTTTTTGTTTGAAAGGGTTTACTCCCAATTAGGTCCCATTGCCACCAAGTCGGAATCTGATGATGGGATCTTGGAGAAATCGAGGGAACTCTTCAAAAATTATAGGCACACCTATAGCGATTTGGGTATTTTTTATAGTAAATCGTTCATTTGCTTCTGGAAAGTAAAATTTGAAGAAGTGGAACTGATGATGAAGACCACAGATGGTCATCGGAACTACTCAACAATAATACGTATTTCACGGGTTCCGATTGCAGCGAATTGAAAATTTGTGTTTTGTTTGATAGGGGATACTCCCATATTGATTCCATTGTCACCAAGTCGAGATCTGATGATGGGATCTTGGAGTAATCGAGAGAACTCTTCAAAAATTATAGGTACACCTATAGCGATTTTTGTATTTTTTATAGTAAATCGTTTATTTGCTTTCGGAAAGTAAAATTTGAAGAAGTGGAACTGATGATGAAGACCACAGATGGTCATCAGAACGACTAAATAATAGGTATTTCACAGATTCCGATTCGTTAACTTTAATATGGTTTCTAAACAATTTATGCTCGTCACAATGTATATGGTGAAGTGGAACTGATGATGATGTACAAGGAGAACTCCTCAACAATTAACGTCCCCGCGTCGGGAAAAGCAATATTTTGTAAAAGGTGATGAGCAGTTGACATTGGGCTATTGTAACTTAGATAAATTACGAACTAAGTCACTTAAAAGCGAGAAATAAACAAATTTTTAACAAAAAAATTAAAACCGACTTCCAAAAACACAAAACTAAAAAACTAAAAATAAAAAGCTAAAAATAACAACATACCGATTTAATTCAAAAGACAAAAACACACGTAGGTAATATTCTTATTGATTAATGCTACCATTAATCGGTATGAAGTCGGTGACAAGCCAAATATGAAGGGCTAGATGGGCTAAGTCGACTCCCGCCACCAGCTCTTCGTGAGCAGGACAACCCAAGTGGCCAGACACCAGCGGGCTTGTCACCGAATTCAAACCGATTAATGGTAGCATTAATCAATAAGAATATTACCTACGTGTGTTTTTGTCTTTTGAATTAAATCGGTATGTTGTTATTTTTAGCTTTTTATTTTTAGTTTTTTAGTTTTGTGTTTTTGGAAGTCGGTTTTAATTTTTTTGTTAAAAATTTGTTTATGTTATTACAAAATCCATAGTTACATATGAGAATTATCTACATAATTTACTCGTTTACATAACAGTTTGCTGTAATTATTTATTATCTAGCTTTCACTACATGATTCATGAAGTTTAGTTATTAAGTTTTAAAAATGAAGCCTAGTTGATCACATATCTACAGAATAATCAGCAGGTGTGCCTCTTAATTTTTCTGGTATGTACGTAACTAATTAACTTTAAAATGTGATGCGCAATAAAGGTATGTAGGTACGTACGTAATCGCGAACGCCGTCTGCATCTTGGGTGATGTCGGATCTCTTGAAGTGTACAATTCCGACATCGTACTTCGTGTAGAGCAGAACCTATCTATGCATTTTTTTGTCCGCTCTAAACTCCCGTAACAGCAGTGCAAGAACTTTCTAATCATCAAGTCTTCTGTGAATCAAAAAATCAACATTTAATTTCATTTAATCAATATTTTCATTAACAAAAATGAAAAATAAAGTGATGTCTCGACGAGAAAATACTAAAAAACAATGATAATATAATTATTAAAGCCTAAAAAAGGAAACTGCACGCACTGTGAACTCTACTAAAAAGTAACCTATAGTATATTTAGGTAGTAGGCTAATTACCTACAATTACGCAGGATTATGCTATTAAAAAAATAATACCTGCACTGGTTTTTATTATAAGTTCCTTTACTAGCTGTTCCCCACGGTTTCGCGTTAATTTCGGAGTTACTGCGGAAATTTCGAGATAAAAGTACCCACCCTTACAACTGTATGCAAAATTTTGATGATGATCGGTTGAGTAGTTAAGGCGTGAAAAGGCAGACGGTTTTATTAGTTTGGATAAAACATCTAGGAATTCAGGTATACCTATTATCCTTCAGTTAGTAGTATAGGTTCGAGGCAAGTCCTCAAATAGTGTTCATGTCGGTTTTATTGGGAGCGCTCCGTGAGTAGGTCACTATAAGCAGGTAAATTTTGGTGAAAAAGGTACCTAATAAAAAAGCTCCAATGGGATTACATATAATATGTAATACACACTATGTTGTACTTACCTACTACCTACTACCTAACACAAATTATGTTACTCTGGCTGGAATTTAGCCTGGCACATAGTCGTGCGTTCAGACAAATCTAGATAAAAAGTGTGTATTTAGGCTTCTACTTATTTGTGGGCTTTATTGGACATCATTTGTGGACTTAATAAAAACCTGTTTCTCTGCAAGGCCGAATAGTTTGAATAATACTTGTACATACATACCTACATCAAAATGAAAAAAGGAACGTACCTAATACTTATCTACTATTAAACGTACCTACGTTATAATTATCAGAGACGAGTGTAGAGATTGAATAAAATTAAAAAAATATAATCGTACGCTGATCACGAAAAATCTAAGGGCACGTCATATTCGTGAACTGGTCCCCTCAGCTGGTAATGGTCATCTCTTATAGCCACCACAAACAGAAGCCGGAGGCGAAGCGAAGGCGAAGGCGTGCATTTTGTATCGTTTAAGTTGTAGTTGATGAGCATCGAGTGTGTAGTGCTTCATACAAACTTTAACATGCACTTTATCCTCATGGTAATCCCACGGAATAATCCTATGCCGAGTTCTTGGTTCTTGTATATTTCGTTACCAGTAAACATTAAATATATTATAACGTTAAACTGGCAGCGTTCTACTATGGGGAATTTTTTGCTCAGTTTCTTCTCTCCCGCCATAATAGCGCGGATATTTTATGGGAGCTGTCTGGAGACAAAGTAAAGGGGAAAGAAAGACAGAGATATGAATAGTTACATGTTTTTTCACTGCAGCTGCTTGTTTTAAACTTTAAAGACGATTTTCGTTTCTTCGTCTTATGAAAATTGGCAGATTATATTTTTCCCGCTATTCTTGAGTTATTTACTTCAAAATAAAAAATAAAAATTATTTTTTTTTTTTTTTTTTATTCAACAAAATTCCACAGCACATGACAGTAATTACAAACAAATTTCATAAAACTATATTTGGGCCATTACGGAATAATACTATGTTACCCAATCAATCAATATGATTATATTAAAGAATAAATAATTAAGACTCAAATAATTTTAATGTTGATTCGAATCGCAAATGTAAAAATGTGCCCAATGAGCAATCTGGGTCTCAACTTAATATTATGGTATGTTGTGTGTGTGTTTGTGTATAGTTGCATGTGAGTGTAGTTTATAATTTGAAGAGAGGGTATTTATTTTTGTCATTGAACTGAGCAGAGTTCCTAATATAATGTCGGGTCCACATGTAAATGAGAAATAATAATTAGATGTCAATTGTCAATAAATAAAATAGACCACAAATTAAAAATAAAAAAAAAAATTAAAAATTAAAAATAGGTACATACAGTCAGATTGATAACTATGAACAACAATGATTAAAGTCAAAGCATATAAATTAAATTCATGTTTAAAAAAAAATATATATATATAACCAATAAATTGATAAATGAAACAACAGATTAAAAGGAATAAATCAACCGTGCTCGAAAATGTCTTGACAAGGTTGCGTTTTTTTTTTGCGAGTTTGTGGTCCTCTAACTCCCTTACGTCACGTTAAAATCGTCAGATTATTCATATACTCACTTCTCAGCATGTAATTAACCCACCATATCTTAATCTGACGCGCTCGAGTATTTCGAGTTCTCGATTTTTTTTTACTAATCTGATCGGTTATTCTTGACGCACCCACCAGTGTACAGGGCCTATATTTGGTGGAGGTACTCAACATGGTGCAAGGTACCCCCCTTATCCACAAATCCCCTCTTGGGCGCCCGTACTATAGGTATACTATAGGTATGTATACTATAGGTATGTTGCTCCAGGCTGAATACTACTAATAAAAGAATTTTTATTTTTTTTAATGCGGTTGGTTACTTTTCTTTTATTACTCCATCTCAAGTTTTGGTATATATAGGTATCTATATCCAATGCACCTACGGAATCGCGAATTTGGCTCTTTCTACTCTTTTTATTATAGTGCAGATCTAAGACTTATTTAATGTGACCGTCATTTTATAAATACATAGTGTCACGATTTTTTCTTTCTTTTCAGGTTAAAAATGGAATACAATAAGTGAAATAACCTTACGCAGGAAATGAAGACACGCTGTGATTGCTCGACGCCCGTCAATTTACCTACACGCAAATCTCAGCGATCTTGAAATCTCATGATTTTTAAAAGATTAATTTTATTTATTGAACACTTTACAAAATTGAACCATTATATAACCTTTTTTTTTACTCAAGCGACAAGTGTAACAATAAGCGATCTCTTCCAGACTACCCTATTTGTCAGTCAGGTAGTAAATAACATACCTATTGTATGTTGACTAGCAATCTGGGAATATCAGTCAATAAGTCAGTATTAACAGTATAAGATGTAATGTAATATTATAAACATACTATATATAATTTGGTATATTACATGTAAGTACATAGTTTTCAGTTTATTACTAATTAGCTGTGCCACGCGGTTTCGCCCGCATGCGTTTCGGATTTCCCGCAGGAACTCCAAAGTAGCCTAATTTACTCCTTATAACATTAGCTAATTACCAGTGAAAATCCCGTCAAAATTGGTCCAACCTTTTCGGAGATTCACCCGCGTGAGTTTCGGAATTCCCGCAGGATCTCTTTATACCAAGAACCTTTGCAGAAGCAGGCAAAACAACCCGCCAAATTTCATCACAATCGGACCAATTTTTTAGAAACGCACAGAGGACAAACATACAAACATTCATTTTTATTTATAAAGATGATCTTAATTTATTTATTTTTTATATTTAGGTAGGCATTTAGATGACTTACCGATATCTTGTGGAAGATGTGGTTCCTTCGCCAACCATTCCTTGATTGCTACGATGTCTCTGCTCATATCCATGTTTTTTGATATCTTAAAATTAATTTATTTTACTAAGTAACATTTTTTTAGTTTTTTTAAACGTCCAAAAGTTTGAAGAATGCTTTGCAAGAACCGACAAATAAAAAACTTTGATTTTATTAATTTTCGCCTGTTATCCACAATGCAATAAAATCATTAAGAAACATTCAATAAAAGAAAAAACAAATAAGCAAATAGAATATAAACCCCGTAGCAAAATTTACCTTTCCGTTTAGAATGACTTTTGCGGCTGAAATGAGCACTATTATGAAGTTAGTTAACTTATAAATAGAGTAGGTACCAACTTAGATAGGTATGTAAAGTACGAAAGATCTAAAATTTTACGAGTTTGCAAGTTTTGTTTTATTTCCGTACTCGTTTATTCGTAATATCTCGTGAGCGTCTACTACAGAACGATCTCTGACTGATAATAAAATCCAATAGCAACCAAAAGCAATAGGTTCGCTCGACACGCGGCCGGCGCTATGCATCAGCTAGGTATTATGGTACCCGGCCTACGGGCTACGGCCTACGGGTGAGGTTTTTACTTAAAAATTCTGATAGGTAGTGTTTTCTTTAAAAATAGCATTAATGCTATTCATTATATAAAACTATAATAGTTTTGTTAAATAATGATATTTTAACTACACTACACATTCGTACCTACATAGTATAAAACAAAGTCGCGCTTTCCGCTGTCTGTCTGACCCTATGTATGCTTAGATCTTTAAAACTACGCAACGGATTTTGATGCGTTTTTTTTAATAGATAGAGTGATTTAAGAGGAAGGTTTATACGTATAGTTTATCCTGGAATTTCCGCGGTAACTCTGAAATTACCGCGGGTGAACCGCGGGGGACAGCTACTGTAGTAGATAAATACGCACGCTTTTTAACCCTTTCACCGCCATCCCCGTAACATCACGATCTACGAAAGACGTGCTCCTCGGGTCAAACGTAATATTACGTTACTAACAAACAATTACACTGACTTTTATTGTTAAATGATACATATTATTAAGAATTCCCAACACAAGTAGTTTCAATTTTTTTTATTAAGGCTACCAAAACGGCGGTGAAAGGGTTAAAATGTCTAAAGGGAATACTATATTAATGTATTTTATTGCAGGTCTAGGCGCGATGTGTACTGTGATGACTGAAGTCACATTAAATTATATTTATATTAGGCAGGTACTTACTTCATGGGTACTTCGTATGTAGATTGCTAGACATTTTTTTAGGTGATCGACGTTTGTAGTTCCCGCGGGAATTCCGGGATAAAAAGTGCCCTATGTCACTCAGGATCACTGTAGCTTTCTATAAGTTAAAGAATTTTCAAAAACGGTTCAGTAGATCCATCTTGGTATTCCACCATATTGAATTTAGTGTGACGTCATTTTATTTTTCGAGTTGTTCTCAGCAAGCACTTTCATTTGATACCGATATTGTAGTTCATTAAAAAAAAACTAGTCCGCCATCTTGGGTGCTCCGCCATGTTGGCGGATTTGGATTTAGTTTGGATTTCACACAGCTAACCATGCATTGTCATCCAAACTACATGTAGTTTGGATGACAATGCATGGTTAACAAAATTTCAGCTCAATCGGCTGAAGATATCTGCTTCAAAATTGAGTTGCGAGATTTCACTGTTTTACATACATACATATTACATACAACATACATTAATAATGTAATTTTTAAAAGCTTTTATTTAACTTGCAATGTATGATATATTGCAAGTTAAAAGCTTTTAAAAATAGAAACCAATCAAATAGTGGAACTCCTACGTATTTTCTCCATAAACATTACCTAGGTACTAGGTACGTGTAGGTAAGTTTTACCAAAAAAAAAAGTATCTAACTAGGTACCTATACGTTCAGTTTTATGTTGAAGAAAAAACTTTTTATGAACCCTTTTAGTCTGGTGACAAGTTTTTATTTAGAAATCACTGAAAGATACTGTAGAAAGGATATACTTTTTGTATAGTCAAATAAATATACAGTGAAACCTGGTTAAGTGAGACATCAAGGGACCTGCAATGTCGTTTCACTTATAGAGGTATTCCGCTTACCCAGTGTCTCAGATATACAGGTATAAATAAATATCTGTCTCATTTACAGAGGGAATTTTATGTTTACTCTGAATTATTCTACAAAGAGTAGATTTTGGCACATTAAATTCGGCACAAACTTCTTCGCGTGTCTTCCCACTTTCATAAACGGATATTAACTTCAGTTTTTCACGTAATGATAACGATTGTAGCTTTCGTTTTGACATTTTTCAAATAAACATCTGTATGATAGTAAAGCGAAACTAAAACTGAAGGTAATTGAAGCTCAAAATTTACTTACGTACTTGGAATTACGTGTGGAATTTGTGGGTAGAATAAGAATGAGTAAACAAACAATGTTATCTATGATGATAAATCGAAAGAACAAATCCCAGATATAGAGGTTTACCTCGTCCCACTAACAGAGGTAATTCAGTGCCAAAGTGTTGGGACCTCAGCATGAGTTCCAGTTATGGAGGTTTCTCACTTATCCAGGTCCCACTTAACCAAGTTTCACTGTATTATATAAGTTAATTATACGTCGATATATGTATTATAAGTTTTATTCTGCTCTTAATTAGGTACTCAATTAACCTTCAACAAACCTGCCCGGAAATCGTTAAAAACATAACCCTCTACTTATTTGTTGGCCCCAGGGGTCGTATTTTTGAATCGCTCGAATTAATTTTCGCACACGGAATCGTAAGATTCACGTGTGAATGCTTAAAAAATGTATGAGCATTCGCATGTGAATTTGCGATTCCGTGTGTGAAAGTAATTCTAGCGATTCAATAATACGGCCCCAGAGCATGAGAACCCTTCACGGAGTCACAGCATGTACCTACCTACAATCGGCAACAGAAATACGTATTGATAGTCATAAAGTAATAAAGTGGACAAAGACGGAAAAAAGGGTTTACCTACATATTATGGCTGCTACCTACTGATTGTAGTAGAGTGGCTAGTAATTCCACAGAATACGCATGAATATCCTCAGACCAAATAAAAACTAAAGACGGAACGCGTAGAACAAACAAGTGAAGCCAGGAAAAAGACACCATCGCCGTGCACGTACACAGAAACACGCACACACTTACGAGAAAAAGACACCATAAATCCTAAGTAAACTTTGCAAATCCATACACTTTCCTAATCACCACATGCATACGCAACCGGCTTCACTACGTTGTTCGAGACGTTCCGTCTTTAGTTTTTATTTGGTCTGAGTGAATATCAGATTAATACCTATTCCCCCACGCTCTGCATAATTGTAATTATAAATAAATTAATAAATAAACGGACAAAAAAAATATAGGTGAAAATTAAGAACAAATTAACCTATTAATTTTGTGTGCCAAATTTTATCCAAATCGGTTCAGCTTTTTAAATGCTCTAAACAGGTAAACGCATTTGGATAAAAAAAAACACGTGTTATGCGTGATTGAACTGATCTAGTCACAGAATTTCTTTCCAAAATTTGTAATTAGTAGGATATACCCATGAATGTCACGCGTTAATTTCAGAGTTCACCTGTTAATAATAGGAAAAAAGTATTTAATAAGTTACTAACGAATACTGTAGTTTGCTAAAATAGAAAGCATTTTTAAAATCGCTTTTGTAGTTTTTAAAGTCAAAGTCAAATCCTTTATTCAAATTTGGCCCATAATGTGGCTCTTTTTGACGTCAAAATTCAGTCAATACTGTCATTAAGTTTATCCATTACAAACATACAAAATTTTGCGCCATTTTGGTCCGAACGAGGATTTTGTAATTAAACGACGCGACGCAACCGTCAACCCCATCTAATTGGGGCTCTGATTGATCTTGACAAGGACTCTAATTACTAGACGATTACTCTTTAGTTCAGTTTGAAAACAAAAAAAACCAAGAGAATCGTTAATTTCAAGAATTCAAGGATAAAGCAGCAAAAAACAGCTAGTGAATCAAAAATTGTATTTAATGAATGACCTTAATAATCCATTAACTCCAGAATAGTACCTATTGTGGAATAAAAAACTCATTTTCGTAGTTATTAAGTAAACAAAGATATTTAATAAAGGAACGACATAACCCAAATGCTTAGCCATAAAATAATAGAAGTAAAAAAATTCAGAAAACAACAACACTGTCTTGACAAAACAATTGTTCGAAAATTTAAAGTAACAAATTATTAAAATTTTAACAATTCCTAGATTAAAAATACGGAATGTTTTGTTACTTATATCTATATTAATTAAAAGTTAAATAATTGTTAATCAAATTCGATCGAGCGAAATGATCCTACTTCGGTGGTGACTGCTTCCTTGTTCTTGTGTTTTTTCAGATCCGCTTTCCACATGTTGTCATTGAGGAATCGTTCCCTGAAATTATGTGACTGATTATTATCTATCTACATTATAAAAATGAATCCCTATTTCCCTTGGTCACGGCATCACGCGTGAACGGCTAGATCAATTTCGCTAATTCTTTTTTTGTTGTGTGTTAATTGTAAGGAGAAGAATATGAAAGAAGTTTGGAGTTCCTGCAGGAATACCGAAACTCACGCGGGTGAACCTACGAAACGGTTGGACCGCTTAATTTGCTTCTTATAACATCACCTAATTAGCAGTGAAAGTCCCGTCAAAATCGGAGTCGGAGTTCGGGAGTTTCGGAATTCCCGCAGGAACTCCAAACTTATTTTATTCTTCTTCTCCTGACAATAACAAACAACAAAAAAAATTATTAACGGCATTGGTCCAACCGTTCACACGTGATTCCGTGACCAAGGGAAATTGGGATTCATTTTTATATGTTAGATACACTTATAATCTTCCAATAGTTAATAGAATAATACATAAAAAAATATAGCATACATAATATAAACATAAATTAAACGCATTCTTGAGCTTAATCACCTTGATGGTTCGTTGACCTCGTCAATCTTATCATTATCTGGGGGCACAGCTGTAGTGCTCCGCCAAGTTGAGCAAAAACAAAGACACGTCTGCAGGACAATTATGTAACACTAGCTGTGCCCCGCGGTTTCACCTGCGTGAAAGGTTTTTATACAACTACTTTTTTTCCCTACATCCGTTTTCAATGAAACAAAGCCTATAAGTAGCTCCAGGCTAAGCTTAATCCACCTGTGAAAACCGCGTGACAATCCGTTCAGTAGGTTCGGAGATTATCGTGAATACACAGACAGACAGAAAATAATTTTCAAAACTCTTTTTTTTTTGTGCTCGGTTACTCTTCTTTTATCGCCTCCTGTCAATTTTTGTTAAAAATATTCAATGTACAGAATCGCTGATTCTACTCATTTATAGTATAGATAGATTTGTTACTATCATATTTTAGTTTCAATCAGAAAAATAGCGGTTTTGTGATTAATTAATCATGTTTAGATAGCTTCAATTTTTGAAGTATGTTTATTTTGGTTGATTGTTAGATATTGTGGGTGCCAAAACGTCCATATTGAACCCAATCGCAAAACCGCCATATTTTTGATTGCAACCGAAAAATTATAGAAACAAAAGTTACTTAATAGCCCCTCTGTACTATCCTTTTCTGGAAGTCATTCAGGATATTTTCCACTGAATATGCATAACTAGTAGTTTTAATGACAACAATTATTTATTTTTACAAACCTGTGACTCATAATCATCCCGATCACCTTTTCGTTAAATTCTTCAAGTGTTGGAAGCGTGCCTCCGTAGTTTTGAGGTAACTCATCCTTATTCAGGTACTTGTATACTGTCTCGGAGTTAGGTGAATGAAAATGAATCTGTTGAAAAATCAACAAATATCGTGAACAACATTTCAGTCTGCGCTTATTTGTATCTTTTTACATAATCTTTATCTATATATTACCTATGTATATTCGTGGTAATATTATTTATATAAAAATTCATTTTTTTTTCCTGTTCTGTAACATGCCACGTTAAACTGTCACCTAGCCAAAAGGTTGACTGGTAGAGAATGCCTTAGGCATTAAATCCGCCTTTGGAAGTAATTGGTAATAATAATATTTTTTTGTTGTGTTTGTTGTAAGAAGAAGAATGCGGGAATCCCGAAACTCACGCTGTTGGACCCATTTTTACGGGACTTTCACTGCTAATTAGCTGATGTTATAAGGAGCAAATTCGGCTACTTTAGAATTCCTGCGGGATTTCCGAAACTCACGCGGGTGAAACCACGGGGCACAGCCAGCCACATATAAAAATGAATTGCTGTTCATTTGTCTCGCTAAAACTCGAGGATGGCTGGATCGATTTGGTTAACTTGAATCCTGAAATACCTATTTATGGAAGTTCAGGGAAGGTTTAATGCTACTTTGGAGTTCCTGCGGGAATTCTGGAACTCACGCGGGAGAAACCGCCGAGCATGGATAGTACGTAATAATAATCCTTGGACATTATCTCACAGCACCACATGGTTCCAAACTAACTAAGTAAAGTTTGTAGTAGTGTGTAAATAGTTATGTTATTAGAAATAAAAAACAATATATTATTATACACGTAATTGTATTGTATTTATATACAATACCATCGATTAGATCGATTAGAAACCAAATAATCAACTTTCAATATTGAAAGAACGAGAAGGGTGACTCACCACATTTGTTATTTCCTGTTTCAACAGCGGCTTGAGGAGGGAATAAATTTTATCGATGAACGGCGGCGAGTTTACGACGTGGATCTCTTTTAATCTTATCGGGATTGCGTCCTAGTATTACAAAAGAAAAAAAGAAAATAATTACAAAAAAACCATTCCTAAATCAATTTAGACTAAATTCGGGAATTATTAAAAACCTTGATTATTGTCATCAACTGGAAGAAAATGCTGCGTAGCATTAAGTAGGTGCTCATTTGTACACTTTCATATGATGCATTAAAGAATTTTGTTATTATCTATTATTTTAATACAAGTTCACGCTATAAGAGCAACGCTTGTTTCCAAAGTTCAAGTCTTAGTGGATTTGAATATGCCGTAATATATACCTATATCAGCCAGTGACTTTTTTTTATATGCTGAGCTGGTTGCCTTTTTGTTGCGACACACTATTTTTGTACTACTTTTTGCTAATGCATACTATTTAATTTATTGTCGTTACAAATAAACTTTCATTTCATTTCATACCTATTTAAATAAGACTGACATACCTCTTGATATTTGGATAGTTTCCTCGCTAGAGACAGATTGAATTTAGTGACGAACTTGAGCGTTATATCCTTAACGTCCATAATTATGATATCTTCCTTCTCTAAATATTCGCTATCTAGCAACCAGGCGTCAGTGGCTAGGAAGAATAATTTGGCGTCTGCGCAATAGTCGTAGTTTTCCAAGCCGGGGTCATTTAGTTGCCAAATCCAGATGTTTTTATCTCTCGGAGATTTATATTGTGCCAAGTTGCTGCAAAAACAGTAGTTAGCTAATGAAACAGTATTGGGCGACCTGACGCGTCTAAATAATATACATAGGTAGTTACAGGCGCGGATCCAGCCCCTAGAAAAGGTTGTGGGCACGGCCATCCGAAGATTTGTTTTATTTGCATATCACAATATAATTACTAAACCGATTATGATGACACTTTTGCAGTCTGAAAACAGTCTATCATGTTTACCAAGCCATTTGATATACCTTACCTATAGAACCTCAATTAGGGTTGTGGTCATGTCCACTGTGCCCATAAGGCTGAATTCGTACCTGTATCTATAATATATTATCTACAAGCTGAACACAAAATAACCGCACTACTCCCGCCTGAATAAGGCTCTCCCCGCATATATCGATAATAGAATACTCGCATTATGCCGATCAGCCGTCGCGACAGGGTAATATGAGGGGAAACCCTTAAAACACTAAACCGCTCCTGCATCGAGGAGCCGTACTAGTGTTTGGGTTAGTATAATAGGCTTATATCTGGGGTATGAAAATCAAAATTCTATTTAGTCCATCTTGCAGATTAATAAAAAATAATAGACCCGTATTTTTTGCTTTTTCCAATTATTGAAAAAATACTAAGATAATACGCATTAAAGTTTAGGAGTGGGGGCTCTTGACGTCATAACGTGCTATAAACTGTAGCACAGCGTGACGTCACGCGACATTTCAACTTAATGGTATCCCGTTATTTGAAAAATGAAAAAATACGTGTCTAATATTATTTATTAATCTATAAGACGGACTAAAATTAAAATTTAGTTGACAAGCACATTGGCCCTTTGTTCTCCGCGGCTTGGGACCACGTGAGTTTCGAAATTCCCACAGGAATTCCAAGATAATAAATTGTCATATTATTATTAAAGTAATCGAATCGGAACCCGTGAAATACGTATTATTGAACAGGTAACTCTCTGTGGTTCTAACTATCTGTGGTCTTCATCATCAGTTCCATAATCAGCAAAATATAAATGTAGGTCTCAATCCAAATTCCAAAACGTATGTGTACCATCTGTGTGCTCATTCAAATCCGTTCAACCGTTGATGCTTGACCAACATTCAAATATATCTTTACAAACATTCACATTTATAAAAGTTTCACAATTTTAATATTTTAAGAAAAATTGGATCAGGCGGCTTAGGTACTCTTGACGCGATAGAGTAAGGGTCATACTCTTACGTGATCAAATCGAACTCAGATCGAAATGGAATCAAATTTTGCTACTTTTTAACCGACTTCCAAAAAGGGGAGGTTCTGCGTTCGACTGTATTGAAGTTGTTTTTTATGTATGTTCACCGATTATAGAATAGAATAGAATAGAATAGAATAGAATAGAATAGAATAGAATAGAATAGAATAGAATAGAATAGAATAGAATAGAATAGAATAGAAAAAAGTTTATTTTATACCATAAAGATAAAATAAGTACAATCGTGAGACTTAAACTAGAATAGTTTGATATGAATAGTTTAATATGAAGCTTTGTCATCGTGTCTCTATCGATTTGTCGGTCGAGTTTCTCAATTTCAATATAGGAGTCGTGTTATTTACTTGTCGGACGTCATCTTAAGACATTAACACGATTCTAAATACGATTTGATTTCGATCTCAAAAGTAGATTGTTGACCGGTGGAGGTCGTAGCGAGTGGACGCCTGTCGCGTTATTTATTCGATATTTTCACCACTGTTCAGCAGCCATTTTGTTTTCCAAGGATGAAGTTGGTTTTCGTGAGAGAATTTTTCCCAGAACAACTAACACTGTCATTGGAGTTTCACCATAATTACTTTAATTGCTAAAAATACGTATATTGGCAGAATTAAATGTGATAAATCGTAATAGATTGCCATAATTGAAGAAGAAGATCTCAAAAGCAGGGTTGTAGGTATTAAAATGACATCGAAGTCAAATCAAATCGAAGTCAAATCAAAATCCAATTAGCCTCAAATTATTTTCAAGTGTAAGGCCCCTATTTCGGTTTTATGTGGTTCTTGTTTTCAGTTGGCATTTTCATCAAAAAAACAACGATTAGGTAAAGTGAAAACTGGGTGCTATAAAAAGAGCGATAGATTGATTGCCTAGCAGCATTGAGGTAATTTCGTAAACAAATTAGTAAAATATAACTTTTCAAATCTCTATCGTACATTAAGGATGTGTTCCTGCAATCTTCATCATTCGTCGCCCTAACGCAACTGAGCAGTGTTGTTTTTTTTAGATATAGGTATATATCAAAGGAGACACATAATAAAGATATTATGTTCAGCGAAACCAGGGAGGCCGATCGCGCTATTATAAAAAGACATTGTCAAAACAAAACCAAACGTCACACCTATACCTAATTATCTATTATTTTCTAAATAAAAGTTGAATCGTCATCTTTAAAATAATCACCGCGACACGAAATATGTTTAAAATATTAATTTAAAATTTGACGTTTAAATGTGCGACGTTTGGTTTTGTTTTGGTAATGTCGTTATAAAATAGCGCGATCGGCCTCCAGAGCGCGAGCGGTACTCTACAGGCACAGGGAACATCAGGGAACATAATATAGGCTGGAAATGTTGTGTCCAGGAGATTATTTCGTTGGTTATAAAGATATTCCAAAACATTTGTGACGTGGAAATCTGCATGCAAATTAATAAAAAAAAACATTAAGTAGTATAAAGTTTACAATAAATTAATATTAATTACCTACCTAAGTAGATATTACTAACACCAAAATGTTTTTACTTTAGAATCGACCAAGATCAGGAAGAACAAGTAGGTACCAAAACAATTTAATTGGAATAATTTTATTTTTCTATTTTTAGTTGTATGATCGTTGTTTTTCGAGTTTATACCGTCGTGGTCGAAATATTCATTACCTACAGAAAAAATAGGTAGGTAGGTTCTTAATTATCAAAACTCCATCGTGTGTATACTATCGTAATAATTCGGGTCATCGGTTTAATTTTATTAGTAGAATATAGGTACTATAGTTGCAAATTAGGAAAAAAATTACTGGTTTGCAATTGCATCATGGTCATAATTATATTTTCACTTCTCATGCTCTGAAAGTGCTTGTTTGTGCAGGATATAGGCTGCACAAAATCGAATTTTGTGCACAAGTGCATTAACATATCTACTCATAAATGTATCTATATTAAGGTAAAGAAAATGAGCCATACAGTCAAACACAATAAGAAGTTAATAGATAGAATTTGTTATTTTATAATATTTAATTTATTTGCCTTATGTGTTTTTAAGATACAAATACCGTTAATATACCGGGAAAAACAATTTCCTTCAGTATTCAAAACTGTACTAATTTTACTTTGAATTTTAATTAAATAAATGTTATGTTATACCTACTACTGTTTTATTTCCTCGCAATCGAAGTGAAAAGCAGAGTTTATAGGTAACTCGTGCACAAAACCATTTTATCTTCGACATTTCAGCCTTAAAGTCTCGGATAAAAATGGTTCGTTTTGTGCACTTGTTGTAAAATCTACTATTTGTATCGATAATAATGCTAATAAAATGGAACGTGAACCCGCGTAGTTTCAAACATACTCGTGTCTATAGGGGAAACAGAACCTTCATTTTCTTTAAATTGGTTGAAAAAAAAAAAATCATAAATCAAAAAGTTGCTAACTATATTATGATGGATCACAAAGGATAATTCACACACTGTCACTGCCAGTAAATGGCACTGGATTTAACTAGCAGTTAATAATTAGTAGTTGTATTTGCGTGTACATACGTGATTTTAATTGCCTTTTGTATGGGAGGTGACTGTGGATCTCTGTTATTGAGCATTTCCGGTGCAGATGCTCTTATGGTGAAGAATAGGTCAACAGTGTTCTTCGCTTTCTCTATATCATAGTAGCAACTGTGAACGAATCTCTTCAGCAGATCGTTATCTGTAAAATTTAATACAAAACTAATGTTAGATAGTTACGAAAACAAAAGACGCAAAATTAAAAAAAAATAAAATAAAAATAAAAGTAGAGAACTTTGAGAGTATTCATAAATAAACTATGTTGCACAAAGCAAATTGTAGCTGCGTAGTTTGTAGCCCACATAGATAAAGAAAATAGGTACGTTTCTGAAACAGCAATCTATCCATTGAACTAATATTACTAGGTAATGTAAAAATAGTAAGTTACTTATTTTAACCGTGACTCAGTGGATCTATTTAATAATTTCTTTGTAGACCAACTATTCTATCCACGCAGTCAGTTGAACGACTGAAAATCTGTAGAGTGAGTGCCCTACTACGTAGACTGAAACCGTGATGGGTTTAGTCATGGGGATTGGGGATTGAAGGTGCACCAGTCACCACGCAAAGATTCCTGTGATTCTACTCTATTATCATTGATTTTTTTATATATCTTAAAAATAAACAGTGTTCTAATGCAAGTTGAATTTTCAAAAATCCTGTCTTATCGGATGCCTACGTCATACAAAGGACACACTCTCCAAGTTTCAGTCTCTACGATCAGCGGTTTAGGCTGTGCGTTGACCCATCAGGACAAAGCATTTTATATACATAGATTGTGTCGATTTTATTATGTCGAGATCTTCAAAATTAACTTATTCTCCTTCTTTCTATTAATCCTGTAATCTTAAATATCCATGCATATAAATAAAATTGAAGTGTCTGTTTGTAATTCCAAGTTAAGTTTTTCACTAAATGCATATGAAAATGTATACGGTACTTACATAAAAATATCTATACCTACCTATTTTTAATTTTTATCTGTTTTTATATCTGTCCGTCTGTCTAATTGTTCCGGCTAATCTCTGAAACGGCTGGACCGTTTTTAACGGGACTTTCACTGACAGATAGCTGTTATAAGGACTAAGAAGTAATTTAGGCTATTTTTAGTTTAGAAATAAAATAGTTCCTGCGGGAATTCCGAAACTAACGCGGGTGAAACCGCGGGGCACAGCTATACTATTATATTATAAAACATACCTATATCCTTTGGTAAGTGTGGTTGTCGGTCGATCCACTCTTTTAACCGCATCACATCTTTCTGTAGTTCATCACCACTCTTTGCCGCCATTTTTCAACTGTAATTCAAAGTATTGCATTTGATGACAGTTACTGTTGCAACTTTCAAGTAGTTTTTTGTTTTGATAAATTAAGGAAGGCAAATCGATATTGATTGTTTTACACCGGCAGTCTAGTCACTATTTGGCTTGCTTTCAAGGCTGGTCCACGACCGTTTTTTCAGTGTATGTTTTGTAGAGTGAGTAAAATATTATAAATATAAATATTATTATTATAAATATGAAAGTGTGGATGTTTGGATGTTTGTTACTCAATCACGCAAAAACGGGTGAACGGATTTGGATGAAATTTGGCATACACGTTGTCAGGGGTACAGAGAAGGACATAGGGTTCTTTTCATTCCAGAATTCCCGCAGGACCTCCGAAATTGCCGCGGGTGAAACCGGGGGGCACAGCTAGTAGTTATATAAAGTATAGGTAACAGGTGTAGGTAATTTTAGACAAGAGACTTATTCAAGACCTTGAAATTAAGGCAAATTCTGTCTAATATTATAAATGCGAATGTGAGTTTGTTTGTTTGTTACGCTTTCACATTTTAATTACTCAACCGACCATCATGAAATTCCACAGATAAATTGTCTACCCATATTTACGGGGTTGAAATAAAATATATATTTTTCTTTTAAATAAAATCAATCAATTAAAAAGAAAACAACCTGTGAAAGCGCTCACCGCTCAATCGCTTTACACACGTGCATCACCGCGCGCCGGCATCTTAAGGTCAATGACCTTGATTGAGCTGACCCTGGGCCCTTACCTATTCACTATGACCAACAGCATTACTTGCCCATAACGCCGTCCCAAAAACGCATTTCCAAACGTTCTAGATGCCAAAATATTAGAAAATATTATGCCATAAGAAACGTTGTAAATGTATTTTTTGGAGTAAAACTTCTTTGATTACGAGGGAAAGACAGTTTTTGCGGCGTCTTATCTTAAAGCGGCGTGTTATGGTCATAATGAATAAGGGCCCCAGGCGGAGGGGTAACAAAACCGGAGATTTATCTGAAAATCGGTTTTTCGGTTTTGATTCAGTGGCAAAACCGGTTTTCCGGTTTTTTCGGTGATTTCAGTTTAATTTTATTTTGAGATGAAATTCGATTTAAACTATACAATAATATTCAATCTAATATATATAAATCACGTGTCACGTTGTTTGTCCGCGATGGACTCCGAAACTATTGAATGGATTTTGAAAAAAATTTGTAAACATTTATAATATGGTTCAACTTAAAAGATAGGATAGTTTTTATCCCGAAATTCCCGCGGGAACTCCGGAATTATTGCGGGAACAGCTAATCACCGTAAACTACTGGCAGGGGTACAAAGAAGGACATAGAGTACTTTTTTCCCGGAATTCCCGCGGGAACTCCGAAATTACCGCGAATGAAATCGCGCGGGACAGCTAGTATAATATATAATTAACTTCGCTATAAACAGTAACATAGAAGACCCATAAATTACAATTTTATTACAAAACAATGCAAAAATAGTATACTTTTTCTTTATTACATATTATACCAGTTCAATTTAGGGTCAGACATGTACCTACTTCTTAATTTCCGCCTGCAATTCATTGTATTTTGGGGTCAGACAACTCAGACATGTACTTCTTAGTTTCCGCCTGCAATCTTCAGCTTTTCTATCAAGTCTCGGAGTAATTGGAATCTCATCTCTATTTATGTAATATTCTGATGAATTGTGGACATAATATCTCAGTGTAGAGGTTAAACTAGTGCATCGTTGTGTTATACCATTCATAAGTCACACAGCAAATTTGGCACTATAATGCCCATTGTGCTCATTTAATTTTGTGACCATTTAAATTTGTGAAATTCATAGCTATATCTGTAGTCATAAGTATAAAGTAATAAATAAGTAATGAAATTTCCATCGCAGCGACAAAGAGCTTCTACCGTCATCTTAACTATTTGCAAACATCTGCTTATATTGCTAAGTATTTAAAAAACTCTAAAAGTTATATCAAATTTATGTCTATAATAGGCATTAGAATACGCCCTCTTAATTGAATATAGTGATCTAGCATGCCTACTATTGAACTCCACCGGGTATTACAATATGACGCAAGTGCCATTTCTTTACCGTGCTCTTATATGACGTACTATTAACCGAAAAACCGGTTTTACTAAAAATTAAAACCGGTTTTTAAAAATGGCTATAAACCCGGTTTACCCGGTTTTTTCGGTTTCGGTGAAACCGGTTTTGTGAATTGTGACCCCTAGGCCGCCCAGCTGCTGATGCTTCGCTCGCTGAGTGCGCGGCGCGTGCCTTCTATTTTACTGACCTAAATTATACCTTATGAATAATAATAATAATAATCCACTTCACAACACACAGATCCACTTGATCCCACACTAAGCTATAAGCTTGTGTCGTGGAAACCAAGCAAACGCGGTATATACTACACATGTTATTACATATATATTATACTATAGATATATATATATATATACCCAGACTGGAAAATGGAACCCTGTGTTCATCACACAAAGTCCACCCCCACCGGGAATCGAACCCCCCCCTTGATTAGCGGGCAGGCATGGTGACCATTGAATGTAATTGTAATGTTTTTCTGAAAAAAATGTTTTCTGAAAAACTAGGTAGGTACCGAAGAACTTATAATATTTTATTGTTTATCCTGTTTGTTATAAAGTATACTTTCAGCCCTGTAAATATTTGCAGGCTTTGCAGCTAATTTTATCATACCTTCATACCTATTAGCTACATAGTACCATTGTTGTGTATGCAAAATTCCATGATGATGGGTTGAGACGTTAAGGCGTGAAAGCGTAGGGATTTTCAAGAAGCTTTACTAAGGAGAATTAATTTCTATAATTATAACTACAACGGGCTTGTAAAAAAAAATATTGGACACGTATTTTTAACAAGACGTAATCTACAAGACGGACTAAATAGAATTTTGATTTTCATACTCCGGATACAAGCCTATAATTTGGAGGTAGGTAATTAATTAATTATTTTTGTCAGGAGTCGACCAAGGACAATAGCGACCGACAGAGGTCAATTTTATTAGCCGTGAATCGTGATTCCATTGACGTCCGGTAGAATAAAGGTGGGTTAGTAATATAGTAATTGATAAATTATAATGATGAGGTAATTAAATAATCATGGGCTCTTCATATTGTACTGCATAATTATGTATAAACATTGTCTTTGAGTAGTCTCATTGTTAGCTGTTGTTCTCTCGTAGTTCTAGTCGTGGAGCTATAAAAACCTGCAAATCGCTATCGGCAAAGGCTTGCAGTTATACCTACTTACGTCTTACGTATGCCTGTTAGGTATGTAATCATTTGAAGAAAAAAAAACAATACCCCACATAGTTGGGCTACAATCTTAGTCATTCAAAAATGTACGTGTGGATCTCAGACGAAATATTTATTTCGTATTTTTGAATCGCTCGAATCACTTTCACGCATGGAATCGCGAATACACATGCGAATGCTCACACGAGTGACGAGCGATTCAAAAATACGGCCCTAGGACGCGCCACAAGTCACAACTCACAACACGACACAACACACGGACCTATGGACCTAACTATGCTAAATGTACGAAACCGATATGCTTCTGTCGCGCTCGCGACACAACACGACACCGACACTTATGTGTGTTTCCGCCTTTAAGGTTTTTATAGTAGGTAGGTGCTATTGGCAGCCTTAAAAAAGTCTAAAAAACAGGTTTAATCTTCTAATAAAATACAGATAAGTCACTTCCACCTAAACAATAGTTAGCACGTTAAAACGTTTAGGTACTGAGTTTAGCTAGGTACCTACCTACAAGTAAATATTAAAAAATCATTAGCATTTAAACTAAAATTTGAATATAATTATGCATTTCCTTTGCTTTTAATAAAAATAACTGATTTTTTAGGTTAAAAGTAGGTACTTACTGCTTCAAATATCGAAATGTAGGCGAATACTATTATTTATAGAGATATAAGTACGTCAATGTAGCACCGCGCACGACTCGTAACTGAGCTCTCAGCTCAGGGACGCAGAGCTGGGGCCGTATTTTTGAATCGTTCGAATTACTTTCACACACGGAATCGCGAATTCACATGCGAATTCTCATACATTTTTTAAGCATTCACATGCGAATCTTGCAATTCCGTGTGCGAAAAGTAATTCGAACGATTCAAAAATATGGCCGAACTGATACAGTGATCACGGTCACCGTCACTCGTCACCGGACAGAGTCGTCGATTTAGCAGTAGTCTGCGCCGACCAAAGAAAATAATACTCTCTGACGAGGCGCCGACTGTCGAGCCATTTCTTCTTTTCTCGCCTCTCGCATTAAACAATAAGTAGGTAGGTACCTACGGCGCGCGCGGGCATGATACCCACATAAAATATATTAAATAACATAAATTTAAAACTACATGTAGTGTGGACCTCTCATACATTTAGCCCATTTGAATATTTAATAATAATATTGTGGAGCTGCATCCATCTCGGCACGAGAGGAGAGTTCCGTCTGCGAGCATTTAATTTAACCTAGGAGACGGCATAGACGCAAAAATATATTCCGTGGCAATTATTAAGCCGGCTTTTGACTATGGGATGTAATATATTATATTACATCTTGAGCTATATATTACATCCCGCGATTGCTGTTCACACTGTAAGATATATATTTTGGAACAGTTCAGCTTCGGTCACCATTCCGGGTAATTCTCCGCGGTAATTTCGGGTTCCCGCGGGGATTTTGGGTTACAATATAGTCGTCACTCAGGGATAATGTAGCATTCTAATGGTGAAAGAATTTTAAAAATCGGTTCTGTAGATCCAGAGATTACAACCACAAACTCTCAAAATTGACCCCTTTATATTATTAGTAGAGACAAAATACAAAGTAGGGTTGGCAACCTTAGGGAGGACAATAAAATTGACAAAATTGTAGGTACCTACATTAATTTCCCTTCCCTTTTATACCTTTGAATCCATGAAATTCTAAATAAGTAGGTAGGTAGGTATATAAGAAAGAAACTGATCATTCATTTAGCTTATTAACGTTAATTTTTAGCTTAAGAATAACATGTAAAATTTATTATTTTATTCTATTACACTACTTACATGTTAATGTAAAGTTAATAAAGTTAAAAATATCATACTTACTGAAACTAAAAACTGAAAAAGACTTCATTGATGAAACTATTTTTATCACGTCTCTTAAATATATTTTCATATCGCATTTCTTGAACGTAGCTTATTCGAGATTTTATTTGAATAGGTACCTACTTGCAATAAATAGCGTAGGTATAAAGAATATGTTTTTTTATCAAAATTTTGTCTTACCTATTATCAAACTCAGACGAAATAAAAACTCTACCAAACTATTACGTTCATAAGATCATTAATTTTTACAAGAATTTACGCAAACTTGGAACTTACATAATTTTTCTCATTTTTCATGACTTCCAGCATCTGCCAGCAAGCATGTCACAAACGATTATGAGCAGATTATGAGCAAAGAGTAACATAAGATTATGAGATTATGAGTCTTTAGACATGTGTCTAGTTAATCTGAGATTATGAGAAATTAAAATGTAACTTGATGTAGGTATTTGTAGGTAGTCGTTATCATACACTTAGACGTTTTTTAGAACTAGATTTGCGTAATTTGAAACGTACATCAACATTCAACATCAATGTTATCAAGGGTATGTTCCACTTCCGTTTTGGTGTCAGTAAGTGGAAATATTCTTAGGAAGTAATTTCGATAAAAATGTTTATGTGTATTTGTGTAAACTTCCAACTCTCCGGAGTTCAATACTATTCATTATTAAGTCTGTACTACAGTCTACACCTTTACCGTCTACAGTCTTACCTAAATTTTGTTTCTGAAAAATGAAAATTGCATCTGAAAATAATTGCATACCTTAGGGTGTGGCCTCATGCAGCTGCTTGACGCTCGTTTGCAGCGACAATTTTACCCGAAGCACGAATTTCTTCGTCTTTCGATATCGAGCGTTTTTTTTTGTATGGAAAATGAACAATGCCATCTATCCAGTGTCGTTCATTTTTCATACAAAAAAACGCTTTGACATTACGACGATATCGACAGACGAGAGGGAAAAACCGTGCTCCCCTACTGATCACTTGGCCCTGCTTGGCCCTATTTGGATTTCCCGCGACACAAAAAAGTAGCGACAACTGACAAGTCGCTGCATAGGTTGTTGACGTTCACAACCCGACCGTACGATGTACAATGTACGATAGCACATTCCGATTGTGCGATAATTTTCATCATGCAAAATTTTTAAATTATTTTATACTACAATTGACTCGTCATTTTTTTAAATAATGGCAATGCCGGCAGACCGCAGATGACTGAAGGATTTCGATGGAAGTAAATAACTTCAAAGAGAAAAAAACTTCCGAATTGGCTGTATGGACTAAGTTTTCTTTGCCTCCCCCGAGAAAAGTAAAGTTTCACCAAAAGAAGAGCTTAGTAAATTTTTTAAAGATGGATTTACACGGGTTGATTTTCGTCGTGCGGTTAGTCGCTTCACAAATCACCTCACCAAGCCGCCTAGACAAAATCTAGATTCTAGCCGAATTGCCATTTGGACGGTCGATTTTCGTCGCGAGGCAAAAACCACATGTTTTTTTTTTGTATTTTGTACTTATTCGATGTAAAATAAACTCAGAAGAAGAAAAAAACATCTGAAATGACTGTATTGACTGAGTTTCTTTTGCCGTTCCCAAAAGGGGTAAACTTTACAAAAAAAATGTCATTTTCAGTTGCCTTATTAAAAAATAAAAAAAAATTAAAACTAATATTGATAAATTTTGCACCTAATCACCACGTATATGTAGTTAGTTAGAGATAAAAAAATACTGCGAGTTAATGCTACGAGTTATATAAAAATTATGATGCAAAAAATATCCTTAATATATTTTACTGTTTTTTTTTTATCAATGTCATACATTTTATCATTGGTAACACAGCAAGTGCAAGTTTGCGCATGCGCTGAATGGCGAACAGTGATTCTTCTGAGTTTTAATTTTTTTATATCTAAGTACCTAATTTTAACATTAGTTGGTAATTTATACATTAGAATTTGTTAATTTATAAAATCCTGTAAACCGTAAATTTTCTTAGTAGATTTGTTACTATTGTGTCTGCAACTGTGTAACATTGGTGGCCATTACAAAACCTAAACTTTTTTATCGGACAAACGTCCACTTGATGTTTCGGCGACGTTGTGACTAATCTAACAGGAACCTAAATAAAATCACGCCCCGGACTGTTAACAACTTGATTACTCGGATCTCTTGTGTATTCTAACTTTTTTATTCAAAATCTTCCTTGAATCGTAACAATCGTTTGTGCTAGCTGACTGTCGATTTTATTAGACCTAGTTGACTTCCCGTAAATGAACTTGTCATCTGTTACATTTTCCATCTTTTTTGGTATCGGCAAATAATAAAATATGTTGGGATGTGCATCTACCATGGTATCCGGCGCTTACTCTCAGCAAAAGCGCTAACGTATAACACCCACATTGGTTGTTGTTACTCTTCAATGAGCATAACATTGGTACGGCGGTCTCAATTCTTTCTTCTTCTCATAATCTAATAATCTGAAGGTGATCAGACCGTTTTTTGCTTTACAATCAAGGATATTTTTAATTTTTCATATTTCTTCAAATTTCTCTAACAAAAGAAGCACTGTCGCCGAAGCATTCAAGTATCCAAATCATTTGCAGTGTAATCAAAAATGATTTTAAGATAAATTCTTAAACAGTTTAGTGGTCATATCAAAGCAAACCTAAACCAAAAAAATTGCAATTTGAAAACAAAAAGTGACTGTGTCCAAGAGTGTTTGCTGCAGTGTGTGAAGTGTGGCATGGCGAGAGTGCATCTGTGCATGCCTGTGTTGAGGCTGTGGTGACATGGGCTGCAGTGTTGTGGCCCACACTTACTTAGGGCTCCGGGAGTGAACAGGTGTGCAAGGCACACACAGCTGGTATTATGAATAAAAGCAACAAAGACAAGGAACGTCAAAGTGACGACAAGAGAACTTCAACGTAAGAGCCTTTATATGATTTTAATGACCTCTTATAACACACAGATCAGTAGTGAAATTTTGATCAGTAGCTAGGATCACATTTAGTTAGCAGGTATATTGATGTACATATTACACATAATATATAAGAAAAGTTTACTTTAAGCCAGTTACTTAAGATGTAAGACCAAGTTTACCACATAATAAGTATCACTATGATTGTTTATATGATTACTTCTTCTTAACTTACTGTTTATAGATGAATGTTGTTTGTTGTTTAGTCAATGAATCAGGGACTATAAACAATACAGTAGTTAGTAGGTATGAGTTAATATTATGTCATAGTATAAAATAGTTAGGTAACTCACAATATTAAAAAAAAAAAAATAGAATAAAATTTTTGTATTAAAAAAAGTTAGGGAGACTCATTTGAAATCCTTTTATCATGTTTTTGTGGAATTAGTTTAGTAGATTTTTTTTTTTCATTTAACCACTAGATTTTTTTTTTTCATTTAACCACTTATAAATATTTCTGTACAAATAGGCCTGCAACTGTTAATGTTGACATTGGAAAAATGAGTAATCTCAGGAGCCAATTACTTCCCAAAATATTTTTTCAACATTTTGGCTCAATAATAAAAAATAAACAAAAAAAAATAATTGTTTGACTAGGGAAACAACTAGGATAAAAGTTTATTCAAACCAGTAACATTATAATTATGAATAAAAAATATAGACACAGACATAATAATGACTTATGCCCATAATAAGATTTTTTTTTAACTATGAATCTGAAATAAAAAAAAAGAGTTCTATCACATATTGAACCATACACCAATGTATAAAGTGTGCATCATAAGCAATTATTTAAGTAAGTTTAAAACTAGGAAGGTATGCTATAGATAAGCTTTGTCACCACAAGAAGGTTGTGAAAAACAGCAGGGTTAGCCAAGTTGACATTCTACAATTGTTATCACATAGAAAACATAAGTAACGAATTGTCATGTCACTTGATCAGCCAATCAAAACTCTAGCTTTGTGTGACCAAGTGCAAAAAGTAGTTTAGCCAATCAAAACTCTAGCTTTGGGTGACCAAGTGCAAAAAGTAGTTTAGCCAATCAAAACTCTAGCTTTGTGTGACCGAGTGCAAAAAGTAGTTTTGATTGACTAACCAAGTGACATGACAATTCATTACATAAGTTTTCTATGCGTAAACAATTGTAGAATGTCAACATGGCTAACCCTGCTGGGCTAGCTTCGACATAGCAAAACTGTGGAAAATAAAAGACTGGTCTCAGTGGCAAGTTAACTTACTGTTAACCTCATGTATTATAACTTTGCTATGAGAATCTTTACTTTTATAAATGCAAAAGTGAGTTTGTTAGTTTGTTACACTTTCACACCTTAATGGAGCAACTGATCATTATGAAAATTTGCATACACACTGTCAGGAGTACAGAGAAAGTCATAGGGTACTTTTATCCTGGAAATTCTATGGGATTTCTAAAATCGATGTGTTCGAAACTGCATTAAATTGGGCATACCACATGTTGTAAGGGGTGTAAAAGATATAGGGGGGTGAATATACGGTATTTGAGTTTTTTGTGTCCCACCAAGAAAATTAATCTGTTTAATTTGATATTAATAATTTGACTAATCAACATTATTTTTGCATTTGTAATGATAAGGGCCAGAAGATTTTCCAATTTTTTTCAATTTTATAGCCTCCAGGGGAAAATGTGTTATCAGGGGAGTGACGCCATTAGCAGAGTAGTGACAAATTAAGGCAGAAAAGTGACAAGCTATTAATTATTAGCTTAGAAACTTAAATAATGTTAAATAAAACACATAAATAAATATTATTTCGAAATTGTTTTATGTATAGAATACAATCAGTCTCTACAGTTTCATAATAAAACGAATAGTTTGATTTATTTGGTTGGTTTTGTTATCAATGCTTAAGTCTTAATTACCCAAATTAAATGTTATTAATCAGTCTCATCTGAGAATTAAAAAATTAAGTATACAACTACCTTTCAGTGTCAAGCTATCTAAACAATTAAAAAATATCATGGTACACATGGTACAGTATAAATGAATACTCTCATTTTTTAAAAGAACAGTATCAATCTTTTCTGCTAAACTAAATGTTTTGTACTTAAATACTAAGCAAACATCTACTGTCTCTGGAAACTTATAAAATACTCTGTAAAGTTTGACACGGGTATTATGGTCAAAATCTCTTCCCATTTAACATCAGACACGTTATTTTCATCTACGTATATTTTAAAGAGTACCACCTTCATTATAGAGATCTTTAGAAAAGTAACCCTGACCCCTCTTTCTTCTTCATCAAAATCAGACGAACATACACCAGCATATCTATGTTTTTTTTATCAGTAACTAGCTGTCCCCGCGGTTTCACCCGCGAAAATTTCGGATATCACGCAAGAATTTTGGGATACAACAAAAGTACCCTATGTCCTTTTTTGTACCTCTGACAACGTGTGTACAAAATTTCATGATGATCGGTTGAGCCGTTAAGGCCTGAAAGCGTAAAAAACAGACAGACTAAGTTACTTTCGCATTATAATATTAGTAGGGGTCTGGTATTCCACAAGTACCTACTGTTCTTGACAGACTTAGCATTTTCTTCATTAGGTATCTATAATATTAATCCGACTAGTAGATGTTTGTGGAATCATTTGGTTTTGCACATCTTCCTTAGGATTTGTGTCTTTATACTGCAACAATAATATTCAATTTCGTTTTATCGTTTTGGGTGTATTTAATGTCACCTAAGTGGAAGGGAGGACAAAAGTTACTACAAAATCTGCTGAGGGTCTTCATGTATAACATATTTCTTAATAGGTTTCCTCGTAGTTGATGTACTTTCAGTATACCAGCAAATGTTTCTTTTGATACTTGTGTACCTTTTACGTAATTGTTTAATTTCAAATTTTTGTTTTTAATTGAAATTTGTTCCATTTCATTGATATCTTTAATACTCTTAATTTGTCCCTTTTCCTTTTTTCGTTGGTATTTTAACTTTTATTTCCCTTTAAATTCAGCATTTTTGACCGGACCATTTTTAAATTCATGGTAACGTAATTTCTCTGCTCAGCGCTTTTTTTCTAGCGCCTATTCCTTTGTTTGCTCTTTTTTTAACATTCCTCATTGAATCCAAGTAAAGGTAATGGAGTATCTAGAACAAATGAAATAAATAACATAAAGAAATATCAAAGAAACTAAATTTCGTCACTCCCCTGTGGCGAATGTATTTACCCTGGCATAGTAAATGCCAGGGAAGTGATGCCAGGGAAGTGAGGAAATTGCAAATAACCCACAAAAACACCCTCACTGGTTTTTCCGAACACAATGTCACGTAATATATAGCATCTACACACAATAAATATTGTATTGAACTAATTTACAATTACGGGACGATAAAATATAAAAACATATACTCACCAAGGGAAATACTGCAACGACTGGCACAACCCCGCTCCCCGACACTAAATTGAAAACTGACGCAAAAATTTTCAAATTTTGCTCCACGCCGTTATCTTGCTTTTTACTTCACACTGTACTCCACGCGTCATTCTATGTCAAAGACATACTTTAGCAGTTTTATGTCTATTTTTTAGTCTTTGAAATTCGCCAGGTGAAGTGACATTATTGTAATGGGACGTGAAATGAGAGAATTTTTTTTTGTATTAATTAATAATTTGACTATGTATTTTGATTAAATATGTTTTGATGTTTATTTGGGTATATGATAATATTGGTAGAAAACCTAAAGCCATATATATTAAAAGCATTAGGCCCTGAAAATTATAAAATCTACTGATGGGGTAAGGCCAGGGTAGTATACATTTGGAACTATTTTAAGGCATTAATGCCTAAAATTAAAAATTATCGCGAATTAACTACGTGGGCCGAATAAAAGACGATATTCTTTATTATTTAAACATATGGTATTAACAATATCATTATTTTAACATAAAATTTGTCTAAGGACCGTTGAAATTCAAATAGCGTATATTCACCCAGGGTACTTTTGCCCCAGAATTTTTGTGAGAACTTGAAAAAACCCCCAAAATTAAAGCGGGTGAAACCGCAGGGAACAGCTAGTCCTTAATAAATGTTTGTACTTTGTTATGCTTTCATGCCTTAATAGCTCACCTGATCATCATTAAATTTTGCTTAAAAGTTGTCATGGGTACCGTGAAGGACATAGGGTACTTCTTATCCTCGAATTTTTGTGAGAACTTGAAAAACCTGGGTGAAACTGCATTAAATTTTGCATATACTACAACTTGTCAGGGTTACAGAAAAGGGTATAGGGTACTTTTTCCTGGTTTTCCCATGTAATCTCCAATTGACACATGTGGAACTGTGAGGAAAAGCTAAAAAATAAATTTACTTATGAGGTGGTATACCTAATAGGATTAATATTGCACTAACCTGTTAGTCAAATGAGAATATGGTCATTTATTCATGCTTTAAAAGGAAAACATGAAATAAATTTACTAATTTGAACTAACTTACTAATTTAATTTTAACATTGTACCTATTTGGGGTTAAATAAATTATTGTATGTTTATTTATTGACAGAGTATATTATTTTCTACTAACTAGTTAATGTTGAAAAACCTAATAATATTATACCAAAATTACTTTTCTTTCAAGTCTCTTTGGTAAACAATTGACTGGTGGAGAAAACTTGAGGCATTAAGACATTCTTATATCCTTTGTACAGATTTATAAAAATAAAGATGTTTCTTGATATTAAAATATAAAATCTCTTATTTAACATCCTAAAAGATTAACCTTTTAGGATTTTAATAAGAGGTTTTGTGTGATTAGATTCAATTTTTTTTAAGTCAACATAAGATACCTAATTAATTATTATACACATAATATTTTATTGATTTCTCAGCTCTTGGCAGTTCTAGATTAACATCATGTAAGTTAAATTAATGAGAATGCTAATTGATTGATGTCCCTAATGTCAATAAAAAAAAAACATTCAACATAGTAATTTGCAAATCATAGATGGTAGGTATGGGGTTGTAATAAAAAATCTATAGGGCTCTGATGAATGACCGTCAAACAAACACAAATGAATCTTTTCCACCTTTGCTGACTGATACAGTAAATGTCTTTATTAACATGTAATCCACTATATTCAGATAAGTCAAAACCACTTGTATTTGCTGCAATGCATAGGAAATAGTAAGTACATACTTTGTGTACTTTTTGCAGTTGCTAGTTTGTTTATTCAATTCATAATTAATTAAAACACTTAAACAGTTATAGTTAATAAGGAAAATTTTGAGTAGAAAAATATTTATGGTGAAAAATAAGTGTTTAAGTAATAATATTTGCCACTAATTGACACGAGGATAAATAAAATTGTTTGTTTTTGTGGTTTTCATTCAAATTATCAAAAGTTTCGGAACTTAACACCATTTCCAGAATATTTATTGTTATCATAGATCAGTTAGACTAAATCCTTATTAAGTAGTAAAACAACCTCTTAAATGCTTATCATTGTAATTAAATTAATTCTTAATGAGTAATATTTAAGGTCTGAGTTGGACAGTTTAACAATTGTTATAAACCACGGTTTTGGTGGATGGAAATGCATAACTTTCACTTTTAGACTCAATGCCAATAACGGTCTGCAATGATTCACAGCGGGCAGCACAATCAGTAACAAAGCATAAACCATACATCATTTTAAAAATAACTCACTACAGTAATGTTACTTAAAGCATTATTTATATCTGAATTTTAAATTTTTGTTGAATAATTCAAATGTCTTTGTATTACAGAAATAAATATGTAATTGTTTTTATAATTTTCCTACCAAAACCTTTGATTTTACAGTAATATCAACTAGCAGAATTCCTACCAATGAGTTTAAGGATAAATATTTTTTTTATTTAATCATAGATGCATCGCAGATTTTGAAGCACTAGTGATATAATTTATGAGCATTCTAGCTGTTCCCCTGGGATTTTAATCTCGGATTTTAATAATTTCGGATTTCCTGCGGGAATTACGGGATAAAAAGTACCCTATGACACTCAGGAACACTGTAGCATTCTATTGGTAAAAGAATTTTCAAAATCTTCTGTAGATTCAGAGATTATCAGATTTCCCCCCACAACCTCACAAACTCACAAACATTACCTTTTTATAATACTAGTATATATTAACAGATCGAAAAATTATAATTATTGTAACAATTATTGTGTTTAACACTTCATTACAATTTACAACAAGTGATATAAGGGTGTGTGCATACTGTTGCAGCGCTACCGGCGCGGTGGGCGGGCGCGGCGTTGGCGGCAGCAATATGCACCCGTCGCGGCACTCCGTCACCTCGTCCTCGGGCGTCCTCATGGTCGGCCCCAACTTCCGTGTTGGCAAGAAGATCGGATGTGGCAACTTCGGGGAACTTAGGCTTGGTATGTATAATTGGCTACTTGACAAAAAAATTTTTTTTAGTCCGTTATGTAGATTAGTAAAAAATATTGGACACGTATTTTTTCTTTTTTTACGTAATCAAAAAATAACAGAGATACATTGAGTTGAAATTTCGCGTGACGTCACAACTCTGTGCGGTTTGTATGGCGCTTATAATGAATATTGACGTCACGAGCCCCCCACCCTAAACTTTAATGCGCTTTATCTATGTTCATTTTCATTAAATTGAAAAAGCAAAAAATACGTGTCTATTATTTTTTTATTTTCTAACTGACGGACTAATTAGAATTTTGATTTTCATACCTTGGAGAATACCCAATTGCTGTAGACACCCTACAATTTCAACTATCTATCGGTTTGATCTGTTCGTTTTCGTTAAGGCGTCACTCGTTATTCGGGTAGCTATTAGCTTTGATGTCTAAACGATCATTAATTTCACAGTGACATAGTGGGCATGTTGACTAATTTTTTTAGCCCGTCTCGTAGATTAATAACAAATATTGGACACGTATTTTTTCTTTTTTTACGTAATAAAAAAATAACGGCGATACATCTAGTTGAAATTTCGCGTGACGTCACTATTCGGACAGTTTGTATGGCGGTTTTAGCGGTTAGTGACGTCACGACCCCCTCACCCTAAACTTTATTGCGCTTTATCTCTGTATATTTTCATTTATTTGAAAAAGCAAAAAATACGTGTCTATTGTTTTTTTATTTTCTAACTGACGGACTAATTAGAATTTTGATTTTTAAAAGTAGTCAACTTCCCCATTGTTCGGATATCTGCGTGAACGTGGATTCCTACTATGAAAATGTCATATTTTGTGTACACTGTACAACATAATTTATTGCATTAATTGTGAATGCAGGAAAATATTTTATACTGTGTAAATAAACCTTAGATATAATATATTCGAGTGAATATAGAGCGGCATCGTAAGAGTTTTCATTTATTTAGATTTCCGATCGATTTTAATTAGTTAGCTTGGGGATAAAGGAAGTTATATCTACTCTAGATTTTTTGTAAAATCCTACTACGTCCATATTGCTGTGCTGGATAGGTAAGAGTTGTGGGATCCAGCCTTTATTTTTGTGTTGAATGAAGTCAGTTAAAACCATGGCGTTAGGAAAAAGTGAGAAGCGGACTTTCTGTTAAAAATAAAAGTGTTTCAACTAATGAAAATGTTTCACCATTTCTGTACATTTCCTGAAATGTGCGATCTATAGAAGGTACTTATGTACATTGTGTCTTTAGCAAAATTTTTTCATTGTGATCACTTTTTTCATTTTTTATTTATGATTGATATGATTTATGATCCACCTTATATACCAAGAAATTTACAAAATAGTGTCAAATTATACTTAAAAATACTTACTTACTGTAATACTTTGATATTGATAGTGGTGAAGATTAAAGCTTATAGTTAACAATGTTGATAAGACCAAAATTTATAATCAATAGCTGTCCCCCGCGATTTCATCCGCGGTAATTTTGGAGTTCCCGCGGGAATTCCGGGAAAAAAGTACTCTACGTCCTTCTTTGTATCCCTGACGACCCTGACAGTAGCTTACGGTGATTAACTGTTCCCCGCATTAATTCCGGAGTTCCCGCGGGAATTCCGGGATAAAAACTATCCTATCTTTTAAGTTGGATCATATTATAAATGGTTACAAAATTTTATCAAAATCCGTTCAGTAGTTTCAGAGTCCATCGCGGATAAACAACGTGACACGTGATTTATATATATTAAGACTAGCTGTCCCCCACGATTTCATCCGCGGTAATTTCGGAGTTCCCGCGGAGGTTGCGGGAAAAAAGTACTCTATGTCCTTCAGTTCCCGAGGGAATTCCGGGATAAAAACTATCCTATCTTTTAAGTCGGACCATATTATAAATGGTTACAAAATTTTATAAAAATCCGTTCAGTAGTTTTGGAGTCCATCGCGGACAAACAACGTGACACGTGATTTATATATATTAGACTAGCTGTCCCCGCGATTTCATCCGCGGTAATTTCGGAGTCGGAGTACCCGCGGGAATTCCGCGATAAAAACTATCCTATCTTTTAAGTTGGACCATATTATAAATGGTTACAAAATTGTATCAAAATCCGTTCAGTAGTTTCGGAGTCCATCGCGGACAAACAACGTGACACGTGATTTATATATATTAGATAATTAAAACTGAATAACTAGTTTTTCAGTATTGATATGATCTAGATTCTAGATAAACATGTAGGTATATTATGAATTTGACTATCACATAATTATACCGGCGATATTTAAATCGCTCTTCTTTCGTACCTACCTAATATATTTTATATTCACTCGTCTGACGTAGCTGACAGGCAGGTTTGAAATGTATTTACGTATTATTTGTATGGATATGGTATTAAGAAAGAGGAATGACTCACACGGTGTACGGTTTTTAAACAAGATATTTGAATGCATAGCAGTCATGTCGATGAGCAAAGATAGTTTTGTATTAAAACGTTATAATTATGATATTATTACCATTTAAAATTTATTTTGCTCTTCAAACAAGTCATCAACGCTCTGTAGTTCGGTTTAAAAATAATCTAATTAGCTTTATTAATTTGTAGGTATTAAGTAGACCGCTTCACATTATGTGAGTATAGGTACATTTACTCGTGTGCGTGGTTCGCCCAAACCCAGGCACTGAACACGTTTTTTCTTAGTGTTAGCTGTTAGCTTGTTTCAAAGAGGATTAGATACAATAACGGAACGGACACAGAAATGTCATGACGATCGATTTATTTCCTGACTCTCACTACATAAGAAATGTAGCTATAATAATGTAGAATACTTGAATACTATAGTTGTGGTTTTATCTGCGTTCATTTAGGATGGCTTCGACTTTTTTTGATTTTCCTAAAGTTATAAATATGAATGTTTGATTGTAACGTTTTCACGCCTACTACTCAACCCATCATAAAATTTTGCATACACGTTGTCAGGGGTCCCGAAAAAGACAAAGAGTACTTTTATTCTAGAATTCCCGCGAGAACCTCGAAATTAATGCGGGTGAAATCGTGGAGAACAGCTAAAAAGTATACTATTTGTGAATCATTCACTGCTGTGTGGCCAATTTTTTTCAAATCAATTAAGCATCAGCTACGCTCACAGGAGTAAAAACAAGGAAATTTTCGCCGTTTGTGTTTAAAATTGTAAAGAACTTAGTATTTTCTTATTTTTATATAGGTGAAAGCATTAGAACGAAGAAAAACGTTTGTTGTTGAAAAAGTTGAGAAATCCTTACCAACTACATAGATAAATTATTATGAATGCGGCTTAACTATTTAACCGATCATCATGAAATTTTGCATACCTACCTACACGCTATCAGGGGTACAGAGGACATAGGGTGCTATTATCGCGAGTTCCCGCGGGATCTCCGAAATTAACGCGGGTGAAACCGTGGGCAACAGCTAGTATGTACATGTTTATAAAAATATTTAGTTAACTAACCTGTGCTAAGCTAGCCATTAACTACCCCAGTTGCCGTGTGACCTAGTAAAACAAAGACTCTATTTCGATACGCTATCTCCCTTTACGCCTCAATCTTTTAGCAATATAGCGTAAACTTAATGAATTGGAACCATGCTAAAAAATATAATGGAACAAATCACTTATGCTTTTTGTTCAATAGTCAAGCCTATGTCAATAGGCTCTTTTTTAGTTTTAGATCTTGGGCACATTAAAGCGATTTTATCAAGCGAGTCACGTGTGCGGTGTGTATCGCCGCGATAGAGCGGTTGGGTTTAGTCATTAGTGATCAAAAATATGTGTTCCGACAAATTATTTATTGAAGAAAAAAACTATTGCAAAGAAAGAGTTAGGCAAACCCATTTTGGAAGCTTCAAAAAAGGGGAAGGAGAATGTGGGCAGATTTTAGTAAGCGTATAAAATATTACAGTACCGTGGTCGATTAATTTAAATTCTAAAATATCATTACCGTTGAGTATCAAAATGAAACGAATCCTAACCTGGTTTTCACATACTAAGGTACAGTAGCCGGTTTATAAAAATAAAACGAATGTTTTTCCACTATCCGGACGCCAAATTGTCTTAGCCGTTTCTGATTTATTTCTGACTAACTGTTCCCCGCGGTTACTAACTGGAACCCGCGATAGGTTCGGAGTTCCCGTGGAAATTTCGGGATAAAAGTACTCTATGTCTTTCCCTGTACCCCTGACAACGTGTATGCAAAATTTCACGATGATCGGCTGAGCCATTGGGGCGTGAAAGCGTAACAGACAGACAGGCAGACAGAGTTACCTTCGCATTTGTATTATTAGTAGGGATTTATTTCTGATTATATATTTAGTCTTCTTAGGCATACCCCGCAACATACATGAGAATTTACTTAGCTTTTTTATTATCTACTTACTCTATTTTTACTTTTTAAATTATCTTTGAAACTAAGAAATGTAGATTGTGGACGGTCTTATTGGTAGTGTGAAGCCATCTCCCTTCTACGGTCGCCACTGAAAATCAGCGTCGTGGAACTTAGTGCCACGGCATAATGCTGAGTGGTAGCCATTTTGGTACCAACTATTCTAGTTTAAGACTCACGCTTGTACTTATTTTATCTTTATGGTATCAAATAAACTTTTTTCTATTCTATTCTAAATCTGTACTGCGATCCGCTATATAAAATTGCTAGTGTGCCAACACTCTTTACTCAAAAATCTTCAGCGATTCCGACCACCAAAAATAGTTAACGAATGTTGGAAATCCGCCGTCGGACCCTATGCAACACAACGGTATGTTGATGGTAAACCATAATGCGTCTAGCTATAAAAATAGTTTAGTACCATATTGTTTAGCTGCACGCTGACCTTCCAGACAGTCGGCACAGAATACTGAATGGCGTCTACAGTGCCTTATTGACATGTAAATAAGACTGGGAATAGAGAACATAATATTGTATTTAAGAGATTATATGGCTGCATGTGGCTGAGAATTGGATTCAGGCGTGTACGTCAGTGAAAATAATATAATTGCGGACACACGTGCGCCGGGTGATTAGGTGTTTACGAACTATCGCCCACTTGCCTTGTGTTCGTCTAATAACATAAATGTAACAGTTTTTTTAAGATTTTCTTTTAACCTGTTTGACCTTAATTTGTATGTAAATTGTCCGACAGTCTATGCCTGCTGGTATTATTGCACTACTAACGATTTTATTTAAATTCTAAATTAATTATTTGCCAATATATTGTGGTAGATGTAGGATTTTTATTTATTAATAATCGATTCTCTGTTGCCTCTTACTTAAAAAAAAACAATTTACACCCACAAACCTTAGTATATTTGTGTGATCTGAATAAATTAAATATAATATAATAAAAAATGCCCATAGCCAACCCAATGTTTAATGATGTTCAGATGCTATATTTACGAATTAAGTTAGGTTTGGTTATTTCTTATTATCATTTGGATTGAGATTCTCGTTCCCATCGTACCCTTAACCGTATAAAATTTATCAAATTAAGTGTACTATTCGGATATCTATTATAACATTAGGCACCTATTTACAGTTTCAGTGCTATAAATACGTTAGTAACTAGTTCCGAGACCTCAGGCATTGCCTTGAGAGTTCGTCGACCTATCCACTAAGGAAGTACTCTGTCAACTATAGTTATTATTTACCGTTTAACTTAAAACTGAGATGATGTGTGTTACTCTAACAAGTCATACCTTTATGCAGGTGCCTTTGAATTTACATTTAATTGGCAA
The DNA here is from genome assembly GCA_907165275.2 of Zygaena filipendulae. Taxonomy (NCBI): domain Eukaryota; kingdom Metazoa; phylum Arthropoda; class Insecta; order Lepidoptera; family Zygaenidae; genus Zygaena; species Zygaena filipendulae. Next base: position 5,389,852 of record OU015667.1, on the reverse strand, counting down.
AATATGTTTGTGCCGCGGTTGGCGATAACTGTACTGTACGTTTTTTATTTGTCTGATGTAGATAAGATATTATTAGGTGTCTTGAGATCTGGATCGAAAGATTTGTGACGAATTTTACGATGAATGATAAATGTCGATAAAATCGCCCCGCTCTGGTTGTGACGTCATTGCACGCAACGCCGTTAAAAGTATCGAAAATTGCATAGTTACAAATGAACTCTTTTATTTCGGGAACTTCGTTTATAACTAACGCGTATGTAACTACGTACAGTCAGATATAGTTAATCCAAACTAGTATTATAAAAACGAATGTGAGTTTGTTGGTTTCTCTATCACGCCCTAACTATACCGATAATCATGAATCTTCGCATACTTGTTTTCAGGGATACAAAAGAAAAGTATGTTCTGTTTCCGAGGGCTAAGCAATTGATTGACAAAATCTACGCACTACACTAACGCGACCGAAACTGTTTTCACCAGGAGTCCTATTTTTGAATCGCTCGAATTACTTTCCCATACGGAATCGCGAATTCACGTGCGAATGCTCATACATTTTTTAAGCATTCACACGTGAATCTTGCAATTCCGTGTGCGAAAAGTAATTCGAGCGATTCAAAAATACGACCTCAGCTAGTAAATCTATATTTAAATAGAAATTCATTGCCATAATTAGTTATGGATAATGGTACATCACTTGAGATCGGCTCGGACGATGGGCTGATTCCTTTTAAAAAAAAAAATTGTATGCAAGTATTTAATACCTATTTAAAGAGTAAGAAGAATCTTACTGGCTGAATAAGAAATTTCGAAACTAGACTAATTGATCTATGAAGTTAAAATTTTACAGGAAGGTAGTTTGTTTACGGGGAGTAGACGTAAGTTAACAATGGATTTTCATTCAAGATAATGACGCGGGTGAATCCACGGGGAACAGCTGGTTATTAATAATTTTTGCCACAAAAATAAAAATTTGCTTCAGATCTCAGATTGTCATAACTCATAAGTCATAACTGACAAAAATATCCTTTAATATAATAATATATAAAAAATAGATTTTTTGTGAGGCTCCTTTTTTTAAGTCGGTTAAAATGGATATCGTTCAACTGATACTTCATTTTTATTCAGAGAAAATAGCATTTATTAGATTAGAAGTTCCCGACGCGACAAATTTTAATGAATTTGCCAAATTTCAACATTATTCGTAAAAAAACACTTTCATTTAAATTACCTATAAGATGTAGTGATATTTCATTTCAAACATGTCAACATAAACGCTTTTGGGTTTTTGAATAAGATAGAGATGTTAATAAATTATGATTATTTATTTGTTCTCAGGGAAAAATCTCTACAACAATGAGCACGTGGCGATTAAAATGGAGCCTATGAAATCCAAGGCTCCACAGTTGCATCTAGAGTACCGGTTTTACAAGTTATTAGGCACACACGGTAAGAGAAAAAGTATTAGCTAAAGAGCTATCCGTTTATTATTAGATTATTATTGTTTTCTATCAAGTTTTGATACAAGAAGTAAGAACCGATTTTTAAGAACAAATCATAAGACTGGCTCGTTTGTTTCTTCATATTCTTGTAACTTTAGAAGTGCGGTTAGTGTGCGCTGTGCGTTGCCGAGTAAAGCACTACTCTGACTCCTAATTAAGGTGTCTTATAGAGGAAGGTTATCTTCGATCAGTTTAATTTATTCACCGTATTAATTTTTCTCCGTTGACTGCAGTTTCGATATTCCATTTGTAATGCTTGTCAACCAAATTTTAGTTTTTAATCCATCTTGCAGAATCCAATAAAAACTATTGGACACGTCATACAGTTTATAGCACGTTGTGACGTCACGATATATTTTGACTTAATGTACCTATCTCCGTTATTTTTTGATTACTTAAAAAATGAAAAAATACGTGTTCAATATTTTTTATTAATCTACAAGACGGACTAAATAGAATTTTGATTTTGATACCCCGGAAACAAGCCTATTCTGTTTTGGATTTTAAAAGTGTCCTATAATTATTGTGTTGACATGGAACATAAGTTAACGTACATGCGAAGTTTTATTAAAATCGTTCCAGTAGCTTCATATTCAGACAAAGCCCCTCAATGTATCATTATTTATTACCAAGCACCACTAAGGTGCATGTAGATAGATGGGAGTTTAAAAATATTTTGTAATGTAATACAAAAAAAATTTACTCAGAGGGTATACCAAAAGTATACTACTTGGGCACATGTGGTGGCCGCTACAACGCCATGGTCATGGAGTTGTTAGGGCCCTCGCTCGAAGACCTGTTCGTCCATTGCGGCCGGAGGTTCAGGCTCAAGACTGTCCTAATGATTGCCATGCAACTAGTAAGTCGGCTCAACGCACACACTGATAAAAAAAATGTAGATAGATAGATAGGCGAAGGTAGATGGCACAACATCGCGACCGACATTGTTATCTATTTCGATTTGTTTCGGCTGCTGTGATCATGGCTGTTGTACGGCCGGCCGTGGCATCGCTCGCTTTATGAGTTTTTATTTATTTATTTGCTTTGTAGCAAAAGCAATGCTCTCGCGGGTCACTCTTTTTTCTTTTTTTCCTAATAATATCGGTGGCAGTGTTGTGTCGTCGCACGCGCGCGGAGTGGTCGTGCGAGAGCAATGCTCGTGTGTGTGTCGGTTGTGAGTATTAAACCTCATTGGTGTTCCTTCCCCGCTTCCCCGGCCCCCCCGTCCCCCGTCGGTCCCGTAGCGCCGTCGACAGCGGAGGGCATCCCCGAGGTATACTACTTCGGCCCGTGCGGTAAATACAATGCACTGGTGATGGAACTGCTGGGGCCGTCGCTCGAAGACCTCTTCGATCTTTGCGGCCGTCGGTTCTCTTTAAAGACTGTACTAATGATCGCCATGCAGCTGGTGAGTTGTGTAACGTGTGACGCAAAAGTGATATAATAATACCGGCTGTATTTTTTTCTTTGAGAGGTAATTGGAAGGGATAAACGAATTTCTGACTGGTGGGTTTAAAAAAAAGCATTTAGAATAAAATATCTGCCTCTTCGGGTAATGTAAACTATCACTAGAACATGTGATAGATATGTATGAAGAGCTTAGAAAATTGACCTTCCTAGCTGGTCGCGACTAAAAATTTTGTTTAAAGGTCAAGGTCAAACGTCTTGAAAACTTTGGTCTGATTTAAATACTTGACCGTCCTGTACACTGATAATTTTTTTATCTCACTTTTCTGTTACACCCTGTATAATATGATCAAGTCCAAACTAACGAGAGTACAATCATGATGCCGCAAACATAACTTCCTCGTGTCGTGTCTCGTGTGACGTAAGTGATGCAATGCGGCGCGGCACGTAAAGGTTTGCATTGTGCATTGACGTCGATATAAAACAACTGTAATATTTATTATTATTAGTATTATTATTGCAATAAACTATTTTACTGATGACGTATGTCCCATTCATATGTTCGCATCAAGTCAATATTTCGTAACAAGTACAATCTGCTTTAAGGGACTTACCGTGGTGAACGAGTGGCGTGCAAAGAAATACATAGTAGAAAATATAACCCCACTTCAATTGCAATTTTCCTATCTACCCTAATATTATTTGTAGTGACATATATAAAAAAAGCATTGGATATATATCCGATATTATATCGGATATATATCATGATATTATATGTATATCCATTGATATATATCCTCGCACCCTGGTTTCATGTATGGCCCTGTATTTCTGTATGGCCCTTAATCTAAACTCATAGTTCTACTGATTACAAGATGATTCATTCATACCGTGCATTGTGCAAGTCTATAATTAGATAATGCATAAGTAACGGCTTTTTTTTCAGTTACATCGCATCGAATATGTCCACACTAGACATCTAATATATCGGGATGTAAAACCAGAGAATTTTTTAATAGGTAGAACTGCAACTAAACGTGAAAAAATCATTCACATCATTGGTGAGTATTTATATATATTTTAATAGGTATCTCTGTATAGATATTCTGTATCGTAATTAAAATATTCATTTAATTTTGATTAAACCATAAAAGAACATGGAAGTTACATGAACCTACTATGAGTATCTACATAATTCTTCCATCATAAAAGAGGGACCAAATCGATTTCTATAGAAATAATAATTTCGATAGAAAAATGCCTAAATACCTACTCAAACGTGACTTAATATCTCAAGTGCTTGAGATTCCCTAAACTTACACAACTGTACGGCACTTGGCATTCAAAAACTTGATAATGTTTTATTTCTCAAAAACTTTAGACGTTTATATGTTTGAATACCTAATGGAGATAGTCCATAAATAAAGTGAATGAAACTAAATTAGGCCTGTGCTACAGCAACAACTATTGTAGCATCAGTCAACTATTTTAATGTTTAAATTTATGTGTGATATTGTTTCATTACAGATTTTGGTTTAGCCAAAGAATATATAGACTTAGAGACAAACAAACACATCCCATATCGGGAGCACAAGTCACTCACTGGGACCGCGAGATACATGTCAATAAATACACATTTAGGAAAAGGTGAGCATCCGATATTTAGTTAGCGAGATAACTCATTTAAAACGAGGAAAGTACCCTTAGTATCGGTGGCAGGCAATTTGAATGAAAAGGAACATTCCTTTATTCTCATAAATTGCTTGCCATTACGTTGTAGCGGCGCGCGGGGAGTGTCCCTTCTTTACGTACACGAAAGTGAGTTTGTTTGTTATTCTTTCAAGCCTTAACGGCTCAACACGTTTTCAGGCAGGTATACAGAGAAGGACATAGGATACCCTTTATCCCGAAATTCCCGCGGTAACTTCGAAATTACTGCGGGGGAAACCGCGGGGAACAGCTAGTACCTAGTTAATATTCATTGGTAATGTTTAATGTTTACGTGTAAACGTTGCAGAGCAATCGAGACGCGACGACCTCGAGGCGCTCGGCCACATGTTCATGTACTTCCTGCGCGGCTCCCTGCCCTGGCAGGGCTTGAAGGCTGACACACTCAAAGAAAGATACCAAAAAATTGGTGACACCAAGCGAGCAACGCCGATCGAGGTGAACAACGCGTTTTGTAATAATCATATCAAATAATGCAATCCCAAAAGCTTTAGACCTTATACCAAATCATTGGGCGCTTTGTTTCTTAGAGAATTCAAAAGACAAAAAACATTAAATATTTTACTTTACCTTGATTTTGAATAGGGGGAATCGTCGGACACATGTACAGAACCTCTCCCTTATAATTCTGAATGTAACTAACATTGACCATAATTGGTTGATTCGAAATTCCGTTCTAAATTGAAACAAAAACAATTGAATGTGCATGAGTGGGAGCGAAATTGCGCTCGCGGCTCGCGCTGAGAGATTTGTAAGGTGATTCCACCACCCGTAAGATCTCTCCGCGTATGGACTAGCTAACTAAATTTTAGTTTTTAATCTGTCATGTAGATACATAAATAAAAAAATATTTGACACGTATTTTTTCATTTTTTTACGTAGGTAATCATTAATGGAGATATACATTAAGTCTAAATGTCGCGTGACGTCACGCCGTGCTACAGTTTATATAACGTTATGACGTCACGAGCTCCCACTCTTAAACTTTCGATACACTCTATCTAATTATTTTTCATTAATTTGAAGATCAAAATATACGTGTCTATTATTTTTTTATCATCTAACTGACAGACTACATATAATTTTAATTTTCATACCCTGGAAACATGCCCGTTTTTATCAACATCCCCTATACTACCCAAGTATGGGATTCTCCACTGAAAAACTTCCCTAAACCAGCCCTTAAATAAAATTTATGGTAAGTACGTATGCTTAGGTGATCCCTAAACAGTTGGTGAAATAGAAACAATCATCTGTCAATTGACAAAGTTTAGGGGATCCCGTACACTTATGGCATGTCTCATGTCGATGAAAACGGGTATTAATGTAGTAAATCAGTGGCTATTGTTTGTGGACGTGGTGTGGTGGTGCGGTGGTGTGCGCGCCAGGTGCTGTGCGAGGGCCACCCCGAGGAGCTGGCGACGTACCTGCGCTACGTGCGCCGGCTGGACTTCTTCGAGACGCCCGACTACGACCAGCTGCGGCGCATGTTCCGCGACCTGTTCGAGCGGCGCGGCTACGTCGACGACGGCGAGTTCGACTGGACCGGCAAGACGATGGTAACCAACTCCGCCACGTGACACCGGCACGCGCACTGCACATAGATAAACACGCACGCACGCGTACGCTAGTACACGCAAAAACAGAACGCGTGCACATAAACGAATACACACGCACAAGTAAACATACACGCAAATACAGAACGCACGCACAAACAACACATACTTTGACAAACGCACACGTACACACACATAAACACACACGCACTAGTAAAGATACATGCACGCAAAAGCAAAACGCACGCACAATCACCGTGCGTTTACACACGCACACGTAAACACACATAAATAAATACACATTATGTGTATTTATTTAGCGTGTATGTTTACATGCACAAGTAAACATACACGCAAAAACTGAACGCACGCACAAACACCACAATGCGTTGTCACATGCGCAATTGCACACGTACGTACGTGTTTATTATTAAATTAATTGAAAGAAGGCAGATACACATTAAATTAATATTTTGAACCTAAATATATTATGCTCTAATTCATTATGATCATAATACATCGCGGTAAGATGTCGCGCCACAAAGATTGTTTTCCTCACAATATTCGTATGTCCAAGCAAGTTTCACCAAAAAAAAAATAGGTACACATGTAGAACGTGTCTTATGGCATACAAAATAATAATTTGTGATTATAATTAATCAAGAACGTTTTCGATTGTGGTGTGTCATAGTGAATACGCGATTTTTGCGTCAATGCCATATTGTCTATGTTTGAGCAAATTCAATCCTTTAGCGTGCAGAGAGTTTAAGTAACGCAAGTATATATTGTACTTCTGAAAATGACTGTACAATAAAATGCTACTATTTCGCCATTTTGCTTTTCCACGGTTCGATAATAACGCCATCACAGAGTAGGTGTAACAACGCCTATATAAAACAAAAATTGTGAACGCTCAATTTCGATATATAATTCATGGCATAAACTATTGACGAGTTCTCGCGCACAGCGGGACGCAATAATTGATGTGGAAAAATGGTAATCGACAGTCTGACAAGCTTGGTTGTCGTGTGAGACATGACCTGTCAGCGTGTTAACAAAATCTACTTGTATACGTATCTCGTGACGTCAGATCAACATAAAAGATGACAAATCAACACGTAATTGATAACTGCTTTTTTAGCGAAAATACTGTGTTTCATACATTTTGATTTAGTTTGTATTCATTATGGAAGAGTTCCCATACTTTGAATATAATCAATATTATATTATGTCAAACCGTTTGTTTTGCAAATATGATTTCTTATGAACATCCGCACACCGGAAACCTACATCGCGAGTAACGGAACGTATCCGGTGTGTTCGCTGCTTTATGATGGCTCAATTCTTTCTATGTAAATGTGCTTTTAAGACTGTGTTTTGTATGAACTTTAATTAGTATGCATATAGCAGCATATAGCAAAATTCAAAATTATGCGAACTCGTTTAACGTTGACATAACACACAAACAAATATCTAACACTTAGTAAACACTGGTTAATCGCTGCACTAAATGTTTGGTGGCTGTTTCACAACTTCATACTCCGCACTGCTCTTTTGTACTGAATGCTTGATTTAAACCTTGAGGCACTATTAAAATAGATTTGTCGATTTATTTGATTTATATTAAAATTGTTATAATATATTATAAAGTATTTATATGTCGTGAATACAAAGATTACTGTTCTCTTGTATTCACGACTATTGTTTCTTGTGTTTATCTCTAATCCCAGCTTTATAACGTGCACTTTATTTGATGTCATTCTGAAACATCATCTTTAATGAGCTTTACGTATCAATACGCAGTACTAAAGTGTGTGCTACGCGCCGAAGCGGCTGTGTGGTAGCCGGCACTGTGTCGATGTCGCCACTTACAAAGTACATTGTGAGACTGTTTTGTTAATGATTTATTTACAAGAAGGCTGTGATAAAAAGTTACGACTATTTATTGAATATTAAAATAGCTGTGAAGTCAATATACTTAAATTTCAGCTGTATTTATCTATATTTTTTATACCGTGATGTAATTTTTCCACACTGCACTAGCCTCTAAGAAATGTTTTTGTTATTTTTCCTATTTAAATTTGGACGTATAATTTAATTTTCAGTGGTTAACATCCCGTTCAATAATAAAATCTCGTGCCTTAAGTATTATTTTATGATCTGAGTTGCACCAATTGTCTCATTTGTTTATTTATTAATATTCATCTCATTTGTGTGCTTGCCTATGCTATTTACCTAAATATCTGTTTTGTCACAGAATTTTTGCTTTGAACCACTTTTCAAACATATTTTGAATTTTCAGTTATATTAATATTATAATTGATTTCACTATCAACAATAATTCTAACTAGTTGAACTTTAAATTGTATTAAACATTATCATCAATGTTTAGCATTACTTCCTTTGATTACCTTTTGTATCTAATGATTAAAATCTGGTGCCGTACTTTACTAGACTTCCTTTATATTGTTAGCATTTATATTTGATTAGAGTAATATGAATCAATAAAGACTATTATAACTGTATAAATGCCTAATTAAATGAGTCCTTGAATTGGAAACGACTTTAAATTTCGTTAATTTTCGTGAATTATCCATTGGATACATGAAAACAAAAACATTCATTATTTTTCTCTTTTTTTGTTCATTAATTAATTACTGTTGTTACGTATACCTAATAAATAACATGGGCAGCTGTTCAACTTACTTAGGTAATATTTTATTAGTAAAAATTACTTATTTATTAATATTTGTTCTTATAAATAAATAAAAGTTACTCCATTTTAATTATAATATGTGTTTTTTGTGTAGTTTTTGTTTTAACATAATTAACAATAATTAAATGAACAAAATGCACTTACTCGTACATAGGGTTGCCAGGACTTAACATGAATTTTCCTGACAAAATCTCTTTGAGTAGGTAAACTTGTACATTGGTATCAATGTCAGTTGTTATAATAAATATTATTTCTTACAAAAAAAAACCTACTAAGTAAATAAATATTAAAATTTTAATTGCTTAAATTTTTTCCTATTTCCAATGAGATGGACGCCGATAAGCAATAACATGTTAACCCACAAAATTAAGTTTTTGGTACAGAACGCTTTATTAATAGTTAGAGAACGTTTTTTTGATAATGTTTACCTTATTACATAAAGGTTGTCTGGAAGAGATCGCTAAAAGCGATAAGACCGCCTTTTGTATGCCTTTAGTTATAAGTTTTTGTTAACACACTGTAACATTATTTTGGTGTACAATAAAGTGTATTCTATTCTATTCTATTCTTTACATTGGTTAAATATGTAACAAAATGTTGAACATAAATGTTGACACCAAATTGCGCTATAATTTTAAAACACTATTGTTTTAAAATTTCTCCAGTGTGGGTTAACATACTACGGCTTATCCATGACCAAATAATCGTTCCAATTTAAAATATTTCCCTGCCGAATGTGTTCGAATTCCGGACGTCACACGTCAGGAATTTTTTTTTGTCATCTGGTATTACCTGTACAAGACAACGCAGACGGGCAAAAAAAACTCTTTAGGTTTTATGATAAAATCTGTGGTAATTTTTTTGCACGTCAGCTGTGTTTCGGCAAAAGCTTTGACCGCAATGCATGACGTGTCGTCTGTTAACATTGGGAATGTTGCATGCGCGCTTACCGCTTATGTCTGGGTGTTGACTTCAACCCGCCCGCCCGCAGCCGGCTAACATGCATGTCATGAGGATCCTGCGCAATGCACCGCCCTCCAATAGGGTTAAAAACAAATCGGACAAGGTCAGTCAGCTGTTCATTAATTATAACCAACTGGTTTCGCTAGTTTTGATGTATCTGTCGATCCTACGATTAGTGTAACAATGTTTTATATCGCTTAGGCCTCTACAGGGCCCAGGGGACAATTCAGTGCAACACGCTAGAAAAATATACATTCGTCAAAGGTTAATCGTGTTTTAGATGTTTGAAGAAGGAAAATCGAATATTGAATTCCCTCCCATTAAATGTACCTCGTTAAACCATAAATCCTGCCACCCTAGCCAAATTGACATCCTGCAATCGTTAACGTATAGAATCGTCAATTCGGTTAGGGGGGTTGTTAATAAAATTGCTTTTTTATTTTTAAGCGGTAATATGGTACCTTAGTCGTCATTACTCCTAATCAAATCTTAATATCTTTGCAGAATCAGATTTTATATCTAAAACTAATAGAATTGGTTATGTAGTTCTTTATTTATTCTCGTATATTATTTTAAATGGTTTTAATCTGAGTAGAGAGACTTCAATAATCAATTATGTATAAAATTCCTGGTTTTCCTTTCCTACTTTGTATTATTTATATCTTATTTTACATAGACTGATTTATTTTAAAAATTTTACACGTATTTATTGGTTCCTGTAGTTTAAATGTTGCTAATGTTGGTCGTTGTTTTGTAAATATATTATGTGCTTTCACTGTTCCAGTCTACCCCAGTGGGCTCAATTCAGACTGGCCACGAAGTGGTCGCGTCGCCCAACCGCGACAGGCCGCCCTTCCATAAGGTTGGTTGTCAAAAACTCCTATTAAAATTACGCTTAGGTAAAATAGACCCACGCCTCCTTAACTAAGCAGAGCTTGTACGTACTATTATATAGGTACAAGACAGCTGATATAATACTTAAGGTCTGTTTATATCTACAGACATCGAGCGTGCCAGACACGTTCCGTGGCAGACAAAATAATATTCTTCTATACAGTGCGTAAACGTAGGTATTTATATCTATCGTAACACGGCCGCGCAAACGCCGACGGACATGGACCGTGCCCGGCCAGTATTTGCGGAAAGAATATTTTGTCTGCGCGGTTCAGATGACTGACTGACTGACGAGCAGTGTAAATCGAGCATCGGAACCGTGCAGCTTTTTGTAAATAAACGGTGTCTGTTGGTTTCTGCCCAAATTTCTGCCCTGGCACGTGTCTGGCACGCTCAGATGCAAATAAACGGCGTCTATCGGTATCTGCCACGGAACGTGTCTGGCATGCTCAATGTCTGTAGATATTTTAATTATTTACACAGAAATGTCGTGATTTCTAACTTTTTCTGATTTTTTAAAAATCCACATAAGACGGATAGAAATCGATTTATTATCTCTTATTAAAAATAGTTAACGCAAAACTAACGTCTTACACACCTTGGAAACACGACCGCCGCGCCGTTGGAGGTGGCTCTTCCCCTGATACTGCCTAAAATTCTACATTCATCATGCACCGTTAACTTATTTAAATGTTACTGCCAGTCTGCAAATTGTAAAAAACAAAACGAAAACAAAAAAAAACCGTTCTTCTTGGGCATACAGACCTACATATTGAACAACCGGATCAATTTTTCATAATTATACGTTTCTTTTTGTCGATGCAGGATGAATTGCGCGAATATATGATTGGTTTAGTAGAGGACGATGAAGCGGCGCTTATAATCGGAGAGGTTTGGTCCGCATTAGCTATCGAAACCCTTCTCGTTTTCCTATTGGCTCACTGGTTCCTGCATTGCCTGTTACCATTGACGATGTCGAACCTCTTTAGTGATGTGATGCCATCGATCGTTTGTTTTCGTTTCTCTTGCAACCCGCTAACAGTTGATAAAATATTCGATGTAAATACACACAAACCAAATGTTGTAACTCGACCATCATAAAGTTATTTCCTTTTTTTTTGTATAATTATTATAGTATTGATAGTTACCGAATTTGTAGGGATTTTAAATACATGATATAAAAAAAAAAACAATCTTTATAAACTTCGGGATTCCCGCACGAAAACTTTTGGACAACAGTTTTCCTAGGTGTTAATTTGTAACGTAATCTATAGTAGAGAAGCAACGGATAGTTGTTTGGCCGAATATTCGGCGGGCCAAACGATACCTGCATATTAGATTGGCGGCGGGCGCGTCGTGCAGGTTTCAACCTGTTACGTATTGTCGCTTCGCGCGGACCTTTTCCAGACAAGAAACTAGTTTTATTAGGTCTGTGTACGGAACTATTTCGAATGCAGTACACATGCGCCCGCCTATTTTGCTGAATAGATAAGTTTTTTACGTAATTGTGAACTCGTACTTACCATTTTTCAAAGTTAAATATCAAACAGAATCACTATTCGTTATCTAGCCGATAGTGCGCCACTATCCGGTATTCGGCCGGATAGTAAAATAATAGCCGGATACCGGATAGCAACCGGATATCCGTTGCATCTCTAATCTATAGCTGATGCTTTACACTCATGTGAATTTCAGGATTCCCACGGGGATCAGGGTTAACAAGTGTTCTCTTTAACTTAGGGATACCGTTATCGATAAAAGAAGATAGTGACAGATAATTTTGGAATCAGTTCATTAGTTTCAGAGTCCATTAATTACCCTTTACAAACAAACTATATAACTCTCTATATTAATAATAATAATAGTTTAATATTAATAAAGTTTATTTCGCCACAAACAGTAACATGATTAAAAATAACATTGTTGTTACAATATGGTACATGGTAACAAAAAATTGTATGACGTTATAATTATTATTTTGTTGAGCACTGGAGAGTTGAAATACAGGCTTCGCTTAGTTCAACCTCCAGTATCCCAAATGATGTTGGTACAATATTCGTAGGTGTACAACATTGTTGCAATCTTCAATATATTTTTAATATAGACGATCATCTTATTTATTGCAATCATTCATCTCACACTGTGTAGTAGCAATCATTGCGCGTTGTGCTAATTTCAACAACTGTAGAAAGATTAAAACGTAACATATTTTCCCGGTAACTACCTACTCCTTTGTTTTTTCTGAATGATTTCACTTGGTTTGTTTAAAATATTTCTCGTATACTTTTTACTGTTGCTTGCCGAGTGAATAATTCAGTTTTTCTCTGTCTTCAATACGTATGGTATTAATTTGTTACTCTGTCAATTCGTTGAGAAATTTCCTGTAGATATTAGCACTTTGTTTGTTCGATGAATTGAGTTTTGTATGATACTTCACTATAGCTATGTACATTCTAGTTTAAACGAGAGGTAGCTAAGATGGGCGCGCACGTCGACTGGTGTGTTTTTTTCCCCTCATTTAACAAAATAGCTCTCAATATTGTATGGTACACTTCAGAGTGCCGTGAAGGACACCGGGACGGGCGGCACGGCAAACACCGGCGGGAACTGGCCGCCCAGTGGCAAAGCGACCCCAATCACCGCCGGCCATCTCACCCCGGCTGACAGACATGGATCCGTTCAGGTGACAATTATTTACCTATTTTAAATTAGGATTTTTTTTAAATGTTTAAAATTTTAAATTTCAAATTTAAATTAATTTTATTTTTCTAAATAGACAGCAATGTTTTATGTGTGAATTTAAAATTACAATTCGAGTTACATTTGTTTATATCATTATTTTTCGCTTTTTATTTTACACAAAAAAATAATTAATTATTATTTATTATCATAAGTTATTGTAGTTGCGCGCTTCGATGTTGTATTACATTATTTTTATGTATAATTGTGAATGTATATTGGTTTTATTTTTTTAGCTGTTGAAGAATAAACATTTTCGGTATGTGAAATTTCCGGGATCCGTGACAACGGTCAGTTGTGAAAATATACGAAAATTTTGTGTGTCTGTCTGATTGCATGACGCTTTGAAGTATTGCCGCTCTACCTTCATGGTCACAGCCGTGTAAAAAATATAAATAAGGAACGCTTATTGAAATTTTATAAAACTGCCAATATTCATTCATAAAATTAATTTCATCTTTAATGCTTTCAACGTATGTAATTAAGTCAAATATTTGAAAACATGAAAATTTTACATATTTAAGAACCAAGGCAGGTTTGATCAACGCACGTAGAACCTACGATGCCATTCAAGCTGTTTTTATCACCTTAAATCGCCGCAATCATCATGATAACGCGAATATTCAGCTTTGTATCTCCATCTAACATTATTTGTAAGACGCAGAGAGATATACTTAATTATGTATGTAAAAATAATACGTTTAGAAGATTAACCGTAATAGATGATACCTAAACCGCTGAACTGATTTCGATAATTAACTAAAGATCATTCTGACGAAGTACTTGATGCTTTTTGTTTCTGAATCATAAGTTCCAGAAGAAATTCCGAACGGTTACTATATTATCTATACTAATAAAGAGGAAAGATTTGATTTTTTGTTTGTTTGTTTGTTACGATTTAACTCAAAAACTACTGGATCGATTTCAAAAATTCTTTCATCATTAGAAAGCTACAATATCCCTGAGTAACATAATATATCTATATGCTATATTTTAATCCGGAATTCCCGCGGGAAACCGCGCGGCACAGCTAGTTATAATATAAATTAAAATATTTGAAAAAAGAAATAAGTTAATTTAGAGATCGTGGGATTTGTGATGAATATTTATCGCTTTAATGTAGAAGTTGAAGCTATCTTATGAAAAAAAATTTATCATAATGTTAAACGGTCATAGCATAACTTTAATAAATAATATAAAACTGTTTTTATCCCATATAGGTCTAGGTATATAAAATCATGAAAAAATTAACAGCAAGCAAAACACGCCAGCTCAACTAAATTTTTAATTTACCTACCTACTTTAAAGCTTATTTATTGTACACCAAAAGTTAAAAGCTATGCTAGCTTGTATCAGCTTGTTTTATGAATTGTGGTTTCTAGTTTTTGTCATTCCACTAATTTCTAGTAATTTAGTTATTATCAATAAAAAGAAAGTGTACCTACCAATTGAAAGAGCGATATTTTTAATGATGGTTGCGAACTAGCTAATAACTTAGGTTCATTTAACAATAGCTATTTCAGTCTTGATTTGTCATTTTCTCATATTGATTATTTTATCACACCGAGAATTGTACATAATATCGCACCTTCAGAATTAAAGTGACCTAACTCAAATGATTTTGCTTAAAAACCGATCTTAAAGAACCTACTCTAAAAACCTGCGGTGTAAAGAGCTCGAATTATTGTGATAAAGGAACAGCCTTATCGGTCACATTCGTTGATATTATGTATGTTATTGTAAAGGGACTTTCTTGCTCATTTCATTAATTTTTGAGTAAGGTCACTTCTGAAGGTGCTATATGTATTATTAGGCTTGAGCACATCGCAACGTGTCGTCACTCGTGTGCCGTGTCGCGTCGCGGGTTGTGCTAACGTTGTGTTGCGTTGCGGTCGGTGGCAGGTGGTGAGCTCTACGAACGGCGAGCTGGGCGCGGACGACCCGACCGCCGGCCACAGCAACACGCCCATCACGCAGCCGCACCACGACGTCGACGTCGTGGACGACACCAAGTCAGTGTTTCAACTGTATGCATTCGCCATTTTTTTATTATTTTACATTCTTTTTTTTAAATTTTGTGTTTGTTTTTTTTTGTGACATCCGTCGATCCGTGATCAGACGCTCTGTCAAAAATCTCCGTTCATTGTCAATGGTATCTAAACGACCACCGTTTTTTTAACAACGCTAGTCACAATAAAACTTACTGAAATAAAGTTTTTTCAATTTCACTGAAGGAGTGTCTTTTAAATAGTAGTTCCTTTGAAAATGAACGGAAATCTCATCTTATTCGAGTCGCGTATATCCAATGATTTCACGCTGGTTCCTTATTTTGTATCGTAGAAAATGTTTTTTTTTAAGATTCTAATCATTGTTTTCCATGTTATTGATACTTATTTGCCGCGAAATTCTTTCAACCCATATAATTTGCGACCCGATGACACAACTATACAACTACCTTGTTTGTCATCTGGGGGAATTCCACTCCACTCCATAGTGGATGCTAACGAGTGTAGGTTGCAAGTAAGTCAGGATTCAAAGAGGAAACTATTATCGTAATAATTATAGGGTGATCATTATCTTGAAAATTCCGTGTATCGAAAACGCGGTTTGTTGCTCTGCTAGTATCCGAAAGCGTCAACAGTCAGTTTTAGAATATAAGAGTTTGTTTGTCACTAATTGTCAGTCACGTTACAACTCGAATAGATGTAAAAAAACAAACTTTTCCACTTGGCTTCGTTTACCATAACGTTTCCGTGTCTGTGTCCCCTAGCGACCAATGCAGCTACCACACGACAGACTCTGTAAATCGTCATGCAGGCAATCCGTCTATTCCAGGTGCTGTTGTTTCTTCAAACGCAAAAAGAAGAAGTGCGCCGCGCGTGCGGGCAAGTGACGCGAGCGTGCCACGTGACCCGCCCGCCCCCCGCGCCGCCCCCGCCGCCCCCGCACGCACGCCGCACACACACACACACACCCGCATACACACCCACACACACACACACCCCTGCTCCAGTTATAACTTCATCTCGCATCTCATACAACTGGCATGCTGCTATATTTACTAAATATGCCCGTAATAATAAACGCTAATCAAACTTGAAACGCTTCTCGAGTCGTAGTTTGTCTTTGGGTAATTCCGTTATTGCGGATAGCACTGGCCCAGTGCTTGCAGTGACGAGAAATTCGTTCCGTTATAACTTTCAATATACTGCTGCAGTATCCGCAGTAGGTAGTGTGACGTCATAATCGCCGCCATTTTTTACTGTCAGCACTGATGTTTTCGAGGTAAAGTGCTCTCAGTGGTTTGATCACGTGATCAACTTCGTACCAATGATTGGTCAACCGCGACGGTCGGTCGTCAACGAGTGATCGAAAGCGTCAAATGACAATGACATGGATGACAGTACACTGGATTGCGTTCCGTTTTAAACAGTAACCAGTACAGCGAACTATAAAAGAACAGCTTCGCAGTATCCTAAATTGACGTCATACCTTACAGTGCTTTCAGTAATACCGGAACATAGGCTTTACCATTAACCAAAACAATGAACGAGACAAAAGATTACTTGAGGACGTATCGAGTTTGAGTTTGAGCGACACAGAGGCTGAGTGCCGGCCGCACGTTGGTACTGTGTATTCATACCGTACTTTTCGTGCCGTTCTAATCGTCCGTCACTTACTTTAATAGCGGCTGGCGTCAATAGTGAAATATAGATTTAGTGGAATTTAAGCTCTAATTTATCTTTAATTAGGCTAAGGTAGAATCAAGATTTCAATTAAACTTAAATAATCACAAATGTTGGGCTCTTTTGGGGCTCGATTTAAGTTTAAACTCCACTAAAAACATAACCATGTCGGACGTCGCAACGATACTTAAATTGTCACAATTGAAATCGGGTCCAATGTGCGGCGGCTTTAGGTCCGTACCATACTATCAGAATAGAGATGTTGCCGTGTCTTCAACGATCTAGTCCTTAACATAAATACGGTATATTTCGGCCAACAGACACTCGATAGTGGTCTAACTCTAAACTTTATTAATGTTGCAATGAGATTAAAAACGGTCAAAAGTGTTCAGCTATTTTTAAGGGCGACCGACTACAGCGCAAAATCAATTCAAGGTGAATAAATTGGGAAGTACTCGCCGTACAAACTTTCGGTGATCAGTATCGACGATGCGTGTACAGTGAAATTGTTTTAAAACCATATTACCACTTTCAAAACAAAACTCACAGTGAGAATAATCATAAAGGAAATGGGGGTTTTAAAACATTCTGTTCGTGTTTGTTCGACGTTTGAGAAATTTTGTTTGTTGCTCGCGGTTTTTGAATGACTTAGTTGTGAGTTGATTAAAAAATTTAGAAAGTTCGCTATTGATTCCCTAAGGTTTGTGTGGAATGTAAACTTTAACATCTATGTTTGCTTTTGTTGATGTTACAAAGTTCAGCGGCTAAAGGCACATGAATCCTTAAAAAGGCATTGGCGATGATCCTACTATAATTTTAACTGCATTATAAGTATGACACAAAGTATCCTCAGATATTGTGTTTTACAATAGAGTGTTCAGTGACGTATTTTGTATTTGTGTGCAAAAGTATCACTCGTTTCTCTACTCGATTTTACCATCAAGTTCTGCATTATCGGGCCTTATAATGCCGTTTACGTTTCTTATAATGCCGTTTACGTTTAGCCAAACTAAAACTGCATCACAAACGACTCAGTCATTTAAAATTAACGACGCAAAATAATAATTAAAATAACCCATTTTAACTGTAAAATATTGTAATTAAAACAACACTGGTGATTATTGGGTTTCAATATCGAAACGTTTGTATTATATTTACATTTCGTTAAGATATTCGACACGGAGAAACATTTTTCGCTGTGATTGAAAGCATGAAACCTTATTTGATAACGAATCCGAATTCAACGGACCTAATTTAGAGTACCCGAGTATTTGCGAGTGCATACAACAAAAACGCTGGGCTTTTTTTCGTTATAATAAAAAAAACAAAATGTATAAAATTATTTTCTCATAATGTAAATAAGATTGTACCAGTTAACCATAATTTTACCACGATTTTTTTAAAGCATAATTTTGATTGCGTCTTTAGAAAATAATCTACTTAAAAACATTGGGAATTTATAAATACGTCTATATTCCCAACTATGAAAATGATCTATGGCTTCTTTGTTTTGCTGATTGCGTTTCACAGATTTCCATGTAATTATAGAGTTGATATAATTATAATGTACTCGATAGTCTATGGCAGCTAATAAACGACACTACGTATTGTGACTAGAGTTGTTAACAACTATAAAAGATAGCAACTTCTAGTTTCCGATTAACGATGAAACATTTTGTTATTTTTCAGTGTATTAACTGACTTGAGCCGGTCGATGTCGATGTTGCTTTCAAACCCAAAGCACTCAAAGTGACACCACTCTAAAAAAGTAATATCTTCTAAAATATTTCACTTTAAAAGAAATATATTGTATGATAAATACAATTTGTTTGATAATTTTTCTGCTACTTGAAAACAAAAACTTTCTACTAAAACTGCAAAAACCAACCATTTATGGCAATTTGCATTTTTTTTTTAAATAAGTTATAACATTTTTCGTGATAATCCAATCACTTTCTTTTTAAATAAAATATATTAGAAGATAATTGTGATATTTTTTAACGAGTGACTTTGGGTTACCCTGAACGCCTTGATCCACACTTGTATTAATTGCCACAATGAGATTGTACCAATATAACATATTAATATGAATTAAAGGGTAATAGCCATGTCAATTGTCTTACGTCTCGATACTTTACAATTTGTACGATGAATTGTTGTGTTTACGTGGTAATTGCTCAAACATACTCTATAAATAATATAATGATCAGTCAAAACCTGACGATATAGCCAAACCTACGCTCGTATGGTTACCACTAATAATCAGCGTCGTGGGACTAGTTCCACGGCATATGCTGGGTGACAGCCATTTTGGTACCTTGTCTATTTTAAAACTATTTAAGTTTGTGTTTAATTTTGGTACCAAATAAACTTTTAGTCTATTCTAGTATCCAATTTTCACGTAACTATCAATAGTCTAAAGAAAAAAAATCACAATTCGCATCAAACATCAACCACACAGAACATTCATTTTATTCAAATCATGTTTTAATAGGAAGTTCTCAACATGAAGTCATAAATTAAAGACTGGGCGCGGTAGGCTTTCTAATATTTTGTGTTCCCGTCCTTAGTAACTTACGTTTCATTCATCCAGTACATTATTCGTATTTATAATAGTTTTTCGCGTAAACATGTTATTTTATATTTTACACCTTCGTCCATATAATTATATTGTAATATTTGCATTGTGCATCTGTTTCATTTGTCACCATTAATTTGGTCCATTCCAGAGCATATAGATCGAACAAATCACTAGATTTGTACATTATAATATATAAAATATATAATAAATTAGGTGAATAATAAAACCTATCATTACACTATTATCATACAGTTGTAGTCTAAGTATCAAATGCTTATTGAGTAGTTCTGTATTGCTTATCCCGTGATTAGTGACTCATTCAAATTTAGTTTTTTTTTTAAGTCCTTTGAGATGATTGAGAATTATAATTTTTTTACCCCTGAATGAGAAGTATAATAATTATTATTTTGTTACATAATATATCATGTAGGTAGTTAGCGTATTACCATAGCATTGGAGGTGTCATGACTTACGTTCAGTTAGGCAAACGTGTTTTTGAGGATAATCACTTTTTCATCAGACGCAGTGTCGAATGCTGCCGATTTGTTATGGAATTACTCCAGTTTGCCTCACTAAAATCTCGTTTGATAATATCGTACTTTCCCCACAAACAAGGTGGTCATGCTCACTTGAATTGGCAAAAATAAACAAAATAGTACATTTTGCTTCTAGTGCAGAAAGTGCAAAACTTACTTGGCAGTTCTATTGAGTTAACATTCTCCGCTGACTCGGGTCCTAGTTGCCCTCGAATCTTGTTCTGTACGTTTATAAAACGCATTTGCGAGTAATCTAATACCTAAAACAAGGATATGAATGAAATGTTGTGCCCCGCGGTTTCACCCGCGTTAATTTCAGAGTTTCCGCGGGAATTCCGTGATAAAAAGTACCCTATGTGTTAATCTGATGTATAAGCTATATTATTTTAAAGTTTCATTTAAATCCATCCAGTAGTTTTTGCGTGAAAGAGTAACAAACATTTATCCATACATATAAACTTTCGCATTTATAATATTAGTAAGGATTTTGGCAGGCAGAAGGAAAATTAAAAGCACTAGTGTGAAAATTTCGCGTTTTCGCGCGGTTAACAGGTAAGGCGAGCTACTTTGAGCACATGTATGTTAGTATTAAAAAATCAAATTTCTTTCCGGTATCAAATTACATAGTAGTTGTGAAAGTAGACAAAGAGTTTTGATAGGTCCATTTTACCTATTTTACCCATTCGTAAAGTGCTTGGTGAGGCGAAGTGTAGTAATTTTCGTTATGTTATTTTATATTTTCGATACAGGTTGTGATAACAATGGTATTTGTACTGGTTGTTTTGTTAAGATTTGAGACAAAAAAAATGTTAATTAGAAGTTTTGAGTCGTTGGAGCATTCGACACTGCGTACTACGTACATTTGTAGATTGTAATAATAATTTTAAATAGTCATTGTCTATACCTAAGTTCATTTTGTGCGAGAAACGTGTACGTTTATATATATTTAATTAATTAATTTGCTAGTGGCTCCGTTCCTACTCGCATAGTGACGCCACTACCTTTCCTATGTTTATTAATGCCTTTATTCTTTAATATTATTCTAGGTTTTAATAATTCGGATAACACGAACTATGTAGTTATATCACACGGATAAGTGATTTATTTAGTGGTCTAATTATATTTTCAATGTGACAAATGATAGTTTTGATCGTCTGTGTATACGAGTGCACCATTCTTCTGAAGCATTATTTGATGACATTGTTATATTATTATGAACGTGCAATAATTTATTTAGAAATTCATTACAATAGTGTAAAAAAAAGGAATATGTAATTTCTTTTCAATACGTGTACCCCGCGTCGAGTCCCGAATGAACTGGCTTCTATGTATATATATATCCTATACAAGACTGATTGAGACGTTTCACTGTCTGTCTGTGTGTGCAAATGCGAACCAAACGAACGCCGCGGCCCTCGCCTCGTATGTCAATTTAAATCTTGAACTGTCGCTGTTTGCGTTTTGCAAATTGTTGATGTTTCGATGATTGATTGTATGATAGGTTGAATTTAAAGGGAGTGAGCTCTTTTTTTGAATTCGTTGAACATCGTGACGGCTGCAGTCATTCCAAAGTGTTTTTCTTTTTGATGAATATTTAAATTCAAATAATTATGTATCGATTCTCTGCGTGGAAAGAAGACGGCTGTAGTTGCAGTCACCACACGCAGAAACTTTGGCAGTGGGAGTTTAATAGCGTTATACCAAAAGTGAGGTTTCGATTCGGATTGATCGATTATTATAGACTGAATGTGAAATGAAGTGATCTTAAATGTAGCACACTTGTCTTTGTACAGCAAAAGCATTATGAATTCTAATAAGTCGTCAGTCAATGATATAAAAATTTTTGATTATTGTGCTCAGCGTAAAAAATAATAGAGGGAGCTGTAACAAACAGTGGTTGGCTTTTATTGCTTAGTTTTATAGTTTATGCGAGTTTGCTCATTCTACTTCTTTGTATATTGGCCAACCATTGCATCGATTTTTCGTCCATCCAAATTTCGAACTTGAATTCCCAGTAGGTACTCACTATTCTTTCACTAAACGTAAAACAAATTAAACAATACGAAAATGTAATCGTGTAAATGGGTGAAATATTAATAAGGTCGAAATTTCGATGTGACGTTAAAATTAAATCGATAGGTCTCCAAAACTTTTTTTGTGTACTTTCACGACTGTTTGAGAGAACAAAATAATGACACTATGCAATTATAATGTATTATTCCATCGGACGACTTGACTGCATTGACAGTGTAAAAATTGTACAGCTTAGATGAAACGATAAATACTGTGTATATTTTTGCTTAGCGAGCAAACGGCTGGTGTGTAGTAGTTGTAAGGTTGTGTAGTGGATATTACTCTTATATCAACGACGCGGCGGATCCCCCGCGGTCAACGCGCTACGGTACGTTATTATGAACTTTATAAAGTGTTATGGCTCCACTACATGATCGCCGAGTACAGACGATTATACGTGAGCACGACAGTGTAGAGGGCATACTCGGCTGTACTCGCCGATCATCGTCTATGATCGCCTGCGACCCGTGAATTGTCGGTTTTTGGGCACGCGTCGAAGGGAATCGCCTGTGATCGCGTTGAGGTGTCCACATTATCGCCAATCACACGATCACACGATCAACGATCATCGGCGATTATGTAGTGCAAGCATTATATTGTATTCATCACACACATATACATAGTTAAATCCCCTAGAACATTAATTTTGGCTAAGTAATGTTTGAAGTGTTTTGTATAACATTAATATTAACTTTAAAAAAGTAAATAAAACATCTTGTTGTGTCGTTTTCATATTTTTAGGGGAATATTAATTATTATTATTATATTAAAATACGATATTGTCTAAAATACGATTATAATGTATTTTAAAGGAAAATAGTAATAATAAATTAATTTCATGACGGTTTTTGATTAATTTATTTTTTTAAATGATCTAAATAAAAAATTGTCCTCGTTGAATGGTTCGCTATTAAATTACCATGGCAGTATAAATCAAAGGTAGATGGTATCAAATCTTTGTTTAAGATTTATAGGGAGGGCAATATTAAGATTTTGTAAATCTGAAACCAAAATTTAACACTAGAACAATGTACCTAATTGTTACTTTCTATTTGCTAGATAGAATAATCAAATTAGAATTGGTATTGAAAAAAATGTAACGGTGGAGTTGTATGATTTGTAAAATGAAATTATTCACTCTAGGTGGAAGAGTAAATGCAATAAACAATTGTATTAAATAAATTATGTACTGTTATATAGATATGTTTGTGACGAATCGAGCGCAGTGGATAGCGGGAGAGCTTTCGTACCGTCGTCGGTTTTTTTTAATGAAAATAAAGCTTATTAATTATATCACCCATTTAGAGAAAGAACCGTTTATCTTTGTACTTCATTCACGGTATGTGCAGACGTTGCGAAGAAAGCTCGAACATTTGCTGCTGCTATTCTAAAAACAACCTTACGTTTCCCATAGGTACGCATGGACATATTTTTGGATTATTCCTAACAAGGCCGGATAAGAAAAAAGTAATTTTAACGTGAAAGGAAAACGTTTTTCTTGTAAAAGCTTTTATTAATCTTTCAATCACGCACGATTCAGTATATAAAAAGCAAACAAATGGAACGGAAGTCGAAACGGTTCTGGGGCCTGGGCTTTTCAGAGTGCTCCTCTTAATCCGGCATTGCTCCTTAAAAGCACCTGATTGAATTCTTAGGCAGTTTAACCCAAAAGCGTGCTCGAGTAATCTATATTGGTTATGATCCTATGTAAAACCATGGACCAAAACGACCCTGATTCACTGTGACTAATAGACCCTAGGCCCCTTGTTGACTAATTTTTTTTAGCCCGTCTTGTAGATTAATAAAAAATATTGGAAACGTATTTTTTTCTTCTTTTACGTAATCAAAAAATAACAGCGATACATTGAGTTAAAATTTCGCGTGACGTCACTATTCGGACAGTTTGTATGGCGATTTTAGCGGTTAGTGACGTCACGACCCCCTCACCCTAAACTTTATTGTTATGTAAAGTGGAAACTGGAATGGAAAAAATTGTAAATAGTTTATAATAAGACTGTCAAAGAAAGATGTTGGTTAGACCGTTAAGGGATAGGTAGCAGCACATGAAGAGCTAATTTCCTTTAGATCTGCACTAACCATGCGTGCAGTTATTTGATAACTTTACTGGGGGAGTCTTACTGATGTGAAGGTTTGGCGGCACAACGGAGTGATTCGGCAGGAGCCTTTCAGTTCGCCTGTTACGCTGCTATCGTAATGGTGTTCTGCGCTGTGTAGTTGAATTGCAATTTTTAATCGCTTACCGAGTAAGTCATGTTCAATCGGTTGGCTTGTGGACGCACGAGGAAGATTTTGAGCTACCTATAATAATTATTAACATTACCTATGTATTATATTTACATTATACTTTTGAAACTGGAATTCTTATTGTAAGTATAAAAAATAAAAATAATAAATATAATAATATGATTAATAGAAACAGTTCTCAGTGTTTATTTTTTCTGTAAGATGTATGGTAAAAGATTTGCATACGCAGTTTGACTTGTATTCAGTTAAGGTCACAACCCGTTCGAAAATAGGTACGAAAATATTTGTTAACTCATAAATTAAATAAAGCTTATTATAAGATATTCGTTTTATTCTTTGAGGGATCGTTCTTTTTTGTTTTTTCAAACATTTCATTGTAATTACAAAAGGTAATCATCTGAGTATTATTGGTAATTAATTAGAATCCGCGTGGTGTAGGTATAAATGATATAGGTATTTACCAAAATTAAGAGGGCGATAAGACTAACTACCTAACTAACACAAAAAAAATCGTCTGTCTGTTTTAATCTCCAAAACTGCTGAACGAATGTTCATGCTAACATCATAGGCAGATTATGCAATATACCTGTAGGCTTTTTAGAAGGCTGTCCCGGAACTACAAGTTCTCAAGAGGATCCGGAAACTCATGCTGATGGAACAGTAATGCAGGTTAAAAAGTACGGTTTTTGAATGCTTTTATTCGTAATACGCGTAAATAGAATCACATTTTGAATTTTTTAGACTCCGTATAGCGAATACAACATTCGTAAGTCCATAGTTCCGCTCTGTATCAATAATACTACTGAGTAGTTCAACTGGTAGATACAACCTTGTATCATTAGAACTACTAGGTCAAAAATACAAACAAAATCCTTCGGGTTTTGTTGTCATAGATAATATCCGATATAATTTGAAAAAGTACGTTTTTAAGGGTTGTACCTACCCAGGCCATGATATTAAGTGGGAAATTTAAAAACGTAGGTTAACTTAAATTCCACATTAGTTATCGCTGGGAACATTCGATTCAATACGAGTAGGTACATATCCAAAAATCAACTCGCTTATCACATTCATAAACTATTAGCTATCCCCCGCGGCTTCACTCGCTGTAATCTCGGAGTTCCCGCGGGAATTCCGGGATACAAAGTACCCTATGTCCTTGTCCCCTGGCACACACATGTATGAAAAATTTTATGGTGGTCGGTCCAGCCGTTCACGCGTGATGCCTGACCAAGGGAGATAGGGATTCATTTCTATATATTTAGATGGTTTTCAAAAACTTTTTTACGCAACCACTTTATTATAGTGTTACCACATAATACACATCAAGTGTCTAGGGATCAAGTACATTTTTTGCTATAAAAAGAAACCCAATTAATTTAAATCTAATCTAATCTTCTGGGCTTGTTGCCTACCTTATTTCCCAAATCTAAATTAACAACTAATCCCCACATTTTGAATAAATTAAGAAAATATTCATTTTTTGTAAGATGTGAGAAATTGAACCAATTCCAAGTCGACAATAAAATTGCAAAGAAGGCAAAGACAGGGGTTTTTGAAACTTTTATTGTAATGTATTAACAAATTAATAATCTGTGTTCTTTCCATTGACATGAATCACACATTCGCAGCGATTTGGTATGCTTAAAATCAGTTCATCAAAATCACTTTGAGGAATGGCCACCCACGTTCTTTGTAAGAAGTCAAAAAGTTGTTGTGGGGTATTTACGGCGTTCATACTCGGCAGAGCTCTTCTTTGGAGTATATCCCATGCGTGCTCAGTAGGATTTAAGTCTGGTGATTGAGCAGGCCACGGCAGGACGTTGATATCAGCATTGGAATAGTGCGTGGCAAGAGTGCGTGTTACGACTCCAACAGTGTGTGGACGTGCATTGTCGTGCATAAGTTAAAACGAATCACCCAACTCACAACTGGCTTCGCAAAGGGATGATTACATCTGATACAATACTTGTCGCATAAATCCAAGCATTAAGGTTGCCCCTGATCCAAATGAGATCGGTTCTTCCACCGATCTAAATACCCGTTAAAACCATCATTGTTCCCCCTCCATATGGATGAACTTCCTAACAGAATTTCAATCGTTTTTGACGTCCAGGGCTTCTCCAAACTAATGTACATCTTGTATCCGGCCTCATACCGAAACCAGATTCCTCGGAAAAGCAAACACCACGCTAGTCTTCTTCCTCCTAATTACTGTCTTCGCGAGCCCATTGTAAACGGGCTCTACGATTGCGGGGCGCTATTGGTGGAACTCTCAGAGGCCTTCGGGATCGCAGACCCACTTCTCTTAAACGATTACGTATGGTTTGATCGCTTATCAGAAAGCCTGAAGCGCTGTGGAGCGTCGTAGTTATCATCATGGCGGTCATAGTACGATTTCTTCGCGCTGTATTATGGATATACCGGTCCTGTCTTCGAGTGGTGATACGAGTTCGCCCTCCATGTCGCTCGGCCACACTGCCCGTGATGCGATAGCGTGTCCATAGGCGGCTTATGACGCTCTGCCTTGTCCCAACAGCAGTAGCCACAGTGCGTTGCCTGGCGCCAGCTTCCAACATTCCAACGGCTCTCAGCATCTCTTCTCTAGGCAATTGGTGTCATCGCTCCATACCGATGCAATTTTTTTCAGTTACGATGCAGAAATTGTAATGTTTTTGTAAAACCGCCATCACACGCTTTTATAGGGATTTTTAATGACAGTTATTTTTAAAAGTTTAAACAAAATTTGAATAAAATTCATTATTGAAATGGTGAAATTCAATAAAAAATTTAAAAAAGGATCCAGAAAAGTTACAATAATAATCCCAATTGGCGGCAATTCTCTAAAATGCACTTGATCCCTAGACATTTTTGATGTGTGTAGATACCGATTCCCATATATCGAGCATGTATGGAGGTCTGACACGAGGACAAAATGTATATTTTAGTCTAAGACTGTGACTGATGTTTTATAATAAAACATCCATTATAATATGGTTACTTAGTTTATTCTATAGAACATCCAAATTACAGTTCCTCTCCAATTAATTTTATAGATGTTATTTTCAAAACTACATAAAACTATGCAAGACGAAACTTAATTTCTAATAAAAGATAAACTCATACATAATTGCACCAAATAACAGAATTGCTCTATAATTAAATTTAAATATTTTATAATCCGTAACAAACTAATGTTTCTTAAGCTAAATAATATATTATTTACGTAAAATTAATTTTGTATTTATTTTTAGATAAGTAATAAATAACAACTAACATTTTGCTTAAACCTAAAGTACCTAGTAGTACCTAAAAGTTCATAAAATCGTGATCTCACTAACAACAAGGAATATAGATGTTTTAGTTGACAATAAAAATAATCATCTGTTGGAAATGCAATAAGATAGTTAAAAATAATATAATAATAAAATACAAACTTTATATTAAAATATCAGCCGCGGCTCGTGGCAATCAATACCATTTCAAATTCAGCTAGAAAAAAATAATTAAAACTAGACTTATTTAAGAGCATAATATGAAAATACAGCAAGTGCATGGAAAAGTGTGACTAAGGGTCAGTTCAAATTAAAACGTGAGTAATTTTTAGATGTCAGTGAATAAAGAACCGTATCAATATTTGTTTTGAGTATAAAATTCGGGGCACATTTTGCGCCAGGAAAATTGAATTTGGCATTAGATTTGTACTTCTAACAATACTAGCTGATTCCGCGGTTTCAGTCGCGCTAATTTTGGAGTCCCCGCAGCAATTCCAGGATAAAAAGCACCCAATGTCTTTTATGTACCCCTGAAAAAGTGTATGCGAAATTTCGTAATGATCGGTTGAGTGGTAGTTCGTAAAAGCGTAACAAACAAACTCATTTATAATATTAAAATTATATGTAATAATACGGCTCTGTATTCCGCGATATCTAAAAAAGGGCTCGAGCAGTTATTTGCGCCGACTCTAAGTTGGAATTCGTGGATAAGTCAATCTTATATTTAAACCGTTGCACCGCAGCGGACGCGCTAGAACTATAAAAAAGGGGGCGAACAAGAAAAAATTTACAGTATTCATTGTTGCCGGTTGTTATAACTGGTCGATGCGAAGGAACGTCGAATGTGCACTTAGCAAAATGTGCAAACCTTGCATCCTTTAAAATATTTAGCAGATATTCACAAAATGAGTGAGTTGCAAATTTTAATATTGTTTTTTTTTAGAGCCGGCCACAATTATGCACCCCTAACTACAAATATAAAAAATGCAAATATTGAATATTGCCCGTGATAAAAGAAATGGCTTTCATGACAAGTGCATATTTTGCGAAATGCACATTTTGCGCGTAACCCGTTACAAAGAAAACTTAGATCTCGCTGAGGTTGGCGTTCACAACGAAACTCTTCACCTCCGAATGGTTCCTCGTGTCGTAGTCCGACACCTCCTCGACCAGGATGTCCTCGTTCCTCACCGGTATCGGCGGGAACAGGTCGAGCAACTCGCCCAGTTTCCTGCCCGTCGACAGGATTGTGTTGCTAAATATGTTGTTGATGTTGAGATCGAGCTCTTTCTCTATCTTGGAGTTTATTTTGTTGAAGTTGGCGTAGTTCTCGTCGGTGACTATCGGCGGCAGGTGGTCCCTGCCGCCGTCGTAGTCGAAATGCTGGTTTTTCATACGTTTCTTGGGATTCGGCGGCCAGTCCTCGTCTATGGGCAGGTCGACGTAACCGCCGTGGATCGCTTTGCCGATGTCCGCATTCTTACCCACTTGGTAATCGTGGTCGGAGAGGGGGCGGTTGAATGTGATCAAATCGTCCATATTGAATTCGCCATCGTCGATCACCGTCTCGTCGAGGACCATTTCTGAAAAATAATCACAAAATCATCCTAGCCTTCAGTTGCGTGTAGCTTATTCATGAAATGTCCACTTCCCTGAATAGATATGTACCACACTAAGGCTGCCTTCCCATAAGTGACATTATCAACAGTACTACTGCCGTATATCCCACTTTTTCGACAGTTTGTCGGTCCACATTATTAAACATTAAACTTGATGTCTGCGAATATTTTGAATTGTCCAAAACGCACATACAACAGTATCAGCGTACACAGCCCTATCTGTCCTGTCTACCGCTAGTATCGCCGCTACAACGAGCGGGGCATGGGCGCAGGAACCACTTCTTTACGTATTCTTTAGGCTATATGGTGGGACGACGACTTAGTTGGCGATCCTTAGGGGAGTCCAGAACTATCTAATAAACTACTGCAGTGGACGTCTTTCGGGTGACATGATGATGAGTTATGAGATGGGAGCTGGCGCCACACACACAGCGATATCAGCCTACACCGCTATGACCTCTAGTCTCGCCGGTACGTCGCGGCGTGGGGAGCCACCAAGTCTCCATGTGGAGGGGGGAGGCGGGAGGGGGAGGGGAGTGTCGCTTCTTTACGTTCCACAGTTAGTATTGGTAACTCACGGCTAGCGGGCGCGGCGAACTCCCTGTTCCTTGCGTAAAGCAGCGCCCTCGTGAGCTGCGGCGAGGCGGGCTGCGCGGGCGCGGGCGCGGGCGGCGCGGGCTCCTCGCGCATGGAGGGCAGCGCCACCAGCGCCACCGACAGCAGCAGCACCAGCAGGCAGGTCGCCGGCTGCGCGCTCTTGCCGCCGCCGCCCGCGCCGCCGCCGCCGCCGGCGCCGGTCAACACCTTCTGTTGGTGCACACCAGCAATATTTAGTTGGATGAAATGAAATGAAATCAACTTTAAACAGAGATCAGGCGACAACTGAAAACAGAGACAAGTAAATAGTATACAAAAACAAAAAGTAGCACACAAAGCGTGTCGCAAAAAAATGGCAACCAGCTCAGCATAAACCGTAAACCACTAGGGGTCCGACACTGGACTTCCACTGGTGCCGCGTGTGTGAGCGCAGAGATGACCTAACGCAGGTCATCGGGCGCGGATCCAGCCCCCAAAAACGGCACGGCCAGCCGAAAATCGGCCAAGTGCGAGTCGGACTCCGAACTTGCTTTGCATTACATTTCTACAAAACTTTAGACCAGTGTTTTTCAACGCCCTGGTTGCAAAGACTATGGGGATCGGGGGGTCGCAAGAGATCATCACGTATTAATCCAAATCCAGTCAAATTAGATTTCATTCAAGAATAAAATTCGTTCGCATCAAAGTTGATACATAATATTACACATTATAAAATGAGCGAATGTTTATGGATGCGCAGCGCATCCATTACAAATATTTATAAAGGAGCCCAAAAGACAACGGTAACAAGGCCGCAAAGTAAAAGCAAATTAGTTATAGATTTTACCAAGATTCCCTTGAACCTTTTGTAAATTGTTATGAAAAATGGCTGTTAAAATGTCAGCCTGAGAAATTATTGAGACACATGATATCGGCGTCCTACACGGAATAGAAAGAAACAAATGAGAAATTATTCCCAGTTGTCACTCGAGGCGGGCCAAATGGAAATGACCCTAAACAAAGAATTGTCTGTTGAAATTCGTTGTCTGAATCCGCACTAACAATAAGCTTCATTTAGATGTTGAAAAGATGAACACTTATATAATACGATGTTACCTTGAATATATTTCCGATACATGTGCAAAATGAATATTTGAATTTCAATTATGATATTAATTACCTGTAACCTCTTCAGCTGTGTCGTCAGCGACTGGTTTTGGGATTGCAGTATTTTTATTCTCCTAATAAGAGTCTGGTTTTCGACCGTGCATTGTTTAACCCTGGTAACAAATAAATGAAAAATAAAAGACTACATTTACGAAGATTCCTTGTTTTCATAATCTTAATAAATATGACGTCTTCGAGTAAGTATGAGGAATTCAGTGTGACGTCAATCTATTCAACGAAATATACGAACCTAACTGTTATTGTTTTAAATTGGAAAAAAAGTATTAAATTTTAGTATTTTATAGGAAAGTCTCCTGGGGCAGAACCCACCTTCTCCGTCTATTATTAATATTTTGATATATCCCGTATTTACGGGTTCATTGTAAGGAAGTTTCATGGTCCTATTGATAACAACTTTTTTTATTATTGTATTTAGCAGTCGGCATAATATTTTTGTCGATTCTTTTAGATGTGATATACAGTTTACAAAATGTGAATCCGTAATTTTTAGTAGGCACTAGGTTTGAATATAATACGACTAGCTGCCCCGCGCGGTTTCACCCGCGATAATTTGAAAGTTCCCGCGGAACCTCCATACAAACCTTGCCCCCCTTTTCCACCCCCTTAGGGGGTAGAATTTCGGAAAAAACTTTTCATACACAGAACACGCCCTCCAAGTTTCAGGTCTCTACGATCAGCGGTTTAGGCTGTACGTTGATCCGCCAGTCGACTAGTCATTCAGGACAAAACATTTAATACAGATTAGAGTACATTTTGTACAGATTAGAGAGATTAATGAACAAATAAAACAACTCAAGTTACCTAAATGGCACACATAGCTTGTTCTCTAATTGCCACAATATTCACCTGTCTTCGAGTCCGTCAACGTATTCCTTCTTGCGTTTGCGGGAGTCCTGGGCCGAGATCTTGTTCCTAATCTTGCGCCTTATCCGCTTCAGTTCCCTCTCCTCGTGCTTGGTCAGCGGGTAGCTGGTGGGCAAAGTTATGCCCTCCTTCGCCAACAGGCGCCTCTCCTCGGCGGTTAGAACGAGACGGGGATATCCGTTGCGTCCGTCGTTCATTTGCGACTCCTTGTGGTCGTCGTCATCGTCGCTGTGGTCGCTGCCCGAGTCGTCTGTGAACGAAAACTTAAGTTCAAAACGGTAACGCCATAGACCCGTCTAGATTCAACATAGATCCCAATCTACTGAGGCTAGTTATCTTTTTAAGTTGTGATGAGAATGTGAGGGACAAATTAAGTTTACCCCTGGCTTCTGATTTCAGGTATCTGATAATGTATTTTTATCCACGATTGCCTTTTATTCTACTTTAGTAGCTCAGCTATAGGTACAAATAATAGTAGGTACATTTCAAAGGTAAATTCAGTCGGGCCAAGTTTTCTCTTTATTCTCTTTATTTACCAAAACAAAAATTACATTAGAAAAGATAGCTAACATAGCACCTAAGAAACCACTAAGGTTTATGAGAAAGATGCTATTTTACCCAGTAGGTAGGTAGATACAATTTTGATTTAATAACAATTAATAATTCTTAAGTAAAATATAGTATATTCAATACAATATAAATAACTAGCTAATTTAGGACAAGTGCACCTCTAAGCTTTATAATTATTGATATCTCTCCATATTATTTAAGAAGTAGGATTGTCAATTTTTTTAAATACTTATAATTTTGTCAGAAAATCTATACTATAATAAAAGAGTAGAATCCGCGATTCTGTGCATTGAATATTTTTACCTACAATTAAGAGGGGTGATAAAAGAAGAGTAACCAAGCACAAAAAAGTTTTTAAAATTCTTTTCGATAATCTCCGAATCTACTGAACAGATTGTAATGCGGTTTCACAGGTAGATTAAGCTTAGCCTGGAGCTACATATAGGCTTTGTTTCATTAAAATCGGATGTCGGGAAAAAAAGTTGTTGTATAAAAACCTTTCGCGTGGTTGTAACCGCGGGGCACAGCTAGTGTAATAATATAAAGAAAACGAGCCATTTATATATTTTTGCAAAGACTGCATAAAATATACTATAATTGTAGCGTAGAGAATTTACTACCTTTTCGCACGCTTGAGCTATACGTAGGTAAAAACCTACTTTTTGAGCACATAATATATTAAAACTAAATACACGAAATTCTGATGACATCGACACGAAGTATGCTTGTTTAACGGGAGCTAAAAATACACAATAAGTAAATTTGTAAGCCGTCTTTAAATTACAATGATAGTTTATTCATATATTATGGCGCGTCTAATACATTAAGGCCCAATTCATGCAATTACTTTCAATCGACGAAAGCGACGCGACGATCATATTGCCTCAACAACAGTTTATAGTCGCATGAAAAAGATACCTAGAAACATAGATTGCACCGTTGGTTTAGTGAATGGTGAACCTGACTGCTACGCAAGTGTCGCGGGTTCTATTCCCGAATCAGAGTATTTGAGTCTGGGTGCATAGCATTATTTATCATAATACTAGCTGTCCCCTGCGGTTTCACCCGCGATAATTTCGGAGTTCCTGTGGGAATTCCAGGATATACTCGACATATAAACCTTCCTCTTGAATCACTTTATCTATTGGTGTAAACCGCATGAAAATCCGTTCAGTAGATTTTGAGTTTATCGCGAACAGACAGACAGACGCGACAGAAGACTTTGTTTTATAATATGTAAGGATGCATGTGTTTACAACAATAAAAAGTATAATAATATGTAAGTACTAGCTGTGCCCCGCGGTTTCACTCGCGGTAATTTCGGAGTTCCCGCGGGAATTCCGGGATAAAAAGTACCATGTCCTTCTCTGTACCCCTGACAACGTGCATGACAAATTTAATCCAAATACGTTCAGCCGTTTTTGCGTGATTGAGTAAACGTATGCGAGGATAAGAGCTCAAAAGCGCATTTTCATCAGACTTGCTTCAAATTTATCGTCACTGCTCAGCTCCTATGTGTCTTAGCATAATGTTATATAGCCTATAACCTGCCCAGGAGTATGGACTACAATCGTACCAAGTTTGGTTAAAATCTCTTCAGTAGTTTTTGACCCATGCGTGCACATAAATACAGACAGACAGACAAAAAATTTACTAATTACATTTTTGGCATCAGTATCGATACATTCATCCTCCAATATTAATTTTTAATATAGATTCAATGTACAGAATTGACCTCTCTACAGTTTTATTATAAGTATAGATTATACCAGTTGCAGGATTGTGCAAATGAGGAATCAAATGGCGCTGTGTGATACTGTCCAAGGATATAATGAAGATGTGTAAAACTCACCGTCATTGTTCTGTTCGTATTCGTACTCATGTCGCAGTTCCGTTTTGAATTCCTTCACTTTGCTCTGAGAGAGTAGATTCGCCGCGGCCAACTTGATGTTCGAAGCGTTCTTTAGATCCGATGCGTTGATGATCTTGATCGATTTCAGATCTTTCATGTCTTTGAACGTAACAGGCAACAGTATCGATCGGGGGTTGCCAGCGACGGGCGCAACTCTTATCACTTTCCTCTGGGGCGCCACCGATTCCACTGGCTTGCAATATACTCTTGGCTGTGGGTTGATGACCTGTATATTAGTGACCTTGAGGGGCTTTTGAGGCTGCGCCTTCACAACTAGTTGAGGCTTCTGCACATTATTCGCCGGCACTTTGATTGAGGGTCGTTGAACTTTCGGCTGGACGACCGCTTGCGGCGTGTGTGAATAACGACGTTTTCTACCTCCTTTTCCTAAAAAAAAGTTGCGTAATTTTGAATATTTGCGAAAGTCTCACGTTAATTTATACTAATATGAATTGTTTATTATACAATACGGCAGAATTGAAAGTAAAACATAACAATTTTAAAAGTGTCTCATCTTATCTTTTTAGTGGTACATGTTTTACTAACGCATATCGTATCTAAAGTCTATAAAGAGGTCATTGTTGATAACAGATTAAAAGGATGAGTAGTTAGAGTTACACAGTAATTGTTTTTTCAATATTAAGGATGCAATCCTTAATTTTTACTATCTCGATTTATCCGGGGTTGAAGGAAATTTATGTAAATGAATAAGAGAATACATATTTCTTTCTAGTCTTAATAAGCGTAGCTTTATTCTCGAAGAGTTGAGTATCGATTGATTTACTACACATACTATTCAAATGAGTCATAATATCTAGACATCAAATTGTGTTTGCGCCGAGAAGGATATGTAAACTGTAAAGATCATTCACTCGCGTTTGTTTGTTAAGCTTTTCTCAGTGATTTATTAGTTTTTTTATGTATACTTTTTATCAGTTATTAAGCATGAATAATCGAGACCTTGTATAATTTTATAATGTCCTTCGTTTCAACTTATATGTACAGTTTACTATATAAAGAACTAATGGTGAGTATTATTTTTAGTAATATATTTAGCGCGACCCTCTGTCAATAAACTCGCTATTTAAAACAGCTATGTAAATTTAGCCTAGTTTACAATAATTTTGAATATTCTCATAGTGCTGTGCCACTGATTGTGAAATACAGATGTTGACGTTTGAATAATAAAATATTTTACGCGTGACAATAAAGTTGCATTTGCACTAAATTATTCAATAAATCCATATGCACCTGTTCAAATAATAGCTTACCTCTTTTAGTTATAAAACGTGTACCTAATCATAGGTGAAACTATATAATTTAAGAGGCATAGTATATTATACTAGCTGTCCCCCGCGGTTTCGCCCGCGGTAATTTCGGAGTTCCCATGGGAATTTCGTTGTAAAAAGTACCCTATGTCACTCAGGACTACCGTAGCTTCCTATAAGTGAAAGCATTTTCAAATTGGTTCAGTAGATAGATACAGAGATTACCCCCTACAACGTCACAAACTCCCAAACTCAGAATTCAAAAACTCACAAACTTTACCTGTTTATAATATTGGTATAAAAGAGTAGCATAGTATTACTATCTTTAACATCGAAAAGGTACATATCAAGATCATAATTTTTGTAGTAATACGACATCAAAGTTTTCAAAGTACAAAAGTAAACTAGTGATAGCTATGTGTAAATTAACCTGATACCTAAATTTTGTCTCTGGATATTTAACTACATACAGGTTACACATAGATATTATTATGGTTAATATAAACATCTTTAATACATTTTAATTTGCCAATAGAAGACATTATCATCTACCATAATTTGTGTTCTTAAATTAGTTATTAATACGCTAGCCGTTCACCTCTATTGTTATCTAGTGCATCTCGATATTTATTTGTCTAATAACTATGCTGGATTTAAAGTGTACCAGATAAAAAATAAATATACTTAAGCAAAATTCTAAATGAAAATTGATTACAGTAAAGAGACCGACACTCACCGGCACTGGGGTGGGGAGTCTTGTTGATAAACCCGGGAACGACGTTTTGCTCGAAGTCCAAAGCATCGAAGACTTCCTCGACCGGTTCACTGGCGCTGTCGGATACGTCGTTCGAGTCCTGGATGATCACGTCTTGAGCGTTGCCGGGGCTAGTGGGCTTGAGCCCGGCCGTGGACGCATCCTCATCGCAAGAGTTCTGGATTAGGAATGGCGAGAGTTCTTGCTCGAAGTCACTGAAACAAGAGTGAGTTGCAATAATAATGGCACCACAAACTTGCATGTTTATAACTAGGGCACCTTAAATCAGGGTACTTGTTTCAAGCATTCCCTAGCTTGTGGTTTCAAGCGTAAACCAATAAAAAGTAGTAAAGTTAGTAGTTCAAAAGTAGGTAAAATACACGGACGAGACGTGGTCTGTATTTTTAGAAAAACGGACGATAATCGTAGTCGCCTTGAATGAAAGATATCGATATGAGAATGAGAAACTATGTGAAAATAAGTTAAATAAAATTATTTGATTGTTCTACAGTACTGCAACATAATGATAAAAATAATTGAAATTCACCAAAAGTTGTTGTTTTCAATTATTCTTTTTCAGTGAACATACCGCAATTATCACCAAAAATACTATTCACAATGGTATTTTACGTACATACCTATATCGATTTCTTTTTGAACGATATACCTTAGACATAATTTTTTTTATAGTGGATGTCACTAGTTTGACTTCTGTAATCGCCTCAAAGAAATCTCGTTACGTATGCTACGACCTTTAAGTCATGTAAAAGTTTTTTTCCAATGGTTGTTTTTTTATAATAATAACAACATAAATAAAATGATGCACCGAGATAATGTGATAATGAAGCGACCTTAATGAAAGGACAGACGCAGGTGTTAAGAAAAGGTCACCCAGAGTAATTATTTAATTAGTTTTCTCGGTATTTTTCAATAAACTTTCCTATATTTTATCTACAAATATTATAAATGTCAAAATGTGGTTTAGATGTTTGTGACTTAATTAAACCAACATGGCCGTACGTACGGCTTTGGATAACATTCGGCACTGCACTGGTAAAATATGTTGTGGATTTATAACATATGAGATACCTACTTTATATCCTGGCACAAAGAGAACCAGGCGAACCCTGATATTTAAGGCGAAATCGCGAGGAATAGTCAGTTTTATATGATGAAAAGCTCCAAATCTTTAGATGTTTTTTTTAGGCTCAAAGATTAATGATATTTGAGTACCTATTTATACTTATCTGACATATGTAGATAGATACTTGCATCTTATATTCCACGAAGAATATTACATACAAGACCTTTAATAAGTAATTAATTATATCGCGAACATATCGCGAGTGTCGTGCAGCCTTGGCAATATAGAATACCTAAATAAGATGCTGATATCGAATTATCAACGTACGGTAAGTAGGTAAATTTATTTGAATCAAATAATCAAATTACCTAAGCGATCTTGCAAACAAATTTTCAGAATAACTTTATTTTTAATTTTCATAATACCTACCTGTAAAATATAATGGTGGATGGACAAATATGAAAGTACGTAGGTATAGTGAAAAATGTTTCAGGATAATCAACCAGCTTCTGAGAAAAAATTTTGTAGGTATACCTATCAGATTTTTGGAAAAAAAAACTCGTAGTTGGGAATCGGACTAGTTTTATTTAAAAAATAAAAAGATCTATACATACCTATCAGCGTTGCCAGATTTTTGTATTGGCAAGTCTGGATTTTGAAATTTTTTGAGTGAAAAAAAGCGGGATTCTTTCGTCGAAAGCAGGACATAGTAAAAAAACGTCTATAATCAGATTCTGATTGTATATGAGTTTTTTTTACTATAGAGTAGGTATCTACCTTAATTTGATTTAAATTTCATGTGTTTATTAAATACTTTTCTATGGCTATTTTTGCTATCTATTACTACGTAAACGTAATTTCAAACTCAAATATGTTTTTAAATATCTATCTTTTCATTAAATTACCACAGGCGGCGTCCACACTAGTCTGTGCCACCCGGCCGTGCTTCCTCAGCACGCTGCACGCTCGGCCGAGTTATCCCCGAATAGCAGGACTGAGCTTGTCCCGCGCGGGACATTTAATTTTGATTGAAAAATCGGGACGTCCCGCCGAAATCGGGACGTCTGGCAACGCTGATAATACCTTTACAATACATACATATAAATTTATAAAAAAAATTTAAGTGTCTCTCATTCCAAATTAACAGCTTTTCACTTAATGCATATGAAAGTATATACGGCACTTTACATTAAAAAAAAAAAATTTTGATCTGCCTGTCTGTTTGTTTCGGCCATGGACCAAGGTCCATGGTTTCGGTTAATCTTTGAAATGGCTGGACCGATTTTAGCGGTACTTTCACTGGCAGATAGATAGCTGATGTTATAAGGAGTACTTTTATTTCAGAAAAAAAAAGTTCCTGCAGGAAATCCGAAACTCACGCGGGTGAAACCGCGGGGCACAGCTAGTAAATAGTTAAATAAAAGCTTGAGCTCGATAGAAGTTGCATCTAAGATGCTAAAAAAATCGAAGTAATTTACGTAAATCCTACTTTTGTGTAGCTAAACAATTATAACAGTGAAGAAATTCTTGCTTCTTGTTATATCATATAACTTTCTAATGGAAAGAACTAATTTATATAATCAGTGAAATCACGTTATTGGCTTTGTTAACTTTTGAATTGGATTGAAACTCTTTTGATAAAATATAAATTTAGAGTAGGTAACCTGTTATTCGGGTTATGATAATAAAATCTGCATATTCGTCGAAGCCTTTACTACACACAAGTGACTAATATTAGAAAGGAAGATTTCAATGAGGGCGCTTTACTTATTTGGAGGTTATAACCACGTGGTTTTGGTGTAGTCTTTATTTGCTCTGTTTCGTGAATATTACAGTCATGTATTTCTGGAAAGATAGTTCTCCTTTCTCCTAAAAGATTTTTTCTCTATAGTGCTATTAATTTGTTGTCAGAACAATTTTAAATTAAAGAAGCAGTAAAAAGAGCAAGTTAAAAAAGCGCCAATGAGGGATTCTGATACTGTTTTGTTTCCAGTTATTATTCCAACAAAAATAGCAATTAAAGGTCCCGTTAAGTTAAACGCGACTGTGCCTTGGGTTTTGGCCGTGACTGTACCCTGAGTGTATATGAGTGTCTCTATGTGCTTTTTATTGGGATAATAGATGTGGTATATGACATGACGTGAGCTGTCAATTTTCTGTTCATTACTCCAATTTCAACACTACCATGTAGGTATACCAATTTTAACTATGATAGGTATTTTAATCTGAAGAAGATTCTCTTAGAATGTATTTATAAATTAATATTAGAATCGACGATTTTTTTGTTACAGCACAAATCTTAGGTACTCTGCTTTTCTCGTATGAGACAACTGCAATCACATTACACGATAAATTTATTTATTTATAATTTAGGCAGGTGGTTGATGCAACTGATAGGTGCCTGTATCCAGTTAACCATTATTATTTTTATCTTTCAATTATTGAAAATATTTGTCCAATCTCTTTTGTTAGGTTGCCACGACTACTTCTTCTGGTAGCCCATTCTAAAGTGCAACCACTCTTTATACAACTTTTTTGCTACTACTCAGTTAAAAAATAATCGATGAATGTCTGATTTTGTGTAATACGTAGGTAGGTACATCCATTTGGGTATTGCATAAAATCGATGATAGTTTTCACTGCATTGTACAATAAACTGTTGCGATTTTATAGGGCAATTTATTGGACTGTGGCTCCAATAGGTAGGTATACATATCAATTTTATTGACATCTATAATACAA
Source organism: Zygaena filipendulae (assembly GCA_907165275.2). NCBI lineage: Eukaryota > Metazoa > Arthropoda > Insecta > Lepidoptera > Zygaenidae > Zygaena > Zygaena filipendulae. Next base: position 5,349,357 of record OU015667.1, on the reverse strand, counting down.
CTCCTATAGATATCTATAAGTACCTACGACGCTATACGGTTGATTAACTTATCTACTCTTACATAATTAACACAAACTCGTAATTTTAGTACTTAATTCGTTCTTGGTTTGGCGCAGTATCTCTAATAACTATAGATATCTAATATTTTCTTACACATTTTTTATTATTACCTATTGCGGAAGTAAGAAAAATGTTGAAGATTATTATCGTAAAACAATGTTTAACTGGACTACTGGTAGGGTAGAGGAATGGCTATTGAATTTCTTATCTAATAAAAACTGCAATAATAGTGTTCTCAGGAGAAGAGGTCAGGAGTCAGGATGCTTTGTAAACAAAGATTTAACGGACACGGCAAAGGGTAAAGGTAAAAAGTGCAAACTCTTTCTCTTGAAATCATAAACTGTGCTGCGAAAATTGTTTTCATAAGAATAGTTTGAACCTACGTACATATGTAGGAAATATAGGTTATCTATGTAAGATTTTGTTTTCAATAGTGTTTACCCTATGGTGCATTTTTCGTATGCATGCTTAACCATACCTACAGTACTCTTTTACAAAGAGTGTTATAATTTAGGTTTGGTTCGCTTTTTGTTTCTTTATTCATATCGCGTAATAAAAGCCTCCGGCGACCGTGATTAGAATTTTATTAATAGATTATTCACAAAAAAGATTTGTTCTCGAAACAAGTCGGTCGCGTCGCACATTGCATCATGGGTGAATGACTTCATATTCATGCTGTGGTTGTCGATAAAACTGCTGAACTTCTAAATAGGCGAGCACTAATTTTTATAGAACATAATGTACGTGACAACCTCGTCAGTTAGAGTTTAATCACCCAGTAAATTTTTTTTGTCTGATTTACTAAAAGTCATACCTAGGTAAAATTTTATTAGATCATCATTAATATTTGTTTTGATAATCGAGGTTTATGAGTTTTATAACATCGGTTAGTTTTTGAAACCTTTTCTGTTTTAAAAGTAAAGTGATAAGTCCAAAATAAGATGGAATTCAATTTATATAAGGATGAGTGACATTTTTTTTCATTTCTTCGTACCTTATGGTTGCCAAAACTACATTCCACTGTTGTTTGCTCCTAGCCTTGTCTTATAAACATGTCTTACGAACGATTCATCGACAGAACGTTTCGTTTTTGACATTCGTTGAATCTCATAGCTAATAGTAATAAAGTTCAACGACTGACAAAAGTGTTTGCATATTTTTGATGGTGACTGTAGGTACAGTACCTACACTAAAAATATTTGAATTAATCACTAAAACAGCCACTTTGGGAAATAAATACTATTAAAGTATTAAATACACGATTTCACATCGAATCACATTTATTCCGTATCTAGGTTTTCGTACAAAGCCATAATCAAAAGACAACATAGATAATGTCAACAATCATCCTTAAACGAAGAGAACACTATAATCATTAACCACCAAGTCTGTATATACGACAAATACGAAAAGAGGAAGCTGTACGAATTTCAACATAATATGAAATAACCTTTCCTTACCCAGGTAGGTATTCCATTCTATGTAGGTACTTCTTATTTGTACTAGCAAAACAATTTCGCTAATTGGCTACTAATTTTTTTTTAGTCCGTCGTGTAGATTGATTAAAAACATTGGACACCTATTTTTTTTTTACGTAATCCAAATATAACAGCGATACATTGGGTTGAAATTTTGCGTGACGTCACAACCCGGTGCAGTTTGTACGGGGCTTATACCGAATAATGACGTCACGTCACCCTTAACTTTAATACGTTTTATCTATGTTTATTTTCATTAATTTGAAAAAGCAAACAATACATGTCTATGATTTTTTTATTTTTTAACTGACGGACTAATTAGATTTTTGATTTTCATACGCCGGAAAATACCCAATTACTTTTTGCTTCAACTACTTACTTGCTCATGGCAAACAATAAGACTACTTTTCAACCTTTAGCTCTTGCATTGCAAGGCTCATGACTCATGAGCCTCATGACTCAACCCCAAATATCCGAAGGCTATGAGTGAAGAGCGGGTAATTAATTACGATGACTTTTTTTCTTAATACTCTTGTACATTCAAGTTTTTGCAGTAGACTTTACAAACTGAATCGAATTAATTACAAGAGTGGTACAATCGACAATACAGATGTTTGGCGCATGGACTGACACAAATATGTATGATTACTATGATTCTCCATTAGCGTCATGTACAGTTTTACTCATGTGTAGGCAACATCTCAACTCAGTACAATAGCTTTTAGGGTTCCGTACCCAAAGGGTAAAACGGGACCCTATTACTAAGACTCGCTGTCCGTCCGTCCGTCCGTCTGTCACCAGGCTGTATGTCATAAAACGTAATAGTTAGACAGTTTAAATTTTCACAGATGATGTATTTCTGTTGCCGCTATAACAACAACATACTAAAAAAACAGAATAATATAAATATTTGAGGGGGACTCTCATTACAGCAAACGTGATTTTTTTTGCTTGTTTTTGCTCGATATTGACAACGGCAACAGGTAGAGGCTTGAAATATATAGAGAATAATATTTAGTTGTAAATTTACTTTAAAATAAATAATTAAATTTTAATAAAACAAATATTTAAAGGGGGCTCCCATACAAGACATGATTTTTTTTCCGTTTTTATAAATAATGGTACGAAACCCTTCGGGCGCAAGTCCGACTCGCACTTGGCCATTTCTTTTGTTATTCGAAATCTCACCTTAAAATAAAATATAAGTTTTTATTTGTTGTTCTAATAGGAGTTATAACTTTGTATTACGCAATAATGTTAAATGTTACAATAATATAAAAAAAAGGCAAAATTTCGGGTGACGTGAAAATAACTCAAACTCAGACTGCCAAAGAATTAATAGCCAATAGAAAGTTTGAGCGCAACAGAGTGAAGCCATTTTCAAGTTAGACTAGGAAGGCTATGTATCTTATACATACAAGTAGTGCAGTTGTGCTCATGTGCGTGTCATGAAAGGTAATTTCACGTCACCATTTCATGCACACATTGATTGGTTTTTGCTTTAAACTGTAAACATAATTGAGAATGAAACTGTAATTCTACTGGTTAGAGCGCGAGGTATCAGGGTCTGAGGATCAAACTTACAAATGAAAAACTGTGTGGATCCATGCACTAAAAAATTAAGCACCTTATAATACCTAACCACACTAAAGGTAGAAAATTATTATACAAAATTTAAGATTAAGAGAGAGATGTGACTCTCTGTGACATTTATTAATTATAACCTGATTTAGGATAAAATAATTACAAATCCTATTGTGAATACAAAGTGGCCTTTGGCTATTGCATTGCATATTATGCATAATTTGTTGAATAAGTAAAATTTCCCTTGAAAAAAAAAAAAATTCTACCTGACTGCAATCCCATAAGTTGTGGCTCTGGGTATGAAAACAATTATGGGCATTGACTAAGGGTTGGGTTGTCATTAAAACTTTTTTAAGATCCCCTTTTGAAAGCTTATCAAAGAGATAAGAGTTAGTGAAAGGCAACCAGACATTTTTTATACTATGATTCATAACTTTATCAGATCAAAAATCAAAATTTAAAAATAATGGTCTCTATAATATTCTTATAGGACTTTACATAAATATAATTTGTAGTATCTGTCCTTGATGAAACATATAATCTTGAATATATCTTTGGTGGTACCTCTTTATGGAAAACCAAAAAACTATAAATCTACAGGATTCTTTTCTTGGTTTATAAGAAAACAATAAATACTTACAACTCAGTAGGATCACTGGACAGTCCACTATCAGAGCATGAACTACTAAGTCCTTCAGTGTTCTGAGCTTCACTTTCAGTGCATAGGTTGAAATCTGGCATAGACTCATCAAGGAAGTTCAATGATTCCTGCTCCAGTGAGAATATGTTCTCTAAAAGGTCATCGGGCGCTGGCCAGGGGTCCGACTAGAAATTAAATTAAGTTTAAAACACAACTTATAAGATGGAAAACATGACTAATTTAGATTACTTTTATTTATCTATCAACTTTTTTGCAGGCTTTTTGTAGTCTATAGTTACTATAATATATATTGTTGCATATTTTTAAACAGTGAATTCTAAATGAGCAGGTAATGTTTTAAAAAAATAATATTTTCATTGTTTTGTGTTAGTAAAAACAAGAATATTTTCATTTCAGATTTGTAAACCTTTATATATTACTTATTTAAATTAATTCCCATTAAAAATTCTTTATTAGTTTAGTTTAGTATTACATTACTTTTGGATGGTACTTCATTTCTTTACTTTTAACTGAACTGAAAGTTTAAATAGTTGGTATTTTTTTAAATACATAGTTGGCTCTATTTGCAAATACTTATATTTTTATTGTGAAGACAATCATTTCGTTACACATTTAGGAATTTGTTACATCATTACTTGAACATCACACAACTTGCAGCTATACCTAATTGTAAAATAATCATGGCAAGAAATTTGGTACCCACATTGTGACAAAAGGTAAATTTTAATACAAAACTGGGATTTACCTCAAAAAAAGACATTAAATCTAGTTTTTTATCCATCTTCGAATCCTCAAGTTTGCATGGATGTCACAACAAAAACACTTTCTTACTTAAAACATGAGTCACTTGTTATTTGATGAAATATGCTTGGTAAAGGTTCACAGTGTTTACATGTAAGTTATATTCACTTGTAAAATTGTGGGTTATTTATAAGGCATATGGTGATAGCGACCGCATGGTGCCTAGGTGGCAATGTTAGCCTGTTTACGCAAACACCGGTTGTCGCGGTTCACGCGCGTACTGCTTCGAACTTGCCAACAACACCAAATGACATGAAACTACTATCAAAATTGCTGGTATTTCGTAAATTTCTAACAAGATAAATGATAATGAGGTTTATTAATAAAGCGGAGAGGCAACAACGAGCGAGCCACGTTCGATACTAGAACGAAATGAACGTATGTATAACGGTAAAAGTGGCTGCGTGGGGCTCGAGTCACGAATGAAAGCTTGTTCCACTAGATTCACCTGGGCAATCACTTATTACTTCATCGTCTGTCTACTATAGCGCTCGCTCATTGTTATCCAATTAAACAGTTTGAAAAACCATTTTACAGTCCGAATACAGCTGTAGTTGATAACATTATCAGCTTTGTTTTCCTTTGATAAACGGTAAAGTTAACACATAGATACGAACCAATAAGTCGTCCGTTTGATAATCCATCTTTTCAGTTGTCCGAGTCACTTGGCCAAGATCATTTCTTGTAAGATATTCTAATATCTTACTCATATCGTGTTCCACAAGAGTCATATTTTGGAATGTTACAATTCATTATAAGCGATTTAAGTCAAATTTTTGTTTGCAACCCTAGCTTTATCATACAAGTTTAACTAAGTTACTCGCGACAATTTCTTAGTTTATTTTGCATTTTTAAGAATATATTTTTTACAGTTTACACGCAGTAGAGTAGATCTAATTCTGATTTTTGAAAAATCGAAATGACATTTTCCTAGTTTATGTTTTGACAGTGACATCTTCCAACGTGGAATGGACTTTAGACACTTAACTCATTTTGATTGGTGGATTTTTGACAAAGCCGTCAAATTTTTGTCGCCATCTATTGAGCAGTTATTGAAGTAACTGTTTCATTTCACGCACGCAATACTCTACTAAAGCAATGAACTGAATGATTTCGAGAGTACCTACATAATATGAATAAATACTGGCTTGATTTATTTATTAATTTTGACATTAATTACCATTTTTTTTTCATTTGGCAGATTCTCACCGATTTGTCACAGTTTGGCACAGATCTCAGAACAATTGTTCTTCTGAGGCACAGATACGGCCTGCCCTTTCGGCATTCGTGTCTCACGGAGATAAGAAGGACGAAGGCCATGCAAAGTAAAATACACTCTAATTTAATCAAATAGAGTTCAATTTTTACTTGTCACAGAAGGGTTCTTGCACCGCGCGTCGCGTTGTTTGTTTCTTACTTTCTACATAATTACTTTACGTATTACGTAGCAAAGAAAATAATACTCTCTGACGTAGTATATAATATTACTCTGAGCTATTAGGTTTTTTAATAATATATATTATACTCTACAGCCAGAGGCGTCTCTAGCCCATGTAGCACCCGTGTGTAAACATTACTCTAGCGTCCCCTAGTAAGTAAATATAAGAAAAGCTCCAGATACTATTTTTATAACGTATGCACAGGGGAGCTCTTTTACATTTTGCGTTGGTCATTAAAAATGCCGCGGCCGGTCAACGTGCGCGCTGAGTGGAGCTCCGTAGCGAACTCCGCGAGCGCCGCTCGGCGCCCCCTAGGACCGCTGCGCCCGCCCGTGTGCAACGCATACCCTGCAGTCTGCACCATAGGTAAAGACGTCTCTGCCCACAGCCTTAGTCCTACTAGATACTTACTGTCTTAGGGCATGGACTTTCCAAGAACAGGGACCTGGCTCTCCCTGAAAGTGGAACCCAAATGGCTCATAGGTATATAGGTAGGTACTTTAGTAGGTATTTAATTTATAAACTAGGAATCTAACTACAGTCCTACTTATTAATAAAATTCTGGTATTGCATGTACCTACCTACCTAGTTAGGTGGAGAAAGAGGTATGATTTTGGTCGTAAGACTCAAAAGGAAATCGATGATGATCGATTGATCAATCTTAAAATTTTGACAGGTCGTTGCATTGCATTTTTACCCAAAAGTGTTTAGGTATACATACTTTGTATTCCGAAGTTCCCATGGGAAGGGGTTTTTTATATTATATTTTTGTTATTTATTTACTTTCCTATTAATATCAGACAAAGCCCCAATGAAGCGAAGCCGTCCTGTTTGTGTCCGCTTATTCTTTATATGGGATTCAACTCAAATAGTTCTTATTTTTGTGCCTGAAAATTAGAACACCTTTATAAAGAATGTAAGCACAAATACGTGCTCATGCAACGACGGCCGCAGAGCTAATGAGTGCAAAAATATATATTGTATTATAGCATAGCCACCGTCTGTGGCTGCTTGCTATGCCAGAATAGTATTATAGCTTATTATATTAATATATATTATAGCTCCGTGTGTTGCGGGCTTAATACTTAGCCGATTTTTGCGTTTTTATAGATTCGAACGCGCGTAAAACGCCATACAAACGCGCGTTTGAAGCGCGTTCGAAACTCGTTTGATGCGCGTAAAGGGAGGGGGCGCGCGCTCACTCCATCGCACCTTGGATCTATCCAATAGATTCGCTTATTTTTACATCTTTTTCTTTTTAAAAGCAGTACTAAAGCCAATACATGCAGTGTTGTCTGAACCGAAGCCATTGTAAAACTGATGAGTCTCTGACCAAAACGCGGAAGCTACGAGCGACTAGCGCGCGTCTGTATCGCTGTTTCTAAAATCATCTACTCTACTTTGATGCTTTAAGCATAATTATCCTAACCTTCCCCTTATAAAAAAGTAACCTTATTAAAATATGTAACCTTGCTGTAATAACTGGTTAGCCACATATTTCCTAAAAGCAAGGCATTTATTTGAAGGGTTCTTTGTGTGCCCTTACGTGTCTTATAATAATATGGTCCATTAGTGAGGGTTCAGAGAAGCGGGGAGGCGAAGGGAGGGGATCGTTACTCTAATACCTTTCAATACTACAAAACCACTAATGCATTATTCATACACCATACTAGGTAGGTAGCTCTTTGTTTCTTTACAAACATTTTTTTTTATTTTAATGCTTGAGATGGTAGGTAGGTATACCAATATGCGTAACTGGAAAAATATTCGAAATTATAGTCGACCCCTCGCCGGAGTTCCCGTGAGACTTCCGGAATAGAAAGTAACCTATGTCCAATGATATCATATTAAACTCATAATGTCACTCAGCAACACACTGTAGTTTCCCATAAGAGGAATTAAAAAAAATCGGTTTAGTAGTTTTTGAGTTTATCCATTACAGAGAAACATGCAAAAACCAAATCTTTTCTCTATATGATATTGTGGGAGAAGTATAGATTAGCTGTAGTAGGTAGATACCTCCTCGATTTCAACAATTTAAAATTTTTCAAGCCCCTTTTGATTTCCTTGACAATCTTTCTTCTTCTTCTTCTTCAATTATGGCAATCTATCGTCAATTAATGGCGAAACGCTAATGAAAATGTTAGATTGTTTCCAAAGTGAAAATATGGCTCTCTTGAAAGTCAGTTTCCTGCTCAGGGTTCAAAATAAATGCTGAAAGGTAACTGAAATAACGAAGACTAACGTGACAGGCGTGTTTTCGCTACGGCTTTCACCCTTCAATAACGTCTAAACTTCTTGTTTCTTTAATTCCTTTCATGCAGTTCAAACTTCCTGCTATCTACTGTCAGTTTTCACGTAGTACAGTCAGTACAGTCATCGTACAGTCACAATTTTTTCTAAAGTAGGTATAGACAGTCAACACCATCTCGCGGGGTTGATAGAATTTTAATTAAGTAGTTAAAAAAAATGAAAGCACCTCATACCTACACTCATACCTCAGAGTAATAAATATTTATTTATTTATTTATTTATTAATATACTACGTACTCTCATACCTAGCACTAGCAGCAGCATAGTATTATATTATTTTCTGTGCATTTTCTTTTCTAGTCATTTCACCCTGGCACCGCATAGAATTAAACTGCGGACACAGATATTTATAAATAAAATGTTAAGTAACCAGATTTTATAAGCTTTTCGGTTATACTAAAAAAAACCATTCCATGAAGTCAACATATAGGTACATTGTTTACCTACATTAGACTTAGGTGAGTAGTGACAAAACCGCAGTTCTCGACCTTTGAGGTGAAAAGTGGGGAACGCACCTATAATATTATTTTGTATGGGAGTATTGTTAAATTTGAAGTCAGCGACATGAAAATCGGTATTTGGGCTCTTCTTCTCAAATAAAGTAACAAAAACTATTTCAGTGTAGGTACCTATTTGGTAATTCAGCCCCTGAATGTGGAACAGGTAGGTAGGTAAAACGGGGGCGATACAGGGGGTGACTAGCTATAGTGAGAAATTTATGCGGAGGTGTGAATCAATGGTGTGTGATGGCTTTAGGTGAGAGCTATATAAAATATACGAATATAGAAACTGTAAATATAGAACATATATAGTGATGCGTCAGTCATAAAAAAAGAAATTGCTTTTGTTTGGGGATCTTATTGTTTGATAGTTTTTTTTGTAAGTTGCAACTACCTACTTATTTATAAGTACCTATAAATAAAACCTATATGTAGGTAGGTCTAGTATAAAAATCCATACATCCAGTAAAATGTTTTGTACTCCGGGGACTCCAAAATAGAATTTAGGTAGATACCTGTAGGGTATATTTGGTAGCTGGTGGTGTACCTATGTACTGGCACACGTGTGCACTCCACAGATATTGCCGTAGTGGTTACTGGTTATATGCTCTTTGGCTATTGCCGACAGACTGTCCTTCTCCGCCGATGTACATACACTACATCCCTTCTTTTTTTCAATTTAAAGAATGCTTCGTATGATCTAGGTACATTTTCTTATTTAAATGCTACGAGACACGAGTACGAGTACATATTTTGGCTCATTAATATTAGATATTTAAGAACAAAAAGAAATCTTTTGGACCGTTCTTGACAGTTAACAGCAGGTTTGCTACTATTTTCTATATTAGTATAGGTTATTATTTCAGTAAACTTTAAATTTTTTTATGGAATAGAAGTTTTTAAGAGAATAGTTTTGTGGTTTATTAATGAACTGACACGTCTTACGTAGGTTCATATAATTATTTATTAATTATGTTCTGTGTTTAGATACTGATTTGTAAATGACATTCTCTACTGTATCTTTGCAATAAAATGTATATAAGCGACGAAACGAATGTACCTACCTTATGTTCTTTCTGTACCTCTAAGAACATAATATGTACCTACCTAGGTAGGTATGCGAAATTTTATGTTCGGTTGAGTAACTAGTTAAAGCGTAACAAAAAAACAAATATTCGCATTTATAATAATAGAATTCGTAAATATTGCGAACATGCAACATACCTACCTAAAATCGATATACAAGACATTACAGGATTACAGGATGTTACAGAAAGTTGTAGTCATATCTTGGCGCCACGCATGCAAAGAAACTATTATGATACTCATACTTACCTAAAAATGTCTTAGCTTCAAAAATAAATATTTCTACAATAATTATTCAGTTTCGAAAATCTTGTGAACACGTAACATGACGTTTAATAATTATATTTTGTTATCATTTTCATTAGACATGTTAATGAGTGTTCTTGTGCGTGGTGAATAGTTTTGTGTCAATCATCCGGCACCATCGGTTTTCATCTGGTTTCACACAAAACTGAGTCGATGCCCCTTCTATCTACTGGTTACTGGGTATACTTACTAGTTTAAATGAAACAGGAGGTGGCACTTTGATGTCCCTATTTCGGACAATGGAACTTTAATTGCTGACTAATGGTATTAATTGTATAGTAGGTATAGAACTTCAACCCATTGTTTTAAGAGTTACGAGTAAGTAACTACCTAGACGTAAATTTGTACACTCCTAGTCATGATATTGTAATAAAAAAAAATTAAATTAAAAAAGGTAGGTACCTAGTAAGACACCTAGCACTGAGATACAATACAAATATTCTTTATTGTCACTAGAAACAAAAATATGTATATGTAATACATTTTACGATGTTAGTGGAGAAACGATTGAAGTCAAAGTTTTCAGTTATTTTGACCAAAGGGTCAACTGAGACTGAAAAGGTACGTACCTATTTAAGATTTTTTTACACGGCCGTCGATGGTTTCTAATTTTCTATTCGTAGACTGCAGTTAGTTTACCTATTATTTAGTGAGTATTAAAGTTTTTACCCAGTATAAATTTTTTATTTTTGAGATTAGTAGATTCAGTTTAAAAAGTAGTTCTGTTTGTTTCAGTTTATGGTTGCTCGTAATTTTATTAGCTTTTGTGATCACATCGACTTCACTTTGAACTTGCCTAATTTTATTTTAAAATCTATTAAAGATTTTAGACATTCAATTTTGTTTGTGTTCTGATTAGCATTACTACTAACTAGCTGTGCCCCGCGATTTCACCCGCATGCAACGCTTTTAAATTACAACTTTTTTCCCGATATCAGATTTTAAATAAAACAAAACCTAATGTTGCCCCAAGCTTAGCATAATAATCTACCTGTAAAAACCAAATAATAATCCTTTCAGTATAGTTCCGGAGTTTGAACAGACACGCGGTGTACACTATTTTATTAAAGTACTTGCTGTGCCCCGCGGTTTCACCCGCGTGAAACGTTTTTATATAACAACTTTTTCCCGCCCTCTGGTTTAAATGAGGCAAAGCCTTTATGTTGCTCCAGGCTAAGCTTAACTTACCTGTGAAAACCGCATGACAATCCGTTCGTCAACGTATATCGGGAACAGACAGACCGATCTATACATACATTTATTTATTTATTTATTTATTCTTCTTGCACAAAATAGTACAAATGGCGAACTTAATGCATACAGACATACATACATATAAATAAAATTGAAGTGTCTGTTTGTACGATAATTCCAAATTAACAGCTTTTCACTAAATGCATTGTGAAAGTACATTATATTATATACGGTACCTACCTACTTACGTAAAAAATAATTTTATTAATTTCTCGATTTGCTCAAAATTTCTCCAGTGTGGGTTAACATACTATTGCTCAGTATCCAATTGAGTCAATTTGGCTAGCTGGGCAGATTCGCTTACTATAGAACAGGGAACTTCACACAAAAATCGTCCCATGTGAAAATGGGTCTTGACTTTCGACCGACAGATGAGGCAGACAGAGAGACAGACTCAACAAAGTGGTCCAATAAGGGTTCCTTTTTAATTTTGAGGTACGAAACTCCAAAAAGGCGTAGAATATTATTTAGGGTAGGTATGCCGATGATCCGTCAGCGAGGCGGTGATGTTTTTAGTTATTTGAGACTAGAAACGGATACCTTCAATACCTACCTACCGTCTACGTCTCTCGTTTAAACTTACAACCTGTTTATTCAGGTAATAAAGTCATTATTATAGATAAAGTTCATAACTAGTATTCGAATATCTAGATTTGTTTTAAACTCATTTGATTCTCTGCACACGAAACCCATTAAATAAGGCGAAGATATCTGGTTGATTGTTTATAACTTTATATCTTTGAGGGTCACCCAACTAAGTTATCAATAAATTCATAATTAAGTGACAAGATTATTCGGAAAAGGCTCATGACTATATTATTATAATCATAAATCGACAAAATGCGTTTAACTATATACTCTAACATAATAATAATAATTATATCTTCTGAGATATTCCTTTCAAAAAAATCTTAAGGAGAACATGTAAAATAGGGTGAATACTTATTTGTACCTATATAATCACTTGAACTTGATAATCAAAAATTTAAACAAAAGTGCTAAAGGCTTTTTTATATTATGTTGCAAAAACTGCAGAATGGTTCAACACAACACACATGGGTTGAACCATATTAGATAATTGTAAAATTAATGAACAAGTTAATTGTTATCATAGAACTCTGACCGTTCTACAGATTACAGAAACAGCGATGATGTTATGATGTAGGTATAGGTACTAGTTTATAAACTGACCAACTAATTTAATATCGTGTTGATAATACTATTAGCTGTGCCCCGCGGTTTCACCCGCGTTAATTTCGAAGTTCCCGTGTGAATTCCGGGATAGACAGTCCAGCCGCACCAAATACTATTCATATCATGCTATTCAATATCATACTATTCTGTAACTTTTACTGTAATTGTGTGCTGGTAAATAAAAATTTCTTTATTATTATTATTATTATTATTCTCTGTCGGGGTTACACACAACGTGTATGCGAAATTTCGTGGTGATCGGTTGAGCCGTTTAGCCGTGAAAGCGTAACAAATAAACAAACTCACTTTCGCATATATACAATATTAGTAAAGATTTACTTATCTTCTTATTTGTATCAATGCTTTATACATTTTGTTAAGAAGTGTCGAGTGCTCTCTGGGATGTTGAGAGAATGATACCAGTGCAAGTCAGACAGATTTTCCCGGCACTGATATAATCAATATTTACCATTACGTTGAAGCAGCGTAGTACCTATCTAGAATTGTAGTGTGGCATCTAAAACACACAATGTCTTGTTTCAGAAAATGTGGACACTGAATATTAGGTATAAAACATGTTATATAACTTAGTCAAGTTAGTCATTTCTGTTTTTCCTTTGTTATTTAAAATTACAATAGTCGTTGTCGCAGCTAGTAAAACGTCCTCTCAGTGACGACATCATGGATAGCAAGCACTGAAGAACGAAAAACGGCAATGGTAATACAACATTGATAAATTGAACTGTTATTTTAATATGTACAGTTTTGTTTCATGTTGCAATGTTAAATAAATAAGGTTACATAATTTGGATGTGTTATATAACACAAGTTATCTAACATGTTACATAGTCTGTACCACGGTATGTACGCACCGTTACTAGGAGCCAATCTAAGCTTTAGGATACCTATACATATGAACAATGGTACAAGGCTTTACTTGTTGTCAAAATTTTACTAAAGATAAATGTTTGGTTCTATAGATATCCTATAAAGTTAGATTAAGAGAACCGAGTTTCAAGAAATGTTATGAAAAGTTATATTACAAATTAGGTAAGTACTTAAAATGAAAGTATCGTTGAAAATTCCCCCGTAATTGTGGAATATGGAAAAACTGACAACACTAGCGCTCGTTTCGCAATCCAATCGCAGCGAGTGGCCGAGAGAAAAGCAGTCAGCATCACGTGCGCGAACGTGGCGGGTGTGTTTCGCTTCGTCACGCCGCGATATTCACGCGCCACTTGACAGACGTGTCGTAGTCTACAATGACATTAGTGCTGATAGTGAAACACTGTGTAACCCGGTGGATGTTGCTGACTTTCATTTGAGGTATTTATCTTAGTCATAAAGTGACGAAAATTTAAAAAATGACAGCAACAGTAATGCGGGATGCGAGAGGTGAACGCTCGTCATAGCGGCGCCGACTCTCACCGACTACTATTGTCTAAGTGCCACGGAATCTTGGTCCTTCCCATCGGATTCCATCGATGAAACATCCGCTTTCCTTACGATGTGGGTTGTAAAATCACCTACACTTATTTTCAACGTATTATTATTCACAATAAGTACGTACCTACTTCCGTCACCGTAATTATAATTATTACTTAAGTAAATAATGATAGAGATAAGATTAATGATATCATATGACTGTTAATTATTTGAAATTTATTTATTTGGTTATTTAAAAAGCTGAATAACTTTGCGGATTACGAGTTGGTGAAGGCATGCGAGTGGTTGATAAATAATTGTCAGCGATAACTGTAAACAAGACTTTACCCACTCGTCATGGTCATGTGATTGCAGCCTGGCATACCTACTTTGTTTTTATATAAACACTGTCACCTAAATATTTACTTGTCTTGTCTTATATACACATAATATAGGTAATATACACAAATTTTAAAGAAACAAAATTGTCCGAAGAACTTCTTCTACTGGAGAAGTCGAAAATTAAGGCACATCAATATCTATTGGATCGTATAAAATCTTAGGTCATGCAGCTTTAAGATGTTATTCTTCATACTATATTAAATTAACTTTAATGTAATGAGGTTTCTAAATGAAAAAAAAAAAAAAAACGTTCTTGCAAACTCTACTACTACTAAAACTACATCATGTTACGATATTGCAACAAAATATGGATAATATAATTTATAAGTTAATGATGTCCTCATCTTTCTCAAGATCTCTTTTTTGCCGGATCCAAACATCAATCAGCGAGCATCGAGAATATAATGATTTGCTTGTTTTGTTCCTTTTTAATTCAGAAAAGGTCAAGCAGTACTATATAACAATAGGCTTCCGTTTGCCAGAAATAGGCTGGAACTGTTAGTAGGTAGGTATAAGTATTGACGGAGTGAAACAGTAGGTAAACTAGTGATTAATGACTTCGCTGATATTCTCATAAATTGTTAACAAAAGATTGCCCTCGGAGAGCTCTTGTCCTTAGTAACTAATACTTGACCCACTTATTATGAACGTGTCAGTTGCTAACCGACAAATACAATATATACTTTTATGCTCAACTTAAGGGGAACTTTTTGAAAACTACCACTGACCAATGCGGTGTATTATGTTCACATAAGCTGTGTCACGTGACTGGATGTTATTAGGTTTAGTAGAACTTGTAGTGTTAGTGTCAATGTCATTATGATCAAATAAAAAGTGAAAACGAAATAAGTGAATAATGAAGTTAATGTTCCAAAATATTTGAGAATTTATCAAATGCCAAAACTTCATTTTTATATTTTATGCAGCACCGTTTTCTTTGGATTCTTGCCAAAGAGGGAAGTTTTCGCCACAGTTATAACATGTGCAGTCAGCATCGGATGTAGGACAATATTTTATTCTTCAACTGTTAATTTGATAGTTGTACTTTTTCATATTTGTATTATATTATATTTTTATTTTTCGCAGATACCGAGACCCAAGTTTATACAAAATTACAAACATTCCGTGGCGGTTATAAGCTAACAAACGCGTCATAGCGTAGATAATTTTGTAAAGCAAGCATCCTGTTACGTTATCATAAGAATAAAGTCAATTAAGACACAATAATATAGTCATTGATACGATAGTGTTGTGTGAAATGCTGACGAGTACTAGCTGGTGAGTGTGTGTGCGTGAGATGGCGCGAAGTGCACTGGCGACCACGGCCATCTTGGTGTCGTTGCTGTCGCTGTTGAAGCATGCGTGTGCGCACTACACGCCGACATGGGCTGTCCACGTCCCTGCTGGCAAGGACGCGGCAGACGCCGTAGCGAGGGACCACGGGTTCATCAATCTCGGAGAGGTAAGTGACATCGTAAAGTAATTTAAGTTTATTGACCGCACTGAACATAAAATTATCTCAGTAGAAGGTTTGAAAACTAAACAGTTTACTTCATATACGATTGATGTTTGAATGAATTTCTGTTCAGATCATGGACCAATATGGTTCAGATGAACAAACTCAATAGATTTGTTTAATGACAAATTATTAATTTCGTATTCACCTTCCCAACAACTCTCGCATTCTTGTATGGATTATTTTTACTCGCTTACTTACTTACCCTACATTAGGTAAGTATATCTTTGTTTCCACATTCTTATCTTTATGTAGTAAAATCCATTTCATCATAGAATCTCACATAACTTTTCTGTTATCTATAATTTTAGCACGTTAATTTAATGTCGATTATTTTAAACCGGGTAAAGAAGTATTTTCTTCGAAGCCAGAAAGTACGTAACGTATTGCATCACTGTACTGACTGACTGATATACTTGTATATATATATATTTATGAAACAGTTTTAAGTTGTAGTATTGTTGTAAAAACAGCTTTCGCTATGTACACAATTTACAATTTGTATTTGCGTATTGTTATACATATTTATGTTATATTCAAACCTAGAAGCTCCGGCGCTCCTATAGGTTTGACTAGCGGTCATTATAGATGTCACTATATTTTTTCTTTCTCTCTCTGCGCTCTCTCGGCTCACGCGACTTGATCACCAGGTTTCCTGGGTAAAAAAATCGAAATTCTATTTAGTCCGTCAGTTAGATAATAAAAAAATAAAAGATACGTATTTTTTGCTTTTTTAAAATAATGGAAATATGCATAGATAAAGCGCATTAAAGTTTAGGGTGGGGGACTCGTGATGTCACAGCTCACTATAACGTGCGAACAAACTGTAGCGAGGCGTGACGTCATGTGAAATTTCGACTTGATATATCTCCGTTATTTTTTGGTAACATAAATAATAAAAAAATACGTGTCCAATATTTTTTAATAATCTACAAAACGGAGTAAAAAAAAAATTTTGGAAACTAGCCTGTCTAAACTCAGAAAGTAGGTACTTGTAACTAGTTAGACACAAGCCCGAAGACTTTGTTCAAACCTAGGATAAACCAGTCAGTCCGGGAAGAGCCTGCATATTAATTTTTGACTGTAAAATTTACAAAAAAAAACACGTCGTCAACTTCAAATATTGTTTCCCTACAGGATGACAAATAGCAAATTGTTCTGAGTGGGTAATATTATTGTTTTGTGGTTGTGGTTAGTTACTAAAATATGTATTAAAAAGCAATTATGACTCCTCACTGTTTCATCTTTTCCGTTAAAAGTTGGCCATTGGTCATTGCCGCCAATCAATAGAACTTGGCACAATTCACTTTATTGTATTTTACAACGGGATATTCGCTGATTGTAATTGTTGTAAGAATTAAAACCGGGTCGGCTAGCTTTAGTCATGTACCTACCTACTGCTATAGAATCGTGTATTCATTGACATTGACCAGTTTGGAGCTTCCGTTGGATTTGAACCAACATGTACCAAATTATAATAAAACCAAGGTCATCGACGCGACGACTAGATGCACTAAAAATGTATTCTTTGCGTATGACATACTTACCTAAATAATTGTGATCTACTAACTGGAAAAGTCACTGATTAATTATTATTATTGATTTATTATACACGTTGCTGTTCGCATTCGATTCCTTTGCATTCTTATAAGCAGTTCTATTTCAGAAAGTTTGAAATCGAGAACAGTGTAAAACTGACATCAAAGCAGCATGAAAGCACACCATCTTTTGTTTATGTGCCTTTTTCCTCAACGTTTGCTTAAAAACGGTTTATTTTTTTTATTTTTCTCTGGTGCCACATGATCCGAATGGTACCTAAAGAAAGTAGAACGAAATAACACGAGTATCGTCATTCATTACGTTAAGTATTTTTGTATAAGCTTAGATATATGTAATACATACTTTTTCGTATAGGTACATGGATGATATTACTTTCAATGTAAACGCTTTGCCAAATGGCGTTGCTTGTTAGTCACAGATTTCAGGAAACGTTCCATTTAGTATCTCCGCATTACTCTGCCGCAAGTCGTAATGCAACTCGTATGCTTTCAACATCCTCATATATGTATACATGTGTGCTACGTGTAAACGAAAACGTAGACTTGTAAATTGAAATGTTGACAGCTGAACTAAACCTAACTCATGTTTAAGTTTATAACCACCGTTAGCATAAAGATGAAATTCTTCGATGTGGTGTTCAAAATATACAAAATAGTTATTTGGAGTTTAGTCGTATGTGCCAAAAGAATAATATGGTTATAGGCTGATATGGTTCCCTAAACATTCAGTCAGATGCATTTAGAGTCAGATTTCTTAAAACGTCATTAACACTGGTTTTTGTGGGTGACAACATACCTACTGGTATCAAAAGTTGGTAGGTACTTATGTCTTTTGAGTTTTTTGGTGCACCTAAACCCATATTTTGTTGGTTTCCTTACTGTTGGATGTCAAAGATAGACATTTTAAATGACGACGCCGATCTCAAATAACAAACATATTTTATTTCCACATTTAGAAACCACATGTCAGCGAAGCGTAAAGTGGGGGAACAAAAATAAACGGGAAATATAAGTGGGAAGTCTTTTATTTTACTTTAGTAAGACTACATTCAGCGTTCACTATTTTCATACTGATGGGAGACATTCCAGATTTGAATTAAAATAATACGTCAGTCGCAACTGTACCTACCTACAATACATTCGAAGGACAAACTCTTACCGCCGCACTCAGAGTCGACTTTAATGACTACTTAGTTAAGTATAGATTTTTAAACAAAACTGCCGCAATCGGACAAGTTTAATAAATTAATATTAATTGGCATTTAACTAATTAAGTTACATCTCATTAAATGCCAATTAACATTAATTTACTGAACGTCTCTGATTGCGGCAGTTTTGTTTGAAAAATCTATACTTAACTAAGTAATCATTAAAGTCGACTCTGAGTGCGACGGTTAGGATTTCCATAATAAACGTTAGGATAATTTTTGGACTGAGTTCTTTTGATTTTAATTTAGTGTTTAATACCATTGCATGACTGTATTCACTTCTTCAAGGCAACAGCAACTGTAATATTGTTGTCAGTTTGTAAACCAATAAGTACTTATACATATAAAAAAAAAGTTGTGTATCTGAGCTACTGGCATGGTTCCCGGGTACGGTTGCCGAGTCCGGTTTTTGTGTCTAAAAACACAAAAGCCGGACTCGGCGCTTAATTTGACCAGATTTATTGACTTTTTTTATTGATTAATTATTTTTATTATGTTTAAAGGCATAATGCTTTACTTGCGCTCAACTTTCGACTCGTGCGGCAGTTAGACAAATACTTAGCCTAACAAAAATCGGACAGGCCGGACAAGAAAATATTTGGCCAGACACGTCTGTAAAAAGTCAAAGGCATCCCTATTCCCGAATCCCGGGCAAACTTTACGATGTTAATATAATAAGACTGAACACTGACGATGATTATTTTTTTTGGTACCTACTAAAAATCTACTTGAAAACAAGCTAAATAGAAGCTAAAATGGTGATGATCCTCATACAGAAAGTAATTTTTGTAATTCATAACATCAATATGGATGTTGACGACTGTTGAAAATAAAAATTCTAATTAGTCCGTCAGTTAGAAAATAAAAAAAAAACCAATAAATACGTAAATTTTCCGTTTAGGATGGTGGCTTATGACGTCACTAATCGCTATAAGCCACCATACAAACTGCACCGGTTACTGACGTCACGCGAAATTTCAACTCAATGTATCGCCGCTATTTTTTGATTACGTAATAAAAGAAAAAATACGTGTGCAATATTTTTTTATTAATCTACAAGACGAACTAAAAAAAATGTCAATATGCCCATTTACGTACGTGCTACGATCTCATAAAATTGGATTGTTGATGTAAAATATTCTGCAATATTTCTATGGAAAGCATTAGAAGAATTCAGCGTCAGAATACAAAATATAAAATACATTGAAGCATCACTGCACCGCGCTCGGTGCTACACATACTTACTATAAATGCTGTCACTCGAACGATCGCTCCGCATTCGATAGCAAAGTGCAAACCTGAATGCGTGACACTGACGACGTATTGTACAACGTCTATATACGGAATACATATTTCATGGATGTATTATGAACACAATATATTAAATTAATATGATCTAATCTTTCTCCTTTGTTGTTGTTTCATGACAGTAACTACCTGCCTGTAGTTTATAAAGGTATGCCGCTGCACTCAGAGTCGACTTTAATGATTACTTAGTTAAGTATAGATTTTTAAAACAAAACTGCCGCAATCGGACAAATTTAATAAATTAATGTTAATTGGCATTTAACTAATTAAGTTCCATCTCATTAAATGCCAATTAACATTAATTTACTGAACGTCCTTGATTGCGGCAGTTTTGTTTTAAAAATCTATACTTAACTAAGTAATCATTAAAGTCGATTCTGAGTGCGGCCGTAAATTCATGATGATCATTTGCATACATGTTATACTCGAACACCAATTTTTCATTATTATAATATTGATCTATGCGTTTTGCTTTTGACACGATAGTATGTAATACTATGTTCGAACATATCCATACATGGAAATAATCATGGCGTGGAGCTAATGTATTCATAATTTTTTTTTTATTAGCGTGCACAAGTTCTGCTTATGAAACTGACACTGCCGGGCGCCGGCGAATGTCCGCGTTAAAAATACTGGCCAATTAATTTTGGCAGTGCCACATTGCACGTAGTTGCAGTAGGTAATAAAATTTACCGGCGAAATAAACCCGGGTAGCACACTGTAGAGTCATTTGGCGACACGTGACAAGCCGAGCGCGACTGGGGATATTATTTTGAAACTTTGGCAGTTACAACGAGAGTGCCTACAATGTTAATCTCCGAGGATTGCAGTGTACCAAGTAAATAGTTGGTCTGTTAAAAATTTGTTCACCAAAATCTAGCGCACTATTTTTTTATGTAATTCGTGAAGTACTTCATACAGAAAAAAAAACAAGAGAGAAAATAAATACAAATACAATACTGACAATGATACCAGTTTTTATTGGAAACTTGGTTAAAAGTATATTAACGTTAAAAAAAAATCTGTTTGGACAATCGCTTTGTCCAAGAACACTTCTGACACAAAATATTCTTGTGCTCTTTTACCTTTTTTTTTCCACTCGAAATGTTCAATTAATTATGGGTAACCAGGGTCGTGTTTGTTTAATACATTGAAAAAATTTAAAAGGAGAAATCTAGAATTCTTAATATTACTAATAGGAACAGAACTCAAATAAGTAAAAAAAAAGTATGTTCATGATTAGGATTTTACATCGGATTGAGGTACTTAAAACAGTTTTTTTGACTGTAATAATAATAATAATAAAAATCCAATTCACAACACACAGATCTACTCGATCCCACAGTAAGCTTTTACTAGCTTGTATCGTGGAAACCAAGCAAACATGGTATATACTACATAGAGTTACATATAATATATTATAGTTATACTATAGATATATAAACACACACAGACTGGAAAGTGGAATAAAATGTAATTTTTGCTTTCATGTTGTGTTTATTCGTAATATTTAATTCACTGAAGCCCCCGGCTTCTCATTTCCGGAGACCGTCACACAGGACGTGGCTGTGGCCTCACCACTCAACTGTAAGCTTGTTGCCAAAATGCGCTGTTGGCTGGCGCCACAAAGCGCCGCGTCGCCGTCGTGCTGTGTCGCCCGGCGTAATCGCTTTGAGCCGAGGTTGTGTGTCGCTGGCTTTAAATTGCAAAACACGCTGTCACGTCCGTCCGGAGTGTCTAATCACTATTGTTTGTATAATAATAGTTAATAATTATTATGATTTCTAATAATTAATAGTTTACGGGAAGCTTTGCTTTGCTGAAAATGTGGTAGGTATGGTTTATTTTGGTAGGTATGGCTTAATCTTATGGTTTTACGGATACTCGAGTATTTCATAGATGAGTAAGTAGGTTACTGTTGTGTCTAGTAAAATAAAATTAATTGTCAATTGTGCAGATTTTTCACTCGATATAATGCAGAAGGAATGTGGTCCATAAGATAGATATAATAGTTCCGACTATACTATAACTATTTCACAATCGAAAAAGCAATTTGTGAAAAGATTCTCAAACAATGAACGTCGCGGTCGCTTCGCATCGCGTCGGCACGAAACGAAATTCCGTTTTCTTACGATTCTATCCCATCGAATGCGGGATGAGGATGGGAGGGTAGTCGCACACTGGTCCAAGCTTCGCGGCTGCTTTTGTAGAGGCAATTGTCGTTGGCTTTAAACGCTCTCTCGGGTAAGTGAGGGGATGGGGTGAGGGGACAGAGGGGAGGGGTTCGCAGTGACACCGGCCGGAGGGTATATAAATGTACTTTTGTGTGCCGGTCGCTTTATCTTGGGACAGCCGCAAACAGCTCACTAGCGTTGAACCGATTGCATTAACGCCGAATGCAATTGTCGCGTCGCGTTAGCGCTTAGTAAAAGGATATCAATGTTGCTGATTCACTTTTAACTACTACTTTATGAGGAATTTGTCAGGTAGCTGTCCCCCCACCCCACTCCCCTTGAGGACTAACGGCACTCAGAATAGACTTTAATGATTACTTAGTTAAGTATAGATTTTTAAAACAAAACTGCCGCAATCAGAGACGTTCAGTAAATTAATGTTAATTGGCATTTAATGAGATGTAACGTAATTAGTTAAATGTCAATTATTATTAATTTATTAAACTTGTCTGATTGCGGCAGTTTTTTTTTTTAAATCCATACTTAACTAAGTAATCATTAAAGTCGACTCTGAGTGCGGCGGTAAAGTAGGTAAGTAATTTAATCAGACTTTATAAAAATCTCTGCCCCTGTGCAACCAAAATTGCCCTCCTTCAAACAAATCATAGATCCGCGCTTGGTTATACCGTTGTAGTTACGAACGAATACGTTTTCTCCTTACAATTTTGGACACTACTCATCACAGGTTCTATTGTTTTCTTTGTTAAAGAATTCAACGTCTTAATTTAAATTAGAAATGAGTGTCAAAGTATGGAGCTCATTGTTATATATGTAGGTACATAGAGCCGGCATCGCATGTGATCTTCATGTGATGATGTAGATTCAATGGATGTCCATTCATCGTGTTGAAATTACTCGCCAAATTAAATAAAACTGTAAATAATTGAGAGACGTAGCCAAGTAAGTAACTGAAATAAATCTAAAAAAGTAAGACGGCTAGAAGTGAGGTAGAAATTATATGTGATTACTTTTTATAACATTCGTTTAATCGATTGCTCATCGTGATGATACTACTTGATCTAACACAAACCGAGATACAATTTACTTTATACTTAATTACTTTAAGTGTAGGTACACAAACGTCCAGTATATAAATTAATCCTTTTACTCAAAGAGTTTAAATGAAACTAAGTCAGTTAATTGTAACATTATCTAGGTAATATGGGTCATAAATCATAATAATAGTAGACGGTTTGCGAATTGGACATTTTAAACCCTCTGGACCATTTGCGAATTGGACCACTTGCGCCTAAACGAAAAATTCTTGTGTCTATGTACGACCAGATCAATTGAATTGAATAAATTCCAACCCAAAAAGGATAGCTCACACGAAGTGACTACTGCCGGCGACGATCAACCTCTCCCTATATTATTATTATTTACTCGTTTGTCACAGAAAAGTTGGAAAAAAAAGACAGATTGTGTATTGGGGAAGGTCTGATCCAAAATTTATTTTGGCTTCGCTGACCCGGGAAATTGCCGTCTCAACTTAAGGGAACCATTTATTTGCGTTTAGTCTCAATACTAGGCCTGTCTTATATTATGCAAATCAGTTGCCATTCGTGACCTGGGATTTGGGACTAAAATGGGCAAACTCGGTGTAAGTAAATGTTGCCACGAGAAAGGAATAAGAAGAAGAGTTGATATCGGGTTCACTTCGTTTCATTACTTTGAATAGGTATTGGATATAGTATTTGTTTATTTAGTATAGTATAGCAATCAACGGCACCTTTTTTAACACTGTCTACATTGGCTCCTAACATTCATACTGGTATTATCAATGTAAAAGCTACACTCGTGTCTGTCTGTTACCTTTTTACTCCTTAACTATTGGGGATGTGGACTAGTTTTGAAAATCGAAATTCTAATTAGTCAGTTAGAAAATAAAAAAAAACAATAGACACGTATTTTTTTTCTTTTTTAAATAAATTAAAATATACAGAGATAAGCGCATTAAAGTTGAGGGTGAGGGGGTCGTGACGTCACTAACCGCTAAAACCGCCATACAAACTGTCAGAATAGTGACGTCACGCCGAATTTCAACTCAATATATCACCGTTATTTTATGATTACGTAAAAAGAGAAAAAATACGTGTCCAATATTTTTTAATAATCTACAAGACGGACTAAAAAATAAAAATTAGTCAACATGCCCATTTGGAAGTTCCCGAACAGTGAAAAAGAACAAAAAGATAGTTAAAGCCTTTTCAGTCAACACCTTGAAACGGGTCGGATTATTTGATTTGTGGCGACCTCTACTCCACAAGTCAAAAACTTAGATAGTAACGCGTACAACCAAAAGTCCTGAATCGCGCTAATGAAGTTTACACACTTGCACCTCCGACGACGACGATCTACAGTCGGAGCCGCGGTTCCCAGGGCATCACGCTAAAGTTAAGCTTCCCCTTTGATGGCGGTCGACCATATCATAATCCCGCTTCTGCTACAGTGGTCACCCCAACGTGATTGAAAGCCACCACTTCCTCCACCATCTGTCCAGCGATTCAGAAGCAGCCTCCTTTGCCACCATCGAACGGGTCAACCTTCAAGCACAAGGCTGACTCTGAATTTCTTGGTCCTGATGCCAAGCACCCGTACCTCACCGACCTCAGCGACCAATACGTCCGCCCGCATAACCACGCCCTGGATCTGAGGACGACTCACGCAGACGCAGTGCAGACTACGACCACGGTGGCGGTCGAGCCATATCACAATCCCGCTCCTGCTACAGATTCATAAATTTCTAAAAGTGTATCCGAAGTTGCAGCAGAGTCAGCCAGGATGTAAAGAAAATCAGATATCGACCCATGCAACTAAATTTAAAAATACGGTAGGTGTAGAGTTTCAATTTTTGGTACACACGTACCCGGAGAACGTGTTCAATCATACAACCCCCTCTTGGAATATTCTGCACGAGTTGTTACCTGACTTGCCCGTTTTTTATGTTTTTAATGCTGGGTATGTAAGAAAGAGAGCAAAAATCACACTTTTTACTGAAACTACTACAATTACAAGCTCTACTTGCTTCTAGTAAAGACGTGCGAGACGTGACTCTATAAGTGTTATAACAGTAGGTACTTTATAATCGGGCCTTAGATTTAACTAATAAAAACGAATTCTCTCCGCGAAACTTTCCAGTTTTAGTAAATATTTGGAATATAGAAAGAAAGAAAGATTTATTTAAGCAACATAGTTAAAGTCTTTAAATGCAAAACATAAATCATAAGCCTCCATTTAATTTAATCTTGCTAAATCTAGACGTCGGTCCCTTAGACTTTAGTAATAAAATAAAATTACGAGTTATAAAATCTATCTATATAGGTACATATATAATAAAATGTCCTGAATGTCTGATTGACAATCAACGCAAAGCCTAAACCGCTGATCGTAGAGACCTGAAACTTGGAGGGTGTGTTCTTTGTATGGCGTACCTAGCAGTGGCGAAGGGTGAAATATTGAGAGGGGGAAGCCGGAAATCTACTTTAATTTCAACTTATTAAACTATTAACTGTTCCCCGCGCCAGTTCGGAGTTCCCACGGGACTTCCGGTATAAAAAGTCCTTCCCTGTATCCCTGATAACGTTCTCAATTACGGTAGAGAGAGATGTTGCGTCTGAAGGGAAGCCGGTGGGAATCGGCTTCTATGGTACCTTCGCCACTGGTACCTAGGCATTCGATAAGAAAAGATTTTTGAAAATTCTCCCCTAAGGAGGTGAAAAGAGGGGCAAAGGTTGTATGGAACAATTCCGCGGGATCTCCGAAATTATCGCGAGTGAATCCACGTGGGGCAGCTAGTTAAAAAGTGTAATCCAATAATATTGTCGTACTAGTCGTGCGCTGCGGTTTAAACTGTAATCTTCTAACATAGCTATGAACCATAGTCTCGAGTCTTTACAAAAAAATGCCAATATAAGGTCTAGCCGAAATATATACGGATATAACAATGGGCTTCAGCTAACTAAATATGTAAAAGATTAACACATAAATATTATGTAGTATACTTTTTGTCCTGTAACCAAAAGTACTCTAGGAATTATCGAAATTCATGCAAATGCAACCTTTTTCAAAGGTTTTGAGTAATTTACCAGTAACTTTGACAAAACAACACCCCTCTGTAATTATAAGTAATGTTACACACTTCATAAAGTAACTATGTACCTAGTTATGTATTATATTTTTTTTATAAATGGGGTTATGGAGTTGGTTAGGTTAAAGAGGTTTCACAATTTTGCTCACTTTTTTGTTTTTGATATTTTAAACACTATATGGGGGCACGGTAGTGCCCCGCCAAGATGAGCCAAGCGAAGCACAAGGGCACTACCTACCTTTTCTCGAAGCGCTTCATCGTTTTTTTAAACCCTTATAACTTGGGTTTGATTTATACCGGCCAAGCCACATATTTTGAATAAGGTGTAGAGTTTGTGAAGTTAGGCCTTGTAGAGTTAGGGCGTGTAGAGTTAGAAGCTTGGCTCTACATGAGATCTGATAACTTTTTGAAAGTGCGAGTCATATGGTGTCGTCTTGGCAACATTTTACATGAAAATCCTTTTGTTGGGATTAGCGTCGTCCTCCATGGGATTAGCAATTATTAGCTATTGGCAAAAGTACTGTCAAAATGAAATTTGGGGATTTTTTTATTGTACCTTTCTGCTGTATGTACACTTTGATGTATATTTATTATTGTCTTTGTAGTAGACGGTGAGATAACGCTAAAAACAAGGATAAGTAATCACTATTAAAATATGTGTTTAAAAAAGGAATAGAATACATAATATCATATCACCATAGTAAAATAGTTTTCACACCACATGCTCGACAATGCCGAATTATATGTCATGTAAACCTTACCGAAAGCAAGACATTATATCTCTTGGCTTTAGCCGGGTTATAATGTTCTATTGAATTTCATTATAACCCGCTGGTCAATAATGTGATTTTCACTTTCATAATTCTTATTGCTATGTCCATAACGTCTCATTTCGCTAAACAGAATGTGTTCTCAGCGGGCGCGGCCAACTCGATTTTCGAAGACCGAAGCCGTGGCCCACTAGATTCGCAGTGAGACGAACTTCATTTGTTTGTCAAATCGAGTAGGCCACGCCAGCTGAAAGAAGTGGCTATATAGGATCTACTAAGCCTGGTTTTCTATTGTCTCGCATTATGTGAGAAAAGTAGAGTATACACCACAGGGATAAAACTGTTTTTTTCTTGGGCGCTTGAATCCCTCACTGCACTCAGGACTCAATCTTAATTCCCTCCCTTTGGTCGGGAATTAACTTATAACACCCTCGCTGCGCTCGGGAGTTAAATTTGGAGTCCTTCGTTATGTTCAGGATTCAATGTAGCGCCCGTGACATAAAACAGTGCTTTATCCCCTTGGTGTATAATCTACTATTATTTTTTATTTTGATCTACTACTCGAGGTAGAATAAAGTCGTATGGAACAGAGACAAAACAAAAATAAATATCAGTGAGAGCGATTAAGAGAATAACAATGGTGGAATATTGAAGCCAGCCAAAAAAACTGGTACCTGCTGCGCCTAATGAAGGCCGCCCAGTTTGGGAGCGGACGCGTTATTGCCTACCCTTCGGAGGTTCAACTTTGTTGAATAACCGTCACAAACGTAATGGGAAAATGATTGTAGGGCACATGAGATCCACCTACATAATATCGTTACGGGACCTACGTAAATTAAGGATTGCTGCGCCCTAATAGATAACAGAATAATGTAGTCAGTATAGTAATATAGATAAAATAAAGCGCTAGATTTGACTACGACAATAGATAAAATAAAGCGCTAGATTTGACTACGACATATTCGAGTTTTATCTCTACATTTGTATTGCCTAACTAGCTGTTCCCCGCAGTTTCACCGGCGTAAGTTACAGAATTCCCGCAGGAACTCCAAAGTAGCCTAATTTACTTTTTAAACTTTCCCTGAACTTACAAAAATATTTCAAGATCAAAATAAGTCAAACCGGTTCAGCCATTCTCAAGTTTGAGCGAGAGTCGAGACAAACGTACAGCAATTCATTTTTATATATAAGAAAAGTTCAATGCATAATTTCTTATGCAAATAAACTTGAGTATGATCAATATAAAACAATATAAACTAACACTCATGTAGATATATAACATTAACATGCGAGAGAATATTTAGGTAAATTAGTGCAAATTTTGTCATCAATTATTTAGAGTACTTGAAAAATTTAACACTATTTTATCGGTAGTAATGCAGTTACAACGTTCCTTAGTTATGATTTTTAATAAGGATATTATAAATATTATCTATTCTAAATTTATAAATAATTAAAACATTATTTTTTTTTCTCTTGACATTTGACCATGGAGGTATTATTGATTTCGATCAAAATACCAGAGAGAAGCACTGGTGGTAAAGTGCTACGATAAACAAAGTAGTTTGTTGAAAAGGATTCACTATTTATGTCTTTATAATTATCTTCATCTCGAAGGAGCGCGGTGGGTCCGCCGCCGCCTAAATGATAAGTCTATTTAAAACAATCTTCACCTGTCTCGTTCGTTCGTTTTGTTTCTTAGCTCTAAACATCCCTTTCCTTTTTCAACTAACTAAGAGAGTAAAAAAAATAAGTAGTAGATTAGTAAAATTGTTCTTTTTTTGAACTAACCTTAATCATAGACTACGAGTGCCATAACATATAGTTTGTACGTAGGTTCATACCTGCCTTTTTTAGTTCATTAGGTATATACATTTTATACGAGAAACTGATGTTTCAATCTTTATGTAGGACGAATGTCTTCTTTATTTATATCTGTATATACAATAAAACTGTAGATTTAGCGAGTCTAACAATAAACAAAAATATTATACCGAGAACGTTAAGGGATTATAAATAGAACCCACTTCGAGCAATTTGAAAATTGCTCGAAAAGCGATTGCCGATGACATCTCGAAACACTTGCGAGGAAAGCGCGGGCAATAGCTATTTACAGTACTTATATTAATAACATAATACATCGGTTGAGTGGCAAAAATCTGACAAATCTGGACCAAATAATGTACCTAATATGGCCACACAAGGTCGCTTTATTAGTAGATTTGTTACCTAGGTAAACTTTATTGGTGCGTCTGTTTGTGATCGTGTAACTTCTAAAAGTTCTAAACGACTTGCTTGACCGATTGAGGTCATTCACACAATATTTTTACTGTCGAGACTTTAGTTCACAGCTATGTTGAAAGTTACTAAAGGATTTGCGAAATTCATTAGAGTGAAACAGCAGAGCACACCTAGTTATAACTCATAAGTGAAAATTCTACATTTGGATTTCCGACGTCATACCTACTCAATTTATATTTATGGAGGGATAATATGTACATACTGCGTCTAATTAAAATATTTTTTAACCCTGACAGAGGTTTCGGAAAGGTTTTTAATTTACTGGCCCGAATAAATAAATCTTTCATTCTAACATTGTTTATTGTGGATGCTTATATTATTTTTGTTGACAAAATTAATGAATAATTAATTAGGTATATGTACCGTTATTAGTAGTAACATTTTTTAAACACACAATAGTTAAATATTAACATTTTTTCCAAAATACTAGCTACTTTGTGTGTGAACTTTTGTTAAAAACAGTATTGTACAAATTCGCATTTTAAATTTAAAAAAGGACTCAATATTTTCATAGAGTGAGCAAAAACTTTGTGAGTGATCAAAGTGACTTTTCTCATTGTTCATTACATGGAATTAGCAAAAATGTCTTGCTCACTAATTCTAAAGATTTTTAAAGTACATCACCTGCACAAAAATGTGCAGGTGATGTACCTAAATATACTTAGTAATCTTTTGTACACACATACGGCATAATCTGTGCTTATGTAAATGTAGGTACATAATGTTTATTTAATTCTACTCCGCTTTCGAAACCTAATCCTAAAATTAACTTTTAAATGTGTAACAAACTAGCTTTTGTGGTTTCACAGATGCAGGTAAAATTTTATTCATTAGTAAAAACAAATACCTGAACTAAATTAATTTGAATGTTAGTTCGTTGACCTAAAAGCACGTGCACCGCAGGTGGTATTTTTATTTTTAAAAAGATCTTTTAAGAGCAAAAAACACGACATTTGTTTTTTTTATAATCTTTAAGAACGACTAAATTCTACTTAGGTACCTACATTTATATACAAAGAAAGAAGAAATAAAAGACCGCAAAACGATTTAATAATAAAGGAATTTTATATTTTCACTAATAATAGTTTCCACCTTTTTTTAATTTATATGACACTAATCAATTTCCCGCGGTTTCACTCGCCTTGTGTTCGGAGTTTCCGTTAGAATTCCGGGTTAAAAAGTATTTTATGTCACTCAGAAACGCTGAAGCTTTCTATAAGTGAGAATTTTTAAAATCGGTTAAGTAGTTTTTCAGTTTACCTATTCTTTACAAATAAAAAAACATACATACAAAAAATTAAATCTATCTTTTCCCTTTATAATATTAGTACTTATAGAAAAACATTAAATCAAAGTGCCATAACCTAAAGCAAGCTTATATTAAAATTAGCGAAAATAAATATAATAATATAAATAACTATAAAAAATTTACTTTCTCTTTCGCTCTTCTTGTGCAGGGCGCAATAGCAAGATGTTGCTAGATTTCAAGTGTACTGCGGCCACCTTTAAAGTAAACTGGTTTCGGTCTCGTAAGCGACATAAGCGTTTTGATATCATAATTCATAGGTAGATAGGTATCTACTAAGAAAGTAATTTATGCTGTTGCTATGCTTTCTTGCTTGCCAAGTTTTACCACTCTCTGTAATTTTATGGGTTTAGAACCTCATTGTATTAGCTGTAACATTGACTTAGAGAACAACATGTTACGGGCAAGTTTTAAATTATAAAGACAACAAACAAACTTGGGATAACCTCCCGAGTTTCCGACGGTGTACATAAAGTTGTTGAATCTGTTATTTGTTTTAGATAAAACAGTATATTATAATGATTAATGTCTTGACTGTCTGCCCCTTGACTTTGCCAGCGGTTTCTAGTATTGTAAAATGATATTCGAAGACAGTAAATTAAGAACACTGTTGACATACATACCTACTTTGCTTTTTTCACGATCACAATTTTTTTGTGAAATATTTTATTAGAAGATAATATGAGAATCGAAAATTCGAAAGATCGGAAGTTATTGGAGTCATCGCCTTCCAGTATTATGTACTTATACTGTATAGAATTGCTAAATATGGATTGGCTTCAGGTTCTGACGCACCTAGGTCCTCTTGCTGGAACGTCCACTTCTCTAAATGTTTATTTCCCTGAACGTCCATCCATTCTCTAAAATATTTTTGATTAGCTTAGGTTTTTAACCGACTATAAAAAAAGTTAGATTAGGTTTGTACTGCTTACAAGGACAAATGGTGACAACTATGATGATAATTCACTATTTGTCTTTGGCGCATCGCCGGCCGGTACCGCAGCACGCTCGCTCAGCTTGCACGGCTCGATCAGCAGTACAAACGTAGCCTAACCCAGAATGATAGATACTCTAGTGGTGACATTCAGGGAATAGAAACTAAAGTACCTGAAGGATGGGTTGGTGAAGTAGGTATTACAAGCGACTCCAGTCACTTGGAACTACATATTTAAACCGATTTCCTGTGTCTCGTTCTTACCTACATTGTTATAAAACACCAGTATAAGTATTATACCGTATCATATCAGTGGTACCAGAATATGAATATTGAACAGTATAGTAGAGTCAAATAATAAGACGTAGGCGCTCACCGGAACTTGGTCTTGCGCACTACCGTGGGTTTAGAACTTCAGATACATAGTAATAATGAGTATAGATACCCTATAAATTTAGGCCGCCGGCCTTTTAACGTTCAGCGCGTTAATTACAGCTAGACCAGGATTAGTGGATAAACGCTTGAGATGAGCAATTTTGTGTAAAAAACCAAACCTAATTAGAGCTTCAGTCTATTTCCAACTTTTATAACTACCAAACCGTCAGAGACCAACCGTGAATAATACATAATGTTTGTGAATTTCCATTTGAGTAATCAACAGACAAAAAAGAAAAATGAAATTCTGAGCTTGTACCTCTGAATAGTTTTTTGCTTATTTTTTTCTACTAGTACCCATACCTATAGTTGTAAAGTTGTAATGCAGACAGGTTTATCCCAGTTATAGTCTAGCACTGTTATTTATCTATATATAAGAATAATATCAGCCGAAAAAGTTCACTGCTGGATTAATTTTTCTCTTAATGATCTCCATGAACGGTCCTGCGCTTCCGTCACCAGCTTCCCCGAGATGTTCAGATCTTGTTCAGATTTGCTCACACCGCAACTATGCGTTAATTTAACCATAACCTACCTAACAGGATGCGAGTCTATACATTGTTGTAATTTAAAAGAAGGTTGAATTCTAAGTGAATTAAAATCGTAATTAATAAATTTTAATTCAAATCCAACAGAATTATGTATGCATTTAATAAGTAATAGTCACAGACGGCACCTAAAGTATGGATTATTTTATCTCACAGTTAAACTTGCGACGACATTGTTTTCATGTTGTGTTATTTATATAAGGTGACACGGTGGTACCACTTAAAATAAAAATTGTCTATTATTGACTTGACGTTGTTATGTTAATGTTAATCTATACTATAATAAAAGAGTACAATCCGCGATTCTGTGCATTGAATATTTTTACCTAAAATTGAGAGGGGTGATAAAAGAAGAGTAACCAAGCCCAAAAAAAAAGTTTTAAAAATTCTTTTCTGTCTCTCTTTCTTTCTGTTCGCGATAATCTCCGCATCTACTGAACCGATTATCATGCGGTTTTCATAGGTAGATTAAGCTTAGCCTGAAGCTACATATAGGCTTTGTTTCATTGAAATCGATGTCGGGAAAAAAGTTGTATAAAAACATTTCATGCGGGTGAAACCGCGGGGCACAGCTAGTGTTAAATATCATTTAATGTCCTTTATTACTAATAAATAACTGAGCCATAAAGTTATAATATTGTTCAAAAGAATATCAGTAAACATTTATCGTTTAATATATTAAATTTTTTCATCTGTATATTCCCAGGTTTCACATTTTCATGTCATTATCTAGAATACACATGTTCCATAACTTAACTCTCTTTTATTTTTGTCTAACTTCTCTTCTCCTTAGAGGATTAATTTATAAAGGCAGAAAGGATCTTTGGGAATTAACTATTTCTTATGTTATACAAGGGAAACTTTGTGCGAAATTTCTGATCTCCTGCTAGGTTTACAGGCTTAAAACTATTGCGCAAGTTTTATGTTATTGTTAAATCTGTAAATAACTGGAATTAATAATCTTGGAATAATTTCCTTTATCGAACTCACATTAGGTACGTTTGTTTCCGTCGTCTTCCTCGGCAAGAGTCACTTGAATGGGAGACGTGCACGACCATAACGTGGCTGATGTACGTATTGCGGTGAGCTAACGAAGTGCTCTCGAGTACCATCGTCAAAGGACGGTAGGTACCTCACTACGTTACCGGTCTTTTGAAACGAATCCCGCTGAGAGTGCTTCCTCGTTTGCTTTCCTTGTAGCAAAGAAAACATTACTGAAGGTTTCGCACAAGTAAGCCAACTTTAATAACGCGATACGGGCGAATTTACGTCTGCGAGTCACAATTTGTGGCCTAATCAAATCTTCATAAGGAAACCATTCTCGGTGGAAAAGCATAAAGAAAAATTATACAGAAATGAACTTATTCTGACATTTAATTACATTATTGGGACTGAGGCTGTCTGCTTTCAGTGATATCTCCAGAGATTCATTGTTAGGACTGTGAATTTTACTGCTGAAAAGTGGATCAGCGAATAGCGTTCTTTATTTTTGCTGTTTTACGTCATCACAGCGGCGGACGGAGTGTCTCGTCTTATCGTCTGACTGAGATAAGGGCTCTCTGCACGGCTGCCAAATAGCCCCTACCCAGTTACTGCGATTGGCGTACGGTTTGTTATGTAGCTGTTGACAAAAGGCTTTCCGTGACGTAATATTCCTTGGAATAGAGATGAAAGTGGCCTCTTTTGGGCCACTTACATCAGTGAGATCACTCAAAGAAATCATATCGCCTTTTCTTTATCAGCCTTAAATACTTCCCACGCAAATATATAGTTTCATATTGTGCTATTAAAGCTCAAGATGTCATCTTCTAAGTAAGTAAATATACGTGTTAATGTGTTAAAGTTTTCCAATAAGGTTTCTAGTAAGTATATTACTTACATCTGAATGAGTCTAGGTACATATTTTTGACTTAGTATTTGACTAAGTTGATTAAATACTTTAATAATTCTGAAGTTAATTAATCTTTCTGAATGAACTCTTAAACCAGTCTCTGATGTAAGAGCAAAGAAATATTTTACAATTTTACAAATATTAAAATCTCATACCTAAATACTTTTGCGACGTGACACGTAAAGATAGAAGTGCCATTTCGAATAATTAATATTGGTTAACTACTATTCAAAGTCACGTGCGTAGGTACTTATTCAGTCGTTTAAAGATAATTAACACTGTATAATTACACATTAGTACACGTATATGGCGACTTGTTCGATTGAATATACCTACCCACTACCTAGCTTTGAACAACAGCTAACGGGGTCTCTCGCCATCTTACAATTAATTAATTTCCTCTAGGAAGTTTAAATCGAAAACTGATCATAATACACGTTACGGGAGTAGGTGCTGTAAAGCACTTTTAACTGGATTAATTTTATATGCATACTAGATTAATTAGACGGTTATTACTTGCGGTTCAAACCGCGTGACTTTCGGGATTTCCGCGGGAACTACTAATAGCTATGGAGCCTTGTCTTGACAATATAGCAGTGGATGAAACGTTACACACAAGTCTTAGCGCATATCATCTATATTATATTATTTGTGTCTATACTAATATTATAAAGAGGAAAGATTTGATTTTTTTTTGTTGTTGTTGTTGATACTTTTTTGGCGATCTATTATAAAAAACCAGATGTAAACCCAATGTTAGGAATAAAGGTACTTAATTAAAAAAATGATTAGTTACCGACAAGAAGAAGAACATATTATTATTTCGATTTATTCGCCCTCAAGGTTTTGTCATTAAAAGTGAACGAGTTTTTATAGACCCATAATTATTAATTCTCCGAAAATCTCAACCAGGTATACTTTTCGTCATTACCAAAGTACTCCTAATTAATGTACAGGTATGAATTTATATTAAAATTAGATTGATTTTTTTTAAGGATAAGACGAAATCAGTCAAGTGAAAACATTTTATTACTTTTTAATGTTAATACACACACACACAATTCTACATACCTGCGGGGGCTGCATGTATATGTTCCTCATTTCGTTTAGATAAATAGAGAACTCTGTATTGCACACTAAAGTCTTAAATCTAACAATAAGTAATGGTAACAAACAAGCTAGTTAGGTACAAACGGTAGTTGAGGCAGTCAGAGTATTAATTACAGTATCAATTATCAAGTAGTTAGAGTATCAATTATATATGTATATAGCATACTAGCTGTGCCCCGCGGTTTCACCCGCGGTCATTTCAGAGGTCCCGCGGGAATTCCGGGATAAAAAGTACCCTATATCCTTCTCTGTACCCCTGACAACGTGCATGCCGAATTTCATCCAAATCTGTTCAGCCGTTTTTGCGTGATTGAGTCACATTCACACTTTCACATTTATAATATTAGTAGGATTATGACTAAATCTACCTCACTTCTTGGTGAATTAATGATAACAAATTATAGAAACTGCATAATATTTTTTTTTTCGAAATTGTTGTCATTTTTTGCCTGAGAAAAAAGCCACTGTTTTTTTATCTTTATCAATTGAAATAAATAATCTACGATTTCAATTAGATGATTCGACGAACACAATCTAATATTTACAACAAATGTAAACGTGGAACATAAAATGCCGAATAATTTCCGTAATGGGATTTCGCTCGTTTCGTGTTATGACAGAATAAGGAGCCAGCTGTAAACTTTTCAAGTGTGTATTTAATAGTAGTAGATAGGGAGCTCCGAAAAATATATATAATTTAACGGTTCCAATTTTAGTATATGTACTGCCGAAGCAAGTAGTTACAAAATAATTTAAATTTATAATTTATATTCTATTGTGTTAATACTTATGAAGACGGTTTTATTTGTAAATTTTTATTAAGACTAGCTGATCCCCACGGTTTCACCCGCTGTAATTTCGGAGTTCCGCGAGAATTTCAGTATCCGTTCCAATTTTAGTATATGTACTGCCGAAGCAAGTAGTTACAAAATAATTTAAATTTATAATTTATATT
This sequence comes from Zygaena filipendulae, assembly GCA_907165275.2. Taxonomy (NCBI): domain Eukaryota; kingdom Metazoa; phylum Arthropoda; class Insecta; order Lepidoptera; family Zygaenidae; genus Zygaena; species Zygaena filipendulae. The sequence goes on along the minus strand of OU015667.1, from coordinate 5,312,688 downwards.
CTATTGTGTTAATACTTATGACGACGGTTTTATTTGTAAATTTTTATTAAGACTAGCTGATCCCCGCGGTTTCACCCGCTGTAATTTCGGAGTTCCGCGAGAATTTCAGTATAACCTATCCATATAAACCTGCCTCTTGGACTAGGTCTTCTTTTGGTGAAAACCGCACGAGAATCCCTTCAGTTTTCGATTTTATCGTTTACAGACAGACGGACGCGGCGGGGGACTTTGTTTTATAATATTAGTGAAATCGTTTTGATGATTAGGAATTAGAAATATTATACACTAGCTGTAGAGTACTTTTCTCCGAACCGAACTCCGAGGTAAATACGAGTGAAACCGCTGGGAAAAGCTATATAGCAGGTGAGAGTTCCTAAGTGATATTGATCAATTCCTTGCCAAATCTCCAAACCGTCGCGTCGTCATAAATGCACACAAAAGGATATACGTATTATAAAAATGCTAGCTGTTCCCCGCGGATCCACCCACGTTAGTTTCAGAGATCCCGCGGGGATTCCGACAAAAGTACTTACTACTTAAATTCCCGTGGGAATTCCGGGATAAAAAGTAGCCTATGTATTTCTCTGTGCCCCTGATAACATCAAGAATTTGGTGATGATCGGTTAAGCCGTTTAGCCGTGAAAGCGTAAAAAATAAACAAACAAACTCACGCATTTATAATATTTGTAAGGATAAGGATGCTTTTATTTAAGTAAATCGTGTTGGGATTCCAATTATTGGTTTCGGAGAAGAGAAAAGGGTGTTATCGATCTGATTGATCTCAACTCCATTTGTTTTGTAGACCGTACCTTTTATTCAAATGATAGGATGATGGGATGTAGGTCTCCTTTTATTTTTGACACTATGTTATTTAACAAAAAATAATCCTTATGATGAAGCCTTTCGATCGGTATGATATAGCTATAGGGTGATTATTTTTCTCATGTAACGGGTTTGATTCTTGATCTATGAATGCAGTTTAAATTGTTTTTTAAATTCAAATAATGTCTTCTTTCAGTAAAATGTTCCATCTACAACATTCAGGGTACTTTCCGTTCATGTGGCCTATCCGTGGGATCCGGTCCTAAACTGTTGCGTCTGTAGCGTACTGATTGATGATGTTATTAACCGTTGTTGGTTCTATTAGGTACTTTTATTTTTTTGCTATGGCGTTATAGGATAGAGGCATTGAGGTCACCTAGCTCGGCTCTTTGATCACCCTTCTTTATAGGACACACTTATTTTATTACCGCTCTCAGTCCCTTTTGTTGAGGAGAACGGATACGTATGATGTTTTATTGAGACTGGTTGTAATTAGCATTAAGCAGTTTTGTATAAGTAGCAGTTTTTTTATGAATATGCCTGAAAACTGATATGGAAATGGGTTGAATTAGGCATTGTGATAGGTTATATGTTATTATGATGATAATATCTTATCATTTGACGAAAACCCGCACAGGAAAAAAATGTGAGATAACAATCACGCCACGTCAAAGTTATAGTAGAAAACTGAGTGTGTCTAAAGATACAATACAAATAGTCGATAACAATAACCAAAACTGACAAAACTAACGCCGCGCCGTATTGATAAATCACGTTCATATTTTGTTGCCAAGAATGTTAAATAATGGACAAAAAACGGTGACTCATGGTTGTCAAGGATGTGAGTCAGTTTCGACCATCGGTTATCGCGTATTAAGTGTTACCTCGGATTTTTATGCCGCTTAGGACCGGACATATTGTGCGAGTCGATGTTTGCAAATTTTTCCTTTTAGATATATTCTGTCGTGACGTCGTAAGTGGAATATCATAATAATAGTAATACGTGGACATGAGCGCACAGCGCCACCTGGTCCTAAACTATGTGAAGCTTGTAATATGGGAACGCAATAACTGATACTTATATATATATATATATTTTTGTAAATACGTTGTTACATAATATGGTACGTCATATTAAACATCCAGACTAGTCAACAGACGTCATATTAGTAAACACCAATAATGATAATAATCCCTACTAACGTTATAAATGCGAAAGTAACTGTCGGTCTGTCTGTCTCTTACGCTTTTACGTCTTAAAGGCTCAACCGATCATCACTAACCTTTGCTTATACATTGTCAGGGGTACAGCGAAACATTTTGGACATTTTGGACATAAAGGACATACTTTTTGTCCCGGAATTCTTGCGGGAACCCTGAAATTAACGCGAGTGCAACCGCGGGGAACAGGTAGTGAAGGAATTTTCAAAATCGGTCCAGTAGATCCAGAGATTACCCCCTACAACGTCACAAACTTTTGCTCTTTATAATATTAGTATAGATCATTATTATTATTATAGTATATATGGACGTAGATAAGCAATAACATGTTAACCCACAAAACAAAGTTATTGATTCAAAACGATTTATTGAGAGGTAGAGAACGTTTTTTATTTATGTGTTTACCTTATTACATTGTTTAAATATGGAACTAAATATTAATCATAAAAATGTTGAAACAAAATGGCGCTATAATTTTAAAACTTAAATTAACTCAAAATTTCTCCAGTGTGGGTTAACACACTATTGCTTATCTATGTCCATATAAAATGCTAATTATTGTCAATTACAAACTTTAATGTAGAAAAAAATGCGGTGCCTCTACTTTGCCAAATACTCATTATTTAGACGTTTTGCAAATGGAAGAAAATTGAAATGAGCAAATGTATCCATGTTAGAAACGTGAAATAAGATGTTTGCAGGTGAACGGTATACTCTCTTTTTGCAAGTATTAAAATTTTTAGTCCAAATATTAAGTTCAAAATAAATTTAATCCTTGAAATTAAAACTATACCTAACTACTATGCATGCTGTGTTTACCTGTAAAAGATTGTACAATTAAGTAATTGTCTTAGAGTTTAATATTTTTTGTTATTGTATGAACGTTGGTAATCCAAATAAAGAAAAAAAAAAAAAACAACAAACGATGACATGCCGATTGCGATACGAATTTGAGAACATGTGACGTCACGAATATATATTTTTCTTTATCATAGACATCTGTCGGCAACATGGTAAATGAATAATATCTTGTATCTTTTTATTGATATAATTTTACTAATTTAATGTGAATTTAAATGATTTTAGAAAAACCGGCCAAGTGCGTGTCAGATTTCGCTTATTTAGGCGTTCCGTACCAATCGTAGAATATAAGAGCCGTCTGTGCGTGCAACGTAGCAGAGGCAGAATAATGAGGAGTCTCTTGAGCTAGATTTTACATATTTCATCGTAAACAAAGATTACTCAAAAAAATAATTACGCTATTTGTAATTATTACACTACCGCTAGGGGGCGGGGCTTATCGCTACGCTACGCTCCGCTCGTAGCACTCTTAGTGCGCGCGTAGACCCGTAGCAGTGGCTTGCCGGCCGGCCGCATCGCTTCTGTACTACGCGTTTAACCGCAAAATAAAGATGGTTTTTTAACAAAGAAAATAGTAAAATTTCAAAGAAAAATTAGGTAACTGTACTGAAAATAATGTGTTAATGTCGTGGAACACTTAGAACGAAGTTTTTTTCATGTTAAACTGAGTCCGTCATGCGTAAAAAGAGGCAAAAATACATCTTATATTAAAAAAAAAAACTCATAAAAATTATAGTTGCTTTGTTTTTCCCTAGAGCAGCAGTATGAAGCCGTGACGGAAAATAAATTTTTAATCGTACCGTGCGTCAAAGAACTTCGTTCTAAAAGAGACTTAAAAATTTCAAATAGTAATACATAGAAACAAGAGTATAGATAGAATAGTATTCGACGTTAGTCCACCAGCTTTTCACAGATTTAGACTATTACTGGATTCATACTATCGCCACTCGCTATAAAAATTATATTATTTTCTTATATCTATACAATATTATAAAGAGCAAAGGTTTGGAAGTTTGTGAGTTTGTGATGTTGTAGGGGGTAATCTCTGGATCTACTGAACCGATTTTGAAAATTCTTTCACTTATAGGAAGCTACAGAGTATCATAGGGTACTTTTTATTCCGGAATTCCCGCGGGAACTTTGAAATTCCCGCGGGTAAACCACCGAGGAACAGCTATCTCTGGATCTACTGAACCGATTTTGAAAATTATTTCACTCATAGGAAGCTACAGTGATCCTGAATATCATACGGTACTTTTTACTCCGGAATTTCCGCGGGAACTCCGAATTTCCCGCGGGTAAAACCACCGGGGAATAGCTATCTCTGGATCTACTGAACCAATTTTGAAAATTCATTCACTTATAGGAAGCTTAAGTGATCTTGAGTGACATAGGGTACTTTTTATCCCGGAATACCCGCGGGAACTCCGAAATTACCGCGGATGAAACCGCGGAGGTCAGCTAGTAGATAAGTATTTCGTTTAATTACTTTTTGTAGTAAAAATAAAGGTAAATACTCTTTTTGAACATTTCTTGTTGTTGAGCACTTGAACTTTTCAATTAAATTAACTTTTTATGGATGTTTATATAATACTAAGTATGTAGTAAGTGGCGCAAGTGTGACGTATACGCTGCAATACTTTGTTGCGAGAGAGTTCACAAATTTACAACCTGGAGGCAACAGCCACTCGTAACAGATGACTTATGTAGGTATTATTCACGTATCGAGTTGGCAATAATCCCCAGTTAGGAACACCTGTTCTAATGTTACAAACAACGCCGCCAGTGGCGTTCGATACGCTCTGTTTTCCAGTTTCTATTGTATTGACAACGAGTAATGGAATTCGTTGCGAATATCACTTCACACATTTTCTATATATTCTGAGGGTAAATTCAACTCACGCAACACACAAAATCCCAACGCTTCTGCATCTTTAAAGGGCATCACATAATAATATACCCACCCCTGTCGGGACGGCGGATCGACATAGTGCCAGACACTAGTACTTACTAACATGTATAATATGGTACATTTTGTGGGAAGATACACGAGTATGCCAGTAACGATATATCTGAGAAGATATTTATTGAGGCCGGCGTGATTTTGTGTACCTACCTACTGCGTGCACAGAATACTTATTAATACTCAATATATTTAACATAAAATTTATTACACTAATCAAATAAATCTTTAAGAGGTCTTTTGTGAATGAAAAAGAAAAAAGTGAGTTAAAGTCTTTATAACTAAACTAAATTGCCGAAGGGTTTGGGAGAAAACCTTTTGAAGACCCAACCATATAAAAATCTTATAAATCTGGGACGCAAATTTGTAACGCCTTACGAGACGTGAGACTGACAAATAGACAAAAAAATAAAATAAATCTAGCCGGCACGGGCGGATCCACCAGAATGAGCTCTTAAATAAGCTCTTAAATATGTGTGTTTCTTATTTGAAAAGAAGAGTCCAAATGCCAACTACCATGACTATTACTTCAAAACTAACGGTAACGCATCCATGCACACTTTCACCCACTTAAAGGGTTGAATTTAAAAAAACGTTTTCGATAGTCTTTAAAGTAAGTATAATTAAATAAACTAATATTTATGCTAGAATAAAATATATACTCGAATGTCGTTTTGTTTTCTGTTCAATGACCTATGAGTGTTGGTGTAGTAAACAGCGCGTAAAACTTAACACGAAATAACGAATCCCTCGCAATGCTGTTTGAAGCATGCACCTACGTTTACTGTGTAATGTGTTACACCGGGAATAGATCTTTGCGACCGTAAATTCACTACTTTAACGGCCGTCGTAAACGGTACGAAAAGAGTTTAAACAAAGATTTGTGGCGACCACAAATAGTGATGTTTATTTATGTGATATACCAGAAACGGGATTCGGAATAAATAAATGTAACGCATGTAGGTGTTTTGAATTGCACTAGTGTAGAATTATCGTAATATTAGTAGAGGCACGGCGTGCAGTCAGCAGCAGAAATATGTAAACATTTTCGACAGCCGTAGAATCTTATTGCAATAGTAATAAAGTTCAAACACTGTATAAAATACATATTTCTGCTGCTGACTGTACATACACGGCCGGTTTTCGCGGACGGATGGTTGCTACATACGTGAATCCATTCGTCCATATCCGCACAACCTTAATCCACGGCTATTGTGATAGTATTGTACCTATAGCAGAAAACGTTGGAACACAAATTATTATGTATTAATACTTGGATTTTTTTTTACGTTCGGATATTTGCGTTTGATCGCAGTTTACTTGATTTATTTCTTACTATGATAAGAGGGCAATCGCACAACTACATAGTCACATAAGGATACGATGTTATTATAAAAAGCAATAATATAACAACATTGCATTGTTTCTGACAACTTAATCATATGAAATGGTTTATTATTAGCTTGTTTAATATTAATTAATTCTACTGTGTAAATGATGGAAACTAATCTTATATTGTCTCTGAGTTCGTTTTACTTTTATGAATGGGCACACACTTTATTTATCCTTAGAGTAGGTCCTGTCTATTTGAGGTTACTTTTGTTACGAAACGTCTAGATTTAATATGAAAGAGAATAATTGTACCATTGTACTTCCATTTGCGTGTTGTGTTGTGAATGGTTATTGGTGTATTATTTTGTATAACATGCTTGTTGTATGACAGGTAAGTAAGTACCTATACTCGTAGTCACCTATTTGTACGTATACTTATGTAGGCACATACGTATACATACTTCTAGCGACCACGGAAGAGCTTGTTATCCAATAAAGCAACTCATCTTTATATATAAGAATGAATTGCTGTTCGTTTGTCTCGCTAAAACTCAGAATGGCTGGACCGAATTTTGATATTGAAATATTTGTGGAAGTTCAGGGAAGGTTTAAGAAGTAAATTAGGCAACTTTGGATTTCCTGCGGGAATTCCAAATCTCACGCGTGTGAAACTGCGGGGCAGAGCTAGTATTATAATAAATTTTAATCGACTCATCTTTATTAGAGGAATGTTTTTAATTTAATATGTTAACGAAATAAAAGGAATTTTGTAGCAAATTTTGTATTAAAATTTTTTGTAGTAAAATTAATTAGTTAAACGTATTTTCAGGATATTGTACCAATGCGTATATTATTTTGTTTGTCTACCTCATTTCAATTCAGGACATGGAATCACGTACGAGTACAGTGCTACTAAATACCTACCTACCTATATTCAGTTTACAACAATTTCTGAATTTCCATAATGTGTGATAATATTATTCAGCAAGGAACTTTTACAGCAGACTTGTATTTCGTTTCTGAACTTATTGCTATACTCGAAATGAATTAAAAATGGTTTTGAACTGAGTAAAAACAATTCGCTGTATTTTTGGGAAGTTATAAATTTTTTGATAAAGGTTACCTAAATAAAACGAGCTTGTTTTAATTAAGGTTCGAGCTCAACTAAGAGCTTTGCCGCAAAAATTTACTAGCGGTCCCCGCGGTTTCACACGCGTTAGTTTCGAAATATACAACGTGTTAATGAATTAAATGAAAACCTGATATACTTACCCCATTTAAAAAAATAAACAATAATATGATTAAAATATATTTTATGTCGAAAAAATTTATACTTTAAAAGTTATTCAATATTAGTTTGGAGGTGACCTATCTACGAAATTGCAAGCGCTACGCCCGCGCCCACCGGTTCGAAATTTTTTGCTGCGGGTGGCGTACGCGCCAAATATTGTATCATAAATAATTTAGACATGGGCTAGTAAAAATGAAAAAAAAAAATATAACCTATATGAAACCTTCTCCTCTTCGTTCCTTCCCATCGTACTGGGTTCATCTCAAAATCTTTTGCTGTCACTGCTGTGCGACTCTGGAACAGCTTGCCCTTAGAGCTGCGTAAATGCCCTAACAAATTCATATTCATATTCAAATATAGAGTGCGAAATTATTTCTTAGAGTCCGGTGGCTTGCCAGGAGTGGCCATTTAAAACCTGCAGTCGTACGTAACTCTCCTTTTCAACTATTATGTACTTATTAAGTTAGATATCCCTATTATTAAATGTTTCTGTATATCCTTTTGGTGTGTGTGTGTGATATGTGTGTGTGTGTGTGTGTGTGTATATATTTACTTATATAATACCTAAATATTTAAGTACGTATTTTATGCTGTGTAATATTTATATATCAATTATCTCTATATTCAGTCCTTTTTTATGTCTTAGTTTATAACAGTTTTTAGTTTTTAATACTATTATTTTTATTTATTTTTTCGTTTTTCTGTAGTTGCTCACCCCATCCCTTTTATCTCTCTGTCAACCCAATGGTTAACTGTCAGAGAACGCCGCAAGGCATTAAGTTCGCCATTTGTACTATTTTGTGCAAGAAGAATAAATAAATAAATTATAAACAAATTTTTAACAAAAAAATTAAAACCGACTTCCAAAAACACAAAACTAAAAAACTAAAAATAAAAAGCTAAAAATAACTATATACCGATTTAATTCAAAAGACAAAAACACTCGTAATATTCTTATTGATTTATGCTACCACTAATCGGTTTGAATTCGGTGACAAGCCCGCTGGTGTCTGGCCACTTGGGTTGTCCTGCTCACGAAGAGCTGGTGGCGGGAGTCGACTTAGCCCATCTACCACCTTCATATTTGGCTTGTCACCGACTTCATATCGATTAGTGGTAGCATAAATCAATAAGAATATTACGAGTGTTTTTGTCTTTTGAATTAAATCGGTATATAGTTATTTTTAGCTTTTTATTTTTAGTTTTTTAGTTTTGTGTTTTTGGAAGTCGGTTTTAATTTTTTTGTTAAAAATTTGTTTATTTCTCGCTTTTAAGTGACATAGTTCGTAATTTCTCTAAGTTACAATAGCCCAATGTCAACTGCTCATCACCTTTTACAAAATATTGCTTTTCCCGACGCAGGGACGTTAATTGTTGAGGAGTTCTCCTTGTACATCATCATCAGTTCCACTTCACCATATACATTGTGACGGGCATAAATTGTTTAGAAACCATATTAAAGTTAACGAATCGGAATCTGTGAAATACCTATTATTTATAGTCGTTCTGATGACCATCTGTGGTCTTCATCATCAGTTCCACTTCTTCAAATTTTACTTTCCGAAAGCAAATAAACGATTTACTATAAAAAATACAAAAATCGCTATAGGTGTACCTATAATTTTTGAAGAGTTCCCTCGATTACTCCAAGATCCCACCATCAGATCTCGACTTGGTGACAATGGAATCAATTTGGGAGTATCCCCTATCAAACAAAACACAAATTTTCGAAATCGCTGCAATTGGAACCCGTGAAATACGTATTATTGTTGAGTAGTTCCGATGACCATCTGTGATCTTCATCATCAGTTCCACTTCTTCAAATTTTGCTTTCCAGAAGCAAATGAACGATTTACTATAAAAAATACCCAAATCGCTATAGGTGTGCCTATAATTTTTGAAGAGTTCCCTCGATTTCTCCAAGATCCCATCATCAGATTCCGATTTGGTGGCAATGGGACCTAATTGGGAGTAAACCCTTTCAAACAAAAAAAGAATTTTCGAAATCGGTCCAACCGTCTTCGAGTTATCGGTGAACATACATAAAAAAAAAAAAAAAAAAAAAAAAAAAAAAAAAAAAACATACATACAATCGAACATAGAACCTCCTCCTTTTTGGAAGTCGGTTAAAAACATAGTGCGATCGATTCGCTAGTCGATTCTGAGCTAACTACTTTCTAGTTTTCAGTTAATTCATTAACACGTTGTATAAAAGAAAACCAACTATTTGTAGAGCCATTCAAAACAGATCAAATTATTGTAAAGGCTAGTTTCCTGGGTAAAAAAATCAAAATTCTATTTAGTCCGTCAGTTAGATAATAAAAAAATAAAAGACACGTATTTTTTGCTTTTTTAAAATAATGGAAATATGCATAGATAAAGCGCATTAAAGTTTAGGGTGGGGGACTCGTGACGTTACCGCTCGCTATAACGTGCGAACAAACTGTAGCGAGGCGTGACGTCATGTGAAATTTCGACTTGATATATCTCCGTTATTTTTTGGTTACATAAAAAATAAAAAAATACGTGTCCAATAGTTTTTAATAATCTACAAAACGGACTAAAAAAAAAAATTTAGGAAACTAGCCTATTACCAGATTTGATAAAATAAACAAATTAATGATAAATGTATACGTGTTAACGTTTTCATGATTTTTTTCGTGAATAAAACAGTGTAATTAATTATTATGTATGTTTGTTTCTCACGCTTTCACGCCTTAACAACTCAACCGATTATCATGAAATTGCATAGAATATGTTGTCAGGGCGTAAAGAGATGGATATAATTATTATGGTAGTTACTTTCTGGGATTCTCGCGAGAACTCCGAAATTACCACGGGTAAACCGCGGGGGACAGCTAGTATTTTAATAATTATGTTAATTTAAAGATGCAGATGAGACGCGTAAACAAAGATTTAACTTAATTTTTAATGTTAAAAGTGGGTTAAAAGTATGTGGGTAATATCGACACAGTAGCAGGCCGGGCGGACAGCGTGCAGCGGTATGTAGCCTGTGGGTAATGAAAGCACGGTCATTGTAGCCGGCGCCGCGTCGGGTGTAGTCGGCGAGTCGCGTCGATCGCATCGCGATTGTAATCGTGCGCCATTGTGCCCGTGCGGATGCTAACCGCACGCCCCGCTCCGATCTCGCGCCCCCGGACAATGGCCGGTCACCTGGATTTATTTATTTTGTACACGAGGCCGGCCAGGCTGACAACGAAATTTAGACATTCATACCTATCGTTATACCTACCTCTTTATAAATTCTAACATCCTAATCGTGTGGATGTTAGAATTGTTGCAAATGTGAGTTTATTCGTTTTTTTGCTTGTTACGCTTCGACCCCTCAACTACTTAAAAGATCATCATTAAATTTGGCATACACCTTGTCACGGGTACAGAAAAGGACGTAGGGTACTATTTACCTTGAGATTCCCGCGGGAACTCTTCATGTCACGTTGAAAGTAAGGGAACTTTATTATATTGCAAGATCCAAATTATTCTTTCGGTATTTATCGCGGGAATTCTTTGTTTGGAGATAAAAAGTATTCTGTGTTACTCAAGGAAGGATCAATTATACCTGGAACTCTAGATATAGGTAAACCCATTAAATAAAAAAAAAAAACTTACAAAAATTTATTAGTGTAGACTATTCATATAATAAATCGAAGTTTCTGTCCGTAGCAACAAAATAACTGTACTATTATTTTGTATTATTTTATTATTTGTATTATGGAGTAAGCTCAACCCCCTGAGCAGTGAGCACCTCTTCTTTATTTATTATTTCGTTTTTGTCGTCTATCGAAATGTCGACTTTACCTTCTTCTTGTTAATTAGGACGAAATTTCGATGGACAAACATTTAATACGGTTAAAATAAGATTGCTATGAGGTTATAGGCAGAGAAAAGAGGTATGAATAATAGTTTTAAAAATATTTGTCTTGACTTTTGTTCGAACTAATCTTTGTAGAAGCGAAACGTTACGTTTCGCTTATTTTCATAAGTTATTATACCTTAGGTCCATAAAATGAACATAGAGAAGTTTATACACATATAAGTTCCCGTTCCGGAATTCACGATGGCGAAACTGCATGCAACAGTTCTTTTAGTAAATGTTATGAAAATATCTGACATTATTATAGATATTGTAGGTACTATTTTACACAAGTTTCGTTGTTGTAAATATTCGGAATATGACTATTCGAAATAGTGGAAGCTTATTCAAATAGGTAGATCTAGAGAGGTTTAATAAATTTCTAAGTAATGAATATAAGTAGGTATACAAAACCATTGGAATACATAGTTAAGTAAACAAAATCACAAGCGATATTTCTACGAATTTCAGAGTTTTAATGAATATTACGAACCAGAGTTCTTCCGTTATCGACAAAAGTTGATTAAATTTCCGTTAATAGGGAAAAGTTTGTTATTTAGTTAATAAACTAACTAAAACGTAAAGTACCTATCTAAAAAACCTGCAGATAAACAAAATAACTGTGGGATATAAAAAAATTAACAGCTGATTAAAGGGCATAAGAATTTACTTTTTGGGGAATTTTGGGATTTTTAGAATATACTATCTATTTGTCCCCTGCGGTTTTACCAGCGGTAATTTCGGAGTTCCCGCGGGAATTCCAGGACTATGCATATAAACCTTTCTCTTGAATCACTGCATGAAAACCAGTTCCGTAGTTTTTGAGGTTATAGGGAATAGAGAGACAGATAGACAGATAGCAGCGGAGGACTTAGTTTTGTAATATGTAAGGATAAGTGTATCCTTTATTTTTTTTGGGTACCTAATGGAGTATTAATTAAGTAAGTAGGTATAGAATGAGGTGTAGCCTATTATTACAATTGCAATTAATTGCCAGCTTAGTACCTAAAGACTTGGCGCCAGTAGAGTTTATAGTTCTTAGAAAGTAGATTTTTAAACATAATATTATTAGCTTTAATCACCATCATCAAAATTCTAATTAGATAAAATTACAACTACCCAGAGCGCGATCCAATAGCGCCAATGAAGAACTTTGGTATCGTGTTCTCGATGTTATAATTTCTTAATAATCCCTACTGCTAAAGTAACTCTGTCTGTCTGTCTGTCTGTTACGCTTTGACGCCTTAACGGCTCAACCGATAGTCATGAAATTTTTTAAGCACTTTGTCAGAGATATATAGAAGGACATAGGGTACTTTTTATCCCGGAATTCCTGCGGAAACTCCGAAATTTCCGCGGGTGACACGGCAGGGCACAGCTAGTATTATAGTATAATATCAATACAGTTAAAACTTTTTATTGTGTCGACCAATGACTCTCAATTGATGTTTAATATACCTTCAGGATGATTCTTTAATATACGTATTTTAATCGAGATGAGTTGGTAACTTTGGAGCTAAAGGAAAAACGGAATTTCCTGATGACAAAACCCAAGTGTACGAGAATACCTAATACAATAATTGTAATAAAAAGCCAAGTAATTATTCCATTCCTGTGAGAAAATCTTAAGTGTCTACCTATTCCTTGCCAATAAAGTGTGAGCACGTCTACTAATCTAACCTAAAAAGGATTTGACCAATCCTTTTAAAATCCTGTCAAAAAATTTCACTTGTCCAATATCACTGCACGCTCGATTGCAGTTCTTGACATCGACTTCAATTTAATTGTAATTATCTAGAATTGTAGGTACGGCTAATATTGATGTTCGGAGCGCGTGTATAATTGCGCAACCGTTTGTAAACTTTGTTAGCTGCAGCGGTAATTAAGAGCTATAGCTACCGGATACGTACAGGACTAATGTCAGTGGGTACTGGTATGTAACCTCTAGTTTCAGCTCGAACTATTAGAGTACAAAAGTTTCAGTCATGGTGATAGAAATCTAAGTTCTCAGTAGTTTACAATACAGTTTAGTGTAGTAGTTGGTAGCTATGTGCTTCTTCTTCTTTATAAATTAAAATCGAATGTTTGTATGTCTGTCCTCTATGCGTTTCGAAACCATTGGTCCGATTGTGAGTTGTTCTGCCTGCGTCCGCATAGGTTCCTGATCCCAAAACTCACGCGGGTTAAACCGTATATAATAATTGGAGTTGGCAATTCTGATACAACTATTAAAAGATCTCCAAAAAAAATTTTGAAACAACACTTTGTCATTGACTTTTGCTATAAAATATAACAATTATCAATATTATTGGAAACCAGTCGATTGCGTCAACAGTATTGTAAGTTTAATTTGAAACTATGAAGCGATTCTAAAGATTCTTTCGCTGATAGGATGTAGTGATAGTCACAGTATTCCAGAGTGATGTCACTCAACATATAAGATACATTTTAGAGTTCACGAGGTAATCCCGAAATTCACACGGGTGAAACCGCGGGGAAAAGACACTATTTAATAAAATTCAACTTTTATTTAAAGGTATATAGACAAAACATTACTAGCGGTTACAAATATTTGTGTACTTAATTTGCATTTGTGCTACATAGTAGGTATGTATGTACGCAGGTCTGGATGCATTATGAATTTGCATACGGCCGTAACTCAACTAATCTTGGCTTGCTGAAAATGGGTTTCCCCATAAGTATATTAAATCATCAGTCTTAGTGCTAAAACACGAAGAGTATATATTATCTTCATTCCACCTGACTACATATATGCTTTTGATGTAAAACTCGATGGATTAAAATAAATAATTAATAGTTATAACTTATAACTACAGTATAATTATTAGTAACTAGCTGATCCCTGCGGTTACACCCGCAGTAATTTCGGAGTTTTTGCGGGACTTCCAAAATAAACTATACATACCTATAAACCGTCTTCTTGAATCATTCTATCAATTGGTGAAAACCGTATGAAAAACCGTTCAGTAGTTCTTGAGTTTATCGCGAACAGGCGGACTGATGCGGTGGAAGAATTTTATTTAATGAAAGGATTACAAAAATAATTACAGAAAAATGCTCATTGGAACGTATATTGTCTAAGCTTAGTTTTTAGGTGTTTAGATTATTATTTATTTATTTATTTATTTCATGTTTTTGATTTATTTGTTTCATTTCATATTTTAATCAAACAAAAACAGCGTTACAGTAAACACCAAGGAACTATGAAATCAATAACAGTGAAAAAATTGTAACAATAATAAGTCAGATCTATTTTAAAGTAAATTATATTCTTTTTATTTGAGAATAAGTTATCTATTAATACCTACCTATGTCGCATTTTGGTGATCAAACAATCCGTTCTATAGTCCTAGATTGGGAATATTTTTCATATTTATTTATTTGTTCTTGGTGAAGTTTAGCAATCATTATAATAATATTCTGAATAAACGTGTGGATATTAGTCGTATTTTACAGCTAGGTAGCTCATCTATTCAAGCTGCGCCGCCTCGATGGTGTATGAAATCAGCGTATATTCAGGAGGTAGCACTTGATTTTCAACTTATAATGCTTTAAATATGAAGTAACAGTAAGAAACAACATTTCCTACTAGTTTCTTTAGTTTTTTCCCCCACTGAAATGTCTTACATTTTTATGGAAGAAAGAAACGAAGAAAAAACAACAAAGGAAAAATAGTAATTTTATATGTATAATTAAATCTTTCTAAGAGAAAAAGTTATAGGTATTCAAACAAATAATGATAGTAACTAGCACACCAATCTATTCAAAATGATCCAGCATAAAACTGGGTCATATTTGCACTTAACCTTGGCTGGGGCGCAGTAAAACTTGGTTTACTAGCTCAGTTTTTAAAGCTTTGATAAAATTAGTTATACGTGTGAGAATTTCGATTATAAATTATATCAATAATACACAATTATGCTCCGAAACAAGTTCAACTATTTCAGAAATGCAGTAGAAAATTGATTTGATTATTTCCATTCTACAGTTAAATATCTAAATTCCATTTGAAGTTACACAAGTAACTTCAGTAATCTAGTGAAATTGATGCGAAACAAATATGAAAATAAAATATTCTTTGAACATCTCTGTTGAAGGATACCAGAATAGCTTTTTGAGTATTTAAGTACCTATAGCTTGAAGAACATAAATACTAAAGTACGTGCCTAAGTAGATTATTTTGATATCTCCATCAATGTTACTATTTATTTACTTTGTCTACGTAAGTCGCAACGTAATGCATGAAAGCAAACATTAATGTAAGTATAATATTATTAGTATTTACCTGTTGCTAGAAATCTATTAACATGTGATCAAATTAACTCTTTCCAATCCCGTTGTTTAAACTAATCAACAGAAGCACAAACATTATGCCCTTAAATAAATAAATGATAATAATTATTTGCATTTAAACAGATTTTGGTATGTAAAATGTAAATTATTCTACAGGGTTTTTCAATTAACATGTAAATCGGTTTTCATTCGCACATAATCCACATTCATCCTGGAGTTTATAATTTACGATCCAACCACGGATCCAACGATGACGTTTGCTTGTCTATGTGTATATTTTTATTAGTACAATCAACACACTGTATCCTACTTTGTCTACGTATGTACACAGAATTGTAGGTTCCGATGAACACCTCTGACTGCTGAGGAATTACAGCTGGCCCTGTCGCGACTCAAGCCGGGGAAAGCACCGGGACCGGACCACCTATACCGTCTGTGGCCGTTGAAAAAAAAATTGATTTTGAATTTATGAGTAGTAAAGAATTGGACTTGTGTGTTTTTGTTATTATGTGAGTGTATAATATATAACTCGGTAATTCTGATAGATCCATAAAATCCCATCACAAACCCTTTCGTGTCGGAGAATTTTCGAGCTTATCTAAAATTGAATACCTATTTAAAATTAAATCCGCAATCTATCTCGTTCATCTATTGCGTCTGTTTGATTAGTTTAGTTTTGTTTTATACCTCATAATAGAAAAGGATTTCCTTTGGTGTTTTGTGTTACTACAACCAGTTTTATGGCATCCATAGTTACTCAGAAGCATCTTTAGGTATTTATTCTTGAAATAACGCGATTCTAATGGCGATAGGTACTTATATTTTGTGTCTTTACAAATAGGTACATAATATTATGAAGAAGAAAATTTGTTTGAAGGGTTGTAATCTCTGGAACCACTACTGAAACTTTAGTAATAAAATTATTTCACTAATAAAAGAAGCTTATTTCATACCCCAGAGTAACAGAATATTATAACAAATAGTCTGAAATTCAAGCTGGCAAAACCGTCGAGAACAGCTGAAATTTTAGTTTTAGGTAAAATAGGCAAGCAGTAGGATATAGGATACCTTCATCCCGGTACTAAGAGTTCCCGAGGAAATCCCGAAACTGATATGTCAAACGGCTAGTTTTTGATTAAAAATGTGACCATCGTTATCCTAATAGGTGCGAATGTGAGTTTGTTTGTTCGTTTGTTACGCTTTTACGCCTTAAATACTCAACCAATCATCATGAAATTTTGCTTAAACATTATCAGGGGTACAGAGAAGGCCATAAGGTATTGTAAAGTATTGTATGGTTATTATTGTATTGTAAGGTACTTTTTATCTCGGAATTCCCGCGGAAACTCCTAAATTAACTCGGGTAACAACGCGGGACACAGCTGGTAGATAATAATTATATTCGTATACTATGATCTCGTCGTAGAAACAGCTGTGAGGTAAAGATTGTTTATTGTAGTAAAGTAGTTCATAACAATCGTAAAACTGTAGTTCAGACTTACGATGGAAACATAAAAGGCCATGTCGGATCTAGTAATTATCCCACCAAATACATATTATTATAGGTACCTAATAGGTACACGTATATCCAAAGGAGTTATAAACAAGTTAAGGCCACCCATGCTGCGCGATGTGCGTAGACATCACGATACCTTGATTATGTTTCCATGAGAATAATTTAATTATAGTAGAAAGTCAAAGTTGAAAGAAAGTAACCTTCTAACAACACGGTATAGGTACACTATGTACGACAAGATTGTACCCGGGCAAAGTTCTTGTAAAAATGGATTCCAATCAATACTATCAATCTTGAAATCAAACTAAGCATAATAAATGTTAATGATGCGTATTTGAACGCTTTTGTATACTGATATTGTGAAGAGGTAAATTTTGTGAGTTTGTGACGTTGTAGGGGTAATCTCTAGATCTACAGAACCGATTTTGAAAATTCTTTCACTTATAGGAAGCTACAATGATCCTGAGTGATATAGGGTACTTTTTATTCTGGAATTCCCGCGGGAACTCCGGAGATTGTGTTTGTGAGTTTGTAATGGTAATCTCTGGATCTACTGAACCGATTTTAAACCTTATTTCACTTATGGGAAGGTAAAGTGATCCTGAGTGACATAGGGTACTTTTTATCCCGGAATTCCCGCGGAAACTCCGAAATTACTGCGAGTGAAAGCGGGGGTCACCTAGTTTTTTATATATATAATGACTCAGTTCGGCGGCGGTAGCGGTATGGGTATTTTTTCGACACAACTTTAGCTTTATTAGATGCCTAAACGTTTTAGGTCCTTCTGGGTGCGTGCACAGAAAAACCGCTTCGTAGCGCGAATGGGTTTTAATCGGGCGTTAATGGACGAATATGGGGCATTTACTCAAAATGTCCGTAAATGCCGGACCCAAAACCCATCTTACGCGGCACTCTTTCTGTTATTACGTAGATACATTGTAAATATATTTGTTTATTACTGTTGGTTTTTCTTACACAAATATAATAAACTTGCTTACCCCTGCGGTTTCACCCACGTTACATAATTTCAGAGATCAAAAGTAATCTATGTCCTTTTCTTTACCCGACAACGTGTACGCTTTCATGCGGTTAAACCTTTGACCACCATCTCTATCGGATTAGTACTTCCTACCTTCGTTTTTGAAACAAAATAATGAGTCAGAGCCGAAGGAATTTTTCGTGTAAACCCTGATTTTCCCGGATGTATCTGTGGAAATACGCATTAGACATTCATGCATGAGAATAAAATACGTTAAGTCTATTGATTTTGGTGTAATGGTCTACGACTGTACACAGTATATTTGTATCCCAACAAAAACATTTTCATGTAAAATGTTGCCAAGACGAGACCATATACCAGCACTTTCAAAAAGTTATCAGATCTTATGTAGAGCCAAGCTTCTAACTCTACAAGGTCTAACTTCACAAACTCTACACCTTAGCCAAAATATGTGGCTTGGCAAATTTCGCTACATTCACATGGGCCTAAGGTGAAAAATTGGTCCATTTTTCATTACTTTTCTGTTATATAATAATAGTTCTTTGTAGTAACGAAACGGCCAAGCCACATATTTTGGCTAAGGTGTAGAGTTTGTGAAGTTAGACCTTGTAGAGTTAGAAGCTTGGCTCTACATAAGATCTGATAACTTTTTGAAAGTGCTGGTATATGGTCTCGTCTTGGCAACATTTTACATGAAAATGTTTTTGTTGGGATTTCATTTATTTTTGTAAGTCAAAATTTCAGAAGTTTCATACAAACTTCCATCCCCTAATTTAAGGGGTTGAGAGATAAAAGTTACAATTTTTATAAATTTTTTGTTGTTTGTTTACTAATACTAGCTTACATACCAAATTTCAGCTTTCTAGGACATAAGGAAGTACCCTAAGAATTTTGATGATCATCAGTGAGTCAGTGACGAAATCGGGGTTTGTTAGATATCTTTAAAATCTAAAGGATGGGAGCTATGCAATTAAAACTTTATAAATTTAATAAGTCTGCTATTGACAACATATTCCGAAAATTTTGTTTATCTGGTATAATCCAGACCCAAGTTACAAGGGTTCAAAAAAACGACGAAGCGCTTCGAGAAAAGATAGGTAGTGCCCTTGCGCTTTGCTGGCTCGTCTTGGCGGGGGCACTACCGTGCCTCCAGATGCATCGAAAGCATTGCTACAAATAATAGTGTATTTAAGTTGTCAAAAACAGAATATTATGAAACTTATACGTAGATATAAAATTTTCACAGCACGGCAAAATTAACCTAATAACAAATACGATTTAAAATGAAATAGTATTAATATCTTAAAATAATAAGCTACAGTTGCAGTACGTAATTCGAGGTTGAATAGGTATAATTTTATTTCATACAAAACGAACTAAAACTATGTGAATTAATTTTATACCAAGGTAAATTAATTTTGATTGTTATTGTTATAGGTAGGTATTCGAATTGAAACGATAAAATAGTCTTGGATATTACTAATTAATTATTACCTAGAATGTGAAACACGATAACTTAATTAAAATAACTATATCTAGACTGTAATGTAGGTACTGTATTTTGGCATACATGTAAAAATATCTAAATTGGTAAAAATTCTTTTTATGCATGAAATAAAAGGCTTTATTTATTTATTCATTTATTTAATTGTAATTGAATACAATGTAAATTGTGGCGAAATTGCCGAAAGCTGGAACATTTTCTAGTACCTACGTTCATGTTTTGTATATTTATTTTTTTTATATGAAAGTAACGTTAGTAATAACGTTACTTTCATATAAATTATACGTATTTAAGCCTATAAGTAGGTGGGTACTTTGGCGGTTACCTATGTAGCTAGGTATTTTGATCTGATGAAAACATCATTCTAACCATCGGGGCTTAGGTATTTAGCTCTGTTTTACCGTTTAAGCTATGTAAGTAAATATTTTATTCTGACTTTGCCGATTCCTTTGTAATAATACTAGCTGTTTCCCGCGGTTTCACTCACGTTAACTTCGGAGTTCCCGATGTTCTTTTATGTACCCCTGTCAATATAATTATTATGCAAAATTTCACGACGATCGTTTGAGTAGTTATGGCGTGAAAAGGTAACGTGAAGGCAGACAGAGTTACTTTCGCATTTATAAAATTAGTATGGATAAAATCTTCTGTAAAACAAAATCACCGTTGACCGACAGTTTGCCACGCTTATCATGTCAATCAATAACTTAGTTTTTATACTATTCAAATATATTTTTTTATTAAAATGATATCATTGTATGGTTTAAAATTTGAAATCTTGGTGTTATAGTTTGAAAAATCTTCCTCAGAACTCTGAAAGGACACTGAAGAAATTAGATTATTTTCCACCATCAAATAATAAAACCCACCTTAACAAATTTTTTATCGACATGAAAATAAATGACGGAACCGCCGCCGTCTTAGATTCCCGCCAAGAATATTTCAGACTAGGAGTATCGGAATGAATTTCTCGTCACTGCGAGCACTGGGCCTGTGCTATCCGTAATAACAAAACATACCCTAGGTTTGTTCACAATCTTCGACCACACCGTCACTTTCTTTATTTATTTGGGACAGCAACAGCATGAAGTACATTAATTCTTATAGTATTTAATTGTAAGATTCAAATTGATGTCTGGTGAGCTGTGGTCAAACAACTGGCCTGTTAACGAATAAGAAAAAAATACAACTAATTTTCATTGCAATAACCTTTAAATATTTTTTTGTTACAGGTAAGTCCATGAAAAAGGACAGGGGAGTTGGTACAAGTGGCATTTAGTCGCCTTCCTCATTGCAAAATATCAGTGTGGTAGGTATGTATAATTGAATAAGTAACTATTCAAAGTGAAGGTGATCGGCGCCAGTTTTAATGTCACTGGCAAATGGCAATGCAATAGTGTGACAATAATTACTGACAACACTAGTGACCTTGCGGTGGGCTTTTACCCCCAGAACAGATAGAAGGGACATCAACTGTTCATGTACCTACTTATTTGAATCTGGAAATAAATAAAAAAAAAAACTCAGTTTATTATACAACGTGTTAATGAATTAACTGAAAACCTGATATACCCCATTTAAAAAAATAAACAATGATATGATTAAAATATATTTTATGTCGAAAAAATCTATACTTTAAAAGTTATTTAACATTAGTTTAGAGGTGACCTATCTACGAAATTCCAAGAGCTACGCCCGCGCCTACCGGTTCGATTTTTTTTGCTGCGGGCGGCGTACGCGCCAAATATTGTGTTATAAATAATTTAGACACGGGCTAGTAAAAATGAAAAAATATAACCTATATTAAAACATAGTGCGGTCGATTCGCTTGTCGATTCTGAGCAAACTACTTTCTAGTTTTCAGTTAATTCATTAACACGTTGTAGAAACAAATGAAACCAGTATTGTCGGGTGATTTTTGCTCTCACAACTATTCATCACGCACAAAAAAAAACTCACTAACGTAACGAAATATATTAAACGCCATTTGGTTACGTTATTACCTACTTGGTTACTATTTTAAAATTCATAGTTTGGGAATATTGTGGAAAATATACTTGGGATGCCAGCAAAAGAAGTTTTTGGAAAGTTAGAGCATTGGCTATAACTGTGTAAACGTGGCGCACATATCCTCTCTAGTAATTTATTTTCTCTGTGACTTTTACGCCCTCCCTGACGTGTGTACCTACACATACGAGCAAATAAAACTAGTGAGGCTCGATTAATAAAACAGAATTCCCTATGCGTAAGTCACAAGTTTATTCTTCACTTTTATTGGAATTGCGGAGGTTATGGTCGGGTATTTTGTACAACCTCAAAATTGGATTGTCATCAACGTAATCATATCATTCATATCTTATACGTGATATAATTTCATTTAGACATAGGCAGAGTAAGATGCCCATTTAGGTAAGCTTCGACCTTGCATTCTTTTGAACCAGTTACAGGTATAATGGTGTGTAGAGTTAATCGATTAGCATGTTGAATGTATACTCTGATATGAATAGGCACATAGAAAATCTCCAGATAAGTGTCTTGACAAAAAAATGTTTTTGGTTCATATGAAGAAAGTTGTCTCCAATGTTCTGTTAAAGGCACCGTTTGTTTTAAATTTCGTAATAATTTTGTTTTTAATTTATTCCTAAAACTGCTAGTTTAATGTTAAAGTATTCAGTGAATTTATGAAAACTAGGAACAATTCAAATATAAACAAAAAGTAATGAATAAAAATTATTCAAATTCAACTTTTTAACAAATACTTTCGTAAAAACATCGTCAAAATTAAACGATTGAGTTTCCTTGTCCGTTTTTTTTTGGTATCGACAAACCTTTATACATATAATGACACTCTTATTTAAACAACGATAAAGCTCAATCATTAAAAATATTTATTCCTAAAATAATGCGGTTTGTGTGGGTGGAACCTAATTTCTATTTTTCCATAGCTTTAGGGAATATTGTCTATGTTAACAATATACTTAATATTGGATTTGTATTTGAAAAACAATTATTGTTGTTGTACTATACTTGGAAATAGGAAGGCAGAAATATCATTGTTTTATTTACTTTGTGTTAAAAGTGACGTTGTTTCATCATTGTTAAAATCTGAGGAACTCCATTATTCTTACATACATACGTATACTTTATGATAGTACAGGCTGAAATTTTAGACTAGAGACGAGGGATTCCACTTTAAAATTTTACCCTCCCACTTCAACAAAATATATTTTTATAAATTAGATGTCAGTTCGATCGTTCGTACTGTAAACTTAGGGCCAATCGCACTATGTCATAACGATATATCAACTTATCTCCCGGAATTATAATATCTTCATATTTCTTGCATCCAGTATTGAAACCCCGGTAATTTGTCATCTTTAAATTAATCAACATACAAAATTATTCAAAATTTTATTTTAATATTTGACGTTTCGCAGAGGTTTTCTTTCGTCAGTTTTGGTTGTGAATTATTATTTTATAGATGACAAATTACCGGGGTTTCAATACTGGATGCAAGAATTATGAAGATATTATAATTCCGAGAGATCAGTTGAAAGTGTTGCCATTCATATAACAAAGTTACCAAAGTTAGATCGTGTTATGAGAATAATGTATGAAGGAGAATTGATGTAATTGCTATTGGCTACACGAGCCAACAACTGTATGAACCGTTTGTTAGGGAACAAACTAATTAGGTTAATTCAAGCCAATTACTCACCTACGCAGCTCGGATAGTACTCGTGTCTCGTAGTAGGTACATATATAGGATGCTCAGAAATGTCAGAGTACGAATTATACTGTAGGTACACAAGTATCTAGCTAATTGTTCAACAGGATGTTTGTGGTTGATCAATGACTTGTTTTAAGTTTTAATCTACACATATAAAATTCTTTGTCCCGAATGACTGATGGATCAACGCACAGCTTAAACCGCCGATCGTAGAGATCTGAAACTTTGAGGATGTGTTCTTTTTGAAAATTCAACCCCTAAAGGGATGAAAAGGGGTTGCAAAGTTTGTATGGAACAATTCCGCGGGAACTTCGAAATTATCGCGGGTGAAACCCGCGTGAATTTCGGCACTCCGTCTGGAATTATATCGTAAAAGTTATTCTACGACAGTCACAGATATTTTAGCTTCCAGTGAAATAGTTTTTTAGAATAGGATCGTAGTTCCGTAGATTATCTCTAACATAAAAAAATAATCAAAAATTTTACCTCTTTATAATATTAGTATTTATATTATATTCGTTCATTCCATAGTATTTGCCGTTGTGTATTTCAAATTCTAATATACTTTACTGTCCCGAAATAAACGTACTAAACATTATACAAATAAAATAAGAAAGGACAGTTATTTTTATCTTTATTTTGTATCGAGAAGTCACTCCAAGCTTTTATATTTCTCTACAGCATTATATCTCTAGATCTTGAAACTTTATAAGAAGTTTCGGGACAGCCCATGGGTAGCTTTAACGCTTTCGCAGACCGCATTAATAACTGCTACAGATGTGATATACTGGATTTTTCTGTGCAGAAAACTTCTTACATATGAACATCTTCTTACATAACAAATGAAGTTACCCTAGTTTGCTGGCTCAACAAGTATACTGGTCCAAGCCGTCTCTTGTTTATAATTCTATGCAGCCTGCTCGGTAGCCACTGCCCAGACCTTTGTCTCTCGCAACTTTTATACATCCACAGCTATCGGTTAACTTTTCTCGGATGCTTCCAATGAGTTATTGTTTCCGCAATTTACAACGTCCAACTAAGAGCAAAGTTTTATTAGAGATTTTCTTCAACTCAAAGCCAATCCGACATCTGTGTTTCTTTTGTGCATAATTTCGACTTTGTTGGTTATTCCTTACCACAATTAGTGAGTTCGTAAGGAGTTCTTTCATTACTTGTTAATTTGCCGGAGAGTTTCGAAATTGATGTCTGGTAGTGGTTTTCCCCTCGGCTATGTGTAGACGGGAACTTGCACCGGGAAGTTGGCTTGATGAAAATAAATGATGTGCACCGAGTCAGAGTTGGGGAGTAAATTGTAATCTACTTGATCTCCACTAGCGTTTCGTGTGGTTTGGTTAACTTGCTCTTTTATATTATAATTTATTATACATAGGTAGGAAGTAAAACATCTTTCGTGTCGATATATTGTCCTTGAATGGTAAGGCATACGTTTAGTGACTTGGGTATCAGTTCGAGCCAAATAACGTAGTACCTCAGAGGAGATCGTAGTACCTATTTGTTTTTTATTAGTTAACACATTCGTTTTTTCCGTAGTTACAAATGCCTTGATATAAATTCGTGCAGGCGTTTGTTGTATCAATGTGTTCATTATCCAATAAAATACAGCGAACTGTAAAATTGTTAGATAAGTATGGTAATTCTGTAATGGTTTTAGTGATGTTAACGCTCCAAATTGTTGGAATGTTGCTGAAGTTTTGGGTGTTATTATGCCCGTATAATAATGATAGATAATCTAAGAGGGGATAATTCTCCAAAACTTTCTTCTTCTTGTGAAGGAAGCCTCCTCACTACGAACTTTTCTTTGATAAAGAATAATAAAGACCTAAATTAAGTCCGAGCACAAGCTTTAAATAAAAGCTGTATTAATTTTAATAGGCGATTGTTATTGTTATTAGGTATTTTTCATTAACATGATCAAGACTACTTAGTCAAAAGATTATCTAAAAATGTAAAAAGCTACATACTTTCTAAAAAACAGGCAAAAATGGCGGCAAAGAGAAGATATTTCATTTTTCTCGCCCTGGGTAGATAAAGTTAATGAGTACCTCCATTAAAGTACAGTTGCCATCATGTAAATTTTAAATTGAGCCATTACCGCAGACTTTTTACGTCAATTTCACGTTAGAACGAGCATCCACCAGGTAATATGAACAGTTTTTTTTTTTTCATTTTAGAAAAGTACAAAAAAAATGGAATTTTTGGCAATTTTGTTTACAATCTCGCTAGGACGTACGAGTATCTTCGTATAGAAATTCTTGAGGGAGGCCTTTGTCACTTTAACCGATGTTGATGACTTTCATCTATTTTTATACTAGCTGTGCCCCGCAGTTTCACCCGCGGTAATTTTGGAGTTCCCGCGGGGATTCCGGGATAAAAAGTACCCTATGTCCTCTGTACACCTGACAACGTGTACCTAAGTATGCAAAATTTCATGAGATTTCACCGACGTTAATTTCGGAGTTCTTGCGGGAATTCCGGGATAAAAAGTATTCTATGTCTGTTTCCTGGTTCTAAGCTACCTCCCGACAAATTTTCAGCCAAATCGGTTCAGCCGTTCTTGAGTTATAAATAGTGTAATTAACACGACTTTCTTTTATATGTATATAGATATCTACTAGCTGTGCCCCACGGTTTCACCCGCGGTAATTTCGGAGTTCCCGCGGAAATTCTGGGATAAAAAGTACCCTATGTCCTTCTCTGTACCCCTGACAACGTGCATGTCAAATTTCATCCAAATCCGTTCAGCCGTTTTTGCGTGATTGAGTAACAAACATCCAAACATCCACACTTTCACATTTATAATATTACCTTGTAGGATAATAACTGTAGGTTCTTAACTCGTTTCACTCGGGCGAATTTTTGAATTCTTTTGAGAACATAGGTAACTAACTGTGTTGTACTATTGTTTGAATAAACTGAAAATTGCGGTCATATTCATACAATATATTTATTGAGACTCGAGACGACGGTTCATATCAAATTAGCAATGTTACGAGTTTCGAGGGAATCCCGAATTTCATGTGGGTGGAATCGTAGTTAATAGCCAACAGCTAGCTGTTTATTAATTTAGTAAAAATCAACCATTCGATAATATCAAATGGTTAATTTTGTGTACCTACTTATCTGGATACGTAAATAATGTTCATCAAAGATCTTTGAACGAGAGAGCTCGTGTTTGTCAACGAATAACCTCGAGACGCGCTCGAGCGGCGCACAGTCACGTGGCATTGTTTAGGGCAGAAGACAGTAATTTCCAGTTATTTCCTCGAGGGTGCTCGGTGCCGACTCCGCGGGAATTATGTTGCGGATAGCTCGTCGCCGCGCTGCGACACGGCGCGCATTTTGTTATCATATTTCATTCTTTTTTGAGACATCATTCTAAATTTAAAAGTCAGAACGTATTTCAAATAAATCTTTTTTTGAAATTCCTAAGTGTAGACCAAAAGCTTACACGATACACGAAGACGATAAATTTGGACTAATTTAGACGGCGACAGATATAGATCGCTTTTTCGTCTGATAGGCCATAAAAACTTGTTTCATTTTTATAAAATTCTTATGCCAGTCATGAAAATCGGGATTCTGGCTCTTTTAAAAAAAAAAGGAGCATTTATTTCAGACTTTGGTAATTCAACCTCTAGAAATGAAACAAACATACAAACCGCGAGAAAGAACAGCTATAGTTGTACAGATTATTATCGGTATTTTTGCATATTTTTGGCATAAGGGATCCTTGCTAACTACTTTTATTTGCGTTACCATCGGTCTTTTTCCAGCACAATGCACCAACTGCACTGCACCAATTGCACTAACTCGTATTTAAATTTTGGTCTGTGTTGTTGTGGTGTGTGTTTAAAAGTAAATTCATAAAGGGAAAAGTCCTATATAAAAAATGTTATGGATTCATATTTCAACGAATTTCCCCAGTAGCTGGTTATTTCCTCCATGCTACGGAAATAGAGGTCGCTACGTGAATGAATGGAACCTTCCTATTTGAGGAATCGAATCGGAGATTGATGCGAATATTATGTTAGCCATCCGCCTTTACCACCTATTACTTCTAAGGGTTTGCTAAAGTAATACGTTAATTGCTTAATAGAATCGGACCACACTACATAGAAGAGATATAGCATTCTCCTGATGCATTACATGCATTGAAATACCATCTAGTAGTAAATCAATGATTACATGCCATTTTATTCATCTATACTAATATTATAAAGCGGAAAGGTTTGTATTTTTGTATGTTTGTGACGAATAAACTCAAAAACTACAGACCGATTTCAAAAAAATTTCACTTATAGAAGCCTACGATAGTCCCAAGTGACATAGGCCAGGGTACGTTTATCCCGAACTCTCACGGGAACTTTGAAATGGACGCAGATAAGCAATAACATGTTAACCCACAAAATGAAGTTATTGATTCAGAACGATTTATTGAGAGTTAGAGAACGTTTTTTATTTACGTGTTTACCTTATTACATTGTCTAAATATGTAACTAATATTAAACATAAACAATTTGACACAAAATGGCGCTATAATTTTAAAACTTTAATTTAATTAAAATTTCTCCAGTGTGGGTTAACACACTATTGCTTATCTATGTCCAAATTAGCGTGGTTGAAACCACGTGGAACAGCTAGAATAGCTTGCTAGTAATAATAACATTTTAGAATTTTGCTTTAGCTTACAATACAAATATTACAAGTTTGTAATATCACAAGTTTGTAATATTTGTAACTTCGAACCAGCTCGTGTAAGTGACGAGTAGCTTTTCAGGTTATCCTTCTTCTTTTGTACCATTGCAGCATTGGGTTTACCGTTATAATAAACTATAAAATAAAATTAATAATAAAGATTTCCGTGTTCTTGGTGTTTTATAAAATGAAAGTATAGGTATAATAGATAATAATATATACCTACTGAAAAAGTTAACATTTTCACATATATGATTAAAACTTGTAGCACATTGTTCGTCAAACTTAAGGCAACATTGTTAACCGAGCAAGCAATTTGAAACAAATTTTAATTTATATGTTGTCTAAAGAAATTTCATTAACAACTGTTAATTGAAAATTCAATATTAATTTGCTTTGTTTAAGTAGGCCATATATCTTTAAAATAGACTGGATAAAAAATCATGCAAGTGCTCTATCGTCTTGCTTTCTGTTCTTACTTTTCTTATCAAACGAACTCAATTTATTTTATAGCATTCCAGACAAATCTCTGTGATTTTTGGCTTGCTGTTTTGTAATGTACAACCTACATACATTTGGAAATGTTTTAAATAAAAAAAAAAACATAAAAAAAAATTGAGTTAAATTCAAATTAGTGCCGTAGGGCCGTATTAGGATATCTGTGTTTCTATCACTAGCATGACCTTGCACTCGTTGTAACCAACCTTAGTGATTGACGATGACGCCAGCAAACGAAACAATAGGACGAATGACACAAAAGCATTTCATTGCAATTGTATTAATACAATACATATGACGTGATACTGTGATTGCGTGGCTCAGCTCTTATGGTATCTGTATTCTCTTAATCAACGGTTATGCAAATAATCCGCAGGGAAGATACTTCGATACTCTATTATTGCATGAAAGTTTTCGTTAAATTGCCTTTAATTTCTAATTGACTTGCAAAAAATTATAGTAATATTGTATTGCAGCTGTTGCTATATCGGTGCTTGCGGAAATATTTCACCATTGTCTCGGGAGTTCTGGGATAAAAGTATGCTAGGTATGTGTAAAATTTCTTTTCTATGTGTCAAGTTTTATACGAATCCAAGTAAAAAAATTGCCGTTTAGGATGCGTGATTGAACAGTAAACTCCAAACATTTTCAGAAACTTTTATATTTATAATATAAATATAGGATTCAGGAAGAGGATAAATATCCTGTAGGCTGTAGCGGTATAAGCAGACGGTCCCTGTATCAACTTGTAACAATCTCTGTTCTTATAAAAAGTAATTATACATGTATGTTATATTATATTCGTTACCAGTTTAATTAGTAAAATCACAATAGAATTTGCAAAAGGAAAGATAGGTTTATTTATGAGATAGATAGGTATGTAGGTGCTGAATGATGCTGCAGGTAAATCTCCTGCCAACGCCGCCAGCTGCTTACTTGGTCTTGAATATTGGGATATTCATTAAAATAATTACCTATTATTTTAAACGCAGTATATACATTGATTTACTACTAGACGTGGTATATCAATGAGCATATACCGTTGGGCCATCTTTTTATGTTGTAGCTGATATATATTTGTGTGTATTTAGCTTTTGTAGAAAAACCAAACTTAAGACATCCTGTACACCAAACTTAAGACAGACTGTATTTAAAAAAAAAAAACAACCAGCTGTTCCTATAGAGAACTCTGTGAAATCCGATTTTAGCTGACGTCTCTTATCTATAAACTATCTAGTTTTTGAGATTTAATGTATAGTTATCGAGTCAGTGACCTTTCGGTTTTATACTTATATCTTTATAAATAGATAGATAGATTTATTAATCAAATAAAATAAACAAAAT
This sequence comes from Zygaena filipendulae, assembly GCA_907165275.2. Taxonomy (NCBI): domain Eukaryota; kingdom Metazoa; phylum Arthropoda; class Insecta; order Lepidoptera; family Zygaenidae; genus Zygaena; species Zygaena filipendulae. The sequence goes on along the minus strand of OU015667.1, from coordinate 5,282,702 downwards.
ATATATACAATGCCAAGTCGGGGTTACGTATAAAACTGTAATCGGCGAGTACACAATTTAGAACTGTCAACGTGCCAAAAGATCCGATTTTGAACTACGTTCACTGACTGCTATTTAGAACAAAAATAAGTCAAAACACGTCAAACTACTTAGAAGTCTTGTCGCGAATGTACATAAAATAGAGATCAAAAGCTGGCAACGGACGTAACTAGGTACATAGTTAGGGAAAAGCACATTTTAAGAGAAATATTAGGTAAATCAAGTGGTGCTAGATGTAGAGCCAGCGCACACTATGCGACACGCGATAGCGACAGGCCGACGACTAGACGCGACGATAGGTTGCGGCCTACAATTTTCATATATTTTGTTCAAAGCTCTGCACACTTGGCGTCAGAGTCGCAGAGTCGCAACGACAAGTTACTTGAGACGCAGAGCTGTCGCCTTGTGTCGACAACAAGTCGATGCGACAAGACGCAACGACAAGTCGCATAGTGTGCGCAGGCTCGTATAGTTAATCGTTACAGACACTGTCACCTCTGTCAATACCAATAGGGATGTGGACTACTTTTGAAGATCAAAATTCTAATTAGTCCGTCAGTTAGAAAATAAAAAAACAATATACACGTATTTTTTGCTCTTTCAAATAAATTAATATATACAGAAATAAAGCGCATTAAAGTTAAGGGTGAGGGGGTCGTGACGTCACTAACCGCTAAAACCGCCATACAAACTGTCAGAATAGTGACGTCACGCGAAATTTCAACTCAATATATCGCCGTTATTTTTTGATTAGGTAAAAAAAGAAAAAATACGTGTCCAATATTTTTTAATAATCTACAAGACGGACTAAAAATAAAAAATTTGTCAACATGCCTATTATAATTAGGTTGCTGTTTGCTGTAGATTCTAAGGCCAATACTTGTTGCAGACTTATATATGTATATATCATATTGATTTTATTTGACAAAAGGTATGTAATAACATATCATATATTATGTAGCTTTGATACTTTTATTTTTAATATCTTTAATTTTTGAATTTTAATAATTTCATATAAACTTAATACGCGAGTATTCAAAGTTCCCTTAACGTTTCGTTTTGCAATATTGAATAATTACATCTATACTTATAAAATGCTTTGTCCTGAATGACTGATGGATCAACGCACAGCCTAAACCGGTGATCGTAGAGACCTGAAACTTGGAGGGTGTATTCTTTTTGTGACGTAGGCATCCGATAAGAAAGGATTTATTTACATTTAATATTACTTAGCGAAAGTCACCTAGCTGTATCTACTCGTATTGCCATTCTATTTTTTGTACCAGTAAAAATTATTGATTATATTGTTATGTTGTATTGTAATCGCATCGTGCCAGCTCAACGCGTCCGTTGGGAATCATCTAATCCTATTTACATTTTCGATTATCTACGCTTTTCATTATGTATTCATTAACTTTTCACCACGAAATTCAACATAATCTCTGTGAATTAAATAAAACTTATGGTCCTGGAATTTAGTGGGGGCCATCTAATAATGATTATATAATGCTAGCTATTTTCTGCGGTTTCACCCGCGTGAATTTTAGAAATCCCGCGGGAATTCTGGGATAAAAAGAACCCAGTACAGAACCGGACATTGTTTCTGTGCCCCTGATAACTTGTATCATGTATGCAAAATTTAAGGCGTAAAAGCGTGAAGCAAAGTCACATTGTCATTTATAATTTGAGGATGGTTACATTATTTATATTTTGCTGCATTTTTGAGTATTTTTCCATTTTGCGTATATGTAAACTTGACTGTAAAATATAAACAAGGTGGAAACGTTAAGTGTGTCTAGATGATTATTGCGTCAATTTAAAAGATATTGCATAATTTTATTTTTATTTATGTTTTTATCGACTGCACATTACGACAAATGTACCTATTGTAGGTACCTAAAATAAGAACATATTTTTCCATTTATAAAAGTTTAATGCATACCTACATCCTTACGTTTAATTTTGATGAAGGATGTGTCATGAATAAAATTTTTGATATACCTATGACATGCGCGAGATATCTCCGATGGTAGTATAAATAGATAGACAGACATTTAGAGCAATGACCTGTTGACGGGGCACACAATCTGTAGTAGGTATGCACTTCTAAATACCGAACATAAATAACCTTAATTATTATTCGTAATGTTTTCGTATTTTTTAAATCCGAAATATGTTTTCGTATTTTTTATCCAAAGAACACAAGAACAAAGTGTCTTCCCCTTAATAGAGACAATAAGAAAAGTGTTATTGGACACATTCTTAGTATAGTCTTGTTTAGAAGTTTAGGTCAAATTTAAAATACTTATTAGTCATAACTAGATTGGCTAGATTGTATTATAATGATTTACCTCCTTGGGTATATCATTCAAGAAAAAAAAAATGAATTTACGCGTAAATTTTTAAAACTCGATGAAAATTAGCGCGCTTTGTATTTAAAGTAGTACCTATATTCACAGATACATCATACAGAATGGATTTCGCAGTATGTTGCACCAATCATGCCCGGCTATAGATGGCAATCAACCCGGTACTTGGGTTTAAACTTTAAACCCGAAAAAAGCCAGCCTTTTACCGGGTCTTTTATCGGGCTTAAACCCGAAAACGGCAGGGTTTAAACTCAGGTACCTTGTTGATTGCCCATCTATGTATATGCCCGTCTAGTTCATTCAGTTCGCTTTCAAACTAATAAATCATCATTAACTGAAGTAAATAATTACCTATTGAAAATGATTTAATGGGCAGCAATTTTAAAATAAAATCGGACAATTGCGAGTTGAACCTTTAGAACGAAATGATTTTCATACAGTTTTACGTATATAATATTTACCTTATCTACTAAAATTCATATCTGCGCGAGTTGGTATAAGTATACCAGTCTTGAGGTAAAATTAGGTTACACATCAGTAGTCACATAATGTAAGTGAAGTCAGTGAATCGTAACATAGGTACCAGGAATCTACATATAAAAATAAGTTGGCCTTTTCATGAAACTGAAATGCAATGTCATTAAAAGTAAGAATAAAACATATTTCAGGCTTACCTATATTTTTTTTATTTTAAGCCTATCATTGTATATCGTGAACAGAGGATAGGCACCCATGATATATCTCGCAACTATGTGCCTTTAATAAAAATCGAGATGCTGGGAGTGTATTTTTGCAAGGGAGTTTGGGAATAACGGGGGAAGATTTTTCATTATACGCCGCGGGGACCCCCGTTTTCTCGCTGAGCACCATTCGTTTTGAGGCAAGCAATATTGTTTCGTGGGAGGAGCAGTGCACGCGACAGAATAAATGTTTGTACGGACCCCGCGATCCCCGACTAGCGAGCGGAGTGTGGACGGCCCCGCTTTGCCGCTCGCCTGCAATCCGAACGTTATTGGATCCCGGAGATATTTTACACAGAGCGCGAGGCACGCTTTATTGCCCTCATTGTTATTAATGGCCCAAGACTAATCCCGTTGTATTTATTCACTAATTTATACGAATAATCCGAGCGTACCGACGCGTTGGCATGTTTATCGGTAAACGCTGAAATCGCCAAATTATTATTACCAACCTATACGTATTTTTATATAGGTGGTTTCACCCGCGGTGATTTCAGAGTTCCCGTGGGAATTACGGGTTACAATATAGCCTATGACACTCACAAATAACGTGGCTTTCTGTTGGTAAAATAAATAATTTTCGATCAGTTGTCTGTCTGTCTGTTATCAATAACTCTACCTATTATGTAGGCGGCGCTGTGTGTTTTTGTTCAAATATAAAATTTATTATATTATTAGTTTTCTAATTATAATATGCAAAACAAATAAATACGCTCTATATTATTATTTTTCATGATTGAAAGAACAAAAAAACTGTGGTACCTATTTACCTATTGTTAATAAAATAATAGAACACACGAACCATTGTTTCCTCTAAAAATATTGTTGTCTATTTTCGAATGGGGACCGCTATAAGCCCCAATACCTGTCTATTGCATTATAGATGGGAATAAAGCTTATTTCATACGTGAAAAAACTGTCAAATAGTTTTTGTGACTATAAATTCCCGGAAAAAGAAAAAGAATTTTATATGTAGGTATCTATGAAAATGGCTTACTGCTTTAGGTACATAGTTGTTGTTATATTTATTTACACTAGTAGTAAGTATTACTCGCGCAGTATGCAAGTTTTACGAGAGAAAAATCAAAATCAAAACTATTGATTGATAAAAAAAAACTGTTATTTTAACTTAGTACTTACTACCGCAAAGCGTTGCAATAAGAGCCACCAAGTTGTATAGAAAAATCGTTAGTATCTTCTCGTACATGTATAAAAAGTAAAAACTATGTAGCTCCATTGTTAAACAATTGCTTGCCGGAAAACTTTGCCAATAACACCCGCCAAGAAATTTTCAATTATCAACTTTGTCCACGAATCGGCAGAAAAAGCTAAAGAATTCTGCATAAAGTTTACACATGAAGGGCTTCCGGCGAATTGAGGAAAAATATGTATATTCCGTTTTTTACCTACGAGTACAGATTTACTGTAAAAATAATATATTACATTACCAATATTACATCCTATCCTACTAATACACTCGAGAGCAATGAATTAGGGTCAGGTAAAGATATCTGAATAACTCAAAAACTAAGAACGCTAGCTTAATGAAATAAATTGTGTTTGATAGACAATTTAATGTTCCGTAAATGAAAGTAATAAAATGTATAAGCCACTTTGTATTTTATTCATAAAAAATTAAAATAACATAAAAATACCCTTTCTCAACTTATATCAACAATATAAAAATAATTGTTTTGTTTTATTACTTTTAAATTTCTTGTGTTTTAGTACTTTGTATTACCTCCACGTGCTCTCATCACTGCGGTATTGCGGTTTGGCATGCTGTACACCAAGTTTCTTAAACGATGTTGGGGAATATTCTCGCATTCCTTTACGAGAGCGACTTTGAGCGTGATTGGGGGAAGGTTTCGACGCCTCACACACTTCCGAGCTTGTCACAAGCATGCTCGATCGGATTGAGGTCTGGACTGCGTGGTGGCCACTCCATACAGTTAATGTTAACTTCTTGAAGCTACTCAATCACAATTCTACCAGTATGAGGCCGGGCATTGTCATGCATGAAGATAGCATCCTCTTCCAAATTGATCATAAATGGACCAACATATTCTAACTTATTCGTTTAGGATTTCTTCCACGTATCTTCCACTAGTTATAGAGCCGTTTTCTATAAGCACCAGCTCTCTGCGGCTCCCTGAAGAAATTCCGGCCCATACAATTAACGATCCACCACCATAGGCCAGTCTCTTCGATGCAGGCTTGCTTGAATCGCTCCCCTGGTCTTATATACACTCTCGTTCTTCCATCATGCTTTTAGAGCATAAACCTTGATTCATCTGAGAACCAATTCTTGACCAATCTTCAACACTCCAATTTAAGTGATTTCGAGCATATCTAAAATATCGAAATACGATGTTCTCGCTCCAATTTATGGCCGTTTGCAGATCTTCATGGTTTTAAATTTGCGTCAGCAAGTCGTCGTCTTACAGACATGCACTTGGATTACTTCCTCCGCGGCGTTGGAACTGATGTGTAAGTTCAGTTCCTGTAAGAAAGCGGTTTCGAAGCATTGTGTTGACCAAATACCGATCTTCTCGTGTTGTGGTACGTCTGGCTCTACCTTTTCCTGGAGTGCGTAGGTTTGAGCCGATTTCCTCGTAACGCCGGAGAACTTTTTGTGCAGTTGACAGCGGCACACCAACTGTCCTTGCTGGATCACGCTGACTCCGGCCGTTTTCCAGCATTGTGAGAATTCTGGTGCATTCTTCAGGTGTAAGCGACATTATTGCAGCTTTAATAATGAATATTCAACATCAGAAACGCTTTTTATACACCTTTTTATATGAGAGACTAGAAACAAAAGTAAAAACCGAAGAAGAAAATGTTTAGTTCGATTTACAAAAGTACCATTTTTTGTATTTTGTCATTTTTTATGGCATAGCTTTACAGTAACTGATAAATTTTATTACTTTTATTCAAGGAACATTTAACTGTCTATCAAACACAATTTATTTCATTAAGCTAGCATTTTTAGTTTTTGAGTTATTGAGATATCTTTACCTGACCCTAATTCATTGCTCTCGAGTGTATTATAAACGCGAAAGTTTGTAAGAATGTATGGATGGATGGATGGACGTATAGATGGATGGATAGATGGATGTTTGTTACTCTTTCACGCAAAAACTACTGAATGGATTTAAATGCAACTTTACAATAATATAGCTTATACATCAGATTAACACATGGGGTACTTTTTATCCCGGAATTCCCACGGGAACTCTGAAATTAACGCGGGTGAAACCGCGGGTCACAAGTAGTAACTAGTAACTAGTAGTATTATAACGTATTACATAATAATATTACCTACACGTATTTCAACTAATATCGTTTTGTATAAAACGAGTGAAATATTTGAATATTGTTTGATAATAACGATCAGCAACGTCGTCTTGTTTATTATGTACCTACCTAATATGTATACCGATGCAATACGGTACCTAAATCCTACAATTCGTCGTTTTACAAACAACTTTACCAGTCAGGCAAATTGTTTATAGGTAGGTACGTCAGTATAAAAACGCTCGCGGTTTTGTATTTGCGAGCATCCGGAGTCCGGACCCACTAGATAAAGTAACGGTGACCACAACAGAGTCAAATGGTAACGGTAGTCGAAGCGAAGTATACGGGTGCTTGTGCTACAACGCATTTTCTCTGCACGGCATTACGCAAAATGGCGTTTGTTTGTAAACAAATTATACAAAAAAAAAACAATGCAATAATTTTGTATTATCAAAAATAAAATACTATCGTAAAATTTTGATGATAAAAAAAATACAAAAGAGCCTACCGTGCCTCATAAAACTGGCAGCCAGTTCAGTTAGCTTGTCTGCGACAATAATACGGTTTCCGACCCGTAGTCGACCCACGTGGCACCAAATACGAGTATTTAATGTTTACTCGAAAATTGTAAGTAAAGGCAGCATTTATAATAAAAAGTTCAATAAAAGATTTTTACAATGACAGTCACAATAACCTGCAGTTAAACTATAAAAGAACTGCGCACAGAATACAAACGAGTTTTTATAGCACATCTTCCTATAATACTATTTCAAAGAAAGTTAAATTTAACAGCCAGCAGGCTCTATCTCTAAAACTGAACAGGAAAATATTCCACTAAGCCTCCATGACCTACTTTTGTGACCTGTTAGATGTAACAAAGTGCCAAATATAGCTACGGGTAATATCGTTCGATATTTGCAATTAAATGGATTTTGCTTGCGTACGTAATTTGCTATAAGAAACAAAATAACACGCAAAAATTAGGAAGTAAGCATTAAGCAAAAAAAATTGTATTAAAATATTTAAAAGTCGCTAGGTACTAGTGAAAACCTACAACGGAGTAGGTATTTGCTATTTTACCCTGCGCGAGGCTACCATGTAAAGAGCGAAAGAGAGCGCTACTTTGGTTTTTACTCGTTTGTATAGGGACAGGGGTGGTGTTTTGTCACGTTAATGATTAAATCGAATGAAATCGGTTCAAAATTACACATTTCAGTGATGACCCATATTCGTTTAAATAATTGTTTTTTTTTAATGGTTTTTGAGTAGAATTGGGTCTCTGATTGAGGGAGTTGCCTTAGGCAAGGCCATGGCCCAAGCTATGTCCAGAAACTCAAATTGTCTGATGGTCAGATACCTAATGATGATGATGATGTTGTTTCTGTTAAAAGTCTAAATATAAGATAAGTTAATACACATCGAAATTATTACACTGGATTAAAATTTCCGCCCAGATTGAGCTGCGGGCGAAAGATTGTAATTAATGTATAAACTGAATCGTAAAACAGTCCGGCCCATTTCTCCGGCAAACTTTTAAATGAGCCTCATCCTACGTTAAAAATTAACTTTCGCAAAGCTCACATAAAGATGGATAAAGATAGCGTTATCGTTATTCTGACTTGTTGATTTCCGACCCGTACCCAATAACGGTATCTACCTCACGTGCCTATAATATTACATTTCTGTGTTGTATAAAATAAAAATTGGGTATTTTCCAGGGTATGAAAATCAAATTTCTAATTAGTCTGTTAGTTAGAAAATAAATAAAATAATATACACGTATTTTTTTGCTTTTCAAATAAATAAAGCGCATTTAAGTTAACTAGTTGACTCGTAACGTCATTATTCGGTATAAGCCCCTTACAAAATTTCAACTCAATGTATCGCCTATTATTTTTTAACCGACTTTCAAAAAGGAAGAGGTTCTGCGTTCGGCTGTATGTATGTTTTTTTTTTCAATTACGTAAAAAAAAAAATACGTGTCCAATATTTTTTTTAATCTACACGACACGCGACGGACCAAAAAAATTGAGACTTTTTTGTAGACAGATTCACATCGTGCGCTTGAAGTATACGTACTTATCAATCATTATAGTGAAAAATGTGATTCGTCTTATGTATATTATCTATGCTAATATTATAAAGTGGTAAAGTTTGTAGTTTAGTATTATGGTTTTAGAACTACTGGATCGATTTAAAAAAATCATTCTTGCTTCGATAACAAGGTATAGTATTGCGCGGAGTGACATTGATTACTTTTATTCTGGGACAAAGAGTTCCCGTAGGAATGCCGCAATTCATGCCAATGAAAACACAGGGAGGACAGCTGTTCCTAATAAAGCGATTCCAATTTCTTTAATAAAATAGGTACCTAAGTAATTAAAAATGAATGTGCAGTCGCCTCGACGTTAAGTTTGCTCGTACGCTATGCCATCGCAGGCTGTGGGTGTTTAATCTATCCTGCACGGAAGCTTTTAGAACTTGCCGCGCTATGATAGATACTAAGCTTAGCAGCATGTAAATTACTAAAGTTATATAACGTGTAACAGAAAATGAACCATTGCGCTTTCCACAGGTCGTTCTGACAATGTTCAGTTCTTAGTAATGACAATAGGGAAGGGATGTTGACGACTTTTGAAAATCAAAATTCTATTTACTATTTAGTCCGTCAGTTAGACAATAAAAAATTATGGACACGTATTTTTTGCTTTTTCGAATTAATGAAAATATACATAGATATAGCGCATTAAAGTTTAGGGTGGGGGTTTGTGACGTCATAAACAGCTATAAGCCCCCATACAAACTGCACCGGATAGTACGTCAAGCGAAATTTCAACTCAATGTATCGCCGTTATTATTTGTTTACGTAAAAAAAGAAAAAAATACGAAATATTTTTTATTAATCTACAAACCAGACTAAAAGATATTAGTCAACAAGTCCATTATGTTTAACAATTATTTTGCATATTCAGCGCCGTGAATTTTGTATTCTTAACCTACTCCAAAAAAAAATATTTTCTTTATTTATCTAAAGGTACTATATTTGTATGTTAGCGGTTATTTCGGACACTACCTACATGACCGATGTTAAGAATTCTGTTACTGAATTAATTTTTACTTAAGGAATATACACGCTAAATGATTATACTTACACTGACAGTATAGGTGCGAGGGCTCTTTTTTATGTGAGTATTTTTTTTTCTTGTAATCCAAGGCATCTATACCTACCAAGTTTTTTACGTTAAAACTGAAGAATAAACACATAATGGTAAATAAAAAAGGAAATAGTACATTCATAATTTTGTCAAATGCCAAATTTTAGATAAATGGATAAATCTCGTTTTCTACAAAGCTGACCTGTTTTATATCTATAAAGTACGTAGGTTAACTACTGGTTGTAGACAAGAGTCAAGAGGGTTTCGGATGCTAAGGATCGGTCGGTTATGAAACGCTTAGTTCAGTCAAACTGTGACCCAATTCGTGACTGCCGTGAACAGCTGCTATCTCACTGCAGCCGAATGTCAACTTGCAAGGACATTTTACACCTACATTCTACAACACTCGTCAAGTTTTGATAAAGGCTTACATACCTCGAAGTGCCTTCGACGGGTTTGTTTACATTAGGCTAAAGCTACACTAAAAAGAGCTTCGCTTATTGCTAAGACCCGAGTTACTACTCACTGAGTGACTAATCCTAGTGAACAGACATGTTGCATACTAACTATCGCAACTGGCAACACTGGCATAGTATGCCTATTTTATTTTTATTTTATTTTTCGTTTATTTTGGACAACAACAGCTACAAGTACATATATTAAATCGTTTCAAGATTACAGTATTTGCCAATGATAGTTACCCTTACCCAGAGACCAGAATGTAGCAGTAAGTAAACAAATTATACCAATTTAGATAAAATGATTCAACACAGCTTATGGATAGACGCTTAAATAAGGTTTTATTACTCAAGTGAAAATATCAGTATCCATATATATACGTGTACATACAATAATATAATATATACATACATATATTATGTATATTAACATTTATACTTATTGTAGTTATAATATTATTATAGGTTTTCTTTAGAAAACTGGTCTTGGAAACAATTTTTTGCCACTTTCTATTTCCGTATGTTTTTTATAATATTTTTTTTTTGTGGTACAATAAAGTTTTTAAATTTTGTAAGAATTTTTTTTTAAAAGTATTAATTAATACATAATTTTAAACACAAAGGATTTAATAAATGAATAGATTTATTAAAGCGACGGCAAACCGAGCACTCATCGCCTAAATTGATTCATTTTCAACTTTTCAAAGTCGACTTGACAAACTACGTTCCCGGAAAACAGATTAGTAAAGGCTTCGCAATGAACTTGGCTCCGATATAGTCTTATTTAAGTTTGCCTATCTCAAAACTCGACGCTTGTATTCTGTCTATATAAAGTTAAAGTACCGGATTTCGGTTGTGAATTTATTTAAGCTGGATAAATGCGTGGTTTCACTAACGTGATTACCATAAAACATAGTTTTACCCTCATTCTTTGCTACTTAAACGTAACATACTACGTCTATAAATGAGAAACTTTAACAGATTGTTTGATTTCTCATATCTGCCACCAACAGTGGCTGATCAACAAGTTTTTTGTTATTGAAAATGACTTTTGACCTGCTTTGGTTACACTTCATAAAAATCGTAACAGCATGATACGATCTTTGATCTGATTTTACATGTTTGGTTGGAGGGTTCTTTAATCAAACATTTCTTGTGGAAATCGTTAGATTCAGCCTTAAAATACGGTTGTTATTTCTAATGCTTTTTGGTCATCATATATAGTGCATACAAACAATGACTATGATGGAGATTATTTTGGAAAGTGAAACAAAACACTAAACAGCTGTCACTACGTATTACCTACTATGTTCCAAAAAGGTTAGCACTTCAACACGCCCCCTTAATTTAATACGTACTACAGCATCGTAATAAATTACACACAATACAATTAGTAAAATTAAGTCAATCACTTCGCCCCCTTAATAGAGTATTTACTTAACGAAAACTCTTCTAAAAACTTTCTTAGTTTCGGGCTATGAACAGATTTAGTTAAGATATCAGCTATCATCTTGTCCGTCGATATGTACTCTATTAGAACCTTTTTATCAAGTACACACTCACGAATAAAATGATACTTTATATCAATATGTTTCGTCCTATTGTGCATCATTTTGTTTCCCGCAATTTTATGCGCCGACTGGTTGTCATTATAAATGACAACTGCCTTACTAGTCATAGTAATTAAACTATTCAGTAACCTACGCAAGTATATCGCTTCTTTGGAAGCCTGACATAAACCTACATATTCTGCTTCAGTTGAAGACAAGGATACAGTTGTTTGTTTCCTACTCTCCCATGTGATTACGTTCTTTCCTAATTTCACGACTATACCCGTGAAAGACTTTCTATCATACGCACCGCCCCAATCTGCATCTACGTACGCACGCAAATCTGTGTCTCCCGACTTTCGGAATGTTAAACAAAGATTTGAGGTACCTTTAAGATATCTTAAGACTCTTGTCGCGCATTTAAAGTGTGTTTCATCGTAACACGAATTAAACTGGGAAAGAACACTCACAGAATGTGCTATATCCGGTCGCGTATTAACTGCTAAATAATTCAGACATCCTATCAAGCTCTGATATGGCAGTTTGCAAGAAGAATCAACTGATTTCTCTAATCTGATTCCCACTTCCATCGGAGTGGTTACAGGGTTTGCGTCACCCATATTAAAATCACTCAAGACATTCAGAATGAACTGTTCTTGATCTAGATAAATAACATCTTTATCCCTTCTCAATCTCATTCCTAAAACATGCCTGGCCGTTCCTAAGTCTTTTACCTTAAATCTTTTCGACAAATCTGCCATTAAACGCTCTTTTTCAGTCACAGAATTATAAAATACAAATATATCGTCAACATATATAAGAACAATTAGTTTTTTGTTATCATCTAACTGTTTTTGATATAAACATGGCTCTATTTTCGACTGTGTAAAACCTAAAGATAACATTTCACCATCTAACTCATTGAACCAAGCGTTAGATGCTTGCTTTAACCCGTACAATGATCGCTCAAGCTTACAAACTTTTGTTTCTTGACCTTTAACTATAGCACCCTTTGGTTGAAGCATGTAAATGTTTTCTTTGATTTTACCATACAAGAACGCAGTTGTAACATCCCATTGGTCAATAAACCAACCATACTCAACTGCTAAAGAAAATAACATACGTAAAGTAGAGCTACGTACAACAGGTGAATAAGTTTCAAAATAGTCTATACCACGTACTTGTGTAAAACCTTTCGCTACTAGCCTGGCTTTGTACTTTGTTACCTTGCCATCGCTATCTTTCTTGATTTTAAATATCCATTTACATTGAATCGGTTTTTTGTCAGCTGGAAGATCAACTAACTTCCATGTCTTGTTCTCCTTCAGTGATTCAAGCTCTTCATTCATCGCTTTCATCCACAAGTCACTATCAGGTCTAGACAACGCCTCTTCAACCGTCAATGGATCACCATCAATATTAGCTATTGCAACGTTCAATCCATAGTAATCAACTGGTCTACGTTCTCTTAAGGGATATCTTCGCTCTATTTGTTCAGGAACTACATCAATCTGCGCAGGTATGACTTCCATCTCTGGATTTTCATGAAGTTCTGCATGACTCCGTTCTTGCGAGCTGGATGCAGGTTCAATCGTGGAATCTGCTTCCAAGCGCTCCTCCACGCTGTGTTGATTACTTTCTGATGCGGTGTTATAAACAGGTTCTATTTGTTCCTCCTCTAGATTTATAGGAACAACTGTTTCTCTCACCACTTCAACCTTTTTATTTCCAGGAAAAACATCTTCTAAAAATTTTACGTCTCTCGCAACTGTTACTTTGTAGGTCTTTGGATCTATTAGCCGATATCCTTTCTGGTTATCTGGATAGCCAATAAAAATCAAAGGTTCCGTTTTCTTATCAAGTTTGCGTCTCTTCTGTTTAGGTATCAATCGAAAAGCTAAACATCCGAAAACTTTTAGATGACTTAAATCTATTTCTTTTCCTGTCCAAAGTTTTTCTGGTACCGCATTAGTTACAGCCTTTGTAGGACTTCTGTTCTTTAAATATACAACAGTATTTACTGCTTCTGCCCAATACTTTTTACTCAGGTTCGCTTCAGATAGTAATGTTCTTGCCTTCTCAATGATGGTACGGTTTGCCCGTTCTGCCACACCATTTTGTTCCGGTGTATAGGGCACAGTCGTCTGATGTTTTATACCTGCAGACTTTAAAAAGTTAGTAAATTCTCTATTACAATATTCTTTACCACCATCGGATCTCAGGCATTTTATCGACTTGTTTGTCTCGTTTTCTACTTCCGCCTTATATTCACGAAACTTTTCAAAAACTTGACTTTTATTTCTCAAAAAATAAACATGTGTTTTTCGAGTAAAATCGTCAATAAATAATAAAACATACCTCGAACCACTAAGTGAGCATTCTTCTATCGGACCGCAAACATCGGTATGTACGATCTCTAGAATTTCACTTGCTTTCGTACCTCTATTTTTAAAAGGACTCTTTACGGTTTTTCCTTCAATACAAGGAATACACGGTTCACGTAAATCATTCATGTTAAATTGAATCCCACGGACGAGCACTTTTAATTTATCCATATAATTTCGACTTAAATGAGCTAATCTTTTGTGCCAAAGGTTTGAAATATTATTTTCATTTTGACTTGACAATGTCAAATTGACGACACAACAATTTTCTTCTTTTAATTCGAAAATTCCATCGACTTCTTGACATTTCGCAACTAGGCGGTTTTCCTTTTTAATAACACAACCTTCTTTGTCAAAATTAATATTATAATTTTTCTTGGTCAAATCGCTCACCGAAATAAGATTCATGGATAAATTAGGGATATGTAAAACGTCTTCTAAAAATAGTTTCTCGTTTCCGCTGACTGAAGGCTCAGCATTCCCTCTTCCTTGTACTCGTAGCTTTTCACCGTTCGCTACCGTTACAATCATATTACCCTTTTCTGGTTTGTACGACAACAACTTTTTCTTGTTGTGGGTCATATGATTTGAACAACCACTATCGAGGTACCACTTATCTTTAACGATCGCCTTCTTTGTACTCAGGCAGACATTCGTAGTTTTAGACCTCTCTTTACATTGGGACGCTTTATGTCCAGGTTCGTGACACTTAAAACATTTATATACAAACTTCTGCTTACGATCTGTGGTTTTAGGTGTAGATCTTGCTTCATTTTGTACCTTATTAGTCACAAGAGCTAGTTCAGGATTTAAAGTTGACTGGCTCTGCCGACTTCCTTCTTGCAACAACTTGGTCTTGATTTGCTCTAATGTGATTTCTTGGCCACTGTTATCTACAGCCATTATAAGAGGACTGTATTCAGGAGTCAATCCACCAAGCAAAATCGATATGATCCAATCGTCGTTTATCTTGGAATCAATATCTGCCAACTGTTGTGTAAGAAACGTCACACTAGAAATGTATTTTTCCATTGATTCAAAGCTCTCTAATTTACAGTTCCAGAGCTCTCGTTGAAGACGAATTCTTCTACCCCAGCCCTTGTCTTCATAGACCTTCTGTAAATTACACCAAGCTTCTCTCGCTGTCTTGACATTATATACATGTACAAAACATTCGGGCTCAAGCAATAAGCAAATCGTCGTCCTGGCCTTGCGATCTACATCCTTGTAAGAGTCTTCAACCTCTTCTTTTTCAATGATATGCCACCAGTTTCGGTTTTCCAGATAGTTCTTCACCATAAACTTCCAGTTTGCATATTCGGATGCACCTTTTAGTTTTTTTTATTCCGCTTAATCCACAGTTATTTTGTTCAGAGTTATTTTGTTCCGACATATTAAGCACAAAAACACGCAAGCACAACAATTTACTTTTATTTTATTCTACGATTAGAGTCCTGGGCCCATAACCTGATGGAGATTATTTTGGAAAGTGAAACAAAACACTAAACAGCTGTCACTACGTATTACCTACTATGTTCCAAAAAGGTTAGCACTTCAACAGACTATAATCCAACTTTTTCTTGTGACGTATACTTTGTCAATATTGTTTGTGTAGTAATATTGTCTGAGAATCCAAACGACCTTGAAGCAGTTTTTTGTGTTTTAATCATTTTTTTTAGTTAATTGTTTAACTTTTGAGTAAACTTTAAATTTTTGTTAAAAGTTAGTACCTACGTTTAATAAGTTATGGTCAAAGTCACTAATATGATTTGTATGACTAAAGTTGTTTACATCATTCGTCGATCGATTGGTGAAGAGGCAACAAAGTGAACCCTGTGAATTTGAACTCTGCTTCTAAACACAGAAAAGTCAGTTTTGTTACCAACAGCAATGAGATCTCTAGTAACCTAATAATAAACGAAGTGTTCCAACTAGTTTGCATTTCATCAGTTCAAGTTTGATCAAAGTTAGAGGCGCTTAAACTTTCGGTTTATACCTACATAGAATGATTTATCAAAGAAAACTGAAGAAAAAAAAAAAATACTTTATTGTTGATTACACCCATAACCACACGGAAGAACGTTACTTGATGTGCAAGTGTGCATTACCTAAATTTCACGTATTTAAATAATTTTTTTCTCCTAAATTTTAATGATATTGCGAAGTTGTTTTTTTTTTTACTTATTGATATTACAGTTTTTTTTTTCATCTTATTGTAAAAACAATCGCCTTACCTACATAAAAATAAAAAATAACTTTTCATAATTTTGAAATTTTTCCGTAAAACTGTTGGCAACATCTTCCCTTAATCCTTATTAATATTCAACGACGTTTTGTTCCTAATGAAAGTGTTTTACTTTAATGAGAAGCTATTGTCATATTGTAGGCACTCTTAAGGTATAGAGTTCTTGTATAAACTTACCTACGCGTTATTTATTTAATATTGTAGTCGACAATCTACAAAACCGTTCCTCAGTTTCAGCGTATTTGATAAAAGGAAATTATAATTTTAAAGCAACTGTTTTTTAATTTTCCTCCTTTGTATGAGGAAACCCCGGAGATAAATTCTTTAAAAAAATATCTTCTGAGGAAAAATAACATACTACGTATAATACGAGTAGTTAATTTCTGAAAAATCGCACAAATTCATATACCTACAGGAAAACAGAAAACCTTCTATTTTTGAATTCGGTTAAAGAGATTTTTTTTAAATGAGTTTTACGATTCGTTAATCAAATATTGAAATTGCAAAAGTAGGTACGAATGAAACATCATCAGTCAAATATTTCATTGGCACAGGAAGTATTCCTATCGTATCGTTCGATGCCAAACGTGCCAAATAAAGTATTCAGCGGGCGTAATTTGAAAGGTTCCGGGTCGCTTACCCTCAGCCCACTCTGTTGTGTCATATTCGTACTAATTTAAACCCTAATACTTGGCATTAAAAAGTATTTTCTCAATAATAAAAAAAAATTTCGTATCATCGGTTCGATCGGATAAATCCATTTCGTGATATGATGAAATTAGGCCGATGTAGATGAAAGACGTTATTTTAAGGCGAAAATGGTGACGACGGTGCCAAATTTTATACTATGTCTCTTACTATTAAGTGATATTCACTTTACCTAATTTGTATATAAAGACTACGATAGAAATTAGATTTTTTCAGAATTTATAATTTTTTAATTCGTAAAAAACATAGTGGATGATAATGACTGCAGAACAGCTTAATTGCTGTTAGGTCAATATAACAAGTGATATTTGTTAAAAAACATTTCAGAGTTGAAAAATTGTTTAATTGTCACGTAACATGATACTTTTTAATCGGCTGGGAAGTACAAAAATAACAAAAAAATTATTCAGGTCAGATTCTGAATATTACCTACCTACTAAATGAATATGCATATTGTATATGGATGGACAAAAGAATAAAATTAATTCATTAAATGAGTGGAACAGTTTCTTTTAAAATAAAATTCAATATATCTTTTGGATAACATTGTTTAACTATATGCGAGATAGCGCCGTTGGTCTACCGGTTAGGAACCTGACTGCTACGCCGCGTGTCGTGGGTTCGTGTCGTGGAGTAAACGTTTATGTCTTCTTTAGATTAGGCACTGTTTATGTTTATCTCTTTTTCTTGTGTGTTGTGCTGTGTGTTGTGTTTTCTTCTTCTTCTTCTTGATGTCCCCTTGAGTCTGGACGTTATTATGTAATTTTATCTATTTATTTTCCGCGATAATTTCGGAATTCCCGCGGAATTGTTCCATACAAACTTTTCAACCCCTTTTCATCCCCTTAGAGGTTGCATTTTTAAAAATCCTTTCTTATCGGATGCCTACGCCATACAAAGAACACGCCCTCCAAGTTTCAGGTCTCTACGATCAGCGGTTTATAGGCTGTGCGTTGATCCATCAGTCATTCAGCACAAAGCATTTTATATGCATATAGATTTACCAAAAAAATATTAATTATAGCTGTTCCCCGCGATTCCAGCCGCGTTAATTTCGGCGTTCTCGCGGGAATTCCGAGATGAAAAGTTCCCTGTGTCACTCAGGAGTCAGGAACACTGTTGCTTCTTAAAAGTAAAAGTATTTCAAAAATTAGCTTACTAGTTATGTATTTCATTTTATCCATAAAAAACGAGCAGACAAAAAATAAAAAAAATTACTTATTAAATTGCATTAAATTTAGATTTTTTTTAATTGTTACCAGACAAGGCGTATGACCACAGTTCACCTTAAAAGACCATATCAAGTGACAGTGTGGTTTGGAATCAAGTGGCTGTATATGGCATTATTAACTATTATTATTGTTTATTTTTTCCCCGTGTACTACGATTCTTACAAATCTCCGCTACCTCGTTCATAATAATTAAAATTCGCGTAAATACCCTGCTGTTTATTATTGCTTTTAATTTTTGCCTTTGTGAAGAGCTCTTCTAACAATCGATAATAGACATGTCAATATGGGGTATGGAAATCAATATTCTAGATTAATCATTATTTAGTAAGAGGAGAGATAAAAATTTTTTATTTCCCCTTCTTCACCCCGTAATGGGCGTTGGCTCCATAGAGACTCTAGCCTTTTTGCCTACATGGAAAATATCTTATTTAACTACGTGTACATTTAAAAATACGTCAACATAACTTAAGTAAAACGTTTTGTTATGTTGTTCTCTCTTACAAGTAATGATTTTGAACTTATTGCAGATATAGGTTTATATTTATTCTTTATATAAATGCGAAAGTGGATTTGTTTATTTGTTTGTAACGCTTTCACGCCTCAACGACTCAACTGATCATCACAAAATTTTTCATACACATTTTCAGGGCTACAGAAGAGGACATAAGCTACTTTTTATCCCAAAATTCCCGCGGTAACTCTAAAATTAACGCCGGTGAAATTTCATGAAATTTTGCATATACGTTGTCAGGGGTACAGAGACGGTACCCTATATGTATACTTTGTATCCCGGAATTCCTGCGGAATCTCCGAAATTTCCGCGGGTGAAACTGCGGGGAACAGCTAGTAAAAAATAAAAGGCACGTATATTACGCTTTTTTAATTATTGGAAAAATACTCAGATAAAGCGCATCAAAGTTTATAGGCGGTTTTAGGAGTTGGAGCTTGTGACCTCATAACTAAGTAATAAAATATACCAGGGCATAACGTCACATAAAATATGGATCAATCGTTAATGTATCGCCGTTATTTTTTGATTACGTAAAAAAAGGAAAAATACGTGTCCAATATTTTCTATTATTTAAAAACTAAAATTTAGTCATCTGGAGCCCATTCGGTATACGACCTTTTTAGACGATCTTTCTGGCACAAACTCTCCTTGTAGCTGTATATACATATAGGTACCTACTCTACTGTTCTTCCACCCATCCTTTTCAAATGACCGAATCATCTTAGCATTCTTCTCTTTATTCTACCCAACTTAGTCAGTAGGTAGGTACCTTTCATCCACACTTACCTAAAGTTAAATTATTATGATGTATATTAACCGGCTGTGGAATCAGCTTCCGGACGGAATCAGGCGTGCACGGAGCAGGGTGCAGTTTAAAAGTTTAGTGCGTGAGCATTTTCGTGCTCTGCCTTAGTGGCATCCGAAACTTTTTTTGATCAACCTGCTATGTTTATCAGTGTGCCAAGTAGTTAATAGTTATGTGTGAAAGTATATACGTGTATTGTTTGTATATCCTAGTATGTACTTTTATTTAAATATGAATGCATATAATTATGTGTGTGTATATATATATATGTATGTGTGTATGTATTTAGTATATTATGTACCTATGTATCTGCTTTTATTTAATTTATTTACTATATTCGCGGTAATATTATTTATATTAATTTTATACATATATATTTTTTCCGGTTCTGTGTCATGCCACTAAACTATCCCCTAGCCAAAAGGTTGACCGATAGAGAATGCCTTAGGCATTAAGTCCGCCTTTTGTACGTAAATGTGCAATAAAGATCTTTAAATAAATAAAATAAATTAATATTCTTTAGTAACGTATTACGGGGAGTAGAGACTACGTAACAAATCATGTTATATAAAATTGTTATATAAAATGTTTCAGATAATGTGTACACTGAATGTTATATAACATGTTATAATATAACTTAGTCACGTTAGTGTTTTTTGTTTTTCTTTTGTTCCTTAAAGTCAATAGTTGCTGCCGCAGCTAGTGAAACGTCCTCTCAGCGACGACATTGTTGTGGATAGCACAGCACTGAAAAACGAGAAACGACAAAATTTTTCTTTTATTTTCCTCCGTTGAATCCTCGGGGGACTAAGGGTCGTGACCAAGCAGCAAGAACAGCCCACCGGAAAAGCGCCCGCCAAATGCCTTTGAACCTCTGTCTCATGAATGTTTAAAATCCACTTGCAGAATCTTCTGCGTCCCGTGATAAAATTATCGAGTCTCCCGCTTATGAAGCAAAGCCTTGCTAGTCTGGGACATGCATGAGTGATGGTACAGTAAGGCCTTTTGCACATTATAAGAAATTTTCTTGTAAGACAAAGTGACTAGTATGCGCGTGTCTTATTCGACATAAGAAAAACATTCTTGTAATATGTATGGTCTCATATAACAATCAAAGCGACTGGATGTCTTATTAGACATTTCTTATTAGACACAAGAAAAATTTCTTATAATGTGCAAAAGGCGTAGATAATTCTCGCATTTCTGTGTTGTGCTTCTTGTGTAGTCGAACGTCAGTTTAACAATAAAATGGGTGCCCTGAGCAGTAACCTACCTACCATTGAGCAAATACGTATACGAGCAACTATTCAACCTTGTGCCTTTTTTACGACGGAGTTGTCAAAGTACTTATGATACCTTTCCGCTAATCGAGGTCTAGAGTTCGATTTCCAGTGAGGGTGGACGTATAGTAGACGATGGTCACAGGGTTTGTCTCCATTCTGAGCCTGTTTATGTTCCTTTTTACTTACCACCATTTGCTGGGTATGCATAATAAAGTTTATAGCTTACGTTAGTGTGGGAATATGTAGATCTGTGGGGTGCAAATTTATTGAACTTCTATTTTTTTTTTCTACTCAGTATAGGTATCTAAGAATAAACATATCGATGGCGCTGTCTGATAATGTCCAAGCACTATTATTAATATGTATTTATCTCCTGTTGTCTTCGCTGTTAAATCAAATTGCAGTTTTATACGTGTAGACTGTAGGCATAGTCCCACTCGTATAGGTATAGGTTACAGTGCATAAAAGCGAAATGGTCGATATATTCTTGGAATCCCGCCAAAGTACTATATAGAGCCATTATTCTCATCTGTCTACCGAAATTCACTAAAATTGGAACTTTAGCACCTATAAAAATTTGACATCTGAGAACAGCAACTCTCGGAAAATATTTTGCGAGTATTTTTTGTCTACGAAGCTCTATTAAGACGTATTATATAAAGATTCATTAAGTTGGAGCTCTTTATGTAGAAGATTATCTATAATACATAGAAAAGTTTAACTTATAGTATACTAGCAGTTCTCCGCGGTTTCACCTGCGTTAATTCCGGAGTTACCCGGGAATTCCGGGACGAAAGTATACCCTATGTCCTTCTCTGTACCCAGGGGCAGGACAACGTGTATGCAAAATTTCATGATGGTCAGTTGAGCCGTTGAGGTGTGAAAGCGTTACAAACAAACAAATAAACTAATTCACTTTCGCACTTAAAAAAAAATTAAATAATAGTAATAAAAAAAAACAGGTAATATCTGCAATAAGTTCAAAATCATTACTTGAAGAGAGAACAACATAACAAAACGTTTTACTTAAGTTTTGCTGAAGTATTTTTAAATGTACGCAGTTAAATAAGATATTTTCGATGTAGGCAAAAAGGCTGGAGTCTCTCTGGAGCCAACGCCCATCGGGGTGAAGGGGAAATTGCATTTCACATTTTTTTTATCTCTTCTCGCATGAATCTGGCTGAGCGAGACACTGAGGCATTACGAGAAATGATTACGTTTAAATTACAGCCGGGTATTTACGTCACTGTCACACAGCGTGTTCTATTAAATTGTTAAAAATTGTGCGGTACGGAGGCTTCTTAAAGAACTAATAAAAAAGCAGTCATTAATTACTAACAGATATTGATTAGTAACAGATGACTATTTGTATTAGATACCTATAGTTATTATATTTTCGAAACATAAAAATGTCGATTCACAAAATAAATGACGTTTCCTTCTATGAAATTTTATCCACGTTTTCTTTGAACAAAGGGAACATGAAATGTTCATTAAATATTTAGTCTTCCGCCTGTTTGGTTCTCGGCCTGAATCTAGTTTCTACCCAACGGTATTGTTTTTATTCCGACACTATAAGTTTTGCTCTAAGGTTTTTGTAGGGATAGATGTGAATGCTTGTACAATCCCCGTTAGGGGAATCACCGTTGAAATAAATTAATGTAACACTTGGCTCATGTTTTTGTAGGCAATACAAAATATCAAAGTATTCAGTAAATTACATTGTAACCACAGAGAACACTATAATACTGTTGTAACATTGACGTGTAAGAGAAGCCAATAGTCGCTAATACTTATCCAAAAAAATATTATCTTAAAGTTTTTGTACTTACTTGCTTGAAATGCGCACTTTTCATTGGCAAATTATAATTATAGACGCCATTATTAAAGAAGAAGAAGAAATGCGCACTTTTTTATTGACACATGACACAGCTTGTATTATCAACCAAAAATCATCTGGCACATAAAAGTGGCAATTTTACCAGTAGCTAGATTGGTAGACGGGTGGAAAAAAAATCCACACATAAGATAATAATAAAACACGGGATAATTGGGTTTAATACGTTTATTCCAACTAGTTAGACTAGTAGTCCGATGATCGAACTGTAATTAATTAATATTCCCAGTATAAGTATCAGCTGTTATCAGTATTTATCCACTTCTCAAGAACTGTAAATTGTACACGATAGGTATACAAAGTGTGCAAAACAATTTTATTTATCGCAATGAGATAAATAAACAAACTTCCAATGTTAGAGAGAGTACTGAAAAGTCGTCTTAATTGATATTTGCCCGCCTCAAACAATACCAGCTAACAAATTCTAAAATAGAACTTTTGAGACTTAAATTAAAAATTGAAAGCGACCTTTCAATGATAACTGATATTAAACTAGCTGGTCCCCGCGGTTTCAGTCAGTATTCATCCTTTTTTAGAGATTATTTTCTAAAAACTCTTGCTTACTAGTACAGTATTATATTATCTGTGCTTAATGCTGTCTCGTTATATACCTACCTCAGAAGAATATGCTTAGTTATTCTTCTGAGATACCTACCTATTCCAAGTTTCTAAATTCAGTTTTTTGGGTGGGCTGAGCTTTTTTGTTAGCATAGACTCTATACTCTAGTCAATGCATATTATGCGTCCATAGTATAAAAATAATATGTTAGACGAAATAAAAACTTTTCGTCTGAGCATACTGTCTGGTAGCTGAGCTGGCAAGGGCGCGCGCACTCGGCATGACATCGACTCGACCGACACCAACAACCTACCTATTAACCTAATGCCTTTACGTGGGCTAATAAAAAGAAAATCGTATATTGGTAACATACAATTTTCAAATCAAATCAAATCAAATCAAATATACTTTATTGCACACACAGTAGAAGACACAAAATTTACAAAACACAGAAACATATGGATACGTACAACGAGGCGACCTATATTGCTGACCTATTTTTCTTTTTATATTGTCGTTTTACAATAACTCCTAACTAAAGTACCTAGTAAAATAAAAATGGGTTAAAAAAAAGAAAATCATAGTATTTTTTATTATTATTATATAATGTTTTCTGAGTCGCCACTAAACAACGTTTCTTTTAACAATACTCACGTAGACCGGTCTAAGACCGGGACTCTTAATATCATGTTTATGTAGGTATATAATATAATATGGAGAGATACATCGATATGCTCTCAGCGACCGCATGTTACTCATTGTATCATATTTCGTCGCAATGTGCCCCCCAACATCACGCGACTGACATGTTTGTAGGTCACTTATCATAGGCACTACGTTGCTAGGTCATTTCAAAGTGCAAAACATGGATATAGTGATACCCAAGCGAAGGAAACTTTTGGATAAATTTTAGAGATACAGACCTGCATCAAAATCTGATGAAAGTCATTCACATTGTCATTGTTTCATAATTCTAAGATTCATTTTTAATCAACTAAAAACCTTTATAAGTAGTTATTAGAAATAATATCTCGCTTGTTTAATAATTAAAATCAATACAAATAATTTATTTATTACTATTATTTTGATTTAATATTACGTATATATTACTAATTTATTTATTGGTAATCTCGCACGCCGAGTTGGCAAAGTGTTTAAATAATTCTCATAATCAAATTGTTTAACTGGGGAGGATGTATGTTACTACATTATCTACGCACAAACGGATTCTTAATCTAAAGAAAGCAGATTGTGAAGCTCTCACGATCCTTTGAACTTTCTTCCGACTGGTTCAAATTTATAATTATTATAAAACTCCGCATTATTATATTTCGTTACACGGTCTCATATTGTGAGAACGAGAAATAACATTTGTTCTATGACCGTCAGTTGTAAAATAAATTTCTCTTGCGAGCTTCGTGTA
This sequence comes from Zygaena filipendulae, assembly GCA_907165275.2. NCBI lineage: Eukaryota > Metazoa > Arthropoda > Insecta > Lepidoptera > Zygaenidae > Zygaena > Zygaena filipendulae. Next base: position 5,258,047 of record OU015667.1, on the reverse strand, counting down.
TCTATGTTCGCCAGCTTTTAAGCCATGGGTCATTGAGTTTGACAAATGGGGTGTCAATCGATTCGTCTCCATTAAATCGGAGGCGCACATCAGACTTTGCGTCTTTTTAGGTTAGACGGGCATTTTCATCAAGTCACGTATACCTACTAATATTGCCTATTTTAATTTAATGGATCAGAAGATTTATTAATATTGTTGAAGCTGTTCTCTGTGGTGTCAGCTGTGGTAAATTTCGGCAATTTTTCGGGTACTAGTTAGTTAGTTATTTACATATTTTTCGCGATGGAAAGTAACTTATGTCCTATATCAAGAACAAAAGCCAAATCTAATGATGTAAACAGTAAACCCGCCAAATGTAAACATTTATGGTAAGTAGTTATAATATTAGTAACTTAATGGACATGATGACTAAATTTTAATTTTTTAGTCGGTTTTGTAGATTAATAAAAGATATTTGACACGTATTTTTCCTTTTTTTACGCAATCAAAAAATAACGGCGATTTAATGAGTTGAAATTTCGCGTGACGTCACACCTAAGGTACACTTTATTCTTACCTAGTTATGACGTCGCGACCTCCCGCCCTCCTAAACTTTAATGCGTTTTGTCTGTTTTTTTCAGTAATTGGAAAGAGTAAAAAATTCGTGTCTATAATTTTTTTAGTATCTAACTGACGGACTAAATAGTATTTTGATTTTTATACCTTGTCATGCCCATTATGTACATACCTAAACATCTAGAAATAAGGTAAACACTGTTCATGATACGATGGTGTAACACTCAGGTTTTGTAACTATACTGGACTAAACGTGCATGGGCACTTTCAAAAAATGTACTCGTATTATGATTACCGAGGCAAAAGTAAAATACAGTAAAATTAAAACAAACATTCTTTCTGGTCATTTCCAGTGACACTTACTATTTGTTGGCGTTCGCTTCCGAGCGGTCGATTGGCCTAAAAGACTTGGAAGTCGTCCAAAATCACATATGATGTGTAAATACCCTTTATACGTTACGACTTATTAACTTTCTTTTTGATTACATCGGTTTGCTTTATTCAATTTGTTCTAACGCGTCGTACACCACCATTCAATATAGACAAGATGCTTTTTTCCACTCCATTATCCCCACTTATTCAGAAACCTTTGTTGGAATAACTATATTTTTATTATGTATCCAAAGTAAACTTATTACGTACTAACTATGCAGTAACCTTTCATCTTCAGTCACATCCATTTACAAGGGAAATTGAGTTTTAAACGGATTCAAAAAGTTCTAAATTATATGAGTGACTTTGATAGAGGTGCGGATATTTTTTGTAAAAGATTACATTTAGTGTAACACCGTCTTTACTCGGTAGGTTTGTTTTTCATATTTGTATATCTAATTTTATTTTGCAAACAACAAAGGAAAAAGTGAACCCATTCTTCTAGTTGTTTTTGAGCCAACAAAAAAGTATAGTTAAAAAACCGTTGACGGAGATTTTTTAAAAAAACCTATAAGAAAGCACACAATATATTATATTTTTTTAAATCTGTAAAATCTGTAAGATAACGTTCTATCACTTCCACAATGTTGATTGATTCTTTTACTTATTTACTTGTACCTACAATAGCTTAACAATTTATTATAAGCGGGTATCTTAATCTTAACTTAACGTTAAAGTTGAGAATGACACGTGACAACGCAATAACTTTTGCACGTTAATTTCAAGTGCTTTACTTGTCAAAAAGTTTCGCAATTGTGCTCGTCTCTTTGAAACTTTTTAGTAATATATGTATATAATATATTGTATACGTATGTGTACTTTAGAAAATTTTTGATTACAAAATATGATAATAATATTTTTGCTTTTTGTAATCATAAAAACAATAATAAATAAATAAAATATGCAGTACTAATCTGTACTATACTATCTACCTTTATACTAAAATTCTTAATATCTATACATATTAACGTGAGAGGTGACTCTTGCGCAAGAGTCAAACTATAAGGATCTCATGAAATAAGTAGGTACTTCACACTAAGCTTGGAACTGACATGACTCCTCTTTTCGCCAACCGATTACGATGAATGAAACCCTATAGGTTTTATAATAAGATTGTAAGGAAGGTAATAATAATAATAATAATAATGTTATAATGTTAAATGTTAAAATCTCTTTAATTATTTGTAGTTTTTTTTTGCATGATGCGAGCATAGCATACAGACTGAGAAAATGTAAAAAAAAATGCCTTACATTCCGCTAGTGAAATGAGGATCCATGAGTTTTTTTACTATAAAGTAACTCTGTCTGTCTGTCTGTGACGCTTTCACGCTTTTACGGCTCACCTGATCAGATACAGAGAAGGACATAGGGTACTTTTTATCCCGGAATTCCCGCGGGAACTCCGAAATTAACACCGGTGAAATCGCATAAAATTTTGCATACACGTTGTCAGGGGTACAGAAAAAGAAATAGGGTACTTTCATCCCGGAATTCCCGCGGATCTCCGAAATTAACGTGATTGAAACCGCGGGAACCAGTTAGATCTGAAATAAGTAGATATATCTTTAACTAGCTGTTTTCTTTTATTAAAATACATAATAATATATCTGCAAGTTCAAGATTCCATCGGAGATATTCACTAACCTACTTTTTTAATAAAAAGAGCGACCACACGTTTGAGTTGTGTAGGTATTTTACGTGGTTACCTCCTAGGTAGAGTTTGGCTTTACGAGTACCTAAATTAAATTTACGAACTGCAGTAAAATCTCGAAAAAGCTTTCCCCAGAGGATGCAGTTAGTGCCTATATTAAAACCAATTTAAAGTTTCCAGTGACGTGTGTAGGTATGAGAGGCGAGCGACTGACACTATAGGTACATTGGGTGCAGGTGGCGTGCATATTTAATGATATACGACGAGATACTTTCCGTAGAGACTCGACGCGAGTTCGAATTATTGGATGCACAATATATTATAGAGGTAGTTGTATACCCATATTCGTTATGGTCGGATGTCGGTGCCAGATTCCATGCACCTGATGTAAAACTTTAATTTCATATCATCAACATAATTTTCGGATATTTTCAACTTTCAGCTTTCAATTTATTATTTTTCTCCAATAGTATAGATCTAAGATAATATTACGTTAATGGTCTAATCATAAAATACTACTTTACAACCACTCTGTATATAATTGTCGCAGGCAAAACAAATTTTTACGTTGGCGTACGCTGCGTTGCGTCGTTGGTCTAAACTTTGAAAGTCTTCAATTACCTACTATTGTGCCGAAAAAAAACGATTGGATGAGAATATTATTATTATTTGCTTAAAAATAACATTGTTAAACTATAAATATGTTTAGGGGCAAGCAATTTTTAAACAGTTCGATGCGCCTTGATTGTGAAATATACATATAACGCTACTGATTTTCTTTCTACAATCGAGTAAAATTGGTTTGTACGTACGTTTCATGTTGAAATATACGTATAGTTAACTAGAAGTTCTAACTGACAGTGACAAGCACCTATATATACTTAATAATAGCAATATGCCGACTAGCAATATATCATTTTCCTGATGGTTTTGGGGCGAGATATATTATTAACTAGCTGTGCCCCGCGGTTTCACCCGCGGTAATTTAAGAGTTCCCGCGGAAATTCCTGGATAAAAAGTATCCTATATCCTTTTCTATACCCTTGACAACATGTATGCCAAATTTTATCCAAATCCGTTCAGCCGTTTTTGCGTGATTGAGTAACGAACATCCACACTTTCACATTTATAATATTAGTAGGATGACCAGCTTTTTTTTTAATATCCGCTTTCCAGATAGAATTTGGAAAAAATCGAAACATGAGTATCTAAGTTAGACCGTTAGCAATACAATAAAAAAACCGCATTCAATTTGGTGCAGCAGTTTTTGCGTAGCACGAATACAAACATATAGACAGACAGACGACAGACAGACAAAAATTCTGAAGACGGTATTTTTGGCTTCTACATCACTCATAGAGTCACTCACACTAAATTTATTTTTTCTTATTTATCTCCCATGTACAGACATCGACCTGTTACAGTTTTATTATATGTATAGATAGAGAGAGAAAAAGAGTCGAGTCGAGAGAAAAAGAAAAATAATTATAATAAAGCTTTTATTTGCAGGACTCATTTCACATAATACCCACTTAAAGTTTGAACTCTACATTTTGTATTTTCTTTATACACAAAGTTAAACATAGTCTATTTTGATGGCCTGAATCTCAGACAATTATCGTGTGTTTGTCATACTTACTATGATGCTTTAAATAATTTATAAGTACACACAGGTGAATTTAGTTCACAAGCACCCATTATGTTAGTTTTATATTATTTCTACTTTATTTTATTTTTGATCAAATAGCAGCAATCCATAGCGGAGTGTCATGAGTACTTAACTCCAGGGGGCTCTTAACACACGTAAACGTTAACAAGTCAACACACTCCCGCTAACCGATGGTACCGTAGACAGCTTCTCGCAAATGTATTTTTTATACAAACTCACCGTTCAGGGAATTCTTCTTGTGCACGCTAAAACGTGCGGAATTACCACTAACACGACAGCCACGAGGTTAAAAAGGTGTTAAATATATTTTTTCACCGTTATCTAGGTAAATTTAACTGGCACAATCCTAGTATTTAAATAAAAGTTTTGCCTATGCGATAATAGAGTTCCATTTAGAATGATGATAATATTATGTATGTTAAAATGTTAAAATAGGATATAGTTATTAATTTAGATATTTTTTACTTTTCTAGTTAGGTAATGTCTGAGCTACAGACAGCAGTTCAGAAAATATACCATTGTTATTATCAAAATTGTAAAATGAATTTTCTTTTTCATTTTCATCATTTTCTTTGCCTTAATACATATAGATACATCTATGAGTAGATACGTTAATGCACTTGTGCACAAAACGCGATTTTGTGCAGCCTATATCCTGCACAAACAAGCACTTTCAGAGCATGAGAAGTGATTCTTTTTTTGTGGGATACTTTTAAACTCGCCGGAAATCGCAAAAACAGTTGGTCATTATATAAAATAAATAATAAAATTTTATTGAGGCTGTGTGACTTTATGAGAGAATCGCAAATAATTAAATAATTCTTGGAGTTTTAAAGCTTAGTCTTACCTACTTACTGGCGCTTTGAAAGCAATAGAATAGAGTCTAGACTCAACTAGACTCAGTCTAGACGATATAATCTTTCATTTCTCATTTTGTATCGAGTCATATCAATGTAATTAGGAATGTCATTCAACTGATTTATTATAAGTATATATTTAAGATAAGTATCATTTTTAAGCCTGTCTACCTATTATTCCCTAAATAGACATCATTTCGCTTTTATAGATTTAAGAAATTATTGAAATGAAACTGCTTAGGACACTGGGACAAAATCCTTTTTGTGATGACTGCGTGACTCGTAAAAATAATGTAGATATGGTTGGATATATATAGGAGTAGTTCTTCTTCTTCTACTCTTTGAATGTGGCAACAGGCGCTTTGCCAGTGTGCGTCAAACATGTAGTCCGAACCTCAGGGTTTTTCTAAAAGCTTCAGTTGCTTTTTAATAGTAGATTGTTGCACCGAGCGAGAAGGCGAGTGTTAGGTTGGTGCCCGAGCGCATGCGAGGGCACTAACTAGTTTGTGGAGAAGATGAATTAAATGAATTCAATTCATCTTCGCCACAAACATTTAAAACTTACAATTATTAAATGTGCAGTTATTAAAAGTGAAATTTGCACTTTTAACCTGGAACATTTATTCTAATACCTACCTATTTGTTTGGTTTATTTGTGAGCTAGCTGTCCCCTGCGGTTTCATCCGCGGTAATTTTGGAGTTTCCACAGGAATTTTGGGATAGAAGTAGTCACTCAAGACTACCGTAGTTTCCTATAAGTGAAAGAATTTTCAAAATCGGTTCAGTAAATCCAGAGATTACCCTATATCATGAACAATAGGCTAGTTTCCTGGGTAAAAAAATCAAAATTCTATTTAGTCCGTCAGTTAGATAATAAAAAAATAAAAGACACGTATTTTTTGCTTTTTTAAAATAATGGAAATATGCATAGATAAAGCGCATTAAAGTTTAGGGTGGGGGACTTGTGTCGTCACAGCTCGCTATAACGTGCGAACAAACTGTAGCGAGGCGTGACGTCATGTGAAATTTCGACTTGATATATCTCTGTTATTTTTTGGTTACATAAAAAATAAAAAAATACGTGTCCAATATTTTTTAATAATCTACAAAACGGACTAAAAAGAAAAATTTAGGAAACAAGCCTATTCACAAACTCACAAACTTTACTTTTTTTTTTAAATTAGTACCTATAGATAATTGAGTATTATTTTCACCAACTTATTTTCAGCCAGTATCTTTTTGAGGGAGACCTTTGGTAAATTTGAATCTAAAAAAAAGCAAACTACTGAAAAACTGTGCAATAATGAGATTTCATTTATAATATGTCTGCAATGTTTTGGTTCTTACTTCTAAGCAAAAAAACCGTCCTTTGTGCTCGGTTTGTAGTGACCAAAATTCATGTACAGAGATGGATTTTGATTTGACATTTACGGACATTTTGAGTAAATGCCCGATAGACCTGCATACGCCTGTAGACGCCTGTAGACGCCGCACCAAAACCCATCTCTACCTATAACTATTGCAATAAGATTCAACGACTGTAAAAAGTGTTAACATATTTTTGCTGCTGACTGTACACGATGATTACACACTCGGGCTTATGTAAGTTAAATCATAGATACCTATACCTACTTCACACGGATCATTACGGTCTTGTGTAGACCTCAATCCCTACTCTAAAAGTACTTAACCGTTTGAGTGAATAACTGAAAGCGTATACGTATCTTCACACGTCATATGATAAGCATCGCGATTGTTGAAGTAATGCGAGCGCCAGGCGCCACGCTGTCTGGGAAGCATGCCTAGGTGGAGGTACCAGGGAGGCAGAGCTGGGAGGAGGGGTGGCCCGCCAACAAAGGGTGGCATTCACAACGGTCCGCGTTTGCACTACATTGCGTTTCCTCGGCCGTAATCTTCCATGAATTCAGCTGCCATTGAAAACACTTTGTCAAGTCTTTATACGATTTTAATATTTTCCGTACAACAGTTAAATTATATACTTTTCACTTCGCACACTCATAAATTTCTTGTATAAGCAGAGTTTAAGCAGACAAAACATTTTTTTGCTCTCGTGCACACAATAAATTGTTGCCATGACATTAAAATTTCTACGGATACCATGACAACTCTGCCATTTAGTATTGGAAAAGAGGAGATTCTCGAAAGTGAGAACTGCGGTAAACAGCTAATCTATACTAATATTATAAAGAGCAAAAGTTTGTGAGTTTGTGACGTTGTAAGGGGCAATCTCTGGATCTAATGAACCAATTTTGAAAATTCTGAGTTTCATAGGGTACTTTTGATTTCGGAATTCCCGCGGGTAAAACCACGGGGAACAGCTATCTCTGGATCTACTGAACCGATTTTAAAAATTCTTTCACTTATAGGAAGCTACAGTGATCTTGAGCGACTTAAGGTACATTTTATCCCGAAATTCCCGCGGGAACTCCAGAGATTGTGAGTTTGTGAGGTTGTAGGGGTAATCTCTGGATCTACTGAACCTATTTTAAAAATTCTTTCACTTATAAGAAACTACAGTGATCCAGAGTGATATAGGGTATTTTATATCCCGGAATCCCCGCGGGAACACCGGAGTTCGTGAGATTTTTATCTATGGATCTAGTTATTATAGATAGGTAGCTAAAGTGATCCTGAGTGACATAGGGTACTTTTTATCCCGGAATTCCCGCGGGAACTCCGAAATTGCCGCGGGTAAAACCGCGAAGGCCAGCTATAGTCTTCAATAAATCTCTAACAAGGCGTCAATAAATGAATAATACTGTTTACGATCTTGTCTCGTCTTATCGTTAAGCGTAGAAAAGCAAAGCCGCTCTTTGAGTCCGCACTTACGTATATAAAATAAATAATACAGTCGGTACTCTGAAGTGTATCTAATCTATACAGTGTGTAGGTACAACGGTACAAGCGCCTGGCCGGTTGTCATGGCAACTGAATACCCACAGAATACTGAAGGTTTTCGTTGCTTGTTATCGAATTGAAAGCCTGAAAAAGGAATTAATTGTGACAAAGGAATGTTAACAGTCAAGCAAAAAGGGTAGGCATTAGGTAGTCTAATTGAGTTTATAGAATTAAGACATAAGAACATTCGAAATGGAAGTAGTCTTGTGTCAGTACTTATTTTTTCCGCTTGCTTATTTAACTTAGCTACAGCACACATATTTACAATCTTTTCAGTCATTGCTAAATCTGCTGCCTTATACTGAGAAAAGCTTTTCAGCAAAGTGCACTGGCAGGTTTTGATTGCTTAAGTGAATAGGCTAGTTTCCTAAATTTTTTTTTTAGTCCGTTTTGTAGATTATTAAAAAATATTGAACACGTTTTTTTTTTTTTATGTAACCAAAAAATTATTCCCTTCATGATTATGAATAAAAAATATCTAAATTCAAGTTCATCGTTCATTTAAATTAAGTGCATTCCCACTTATGAAATAGAACTTCGAAAATACAAATTTAGAAACTCTACATTTATTATATATTACTTAGTTAATTTTAATAAAAATGTATAAGAGTATATTATAATAATAATATATTCTGCTTGAAGTCAGTTAAAAACAGTTCATAAACAGGTTTTAAAGAATTTATTATTATTAACATCTAGCTGAATAGCTAGCCGCGCTTTCAACCGCGGTAATTTCGGAGATCCCGTGGAAATTCCAGAATAATGTCCTTTTCTGTACCCTTGACCACGTGTTTGCAAAATTTAATGGTAATCTGTCATATGAGATGACCAACGGAAATAGGGATTAATTTTTATATAGGTATTATATAGAATTGGCGAACCTTTTTGTCAATATCTAAACATAAAAGTTTCCGCTTTGTACTAATAGTACTACTGAATAGGTACTCCAACTAGTAGTACAAATGATACTTGTATCACTAGTAGGTACCTATTACTACAAAAAATACAAAAAAATATCCGTTGATCAGTACAGAAATTAAATTCGAACGTTGTGATAATAACTTGTTTATAAATACCAATTAAGATCACTTATCGATACGTACCCTTTTCAAATTAATATCGTATATCCGTGAAACCTGCTGTGTTTCTATTAAAAAAATTGGTAAAGTTTTATCAGCATACAGGTGCTAACACCACTGGTAGCTATGGCAACCGAGTGGGAAGGCACCTCCTGAAATGGGAGATCCATTGATCTCTGCATCGTAACAGTGAATAGCCGACACTCCCTCCCACGTTGAAATAGAACAACTTTCCGATTCAGGAGGGCTATTATGTAACTTTTGTGTCTATCATTTTTCGGTTTCAATCAAAAGCATGGCGGTTTTGCGGTTACAATAGGTAGGTACGCCGTTTTGACAGGTCTACAACATCTAGTAATCACCCAAAATAAACATACTTCAAAAGTTGAAGCTGTCTAATCATGATTAATTAATCACAAAATCGCTATTTTTCTGAAATTTAAATATGATAGCAACAAAAGTTACTGCTGTGATGTAAAGAACGAAATTTGAAAACACTATAGAAAGAAATATACCTATACTTATAGATGGCTTATTAACGACAATTTTACAAGCAACTTTTTGTAATTAACTCTACTTTATATTAGGAACAGAGAAAAATAGTTGAAACTTCATTTGGTAATTCTTTAAGTTTAGTTAACATAATATAATGTATCGTTAGTCGGTTAGTTTGTAGGTTAAAGAGCAATATTAGGGTTAAATACTTTCAATAATCTTAATAATTTTAATCTGTTAATAATTATAATCTTCATTTATGTACATATATTGCATAATTGTTATTACTAAAAAGAGTTGGTGATGATTTTATTTTTTAATCAGTTCTTAACCTATACAACAAACGAAGTTTACGGGTTTTTCATATTAATTCACTTTTGCGCTTAGACTGAAGTGTTACATTGACTGTACTTAGATACCTATACGTATGTACGGTACTATGTTCAGTTCTCATTTTTTTTAAACTACTGAAATAAAATACTTAGGTACCTAATTTAACACCTACTGTCCATTGATTATTTGATAGCTTCATATTTCTGTAGAGTTCGACTCGTGTGACCATAATAATATGAAAGTATCATCTTATAAGTATAGATAAATCGGATAATATTATTTTGTTGCCTTGGGGCAGAGTTTCTTTTCTTCAATATCGTTTTATCTTCAAAACATGATCAAAAGCACCAGAAAGTATTGAAACGGTTACCAGAATAAGTGTTGTATATATGTATGTAAATATAACAAGCGAGCGCGTTTGTACAGAATAAGAAAGAAAAATAAAATTGTCTTTTCCTAGAAAAAATGTAAACAAAAATCACCTTGCAGGATCATTTTAGCTATTTTTGAAAAAATCACCTGTAGTCATACAGTACAGTTGTGGGTCAGTCTGCTTAAACTCATGCATACTAGACTAGAGTCGTTTTAATGATTAAGTACTTAATTTTAAGTACTGTACTCATTAAAAAATAAAACTGCCGCACTCAAAGACTTTCATTACATTAATGTTAATTGGCATTTAACTAAATTTATCTTTATTTAAATTCCAATTAACATTAATCTAATGAACGTCACTGAGTGCGGCAGATTTGTTTTGAAAATCTTTACTTAAAATTAAGTAATCATTAAAACCACTCTAAGTGCGGCTGTAAATCGTCAAAGGCTACAAAGTACGTGTAACATAATATTACGATATCACTTTATATACCTACGTAAAGCTTATGAGTACCTATCTATAGTTTTAGGATCAATTTGAGCTGGTGTTGTGAAGTATTAAGATTATACTATCGACACCATGAAGTAGTCCTGATCGGAAATCTACCCCTTTATAAAACCACCATAAACTAACATAAACATAAGATACTGTTCGACAAACGGTACCTGTTGTCTCGCATTAATATTAATGGAGGTTCTTCCTAAGATATACCATCAGGGAAACCGTCTACCTAATTGCTATTTATTATGGAACAATCATTTTGTATTCGGGCGATATCTACAACAAATTCTTATATTGTACCCATTGAAACAAAAAACAAAACAAAGCGAATGCTCAAATACCTCTTTGATGTTAGTAGGTATTTAATTAACATATTCGACCATCGTTTTTTTTTTTATTGAATATCTTCAAAGACATGATTCTATATAGCGCGTGGCGCTAGTTTCACTACGGTATGCCTCTTAAGCGAATTCACAGCAAAATATACGAAAGAGTTCAGTGTTCGTATGAAAAGCTTGACTGCAATCCCCTTTTCCGGGAGACTTCGTAATGCGGGTCGGCTGGTGCCCTGGGCAATCCGGCCCACAGGACCCAACGCTGTCGGTAGCACCGCTGCTGTTGACCCGAAGTCTTACCTACGTTACACACACATGCCACTTTCTTTAGTTTTTGAATCTTCACTCTGCCGTCTTCAAAAGGTATTTGTCTAACAAAGAGTGACAATCCCGTTGGCACTAGTGTTTTGAGGTCATAACGACGTTACATGTTTGCAGCTAAAACGTATCTAGGTCTTAATATAGGTAGGTAGGATACTTAACAAGATTCTTGGAACAAAATAGCTGAAATAAATCGCAGCAATAAAAATCTTTAGAATTTCAGTTACCTATGTTATGAAAAATAATTAGGTAGGTACTTTGTTTCTTTTACTACTTAAGTCTCGAAATGTCCGAAAGGGAAATTGTAATCGGGAAACCAATGATTTTTGGAAAGCAGTCACCAAGTACTTAGTCATTTTAGGAAAGTGGAAATTTTAGGAAAGTAGTCATTTTCGGAAGTGGTCATTTTCGACCTAAAGGAAATTATCCACCCATAAATACTTCTAAATACAAATCTAAAAGGGCTACACCGTGCACCGTTGTCAAAGTGTTCAGTGAATAAAAATAATGTGCTGACTTCACTGGACGTATATAATTCTTTCAAAGGTCATTCGTTTAGAAACAATTGTAATCGTAGTTAAATAAAATTCCCAATAGGTTCATTTTTACACCTAATTCAGAATTTATGTCTCAAGATAAAATTGTGTGTTTTTATATTGTGTTAAAATATTATAACTATAGTGTATAGGTACTATTCGGATCATAAGTAACAGACTAGTTTCGTTGAATTTAAAATTAAATTAAAATTCCTCATGAATCACTTTATCTATTGGTGAAAACAGCATGAAAATCCGTTGGGTAGTTTTAAAGATCTAAGCATACCTACATACGGACAGACAGACACTGGGAAACGACTTTGTTTTTTTACTATGTATAGTGATACACATAATATGTATATACGTACATGTTCATGCACGTACAATGTAAATACATACACCCCTGCGAATCGCCAAACAACTTTAGACAAATGACTGTATTAACTCTGCCGTTTCCAACGTAGCTATAAGTACCTCACCGGGTGATACAAATTACAAACCAAAACGATGGCTCGGTCGGATTGTGGAAACACAATAGTAGGTATTACTATATTATTGTATTGCTGTATGCCCGTTTCAATCAAACTTGTCAGAATCAGGCATGTTATGAAATTGTATGTTGTTTATGATTATGTATATTGTTTATCTTAGGTACTTACCTACTTACATAATATACGAAAATCACAGTAGAGAGTAACCGAGATAACAAAGGGTTAGCATTTAGCAATAAGCAAATAATTAATTTTTTTTTTTTGTTTTTTTCCAGATATTCGACAATCACTATCACTTCCATCACAACAAGGTCTCTCGGCGGTCGATCACGCCTGCGCGGGAGCACCACGACAGGCTAGAGACCGACACAAGAGTCAAATGGGCAAAGCAACAGAAGTTGTTGTCACGAAAGAAGAGAGATTTCCAGATTATACACAACGCGTACTCTACAGGTAATTAACTCCATTTTTTTAAGATTAAACGACACGGTTTTCCTTTTTTAGAAAAAAAAATGTAACATTGAATAAGTACGTATACTTAGGTAAGTCTTTTATTATATTCCAATGGAATCAAGAAACGATACTACCTAATTATACTTATAACAAAAATACATAAAGTTTACGTCGTGAAAGAGAGGGTATACTGTGGCTTTTATATTTATTTTCAAAATAAGTATTCAATTTAATTTGATAAACATTTATGCAAGAATATAACTCTACAATAGTAGTTGCTGCTTTGCTTCTTCTATGGCACTGGGTCTGATCCGCTTATAATCATTTGAAGTCCATATTATAGCAGCAGTGTTATATTTTTGTTGTTGTATACGATTTTTTTTTGTGTCCCTTCAAAAGCTGAGACCAAATCATCGGCGGTGCCAGAGCCTTCGCCTTCGTCAGCAGCGAAACGTGAAGCGTGGCCGAAGCGCGAGTACCATCCGTCTAGAGTGAAGGGACGGCCGCGCGCCGCCGACTCCAGATTCCAGCTAAACGATCCGAAGTGGCCTCACATGTGGTATCTAGTAAGTTGTCCCTTCAACTTCTACTTGCTAGCTTCACGAATCGATTTATCGATTAGGTCTTTCCCAATTCGATACAACATCGTTTAGTCATAAACGATTGATTGAAAAGTGGGTTTTATCACTTGTTCCTCCATTTTTTTGTTTCATTAACTGTTAAACGAAAGTTCTAATTAGAAAAAAAATGCATTTACTCGTATTTGAGGATACAGCTTTTGGAGCACTTATTACTAGACAGTAGTGGTGACGTCATTCAATTAAAACTTAACATTTGATACCTTCTCTCCGAGGGATCTCGAGGGTCTATCCATTATCGGAGGCGTAAAATACACTTGTAAAGAAGCTATAAAGTTACTGAACGCAAGCACTCATTTCCCTTAGTTTTGTTTTCCTTTAAAGACCTCGACGGACGGAGAGTGGAGTTTAATTTTCTTTACAGCTACCAATTTCGACTCGATCAATTCGTTCGTTAAACTTTTTGGCTTCCAAACTTTCATTACTCTACTTTTAGACTTTGATCGTTATATTATTCTGTGTTATTTATAATACAATGAAAATACAGTAAATATATAAAAACTGGTTTATTGTTCGATAAGTTTCAGTATTAAACATTTTATATTTAGTAAGCATCAATTTTAGATGGATGGCGATGGTAAATGTTTTTCCTATTATTTAATGATGCCAATTTAATTGAAATCCATATTAGAAGTAATATATGTTACTCGTAAAATACCTAGGTAACTAAAGACATATGCGTATCCGCAATATGCGTATCCCAAATAACGATTTATGCCCGTTGGATTCCAATTTACTTTTGATTTAATGACATACCATCTAATTTATGACATCAATCATCTGAAAAGTTCGCAAAACAAATTTGAATTGATAAATTTTTACCTAATTGAACGTACGTTTTACATAACATCACCCGCAAGTCCGGAAATCACACCATCCATCAATTTATTGTTTTTATTTATTTTAGGTATAGCACCTCATTTTTCACAATTCGTCATTCTACCCCTGTGTTGTTACTCAACATTGACCGTCATATTGTATGCTTTTTGTCAAGAATTACGTAAGTTGTCTCCTAAGGCCGTTTGTCCACCGCCGCCGTCAAAGGTTTCGAATCGTGAATTATATTTTCTTTAGCTATATCGTAACTGGAATTTCGCCGATTAAGGGGCTCCGTCCCGTCACTCTCTAAAACAATCATACTCGTATAGCTTCTAAGATACCTATTTAATTTGAAAAGAAATCGTTGAACTGTTAAAAAAATAAATTCAAAAAATCAATTAAATAATATTTCTACAACAGTTAATAACAACAAAAAATAAAAACACATTTACATTAATATCAGTCGATATCTTATTAGAGGAAATATCAGGTTATGTTTTTTTACGTAGATACGAGTGGCGCTAGTGGACGGGATGAAGCTCCTTAACGCTTATTAATAACCGACTTACTTTTTTACTATAGTAAAAGTAGACTTAGTTTTCTATACTATACAGTGAGGTGATTATTTTTAAATACAATAATATTCTTTACACAACTATCAACGATACTTCAGCTTCAAACAGCCTGTGGCTTACCAAGAAGTATACATAAGATATAATTGTAGTGTTTGTATTTAAAAAATAGTTTTTATATGACAGAATCGCGGAGGAGGTTTGGATATGAACGTGATACCAGCGTGGCGGGAAGGCATCACTGGGCGAGGCGTGGTGGTCACCATTCTCGACGACGGTCTGGAGACTGACCATCCCGACTTAGCTGCTAACTATGTAGGTGTAATCATGTAATTACAAACCAAGCTGCTCCACTAGCAGTTTCACGCGATTTCACTTGCGGTTCGTCCCGTTTCTTAGGGGTTGATATTTGAACCCTTCCACTATACCTACTAGTATTGTAAAGTGAGAAGATTTGATTATTTGTATCTTTGTAGGTAGGTACTGCATAAACTCACAAACCACTTAACCAATTAAAAAAAAAATCTCATAAATAGGAAGCTACAGTGTTCCTGAGTGACATAGAATATACTTTTTCACAGTATTTCTACGGAAACTCTGAAATTACCGCGAGTGAGACCATATTGTGAAACGTGGTTTAAATCGCATTCGGACTTCTTTGATTGTCTAAATACACAAGCCTCAATTGTCACCAGGACCCTATGGCGTCGTACGATGTGAATAATCATGATTCAAACCCACAACCTCGGTACGATATGATCGACTCGAATCGCCACGGGACAAGGTGCGCCGGCGAAGTGGCTGCAACCGCGAACAACTCGCTGTGTGCTGTGGGCGTGGCTTACGGCGCCAGTGTTGGAGGTAATCCCCCTTAACAGATTATATTTACCGCCATAAACTTAGTATTACTACTGAATTTTTGATAAGATGCATTATCATTAGTCATGTTTGAACATGGATTAATACCTACTCTTGTTTATTGAAACTCTCGATAGTTTATGCTTATACCTCATTAGTAAAAATATACGTATTACGTATGTATATCAAAAACAACACCGAACGACGCATCGGCGATAATACGGAAAAGGGGGAGTTGAATTTATCTTCGTGTATAATAAATAATCTGTCAGCGTATTACGTCATTATTAACTTGTGCGCTCAATTTTTATGATTTCTTTTTATTTGAAATTATTAGAGGCGATAGAGATTTCGGACTTGAATCGAATATTGAATCTTCCTTTCAATTTACCCCTATGAATATTGAACCTAGTTTAAGTTATCAATTTAAATTTAATTTAGGTAAATATTTTTTTTTACATTTAGGTACCATTCGCTTACAGTTTTCCCAAGAAAATAGAAGGGAAAGAAATCTTGAAAAATAGTGAAAGATTTTATCAATGCGGATTCAAAGAGACTTAAGGACACGCGCTGATTTTTAATACAAAAAAGTTATTAACTTTTGCCTTTGGAATTACAAAAATAAAAAATTTAAATAAAATCTTTTTGTAGATTGTAAAATTCAAAACAAACAAATTATGTATGGCAAAGTTTTGTGATAAAACATTAAAGCAACGGATTGATTCGATACGAACGCTCGGAACGAATGTTGATACCTACAAGCTACGTGATCCGTATTCCGAGCTATAGCGCCTCTAATTTGCTCGCTGAACATGAGTTAAAAGTGCACATTTATTTTTATCTCTACTGCTTTATAAAGTCTTATCGTTACTCCAAGTGAACGTTTACATTAATGAAGAGCGTGGCATGAGATAAGCTAACTCATAAGCTTTCTTCAACGCGAATTCCACCTGTGTCTACGCCGTTATGAGACTTGAGAGGACGTCGTTACCTTTGAATATTAAAATTTGAGCCGCGAATATTTTTTCCGGGTAACCGCTATTTCGTTTCGGATATAAGTGCTAATATTATGTTTTATTCAAGAAAATGAGAAACGTTTCAAATAGCTACGTATATTGCATGACGCGTAAATAGATGTACAATATACGTATTTTGAAACATCCAATGTCACAGACATTTAATATAAAAATATACAAAAATATACCATTAAAAATAATATCGTTATTCTTTCCTTGGTAGCTTAGGTATATTGGTATCTACCTATATGTTTAATTTTTACCCTTTGCATGTCTTTGTGAATACATCCCTTTCAAAAAAATAACAATTACCTAATTACTTTTAAAAGACTTAAAATAACAAACTTCTAGTACCTTGAACTTTAAAATGTAGGCACCTTTTAACTTTCAAAGATATATGTATTTCAGTGTGCAATGCCGTGGAATACTCGATAACCTAGTCTTTAAATTAAAATTTTTATAATATTTTTTTAAATCTTAAAATTTTTATCTCCCTAATTAATTATGGTAGGTAATTATGGTAGGTAGATAAGGAAGAGTCATTACGGCTCGACTCTCAGGTCCCTCTGGATTACGGAGTTCCTCACATAACGAGGAGCTCCGGCAGCGGCACGCAGTGCCATGGCTTGCTGTGACTGCAGGCTCGCGCGCAGGGACGCACATGGCAGTGCGTACCATGCTGGAGCAGCGTACGACTACTTGATGCTCAAAAAGTGCTCTCTTATATTGGTCAGCGTAGTTACATAATGCGTATCATTTCCACATAAGTGTTTTCCCATCTACATGTAAATAGCGCCATAGAGACAGAATAGCTTATTGGAAATCGGAAATCGCTCAAGAAAAATGGAAAGTTCTGCAAGAACCAAAGAAAATCAAATCAAATAAACTTGATCAAAGTTGCCGGAAAACTATGAAATTTATATTACGAAATTTTGCCAAACGTCAGATTGGACCTATTGCGAACTGGACCAAATTGCTAATTGGACATTTTAAACCCCTGGACCATTTGCGAATTGGACGTAATCCGCCTAAAAGCAATTATGGTCTATAAATAGCAAGATAGTTACTTTCGATATTTATTTTTGGTTTCTCTCATTGCATGTTGCAGTACGCGGTTTGCGTGTATCGTCAGTCATTGGAAATTTGTCATTTTTCACAGTTGTATCATAAATATTATTTAGGGGTTCGGATGCTCGACGGTGATGTCACGGACGCCGTGGAAGCTCGGTCTTTGAGCCTTAATCCTCAACACGTGGACATATACAGTGCCTCTTGGGGCCCAGACGACGATGGCAAGACCGTGGATGGGCCTGGAGAACTAGCAACGAGAGCGTTCATTGAAGGAGTTACCAAGGTATATTAGATATTAGTTTTTAAAATTTATATGTTAACGTTTTTTTTTTCTTTTTTAAATGAACATTTTTATTTTTAAATCCTAGCTGTTAATAAAAAAAAATCGTGTAAATAGTTTACTAGCTTTAATTAAAGCACAGAGAAAAAACGAACATACGTGGAAACACAAAACATTCATCTGGTGAACGTGAACGTAAGTGGTGTAAGATATGGCAAAATTAGCGGCAAATATTTACAGGGCTGAAAGTATACATTATACAAACAGTATAAGTAAAAAAAATATATTATATGTTCGGTAGTTTTTCCGAATATGAGGAAAAGTAATTCATTGAAAAAAACATTACCACTATTATATATATATTCACATGATACACAATACACTTAGCTCACTAATACGTATACAAGGCACGCACCACGCATACAGCGAGCGAAGCATCAGCTGTGTTGGTACGATCGAATACGAGTATTCATTGATCTTGATACCGGCACGCGGTGATGTCCTGTGTAAAGTTGTTGTTTTTGATTTTTTTTTTCTTATTTTATGAACATGTTTATAACGGTGCACGGTGTGTACTTTTAACCCTGTGAATATTTGCAGCTAATTTTGTCACACCTTATATATAAAAATGAACCCCTATTTACCTTGATCACAACATCACGGGTGAACGGCTGGATCAATTTCGCTAAATCTTTTTTATTGTGTTTGTTATTGCAAGGAGAAGAAGAATAAAAAAAGTTTGAATTTCCTGCAGGAATTCCGAAACACGGGGAACCCGCGGGGCACAGCTAGTAAAAAATAAATATACAATAGATCATATTGTTATAAGATTTTCTAAAATTTTCATGTTATTATTTAAAAATTCGTGGTATATAATTATAATAGTCGAAATTATGCAGTATATGTAATAGATATCTCTAAATATAACTTTAGGTGCGCACCTCATAACACGCGTCGCGTAACACGCTGTCAATGCCGACAGCGCGGCAGCGTTATCAACCTAAACATCCAAATTATCCGCCGATTATATCGCTTTTGTTTTTTGTATTTTAAATGACAAACCCACTATAAAATTCGGATAATTTTATTAAATACTAGATGTGCCCGCGGTTTCACCCGCGTGAAACTTTTTCATATAACAACTTTTCTCCCAACATCCGATTTAAATTAAATAAAGCCTATATGTATGTAGCTCCAGGCTAAGCTTAATCTACCCGTGGAAACCGCATGTCAATCCGTTCAGTAGATTCGGAGATAATCGCGAACAGACAGACAGACAGAAAATAATTTTAAAAACCTTTTTTTTGTGGTTGGTTACTCTTATTTTATCGCCCCCTGTCAATTTTTGTTAAAAATATTCAATGTACAGAATCGCGGATTCTACTCTTTTATTATAGTATAGAAGTTGGCAACAAAATAGACAAAAAACGCTTTGATCGATAGTAACCGAGTTGGGATGTAAACAATTTGAGTTTTTCATTTCCGCTTGATTCCATTTTGGCGTTGGGCGAACCGCATATTGAAGCGCTCTGAACCTAGCCTATGAGCTTGCCGACGATATAGTATATGTAGGTATACATTAATAGGTAGGTATATTGGGCAACATTGTGTATTTATTATTTGACGAGTTCGCTCAAACTTTTTTCATTTCCGGGAAAAACCGGTTCAATAAATAAAAGTTATCTTTCCATGCATTGCATAGTTTCCATACACAATAATCGATCTTTAAAAATTACCTAATTTAATAAATGCACTAAGCAAGTTTTCAGTGAAAAGTTTCATTCCAATTAATTGATCACTGATAATTGTTTATTAATTATTATTATATATTATATACTGGCAAACATAAAAAAATTAGATCGAAACTTTCTTAGCACCCCTCAATTCATGTTTATGCATTTATTTTTATGTACGGATACAGCAGGTACCTAGTTCATAATATATTGTATCCTTAGAATTTATGATCTACCGTTTCACCCGCGGTAATTTTGGTGTTCCCGCGGGAATTCCGAGATGAAAAGGACCCTATATCCTTCTCGCTACCCCTGACAACGTGCATGCCAAACTTCATCCAAATCCGTTCAGCCATTTTTGCGTGATTGAGTAACAAACATCCGAACATCTAAACATCCAAACATCCACACTTTCACATTTATAATATTGGTAGGATTTTCCATGAGAATCTTAACTTTCCGCTTCGGACATAATAACCATCTATATCGTACTGTGACCGGGCTAGTTGGGCTTCAGTTTTGCTATAGGTGCATGTATGGAGTTTCTATTTGTTTTTTTAAATTTCTTATCCGTTAAAATCCGTATATGAAAACATTCAGTGAAACTCAGACATAATTATGTAGACATTAGTTTTTTGGTTCAAGAAGTTTCAATTTAAATTAAGTAGGTAGTGGTTTTATGTATGTAATATTTGACATCTAAAATAATAAATAATATATTATGTAGATACTAGAAAACTATAAGCGTATTCCGTTAGTAAATTTTTTGCTGTGTAATCTAGAAATGCCTTAGAGAATCGGTAAATGTATCAGAAAGTCAAACTTTACATATTCATCGCTAACTGACAAAGTTAAAGCCATATATATTATTTTATTGGCACCATATCCCCTCACGTAAAAGAAGTTTGCCACTTGCTACCTTCTTGCTACCTTTGATGCGTAATACATATCAGAAAAATGTAGGTAACTTTGTGCCTACTTTTTAGTTAATATTATGTAGATTTGTTACATATTTTGGGTTGCTACGTTGTTTTAGTAGTTAATCAATTTGGAAGAGAAGTTTACTCCTGCAAATAAAAATCTTTCCTAAGGTCCCTACAGATAGGCAACAAAAAGTACTTAAAAAGTCGTCTAATCGGATATTAAAACAAATGTCAGGGAAACCTTTTATATAAAAAAATTAAAATAAAAAAATAAAAAGTGATTGTGCTTTAAAAGATTTTTTTTTTAAATGATGGATAAAATATTCAGGTATACAAAACACAACTCTCTCTTTTTCTGTCTTTACCAACGTATACTACATAGGTACCTACTTCCGTTTGCCTCGCCCGATCACACTTTTAATAACGCGTTCACCATTTTACTCCTTAAGCCCACCGTGTGTAATGTGGTAGCCACATATAAACTATGAAAGCAAAATATGGTAATGTAGGTACGTATATTAATAAATGGCGCTCGCTCGGCTCGTGCGACTTGGTCAGCAGTACAAACCTAACCTAACCAAACCAAATCAAATTTGACTTATAATTAATATTATGAATAAAAATCTGAATCTGAATCTAACCCAGAATGATGCTCTAGTCGTAATATTCAGTTCATGATGTAGCCGGTCATTTCATGAAATGGTCGCATTGGCCAATTCTTAGATACCTATGGCCACGACGTATATTACCTATATGTATAATATATATAAATTTTCAACTGACTTAGATACCGTATACTATAGATACATATTTTAAAATATACGGGTGATTGAGAACATATTTACTACAAGTCGTTTAAATATCAAAGCATTCTACTTCTTGGGTAAATTAAAAAAAAACCTTTGTATGAAATATGCCAGATATACTATATTCCTGAGAAGATACATGATTTTTCTACACAAAATTTAATTCGTTGAATGTTTTACTTAAACTTTATTAAAAAAACAACCGCTTTGTGCTTATGTTTCGTGAAGTTTATGAATAAAATTATATGATAATATTATGTTGTAATATTTCACAAATTTTCCCCAACAGTAAGCTGTCTCATAAAACAAAAAGCCATGGCTGCCGTGCTAAACTTAATAAAAGCAAAACCAAATAATGTTCTGTCTAGTTTCTGCCTTGTACAATGGCGAACTCCAGTTGGTATAATAAGTTGCTTACAGAATTTATACCATCTACTAAATTTTCATTCATCCTATAACTACTTACAAAATTATAATAATTTATGCAATTTGAAAGTTTATTCACACTATTTTTTGTAAATTTCTTGCTTTTTAGAAACGAATAAATAAATAAATAAAAAAAATAATTGTTACGTACATGTGCTTATTACAGCCACTAGTATTTTAGCAGAAATAAATATGGTCTACAAATAGATCCCATACCGTTCCACAACCGTCAGTTTCATAGTTTCCGTGGAACTTCCAGATAAAAGTTACCCCGTGTCGCTCAGGAACACTGTAGCTTTCTATAAATAAAATAATTTTTCAAATCAATTAACACTAAAGAAGAAAATATGCTATCGCTTTATAATATTAGTAAGCGAATTATTGAGCGGATTTATTTGTATGGCTACTTATTTATATGTAGGTATTTCTGTCGTAATGGCAATTTTTTTATATGAACACGTAATAATGATGCAAAATATTACTTGGCCGTTTAGAAATGAGTGAAAATCTAACTGGAAAATTCCAGTATAAATATATACCTACATAGAGACACACGCAAACGCACACGTTTTACTACGTAATAAAATGTAGTCGAATACAGCTTCAGCAACTCACATTTCTTGACTTATGTTTAATTTCGATTGGGCATTATTGTTACAAATTAATTTGTAAATATCTTATTTTTATCTGTTTCTATGTTTATTACCCGTAAATGTTAAATGTAGGTATCCTATAAAACAGTATTAGAGAGCATAAAACTTATCTGTTTTCCACTCAACTGTACAATGAACATCCTGCTCAGGTCAAACAAAGGCTGCAACACGTTAAATTCACAACTTTAATTTGTCACTGTACTAAGCCACAACGGATATTAGACTCTCCTAGGATAAAATACAGTTCGTTTCACAAAGTACGATTTGTAACTAAGTTAGTTTGAAGGGTGTGCCAGTGAATGGTGCGAGTGTAATTTCTGTAATGACGCAATTATTTTCTCTCTCGCCATTTCCTACAACACTATAATATGGTCAAGTGTTCTTGTAACAGAAAATTTACATAATGCAGTTTCCTTTTTGAACTTGAACTGAGTTTGTGTGAAACAACGCATTAAAACTCGCCTTGTTGTCAGGTTAAAAGTTTTATCTTTGACACTGGGTGACTTTTATTATTAATACACCCACTAAAGGACTACCTAGTTAGCCAGTTATCAACTTAACCCTTAAAAGAGTTCACTTCCAGCCAAGACAGTGAGAAAAAGTTTTTACAATTTTTTTGCAGTTTACTTTTAGTGTTTTCAAAATTATCAATATACAAACACACCTCTGGATTTATTATATTATATTTTTGTAAGCAATGCACGGCACTTCAGTAATTCAATTAAATGCTTTTCATGATCAATTCGTATCAGATACTTTTACCTGTTATGAAAATACCTAGTAAGCTTTCGTTCTGGGAAAATCATGCCCGATATTTTTGTTTTCTCATCTAAGTACGACGTAATGATCAGAGAAAATATTATAACAGCGACTAATAAAAGACATAGAATGAGTCCGTGTTGTTATTTTCCTTTATTATTGCTATAGGGTGCAATAATATTATATCATGTGTCTACGTACTGACAAACAACATTAACTAGGTATTTCTCACACGTGTTATTACCATTTCTATTATGATTAACAACAATAATAATGTCATCTTTATGGTTCGTGATTTGTGTGCATTATATTTTCTATCACTTTATCTACTCCAGACATACATATTATCTATATAACCATAGTAGGTAAGTACAAATAAATAGTTTCATATCAGTGTAAAATCATGTTATTGAGGCCAACAAACTGCCAATAGGTATAAAGGTGATTTGTACCAAAAGTCTAATCATTAATTAGTTAACTTTATGCTCAAATGAAGCTTGATTTAGATACTTCAAAATTAAAACATAATTAGATTTAAGAGAAATTGAAAATGAATTAAAACAAACAAATGTTGCATCAAAGTTAGATTAGATTTGGTTTCAGATTAGATTATTTCCTACCTACTACCTTTTAGCACCACAAATGTTGTGTGCTCAAAACGCTGTTTCTGCCAGTTCAAATTTGGACTTTATGATTCATCATCATTAACATCTCAGACGCCAGACGTCCACCGCTGGATAAAGGCCTCTCAAGAATCTACTTGGGGACCGGATAAGGATCATCCGGTCGGGCTTTACTTATAGCTGCTGTGCGGTTAATTGTTTTTGGAACGAAGTTCCTTAACTTGCAGTAGGAGTTAACTGGCAGAAATCGTCACGCATCATGTCAAGAAAAAGTTTTATGCAAATCGAGATATACTGTTCCATCTGATGTACATCGGATATTATCATCAATCGCTGGCCGCAATACTTGTTTATACCTATCATGTTAGTTAAATGTGACTTTTTGACGTGATCATTGCGTGAGTAATTGTCATTGCAAATTTTAAAAAGTTAATAAGCTCTTTACTCTTTTGTTTCGTCTAGGGTCGCAACGGAAAAGGTTCCATATTCGTTTGGGCCTCTGGCAATGGCGGCAGGGAACAGGACAACTGTAACTGTGATGGCTATACTAACTCCATATGGACTCTTTCGATATCTTCGGCGACGGAGAGGGGCGAAGTTCCGTGGTACTCTGAAATGTGCAGCTCTACACTGGCAGCTACGTACAGTAGTGGCGCAATCAATGAGAAACAGGTAATTTCACTGATGGTCTCTTATCACATCATGGAGATATTACGCATAGAGTGATAGTTTCATTCAAAATCCCGTTTGAAATTGAAGCACAAGAGATAGATACTTATAAAAATTGAACACGAATAAATTTTCTTTCTAAGTACTCTTTATGCTCTCTAATACGAGTAATAATTCTTACTGACTGTGTACTAAGTTATAGGTATGTCTGTAATAATGGACATAGTCATTGCAAATTTTATAGTCATGAAGTTTTGACACATACCGAAAGCTCTATTGGGTATTGCCCTCGTTTCCTTAGTTTGTAACTTTGTTAAACACTAGTTTCAGTTTGATTTGGACATGCGAATTTATGTTTCCCTGGTAACTTGTAGTCCATGATTCTACCTACTGTGAAATACATTTCACAAAGGGATTAAATGGCCACGGTATTAATTAACAAAAGTTTTGTGTAACAGTCGAGGCCTATATTTAACGAAGAGTTAAATTTACATATATTTAAATGACTGCCTTTCATTTGCTGTTGGAGTTTATTAAAAACTAGCGATTCTCTGCAGATTCACTTGAGTTTCAACTAGGTTTCAGAAAAAAAAACGTAAAACCTGAAATTTGTTTTTCTGTATTTGATAACAGGAGCCCAAATACCAATTTCCATGATTTTATGGAATTGAAATTTTTTATAGATGTCCCCTAATTTCCTATAAAATACCTGATTTAACCCCTTTAAATGTTGAATTTCCAAAATCTATAAAGTTAAATTTCTTTAACAGGATAAACTCGACTCATTTACATGACTCTAATTTAAAAAAAAAATTGTATTCGCAAACTTTCACTCTCCCTTTTCAACCACTTTGCATTTCCAAAAACCCTTTCTTAGTGCATCACAATTCACAACAGACAATATACATATGTGAAAAATTTCAGGTTTCTCGACCAAATTGCTTGGGCAGCGCTGATGAAACAATCAAAATATATAGTTTTGTACGTAAGTATAGATGGTTAACATAATCTTTGTTATGTTGGTAGGTGGTGACCACTGATCTCCATCACTTGTGTACGACGGGGCACACAGGAACATCGGCATCGGCACCATTGGCAGCTGGGATATGTGCGCTTGCGCTGCAAGCTAACAAAGATCTCACTTGGAGAGATATGCAACATATAGGTAAGTAACATAATAATAATATCTACCTCATAACACACTACTTCACACTAGATAAATCAATTCAAAAGAAAAAATGCATATCTCTAAAAAGGTTTTATCACGTTCGTTATGCAACATTATATCGAAGCTTTCGACCATTGCATTGCGCTGAAGTCTTTAACTGATGATAACTTTTTTCCCCTATGTCCTATTTTTATGAAAAAAAACCTATATGTTGCCCCAGATTAAGCTTAATCTACTACTGAAAACTGCATGATAATACGTTGAGTAGATGCAGAGATTATCGCAAACAGACAGACAGACAGAAAAGAATTTTAAAAACTTTTTTTTGGGCTAGGCTACTCTTCTTTTATCACCCTTCTCAATTTTGGGTAAAAATATTTAATGTACAGAATCGCGGATTCTCCTCTTTTATTAAGTATAGATTATATGGGTACTACATTATATTTATGGTATACATTTATAAACAGACTCAGACTGGAAAGTAGAACACCGCGTTCATCAAACAAAGTCTAACCCCACTGGGAATCGAACTCGGAACCTCTTGATTAGCAGGCAGTTATGGTGCTTACTGCGCCAATTCGGTCGTTAATATAATATGAGTGGTTACATCCATCCAGTTTAGAATAAAATACATGCTATATGTAGTACAATTGTACATATCTATGGTCAGCGCAGGGCACCCTCTAGGAGCCTCACGGCCCCTGAGAAAAATAGAACAATAAAAAATAGATCATTGTTGTAATTTTGCTACGAGTAGATATATCTATCGTATAAGGTTGGTTAAATCAATTACATACTTATACATTCAATTGATGTGGAGATGTTAAAACTTGATTTTGGTTTAAGTTTAATTGCTGGGTTAAAGGTTCATACCTATGTACCTAAGGGAAGAGGAACCCTGAAACTTGCTTTACCTAGGGACCTCTGCAAACTTAATCCTAATGATCGTATTCGAGTTCATAGTTTCGACAAGGAGCTACAGTGACTGGGCCAATTAGATGAGTGGAATTAGTGGGAATTTACTGCTTTTTACAATTTCAGTATTTAAGTAATTGAAGCGTTCCGAAAAATATTTTCGATTTTAATTACTGTTATATAATATAAATAGGTAACATAATACTTAAGTAATTTTTATATGAGCACTATTTATTCAAAACAATCTTTATATACCTATACCTTGCAAATAAATTATTCGTCTGTCTTTTGGCTTAAAAGCAACCAACTTTGTTAGCAACTGAACTGAACAAATATTTATTGATATACGATACCCTATGCGATACGAATGCTACTCTGACGTAATAAAATATAGAGCCACTCAATAAAATTGCTTTCCCCATTAGCAGAAATGAATGATAGCTAAAGCTAAACGGATATTTGTTCCTAAATACATTCACTTTGATGTGATGCACACAGTTTTTGTGCATAGATACTATAAACTAGCTGTTTTCCGTGGTTTCACCCGCGTTAATTTCGGAGTTCCTGCGGGACTTCCGAGATATAAAATACCCAATGTCCTTTTCTGTACCCCTGGCAACGTGTATGCAAAATGGTGAATGTGAACGGTGGTGAACGGTTGAGCCGTTAAGGCGTGAAAGCGTAACAAACAAACAAACTCACTTTCGGATTTATAAAAGTAAGGATTATAAAACTATAGGCCTGTATAAAGCTGGGAACAGGTAATTAGTAAGAAAACTATTTAGACTGAAGTCAGCCCCAAGAAATGGATGAGGCATTCGAATTCTTCACAGTTCTTAAGAAGTACATAGAGGGTGTAGAATGGACCTTAGGGTATGATCCGTCAGCACGTCGGCAACTATACTCTCTTCCACACATCCCAAGTTAAACCTTACACTCTGTTTAATATGCATCCAGCTCAGGAAAACCTACATACAATATGTAATAATATGTAATAATTGTTTAATACTTAATTGATTAATAGTAATTTGACTATGTAAAAAAATTTGAAAGATGAAATTGACATGCTTGTATTAAATTAAATTGTATTTGTATTAATTGACAGGTTGTATTAAAATGTTGTAACGCTTTGGTCAAACGACTGTTATGTTATGAGCATTAAATAAATAAATAAATATGTATACTTAGATGTTTAAATTACTTTATTTCTCCAGTGGTCCGCACAGCGCGTCCCGATCGCCTCAGCTCCGGCGGGGAGTGGCGCGTGAACGGGGTCGGTCGCAACGTGTCGCACTCGTTCGGCTACGGGCTGCTGGACGCGACGGGGATGGTGCGCCTGGCCAGGTCGTGGCGCACCGTGCCACCGCAGCGGAGGTGCGAGCTGGCCGCGCCGCATTCGCAATATTTTGTGCCACCGCGCTCCTCTGTCAAATTAGAGGTGAGATAATTTTGCCGATCTTCCCGTTTTGTAGCTATCTCAAAGCTTAGAGATGATAGCGGTGGTGGCTGTCACTGCTGATGTGTGTTAGATAATATAAATTTTTTCGAACTCAAACTTTCGCTCGAAGCGCCCCAGGCACACACTGTATTAAAACGTCTGCGGACAAGCCTTTCACAAGCTGCGGACAAGGGAGGCTTTCGCTTGTATAGAGTGTTACAGATGTGGATGTGTGTTGTCATCGTATCGTAATAGACAAACTCGTGGAAATCGGAGCGTTCTCGAGAAAGAGACAAAGTGATTGTGATTTGTGTGGCCAACATTTGTCTCCTTTCTTTATGAGTATATCGTACACAAGCGCGGAAGTCATGGTGCCCCATAGATGCAGTGACCGAACTATTCACTCCGAACTAGAAATTGAGACAACTGTGCCTACTGGCCGCCCGCGCATAAAATATCATACTTTATTCCACACCATTACACTACTGTATTTCACAGCTGGATATAGGAAACGCTCTATCAGTCCATTCTTTATGGTTCGGATCTATAAAATTTACAATGCAATCAATTTGAAGATAATGTAAACTTGATTGGATTTAAATTTCAGTTATCTGAACTTGAAATATCATAATTTTTCGTCGTGATTGTTGCTATACCGGTAGCAGGATTGTGAGGGAGAAGTAATTCGTTGCTAGCTCTGTGTCGCAGTGCGTCGCACGGCGCAGTCCTAACCAAACCTCTTTGCAGCACCATATCTATATATTACAGCTACTAGTACAAGCTTACAATTTCTAGACAAATTGCTACTATCACAATTCTATTCACGAAGTTTCTAAAGATGTGTGTGAAAATCCGCTATTCTTCGGAATTGTTCAATTCGTGTATCATTTATATCTGACAGATCTATACTATAACAAAAAAGTAGAGTCCGCGATTCTGTACATTGAATATTTTCAACAAAAACTTACAGGGGACGATAAACGAAGAGTAACCAACCACAAAAGAAGGGTTTTTAAAAATATTTTCTGTCTGTCTGTCTGTTCGCGATAATCTCCGAATCTACTGAACGGATTGTCATGCGGTTTTCACAGGTAGATTAAGCTTAGCCTGGAGCTACATATAGGCTTTGTTTCATTGAAATCGGATGTCGGGAAAAAAAGTTGTATAAAAACCTTTCATGCGGGTTAAACCGCGGGGCACAGCTAGTCTATAATATTGATGATAGATTACAATTGCTTATAAAATGTTAACACATAACTGACAGCTTCGTACAAGTTAGTTGAATATAATTATTTTGATTAGGAATGCTATCAACTGATAATAATATAGAAAATCTTCTTGTAAAATAAAATAAATCATCAATTTTTTTTAACGATTCAATTTTCTACTAACCGTCAAAAGCGAAGAATGTTTATATTTAATAAAGAATCCAAAGAGATAGGGCGTTGCCACAAAATACACCCACCTGTTTGAGTATTAGATTACCTATGTTATAACGTAGTTAATTAAACACAACAATTCATGCAGCATGGTTAATTCAATTTAGAGCTAGTCATGGCTAGTAGTAAATCAATGGAGCTAGTAGACAACTGTTAGCTCAAAATAGATACATAGGTACCTACGTCATTACTTACAAGTTACACATGAATCCTAATTTATTCCTAATTCAGGAAATAATGGTCGCACTGCTTATGATTTATGCTGTTGATAAAGTAGATAAAACCAAAATTAATTACTGTTATGATACAAAAGTTTTTTGGTGCGTCAGGACTCGGACGAGTTGTTGCAAAGAAAGTCTATTATGAAGTTGTTATCATCTTGGATTATGGACGGGCGTCTTCAATTCGTAGCAAAACATAGGTACCTACTCGTAGATAACTGTTTTAGATATTTCCTGCGAGATTTCGTCTTTTTTCCCTTAACTATTCCATTTTTTGAACTATTGATATCTATATCTTCTATACTTATAGGTAAGTATAATAAAACTGTAGAGGGGTCAATTCTATACATTGAATACATATTCAAAATTAATATTGCAGGATGAATGGTGATCGATACTGATGCCAAAAATGCAATCAGAAATTTTTTTGTGTCTGTCTGTCTGTCTGCATGTGCACGCATGGGTCAAAACTACTGAAGGGATTTTAACTAAACTAGGTACGATTGTAGTCCATACTCCTGGGTAGGTTATAGGCGATATAACATAGCGCTAAGACACATAGGAGATGAGCAGTGACGATAAATTTGAAGCAAGTCGGATGAATATGCGCTTTCGAGCTCTTTTCCTCGCATACGTTTACTTAATCACGCAAAAACGACTGAACGGATTTGGATGAAATTTAACATGCACGTTGTCAGGGGTACAGAGAAGGACATAGGGTACTTTTATCCCGGAATTCCCGCGGGAACTCCGAAATTACCGAGGGTGAAACTGCGGGGCACAGCTATTTATAATATAAATCGAAGTTTTGATAAATTATTACCAAAGATGTTTCTAAAAATAAAATTCTTTGAAAATCCGGGCGACCTTTTCGGAACTGACAGTTCCTTTTATATACATTGTTGTTGTGTATTATTCTTGCTCGTTATTTATCTAGCAAGAACACATGAAAAATGCGTTTTACGGTGACTTGTGAAACTAGTCTAAATTGTGAAATATTTTATTTTTAACTAGCTTTTGTGCCGCCGCACACCGTGTGTTGCTTGATATTTTTGTTTGTTACCTTATACCTTTTCCGGAGCGCATACATTCTACCTAAATCCTACCAAAGTTTCATGCTAATAGGACGAACGGTTTAGGAACGCATAGGGGATAAAGAAACGAAAAAAATATTACATTGAATTATGTAAATATTATTTTAAATAAAGAAAGCATAATTATGATGAAAGTTAATTAAAAGAATACGTGTTCCAACAGATGTAGTTTACGAGTACAGTCACTTTCTATTTGACTACCTAAGATTAGTATTTGTCACTGAGTTTTATTTTAAAAGCTTTTATTTAACTTGCAATGTACTATGTACATATGTTACTATGTTTGTACGGGTGGAATCTTGGCAATTCTCAATTTTGAAGCAGATATTATTTTCAACCTATACGTTTAGTTTGGATGACAATGCATGGTTTATTTTTTTAGCGCATTTGAATAAAAGCTTGTTTGATAAAAAGTTTAAAAAAAAGTTTTTTCTATCCAGACTTATTTAGACTTATTTTATTATGTTTTAGATTATGAGATTTTGCATATATTACTACATTCTATTTTATACCTGTGTATTTATTAAACAGCTGAACGTGGCAACCTGTCCAGGAGTCAACTTCCTAGAACACGTGCAAGCTCGAGTGACCATGAATGCGAACCGTCGTGGAGACCTACGCATCTCACTCACTTCGCCGGCTGGGACCAATGTCACCCTACTCGCGCCCAGGTGAGAACTATTACAAGTACATTTCATACTAAAATAGCCAATTCTACAATTTCTATAATTAAAATAATAGCCACCATTTGCCATTTTTTTTGTCATGTTGTGTTAAATGTAATTATTTCTACCATTTTCTCCACTAAATTAAATTAAATTTTTAAACGACTTAGCATTATGTTTATCACAAATGTTCAGACACTCACTAGCTATTTTCCTTACTGTACCAAAGTGGTTTTACTGCATTATGTGCAAATAAGTGTACAATAGGGATGTTGACAACTTTTGAAAATCAAAATTCTAATTAGTCTGTCATTTAGAAAATATAAAATCATTTGATACGTATTTTTTTCTTTTTCATATAAATGAAAATACACAGAGATAAAGTGCATTAGAGTTTAGGGTGGGGTCTCGTGACGTCACTTACCGCTACAAGCCGCCATGCAAACTGCACTAGTTCAACTCAATGTATCGCTGTTATTTATTTTTTAAATTAAAAAAAGAAAAAATACGTGTCGAATATTTTTTATTAATCTACAAGACGGACTAAAAAAAATTAGTCAATAGCCTAATAAAAATATTCCATACTCAATACTTTGCCTTGTAAATAACATTAAATTGTCATAGATGAATGTATTGTGTTTATATTAAGTTCTTTAGTTTTTGCGCGTTTTTAATTATCTCGTGGCTGGCCACTTTTAGAGACTTGATACCATACGAATATAAAGGTAACAAAGTTTGTACAAGCTGAAAAAAGAAGTTTTTTTTTTGGAAAGGCGAATATTTTCCAGGTAACGAACCTGTCAATCAAATATTTTGCTATTTCACTTTTCGATGCATTTTCATAAATGGAAAATACCTCAACTACTAGTGTACCTAGTGCACTCGTCGGGTGAAGTGAGATGAACTTTTGTGAACAACGTATTGAAATAGCGTCTCTTCATTTTGTTACTTTTACTTAAGGTACAGTCTTCTTGCTACTTACATATAACTAAAAGTAATTATATCTAAATGAAATTGTATAAAAAACTAGCTGTCACCCGTGGTTTCACCCGCGGTAATTTAGGAGTTTCCGCGGGAATTCCGGGATAAAAAGTACCCTATGTCCTTTTCTGCACCCCCTGACAACGTGTAGGTGTGCAAAATTTAATGGTGATCGGTTTAGCCGTTCACTCGTGATGCCGTGACCAAGGGAAATAGGGATTAATTTTTATATACTTAATACTAGCTGTGCCCCACGGTTGCATTCGCTGTAATTTCGAAGTTCCCGTGGGAATTTCGGGATAAAAGTACCCCATATCACTCAAGACTACCGTAGCTTGGAAGAATTTTTAAAATCAGTTCATTAGATCCAGAAATTACCTCCTACAACGTCAAAAACTCACAAACTTTAAATTCACAAACTTTACCTCTTAATACTCATAATATTAATAAATACTCATAATATTAATAAAGTTAGACTAGCTGTCCCCCACGGTTTCACCCACGGCAATTTTGGAGTTCCATCGGGAATTCCAGGATAAACTATACCTCTAAACCTTTCCCTGGAATCACTCTATTTATTGGTGAAAACCGCATGAAAATACGTTCAGTAGCTTGAGTTTATCGCGAACAGACAGATAAACAGACGCGGTGGAGGACTTTGTTTTATAATATGTAAAGATAACCAAAGACAAATTATACTCACTGACCTTGATTAAGGGTCGTTTTAACTTTATCTGACAAAATAAATTTGAAATTAGACATAATTTACTAAGAGACGCTTGCAGTCATTAAACTTCATTGCTATTGAAATAAGATTCAATGACTGTTAAGTGTTTACATAATTATGTTGCTGACTATACATAATAATTATACAGTACAGGATCGTCTCTGTCGCACTGGAGCAAGGTACAAAAACGTACTGATTACCTTCTCTCTGGGTACAAGTATATAAAATAAACTCAAATTAGCAACTTCCATGTTAATTTTTCTAATACGTACACAAGATAGAGGTTTTATGTTTATTTTTATTTAAGTAATAATAACTATCTATATAGTTTTGCATAAGTATCTCCTGATACTATTTTTTTTTATATTTATTGATATGTGTTCTTAAATTTTTGCGCAGGCTGTACTGTAGGAACACACTTTAACTTCCCCCTATCTAAAAATCTGAAAGGCTGGCAGAGATTAATAGGTAAACGGTGTAGATCTCTTGATGATTATAAAGAGGAAAGATTTGATTTTTTGTTTGTTACGATTTAACTCAAAAACTACTGGACCGATTTCAAATATTCTTTCACCATTAGAAAGCTACGTATACATTATCCCTAAGTAACATAGGTTTATACTGTAATCCGGAATTCCCGCGGGAACTCTGAAATTAACGCGGGCGAAACCGCGGGAACAGCTAGTAGATTATACTTCTGAAATTTTGGAGGAAAATTTGAGCTTTTCCGCTTCCTGTATGACTTTCTTCTAAACTTAAGTTGCTCCATTTAGGCTTTTACCTCCTCCCCTTTTCCTCCACTAGGAGTTGAATTTCCAAACCCTTCATTAGTGCCTTCCTATTGCCATCATAACGTGTTGTGTATACAAGATTCTAGAACCACTTGCTCTAGGTATACTTAATCGGCCATAAGGAAACTCTTTTGCGTACATTTTGGTATTATGTAGGTACTTTTTGGTACGTAACACGCAAACTCAATTATACCGTATTGTCGACTGCGGGTATCGAACCCGCAACACCCGGCGGAGTAGTCAGGTTCAATAACTAATGCCCGTTAACGACCGATGGTGTCGTGATGACGTCATGAGATTATGTTTTATTTCTCCGACAGACCTCACGACACGTCCCGGGCTGGATTCACCTCGTGGCCTTTCATGTCGGTGCATATGTGGGGCGAGAGTCCCGTCGGGAGCTGGGTCCTCGAGGTCGCCAACGACGGTCGATACATGAGTAAGTATGCACATTTTATCCCCTTATAAACCATATTACGAATGAACCGTTGATTGCCTTTGATCTCATAATAATAAAGGATAATATCGTTTGTGAACGGGTCACTGCAGCAACCTTTTCATCTGTTGATTCCAGCCCCCTTAGCCCAGTTGACAATCTATAATGGGCATGTTGACTAATTTTTTTTTTTAGTCCGCCTTATAGATAATAAAAAAATATTGGACACGTATTTTTTCTTTTTTTACGTAATCAAAAAATAACGGCGATATATTGAGTTGAAATTTCGCGTGACGTCACTATTCTGACAGTTTGTATGGCGGTTTTTACGGTTAGTGACGTCCGACCCCCTCACTCTAAACTTTAATGCGCTTTATATCTGTATATTTTAATTTATTTGAAAAAGCAAAAAAATACGTGTCTATTGTTTTTTTATTTTCTAACTGACGGACTAATTACAATTTTGATTTTCAAAAGTAGTCCACATCCCCATTCTTATCGCTATATAAAACTAAGGGACGTATCGTCATGTTACATGTTCACGTAAAATCGTCCAATCAAAGGTCCAATTTTTCGTGACCACGTGAAATGACGATACGTTCTTTGATTTTCTATAGGAGGTTGTAGATTTAGTGACTGAAACTCTGGCATAAAAATACACGAATAATAATTACACATAAAAGGTTCAGTGAAAGTAAATTTCCGATATCTTAGGTCGAGCAACATTACAAGATTGGTCTTTGATATTGTACGGAACGAGCACGCCCGCCGCCAAAAACGATCCGATACCGTTCCGAAATCCGATTGTGCGTAACAAGAGCAACGCAACCCAGCCCGTCATGGTGCAGGTGGGCCGCAAGAACAACAGGGGGAAGTCCGATCCCGTAGTACCCTCGTACACAGTAGGGCTCGTGAAGCGGAAAAAGAACAAGAATTCCAAGAATCCGAATAGGAACTCCCAAAAATGGCGGAGCCGGATTTCGACGCGGTCGCCGATCGAAAGCACCACCACTAGGGTGACAACGTCCACCGCTGCAGATTTGAGTCTTAATTTGCGTGGGGACTTAAAAGATCCGTTGGCGGACGCCCGGGGACGCAAGATGTCCAATTTGTTCGAGCAATATCCGAAAATACAACGGATATACCCGGCGCCCCTGCAAGCCAACGGTACACACGTGAACTGGATGTATGCATGTGTCGTGTCTGTCGATTTGTTTTGCCGAGAGTGTTTTATTTGGCCGCCCCGCCTGGTTTCCGCCTGCACGCCAATTACCTTTATTGCAGAGTTCGCCGCTCTTTGCATGTCGTGTGTTAGCGTTGTTTATTTTGCAGTGCAAGTTTACTTATTTAATCAAAAATTGTTTCGTAGCGGCTATTTTTCGTTAAAATGCTATTTAATGCTATTTAGTTGTTTTATTTATTTTAAGTTTTTTAATATTTAGGTAGGTAGTATCTAAGTAGTAACTTTAGTAGTATAAAAGAAAAGTTTTCATTTAATATAATATATTTATAGGTAGTTATTTAACAGATCCTAACTATTAGTATACGAATCAGTTATTTCAGCTTTTTCAAAAAACAACTACCTATTACATATATTTTGATATCTTTGAGTCTAGTTATTTGGCTAGCTACTTTAGAATTAATTAATTTAGTAACACTTACTGCTAAGCATTTAAATAAAATTCCCCCTTTTAATTATTTAAAGAACGACACAATAATTGTTGTAATATTTTTTTTGCACAGCAGCCGGTCCGCTATCGCAATGGGAGTTAATATTTTACGGTACGGAAACTCCGGCGCAGGAGGAAGACGCATCGGTGGAGAATGATCTCTCCACGAAATCCGACTTCAAGTTGAACACGAAAGTGCACACTAACCCGAACTTGGAAGCAGCTGTGCCTTCGTGGAGCATCGTGGATCAGCCCGAATCAATCGAGGAACTGCGACATAACGACATCGACGATGACCCTCCGCCCATGTGGCACGACTCGCATACGGTGAGAAAACATTTTATTTCTTTCTAAATCTTTTTTCATTCAATAAAATGTATAGCGAGAGCGACCTAATCACAAAAAATGGTCTGACATATTTGTCATTGAACATACTTAAATTATGGTTACACTATTTTCCTGTAGGTACTTAAGCATTTCGGAAGTACGAACATAATAATTATAATAGTACTAGAAATTAATATTTTTATTATCATGATTGATATTAGTACTTATAAAAACCATTTAAAGGTTTTAACGAAATCACAACGGCAGATAGAGGGTTTTACATTAATTTGCTTTTTAGCATTTTCTTTTAAAATTTGATCGGAAAATATAAGTATCGTTCTTAGCCTGTTCGTAACAACCTTGTAAGTACACCCGAACACTTCACACGTGTTCCTCGCAGCATGTGTGGCGGTTGAGTTATATTTTCCATTATCCTACACGTGTTGTGTAGACGTTCCTCCGATATGAGTGATGTGAACACACCTTTTGTTCAATACTATAATGGGGAACGAATGAAAAAGTGTTTTCGTATAATAATTTACGAAAGCCGTAGTTGTAATACAAATTTTTGTTCGACTCAGATTTTACTGTTTTGCTGATGAGTTATCGAAGAAATTGGAAAGTACATAATGGTAAAATTTTTTGTTTGCAGAATGTGACTAAACATTGTGAAATGTACAAAATATTAGGTACACTACAGTGAATATAATATCATATGGATATTTATTTATTTATATTACTTTAATAATTTAATAACAGTGCAGTTAGTATCTATTGATTTAAAATGTTGTTACGATATATGTATATGCATTTTAATTGTTACATATAGTATTAGAAAAGTTAAAATTAAGATTTAACTGATGCCATTAGAATATAGAAAGTTATAATGAATAACAAAGGTGCCTAACTTTACTTAACATGCAATATAATAAAAATACGTATTAACGCGATCTAACACTGAGTACTTAAAAGTACACCTTCTAATTAGAATTTAGAATACCAACTGATTCTACTTAATTGCCAATTAGACGCTGGGCTTAACCGCAACATTAACTATTCCGAGTCAATATTTGTGGTGCCTACCTAACTATACTGTATAGGGTACCTTTTGGTAGATCTACTATAGTTAGAGTAACAAATAGGTAGCAAAGTCAAAAACAAAAAAAAAATAAGCAGTGAAAGAAAAGCATATTATGATGATGAAGATGTCATGCGCGATGAAACAAAAATACGTACCTACCTTAAGTCAGTTCTAAGCTTAAAACATTTTTTTTTAAAATACGTACCTACCTTAAGTCAGTTCTAAGCTTAAAACATTTTTTTTTAACTCTGACGTTGGAATTGAACCTGCATCATCTGGCGTAGAAATCTGCTGGCTTACTTTTGACACAATTGAGTAAGAGTCATACTCTTGACGTAATCGTGTTAGGATCAAATCGAACTCGAATCGAAATGAGATCGAAACGGAACCCAATTTTGCTACTTTTGAAGCTTTGGGATTGTCTCTATTGAATTTATCAGTCAAATTTCTCGATTTCAATGTAGGAGTCGTGCAGTGTAATTGAATTGTATGTCATCTTTACATATTAACAATTCCAAATACGATTTGATTTCAATCTCAAAAGCTAGGATGTACTAAAATGACATCAAGGTGAAATCAAATCAAAGTCAAATCAAAATCAGCATCAAATCGTATTCAAGAGTAAGGCCCCAGGTTCGCCACCACTCCACCAGTGGTGTGCTGTCAATATGATGTGTGTAGATAGATATTACTCATATTCCATGAGTCATTTTTGCTTGAAGGAGTCCATGTTGGTACCTACTCGCTTCAGCCTTCAAGTTGGGTGTTATTAGAAACTATCTAATAGGAAATGCTCACCACAGTCCCTTCTGTGCTAGTGTCAAACACCCCACAAGGGATGTTGGTTTGCGGTTAGAGCTGTGTACGTGATTGTTAAATGTTAACTCGATCCTTCATGCGTTAGTTTGAGAGCTGTTTGAGCAGTTTTAAGTACTTACTTAGTGTTTTCCATACGCTGCTACTCCATGGTCTTCATGTATCAAATTTTACAATATCAACTGGAACCTTAACTATGTCAGATTAATCTTTTGCATTGCGAGTATTTTGTTCTTTTAATGCTCTAAATATTATTATTTTTATTATTATGTCGAGACTCGAGCAATATGACGACGATAGGTATACATTTATGGGTATCTTTTTTAGGTCGCGCAATATTGTATTCGTTATCGTTAGTATATTAAAATAAAATGTCAATTTGAGGTAAAGCATATCGCACCTTTAGAATTAAAGTGATCTAATTGAAAAATTGCAATTTGTGGGAAATAAGCATAAATGTTTTCTCATAATATGCGCTAGTGAATAATGCGATCAATGAAAGTGACCGATGTACTTGTACCTTACTATTCATAATTCCAGGCTCTTTTTGGGCTCATTTTTGGGGGTTTTGGTTTTTGTTTTTTTAAAGTCAATTTATTATCAGTATCAGTAGATACAGGAATTTTGGGTTATAGGTCACTTTAATTCTAAAGGTGCGATATAACAATATACATTAGTTCTTAAAAATGCATAAATGATAAAACATAATATTCACTTAAAAAAAAAGTGTAGGTACGATCATAAGTGAAAATTTTCACATTGATTCAGACTTGCCATAATATTTAAGCTAAACTTTAGTTGAAATGATGACATTTATTTA
This sequence comes from Zygaena filipendulae, assembly GCA_907165275.2. Classification (NCBI taxonomy): domain Eukaryota; kingdom Metazoa; phylum Arthropoda; class Insecta; order Lepidoptera; family Zygaenidae; genus Zygaena; species Zygaena filipendulae. The sequence goes on along the minus strand of OU015667.1, from coordinate 5,218,609 downwards.
TAATGGAGTTTACAAGTTTTTGAATATGAGTGTTTGTTTGCAGATACGCGAAGACAGCGTAGCGGACGCGGGTCGTCAGTACGCCGCGGTGTCGTCCGGTTGCGCGACGCACTCCGCCCAATCGCCGCTCCGCTGCCTAGGTTTGTGTTTATTGCTGATCATCATGTTATCAGCGGCCGACGCCTTGCGCATGGAGCGCCCAGCCCGTGCGCAACGCAGACAGCCGCCTAGTCTATGCCTAAAACGCGTCTGTGTACTAACTGCTAGCTTAAGTGTGGCGAGCCCCGACAGACCCGCCCGGGCCCCGTGTCTCTTTGCCTCCACCGCGGCCCTGGTACCCTAGTAGGCACTCGCTGTGCTCGCCACAATCCATGTGATTTTAGTTAAATTTTAATAAGTTATAAAAAGTACAATCCTTTTATGTTAAATGTTAATTATCAGTTTTTATCGTAAATATCATGAAGTCCTGAATACTTAATATAAAAATAACATAATTATTTTCTTTTTATATCTGCAACTATTGCTGTCCAATAAATAAGATCTTGTGTAAATGTAATTTTTGGATAATTAGGCAAATTTGTTTAGTTTATAAGTAGGTATACGTAGAAAGATAGATATATATGAGTCAGCACCGCATAATCGATCAATAGAAAATATTTACCTACCTATGTTATAGTAGAATGAAATGTTGGCACCTACTTTTAATTTTTATTCGCAAAATTCGAATTAATCTAAATCCTGAAAAACTACTCCAATTCCAATTATAAGTTTGAAAAGTTTCTTATGCATGAAATCTAAATTAATTCCATCTGTGTAAAGGCAATCGAACATGTTAATGAGCGCAAAACTTTTGGAACTTACGTATTTAGATATGTACGTTGTGTGATAAAAGTTGCAGGAACTCTCAACTTGCGTGACGACTTCACTTTCCTCTAAAATATAACAAGAGTACTTACCACTTGACAATTAAAATTATCAACTCACCGTAACGTTCAATGTGCTTATACTTTCTACTTAAACTAAAAGTATATGGAATAAAGTTATAAAATATCGACGATTGCGTACTTATAAAGAGCTAGTAATCAAGTGCAATTACTTTATGTAATTTATCATGTACTTACCTATATTAATTAAAGATAGGTGAGATTTAAAAATAATAATCGTCCATTATACTCGAGTGTCTAACCGTTGCGATGTGAAAATGGTCAGTATTTTGTGTGAGAATGAAATCGTAAGACTTTTGGTGTTATTAAACACAAAATTATTAAATCGTATTAACAAGCTCAGAATAAGGTAAACATGTTGACATGCCGATCATTGTGTCAAATTTCAAAAGCGTAATAAAATAAAAATATTAAATAGCTTTTCATTTTGGTCTGTGGGCTAGGCGCGAATCATCATTTTACTTCATCGTACCTACTCAGTTACTCACATTGTGCATAGTGCATTGTGTATCATATGTTTATTCGTGCTTAGGCCCTTGTTCTATTTAAAGATCTATCTCAACCCAATAACAGCACAGCTACATGAATTTAATTTTTGAAACTGAATAAATCTACACCTACTGTAATTAAAGAGTAGAATCCGCGATTCTATACATTGAATATTTTTATCCAAAATTGAAAGGGGTGATAAAAGAAGAGTAACCAAGCCCAAAAAAAGTTTTTAAAATTACTTTCTGTCTGTCTGTCTGTTCGCGATAATCTCCGCATCTACTGAACCGATTGTCATGCGGTTTTCACAGGTAGATTAAGCTTAGCCTGGAGCTATGTCTGTAAAAAAAGTTGTTGTATAAAAACCTTTCATGCGGGTGAAACCGCGAGGCACAGCTAGTAAATACATAAATACCAAAATTTTATTGCATTTTATTTGTATGTAGGCTTTTCAAACATGGAATATTAGCAATGACTTAATTTATTATTCAATATAACAAGGAATCAATTTAAGTAATTTCTATTACATTTTTAGATCGAATATATTTTATAAATCGGATTTGGTTGCTAGAGCAGTTAGCTCCCTTTATGTATAGCTCTAGTTTTCTATTAAATAATAATAATATGCATGTATATCTAATTTAACAATATTTTTTTCTCTTGTACTCAGAAATACATATCTGTTATGATAAGTTTTATAATATTATTAAATGTTTTATTATTCTGCCTTTTAATTGTGTTCCGGTTACTTAGAAAACACGTAGAGTTAATATAAAGCTATCTATCTATACGTTCAGCTAATAATTAAGAATTAGATAAGAAATAGGAAAATCTACTTATTAACAATTATCTAAATGACCGGAACACGGACGTCAGATTAAAGAGTGTTAAATGGAGTTGTAAAATATTTAAAGTATAATAATTAATTATTGCGTATTGTGGTTGTGATCAATAGAGAAGGTTGCCAATCCATATAGGTATAATAGTAGGTATAGTTTGATTATTGTAAGCATAATAGTAGTGTATGTATATAATAACTATGTGCTGAGATTACTATGATAGATAAAAACTAATTTGGAGACTTGTACAAATTTGCTCACATTGTGTAAATTGCGTAATTCATAGTTCGTACGAAAACGACTGATCGACCATGATTTCTCATCGACTGGTAGTTTGAATATTATTAAAAGATAAATTTAATTTTTTTTTCATTAGTACCTATTAGTATGTATTACATAGGAATGAATTTATTTGATAAATGTCGTACCTACTAAGTATATTATAAACTATCGCTCGGTGTCCCAGAAATCGCACTTAATTAAATTGATCATTTTTATAACAGTACTGTCGTAAGATGTATTAGGTAATATTGTTCACAGTTATCGGAATAAAGTAGCAAATAGCAACCCAATGATGTATTAAATGTAAATGTTGATAACGTAATTTGTATATATTGAACCCATGTGAACGGTAAATAACAATAAATACACGATTTTATTATAAATTTCTTGTAAGAATTTTATTTCGACAGACGCTCAACGAGTCTTGTCTCTGATCTGTCAAATAGCAGTTAGTCACATTACAGTTAAAAATAATTAATTTTACTCTTTATTTCGTACTGTGATTATTGTTTGTTAAAGCAAAACATTTCATTGCACTTTTTAGTTTTTATTTCTGTTTAGTATTATGTACTGCTTTGCTTCGTCTACATATGCATGAGCTTCGTCATTAATATCACGCTTTTGTACTTACACTTACAATTCTTTAACACATGTTCGTCTCAAATATCTACTTTAATTTAAATACAATTCTGATTTCATTTAATTTTGTGCACGTTTTCTCTTGTGTGCATGTCTTTATTATTTTTGTTTATAATTTTTCAGAATATTTAATTGCACTTAGTTATACATAATTCGTTTATTAAATGATTACTTTACGAACAAAATTATTTGAGATCAGTGACAAGATTCTATAGCTTCCTATCCTGATATTTCCCTCCGAATTTTCTAATCAATCTGTGAGCTGGCATCAATACTTCGTTATGGAAGCGCAACTTCTGCATCATCTGCATCAAGGAAAATCTGCATGGACACTGAAAAGGTGACGGGCGGTGTCGGTATCATTAGATTTTAAAATTGGTAATAATAAAATATCTTTGTTCTCTTCTTTCTGTAGAATGCATCAAGGGTTTGCACTTGTACGACGACGGTCGATGCTACAAAGAATGTCCTGATAAAACGTACGCCAGCCAGGAAATGATGCAACGCAGCTCTAGAAGACGTAACCTTACATACTTTTCAGAAGGATCTAGTGTACCAGTTATGAAGAGACAAGACGCTGTAGAAAAAGTAGATATGCTGGAATCTTTAAAAACTGTGACAATTGCACCACTTACTTGTCTTCCATGTCACTATTCATGTGGAACTTGCTCAGGTCCAAACAGCAGTCAATGTTTATCATGTTTGGAGGACGCCCAACTCGTCAATTTAACTGATGTCGAGACAAAATCATACTGCTATCCAAACACCGCGATGTCCCAAATTAACAGCGCCAATTGGTACTACGGACTAAACGTTGCTCTTTCTATAGTATTGTTTGTGATTAGCTCTATTGCCTTGTATATGTTATTTGCTTGTCTTTTTAAAACGTTCGCTGGATATTGCTGTGGCAATAAAAGTTATTCGTGGAACACAAATATTGCTTACAATAAACTTTCCAGCAACGAGAAAATACAAAGCTCGCTCGAAATTAAAGAAGAGCTTGAGAAAGCTCTGAGAGATAGTAGTGGAAGTGATTCAGAGGACGATTTAAACTTATAGCGCTCAGACATTCCATGTAGAGAATTATGAACTGATAGAACAACATAATGTTAGTGATTAGGTATTTTATTATTTTTTTAATCCAAAACGTATGCAGGACTGCTCATGTGATATTATTAAAACGATGGTCACAATATTCATTAGTTTAATTAATAATTAAGTAATCTACTTGCTCACAAGATTTAGTAAATGAAAGTGATATAATATGTTTAGCTAGTTATAAAAATATTCGTACAAATATTAAGCAAAACGTTAAAAAGTCCAAAGACAATTTTCTTCATTCTCTTGATTTTCTAAATATCCTTTCGATCGAATATTGGTCGTTCTTTTTGCTATCTCATATTTCACTTAGACTTTCTTTTTTACTCAAATATACCCATATCTGTTTGTTAGAATTGTTATTTGATTACTTGGTGTATCGACGTAATTTAATGAAGGTGTAGTAGTAGCCAATATCACTGGGTAAATTTAAATTTTAAATCTTCATCACAACAGTTTTTAGTAACACGTTTTTAATGTATTCTAATAACATTTTTTGTTTTTCTCCTATACGAATCTAGTTAGGTATATTTTTATTAAGAATAAAGTTATTATATCTCATAGAAGTGCAGGAAATTTATTTCGTAATTAAGTTAATACTTTTACTCAAGATGCCATTTTTTTGTAATATTTTTAGGAACTGAAGTAAATGTATAACAAAATTGTGTACTTTTCTATATAAAATTAAATGAGTTCCTATTTTCATTTTCTGTTTTATTATATTAAAAAAAAATATAACCGACATTCACCGACAAAAAATATTTTTTTTCTTAGACTTTTCTCGTAGACTAAATTTGACAAATATGCAAATGTCAAATTTACATAATTCACGCACACAATTTCTTAAATTTGACGTAATATGTGAAGAACATTTTTTGTTTGTTTAGGATAACAACGAAACTACAGACAGTAATTAAGGAAGATTTGAACAAGATCTTGCTTTTTTTCATGAAGATCCCCATTCCAGTTCGGCAACGCACCTACATGCCTTCTGGTGTTGCAGATGTCCATGGGCGGCGGTAATCACTTACCATCAGGTGTACCACTTGCCCGTTTGCCCGCTATGACATAAAAAAAAAAAAGAATACTTTAGATAAAAAAATTGCACATATTGTCTTAGAAGTGTTATTGCACCATCGCTAGCGACTATACTTTGTCACATCATTCTGGGAAAACTGTTGTTTTTTGAGGTTTCTTAACCATGAATCTACCCTTTTTTGACATCTTCATAAGAATGATAATGCTGCCCAGCCAGGCAATTAAGCCTCAATCGAAATGTACAAGACTAAACCTATCTACTATCACCAGAAGGAAAGTAGTAAGTATATAGTTTTGCCAACGTCACGATCCCTTTCCAAATAATACCACCCCAAAATTTCGCGATTAATCCCAAAATGCCAATAATTGAACATGGGGAGAAAAGAATAAGGGTGACCTAAGGGGTCTCTAGTCAACAATACTTTTAGGTATGTACTTCATGTTAGAGAATAAAATTGGACGCCGCCGATACGCAATAAAATGTTAATCTACAAAAGTAAGTAGTTGATACAGAACGCTTTATTGGCAGTTATAGAGCGTTTTTTAATTGTTTGTTTACCTTAATACATTGTTTAATACAATAACAATAAAATGTCAAACATAAAAAAATGTTGACACAAATTGGTGCTATAATTTTAAAACACGATTTACTCAAAATATCTCCAGTGTGCGTTAACACGCTATTGCTTATCTATAGATTATATCCAAATGTTTTGGAGCGTTGATCTGGCACACCCACGCACGTCTGTGTTGCCCTTTAAAGAGAAGCAATCATTATTTCTTAAGAAAGTCCGAATACATAAAATCCCTCTTATATTCACGTAATTGGATATTATTGGAACAGCATTGTTTTAATTTATTTATTTATAAAACCCAACAGCTATTTCATTAACCGATGTCTGAAGATTCAATTAAATAAGTAACCGCCGCACTCAGAGTCAACTTTAATGATTACTTAGTTAAGTATAGATTTTTAAAACAAAACTGCCGCAATCAGACAAGTTTAATAAATTAATGTTAATTGGCATTTAACTAATTAAGTTACATCTCATTAAATACCAACTAACATAAATTTACTGAACGTCTCTGATTGCGGCAATTTTGTTTTAAAAATCTATACTTAACTAAGTAATCATTAAAGTCGACTCTGAGTGCGGCCGTTAGTACTTTATTCTGGTTTTAATTTTGTTCAATCCTATTGCAATAATAAATACATAGGTACTTATATTTCGTATCCATCTACAAACATCTTTGTAGGTGTGTTTCTATTTGTGTGTTTTTTGATTGTGTGTGTGTAAGTTAGGGCAGAAATCCTTTTTAATGCAGGTTATGTGATGTTATATTTTAGTAGATGCCACGTAAAGTACCTACCTAAGTACCCTTGGAATGACTAAATTACAATGTTTCCCGAGTAAAATGACGAGGATTTGCGCTCTCTTGGAAGTTGGATACTTCTATAGTTGGATGGGACGCACGGGCATAACAAAATAGATTAAGTAATAATTTTTTCTTTAAATTATTATTATATCTGAAAAGATTTTTTTTTTACCTACTGAACCTATTCATAGAGTAATTTCTAGAAACATGCACGATCTTTTTTAATAAGTATTTAGGTTACGTTTGAATTATTGTGACCACAACAGCGTCAAATGGTACCTACCTACCTTGCGCGAACTCCCACCTCAATAATGCAAAATGCCGGCCGTTTGTAAATGGACAAATAAAGTATACAATATGCCGATGACGTTCTCAAAACGTTTGTAAATAATATTTTTTGATGGTAAAATAAAATAAATATTGCTAAAACAAGATGGCAACTTTAAGGAACTCATGCCATCCAAAAAATCGTCACCGCAACAATAACGTATACTTACATAGTACATACATATAATATACCCACCTACAGCTTCTGATGCAATAATCACCCGCAAGTGTGGGCTAAAACTTGTTGTTTCGTCGAAAAAGGGGCCCTACAAAAAATATAGATAATGCCAGAGACCCTGTTTGGCATTCGAAAAAACTGAATAAACGGGCGAAAATTTCATAAGACTGATTCCAGGAAAAACGTGATTTTGAAAAAGCTCTACGAGCCTGTGAAAAACGTCCTAGTCTTTTGGAATTAATAAAGAAAATGGCAGTGCCTCCGCAGCCGGCGCCGGCCGCCGATTTGGCAGCCGGCGCCGGCCGCGGATTCGGAAGCCGGCGCTGGCTGCCGAAATATTTTGACTTTGGCGCTTCGCCGGCCGCTACCGCGGCACGCTCGCTACGCTCGCTCGGCTCGCGCGACTTCGTCAACAGTGCAAACCTAACCTAACCAACTCAAGTTTAACAAATTTTCATTTTCATTAGCAAATTATAATAATCAAAGATAATAAATAATATTATCACTTTATCCGAATGTAAAACGAAACAATTCTTACAAAGTCAATGGCAAATGGTTGACACATCGCGGAGTTTTGTATGAAATTGTGAAACTTTAGTATTTTTTTTCTCGAAAACGATGAGTTTCCGTAATTAGGGATTTTATGTGAAGTTATATTAAGCAAAGTCCCACACACATAAAAAATATGAAGCTCTAAATCGCGGTTGCTTATTGTACAGTTGAGCCGAGAACTTCTTCAAATTGTTTATACGTTGAAAATCTATCATTTACTTTTATTTTCACATTATTCGCACAAGCCATGGTGTTTTTTTCGCGAGATACGGTGCGAGTAAATCACACAACCACAAAGTCATGAATGAAATGACAAATGACAATACCATGACATGACATTCTGACAGTGCTGCCAACATACCCATGTGTGCACCGCCGGCTCCCAATCACTTAAATTTTGGAAGCCGGCGCCGGCTGCGGAGGCACTACCAAAGAAAATAAGTCACGTCTAAAAAAGTGTTTCTTAATAATTTATATAACGAAATTTATTTTAACTAACAGTGGCAGGAAAAAAAGAAAAAATTAAATTATATTTTCCTCGAGGTACAGTTGACAGCCAGAGAGAAGGTAATCACTACGTGTTGACAGCTATCTGTCAACCGATCCGCACGTGATTAGTGTTGACAGCGGAACGGAAACATAACGAGCAATTTGAGACCCCAAGCAACATAGTTATAATCAGTTTTTTTACCCCAGGCAAACAAGCGTTAAATGCGAGCTATGTACTGATGCTACTGTATTATTTCGATTTAAGAACGGTCAACCCGTCATACTTTTCGCAGGTACAATTAATGTTCGTACCTATACGTCGTTATGGCATTTTAATTTTTTTCCTCAAACGTTGTATCTTGTGCACTAGATCAAGATTTATACGTCCCTAAGCAAAACTTTAAAATTTTGGAACATGCCTTTCGAAAATTGTAAAAATAAAACATTTATGCATAATCCTAGATACACATGTAATGGAAATTCTAAATGACTGCCGCACTTAGAGTCGTTTTAATTATTACTTAATATTAAGTGAAGATTTTAAAAACAAAACTGCCGCACTCAGAGGCGTTCATTAAATTAATATTACTTGGCCATTAACTAATTAAGACGGACCTAGTTCAATGCCAATTAATATTAATTTAATGAACGTCTCTGAGTGCGGCCGTATCTAAGCCTTTTTTCACACTCTTCAAACACACTTTTCACGTTGCACGAAATACGTGATTAAACTTATCTTATTAAGTTATCTTAAAAAGCTATTAACTTATTCTCGTTGTACATCGTTCCATATTGAATAAGAATAACTTGAAATATATTATACATGCTTATATAATAAAATTTATAGTGAAAGCTTTCAGGCTTCAGCTATACCTACCTAGATCCTATAATATTTTACGACAACTCATCAAACCATAAATCACTGTTTTGTATCACTGGATGAGATCCGCGTTAACTGATCGTAAAATTTCGGGTCGAAGAAATAACGAGATCCCGATATAAAAACAGCAGTACTTAGAAACAGGTATGGTCAGAAAAGAAAGAAGAAGACCTACCTATTAACTTAACGGAACCACTCCTTATTTTATCACTAGCGGTTCCCCGCGGTTTCACCCGCGATAAGTTCGGAGTTCCCAACCGGAAGAATATAATAATTTTGATCAGTCAGTGAGAGTTACATAATAATGTAGTTTTTTATTTAAATTATATTGTTCTAACATTTTCACTCTACTCCACTCAAACTTAACAACCAAAAAATATTTCTTAGAAAATGTCTATTTTTGATGTTACTTACCTACTTATTCATTTTGTGTTCATTCTTTTGCCTTTGTTTGTTCGTTAATCTTTATGTCCAAAAAATACCTATCCTACTATGGAATATAGGTTGGGTTTAGAAATAAAAACAAGTGTTAGGTTTAGGTTGTTTTATATTTGTTAACAATAACATCTGGGGCTTAGTGTTTTTTGCCTACTGTACCTTAGGTACAGGGTGAGACTATTGCCAAGGTTTTTTATGGTGCTATTTACCGAAGAAGCGCCCCAAACAAGCGAGAGATAAGATCTCTTTATGGCATCATGATCTTAACTTGAAAACATAGCAATAGATCGATACCTAACTATCGGAGCTCGGCTTTGACTGGAAATGTTAAATAGGTACTTAATATCTAGTCTTTATTTCTAAAAAAATATTTGAAATGGCTGCGTCTAATCTTTGTCGATTCATAGGTATTATCCCGAATAGAATACCCCGAATAGAATAAGAAGAGAAGTGAAACAAAAGCATCTTCCAGACAATAGCTTCTGTCTTAGGCACCTACCTACTGTGATCGGCTTTAGTAAATGAAATAGAATGCAGTAGACTAGACTTGATGTCGCACTGTAAAATACACTTTCATATCCATTTTCTCCATCAATTTTAATTTTGCTGCGAGAATGGAATTTAAATTAAGTAATAAAGAAATGCTTCGGTAGTTCAAAAAGCAATTTTTTTTTGGAGTACATAAACTAGCTTATCGTCTTTACGAAGAATGTTCAAGAAAAGTTTCATTCTTTTTGTGCGCGGTTTTGTTTTATTATGGGTGAGTAGGTAGGTATACCAAAGCCGGAAGTTCTGACGGCGAAGATTTCAAACCAATAATTCTAAAGAGGTGTTCATACGTCGCAGTTATATACGAGTAGGTACGATCGTTAGAACGAACGCTGTCAAAGGCGGGACTTAAGTGTAATCTTATCGACATGTATCAAAGAGCTCGTTATTCCGAAGAGCCATCGTGACTTGGGACTTTGATAATAACACCAATGTCAAGACAAGTATGAAGATAATATTAATAAAAATAATAGCTGATTCAGCTAGTAAAAGAGGAAAAGAGGAAAATCAACATCTTAGTTGCAAATACCACAGGAATCCGTGATAGCTTTTGTTTTTGATGAAAATTATATGTTTATAGTTATTACCTAACTATGAATTTACCATTTACCCTAGAATTTTTACTGATGTTAATTTAAAACTAGTGCAAACTTTGCCTCTTTACAAGGGAAAAGGATCACAACACGACTGTTGGAAATAGAAGGGTATTAGTCTCCTCAGAAGTGGAAATTATATGCAAAAGTGTTTATTGCTAGCAAAAAGGCCTCCTATTTGCCATGTATTTAATGTAAAAAATCTTAGGTGCAATAAAGTATATTGTATTGTATTGAAAGGGTTTTGAGCGAAACATAAAAGAAAATATAGGATGCACACGGGAAATTTCAGAAAGAGATACAATGCATAAATCGAAAAGTTCCTGACTAAACAACAGAGTCTTTTTAAACCTTGACGAAAAATGTTACGTTTAATGTGTGTATCTGTGTACCTATAATTATTTTATTTATTTATTTATTTATTTATTTATGTCTGTGGCATCATAGTTCCGAAATGACTGGATAGCTATTGAATTAGTTTTTTGTTTGAAATGACTTTATCGAAAGTGTTCTTAGCTATGATGCAAGAAAATCTGTTCAACCGTTTGAAGATTATCAGTTCTTTTCTAGTTTATGAATTGATGTGAGCATCTTTCACAGGTCTGATTGTGTAAACATTTGATATTCTGTGACTAGGTATAATAAAACATAAAAACCTTAAACTATCAGGGCTTTTGTAAAACTTATAATCTATGCACATTCATGAACTTATTTAGTTCAATGAATAGGTCAAACGGAAACAGCGCAGACTGCCTTAGACTATAAACTATTACCTACATCATTGGACGCACAGGAAACTGCTTCGGGCTGATATAGAAGTGATATCCAGCACTCTCCGGAGAAGTCAGTTGTTTGGATTGTCTAGATGAGAGATGAACGTCTCGCGCGTCTAAGCCGTGATAATTGCTCGATTTTTTACTGTTATAGCAATGCAATAAAGGACCTTCTAATTTTGTATTTTCTTTCTTCGATCTTTTGACATTAGAACTTATAGGACATTTATCAAGCAACTGTTATGCATTCGCCTCAATTTGAACATGTTACATTACAATAAGCATCTTAAATATAATAAAATGCAATCAGCACGAATGGCACGAATGGTTTTGGTTTAAACATTTCTATTATATGAAAAAACAAATGTCAAATACGTACCTATAGAAAAGCGATTGGCACTCGGAGACACGTTGCTACTGTATGTACTTATACGTATTGGGTAATAACATCTGGTCTGAGAAGAGAAAATAAAAAGTACACTTGAACGGAACCCAACTCAATTAAAGTTTATGACGTAAGTTCAGGCTACGGCAGCGGAAGCGCTAGGAAAAGGAAGTATATTTATATAAAAGAAAAATCTTATTAAATAGCCGTTAAAAGATTCCATATTAACAAAAGAATTCTCTTTACAGAAACAATTTGCACTTTAAGAAAAAATTGTCTCAACTTATACAGGTTGTAAAGTTTAACGAGGAACTTATCTTATTGAAGGAGGGTTGTATTCGACACTTGTAACAATGACATAAAATAAAAACATTATAATCAACCAACCAACCAATCATCAAACCAATCATCCAATCATTTTATCCATGAAAAACTGAGCGCGGTAATTTTTTGCACATTTTTAACTAGATATCTCGAAGTTCACTGTACTTACGTATAATTTGTAAAAATAAATTTTGTATAGACTACGAGATCTATCGAGAAAAATCACTATGACAGACGGACGTGAATGGTAACTTAAGAAGTTATACTTTTTAGGCACGGAAAGAAAACGTTGAAATCGGTTCGGACGTGAATGAAATACGAAATAACATAATATCAGCCCAAAAAATACGACATTTATGAGTTTGGGTTAAAACGAAAGTCCGCTTTCCAGTAAATGTGTTCGTCTAATATTGGTATAGGATCGGTATTTGTGAATAAAAATAGCGCGGCGACATCTCGGGCGATGCTCCATGGTAACACGACGTGCTCGGTTGGGTACGTGAGGATCCTCGCAAAGAACGCCTGGATCCGGACAGATAAATAACCGACACATATTACCGGCCCAGGGGTAACATTATAGGCAACCCGGAAAATGATATCGGAAACAAATCGAAACACACCCGTGTGTCAGCCAAGTTCAGAATAAAAAATAGCAATACACACTATTTATATTTATTGACCTATATTATTGACTAATAATAATAAATACTAATAATACTACTACTAATAATATGGTAAAATCGTAAAAATGTTACATTCTAAAACTTTTCCGTGATATTTTGAAGTGTTTACTTAAGGAGGCGTGGCGTAGTATAGGCATATTTACCTATCTATACACGGGGGTGTTTAGCCATATTTTTTTGGAGACAGGCGCGGCAGTAGGTACATTTGCCCCGGCTCAACCGATGACCATGAAATTTTGCATACACGTTGTCAGGGGTACAGAGAAGGACAAAGGGTACTTTTTATCCCGGAATTTCCGCGGGAACTCCGAAATTAACGCGGGTGAAACCGTGAGCAGCAGCTAGTAACAGATAATTGACATCACCTAGGCAACGCATCGTAGCTTACCTTACTCTTTATTTACAAGCTTTATATTAACTTCACTTGTAACTATAACTTGAAGACCTGATTGGCGCAGTAGGTCACCATTGCCTACCCGCTAATCAAGCGATCCCGGGTTTGATTATTGTTGAGAGTGGACTTTGTGTGATGAACACAGGGTTCCACTTTCCAGTCTGGGTGTGTTTAAATTAAGTTAGACCCTTAGCAATACAACAAAAAAAACCGCATTCAATTTGGTGCAGCAGTTTTTGCGTAGCACGAATACAAACATACAGACAGACAGACAGACAGACAAAAATTCTAAAAACGCTATTTTTGGCTTCTATATCACTCATAGAGTCGCCTAAATTATTTTTTTCTTATTTATCTCCCATGTACAGACATCGACCTCTTACAATTTTATTATATGTATAGATGTAGTTCGGATGATAATATAATATCTCATAGTCATAACGTTATGACATGCTGACCTGATGGAGCCGAAAGATGGTCATGGAGACTCTGTGATTACCATAGACGACGCAACCCCATTGAGTTGGGCTCGTTTGATTGGTCTTGACAAGTGGACTATGGTTCTAGATGATTACGTTTTAGTTTATTTACTGTTCAAGCGTGTTTTTTAGTTTTAACCTCAGAGTAAATATACTATTTTTAACTGATTAATTTCGTGCAAAGATAAAAAAAAATATTTAAATATACAAAACTTATGAAAAAGCGATCTGTTGTTGTGTCTGTGCTACTTTTATGTCCTCGTCCTGATAAATGAGAAGAGAACTGAATATCTAATTTTATTATAAGTTGTAGAAGCACGTAGGTACGTAGGTTTAAGTCTACCGAGCCAGTTTTAGTGGTCAAGTCACGATTAGCTACGTTCACGTTATAAAGCCCAGAGGACTCATTTCGTAGCGAATATTGGCTAGACTGGTTCAACACTAATATAGAATACTTACTAGCTGTGCCCCGCGGTGTCACCCGCGTAAGTTTCTCAATTTGTGTGGGAATTATTTTTTTCTAAAACAAAAGTACCTAGCCTAAGTTACTCCTTGTAATATCAGCTATCTGCCAGTAAAAGTCCCGTTGAAATCGGTACAGCCGTTTCAGAGATTAGCCGGAACAAACAGACAGACAGACAGAGAAAAAATTAAAAAATTGATTTATTTATGTAAGTAGCGTATACATATGCTTTCATATGCATTAGTGAAGAGCTGTTAATTTGGAATTACAAACAGACTCTCTATTTATGAGGTACACATAGAGGTACAATTTTTCTTTTATCATATCCAATATTATATACCTATCACTACTAGGTAAGTAATATTACGGTGTATAGTTTGTAGGTCGTTCTATTTAAATAAATAAATAAACACTCATCCAGTGCAAAAATTCGTAATAATACGCATACCTACCTACGTGCTGGTATCAACTAATGTAAAAACCGGTCGACAGCCGTTTCCTGCGGTTTCACCCACGTTAATTATTTCGGAGTTCCCGCGAGAATTCCGGAAAAAAGTACCCTATGTCTTTCTTTGTACCCTTGACAATCAGTATGCAAAACTTCATGATTATCGGGTGAGCATTTAAGGCGTGAAAGCGTAACAAACAAACAAATAAAAAACTCACTTTCGCATTTATAATATTAGTTACAATTATATTGAAAAAAATTGTTAAGATGAATTAGTAAAGGTTAAGATGCAAATCCATCACAGTTTAATTTGTTGGGAGTGGGATGAATCCTGTTACCCTGCGAGACAATTAATCAAGTTGATGAGTCAGAAACATGGAAATGAGAAACGTACCAAGATAGCAAGCAAACCGAAAACGTATTTAAACATTACAATAAAAGAACAAAAGAAGATTACGTACCTACGTATTTAATTTAAAACCAAGAAAATGCTTACTGAAATCTTTTTTAGAATTCCTTTTTATAATACTCTTTATTCCGGGACAAAAGTCTATCATCCGAATCTATCTTCTTGGAAATGGCAACATACACACAGAGTTACTTTAACATACCTAGTCAATACAGTCGCAAACCTCGAAAAGTAGTCGATAGATTGTTGTCGTCATTGCGTTTTTAGTTTTTACCCACGAGTGAATATACTTTGTATCCCGAACTTCTTACGGGAATGAGTTCTTTCTTTGATACATAAACTCAAAAAGTACACGCGGTCACAAATATTTCAAGATCAAAATTAGCCAAACGACCAGCATTTTTTTTTATTTGTAAGATGTATTGCTGTTCGTTTGTCTCGCTCAAACTCAAGAATGGCTCGATCGATGTGAATAATTCTTATTTTTTTTTGTTCGTAGTTATTATAGAGAAGGTTTGTATGAAAGAGAATCGGGAGTTCCTGCAGGAATTCCGAAACTCAAACGGTTGAAACCGCGGGGCACAGCTAGTACATAAGTAATAATGTATATGTAGTATTTTTGTAGTTCAAATATTAATCAAGACGTCCGTGAGGGATGGATCCACGGATCTGTATTTAGATATGCCTGTGGAAGGATCTTTCTTTCGGAAAGCTTTTGTCCAGCGTTGGAACGGTAATCCGATGAACAACTTGCATCTAGCGACCTAGCTTCCATACAATTTGGGTTACCTACAATACGAGAATGTATAGGTCAGTCGACATCTGTGCCAGATAGCTACGTTACGTGAGGTTTAATGAAAAAGGGACGACTTTCGACCGTTGTCTGCGAATATTCAGCACTGAATGAAGGGAAGTCCTTCATAATATATATCCGTTTATTAATTTTTGGAGTCTAGTAGAGACGTTGAATTCCATGCGGTTCGGACATGAAGCGAATTTGTACGAGATATTATAACGCTCTCAATGTTCTCATAATTAAGACTCGGGGCCAGCTGTTGCCAAGAAAATGAGATAAAAAAAGTTAAGAGGGTCCTCTAACAATAATATAACGAAGTCTGCAGAATTAATTCAAGCGATTTTTTTTTTATTTGAATAATGCAAAAAGTTACGTAAGTGGCAAGGTGATAAGTCGCACTCGAATATTAAAAAAGTTTTAGGCAAAACATGCTGCTAGTGTCCAAGATAGGCAAAAGTGTTATTACGTATAAGTTAACTGGCAGAAGTAAAATTCTACTCTTCCCTTGCTTTAAGCACAGCTAATATAAGTTTGCGACGGGCTTTAAGGAAATACACTCATCGACCACAATTTCCGTAAGTATATTAAATCGGCAAGGAAACAAGCAACAAAAAGATATCTCGAGATTTAAGTGAACAGATTTCTCGAAATATGTTATTATTAACTAGTTGTGCCCCGCGGTTTCCCCCGCGTTAGTTTCGAAATTCCCGCAAGAACTCCAAAGTAGCCTAATTAAATATTATCGGCATCGACATCTAACACGTATTTAATTAATAAGGAATTCGTTTATATGTTCTCCATCACTTTATACCAAAAAATATCTAATGACCTCTTTTTTATAGCAATATGTTGTTGAAGAGCAAATTTTATTGATTTAATGTATATGTACATAATATAGTGTAGGCGTTTTGTAATGTTTCTTTACTTTCAATATTACTGATTGTGCCATTTATCAACTACGGTAAAGAGAGCGGTTGTGTTCCAAACTTCTGAAGGGAAGCCGGTAGGAATCGACTTCTATGGTACCTTCGTCACTGCTGCTCACTTGTAGGTATGTGCGTTTATTCTTATACCGAATTATTTACTTACATATCTCAACCTGGTAACCGAAATTACCAATTCAATCAATTAGTCAATTAGCCAATTATCACTGAAATTAAATTAACATCAAGAAATATAAATTTAAAGATACAAACAAATACATTATTGTACTTTAGAGAGAGTTTTCATCAAAAACCATTTTTTTTACCATAAAAGAATTAACATTTGACATAATATATAACTGCATCGCTCGCAATAAATTATAGGCATCATTTATTTCAAGCGATGCAGTAACATCTTCTTTCTATACATACAAAATGCTTTGTCCTGAATGACTGATTGACAGATCAACGCACAGCCTAAACCGCTGATCGTATAGAGACCTGAAACTTGGAGAGTGTTCTTTATGTGACGTAGGCATCCGATAAAGAAGGTTTTTTGAAAATTCCACCCGTAAAGGGGTGAAAAGGGGGGGCAAAGTTCGTATAGAACAATTCCGCGGGAACTCCGAAATTATCGCGGGTGAAACCTCACAGGACAGCTACATAGCAGAATATTATTATATCTAGTTGAATTTACTAAACTACAATATTATATAGGTATGTTCATAACTCACTTTCGCATTTTTATAATATTTTATAAATGCGAAAGCAAGTTTGTTTGTTTGTTTGTTACGCTTTCACGCCTCAACGGCTCAACGGATCATCATGAAATTTTGCATACACGTTGTCAGGGATACAGAGAAAGACATAGGTAACTTTTTATCCCAGAATTCTATCGGGAACTAAGAAATTACCGCGGGCGAAACCACGGGGAACAGCTAGTAATATATAAATGAATGTATTCATGTCACGTCTTACCACAACAGTGCTTTGTTTGAGGGAAACACTTTTCTACTAAAATTTTCTTTAGTCATGATTCTCTCGTGGGAGAAATGAGAGCTTGTCGTTTCAGATTTAATATTTTGCAAAATTGCTGCTCGCATAAATTATGTTACTTTTTATCAAGATGTAGTAAGTTTGGAGAGCCCAACTTTACTGTAGCACAAACATCAAAAGGAATTTATTATAATATCATCATTTTTAGGTTTGGAAACAACTAAGTACATGAAATGAAATAACTTTATTGTATACCTACAAACATTAGTTATTGCGACTTAATACTAGGTATACTACCTACAACTTATAAAGTAGTAAGTACTTAGTTTGAATTTATAAATAGATGATGTGGATTTTACTTATGTATGTCCACGGCTTTAACTATGCTTGTTATGACAGACGTTGACATGCACTGGTGTGATTTGTCTGAACTGAACTGAAAAACTTACCTGACTCAACGAAACTCTACCAACACTAGCAGGTAAGATATTGTAATAATCTATCTATTGTGTCCGAAAATACATATTTTCGCTTTGGTAACCAAATAAAAAAAATGCGATACAATCATAACAAAACATACAAAACTATGTCAAGGTGGCTTTGAATCGGCGCTATTGATCGTTTCCTATACCCATGTTCCTTTGAGGTTCGTAATTCCTATAGCAATGAAAATAAAATTCTATCATTCTACACTTCCTACGTCCTCGCGCCAACACAAATACCGACACTTGACCCAATTAACGACCCAATTAACTGTTAACGCTCTTCTTAGTTTAATTAAAGATACGTATATTTAGGCCTAAAATAAAATAAACGTATACAAACGAGTGCGATTATACCGCGTTTAATAAACGAGATAAAATTGAGATTTCGTGAAAAATATTAATATTATTAACAATATTATTATTATTTTTTTCACGATGAATAGTCAGAAATACCAGATTTGTTTCCGACTCGTAGGGATTCCTTCAGTGTTTTAGAAATATTTACTGTATTTGAACCTATGTGAGTACTGATTAGATATAACCTAATGGAAATAATTATATTGAGTCGAAATGTTGCGTGACGTCACAGGCAGGTACAGTTTATTCATGCATATGACGTTACAAGCCCCTATTCCTAAACTTTAATGCGCTTTATCCTAGTAGGTATATTTTAATTAATATGAAAAAGCCAAATACCTATACGTGTCTACCTACCATTTTTTATAATCTAACTGACGGACTAAAGAGAGAATTTATAAAAAAATTGTCAAATAGCCTAATTCAATATGGGTATTTAATAATATGAAATCCAGCCCTATTCCCAGTTTACTTACGAATTGTTTAATACAATTTTTTTTTCTGCTTCGCCTTTGATCTTTTCGGCAATTGGAAAAATACTTAGGAAACTTTAAAAACTGAAATTTATTTCTTTCTAATCAATTTTCTATAAATTAGTTTTTTGTAATTACACTTTATTGCAAATTATACTTTATTCATCTATTTAATATAATTAATATTTATTACATGAATGTATTGAATAATATTTGGCCTCTTCAAATTAATGAAAATATACTTGGATATGGTGCATTAAAGTTTAGGAGTGGGAGCTCGTAACGTCATATGCAGGTAAAAACCGTACCTGCTTGTGACGTCACGCGACAATTCGACTCTAAAAATCTCCGTAATTTTCGCTTGTGTAACAAAAAAAATACGTGTCCAGTATTGTACTAATCCAAGAGATTCTTATGCTAGTATCTGCGTCATAAGTCAGTCATAAACGTAACGTCATGCCGACATTTCGACTTAACGTATCTCAGTTATATTTTAGTTACGTAAAAAAAGGAAAAATACATGTCCAATATTTTTTTATGAATGTGCAGGACGGACTAAAAACAAAAATTCAGTCAAATAGCCTATATTTTTTTTTTATTCAAAATATATAAACATCTTGCGTACCTACCTACCTTTTTGAAAGCTAAATTGTAGGTACTTACAATTTTTTTGCTGATGCATTTATAATTTTCTAGATAATTAAAATGCAGCTTAAGAATGGTTATCATTTAAGATTATCCTAGCAATTTGCAATCGTATCATGTACGAACAGCTTGCATAGCCATCAGTGGCGAAGGGTGAAATATTGAGAGAGGCAACCCGGAAATCTATTTGGTACCTACTATAAATACGTAATTTCAACTATCTACTTACCGCAAATACCTAATTTCAACGTACGTCTGCGTAACTGCTTTCACTATCATTACACACAACAAAAAAAATTCAATTATAATACTAATCAGTAATCACTATTTAATACCAAGTAATAAATTTTATCACGTGAGTCGTGACACTAACTAATAAATTCTAATCCCTATAAATTTTCAATTTTTTCATCATAAATTCAAGTTGTCTGTCAACAGTCAACACAGAATGTCCGCTTCGTTTCGAATTTCTAGGACCAATAAGGATATTTGATGAGACAGTAATAGAAAATGCGTGCGCGTGAGCAAGACGGAGGGAGTAACTCGATTTGCAGCGGCTTGCCATAGTAGCTACTTTAGCCGGCTGCCTGCGACCTTGATGTGACGTCACGGCATTATTTTGTATGGAAGTTTAACTGCCAAAAAGCCGATCGCGCCACCGGCTTATTTTATAACAATTTGTTGTTGAAGAGCAAATTTGTTGATAGTTTAGGCGTTTTGTAATATTTTCTACTCAGTACAGTTAATTTTTGTAGTATTTCAGTAGATTCTACTGAAATCCTTCCTACAAAAAATACTAATTGTGCTATTTCTAAATTACGGCAGAGAGAGTGATTGTGTTCCCAACTTCTGAAGGGAAGCCGGTGGGAATCGGCTTATATGGTACCTTCGCCACTGATAGCCATAGCACCGTGTCTAACAGGATATAAATTACCTACTCATGGAAAGCGGTTAAAGAAATACGCAGTTTCAATAAGTTTTACTCAGACAAACATATCCAAGCAAGAAAAAAATAAAATCTTTGATCACCTATATACAATTTAAAACTAAACGGGAAGCATATTCTATTATAGCACGTAATAATTCATTCTCACATGAAACTTATACAAATGAATTGAAAATTTTAGCTGTCAAAACGTGCATATTATCTTAAAATCACCATGTTTAAATAGAAATCGAAAAATGTAAGTAAGTATAAAAGTTACATGTTTGCCCTGCTGTTCTTAGAACACCTCAGTAGCTGTAATAGGGATAAAGGTATAATATGAGTTAGCAACAAAAGCAGTAGGTACAGTCGAAGATAATGCAATAAAACTGACCGTAGAGCATAATGGCGTTATTGATCTCGCCCAAGCTAAGCAACACTAGGTACAGTGTAGGTAATGAAACTGAATTCGTAACTCATGAATTTCCGATAGTCGTATGCGGAGCGTGGACGGGTGCTAATTACAGCGCTCGTCGGGTGCCGGGTGCCGGGTGCTGAGTGCCGGGTGCCGGCAA
Organism: Zygaena filipendulae; assembly: GCA_907165275.2. NCBI lineage: Eukaryota > Metazoa > Arthropoda > Insecta > Lepidoptera > Zygaenidae > Zygaena > Zygaena filipendulae. The sequence continues at coordinate 5,197,364 of OU015667.1, read as the reverse complement.
CTGTACCTACATCCTCCATCCCAGACAGTTGATTCGAGTTTTAACTGCTCATTGGTATATCCATATCACAGATAATAGAATATTAACTACCTATTATTATAAATGCGATAGTACCTCTGTTTGTGTTTTACCTTTTCAAGCCTTTAGCACTCGACCGATCATAACGAAATGTGGATAACTGTTATTGGCCTTACTTCTAAATGTTTAAGTTTATATGATGTAATAGTAATAATGATAGTTGTTGTTGTCCTTAATTAAATGAAAATAAAAAAAAAATATAAGTAGAGAAAAGGACCTAGGAAACCAAAATTAACGCGGTTGAAATGAAACCCCGGGCAGTAAGTTATGCTACTTTGGAAAGTGTTTTTGTTTTTTATTCCGAAACAGAGTTCCCAAGGGAATCTCACACTTCATTAGGATGAAACCACGGAGAAACAGCTAATATTAATAAGTACAAGCAGGTCATTTAGATAACATTTAATTTTTTCTATTCTCGTTTTAATATGAACTCATAAAATCAAACTATAATTACAGTGCATAAAATAGACAGGGACAATGCTTCATCATAATAACCATTGTCGTAAGATAGGTAATCTTACTTTATTACTGGAATTTTCGATTTTAGAATCCGCATTATCAAGACTGAGATGAAAGCAAAGCTTTAGCAAAGGCTTTGGAGAGCGTCTGCAAACAATCGGGAGTTAGTTGGATCGTTAAAGAGGCTAATGTCAACTAAACGCTTAATAGACGCGGTCGGAGACCGAATGTCCATAAACATAAACAAGTGGGTTCAACTCCCAGGGGCGCTCGTCCCTTTGTGTAAAAGTTCACCCAATTAGCATAACGGCCAGCCATGGACATGCATGCTGTCTCCACAACAAACAAACTACATAGATAATGCGAATGCCATCCCGCTCGTGCGAAATTAGACGGTTACCCACTTCATAATGAGATCGATTTAAAATAGTTTCATCAAAGTGTTGTGTAACTAATTCGGAGCGAGATTTCATATAGATATATATGTATTTACATCTAGGTATTTATTTAAATACTCGTTGTTCCCCACGGTTGCAGTCGTTAATTTCGGAGTACCCGGAATCCCTGAATAAAAAGTACCCTATGACCTTTTCTGTAAACTTGACAACGTACGTGTATGTAAAAATTTCATGATGGTAAGTTGAGGCGTTAAAGCGTGAAATCGTTACATCAAAAATACAAAGAAATAAACTCACATTCGCATTTATAATATTATTTAGGTTAATTGAAGTGTGAAATTCAGTCTGTAATGCCGAGATAACTGCCATTTATTTAACTCAGAGGGTAATTTGCATAGTATTAAGACATGAATAAATTTTATCTACCTGTCCGGGCTAATCTTCGACTGAATCAATTTTCATGAAATGTGGTATAATTATCAGTAGTTATTTTTCTTAAGATTTTAACAGATAAAAAACTGTAAGTAAGTATATTAATTTTCTTACTCACATATTTGCCTAAAAAGTTTTAAACTTAAACAACAATGAATACTAGGTACCCACTGGAACAATCTACCCACTGTAACTTAAGGCAAGTATGTTGTTTACTAGAACTCGTACAATTCCACAAAGCATAAGTAACTTAAAATATACTCACTGGTATGCGAATACTAATTTTCTTGTGACTTCCATTGTATGATCACTGATTTATATGTAAAGAGTAACCCTTGTGCTCATTTCCATGAGACGTTTTGTACACGGTACGAACTCTACATACATTGACTTCATACCAGGAACTTAATAGTACATTGTTATCCCAGGGGTGAAAGTAACTTATTTAGTCCCGAGACGGGGTTTTGGCCAATATATCGAGGGACTAAATAAGTCTTTCTCCCGAGGATAACACTGTGCTTTTCATTACGAATGCAAGGAAAGTCAAAATATAAATAGGAATTAGCTTAAGAAAAACTGAGTGAATTTTATTTTAATTAATACCTACTTACTTAAACTTTACGTTATTTCAATTTTACATCGCGCTGGCTGCATAGAAAGTTGGAACATGGTTCAATAGAAATGTGAAAATAGACCTAGTTTTTTTTTAATAATTTGACAGTTCAATCAGTTGAAAGCGATTCTCCCTAGGGCTGAAAAGGGTTACTTTCAACCCGCTTCTCAGGCAACTTCAGACCTACTTTCCGAGTATGAGTAATGAAAAACACCTTTACAAATGTTAGGTATACATATAATTACCTAAAAATAGATGTTAAAATAATAATTGATAAAAGAATCCAAGACAGCCTATTTTAAATTTGACTAAGGTCCGTATTCCAGAAGGTGACTCAGATCACGTTTCACTTGAGGTTAGATTTAAGCTCAGATCATAACTCGAGCGTACACCTTATTATAGAATGCATTTTAAATTCTAATCACTTCAAACTAGTCTTTAATAGAGATTCTGAACTCTGATTGGTTCTAATCAGTTGAAACTAGTCTTAAGAAGAGATTTTGAACTCTGATTGGTTGAGTGATCTGATTGTTGATTGATGAATCGCGTTTAAAGTATGGTTCTAAAATTAAAGCTTTACTTGAAATTAGTTTTAAAACTAGATTCATGACTTGAGTAACCTTTTGGAATACGGACCTTATTCGCCTGTGACTCAAGATTTGATCTTTGTTTACGTCTGTCATGTCAAGACCACTCAACCAATCAGAGTTCAAAATCTCTACTCAAGACTAGTTTCAATTGATTAGAACCAATCAGAGTACAGAATCTCAACTAAAGACTAGTTTCAAGTGATTAGAACTTAAAACGCATTCATAATAAGATATACGCTTGAGTTATGATTTGAGCTTAAAACTCATCTCAAGAGAAACGTGATCTGAGTCACCTTCTGGAATACGGACCTAAGTTTTTTTTCTAAGTTCTATTTGGTCCGTCAGTTAGATAATAAAAAAATAATAGACACTTATATTTTGCTGTTTCAAATTAATGAAAATATACTTAGATAAAGCGCATTAAAGTTAAAGAGAGGTGGCTCGTAACGTTATATGCAGGTAAAAACTGTACCTGCTTGTGCCGTCACGCGATAATTCGAGTCTAAATACTTCCGTAATTTTTGCTTATGTAAAAAAAGAAAAAATACGTGTCTGGTATTGTACTAATCCAAGAGATTCTAATGCTAGTATCTGCGTCATAAGTCAGTCATAAAATGCTCTAACTGATAATTTATTTATATTAGACTCTTTGACAGTACTAAATTCAAAAGTACTCTTACATAATGATCAATGCAGATCTGTTCATCTTTGGCAAAACGTTCTTTTAATTGTTGAATTGCCTTCTGATAGTTTTCACCACAGGAAGGGAAACTATCTATTAACTCTTGGGCACTGGTTCCTTTTTCTATAGCCTGTACCAAGTAGTGCATTTTATCTTCATCACTGAGTTCCTCATGGTCTTCATGAATCTTTTTATATTTAGAATAGTTATTATGTACGTTTATTATGTAAGTAACAAAAAAAAAACAGTGGAATGTGTACATGTAGACTGTGACATATTATGTATAATATTATATTTGTGAACCTCCGGTCCTGACTGAAAATCAGCGCCAGGAGTGTCTGCACTCATAGCAACATGCTGAGGCAGTGTATAAAATAATTGTAATTGTGTTGTCTCTGTGTCCAAATAAATGCCTTTTCTTTAAATTAATTTGAATTTTTGCAGAATTACTTTTTTCACGGTTGCCAGATGTGGAAATTCTGAACGATTACTGAAAGAAAACACTAACAAAGTGAAAAAAAAATACTTTAATCATTTTAATAGGTAATTGCGGTAATATAATAATGTAGTGTTCCTAAAAAATCAATAATCTCAACAATTCTCACGAATCTCATTACTTTTGTTTCATTTTAAACGTTCTATTGTCTATGATATGAAAAAATAAAAATAACCAAAAAGGAGTTCCCAACACTATGTTTATAGCAAATAAATAAATGGAAACTGTCTCGTGGAAATGAGCACTCATAGGATGCCATTGAAATTTCGATGTTGAGTAGTTGTGGGTATCCTTATGTAGATAGGTATAGTGCGGGTCTGAGAGAAGTTATACATAGTACCTACATATTTACGGTTGTTCAACCGCTTTTGGTCATTATTGAATTTATATGGCTTAGGTCTTTCAGCCTACTCATAATCAATATTGTTCTATACCTACTATTGATTTAATTCAATTTCTAAGGTTTTTACAATTTTGTTCGTTTTATGATTTCATGTTTTGAGCCAAATCTCTTTCCGCCGAGCATTTCTCCGAGTTCGGAAACAGGAAATAGTTGCGGGGGCTAAATCTGGAGAATGTAGTGGACACGGAAGCAATTTGTATCCCAATGTGTGGAGTTTTGTTATCACACTGTAATGAACAGTAATTATACACTACAATATATCTGGTAAAACACATTAAATTATAATCTTCTAGTTGTGCCCCGCGGGTTCACATTGTCGCGAAGAAGATTGACAAATTTATCGTTAATAAGTATTGAACACGAAATCAAAATTGAAGTTAATGACATTGTTAATGATTTCGCTAATGCAAAAGCTCGAAAAGTAACTATTTTGTAAATACATTTGTGTGTTATTATATTATTTGTGTGTACGAGCGTCCTGTTACGTAACTATAATAGTTTTTAAATTAAATATTTTTGAAAGAACTACAAAGTTGTGATTTTTTTTATTCTTATAACCCCTTCTTTCCTAAAAACTTTTTGCTTCCTGACATCATTTAAAATTGCACCATTTGCATCCGAATTTCCGTTTGAAAATACAGGGTGTTAGGTAAAATAGAGCAAATCTCTTGAGGGGTGTTTCTACTCATGAAACTGAACAATTTTCCCCAAGGAACCCATATCGAATTCTCAAAAAAAAAAACAATTTGGACTTTGTATGGATATTTGGCCAATCAGCTGACCGCTCCCATACAAAGTATAATTTTTTTTTTGAGAATTCGATATGTGTTCCCTGGGGAAAGTTGTTTAGTTACATGAGTAGTATCACCCCTTAAGAGCAAATGCTCTATTTTACCTAACACCCTGGATAACTGTTAGTATTCCACTTGTATTCCATTTTGACCCCGCTCGAGGGCGCCAGGTTACTGGCTGCACACGGGCGCCACAAGGGCTAGAGACGCCTCTGCAGATAAATAGGTAAAATAAATATATTGGAAAGTAACACAAAATACGACATACAAGGGGAATACAAATTTTTACCAAACACAATGACATAAACTTAAAGTCAAGGTTGCTCGATGAGACATGAGAGAGACCATGAAGGTGCTCTATCAAACAGTTCTCGTGGGAATTCCGGGATAAGAAGTACGTAGTTACTACTACATAACTCAGAAATATTGTAGCTTTGCAACACTTCACGATAATTAGTTAAGCCGTTAAGGCGTGAAAGGGTAACGAACAAATAAATAAATAAACTCACATTCATATTTATAATAGCAATGATTTCTTACACAAGCAAATAAACGACACATTTTTATCACAAAACACATGTTGGATTAAAAAGTAATTAATTGATCAAGTGCTACATACGAGTAGGATAGTACAAAAATTGGTTAATCTTAAACGTATAAGTAATAAGTATTCAAGTAAGTATAAGTATTAGATTGAAAGCCTATTTATTTATTGGATAAACAATATTACTCCATAAATGAGTACTAATGTAAAAACTATAAAAAAATTAAATTTATTCTAATTTCTATGAAATTTTATATTAATTTTTTAATTTTATGTAATATGATTATTTCTATCTCAATAATTTTTATATAAGTACTTTGATGAAAAACAGTTCAAACTGCACAACCGTATTTTTTTTTCCTCTGCCTGCTCATATTATTGTCATGAAAGTAATGTCTCAAAACGGTAAGTATAATGAAATGTTAGGCTTAATCTTGACAAATACCACTCAGACGCTCAGCTCAGACACTGAAGTAGTAGAGCCTTCACCGTGTGATGCATTTTTCTTTACTGATTGTGACACCTTTCACGCTTTATCCAGAAATATTAATGTTATCATTTGTAAGGGTTTTTCTCTGTAAACTTTGTAATAAGCAATGGAATTATTTTCATTCTTCTTCTGAATCAAATAAAGATCGTGAGAATTTCAATAAATTCGGTGCCGGGCTCGCTCATTTCTGCCCACTTGGGTTGTTTTGCTCACGACGCGCTCCACCACACACGCTTACGCTCACACACTTGCAATGTGGCGGGGCGGGAGTGGACTTAGTTCATCTACCCACTCCATATTGGGTTGTCACCGACTTCAAACCGATCAGTGGTAGCACAGACCAATAAAAAAAATACCTATTACGTGTGTTTTTGTCTTTTGGATTAAATCAGTATTTTGTTATTTGTAGTTTTTTTGTTATAACAAATTTTGGTGTTTTTGTTAAGTATAAGTAGTTGGGAGGAAATAAAGATAAATTTTATTATTATTATCATACCCTTTCAAACAAAAAAAGAATTTTCAACCGTCTTCGAGTATCTGTGAACATACATAAAAAAACATACCTACATACAGCCAATCACAGAACCTCGTCCTTGTTCGAAGTCGGTTAAAAATACATTAATATTATACTTAGCCGTTCCCTGCGGCTCGCATTAATTCCCGCGGGAATTTGGGGATAAAAATTACCTACCCTATGACCTTTTCTGTACCCCTGACAACGTACCTTTACCTATTGCAAGCGTAACATACAAATAACTCAAATTCGCATTTGGACGCAGATAAGCAATAACATGTTAATCTACAAAACGAAGTTATTAATTCAGAACGATTTATTGAGAGTTAGAAAACGTTTTTTAATCATGTTTTTACCTTATTACATTGTTTAAATATGTAACTAAATATTGAACATAAAAAATGTTGACACAAAATGGCCCTATAATTTTAAAACTTTAATTTACTCAAAATTTCTCCAGTGTAGGTTAACACACTATTGCTTATTTATGTCCATTTATAATATCAAGGATTTACAGGGTGTAGTATAAAACATAGGGCTAATTCAAGTTCTCAATAATAATAATAATAATATAATCAATGCTCAAATGTTATATGTAAAAATTTACATAACACTGATAAAACACTAAGAAAACCATAATAAAACGCGACCAAACCGACAACGCTCTCGGTTTCCACCAAGAACTCGTAACTGCCTTTTTCGTCCTACTCATATAGGTGTGTATGTAATGTATAATAGTAGGTAGGCACGCATTAACTACTAGATTATAATATGTATTATACCCATGAGCGATTAACCCCTCAATATTATCATCAGCGTGGACCTGAAGGAATAGTGCTAGAGGAAAAAACAAACTCTCTGGATAATGAGCTGCTCTATGATATTTTAAAAAACGTTAAAAGTAAAAATCACTTAAAAATTGCATTAAGAAAACATTATTTATCTCTATGTCCATGAAAGGAATGTAAGTAGGTAACGGTTTTTTCCCGACATCCGATTTCAATGAAACAAAGCCTATATGTAGCTCCAAGCTAAGCTAAATCTACCTGTGAATATCGCATGAAAATCGGTTCAGTAGATGCAGAGATCAGACAGACAGAAAATAATTTAAAAAAAACTCTTTTTTTTTGGGCTTGGTTATTTTTCTTTTATCACCCCTCTCAATTTTAGGTAAAAATATTCAACGTACAGAATCGCGGATTCTAATCTTTTATTATAGTATAGATAGATGTATGAAAGAAAATGCTTTAATGAAAGTAGCCTAAGTTACTTCTGATAACATCGGCTATCTTTCCGTGAAAGTCTCGTCAAAATCGGTCCAGCCGTTTCTGGGATGAGTCCGAACAAACAGACAGACAGACAAAAATTAAAAAACTGATTTCTTTTGTGTAGTTGCCGTATATGCTTTCATGTGCGTTTGACGGAGGGCTGTAAGTTGTAATTGCAAACGGAGAGTTCAATTTAACTTATAATGTATAGATATAGAAATAAATAGATGTATGGATATAGATGTATAAATAAGTGTGCTGTATATGTGACTGTCGCATGGTCATAATAATATGAAAGGTTCCACGACAACTGCTGCCGACAAACTGCTATGCAGTTTGGCAGACTCTTGTAACATGCCATGTACTTATATTTTTGGTGAATAAATAAAAGTTAATTGACACTTCTTAATTAAATAAATAGTGCCAAAAATATATATTTTAATACATAGTTTTAATATTTATTATTAATAAATTATCTACTCGTGACTTGTGAACTACTGGACCGATTTTTTTTTGTAGTTCCCTCGATTTCTCCTAGATCCCATCATCAGATCCCGACTTGGTGGCAATGGGAGTATACCCTTTCAAACAAACCATATTCAAGTAATCGGAGAACATAAATAAAAAAATAATAAAAAAAACATACATACCCACCTACAGCTAAATGCCGAACCTCCTCCTTTTTGGAAGTCGGTTAAAAATAGTCCAGTGATATCAGCCTGTGTACGATGATCCCTATGCCGGTCGGCTGTAGCGGCGTCATGGAGAGATCTATCGCAGGGCGAGGCTCGCGTGCCGGTGAAAATTAGCCACTTCCAGCAAATAACAAACGTTTCGTCTGAGTTACGGCAAATAGTGACTAATAACAATAAATTCTGACAACAGTATATTAGATACGGAGTTCTCTATTCGATCAAATGACACATTATTATTTATCATGATGTCAAGATGTTACGGTCGCGGTCGCAATCAACGTCCAATTTGTATCCAATACTAGCTATCCCGCGCAGTTCCACCCGCGATAATTTCGAAGTTCCCGCGGAATTGTTTCATTCAAATTTTGCAACCCCTTTTCATCCCCTTAGGGGTTGAATTTTCACAAATCCTTTCTTATCGGATGCCAAATTATACTAAATATGGCATTAAATGATGGCCGTTATTCAATGTCCTCGTTAAATACAATTGCTTTCATATTTCTAAAATAAATACTTATATAGATATGTGATACGAGTATCGAATGCTAAATATGAGTATGTTAACTTTACACTCTGTACACATTATGACAGCTTAGCTGCTGGTTTTCATTCACAATAAAGAAATTAAAACAAAAAACTAACTTTCTAACCAATACTTCTAATTTCTTTAAAAGAACATTTATGAAAATCGATAAAATGGAAAGGGTCTCTCCTTAATAATAAATAGTAGATTGTACAACAAGTGCACAAAACGAACCATTTTTATCCGAGACTTTTAGCAGCCCGAGCCGAAGGCAAGGGCTGATAGTAATGTCGAGGATAAAATGGTTTTGTGGACGAGTTATAAACTCTGCTTTTCACTTCGATTGCGAGGAAATTAAACAATAGTATAACATAAGATTTCTTTAATTAAAATTCAAAGTTAAATTAGTACAGTTTTGAATACTGAAGGAAATGGTATTTTCCCGGATTTCCTTTTTTTAATTTGGATCACCAAACATATTAACGGTATTTATGTCTTAAAAAATACATAAGGCAAATAAATTAAAGTAAATATTATAAAATAACAAATTCTATCTATGGTTTGGCTGTATGGCTCATTTTCTTTGCCTTAATATAGATACATTTATGAGTAGATACGTTAATACACTTGTGCACAAAATTCGATTTTGTGCAGCCCATATTCTGCACAAATAAGCACTTTCAGAGCATGAGAAGTGAAAAATATATTTTTAATTATCAATTAAATGAATTCAAAATCAGCTAAGAGGAAACTATAATAACGCTTAATTTATAGTAGGTAGGTACATATGTAGGTGTGCAATATTATAAAATGAATGGGTATTAGGTACGTTGTTTCTAATTCCTTTACATGGTTAAGGTACATCAAAACTTAATAACTTTGTTAGAATAATTATGTTGATTGTTTATAAACTACCATTCAAAGGCCAATATTCCAATACCTCTATTTATGTCGTCCATTAGCTAATTGCTAATCAGCTAGGTTTGTGACCGACAGACGTTGCGTGGGATGAACCAATGCTATTTCGCTATTTCCTTGCGTAATTCATATTAACAGTTTACATTACAGTAGTTGTACTGTTTTCAATCAAGTTGCTTTATATTTTTCAATTGATACATAAAATAAACATACTTCAAAAGTTGAAGCTGCTTAAACATGACAGACAAATTAATCAAAAAATCGCAATTTTTCTTAATGAAACTGAAATATGATAGCAACAAAAGTTACATAATGCCCTGCAGTTGTTAATCTCTGTATCAAGTGATTTCTAAATGGCTTACTTGACCAATAAATGTCAAATTTACTCATTTTTTTGCTTAAGATTCGAGTAAATTCATAAATTTATCCAGGCGGAATCGCGGGGCACGGCTATTCCTAAATATAAGTAAAACACCCGGTATATAATTAAAGTCGAAAAGAACTAACGAAGCGCGCTTTTAAGTTATTACGATATAATGAATATGCACAAGTGACAGTGGATTATAACCAATCCAATTAAAAGTATCTTTTCATTACTCATGCTCAGAAAGTAGGTCTGAAGTTGCCTGAGAAGCGGGTTGAAAGTAGCCCTTTTCAGCCCTAGGGAGAATCGCTTTCAACTGACAACTGTCAAATTATAAAAAAAAAACTAGGTCTATTTTCACATTTCTATTGAACCATGTTTCAACTTTCTATACAGCCAGCGCGATGTAAAATTGAAATAACGTAAAGTTTAAGTAGGTATTAATTAAAATAAAATTCACTCACTTTTTCTTAAGCTAATTCCTATTTATATTTTTTTATTTTCTTTAATTAATACTTAATAATTAAAGAAAATATTTTTTTTAGGTCGCCACAATGTAAATAAAAAATACTGGCTGAATAGCTAGCCGGCCAAAGAAAAAGAAATAGGTGGGAAAGTGTCAAGCGACTATCCGATCTTCACTCATTTTTTCTTTAGCTAATTCCTATTTTTATTTTGACTTTCCTTGCATTCGTAATGAAAAGCACAGTGTTACCCTCGGGAGAAAGTAACTTATTTAGTGCCTCGAACTATTGGCGCCCTCGCTACGCTCGGGCGCCAAACCCCGTCTCGGCACTAAATGAGTTACTTTCACCCCTTGGATAACAATGTACTATTTCATTACTCATACTCGGAAAGTAGGTCTGAAGTTGCCTGAGAAGCGAGTTGAAAGTAACACTTTTCAGCCCTAGGGAGAATCGCTTTCAACTGACAGCTGGATACTGCAGAAACTCAAGTTTTTTTTTATGTCATAGGGGGCTACTTACTGGCCAGTAGCACACCTAATGGTTGATTTATGTAAAATAAAATTCACTCATTTTTTTCTTTAGCTAATTCCTATTTTTATTTTGACTTTCCTTGCATTCGTAATGAAAAGCACAGTGTTATCCTCGGGAGAAAGACGTTACTTTCACCCCTAGGATAACAATGTACTATTACCTATTCCAGGACCAGGATTTAAGTTCATTTTTAAAACAAACATTTTCTGGTTCGGACCATCTCTTTTTATTAATATGATAATATCTGTACTCATACAGGTAACTAATTGTACATAGGTAACTAATTGTAACAGCTGAATTCGGATCACACGTCGCAAGGCGTGAGTTCAAATCCCAAAAATGAAATAAAATAGTCATCTAAAATATTTAAGTCCGTTGCACAACAGAATCGGCAACATTGTGTTTTAGGGATTAATAGCCTCGTCTAAAAACAAAATAAGTTGGTAGTCGACTTTGTCCAGCGCAATTTGTAGATTATGGAACTGAAAAAAAAAAAGCGAACAAGTGTGTTTCAGGCTTGTACAATGGGGTTTCGTACTATTTTTTTTTTAATTTTATTTAGACTTATTACTTTCGTAAAAACCTGTAGTTTACCTGTAATCTTTGGTATAAGTACTAACTGATGAACAAGGGGGAATATTTACGATTTCTTTGCACAATTTTAGCTATGTACCTATACATACAAAGATTGGATAATAGAATTGAAAATAATTGAATTCAGTAGATATTATTTAAGAATCATTACAGTTACGATATGTTAATAAACCTAACCTTTTCTACTGGTACCCAACCATAAATCCGGAATACTTTTTTCCCAATTATTTATATTATTGATATTGACGACAATAAGCGCTAACACGCTTGATTGCTTTTGATCTCTCCTATTTTATTTATTCAAAACAAGATAGGCTTACAGTGTTCGCCAAATCTTGCTCGGTTCATGCCAATTTATGTTTCTACATTAGTTTTTGAGAAAAACTTTTTTGACAAATGGACGGATGGATCTTATAAGGGTGTCGTTTTTTCATTTTAACGCACGGAAAAGGTAACCCTAAAGAATTGAAAATATATTTTATGTGTTAACATTTTAATGATAGTGATACAGATTGTGATTGTGGTTTGGACCCCCTTTTCGACTAACCATTATTAATAATGAGGTTCACTCATCTAGGATCATTTGTCCGTGTAATTGCAGACTTTACGCGTCTCGTGGATACAACAGATGGCACGTTTCAAAAGAGCCGCTTTATCCACCCTCCTTGATTCTTCACCGTTCTCTACAGAACCGACCGACTGGAGTGTATAATGAGGCATGTAATTTGTATCCAAGTGTACTCTACCCGAGACACTTTTTTAAGTTTTTCAGTAAATAAATGTCTAAGAAGCTTACGACACCGATTCTTTACATCTTTGTGTTGGGTAAAAGATGAAAGATCATATAATAATAATAATTTCCTTTTATTTCAACCAACCACGGACTAATTTTGTTAGTAACATCATTTCTTATCATATAGCTTAATATCTTTGAACTAAATAACTAATTTGCCTAGAATTTTTCTTTACGCAATAGTCAACGGAAAAATCTTATTAGATTTTAGGTACATATATATTTGTTTACATTATTAAGTTTTGTTAGGATTTGTGATGATCTATGTGAAACAAAATCCATCGTGTTTTTCATGATTTACATCTCGGTCGGAGGATTAACTGAAACTGTCAAAATTTCATAAATAATGTTTCTTTTTGAGCAAGATGAAGAGGCCATTAGGAGTTTACTTGTGCCTTTGTTATAATGACCTAAGCCAGTTTGGGAGTTTGTAAGTGACACCCATTTCAGAACTCTACGTGAAGGAAACTTATTAGCTCAGAAAACAACGACATATTTTGCTAGTCCCATTTTTTTCAGGAACTTTTAAGAGATACCCAGATGGAGTCACTTTCGACAATTTTCAAGAAGTTTTTTATAATTTTTTCTGTGAGTTTCGGTACTGAGGGTTTGTCCGTGGGAATTTCTAATTACCCCGGGAATGCTTTATTGTATTCTATTGACTATATCATGTAGTCTTCATTATTACTACAGAGAATAGACATTCGTGCTGGAGAATGACTATTCTCTTAGGTATTTTGATTAATAATTAGGTACTCTTGTCTTGTGGGCATTATCAGGGTGTAATATAAGCACAAATTAGGGTAGTCAATGTTCGGTATTATTTAAATAAAGTACTACAACGTTAATTATTAAAAGTAGTGATTACTACTCTATTACTATAATTTAAACATTAATCAACAATTAAGTACATTCGAGCAGCGGGTTCGTAATACCGATCTAACTTAGCCTAGCACAACTCTCGCAATGATCCTCCTCGATCTCACACAGTTATTCATGTAGGTATACTCTCGTAGCAACGCGACGGTTTGATAATAATAAAATTTTGCAAAGAAATTTAAAAATTAATGGCAAGTAGGTACCTACTTTTGGATGAAATAAAAAGTTAATTCGTTTCAAACTACTTCCTCCGACATACATGTACCTATGTATGCATACATAATACATGTTTTATCGACTATTAAGTATTATGTATCATACCATGTATGATTTTAGGTACCCACACGTTTAGTTAAAATCAAATCAGCTAATTTTAATTTTTGCGCGACGTACATGCACAAACAGAAAAACAAAGTTGTTATAATTTGCACCGTGGTCTTACTGTAATATGGACGCAGATAAGCAATAACATGTTAACCCACAAAATGAAGTTATTGATACAGAACGATTTATTGCCAGTTAGAATACGTTTTTTAACTATGTATTTACCTTATTACATTGTTTAAATATTTAAAAACATGTTGAAAATAAAAAAAGGTTGAAACAAAATGGCGCTATAATTATAAAACACGATTTACTCAAAATTTCTTCAATGTGGGTTAACACACTATTGCTTATCTATGTCCATATAACATTTGCTGTATAAACACGGCTCTAACGTCGTTTTATATATATTTATGTAGGTGTATGTAGACTACATAAATCTTAGTAGCACAGTTTAAAATAACAAACTCGTCGATCTGTCCGCGGCTTTATTTTTCAAAGGTACCTAGATCTAAGCACATTTTTAACCGACTTCTTTATACTTCATCATTAAGGTAAGTAGAGTTTAGTGCTACTTGATCATTTATAATGAAAACAATATTATATTTTTAACTGTGATGTTTGTCATCAACATCAAGTGAAAATTTTTAAATTATCTATACTATTTAAACAAAACTTCATTTAGCTATGTAGGTACCTATAAGTATATAAGCTAATATGTTACGTTATAACTATATTCAGATATTCAATTTCCTTAAGATTATTTCAAAAAGAGAGTTGGATGTCGAAAACAATTTCGTGTAATAAAGAAAAAAGTTGTCTACAAATCAAATGTCGTGACTAAAACCATTTAGAAATAATAAAGGAAGCAACAAAGAAAATAATACTTAATTTTTTCAGAAGACATCCACCTTTTATCGTCTGAGCAGACTTAGGAAGATTAAATTAGCTGTGGTATTTAAATAAAAAATCTGTTTCATATAAGTAATATAAATTAGGTATAAATAATATTAAAACCTTTATGTAAGCAAACGAAGACATCATTAATATCACGGTCGGTGCACAATCATTAATTTTACTAAATTCTGAATGATAAATCGTAGCAGCTTACGCCTTTCGCGACGGTTTTTCGTATAAAAACAAACCTTCATTTCGTCATTCACTAAAAATTCTTTAACTTGAAAGGAAATTTTCTTGCTTTTTATTAAAACATAAATAACATAACCTTTGTAAGGAAATTATGTCATTTTGATTTCTTCGTGAAAAATTAAATATGATAGGTATTCATTAATATTATTTAATATAATATTTTTTTAGATCAAAATTACATATTTCACATCCTAATTAATTGATAGCAACCAATGGTGTAGCGGTATTAAGTAAACCTGACTGCTACACTGGCTGTCGTGGGTTTAATCCCCAAATCAGAGTACACATTTTTGTGAAGAACATTGGTGTTTAATTTGATTCTATATACCTATGTATTTATTAAAAAAAAGTTTATATCAGTTGTTTGGTAGGTATATACCCCTATTACAAGCTCTAATTAGCGTGAGACCACATGACGCTGAATGTGTGACAATTTCTTATCCTACTAATATTATAAATGTGAAAGTGTGGATGTTTGTTACTCAATCACGCAAAAACGGCTGAACGGATTCGGATGAAATTTAGCATGCACGTTGTCAGGAGTACAGAAAAGGACATAGGGTACTTTTTATCTCGGAATTCCCGCGGGAACTCTAAAATTGCCGCGGGTGAAATAATAATAATTACAATTGAACCTGATGAAATCAATTTATATATGTTTAGGTATATGAAGTAGCATATAACAATGTTCAATTCCATTCAGTTTGCATGACCGAGGCCGCCACACCGCACGAAAATCCACCAATGGCCGGGCGCTGGTCACCAAAATGTTACATAAATTAGTTTACCACGCTAATTAAGCATTAACGTCCGATTATTCTGTGGTAAAATAAACGTAGCGCTGGCTTTTAAATAATTGAATATAGATATTATAACAGCAATAGGGTTCTTCTTTGTAGGTATACTGAGGATTTTCGAACACATTTCGTGAATTGTAATTAATATATATGCCTAAATAGATAGCAATAAATGTATTTTTACAAATATAAGCCTCGTTTAATGTTCAAAGCTACAGATTATGGTGTTGAAAAATTTTTCTCGAAGCTTTTGGCGG